>OZ010786.1:480215460-481592126 GCA_963932465.1 Maratus speciosus | reverse complement strand
ATACATAATTTACACAGATTTTGATGTATTTCGTTTGATATATAATATACATGTTTTAAAATATTATCATAAAAATTGTTATAATATTGATTAAAAAATTAATTAATCATAAGATATAACTAAAGTATAATGGTAAAGATTGAACTGTTTAATTTGACAGAAAATACACCAATAAATCTTTTCATTTTAGAAAGAAGGACACAAGCTGTCTAGCAGACTTTTAAATTGCCTCCCTTATCTCTTAATAGCAGATCTGTTTTCCAATAAAATTTTAATATCGATTTTACTTTCAGACATCGATTTAGGAATATTTTAGATAAGATTTTTGAAATTGAATTTTTTCATTCCTATTTCATTTAAATACTTTTTTAATCATTTATATGCATTGACAATTCACTCAAATTTTATTTTATAATTGAAATAATTATTGAACGTTTCAGAAAATTTCATTGGATGCAAGAAAGAAATGAATTCCATTTTCTAAAGAAAGATATGAATAAATTTCTTAAATATGCGAAAGAGGATAAAAGTACGTAAAGTTTTTATTTGCTGAAACTCTATTGAAAAGAATATTATTTATTCTTTTAATTTTTTTAGGTGCGTTCGTAAATATATTTATGCGTATCACCTATGGCCCGTTTGTCTCTCCGCATATAACAGCGCAAAAACTACCCATCCGAATTGTTTGAAATTTAATATGTGTAATCATTGCAGAATTTTGTCGAGTCATTTCAAATTTTGTTAAAATCGAATCAAAACTTGAAAAATTTTCACAAAAGTTATTTGCATTCTATTAAATCTTATCATACGTAATTATATGAATGATAACCCACACTGTTAAAAATTTGCAGCATTCTGGCCGGTCATTTGGCCGTTTTTTCCGAAAATGATTACACAACCGTAATTTTAACACTATTCTGACCATATTATTGGCCATTTTATGGTCAGAATATAGTTACATTATGGTTATGAAATCGTTTTTTCAAAAAACGGTCGAATGACCTGCCAGAATGCTGCAAAATTTTTAACAGTGCGTGATAAGTCATGATTCTATGTTACCATCGTAATTACGCACTATTTAATATAGTGTAGATTATTTCCGTATTACTTAATTTAATATATAGAATCGTAATAGATTTTATATTCATGCATTTTTGCGTAAGAGTGCGATAGCTATTGCAACGATATATGAATATTTATAAAACTAGTTATATTACGAACGCACACAATTCACTACGTTTGACGTACAATTTCGAACTTGTTGCTTTTACATTAGCTGACATTTATTTCATATAATGACATTTACACCTAGTTTTAAATTCATGTAACTGTTATGTTAAGAGTAATTAGGAAATAGTAAAAGTAATCCATACAAGTATATTCGACTAGTTGTGTGGATCAATAGTGAAGCTCCTAATAAACATTGTAAAAGAATATCACAAGAAAATTAGAGGACCAACTACTGTAGCTTTTATTTCTTCTTCACGATATTCTACAATTAAATATTTGTTGAAAATTATCTAACGCTTAAATGATTAAATCTATTTTTATGTAAAATGCAAAATTTACATTATTTTTTAGCATTATTCAGAAATGTTCTTGTTTAATTTCTTCCTATTTAGAACGCGATTTTTCTTATGTGTTGGTGTAATATGTAATGTTAGATTTTAAAAATATGATTTGAATCACCGCATTCAATTTAAAATATCATTTTATTCTCCATAGAGTATATATATTAATACAATCTATTAAGAACAAAAATAACAAATTAGAAATTTTAATAACTTACTAAATTATACATGCCTGAAATTCGTGCAGATTTAAAATTTGTGGGAACATTTTGAATAGCTGTTTTGTCCTATAACATGAGATCTAGATTGTCAGATCTTGAGGCGATTTGTGATTGATTCCTTTTTTAGGGGAGATATGGATAATTATAACACACTTTAAAGATAGCCCGTCAGAAATGACAGAAAAGAAGATATAAAGATGCATATATATAACACATGTGCAAGATTATGAGCAGATTTTCTCGCTTGTTCCGAAGTGATAGATGAAACTAACGCATTTTAAAAAGTTGAAATATGTTGTCAAATTTTCATCTTCGCCAAGGCAGTACTCTCTATTTCGCCAAGGCCCCTATACTGGAAAAATACCGAAAATTTTATTTCCGTACAATGCACATTAAAATTGGGCAGTTAGGAGCTCAGATAGGATAGCATAGCGCCGTCTAGTGGCGGTTATTTTATTAGTAGCATCGGGATGAGGATGTAAAAACGTACATTTTTGTATATTGCACTTTAAATTTTGACCCATAGATTTTGAAAAAAAGCCTTCATTCCGCGGAATTTAAATTAAACAGCGGTGAGTTCTATTATGAAAGATTAATGGGTTTTCAATGGGAATTTCGCCAAATTAGCTAACTATCGCCAAGTTGGCTTCATATATGGCAACTCATTTTTGTCGCCAAATTTGGAGAAATACCGGTAAATTTGCCGATACTTTGCCAAGTTGGTCAAAATTTGGCGATATTTTGGTAACTCTACCATAAGTACTTTTCAACAATTAGTTATTTTTGAAGCTGCTACCGATTTCTCAATAGGAAACCTAACCCTGGTATGGCCGTGATTATTGAGGCGATCCAACCGGAATTGTGAGGGACACACAGAGACTTGGATTTTATACAAATAGATTATTTACAGCACAGCAATCAGACTTGAGGAATAAATGCTAGTTATTTTTAGCTTTTTCCGTATACGGTCACTTTGAAGATGCAAGAAAATACCTCATAAATGAGTGAATATCAGATCATACATTTTATACTACTTGAGTCTTGAGTCTTAAGAGTGACAAGGGTTCTGAAGCATACAAATATTTTTATAATCATCTCAGATATTAAAGGTTGGTCTGTCATATGATAAGAAAGGCATTTTTATGTCGTAGATAACTAATTTGAAAACTATTCTTTTTTTTAAATATTCTGTATTTCACAAAGATTTACATTAACATTGAATATTTACCCCCTCATATTTTCAATCGCAACCAGTTTCAATATGATGAACAAAAAACGCACTTCAATTCGTACATACTATTTATGAAAAGGTATTCATAAAGGTCTTCAGTTTTTTTTTTCTTTTTTTTTTTTTCTTTATTTCCAAATTTTCGAAAACTAATATGTACAGTGTCATATATTTTAGTTATCTTACCTTTTTAATCTTCTATTACACTCGTTTTTCCAACTCTTCATTTGCAAACTACGGACCAATAAAGTAATTTCTTTTTGTGTTTGAAAAGGTATTTTCTAGTCCTATAAGACAAGCAGTATATGTCGATTACATGATGAAAATTGCCACATCTAATAAAATAAAATAAGACTTTATTATTAAATTTGGTGAGATACTTTGTTCATTAATATTAAGTCATGAAAATTTTATAAATACTGAGTCTATGAAAAATTTCATTTAACAAAATATCCATCAGAAATTTATGCCAAATTTTAAAATGTATAATTTAATATAGTTAATACATTCAGAACCAATTTTGTAGTAACCTATTGCATAATTATTAACTGACCAGACGATTATTTTGTAAGTTCACTGACTGAATAAAATTTTCAAACGTTTTATGAGATCTACAAAATTTTTCAAGTTCCCAATACATTTAAGAGGAAAGTTCATTAATAATGCGCTAGAATTTTGAGGATTTTCTTTATATATAACATTCTTTTCAAACTAAGACTGTTGTTCCGCATAAACTTTTGAAAGGTAAACACTGGTTAAAATGATTTAAGAACTAGCATTTGCTATTTACAGGAAAACGGCTACAGAAAATTTGTGAGAAATGTTTGATAAATTAATAAATTTTGCATGCGAGAAATTTCATTATATAAATTGTATAACAATGTGGAGTTTATTAATGAAATATTAATTAAGTAATTTTTACAAATCTTTACAAGAAACTCACTTATCAGTTGTCTTTTCTTTTTAAATATTAGTAACAGAAATAAAACAATAACGTATTTCCTTCAAAACATTCTTTTATTTGATAATTGATGAAATTAAAAGTTTTTCTAAATTCCATGTTTTGTGTTAACTGAAAAGTACAAAAAAATATTATTATATGCAATAATATAACAATAATATTATATGCAATAATACAATAATCACAATATTGCGATATTACAATAATGCAATATTACTATATTAGAACTAGCCGCCCTTGGCGACCAGTTTGGTCTCCGTTAGATGTGTGCTAAGCATTGTACCATGTTTCTTTTATCCAAAATTTAATTTACTTTCTCAATACTTCGCCAAATCAGAAGTTTCTAGTAGAGAAATCAAGAACTCCGTATTTTTATGAGTACTACTTGGTTATACCGTCGACCAAAAATATATCGTCAAATTATAAGATTAAATATCAATAATGGTTGATCGTAAATGTCATATTCGCTTGTTTTTAAGCAAGTTACACATGTTTACGTCATCAAGTTATTTTTATTCCGACGTTTTATTTGTATTTTTATTAATCTTATGCTAATTTATTTGTTCTTTCGCTATTTAAAATAAAAATTATGTCAATTTGTATAATTTGGCGAAAATGATCGACGGTATAACTAAGTAGAACCTTTTTATGCTAGCCAAGCGCAAGTGATAAATCATCAAACATTGTCTTTCCAATCGCATTTTTTCATATTTTATTAAATTCATCTAAAATATAATAATTTCACTCATTTTATTTAAAATACATAATTTTAATTTGAAATTCATGACTTTCACTTTTTCTTTCCTTTTTTTAAGAAAAAGAAAAGAAAAATAATAAATAATACCAAAAATGATGACTTTTAATTTCAATATCAAAGCATTGTTTTAATTTACCACGCGAAAAATAAAAAATGTAAAAAATGGTCACCTGGATATAAAAAGCGAAGCGGTCAGCCCGGAACTATTGATTACAGTCACATGACTTAGGCTATTATTATAGAGATAATAGAATAATACAATATTACGACATTACATTAATACAATAATACAATATTCAATATACCGTATACAATATACAATAATACAAAAAAATATAAAATATACAGTAATGGAAAAACACAACATATTTTAAATGATACATTTAAATTCGACACAATATCCAATATTTAAAAAATAATAAAGTGCATTCGAAAGTTATTTCACGAAAATATTTATTCAAGAACTTTAACAAATTACGTTTCTTAGCTGGATTATTCTATGTAACATTCCATGGAACAGCTACGCCAAATAACAATACATTAATTTTCTTAATATAGCAATATTTATATAACAATGAAGCTATATTTAGAAATCATAACGTTCCTTTTTAACTTCCTTCAAAAAGCACATTCTAATTTGAAATATATTACTTTGAAGATAAACACTTCGTTGTTTATAATATATTCTTAAGTTTACCATTATACCAACGGCAGTTTCATTTTATTTTTATGTTATAAGCCGATCGTTGTATTTTCTATTATATTACATTTCATTTTATTTATGATTTTCTTTTCATTTTTTTACACGATATTATATTTTAAAAAGAAAAAAATGAAGACCTTGTCATAATGCACTTTATTGTTAAGTTACTGTTCTCTTTTTTTTCAGATAAAAAGAAACTAAAGGTGCCTTAAAACTTATGAAAACGATTATATGTAGAAGTATTTCTTTTCACAGCTAGTTGTACCATTGTGAAGTGACATCATATAACATTTTGATTTACGGTTATTTTATTTAAATATTATATTTAAAAATGATTACAAACTATTTTAAAACATTAAATTATCATTTACATTTTTACATATCATATTTTTTAAATTGTAAATGAAAGTACAGCAATACAAAATCTTAAAATGCTAATTATTAATTTGAATGCTAAATATTAATTTGATTAATTTGAATGCTATAAATTAATTTAAATATGTAAAATTTGTATCAAATAATGAAATTATTTATATTTTTTATAACACATAACATTTATAAGTTTCAGTTGATGTTTACATTCTTAGATAAGCAAGGGTCATGTGTTTATTTAATATTTCATTTAAAAATAATTTGTTTATAATACGAAATGCATCGAACACAGACAAAACTTTAATCTGAAAAATCAAAATTTTACATTAATACTAATTACAATATTGATACAATTTAATGATAAAACACGTGAATTTATATATACACTAGCTAACTTCCCCGGCGTTGCCTGGGTACATAAAAAAACTGCACGAATCGCGAAAAACCTCTGAAAATCACAATAAGATATTGCGAAAAAAATTTAAATCGCTGCACAAATTTCGAAAGGAGAAAGAAAAATTATATATTGTGCTCGAAGATTGAAAGTTGATTCAACTTCTATCAACGTCTTTCACTAATGTGGAAAATTGGTAGAAAATCGCTAAAATACACTAAAAATCACATACAAAATAACCGAAAAATTCGAAAATTGTTATACGAAATCCGAATAAACTTTATTGAAATGAAGGTAGAAATTACTTTAGTATTATAGGTCAAAAATGGAATGTCATAAAATTGCAGCAGATCGCGAAGAAACGTAAATATAGAATTAAAAATCACCTGATGACGTAACAAACATGTGTAAAGTGTTTAATGTCAAGTAAATTTGACATTTACGATCACCCATTATTGGCATTTAATCTAATAGTTTGGCGATATTTTTTTTGGTCTACGGGATAATCAGGTAGAACCACAAATTATTTCTGTTCGTATTTAAAGGTAGATAAATAGCTCTTCTTTATATAAATAAATAAAATAAATATTCAAAAAAATGCTCATAAGTATATGAAAAATAAATAGTTTGCCAGTAAATATACGTAAAATTCACATCACTCGCCAAGGCCATTTTCTCTAACTCACCAAAGCCCATATATCAAAAATATACCAAATACTTTTCAATCTGTTGCCTGATACTAAGTAATCACAATAATGTAAATAATTATTAGGCATAGATACGTACCGGGTTTGGCGCGAAATTTTTTTCACGCCAATTTGGTGAAACCATCGTTTTTGAATACCAGTTACACATTTTCTATTATTTTAAAAGGAAATAGCAATAAATAATAAAAAGATTAATTAATGTCTATAGAACAAAACAGTTTATATAACTGTAAAAAAGAAAATAAAAGTAAATAAACAACTTATTAATAAATAAACAACATTAGTCGAGTTACCATGTCAGGCAAAATAACGCCATTTTGGAGCCCATTTTGTACCATGGAGCGTATATGACATCTGTGCCAACAAAACTTTCAATAATATAGTAAATATGTCATTTGGTGGTGGCTTGATTATCGAAGATTATAAAATATGTGTGTATATGGCGCATTTTTACATTAAAATTTAAATACTTGACTATACAGTTATAATTTTAACTCCTTTTTATATAATTTACATTTGAATATAAAGATTTACTCCGAAATGTTCTCCTATACTTAAAAAAAAATTATTGCGACCTTCGGCTGGCTTATTTCACGTTTCTGCCTTCATGTCTTAAAATTGCATTGTTTGGCGACCAAGGTAATAATTAATTAGCATGTAACACACAAATAAAGCCTTTCTCCTGTAAGACATACGATGGGAAAATTACATAAAAATGATAATTAAATTGAATTAAAAAATAAAGAAGAACTAAAAGACTGTTACTTAAATTTTATTTCTTCAAGTTTTTTCAGGCACATTTTTATTAACCTGGCGAAGCGAAAAATCGCCAAATAATGTATCAATTGCTTCTTTCATACTAATTTATTTTTTAAGTTTTATAAACATTCCTTTCATATTTAAATTAAATATTTTCATTTTATAAATTTTATCTCGCATTAAAAAGGTTTTTGATTCTTTTTTTTTATTAAACAAATAACAGTTATTTTCTTTTAATTTGCGAGTTGTTTACATTATTTTCTAACGGATATAGCCATTTCAATTCATGGCTATATCCGTTATATATCAACTATAATTTTCACCAAAATGATCACTGGCAGCCCTTTCGTCGAAAATATCAATAAAATACAATAATCTAAGCATTGTATTATGTTACTTTTATTCACAATTTAATTTACTTGGATTCCCTTAAATATAATTAATATAATCCCTTAAGTTAATATTAGTTTTTGTTGCATTAAAATATTTCAATTTGTTCATTTTCTGTAAGCAAGTAATCCATATTGGTTTACAATGGAAGTCTATGGGAATTTGGCGAAATATTAGAGATATCGCGAAGTTGGCGTCACTTTTGGCGACTCATTTTGGTCGCCAAATTTGGCGATATACCGCCAAGTTGGCGATAAACTTGGCGGCGTTTGGCGACAGAACTGTGTCCCTCTACGGTAACCTCCTTATTAAATGCATTAAATGCTGTTCAATAATTGCATAAAAAATTCGCTAAAAAGTCAAAAATCGCTGCACGAATTCCGAATAAACTTTTTTGAAAAGAGAACAAAATTTACTACATTGGGTTAAAAGAAAGAAACCATATTCTTCTCACTTATATGGAAAAATCGCCTCGAAACATAAAAAACGCTAAAAATAGCATAAAAATTAAATTAAAAAAAATCTAATCAAAAAATCGAAAATCGGGCTTCGAGGTGCAAAACTTCATATATAGACGTACCTTTTCCCCAAATTTTGTAGCTCTACGTGCAGTGGTCTCTTCAGAACACCGTCGACACTCTCACTCACTCACACACAAACTTCTTTCTTTATTATTATACTAGCGAACTTGCCCGGCATTGCCCGGGTACGTCAAAAAACAGAAGGAATTACAAAAAAGATCTGAAAATGACAATAAGATATTGCGAAAAAATTTTTAATCGTTTCTCAAATTTTGAAAAGAGAAAATAAAATTATATATTGTGTTCGAAGATTGCAAGTGGATTCCTTTCACTAATGTGGAAAAATAGTAGCAAATCGATAAAATACACTAAAAATCACATACAAAATTCCCGAAAAATTCGAAAATTGCTATACGAAATCCGAATAAACTTTATTGAAATGAGGGCAGAATGTACTTTAGGTCAAATATGGAATGTCGAAAAATTGCAGCAGATCCCGAAGAAACGTAAAAATCGCATTAAAAATCCCATAAATTTCAAAAATCACGAAAGTCAAAATTTACTAAAATTGGATACACGTTTCAAATCTAATTCCTCTGACCTGAGGGCCCTCTTAAAATTTATGTTTTGGAAATCATGCTAAGCATTAGATCATGTTAGTTTTATTCGTAATTAATTTACTTGGACTCCCTTAAATATAATTAATATAATCCCTTAAGTTAATATTAGTTTTTGTTGCATTAAAACATCTCAATTTATGGATTTTCTGTAAGCTAGTAAACCCTATTGTTTTACAGTGGGAGTCTATCGGAATTTGTCAAATATTAGAGATATCACCAAGTTGGCGTCACTTTTGGCGACTTATTTTGGTCGCCAAATTTGGCGATATATCGCTACGTTGGTGACAAACTTGGCTTTATTTGGCGGCAGAACTGGATCCCCCCCTACGGTAACCCCCTTATAGGTATGGACATGCATTACATGCTGTTCAATAATCGCATAAAAAATTCGCTAAAAATTCAAAAATCGCTACAGGAATTCCGAATAAACTTTTTTGAAAAGAGAACAAAATTTACTATATTGGGATAACAGAAAGAAACCGCATTCTTTTTCATAATGTGGAAAAATCGAATTAATATAATCCCTTAAATTAGTATTAGTTTTTGTTGCATTAAAATATCTCAATTTATAGATTTTCTGTAAGAAAGTAATCCATATTGGTTTACAAAGGAAGTCTATGGGAATTTGGCGAAGTATTAGAGATATCGCCAAGTTGGCGTCACTTTTGGCGACTCATTTTGGTCACCAAATTTGGCGATATACCGCCAAGTTGGGGACAAACTTGGCTGCATTTGGCGACAGAACTATGTCCCTCTACGGTAAACTCCTTATAGGTATGGAAATGCATTAAATGCTGTTCAATAATTGCATAAAAATTTCGCTAAAAATTCAAAAATCGCAGCACGAATTCCGAATAAACTTTTTTGAAAAGAGAACAAAATGTACTATATTGGGTTAAAAGAAAGAAACCATATTCTTCTCACTTATATGGAAAAATTGCCTCGAAACTTAAAAAAGTGTTAAAAATCTCATAAAAATTAAATAAAAAAAATCTAATCAAAAAATCGAAAATCGGGCTTCGAGGTGCAAAATTTCATATACAGACGTACCTTTACCCCAAATTTTGTAGCTCTACGTGCAGTGGTCTCTTCAGAACACCGTCGACACACTCACTCACTCACACACAAACTTCTTTCTTTATTATTATAGATAGATACATATGTTCAACCCTGTGTTTTGGATTACTTGAATGCGAAAAAAATAAAAGCTTGTATGGTGAGACTATCAAAAATCTTTTTTTTTTTTTTTTTTTTTTTTTTTTATTACCCTAACACATTAATTTGAAGAGCGCGGTATTACACAATTTTTAAATAAAATTAGAAAATAAATTATATATATAAAAGGAGTAGTGTAATATTTAAAGAATTAAACTTTTTATAATTAATAGATTAATTTGAACTTATTTACGATTAAACGTTGTGAAATCAATTTAGAAATACTAAAATGATTAGGGCAAAGTGCCCATATTTCGTCCCCTTTCCTAACTTCGTCCGACTTAAATTCTCCGCATCTGCGAAAGTAACGGAACTTATGACGCAAGGCACATGAGACGGGAGGTAAAAGGGGTCAGTATTGAAAGTTTCGTTTGCCAAGACTCATACATAAATTGAAGACTCTGAAATTCCTATTTTTAGAAGATGAGAGATCATATTACGTTGTTTGTGGAACGTTTTTTTATGGTACTGTAAATATTTATCCCTTATTCATTGCATGCACTTTATGTAGGTAATACGTTGACAGTAGCACAAAGTGAGTTTTAGAACGATGAGTTTAACATACAGGAACTGACGCTCTTCCAAATTGGGAAGTAGCGTGGTCCCAATTTCGTCCCCCTTGCAGTTCTTATTTTCGTCCCGATGACGAAATTAGGAATGCCTTTTCATAAAATTCTTTTAAATTTTTTCCTCATGTTTGGACAGTCAATGTTTCATTATGTTATTCTTCCACGGTTAATTAGAACATTTCTTTGTGCCTTACTTTAATGTAAATTAAATTACTTATACATCTAGAAATAAATTTTGATTTAGTTATAAGTTAAGCCTCGGAGCATTGGATTTTTTTTTTTCGGGGTGGGGGGAGGCGAAATTTGGACCATTTTCTTCTTTTGCATTTTTTAGATTCTTTTGAAAAAAACTATTTTTCGCAAATGGGAAAATCACACCTATGGGGTAATTCCGGACACTTTGAAACTACCACATAAATTTAAGGGAGACTACCAGCATCTCTATCTTGAGAGTCCAGCAAACAATGTCCGCATCCTTTTAATATTATAAGTCAATTTTTATATGTATTTTCCCACCAAAATGATTTAGTAGAATTTTGATCAATTATTTTGTAGTTTTCACCTTTCAAGGCGAATTAAATTTTCATTAAAATAATGACAGCCACGCTTTTGGGGGAAATTACAGCTATAAATGTGATTTCCCAAGTTTTTTTTCTCTGGATTTCAAGTATATTCCATCACATAGCTACTGTTTATTTTCATTTTTATCTAATATGTAACTTGTGAACGGGATGTCCTGAAGTAGATTTATTGTCACTGTAAAATTCAGTAACTTAAAAACGGTGTCAGCTGTTAATTTTTTTTTCTAGCAGAATAATAGTATGAAGTTTGAATTTTTTCAAATAAAGAGCTCTTTCTCAAGTGGCTTCATAATTTAACTAAACACACTGAACCAAGCCGAGCTAATCATATTCTTATTATTCTTGATAAGCATACATCCCATCTCTCTATAGAAGGACATTAAATATTTCACAAGGAAGGAATAACAACCTCAAAGAGAAATCTGACGCAGGTGTGAAGCAAATCTATACGTTGAGTGCAGAGACAAGGCGAAAACGGTCCAATGGTTTTATTAAAGATGCCACTTAGATTTGATTCACCATTTTTTGCAGCCTAAATTAGAGCCGATGTATAAGTTTTCAGAAGCAGTGGGATTTAATAAGTCAAAGAAATATTCTCACAGATGTTTACTTTCTATCAGATAAATTATTAGCAGGATAAACTTCATGATCACTAAAGGTTAGAAATATCAATTTATCCGATACATGCGATTTCACAATAATAAGATCTTGGTTTATATCTGCATAACTACCGCATGTCTATATTTAAACTAAATATACGTAATATATTCGGTTAAAACTGTGACGAAATTCACAAATTTCAAATTTCCACTATGATATTTCTATGGCTTATGGAATATGAGATGAAACTTAAATTAAATATTTCAATTCTCGCACGACTTTTCAAAGAAATACTATACAGTAGAACCTCTTTTATCCGAAACTC
Source organism: Maratus speciosus (assembly GCA_963932465.1). Taxonomy (NCBI): domain Eukaryota; kingdom Metazoa; phylum Arthropoda; class Arachnida; order Araneae; family Salticidae; genus Maratus; species Maratus speciosus. The sequence continues at coordinate 481,579,632 of OZ010786.1, read as the reverse complement.
TTTTAACTGAAACTCTCGATTAACCGAAATCCAATTTTAAAGCCTTATTTTAACAATCTTATTTCTTGCGTGAAAATACACTTTGAAAGCTTTTTTTTTTTTTTTTTTTTTTTTTTTTTATTATTATAATCCTTATGTGCAACCGGTCCTTTCCGAACCACGAAAGCATATAAATATTTTTGATCCCCTTTCATAGAATTTCTTTGAATTTAACTTGAGTGTCTGTACCATGATTAGATTGAATTTAACTTTAGTTCCCATGTTCGTTCCTGTTCTGCGGTGTGGGACGGACAAATTAGCAATTCTGAAGCTTTTGAATGTTTTGCAAAAGGTTTGGCATGGCTCTAGCAGAAGAAAAACTACCGTGGTAAACTGATAATATTAAAAAACTTCGTGGTAGAGCTGCAAAGCAAAGGCAATTGAAACTGCGAGAAACAAAACATTATTCCAAACCCTTGTGAAATATGTAAAAGGTACTTAATTTTAAAATTAAAATTCAGGTAATTTATTCTTGTTTCTATTTTGCTATTGCTTTATTTTAATTAAGCACTTTTTACCATAATAAGAAATAGTGCACATATTTATCCTTAATCTTAAAATTGAAACATTCTCGATTATCCGAAAATTTCGATTTTCCGAAAGATGATACGTCCCAATTACATCGGATAAAGGAGGTTCTACTGCATATATGTTTTTATGCACCATATATATTCAAACAACAGCTCCTGTCTGAAATGGCAGCTGAAAACAATAAGTTTGCTCAGCTAGCTCAGAAAGGGAGGGACATAAACATAAATTCCAGCTTGCTCGAACAGTTTTGATGTAGGAAGTATTTGAACTACCTACATGATTTTTGATTGAGTTAAAAGTTATATGAACTAAACAAATACTTGGTCAGTAAGCTCACTATATTTTAAAACTGTGTTTTGGAAAATATGGTATCAAACATTCTTGGATGCAGAGCGTGTACGAATGTTTTTGAATAAAAAGTTAAAATACGTAGCGAATGTCAAACGCTTGGAAGGAAGGATAATGCAAAAACATATGTTGCAAATATCGATAATTGTTTTATTTTAATTTCCATACAGCAGTTTTTTTGTGTGAATTACATTTATCTATCAAATAAGAGAAAGTTTTGCTCAGTGTGTGTGTCTGTGTGCAAAGGTTAGTAAAATCTACGGCACGTACGAGGCTGAAAATTTCTGTGAGGCTAGACCAAAGTGTCTGACAATGCACCCGAGACTGATAATTTTATTTGAAATTATAATATTTACTTATAAGTTATTAATAAAACATTGTAACTCACTTTCATCCAAAAGTCATTTAATCGATCACCAGTCGCATAAATTACTTGCGCGAGCTATCAAATCCATTCATTCATCGGGAGCTACCGAAGAAATTTTTTCGAATTTAAAAAAATAGGAATATTAACCTTTTCAAATACGCTGTCTAGCGCATAGCGAATCACGGAGAGAATATTTTTTCATTGCTAAAAGTCACTAAATGTCCGCATTTTAAAACTATCTTTTTAGAGCATCTCAATATGTCAAATTTACATCACCTACAAAAATTTTGAAATTTTCGGACGGTTAGAAATATATATATATTTTTAATAAAGCGTGAGAAAAATTCAATGAAATCAATAAAAACGTGAGTGTTTCGTCACGTTTTTGTACCTCCAGGGCGCATCTTTAGACGTACCGACAAACCAAAAATATATTGTTAAATCCGAAAACTTCTTCTAATATATGACGTAATTTGCTTTAAAAAATATGAATTTTAACATTTTCAAATACACCGTTGAACGCAGTTCGCATCGCTTCGCACCGGTTTCATCGCGTTTCGCTACATTTTGGTTGCATAGACTCCAAATAATAAAATTACGCACAAAATAAAATAAGAAATAGAGTATACTTTCAATTCAACATTTTTTGCGACTTTTTCATTTAAAAATATGAATTCTGACAAAATGGAGTTAAATATATAAAATTATACAAATGTGAGGCTCATTTAAGGGTCATTTATCTCGGGCCCGAGATAAGCCGGGTGTCTCAGCTAGTATATAAATAAAAGCTTAATGTTTATAATAATGATATAAAAAACTGGTGAAACCAGAGAGAAACTTGATCTAAAAAAGTTATAGTAAAAAATTGGCAAATAGTTTCAGTCTAAAAATTAAGTAGTGAGTAGAAATGTAATGGAACCAGATTATCTGTAAAGCTCATGAAATTACCCAAATTTTTGTTGATAGCTGAAAATGTGGACTGAGCTTTACTGATGCCTTAAAATCAATAAGGGAAGTAAGGGCATTTCATAAAGGCACATCAACTCATTCTGAATTAAAATCATTCATAACCAGTTTAAAATTTCGGATTCATAAAAATAGATTAGAGGTTGATTTGCTAATGTGCGAGAACATGAGAGATCGTTCAGTACGAAGTCTGGACCAAATTCCTTCCCAGGGATGACTGATAAGCCTGGAATATCAAAATCCAATGTAAACACAAAACCCTAAGCATGTACGACTCAACTATATGCTAACTACTTGTTTCTCTCAAGTCCATTGGCATAAGGTTTACTTTTCACAGTAATTACATAAATAAAAATTATTACGTTAGATGTGTTAAGTCAGAAATTTTAATAACAACAATTCCTAAACAGCCTGACTATATTAATATTATACTTAAAATATTACTTTATGGTTTACATTCTTTTAGCTTTGGGGAGTTTAGCTTGACTTGATGTAATCATGTCCACAATTCTGGGCCTGACAGAAATTTCTTAGTACATAACTACACCTTCTGTTTACTATACCCAGTACTCATTTTGAGTGAATAATATGATTCTGAATATAAGGCACCAGTAAAGTTCAGTTTACATTTTCAACTATGATAAAAAATTTGGGTAATTTCATGAGCTTCAAAGATAATCTAGTTCCATTATTTTTCTACGCACTACTTACTTTTTTAGACTGAAACTATTTGCCAATTTTTTACTGTAACTTTTTTAGATCAAGCTTTACTTTTCTCTCTGCTTCCACCAGTTTTTTATATCATTTCACACATTTTTCAGATCCTTTTAAGAAATTATTCAACCAACCATAACTAACCAAACAACCGCCCCAACTAAACAACCAATGACCTCAATCAACTGGTCCAACCAATTTCCCCAATCAAAAACTATCAGAAACATTGATTATGGTTCACCAATGTATTTCCAGAGCTCTGATGACCCGACATTTATTGCTATATGGGGATATTGACCTATACTTTAATTAGAACTGGCCGAAAGACTATTCCTTAGACTATGGCCGTATAAGACGAAGAACGATGAACAACAAATATTTCCACCAACATTTTACGAAACATATTCATCCAGCTTGCTGTATGTTCGGTAAACAGGTTCATCAAACGTTTTGTAGAGTTATAGCGTTAATGTCTATTATGTGTTAATCTGGAAGGATTACCTGATACGTTTGCATATCTGCCTGCTATCCATTCATATAAATCCGGTCTTCCTAGTTCCGTTCCTATTGGCTCAGTTGATCCACCGGTGAGTGAATATCCAAATTTTCCCGTGCAATGGCAAAAAAAAAAGCTCGGTGAGCAAAAATAGTCAGCAAAATTCTCTCCCTCATCAAGGTCAAGCAAATTTTGCTGACTAAAATGTTCTGTTGAGGGAAATGTTTTGCACAAAGACTGTCGTGTGATACAACTTTAAATTTTGTACACTTGTGATCTCTAGAATTTCTCTGCTACGTACCTACGCTCCTCTGGTTTAAAGGACTATGCAGTATAGAATAAATAATATACTAGGGGATTCGGCCCTCTACGTCCTACGTTCGCCATACCCGTTCAGACACATCAGTCTTTAAAGACACGCTAATTTCATCTTCTTTAAAAATATTATAAAAAAAATGTATTTTTCAAGATCGATTCCAGTAATCGCGCGAAATTAATGCATTATAAGTAAAAAGGACACAGGTGTCATATACTCACCATGATTTTATTCTGACGCTAATTTTTAAAAACGCACATCATCGGCATCTGACGTCTACTGTCTGATGGTGAAAACATTATTTTAAAAATTATATTAGGTAATGAGCCTTCGCGCTTCAAAGTCGCGATGAAACTGTTTATAGTACGAACTATCGGGAAACTCTTGAGTTAGCATTAGTATGTAAAGCAAAAGGTACGAGATACCGGGGAAAAGTTATTTTTAAAGTTGTACAGGATTTAGAGAATTGTGAAATATTGAAAAACATGCAATTTTGACGCTTTTTTTAACAATTAAATGTGTTCCTTGATCACATGTTAAAAACAATAAATGAGCAAAATTACACCATATGTCAACCGCCCAAATAATGATATTGACAAACAATTTCAATTTAAAAATATATTTATATCCTAGGTCAACCCTTCAAACACACAAAAAGCTACGGTAAGAAAGAGTTATAAGAAATGAATTAAAACTGCGAAACGAACTATAAAAAGGAAAATTTTCTGTTTTGAGGACAATACAAATTTTAAAAAAGTCTAAAACCACCTGAATGCAGAAAAATGATTAAAAGTGATTGAAAATATTATACAAAACACCTGTAAATAACATCAGAAATGCTGCTAATATTGGATATTTATAATAATATTCCGTAGGTCAAACTAAAATACAGCGATAATGACTAACCTATTTACATTTAACTATAATCATTGATTAAAAAAAAAAAAAAAAAAAAAAAAAAAAAAAAAAAAAAAAAAATCAATCAGGAAAATTGGAAAGTAGGTGACCTTTGTAAGATATGCATTAATTAAGGAGATAAATTACATAATTGAGTCAACAGACAATTGGCATATGTGACCGGGCGTCGTTTAGCGCATAAATAACTTAACCGTAAGCAAACGCAACTATTTTTGTAACGTTACCACACGCGTGGGGGTAAATCACACCTCATTTTGTTTCCCATTACATTTTTGGCTAAATGCGGTTTAAAAGCAAGTCTACTACTCTATATTGTAAAATACATCAGTACTACTCCTTTTTAGGGAAAAATCAAGCGTTTCACATTTATTTTCCGATTTTGCAACAGTTTCTGTAAAAATCGAGTTTTATAAATATATATATGTGTGTCTGTATATGTACAAAATGTGCAACGATTTGTTTTACCTCTTAAAGCATGAATTATTTTATAAAGTTTACATTTATTACATTTAATATATTTTCATCAACATATTCAAGTAGCTTTTATGTCACGCTTTCAGTAAAATTATTTTAGTGTGTGCTATCCCGTAACGAATGAACATATCGAAATGAATATTCTGTGCACACGGGATTATTTAATCCCAAAAGACATGTTTCTCATCTTCTAACCAACAAGAAAAGACATTCCTTCACACAACCTTTCTCAACCTTGACCTTCAAAGGTACAAGGAAGTTCAGAAGCGTCCTCGAGAATTTTATCATTTCTTTTTGGAAGTAAAAATGTGAGCGGGTGTGCTAAAGAGTTAAAAAAAGGGATACATTGATTCTGTGTTTTTAAAGCAAACATATTCCACATTCTAATTTAGAGAGCATTGGCGTAATTTGGGACCAAGTCTTTTGGAGACATTTCGCTACTTTTACGTTATACCAACTGTATACTTAAATGTATGCTATTGCGCAATTTATTTAAATACTGAACGTGCGAAGATTTTTTTGGTACTTTTCCAGTATAGGGATCTTAGCAAAATAGAGAAAATAGCCCTGTCTGAAAAGGAAATTTGGCAACATATTATCTGGCAACTTATTCACTGTTTCATTTCATATACAAAGGCATTTTTTCAAGGTTTATACAATTTAACATAAAGACGCCATTTATCTAATTTTATATAGAAATAGAAGTAATTTGTATATAAAAAACATTAATAATAGACGTATATTTAAAATACATATATAACTAAACAAAAAAGTCCATCAATTTTGTTTTCATAAGATTTTATATCATTTGGCAACAAATCGCAATTTCTGACGCCGAAATTTCACCAAGCTTTTTTAAAAAAAACGCAAGGACCCTATAGTGGAAAAGTACCAATTTTTTTTATATATATAAACCGCGCCAAACATTGTGACTTGCTATTTTTTAAACGCGAATCTCTTTTCTTTTTAATTATTATTTAATCGTAACCATGCAAAAAATTCCAATTTATTGTTTTTTTTTTATTGAATTTTTTTTATTATTAAGAAAGGTTAAGTTTTAACTTCATTTTTAGCTGATTCAAAAATGGCAATATTTTGTGCAGTGCTATGAGACCCTTACAATATTATGTATGTAGTTTAAAATTCGGTTTTGAAAAAAAAAAACAAAAAAAAAAACAAAAAAAAAAAACATTTTTTTGTATAATATTCATTTGCACTTTTATTTTTAATATATTTATATTGATTTCATAAAATAGTTCTCAAAACTCTAATTTTGAATATAATTTATAATAATATTTCACAATACTATTTCTTTAAACACAACAACAAAAAAAAATATTTTAGACAATAGCATTATCTCGAATATCAACATTTAAAAAAATATCATATATCAAATTCATCGTAAAATATGTCACGTTTATCGTTTTATAATAGTTTCAATAAAAAATAAAGTGAATACATGGAGTAACGAAAAAAAAAATATTGTCCGAGTGTTCATCTTTTAATTAAACTAGTTGGCATAGCAACCCGCTGCGTTGCATTTAAATTGCATGAGATCTTGCAATTTTTTTACTTGGAAGTGTAAATCTAGTTTTATTACACGTTTTGACAAAACTATAACAAAAATTAATTGAATATTGAATTTTAAGTAATAAATAATATTATAATGTATATTAAAAGTTTATTAAATTAAAATACACATGTACAAAATTCATTTATAAAAAGCATTGCGTTCTTATAAGATTTGACTATTTGTTTAGAAACTGCTGACAGCCATATGAAATTATTTTGACGAAAATGGGTAAAAATAACGTCATTTGGCAAATGTAGAAGAAACATTTCAGATTTGTGAATTAAAATAAATGCTTATCAAATGATATTTTTCTTGTTTTTCTGCCTATAGTGGCTTTGTGAAAAATTTTAAACGCGTCATATTTAAGAAAAAATTATATGAAAATCGATGAGTCTTGTGTAAATTTACTTTCTCTAAATATAAGTCGATAATTCTATCGATGCATGCAAAAAACTTAAATTTGATTTTGCGAAGACTCCTTGGTTAACTATTAGTAACAAAAAAATCTTTGATCTAATATTTGTAGATGACAATTTGAAAGCAGACGATTTTTCTAGTTTAGATTAAGTTGCTTCGTGAAGATGAATGCGTAAAATTATGTTCTATTCCTCAGGGTTTAGTTGTTAGGCCTTCTTTCTATCTGATACTATAAAAATTTCAAAGGGTAAAAATGAGCGAAATCAAGATAGATAATGTCGAAATTTAAACTTGTAGAACGGAGAATTAAATAAAAAATACATTAAACATATTTTTTTACCCATTTATTTATATTTATCCTATAATTTCAACTTTTATTTATTTATTCTTTATTTCACGAAAAAAAGGTTAGAGTTTTTTTTTTTTTCTACTTTGATTTTACTTATAGCTTTTTAGAAATGTTAACGCTAATTTTAAAAGCGCTTAAGACTCGTAATACGTAAAATGATAGGCAAGTTTTCAAACAAATTATATTTGGAAGTACATCTTCCCTGGTATTCGACGATGTAAAGTTTGAGATTTTTGCGATTACATATGCATTACATATTTGTTTTATTTATCTTCCTTTATTGTTCCTTTATTGTTTAGTGTGTTACGGAATATTAGCTGGAGATATTTTTATTATTGAAACTATTTATATTGCTTTAAGTGTTAATGGATCATTATTCTTCCATAATAGAGCCTGCACGAAATAGAGATACATTTAAAAAAAATGAGATTAAAAATTAAATTAAAGGCAACGAAAATGAGTTAATTGAGATACAGGTTTCAAACCAATTGCATTTGAAAGTATATTTTCCCCCACACGTTTGTGTAAAAATTGAAATTATGCGATTTTTAGAAATTTAAACGAAATGACCTAGCATTTACCAAAGATTTCATTCGTATGACTTAAAAATAAAATTTCCATTTTATGGATGTTAGTAATAAGGATTAATTTCAGAATATCAAGAGTTTCCACTTAGAATGAAACATCATTAGAAATGGACAATAAAAATGACGTCATATCTAGCAAACTATTTTTTTTACTATATTTTTCCTAAATTATCCTTCTGTAATTGAAATACCTATATTATAGTAGCTGTTTTGACTTCGAAAACTATTATAAGACGCATTTAGCTACAATTTATGTATATTTATGAAAAATGCGCATTTTTCTGTTTAGAATGACGTCGATTTATAATGTAAAAATATATCAGGAGAATCTGAATTTTTATTGACTTATAAAAACAAAGTACGCGTATTATCCTTTTTTACTTTCTTCTATCTTTACAAGAAGAAAGTATTGGATTCGTAAAAATTTTAGACTTCCGGTTTTCGACGGATTTACACGTTTTAGAGGTCAGAGATTCCAAAAAACATGTTTTTACAAAATGTCTGTCTGTGACTCTGTGAGTCTGTCTGTGTGTATGTGACACAAATTTTGTGGACGCTCTATCTCAAGAACTAATGCACGGAATTTGATAAAAAATTATATTCAAATAGTCCCTAATATAAGTTGGTGCTGATTAGTTTTTTGTGTAAATCGCCCGACAGGTGGCGCTGCTATGCTGCATTTTTCGCGATTTCTGCACTAGCTCTATCTCAAGAACTAATGCACGGATTTTCATCAAACTTCAGATTCTGTTAATCCTTGATATGAATTGGTACTGGTAACGTTTTCGTGCAAATCGCCCAACAGATGGCGCTGCTCTGCTGGATTTTACAGCATTTACACGATTTTCGTAATAGCTGTATCTCAATAAATAATCCACGGATTTTCATCAAACTTCAGATTCTGTTAATCCTTGATATGAATTGGTACTGGTAACGTTTTCGTGCAAATCGCCCAACAGATGGCGCTGCTCTGCTGGATTTTACAGCATTTACACGATTTTCGTAATAGCTGTATCTCAATAAATAATCCACGGATTTTCATCAAACTTCAGATTCAGTTAGTGCTTGACATGAATTCACGTTTTGCACCTTGCGATGTAAATAGCTCAAAAGGTGGCGCTGCCATGCTGCATTTTTTGTGATTTCTGCAATAGATCTATCTCAAGAACTAATGCTTGGGTTTTCAACAATCTTCAGATTCAGGTATACCTGTATATGAATTAGTGCTGTTTATGTTTTGGTGTAAATCGCCCAACAGGTGGCGCTGCTATGCAGCATTTTTCGCGATTTCCACAATAGGTCAATGTCCAGAACTAATGCACGGATTTTCATCAAACTTCAGATTCAGTTAGTCCTTGACATGAATTGATGTTTTGTACCTTTTGATGTAAATCGCTTAACAGGTAGTACTGCTGTGCTGCATTTTTTGTGATTTCCACAGTAGCTCTAGCTCCAGAACTAATGCACGGATTTTCATCAAACTTCAGATTCCGGTATACCTTAATATGAATTAGTGCTGTTTGTGTTTTGGTGCAAATCACTCAACAGGTGGCGCTGCTATGCTGCATTTTTTCAGAATTTCCCCTACAGCTCTATCTCAATAACTAATGCACGGATTTTCATCAAACTTCAAATTCAGGTATACTTTGATATAAATTGGTTCTAAATTGATGTAATTTCTTTTACTATTTAAATGATTTAATTGACGTGATTTATATAGAAGAAAGTTTTGTGATGGCCACAACATACTAGTTAAAATTATTGTGCTATTTTTTAAGGTGTGGCAACACAAAAGAAAAGATTTAATTAGAAAATTAAAAAGGAGATATTTTTCTAGAATGTTAAATTATGGAAGGTATAGTGCTATGTAAAGTTTAAATAAGTGCCATTCCCTTAATATTGGATATTTTTTGACCGGACCTTCGAAAGGTACATCGCTAAATTAACAGCTTTCCAACAAGCCATTATTCATCGTTGAATGTTGTCAGGTATGGATTGTGAATGAGTTGTTTTCTTTTCATCATGTTTCAAATTATAAAAGATGTGGCTGACCTTTACTATACAGTAGTATCGTGCTGTATGATATACTGCTCACCTTATAAATATATTACCCTATAGCAAACTATCCGAATTTCCATGTGTCACAAATTGGCGATAAAAAGCTTTTTTTTAATATTTCGCATTCAATATTTAAATGCTCTATTAATTTTACTTTTAAACGTTCTTTTTTATAAGAGTACTGTATCATTCTTTATAAAATATCATGATATAAATCATGTGATATTTCATGAAATGCATTATTTTTGGTTTATTTTAAATATAAAAAACTAAATTAAAAACAATAATTAAATTAATTTTTATAAATAATTTTTTACACTTATTTTACAAAATGAATATTCCAGTTACCACCAAAAAGAGACATTTCATCCTCTGACAGATATTTAATGATCGGTGTCTCATATCGATGTCTGTGATCGATGAAATTGATGGATTCACAAATCAACTTTACAGCAGTAATTTTATGAAACAGACGATTTTGAAAAAATAAATATATAACCGTTATAAAGATTGAGATATTATAACCTAGAAAAAGTCAGAGTTATGCCAAAACTGTTTAGAATTGTGTTGAATCTTACCTCGAACGTAAGGAAGATAAAGTTCTACAAAGTGACAATCATTATGTTAGTTTTTCTTACATAAAGATTTTTCAATTTTCGTCAGTATATCGCCAACATAAGATAAACAGCAAATGAAAGTGCATATTTATATGTAGAAGATAGAAAGATGTTTAAAAACTAAATCTTATAAAATTTAATTTTATACGATGTAAATAGTTTAAATCATTATAAGAAAGAATAAACCACTAGAAAAACTATTAGTATAGCGTTTAACTTTCTTTTCGGAATAAAACAATATTCTTTACCCGAACAAAAAAAAAAAGACATTTCGTCCTATGACAGATGTTTAATGATCGATGTCTCAAATCGATGTAAAATTATTAACACATCAACTTTACAGCAGTAATTTTATGAAACAGAGTATTTTGAAAAAATAAATGGACAACCGATATAAAGATTGAGATATAATCTAGGAAAAATCAGAGTTATGTCAAAACTGATTAGAATTGGGTTGAATCTTATTAGGAACGTAAGGAAGATAAAGCACTACCAAGAGACAGATATTATGTTAGTGCTTCTTATATAAAGGTTTTTAAATTTTCGTCAGTATATGTTAAGGTAGGTGCCTAGTATAAAAGGAAGATGACTTCCCCTTCTTGCTGCGCTTTGTTTCTGCCTGAGAGTCCTTGCGTGTCGGGGAGAACCCCGTGTGGAGCTTAAATAAGTCTAAGCTGGATCACTTATCAGATAATCTTGTTCCACTCAGGCCGTCAAAGGGATAATATTTCAATGCATTTTTGTACATATACGGTAGATGAACAGAAATATGATCATATTATGTCCCTATAATGAAACACTAGCTTTGAATAAAAGGTTGTACAACGCACTCACAAACAAAGTCAAATGTCTTTTGTTTAGTTAGCCAATAGTCACATTCCATATAATATACATTTATTTATAGTAGCAGGTGGTTCAATAAAAACATGTATTAACATATATTAAGTTATTAAAATTATTATTAATTATTAATTATTTCATTATGAATTTATTAATTATTAATTATTACATTATGAATTACATTATTAATTATTAATTATTACATTATGAATTACATTGTTAATTATTAATTATTACATTATTAAAACATATATTAAGTTATGAAAGCGCTGGTTTTTCTTATAATAATATTGCTTAGAGTTTATCGATTTAAACATAACTCAGCTTATAAAATAAAAAAAAAAAACTTAGAAACTGTATATTATTGAAAGCAAAGACTTATTTAATCATAAAACTCTTTACAAAACTTTCATGCATTTCACATTAGGACAAATTGAACTAAAACACCAAAAAGATAGATATGGGAAACGCTTAGTGTGTTTTTACATAATTATACATTTATTAGATGTAATATATGTTTATTGTTTCGTTGATTTTTAATATCATTAATATTATTTTGTACATTCAATAGAAGGAACTTTTGTTGAAAGTATTAATTTTTCAACTATTTTCATTCAAAATTCACTAATTAACACATTGAAATCACTTACTTCTATAATACATTTTTAAAGTTTCAAATTGAGTTTAATATAGTACATGAAACATATGCATATAGTGCAAATGTATTAAAGACTACCAGACCCTAGCAAATTTAATTACGTCTAGTAGGCTACAAAATCACTTCTATATCCCGAAATTGGATGCATGAGATTCGTAATTACATCGCATGCAAATGTAATTATATCCGAGGTTTAGAAGCTAAGTACCGAAAGTGTCCCTTTAACAGTAGTGTAAATACTACCTTACTGATTCGAAAATCATGAATAAAGTCGGACTCTATTAATAATATTATTAAGGAATACTTGTTAATAAATATGATGAAACCAGATAAATATCTAACATTGATGTTACGTATTAGAGAGGGTTTGTCATATCAGTATCATATATTACAAGCTTTATGCGGTAATTCTAAAAATTTAAGCAATGTTTATAAATGAATATATCGCTCACACGCAAACAAATTGACACATCTAGACAAATGTAAATTTCGCACGAGAAGTTTAAAAAAAAAATTCATTATTTTACTGTAACATGAAATTATAGCACTTAAATCTCCATGCAGGAATAAATACTTAACATAAAAACATAAAATCCTTGAGAATGAAGACATATGATGAGGTTTGGAGGATTGGGTATTTTACCTCCCCACATAATCCAACCCTCTTATGTGGTCACAAATGGACATATAGCGTAAAAAGCTGATTTTCCATATAACTACACCTATGAAATTGTTTGTGTAACAAACATATGATAGACCTATTAGTAGAATAAAACGCAATATGAATTTTTGAAAGATGTGTCACTTTTATTGCGGGGAAACGATATATCCTGAGGTTGAACTAGCATTTCAAAGCTTTATACCTATATAACACAGTATCATACTTTGAATGAGTTAAACATTTTTTGTCTCATATTTGTGGTGGAATGTAGAATTACTTTAATATCATTTATGCATTCATGCATTCACGCATGCATTTAATTTATACCGTATAATTAACCTATTAAACGCCGCTATATAAACAACGCTCAATAAATATAACTTTTTAAATTTTTAAATAAACATCCGATGTTTCTATTGTAGATCAGTTGAATTTTTTTTCAAAAACTGTAACCATTTAGAAAATTCGGCATGTTCCCAAAACGAGAGCTTTGGAGCCTATTATGGGGGCAAGACTAGACTCAACTCAGGTACAGTTCGTTTTTCTACTACTTAGAAGAAGTTCTGTTTTTAATTGTTTTATAAAAAATGTATTATTGTTTTACAAGCAATAAAAACTTATTTAAAACAGTTAGTTTATTATATATGCAGGTATAAAGTATTTAAAACTGAATTAAAAAAAAATATTATTTTCATTTGAATTTTTAAATTTAAAGAAGAAAATTTCTAATAACAATTAAATTTTAAATATTATTTTTCTCAGATAAACTTGTAAATTTAGTGGGTGACCTTCAGATGTAGATAAAATCCATAATCCATACCCAAATTTTACGGGTTTTCCACGCATATATATTTTCGCGGAATGATGACCTGTGTAGGGTATCATTTGTTCATCCACACTTTAGCATTCAGAGGCAACTCCGAACTGTTGTAATTTTTTGAAAAACATGCCAAAAAAATCTCTGACTTTCGCAAATATATCAATTTTATCAATCAAATTATTGTTGCATAAGTGGGGGTACTTTTTAATATCTCTGAATCTCTGGAGGCTAACTGAATTTTGAACAATATGTATGTTGCAATCTTCAGCATTGTTTCAATATTATTTCGCTTGGGCTAATGCGTGATACCCGCTAAAATGTATTATAGCAAGAAACCTTTTAATTTTGTTTTCTGGGATATCAAACATGCTACAATTCTACTGAAGTGCGTACCGTCCAGTTTCCTATAGCAAATGACTCCTAATTTCATCATAAAAAAAGAAACATGCTGAAAAGTTCATACGGAGATTTCGTAAGTAGATCTGGGAAAGTCTCTTCTAATTAAAAAAGTTTGAGTGAATAGGTAACAAGCTTGCCACTTTCGAGTTAAAATTGCATTCGACTTTTCTTTTGGTTTCGTTTTTGATTGTTTACATTTTCCCCCGATTGAGTATTATCTTCGCTACTTCCTTTTTTATCAGGAATAGATCTTTTTTCTTTTTTTTCTTTTTTTTCTTTTTTTTTCTTTTTTTTTTTTTTTTTGATTTTGAGGGGCGATAAATTTTTTTAAGTTCTTTTTGTGAATGCTACTTCGACTTCTCCAAACAAGTCTTTAGGACTATCCGCACTATGAAAAATATCATTTCCAGCGATGTCTTCTTCATCTGTAACAGCAGTAGGTAAACATATAGTTCTGCTGTCTTCTGAAAACTCATCAGAATACAGTGTATCGAAATATTCTAATGCTTGCTTTACTGTTAAAAATGTTAAGGTATTTTCACATATATCAAATAGACTATTTCCTTCTTTTTTTTTTTTTTTCTAAATACGAATACCTATCGAATACCAAACAATCAAATACACTATGCTTTAAAAAATAACAAACTAAAAAGCAGTTAAATACAAATGTATTTCACTGTATTGTTGTTTCTCGAAACCCAGGAACTAAAAAATTTTCTTTTATCACTTTAAGTGTTTACTTTTCATATTTCTTCCTAGGAGCGCAATCTTTTCTTTGTGAAAGCGCGCTCTCAGACAAAGGGGGGTGGGGATGCTACTAAGAAATGCCAACGCTCCCGCCGTGGGAACATTCGAAAAAAAAAAAAAAAACACTCTATTGTTGATTAAATAAAGCTATTTACTCCGGTTTTTTAATATGTTTTTACTTAAAATGTTGGTTTGAAAACCTGACTGTACTTAATTAATTTTACATCAAATATTCGGAAATCCAAAAGTTCTCTCTTTTAAAAAATCTCTAAAAAATAGAACAATTTGAAATATTATTTAGAAAAAAAATATATTTTAAAGTTTATACTATTAGCTTATGTATACAAACTCTTATTTTCTTAAATAGTTAAATAATATTTTGAGAAAAAAAAAATATAAATCAGATTTTCCCACAACGAAAGCGTTGACGTTGAATGGGTTAAAATATTCGAAATATATTTCAGCATGCCATCTTTAAGCATGATATAACATTACGATTGTCTAACAGTTAAAATTTAGCACATTCTTTTGAAAATTTAATAATTAAACTAGTCATATTCTTAAACAATTGATAGCTTTATTTTTAAGATTTGTAATTATCATTACGCATTCGATGGTACCTGTTTAGGTAAATGTTACAGAGTGTTAGTAACCGAGCAACAATGTGAATTGCTTCTTAGAATTATACTTTCAAGCATCAGAACTACCAACGTTAAAAAGTATTGTAAAAATAAATAAATTTATAATATAATTGTTATCTTATTCATTTTTAATTTAATTTATTTTATTTTACTAATATTTATTTGGTTACCCTTAAACAAACTTACGATGAGCAAGATTTTCATAAGTTAAATAATTCTAAGTGTTTTTTGCATTACTTTTAATACAAATGGAATATATTTTTTTTGTTTTACGCGAGAATAAAAAAACTTGAATTACGTAGAAGATGTGTATAAAAGTTTTTAAAAAAATTACCTAGAAAACACACTTTGGCGTAACTTTGCTGAAACATGTTTAAGAAATAATATATTAAAAAAGTCCCCAGCGTATTTGATCGACACTCGTATTTCTTTAACTCTTTATCTACTGACGATACTTGTAAGTACCATTAAAATAACTTGTTATAAAATTCATTTACTAAATCTATTAGTAGTAATTCAGTTTAGAAAGTGTTATAGATGCATTATTTTATATTGTTCCAAAAGCATTATTGGTCACATAAAACAAAAATATTTTTAAAAGGATTATTTCATTTGCATCTTTTCAACTTTCTTTGCATTAGTGGGAAAGGGATTTTTCAATTCGGAAATATTTCTATATTTCTATTGTAAGAACATTATATTTGTACATTTCCCAATTCTACAAAATACTAAGAATAATATAAAAAAAAAAGATTTGTGTGGAGTAATAAATATTGCACAAAATCCCTAAAATTGATCAAATGATTATATAAATATTCTAATGTAGTCTCAAAAATTCACAAAAATGCTTCAGAAGATAAAACTTTCATGAATTCATAATTCAGTACATAAAGGGTTAATAAATAGACAACTTGTAGAAATTTTGAACAATTAATCAAATGTTTTCATAACAAAATTCAATAGATATTTTGCATTGAATAAAACTGTTCCAAGGGCTGAGCAATTGGATCGATCATGAAATGATTTTTGCATTCAAGTTTTTGCTGCTTATAAATTATATTAAAAAGATTGAAGTAGACTATATCGAAAGAACTGTCAATCTTCAAAATGGTTTCTAATATATTACAAAATGCTATTACTTTCATAGAAAATATATTGGAATTTCATTGGAAAACCTATCAGTTAGAAAGCGATAAGAAAACCAATTTTGAAGACAGCTAGTGTCATTCATTTAGAACTGGAAGATTTATTAGAATATTTTCCCTCGAGTCAGCAGATTTAAATTTTGTCAATCTACTTTAGTTTTGTTCTCGTTATTTAACTTTACTCAGTGTAATATATAATTTTAATCATTATAATATCTAAATAAATATTTATATTATTTTATTCAAATTTTATTTTATTTTATTTTATTTTGTTCTAAATTTCCTTTGATTTTCGTTTTGAAAATTAAATAGACTTGTATATCTATGGCTTTTGGAAAATCAGGTTTTCAGTCCGTAATTTACTATGTAACTAAACTCTCAAAATATTTGATGGTTATGTTTATATAGTTGACTTTCATTTAATGTTAATTACCAAAATATTTTTATGATTTTTTATAAGGCTAAGAACATAGTTAATAAGAGATATGATTTTACTGTTTAACACGTTCATAGTTCAAACACTGTACTAGCAATGGCTAGTTCCATTAGTAATTGTAGTGAAAGTCACATGCTACGATCTTTGGCTACCAGTATTTTAGAAGAGAAAAATGTGACTTATTTTATCGAAGATATCTCTTTTAATTGAATGAGAAGCAAATTTTTCAAAAATAACAGTGGACAGCAAGCATAGTGGTTATCAGCTGTGTGAGTTACACTACAAAAACCCATGGAACTAGCGTAATATTATTGAATGGACCAAAATGGATATTTAAAGTTCACATTATTTTAAGCGTAGAAAGTTACCAGTCACAAAATTTATTTATATTTTTATGTTTCTGTTTTCAAGTTTAGGCTATTGAAATGTATGACTCATACATACATATATTATTCCTTTCAGAACAAACATGCAAAATTCCCTTAGATTTTAATATGATAAAATTAATAACTACTAAAGTTTGTGGTGCTTGTTTTGTGTAAAGCATTTAGTTAGAATGAAAAAATAACCTTGGCAAGAGGAGGGATTTCATTCATATTTTCTGGCAACCTATTTACTGTTTCATACATTAAAGCTACTGTTTTCAATATTTATATAAGTTATTTATAATGAATAATTTATTCGCCTATTTTTATATAAAAATACAAAATACTCATTTAATCAATGTAATTAGTTCTGGTTTTCAAAGACATATATAAACAAGCGTAAAAATTCATCAAGTTTGTTTTCTTAGCTGTTTATATCGTTTGATATCTCAGTTTCTGAAGAACGAATTCCGCCAATATATTATAAAAATCGCCAAGGCTCCTATAACAAATAATCATCTACGGTTTTACATAGAGTCATTTTATAATGGTCTTTTGATGTGAATCATCTTACGAAAGAATTGTTTAGATACAATCCTATATTTATAGTTTAGGAAATTTATATTTGGACAAAAAAATCCAATTAATTAATATGAGTAGTTCACAAACTGAAATTCAGGTAGTGGCATGTTATATCGTTTCAGTATACTCATACGTGATGCATGTGACACGTAATAACATCTTATGTAGATGTAATTACCACCCATCGTTAGAAGGGGAGTTTAACTCAAGTGATTCTCACAGTTCGGTAACTATCTACCGAATGATTACAAGCTCATTAATAAAGTATCTTTTCTCAGTTAATATATTTCTTATAATAAATCTTTATATGGTCGGATATAAGAAAGTGTACGTTTAATTATTAATCGCTTTATGCTTATCTTTAGAGAAAATTAAACTATATGTGCTATTTATTACAGAAATATAGTGGACGTAGCTTTGTTATTTAGGTATTGTCAGTAAATTAAAATTAAGTCTAAATATGTTTTATAATTCACGAATTCATAAAACAGCAAATTTCTACGTAAAGTACATTCGAATTATATCCTGATGATTTTTATGTAAACGGAAAGAAAGCTGCAAATTTTTAAAATATCAGTATTATCAATATTTTTTTGGTTCAAGTTGAATACATTTATTTGGGCAACAACACATACCAATTTTAACATATTGACTGAAGTCTTACACATGAGTTTTATTTTCTGTTACGATAAAGGCAATCACTTTTTCGAAACATATTTTGTAGTTGTATAGCTTTACAATACATTCAACTTCAATGATTCAACATCATTGCGCCAAAGGAGTAGAAGGGAATCTGAAGAGGAACGAAATGAAAAGATGATTCGAAATAACAGGCATTGAAGAATTAGAAACGCATCCTTCATGCGTTAGATAGCGTTGCATGGCAACTGGAAAATACACAACTTTGGCAGAAAACTGGCATTTCAGAACCAATCGATGAAGTTGTTGTATGGGAACACAAACAGTGAATTTTACTATAGAAAGAACTATTATCATATATCCAACGATAAAGGCTTGCAAAAAGCGTACCATGGACTTTCACTTTCTCGGAAAAATGTCCTGTAAAAATGCTTAGTACCTAGCTTGCCATTGACCGCATGGAGATTTATATGGACTTTATATAAGAAATGTGTCTATGCCAATTCAATATTTATGTATGTTTGCCGATTCTACATTTTCAGCATCCGATTCTAATAGACTGTTTTCTACTGAAACGTTATAGACTTGTAGGTATTTGCACAAACCATCTCCTAATCGTGGTTTAGGTAAAAATCGATTTGCATATTAAATTGCAAACGGACTGTTAACTCATAATTTTATGGAAAACACCTATGAAACTGATTTTACTGGTTAACTGATACGTTTACTATTGCATTTTTCTGCTACCAGTCCTCCATGCTTTCACACATTTGGGTGCTGCAAAACAAAGTGATAAATCAATTAATCAATCACTAAAATCGTGTCTTCAGGTGGTTTTCGCCAAAATATCATTTTGCTGACCAGTTGCATTTTTATATGCAAATCGAGTTCTACCTAATCCTGATATTTCAATCCTCAACGCGATGCGGTCATGGTCTGTGCAGCCTACTCTCCATCTATTACGCAGTACAGAACTCATAGAACGGCATCTATCACATGAAGAAGACATTTCGAACTCTGCAGTGACATACGATTTGGCACAATCTTTGTGCCTCCTGCTCCTACAATAGGTTTGTCGCACCACTGCTGAATCGATGTCATATACACCATTTTTTATAATTTTGAAAGATCATTCCTTTTAGGTCGTACTTAAAAAGAAAAAAAGTAACCATTATAAGATCACTCCTGTGTCTCTCTCTCCTTTTGTCGGAGCCATTTTACTGGTAAACTATAGAAGGTAGAAAGTTCAAATTGACTGAAGTAATATTCTCAAAGATATTTAGGGAAAATGTAGAGCTCCTTATTAAGTTACTTGAAAACAAAAAAATACTTTCTTTGTATATCGTGTGCGATATCGCCTTATAGCTTTTGTATCACCAATCTGAAAAATATATTTCTTATGATTTTAGGTATGATGTTTTCAACTATATCGTTCAGAACTTAGTGAAAAATGTGCCCCCCCCCTTTATTCACGAATCTAATGAAACTAAAATTATGAAAAAATTAATGGTAGTAGAATTTAATTTAAAACTTGCAGGAAAACTACAGCGATCACACTAGGTCACATAGTTTTTGAGAAAATCGTCTTTTTCCAATACACTTTCATTTTGCGGGATTTCAGCAAAGGTATTCAGAAGAGATTGAAGTAACTATACACGCAGAAGTGTAAAAGGATTGTTGATATTGTTTTTCGAAAAAAAATATTGGTAATTATTCGAGATATTAAGCCTTAAAGACACGGAAGGTTTGGGCATACATAAAGACACGGTTGGCGTACGCTATTTGCAATCGGCTTTTAAAGCCTCGATAACTACTGGTAACCCTTAACCGGAAACATTAAAATCCCGTGCATAAACGGAAACGTGCCGTCTGTGAGACTGATAAATAAAAAAAAATGCTATAAAATTTTAAAAGGTAAATAACTCTTAATAATTTGCCAATTAACGAACTTAAACACTTAATATTTAATAGTAATGCATTAACAGGACCAATTTTTTAATATGACAGCATAAAAATAAGTTTTGAATGTCGGAGACAGAAAATATTTTTAAATTACACATTATTGATTAAAATGTAAAATTTCCGAGATAATAATTAAATAAATGCTAATATTTTTATATATTTCGGTACGACATGAATTAGAAAAAAATATTAAGCAGTAAAATTAACAAAACATTTAATAGTAAATATTGCAGCATGTTCTAAATATTTGCATTTTTTATGCATTTTTGACAATGTTGAGTCACTTTCGTGTTCAGAATTTATATATTCATCATCTGAAATATTTTCAACATAGCTTATGTCACTTACTACGTCATCAATCAATCTCAAAAGAGTTTTTTAGACTTTTTTATCACTGTAGAATACCCGTTTTGATGGCTCCTCCATATCGATACCACAGCGCAAAAAATTACATAAACGGAAACATGCCTCTCACACACTGCGTTGAAAATAAAATAATTTTTCTTTCAATAACTAAAAATGCGCAGGCGTTGCAACTGGGTGGGGGAGGTAGAGGACCAGTAGCGTAAGGATTAGACTGTGTGATAAGATTGGAGACGCGTTCATTTTTGTGTAAAGGGTAGATATGTAGACACAACCATCTCACAGATGGCATGTTTCCGGTTAAGGGTTAATGAAACATTTGTGTAATGTAATGACCAGTAGTAGTATAAATGTAATAAACATAACACTGTTAAAAAGATTAGTTTAACTAGAATTAGTCACATAATTACTATGGGATATTAGTTTGTATTGATTTGCTCTCTCAGTACGTCACCCGTGTCTTTAAAGGTTAATTTGGACAATTGCAGTTCTCGGTCAACGATTTGTTTGTCAAACAGCAGCCTCATCTCCCCTCCCTTCCCCCCTTCAATATTTTTTTTTTCTCTAACTACGCTCTGTTTCTATAACTCGACAACTATCTTTTGGATTTCAACGCAACTGATTCAAAACATTATGGCACTCTATAGCATTAAGAGAAATTATGAGTAGTACATATCAATGTTTTCAAATAATAATTTCAGATTTTTTTTTTCGTTTCGAAGTATCTCAGGTCCTATGAGTCCGATGACGACGGGGTTTGATTCCTTCAAATTCATATCGATAGCCTAGCATATTTTAGTTCCGTTTTTCTACCATCAGAATGCGCTTTCCTACGGGTTTTTTTTTTCTTCTCTAACTGTGCCTTGTTTCCATAACTTGGAAACAAACTTTCGGATTTCAATGCAACTGATTCCAAACAATATAATTAACTTAGTAATGACACTCAAATATTGACACTTAAACATTAAAGCAAAATTTTGATTTATACATATCTCTCTTTTATTATAATAATTTCGTTTTTTTTTTTTTTCATTTCATTTCAAAGTATATTGGTTCTATGGGCCCGATGACGACGGGGTTGGTTCATTGAAATTGATATGGATAGCCTTACATATTTTAGCCCCGTTTTTTACTGCCAAGGGCGCTTGCATATATTGGGTTCTATGGGTCCGTTCACAAAGGGGCTTGGCTCATTCAACTTTGTTTTTGATGACTTAATTCGGAAGGTGGTTTGTTTAGAACAGTGCGCTCTCTGCTCCATGAAAATTAGAACTTTTGGTGCACCAACTATGTATGGTTTTAATAATTATAAATTAACTATTTCGATTTATTAATTTAATGATAAAATGTTTTTAAAGGAATATCAAATGAAACCCTCTGTGCGATCAGCGATCACACTTACCCACTTGTTTTTATATACAAACTTCTATAAGTAAAATTATAATAAAACAGTAAAAATTAAATCTGCATCAAATCGCATAAGTATCTTTTTTTTTAATCCTTTGATCACTAACTTAAAAAAAAGTAATGATATCAATACAGAAACCCTTAACGGGTTAAAAGTTTCTGACGGAGCACTTTATCTTATGCTCTAAGAATTTTAAATATGGAACTTAAAAATAATGATATCAAATTTTCAGTGACGTTATGCTATTTCTTATAAAATACATATTTGTATTATTTCTTTCATCATTTTATTTTTGTTCTATTTATAATCGCATGTGCAAAAGTTATGTTCAACATGAAAAGCTGTATAAAATTTTATTCGCTGTTGTTTTATCATCTACATCTCTCATAAATTCAAAATATGAGTTTTAAAAGATATGATATAAAATTTAAGTGACGCCTTCATGTGGCATTAAAAGGTCTGTTTTAACATTCCATTTAAATTATTTTTGATTTGGTTAAAATATATTTTTACAATACTTTTAATTTTCCAATTCACTGTTAAATGTATCATTTTCATTGAATCTATACTATCCATTGAAATGTATTTGTTTCAATAAATTGATTTATCTTTTGTGTCACGCTTATCAAAATTTTGAGTTAGATTTATGTAATGGTTTTTTTTGCGTTAAATTGTCAATTTCATACATTTCACTTAGTTTGGATACAATGACAGAAATTCACCGTTTACATAAAAATCGATACACAAAAGATAAATCTATTTATTGAAACAAATACATTTCAATGGATAGTATAAATTCAATGAAAGTGATATATTTAACAGTGAATTGGAAAATTAAAAGTATTGTATAGATGTAAAAATATATTTTAACCAAATCAAAAATAATTTAAATTGAATTTTAAAACAAACCTTTTAAAGTCTCATGAAGGCGTCACTTAAATTTTATATTATGTCTTTTAAAACTCATATTTTGAATTTATGAGAGATGTAGATGATAAAGCAACGGCGAATAAAATTTTATACAGCTTTTCATGTTGAACATAACTTTTGCACATGCGATTATAAATAGAACAAAAATAAAGTGATGAAATAAATAATACAAATATATATTTTTTAAGAAACAGCATAATGTTCACTCAAAATTTGATATAATATATTTTAAGTTCCATATTTAAAATTCTTAGAGCATAAGATAAAGTGCTGCGTCAGAAACTTTTAACCCGTTAAGGGTTTTTGTATTGGTATAAAAATACGTCTATAATTAATATTAAAACCCTTTTAAATGTTGTAATAAAGTTGTATATAAAAAAGATAATTTGGCATAGTTCGAAAAACATAGTTTGCGAAGTTTTTATAATTTAGTTTAAATTGCTACAATGCTCCATACGATAATATATATATATATATATATCAAGCAAAAAACCGACAAGGAATTATACTCTTTTACTTATTATGGTATTCTTATAGTCACAAGTCAAAAAGAAATTTACAAAAATTGGTTTGATTTCGTTATTAATTTTATAGTGAAATTAACATTTTTATGTCATTAGTACTCTGTACTTTTATACGAAATATCAAGCTATAAATCTGCTAAAGTACAAATACCAAATTCTCTACCAAGATTTATCGATTCTATAAAGTGAAATTAATCTAAGCATATGTATATATATATATATATATATATATATATGTGTGTGTGTGTGTGTGTGTATTTTACTTACAATTATTAATGTATCAAATATACTCTCTTCAAATAAAATTTTAAAGCACCATATTGGGTAAAGATACTAAGTATTAACGAAACAAGTATCCAAAACGCTTTGTTACTTATTTTTTGTGAGTGCATTGCAGGTTTTGCTATACTGTGATTGAATAAGCTTTTTAGATTATACTTTTCATCATAACAACAACAAAAATATCCATTACTATTAGCACCGTTCGTATGTTTATGCTGACACAGAAAATAAAACATCGTTATGATGTCATTAAATATCATTAACGTAAAGTGCCACGGAAAATGCATAACATGTCTCTAATTATGAGTTACAAGCTTTTTTGTTTTTTCATTATGAAAACACAATAAATTATTATTCCATCAGTAATGTATTGAACAACAGTGGGAAATTACAATAGAGAGTTAAAGTTATAAAAAAAGGATGAAATTTGATGAAATGTACATCATCATTTTCAGCTTCAAATCTTGAATTATTTTATTAAAGTTATTCAATATTTAAAAAAAAAAAAACCTCAATTGTGATTAATAATAAAATTCATTAAAATTTTATAATAACATCAAAAGTTAAAAAAAAGGAAAGTACTACATATCTTGTAAAATATGTAAATAAATAATAGCTTGAAAAATGTAGTTTATTTTTTTTTTATATTACTCTACAAAATAAGAAGTTATACTAGAATTATAATGAACTTTTATATTATCTAAAAGCACTATCTGAGAAAAAAACAAAAGAATTAGATTTAAAATGACACACGTTTTCTATTAAACAGCTTTAAACAGACGAGGTATGCTTGCATATCATCAAATTTGGAAAAATGTAACAATGTAGGTGATATTCTGGATTAACTAGTTGCGGAACAACTTAAAACCGAATTTAAGGAGACAGTGAACCTTCAGGACACCAAATTTGACAAAATTATTATTATTATTATTATTATTTTAGAATTATGAGACTAAAAGCTCAAAAGAATTTTTCAATTCTGACGCATTTTTGCACAGATATTAGCTTAAACTTATAAAATTAAATATATTTATGCGGTTTGTTTTACTTAAAATGCTGTTTTCTCAAATTGAAAATTTTGCACATTTTTAACCTTTGAAACGTTCCATGCGCATTCCTAATTATCAGATTCTTTTGAAATTTATACTTTATGTCCTCTGTAAATTAATAAATAAATGTTAGCATAAAAAAGTTGCATTTCAGGAATATTTCAATGATGAAATTTATGAGAATATGAAAATATAGAGCTATTTTTTTAGAAAAACAAAGCATAATTAACAATATATTTTTTTTTCTAATTATATATTCAGCGAACTTTTACAATTCATGCCAACTTTCTTTGTATTATACTACGGGGCTCTGCCCCCTACGAGCTACGCTCGTCAACCCCCGTTCAGACACCGCAGACTCAAAAAGCACGATAATTTGATCGGCTTTAAAAATATTTCGGAAGATTGAATTATAATTTGAATCTGAGAAATATAATCTGACGTAATTTTCACCAAACTTTTCTTTTTCTTTTTAATATTCACGTAAAAATACTTTTGCTAGAAATGAAATATTATGATCATCTTAAAATATTAAATAAATGTCTCGAGCACTTTTAAAATTTAAACTGTTTAGCAATATTATTTTTTGTTCATTTTATATAATAAGTGTAATGAGACGTAAATGTGACGTAAATTCGCCTATTTAAGACTTCTAACGCATGTTTATGAATTTATTATTTTACAATATTCTGTCTCTTTTAAAATTCACGTGTAATTATAATTTTTATGACGTAATTTTCAATGAGTTCCTGCTTTTTATATTTTCTGTTTATAATAGTCACGTGTAAAATAAATTTTTAATTTGAAGTAAACAGTATTGTTTGCGCTGTTTATACAACTGGCAACAGTTTAAATTAATAACATTTTCTAAAATTTGTAAAAAATATCTCTCGAAATGCTGAAAATTTGAATTTAAAATTGAAATAAAACCTCAAAAAATGAGTCAAATAAGAAAAATAAATACAATCTGCACACCGGGAACTTATAACGTATAAAATGATCTAAAGATGATTAAATTCTCATGTATAGTTTTTGCTCAAATAAAACTTTTTTAATGGAACGATTTTGTCCAAATTTAGCATTAAATATCTCTTAAAATAATTCTTCGGTATGAAAACTGTCTGCATCAGCGTGTTTAACAAACATTTCTCTATAATACCACCGATTTTCATATTTTTGTATGCAACAGTTTTTTTAATATTAACGATGAAAGGCCATGCTTAAGCATTCAAATTGGATGTGGATCTACCCGGAATATCTACGCAGATTGTCATTGGTCCATTTCCAAATCAAAACTTTTTTATATATATAGAAGGATAAAAATATCTCGTGAGAAAATATTGTCGTATTTTATGCAAAAGAAATGCGCATGAGGCATTTTAAAATATGATAATTTTTCATTATTTTAAAATTTTTAAAATTGAATAATTTAAAAACTTTTTATTATTTTATCACTAAAATGTTAATATAACAATTTGAGCTTGTCATTAACCAGTCTGTCAATTTTCAAATGAATCCAATGAAATAGAGGGATTTGGTTTTTAATGTCAACTGTCAGCTTAAACGAAGTTCAATTAGGTGAGGCTTAAGCAGAGCTAAGAGAGAAATATTTAAGTGTGGTACATCCATTTAAAAAGAAAAAAAATACTTTTATGGCTAAGGTAGAAATAAGAGTAAACGGAATACTTAAAACTACAGAATAATAAAAAGAAACATGAAATAATCGCATTAGATCCAAAAAAGGCAGAAAAAAGTGCTACCGAGGAAAAACCCTATTATAAAAAAAACCTCTTAACAGAGAAAATACATTTCATTTAATAAAACTAAAAATTATAAACAGATATCAGATTAACAGTAATACTTTGTATTCATTAAATGTGTGTATCTAAAGCTAAAAAGATTGTTTATCTACAAATACTTGTTAAAATGTTTATTTGAATTTATATTTCTTGTACGAAAATAAGTTAACAGATTACAACAATTTTTAAGATAGAACATATTATTTTTCCATTTTTGTGTTAAGACAACATACGTAAAAGCAAACGCTGAAATATGTATGCTATGATATTCGCTATGAATTTATTCTTTTTCAAGAATATTCACAAGGAACTTTAATTAGTTTTAATTATTTGTTTTATTCTTATTTCAAATTCAATGATATCTATTATGGCTGAATAGTGCATCCGTTTAAGATGATTAAATCAATATTTTAGCTTCGGCCAAAACAAAACATATATATACTTGAATTACTATAATATATATTTTTAAAAAAGATTGTTATTGTTCTAGAATTGTTATTGTTCTATTTATCATTCTTTTTCAAGAACATTCACAGGGAACTTTAATTAGTTTTAATTATTTGTTTTATTCTTATTCCAACTTCAATCATAACTGATAACTTATAACTGAATATGACTTCCGTTTAAGATGATTAAATCAATATTTTAGTTTTGGCCAAAACAAAACATATATATACTTGAATTACTATAATACATATTTTAAAAAAGATTGTTATTGTTCTAGATTATAAATCATTAATCGGGTTAGGTAATTTTTCTATAAAATCTAATAATTTCAAAAAAATATGTTTTGTTTTCTCATTTAAATTTCAGTAGTTTCAGTATGTTCAGTAGTTCAGTAGATTCAGTATCAATATATAGAGTGGCAAAAAGGAACTATTTTTACAATTTTACAAATTAATTTTAATAATGTTCATTACAGTCTGTTCAGCATCGTGCAGCAAATTAAACTCTCATTTATAAATAAGAGTGCTAAAAAGTAATTAAATAAAAACTTTAATTCATAAAAAAGTAAAATGCAGAATATTCTTAAGTATTTTTTTTTCTGTTTAGAATGTTTATTGTGTTACATAAAGATAAAAAAAGGGAAACATTCCTAAATTAGTCATTCATAAAAAAATATTTTTAAATATTTTATTTTGTTGTGCTTCATTAAAATTACATACATATCATCTTAATGATATGTTTCTTGTGAAAAATGAATCAGAAAAGGTTTTTAACTCATTCGATGATTAATAATATCATAATTACATTTTATGGCGGCTATAAGAAAATTTATAGTTTAAAATTTTACAAGAAAATTATAACAGGAACAAAATAAGTATAATGAGAAAATTTGAAGAAGGGTTTCCAAAATTTCAAACGCGGACCGCAGAGATACAACAATTTCGAAATAGTACATTCCTCCTTTTAGTCGCAGAACTTCTGTAATTAAATAATCTCAGTATTATTATTCAAAATTCATGGAAGCTCTGAAGAACGATGTTTCATTGTTCAAAACCGATGTGCTATATTAACTACTTTATATTGAACAGCCTGTTAACAAACTGTTAAAAATTTTGCTGTAGGTCGAACCAACTTTGGTGCTTCAGTAGCTGCAATCATAAGATGAAGATTTCACCATTTTATGATTGTAGCTACTGTAGCCCCAAGCATTGTTTCAACCTATCAACAAATTTTTAACAGTGCAGTAGATTTTATACACTAAAGCTACTTTTTTAGAAAATCAAAGCATAATTATCAAAATATTTTTTTTCTAATTAGGTATATATATATATATAGCGAATTTTCATTGTAATATATAAAAGTATCTCGTGAGAAAATATTGTCGTATTTTATGCAAAAGAAATGCGCATGAGACATTTTAAAATATGATAATTATTCGTTATTTAAAAAAATAAAAATTGAATAATTTAAAAACTTTTTATTATTTTATCACTAAAATTTTAATATAACTATTGAGCTTGCCATTAACCAGTCTGTCAATTTTCAAAAGAATCCATTGGAATAGAGGGATTTTAATGTTGTTATTGTTAACAAATTTATAACAAATGTAAAAGTTTGGATTTTAATGTCAACTGTCCGCTTAAAGGAAGTTAGATTAGGTGAGGCATAGGCAGCTGCGCTAAGACAGAAATTAAGTGTGGTTCATCCATTTAAAAAGAAAAAAAAATATGGCTAAGGTAGAAATAAGAGTAAATGGAATATTTAAAAATACAGAATAAAAAAAGAAACATGAAATAATCGCATTAGATCCAAAAAAGGCAGATGTAAGTGCTACCGAGGGAAAACCCTATTAAAAAAATCACTTAACAGAGAAAATACATTTAATTTAATAAAACTAAAATGGCTAAAAATATATCAGATTAACAGTAATATTTTGTATTTATTAAATACGTGTATCTAAAGCTAAAAAGATTGTTTATCTAGAATAATTGTTAAAATGTTTATTTCTATTTATATTTCTGGTACGAAAATAAGTTAATATATTACAACACTTTTTAAGATAGAACATTTTTACGTTCTTGTATCTTCAATAGAAGAAAGTATTGTAATCGAAATTTTTTTCGACTTCCGGTTTTCGACGGATTTACATGTTTTAGGTGTCAGAGATTCCAAAAAACATGTTTATAGAAAATGTCTGTCTGTCTGTGTGTCCGTCTGTCTGTCGCCATTGTACCATCAAAAAGTGTATGAAGTTATGCATAGAATTAAAACAAAATTTTATTTTAAGTTTTTGGCTATGGCAAGCAGGTCCTCCTAGAATTTGGAAAAAATTCGCCGGTAAGGGGCGCTGATATAGCAAGTTTTGTGCGATTTTGAATATTGTACCATTCAAAAGTGTATGGAGTTATGCATGGAATTGAACCAAATTTTTATTTTAAGTTTTTGGATATGGCAAGCAGGTCCTCCCTGAATTTGGAAAAAATTCGCCGGTAGGGGGCGCTGTAAATGCGATTTTTGTGCGATTTTGAATATTATACCGTCGAAAAGTGTATGAAGTTATGCATGGAATTGAACCAAAAATTTTTTTTAAGTTCTTGGCTATGGAAAGGAGGTCCTCCCTTAATTTGTAAAAAAATCGCCCGTAGAGGTCGCTGTAATAGCGATTTTTGTGCCATTTTTCGCCATTTTGAATATTGTACCGTCGAAAAGTGTATGAAGTTATGCATAGAATTGAACCAAATTTTATGTGTTTGTTTTTGGTTATGTCACGAAGGTCCTCCCTGAATTTGGAAAAATTCTGCCGGTAGGGGGCACTATAATTGCGATGTCTGTACCATTTTCATTATTGTACCATCGAAAAGTGTATGAAGTTATCAATATAATTGAACCAAATTTTTTGTGCATATTTCTGGCTATGGCAAACAAGACCTCCCTGAACTTAAAAAAATTCCGCCAGAAGGGGGCGCTATAATTCCGATCTCTGTTCCATTTTCATTATTGTACCATCGAATTATGCCATATTGTACCATATAAAATTATGCATACAATTGAACAAAAATTTTTGTGCTTGTTTTTGGCTTTGGCCAACAGATCCTTGCGCGGTAGAGGGGCTCTGTGCTAGCGATTTTTGTATACTTTTCTTGATTTTTCGTAGTTCTATTGTGCATCGGCGGCTCATGCAGCGGCGGGAACTCGCTACCTGCTAAGCCGGCTATTCGCAAACAGCTGATAACAACAAAATAAGGAAAAATTAATAATTTTAACAAATATCATGATATAGATTAACTCGTTTTTAGTCCGTTTAATTGACTTGAGCAGAAATTTAAGATGAAAATCAAAGTTGGTATAGTATTGAACTAATAATGTTGATGTATTAACATGTGTAACAAGGTTTTGAAATATTAAGATGTATAAGATAGAAGAAAGTTTTGGGATTGGCACATCCAACTAGTTTTTTTTTTTTTTTTTTTTTTTTTTTTTTTCGTTTTTGTGTTAAGCCAACATAAGTAAAGGTAAACACTGAAATATCTATAATATGACATTTGCTATGAAATTATACTCTATTTATCATTCTTTTTCAAGAATATTCACAAGGAACTTTAATTATTTTGAATTATTTGTTTTATTCTTATTCCAACTTCAATGATAACTGATAACTTATAACTGAATATGACTTCCGTTTAAGATGATTAAATCAATACTTTAGTTTCAGCCAAAACAAAACATATATATGTTTAATTACTATAATACACATTTTAAAAAAAGATTGTTATCTTCTCTAGAATATAAATCATTAATCGGGTTAGGTAATTTTTCTATAAAATCTAATAATTTCTTAAAAATATGTTTTGTTTTCTCATTTAAATTTCAGTAGTTTCAGTATGTTCAGTAGTTCAGTAGATTCAGTATCAATATATAGAGTGGCAAAAAGGAAATATTTTTACAATTTTACAAATTATTTTTTAATAATGTTCATTACAGTCTGTTCAACATCGTGTAGCAAATTAAACCCTCATTTATAAATAACAGTGCTAAAAAGTAATTAAATAAAAACCTTAATTCACAAAAAAGTAAAATGCAGAATATTCTTAAGTATTCCTTTTCTGTTTAAAATGTTTATTGTGTTAAATAAAGATAAAAAAGGAAACATTCCTAAATTAGTCATTCATAAAAATATATTTTTTAGTTTTTTTTTATTTTGTTGTGCTTCATTAAAATTACATACATATCATCTTAATTAAATGTTTTTTGTGAAAAATGATTCAGAAAAGATTTTTAACTCATCAGATGATTAATAATATCATAAATACATTTTATGTCGGCTATAAGAAAATTTAAAGTTTAAAATTTAACAAGAAAATTGTAATAGGTTGGGTTGATTTTTGACGGCCGATTATCTACTCGAGGGATATAGTCCCTAGAGGGAGTGCCCTCCGTGGGGGTCTTTCTAAGGGAACCTAAACCGTATTTACGCATGGAAAAATGTTATAATAGGAACAAAATATAATAGGAACAAAATAAGAATAATGAGAAAATGTGATCAAGGGTTTCCAAAATTTCAAACACGGACCGCTGAGATACAGCAATTTCCAAATAGTATATTCCTCCTTTTAGTCGCAGAACTTCTGTAATTAAATAATCTCAATATTACCATTCAAAATTATCGGAAGCTCTGAAGAACAAGGTTTCATTGTTTAAAACCGATGTGCTATATTAACTACTTTAAATTAAACAGCCTGTTAACAAACTGTTAAAAATTTTGCTGTAGGTCGAACCAACTTTTGGTACTTCAGTAGCTGCAACCATAAGGTGAAGATTTCACCATTTTATGATTGCAGCTACTGCAGCCCCAAGCATTGGTTCAACCTATCACAAAATTTTTAACAGTGCAGTAGATTTTATGCACTTTCATATTCCATATAGTTACATGCAGCGCAATCATATTTGAAAAGTGTCAGTCACGTTTTTTATTATTAAAATTAATCATTCAGATATACTATCTTGTTTTTTTTTTTTTTTTTTTTTTTTTTTTTTGTCATAAACGTGAACTTACCGTATGTCGGATGTTTCTATTCATTATGTGCCTTTCATTTTTTAAAGGACGATAATGATTTTTACTGTAATTTTATGCAAGAAAACAATCTGCTTTATCAATTCTTTTAAATAAATATTATATTATCATTCTTTTAATACTAGTTAAATGACGGTAATAGTTCAAATAAACAATCTGTATCAAGACTAGAGAGAAAACCAGCAAATTATCATTAATATAAATATTAAAATACTTAACCCTTGCGCGTAGAGAATCTTTTGGAATTTTTTTTTTTTTTTTTTTTTTTTTTTTTTTTTTTTTTTTTTAATCTATAAATCTCTATGTACGTACAATGATCACAATTTTAGATATGGAATAATATTGTTATATAATGAATAGATGATTCTAAAGAATACATGTAGAGTATTGGAAAAATAAATTATTAGAAAGTTCAAATTATTAATTTTACAAAAATACAATCGACAGCAATCTTGTTAAGTTTTATAATTGTGAAAAAATCGATTTAAATAAAAATAACTGGAACAAAAACAATGTTGATGTCACGAAAACAATAACAATTTAATTATTAATCTAAAGCATTGAAAACTGCACAGATGCTACCTACTTAAAAAATAAAATAATTAAAAAGAAGATAAAGTTCGTCAGTTTGGAATCGAAAAAAAGACAAAGCACCAAGTTTGGTGTGTGTGCTGTACAATATAGACTCTTGATAGATAATTAAAGATAATTTTAGTTAATTTATAAAAATCTTTGAAAATATAAATTGTTGAAACCTACCACTGTATAAAATAATATGCGCATAAATAAATGGAGTAAATTATGCATTCCCATTAATAATTTCCATATTTAGTTATAAATTAATTATACCTTTAAATAAAGATATCTTTTTCTCAAATATTTGCTTTTATAAGTTGTTTTATAATCGCAAAAATCAATATTATACTACATAATTTGTAATTTAATTTTAAGGATTTACACAATTTAACGTCATTGGATAATGTAAAATGTCTGTAATACTTACATGAAAACTTAAATATAAAATATTCTATAACCTGTCAAACTAAATTAAAATGTATAGGAATGAAAATAATGAAAATGTATACGATAATGTTAATAAAATTTAAGTAAACAATTGTACTGTTAGATTAAAATCGTCGAAATATGGTAGAGAATGTTATCAGAAACATCTTATTAAATGCTTATTTAAATTTTTATTCTAAATGGCAAAATCTAATTAAATATCAGTAATTTGTCACTGTGATTATTTATGTTAAAATTTAGTTAAATGTTACTTAAAAAGCTTGAAGTTATTGATTTATATTTTCAATAAAATGAATAATTCTATAATTGAAATGGATATATTTTGCAGTATGATAATTTACGATATCTCTTTTATTTCAACAGTGAAACAAAAATCTTGAAAACTATTTGATATTGGGTATAATCACCTATCACGGCCCATATACCAGTAATGGCCCATTTAATATTCCTACGACGCTAGACGCTAAAAGCCCAACATTTGAACTTTGCGCCTATGAGAAGTGATAAAATGTTCTTTCGACTGTCACATTATGCCTTTCTTTTAACAAATCAACGCACTTCACGAAAATAGTGGCTGCTCATACCGAATCTTTTTTTCATTCTGTTTCAGCTGTAGTTTCTTAGAAAGATTTTTAATGAGCAAAGTTGGATTTTGTGCTGTGTACGAAATTTTCAAAAGGATAAACGAAACTAGTATGTTGTGGCCATCACAAAACTTTCTTCTATATCATACTTGTCAATACTTTAAAATTCATTATCACAGTGCATCTATGCTCATCATGAGGATTCTAAAAAGATGAAATTCCGTGCATTAGTTCTTGAGATATTACTGTCCATGAAATCGTGTAAATCCATCAAAATGCAGCATAGCAGCGCCACCTATTGGGTGATTTACACCAGACCCTAATTATCATCCACATGTGTCAATGTCTAACTGAATATGAAGTTTGGGGAAAATCCGTGCATTAGTTCCTAAGATAGAGCTATTGCGCAAATTATGACAAATGCAGCATAACAGCGCCACCTGTTGAGCGATTTACACAACCACATAATCAGTATCAACATTTATCAAGGTGTACTTGAATCTGAAGTTTGATGAAAATTCGTGCATTAGTTCTTGAGATAGAGATATTGAGGAAATGGTGCAAAATGCAGCATAGCAGCGCCACTTATTGGGCGATATTCACCAACACGTAGTCAGCATCATTTCATATCAAAGAGTAACTGAATCTGAAGTTTGATGAAAATATGTCCATTAGTTCTTGAGATACAGCGATTGAAGAAATCGTGAAAAATGCTGTATAGCAGCGCCACCTGTTGAGCGATTTACATCAAAATGTACAAAATGTCAATTCATATCAAGGATTAACTGATTCTGAAGTTTAGTGAAAATTGTTGCATTAGTTCTTCAGATACCGCTATAATGGAAATTCTGAAAAGTGCAGCATAGCAGCGCCACCTGTTGAGCGATTTGCACCAAAACACAAACAACACTAATTCATATCAAAGTACACATGAATCTGAAGTTTGTTGAAAATCCAACCATTAGTTGTTGAGATAGAGCTATTGCGGAAATTGTAAAAAATGCAGTATAGCAGCGCCACCTGTTGAGTGATTTACACCAAACTGTACAAAACTTCAATTCATGTCAAGGATTAACTGAATCTGAAGTTTGATGAAAATCCGTGCATTAATTCTTGAGATAGAGCCACTGCGGGAATTGTAAAACATGCAGCATAGCAGCGCCACCTGTTGAGCGATTTGCACCAACACGTAATCAGCATCAAGTCATATCAAGGACTAACAGAATCTGAAGTTTCATGAAAATCCGTGCATTAGTTCTTGAGATAGAGCCATTTCGGAAATCATACAAAATGCAGCATAGCAGCGCCACCTTTTGAGCGATTTGTACCAAAAACTAATCAGCATCAATTTGTATTAGGGACTAATTGAATATAAATTTTTATTAAATTCCGTGCATTAGTTCTTGAGATAGAGCGCCCACAAAATTTGTGTCACATACACACAGAGTCACAGAGTCACAGACAGACATTTTGTAAAAACATGTTTTTCGGGTTCTCTGACCTCTAAAACGTGTAAATCCGTCGAAAACCGGAATTCGAAAATTTTCATGAATCCAATACTTTCTTCTTGTAAAGATAGAAGAAAGTAAAAAGGTAAGTTTTAATAACTTATATAAAGTTTAAGGAATATGAAAACACATTGGTGTTATCAAAATAAGCTGATGCCAGCTATTGGGGTGTGATACTACTGATACGGTTTTTTAATGATCATAGTAGTGATGGCCCACACTTACTTTTATATTTTATAGCTATTTGTTGTCATTAATTAAAGTTTTTAATACATATATTTCTTTCAAACATTTAAGGCAAAGAGTTTGATAACAAATTTATGTAGCATATTCCTCTTATTTATGTCCACTTTTATTTTATACTTTATGTACTCGCGACATTCCTTTCTAAATGACAAAACTCACTACTCTTTTAGGCTACAATCTACACCCTTACTGCCTAACTCTGGCATAACAACTAGCGTCTATATCCAGCGATGAATATTTAAAATTTAGTTTTAAGCTTTCTAGAGTGCAAGGTAGTTGAGTGGTATAACGTTTGCTCAAGAGGGATTTATATCTAGGCCGGGATTCGTATCTAATGAACAAAAACTTGAATTTTTTTTTTTTTTATAATTTTAAGTTATACAAATAATTCAAAACTATTGTAACTTTAAATATTTTTAAACATGATTTTTATACTAATAATATAATCAAGAAACGTTTGTTTGTTGGGGTTAATCTGTGGAACTAACAGGTAACTAAAAAAATATCTCGTTTCTATTAAACGACAAACATCAAAGAACGTTATACGCAATAGATAATAGATGTCTCTACAATTACTTAAATATGTTAATCAAGGTGTAATGCAGATTCATCGTATATAAAGAGAACTGGAAAGGTTATCTCGTAACAGTAGAAAAATGGACGTAAACAGGAGTACTCCAAACTGTATAGTTCGTGCTTGTATGCTGTATGAGTTAAATTTTGGAACAAATGCTGTGCACATAGCTCAAAAAATATGCCAAGCCTTTGGAAAAGGTTGTGTCAGAACTCACACCACCCAAAAGTGGTATATGTAATTTGCTGCCGGTGATGAATCGCTGAAAGATGCCCCACGACCAGGACTTTCAAATGTCATTACTGATGAGGGATTACAGGCTGCAATCGAAGAATTTTCTGATCAAACGTGTGAGATGTTAAGCAGAAAGGTTCTCCTTCAGTGATGAAACTATCCGTTTACATTTGTATCGTCTAGGTAGAGTGTACAAGCTAAGCAAATGGATACCGCAACAATTGACACAAGACCAGAAGCTCAAGTGCCTGAACATTTGTTTGGGGTTGCTGCATTGCTAGCACGGAACCATTTCTTGCTGATGTATTAACCTGTTATGACAAGTGGCGGTTGTACAGCGATCCCAAAAGATATCATCATTGGTTGTCAGCCACTAATGGTGTGCCACAGACCACCAAACGCAAGATCCATCAGAATAAGGTGTTACTGTGCGTATGGTGGACAGCAAATGAAATTGTTCACTATGAACTGTTACTATCTGGTCAGACGATTATTGCGAATATCTATAGTGACTAAATCCGTCGAATTCACCGATCACTTAAAGAAAAATCCAGATTTGGTGAACCTTAAATGTGTTCTTTTCCTACAGAATAACGTTAGGCCGCATGTCGCGCGTTGACCTTTACCACAATTCACACCCTTGGATGGGAATCCCTTTTGCACCTTTCTTATTACCGGACATTAGCTCTTCTGACTATTATGACCTATTTCTAAGCCTCGATAATTATCTGCGCAGTCGACAGTTCAGCAGTCGAGAGGCTAGGGCAACGGAGTTACAGAACTTCTTCAACTCTAAAGATCGTGAATTTTATAAAAATGGAATTTATAAGATTGCTTCCCGTTGGGAAAAGCTTATTGCATGTGAGGGTGGTTATTTTTATGAATAAACTGTATTCTTTCCTATACACTTTGCTGTTTGTTTTCTTTCGCCAAAAAACGACAGAATTTTTTTGGTTACCTGATAATAACCCATTTCAAATGTAATGGTGACAAAATGATGGTTACAGTCTTTAGTTCACTATAAACTATATTTTTTGTTGGTATCATAATTCCAACGGAATGCAGGAGCAAAATCTTTTTAAAATGCATATTTTTGTGATATTCAATGGTATAAAAATTAGAAATTTAACTTGATGGTAACTTGCAAGATATAAATACTCTCTAAAAATAGTTTCTAAAACATTTAAAATTCAAAAAGGATTTAAATGCGCAGAAAAACCTTTTTATAGAATTAACAATTCTATAGAATTGTTAAGGATATAAAATTTAAACTTGGCATGGCTGTTATTCTTAAATCGCAAATGTACGTATAAAATATTTTTTTAAGGGAAATGTGTGCTGAAATAGTTCTATTATTCCGATTTTCGTGATACTGAAGGAGCTAGAAACTTGACATGTGTTATGGTGGTTAAGATGAAAATGCTCATCAAGAATGTTTTTGCTGGGGACACATAACGTGTCTAGCAGATACAAGGTGTGCCACATAAAAAATTACACGAGATTTTACATAGGGAAGTTCGTAGTCATTATTATTGTTATCTTATGTTTTCAAAATTGAGTAAATGTATTATTATTATTGTTCTTGCGGTTTATGCAGGTGTATGCATTTAAATATGTGTAAATACGTTAGGCCAAATACACTCTTATTTACACAATCAGAGAACCTGGTGGTTCTATATCAGTAACAGACATCTTTGGGGTGTTACACGAGTGTCGCCAGTGTAACAAACAGGGAACAATGACTGAACAGTTTATGTCAAAATTCAATCTATGAGTAAAATTATTGCATGCAATAAAATTAGCCCACACACCTCACGATCATGTGAGTACAGCTATTAGGAGGGCCCCATCGAAAGAGGAAACCTAAGTAGTAGCGCCCATCCCTCCAAGAAAGTCTCGGCGAATAAGCGAGGATGAGAGGTGCGCAACTCAAGGGGCTCTGAGGGACCGGGCCCTGATTGCACAGGGGTCCACGGACAACTACTCCTAATTATGCAACAAAGTGTTACAAAAATGTATGTTTAAAGCATCTTAATAAGAGTAGTATAAAAAAGGTATGAGTATTAGCAAGATGAGTTGTTTAGGAATGTGGCATCCACTCTTAAGCATCTCGGAGTTGGTCGGACCTTGAGCCGGCAGAATTAGTTTATTTTTCTGTCAGCCTGGATCGCTGTAGGTCCGAGGCTTATACATCGGGTCAGCTAGTTGTAATAGCTTGGACCGCATCGTTAGCTGGATTTAGAGCTCCAACGATATGATCTAGCATCGAATATACATGAATTAGTGTGGTGCGGAGGGATGTAACCATACATTGAATTTATATCCAAGTGTTCTTTCTGTAACAGTATGGAGTAGTATTGCTACTGCTGATAAGTTGTCTGAAGGTATTTCCCATTTTTATATTTTGTCCCCATTTCTTTTGAATATGCATATGAGTAATATAAGTAGGGCAATGATGCTCAATGGCAGTCAAGTGTCAATTTAATATTATGAATAGTAAGCCCAAATGTATTTTCATAATTAAAGCAACAAGTTTGTTTCACTCGCTTGGAGTGAGCGTGTCGTATGACATACCCTTTTAAAATTGTAAATAATTCTGTAATAAATATATTAGTTGTTAATTTTGGTTATTTACTTTACAGCCATGAGTCGTATTTAATTATATTAATGTTATGAGTTTTATTTCAGACAGTGTTCGGGTAATTAGTAAGGTTTATCAATGGTAACACGTTGTTAACACGATGTTTCACAACGGGTTGCTACGCAACTAGTACCAGTAATGACCCATTTAATATTCCTACGACGCTAGACGCGAAACGCCCAACATTTGAACTTTGCGCCAATGAGAAGTGATAAAATGTTCTTTCGACTGTCACATTATGCCTTTGTTTTAACAAATGTTCACTTTGTTCACTTCACGTGAACAGTGGCTGCTCATACCGAATCTTTTTTTCTTTCTGTTTCAGCTGTGTTTTCTTAGCAAGATTTTTAATGAATTTTCCCCTATATAATTTACCCCCCAGGGACCTATTCTCCGAGTCCCTCACCTATATGTCAGGGTAGACATTTTTGTTAGCTAGGTGGTTTGTTTTAATGAGCCTAGATCTGCCCAGCAGCTATCTGTTTTTTTTTTTTTTTTTTTTTTTTTTATTTAAAAGGGTGAAATGAGCAGTAAATGCTCTAAATTACGATTTCTATGGTCTTGTTTGGAATATAAACTTGAAATTTGACATGGCCATATGGCATTTATGGCATAAACTCTTGCACAAAACTGTTTTTAAAAATTCGTAATTTAAAAGGATGCAGGTGAAAAAAAAATTCCAATCTTTCAATTTGTTTGATATTGTTGGGGCTAGAAACTAAAAATTCTCATGGTGATTATTTATAAGATATAAATGTTCATTAAGAACGGTTTCTAAAATATATCGAAATTTAAAAAGCTTAAATGAGCTGAAAACACTCTAAATTAAGAAGTACTAGGAATTTTTTTGAGAAATTGAAATTTTTATTTGCATTTTACTTTTACTATGTACACGCTATTGTGTAGCTGTCTAATAACTAATTCGTGGCATGGGGTGATACAGCTCCATTTTGTTTCTTTTGGCATCAAGCTAAGCAAACAATAAAACTTTAATTCTAATATTCTGCAGTGTTAGTACAGCTATCACTTTTTTTTTGTTTTAGAATAGAGATAATGGCTCCAAAGAAATTGAGCAAAAAACAGGAGGATCGAGTTGAGAAGACAGTTGATGCTGTTAAAAATGGAATGTTTGTAAGAAATGGTGCATCTTGGTTTAAAATACCAAGGTCTACATTGAGCCACAGATTGAGTGGGAAAAAAAACCCACAAAGAGGACCTCCCACAATTTTGAAAAATTCTCCTAAAGAATTGGCAAAGAAAGGATTTTCCAGGCGCAAGTGAGATGTTTTAAAGAGCGTCAAGGAATTTTTAGAGAAACCACCCGAATTAAACAAAGTTTTACGACAGGTAAGAGTTTAATCATTCTGATTAGCTTTTTAGTTTCTGAAGGTTTCACACGTTAATAGAAGCTATTATTACGTTTTATGAATGTATAGGAAATGTCCTCGCCCTTTTTCTAGAAAAGAATGATATTCAATTGCCGGTAATTTTATTTGTGGATGGACACAACACGCAACTTACGCGTGAAACCAGTGAAGATTGGAAATCTCTACTAAAAATTTTCATAGCTTTCTACCCAAATGAAACCCATATACTTCAGCCTTGCGACGTAGCAGCTTTTCATCCACTAAAAGCTCAGTGGAACAAGGCCCTTCTTCGCTGGCGCAAAAATCATCCCCATGAAGCTGTGACTACAGTGTACATCGCTCCAATCCTGAAAATCGCGATAGAAAACGCCATGACGATGGCAATAATAAATGGTTTCTGGGCAAAAGGACTTTATCCAATCAGCGCAGACGCTGTAGACTATTCAAAGTGCAGGAGACACATCAGTGGTATGGTCAAATACATTCTTTCACTTATTTCGACACCAACAACATGAATTTTTAAAATAAGACCCATGTACTTTTGTATTCTCTGACGAAGGCTATGTATATAGTTGAAAGTACCAAATATATTAAAGTAATATAACACCTTTTTTATACATTTTTTCATCTTTTAAGTGATTTAAGTATAAATGTCAAATGTTTTTAATGTCAAAGGTGTACAGAAGATTTACAGAAAGAAAAATGTACTTTAAAATGTGAATTTAAGT
Organism: Maratus speciosus; assembly: GCA_963932465.1. Classification (NCBI taxonomy): domain Eukaryota; kingdom Metazoa; phylum Arthropoda; class Arachnida; order Araneae; family Salticidae; genus Maratus; species Maratus speciosus. The sequence goes on along the minus strand of OZ010786.1, from coordinate 481,538,189 downwards.
TATTCATAAAATTTAAATAAGACTATTTTAATTTCTGGGAAAAAAAGATGAAATCCTTTTTTAAGAAATATTTTCAAATAAATTCCATTCTTCGATTCCTCACCTTTGTCACTGTTATATAATTCCCAGTGATCGTCATTATCATTTTTTTTGTGCTGTGAGCTTTAGACACGCAGTCCGATTATGTACAAAAGTTTATTTTCCTATCCTACTATATATGTTTAGAATGCTAAACTGTATCGTTTACCTAATGTGTGCATTTTGATTCAAATATCTTTTTTTTGAAAACGTGGATGATATTTAAATAGGCTACATATATTTCCTATATGATATATATGCGCATAATGCTCTTATTTCTAAACGTTTCACTCTGATTAAAAAAAAAAAAAAAAAAAAAAAAAAAAAAAAAAAAAAAAGCTTTCGGGCAGATAAGACAGTAGAAAAAAAAGTATAATTAATTTTATTTACAATAATAAAAAGAAAAAAAAATGCGATTACATAGCGAAATATTTCTTTCTAGAAAATATACCTTAAAATAATATAGCAGATATCTTAATAATACCTCATTTAAATAGATGTTTTTTGTTCTTTTTTTTATTCCCGGTTAAAGTTTTAACCAGAGCGGTTTTTTTTTGCTTGTATCGAGTTTTAACATTGCGCAATCATTTGAATAGAAATCTTCATTTGAAGATGTGATTTGTAATTCAAAGTTAATTTACACATTCAAAATATAGTAAAAGTTAAAAAGCGTTTTTATTTAATCGCTTAAATTTACAGAGCACTCCATTTTCATGAAAAAATTAAGCAAGAAACATTTAAAAGTCAAACAATTATTCATCATGGTAGATGAAAGTTGAATTTATAATTGTATTTCTTTGCGATTGTACATTGCCTTCAATAAAAAATATCTGTAAATTTACGATATATATCTTTGAAAAAATCATATTCTATTTGTGTGTTTAATGTTTTTCAGTGCATGCACTTGAGCTGAGGGATCTTAATATTAATGTGTAATATATGTGTAATAAATATGTAATAAATGTGTAATAAATAAATAATTGTATTTTATTTACATAAATTTCTGAAACTACAAGATTGCGTATAATCAAATGACGTGAAAAAAAATTAGACTGAATGTTCGCAAACACTAGTCAAAATTTTCTCTTCAGTTGAACAAGCTTTGTATGCTGCAGCAGCTGCACACATAACATGTCAAAACACCGTACAAACATTTGGAGGTCCAGTTGAACCAAAGCTCTAAATGTTGGAAAGATCTTTTGGTTGCACCTACTGTAGCAACAAAAGTTATTTGAAACCTGAACAACAGTTTAACTGCGTACCTTTGTATTGAATTTCCGAAAATCTATTTACACAAAGATACCGGTGAGTATATTTGACTATTTTGTCTATCTCTATTTCAGCACAATAAATACCGTTGTATATGCCTACTATGCATTTCATAGAAAGATTCTTAGGAAATAGTTTTAGACTAAATAGTAAAAATATAACGTTATGTTATCAATACACTAGCTTCAACACCCCAACTCCTCTAAGTGTCTATCGAGTTATTTTCATTGCCACAGCATCTTCAGATCAGAATCTTGTCATTTAATTAAAACCATTCAATGTACTTTGAATATATTTTGTTCTAGGTAATAAATATTAAACTGAGATATATACAGTATAAACATATTTAAGTGTTATCCGTAGATAATCTCTTAATTTGGAACTGAAATATTTTCATAATAAATATATTGAAATTTTGTAGATCACTGTTTAAATCAGGTGTGCCACATTTGAATACTAATCTTAAAATTTTTGGAAATTGTAATATGTTTAACATGTATTTATAGAACGTTCAAGTAAATTAATGTAAAAAATGTAAATGAATAACTTTCTTTACACAAAAATTAAGAAATAATATACCAAATTCTAAACACTACACAGGGAAACACAATAGATTTGGAACAAAAAGTACATTAATGTTGTACGACTGTTCTTTTTTAACGGGAATCCGATAAAAATAATGCCAAGTTTGAATTTTTTATTTAAAAAACGTACGAAAAGATTAAGAAAATCATATTTTATCTTTTAGAAAAATAATTTCCTTTAATTGTAACTTACACATTTGCAAGTTAATTATAATTAAGGGGTTACGGGACACATTTTAAAATATTTTTTTATTCATTGAATTAAAATTCTGAATTTTTTTGTGATAGTTAACCATATCATTTGTAAACAAAATCACATGATAAAACTTCGCATACTTTTTTTTTAATTTAAAATTTAAAATATACTAAAAATGTGGTGTAAGTACAAATCGTTATAACTTGAAATATTATTTATAGAATTTCATTTTTTTTCATTTAAATAAATAGAAATGTATAAGATTTAAATTTTGGATTCAGCATTTTTTTAAAATTAATTTTTAAAAAATTGAAATTTTTTTAAGAAAAAATAAAAAAAAAAGTGGTTCAACATTTTTTTAAATCCTATTTTCAAAAGTAAATATTTTTTTCAAATATGCTGAATCAAAATTAAAGTAAAACAACTGAAAAAGACATGTTACAAGTTTGAACCAATTATCTTTAACGGTTCTTGAGTTATAAGTGTTTAAATATGAGAAATGGTGAAAAAGCCCATCAAGAAGAAAAACGCATTTTTACAAGAAGTCGTTTCCATGCCAGCCATTGCTTCAAAGGTAGATTTTGAAAACAAAGCAAAAAGAAAAAATCAATATTTCTTGTTCTAATTATGAAAGAAACATGATTTAAAAATCATTTTAAGCTGTAGAAAACAGAAAAAAAATTTATGTAATAAAATATTTTCACAAAATTTGAAAATTTTTGTACCCCGGACCTCCTTAATTAATTAATGAAGATTTTTATCAATTAAGCAAAAATAAATGTCATTCATAAATGGTAGATTACAGTATTTTCTTACCATATATATATTAGTAAAATAAGTAAAATGTAAACTTTGAAAAAATATTGAACATTAAAGTAGCGTTTTTATGCTACCTCCTTAAAAAAATAAAGCAAAGTCATAAATAAAAATTCCAACTGACACTTTGCGTAGCCACCATGTACATCCAACGCATGAATCATAAACATGTAGATTCCAATCTGCTCTATGATTAGCATGCTGTTAAGAAGTGGAAAGAAAATTAATTCGAATTCAAATTAATTCAAGAATGTTTGAAGTGGAATGAAACATAATTTAAAAAGGGGTATTTTATGCATTTGGCAACAACAACAACAAAGGAAAAAGACCATGGCAGCTAGAAGCTACGAAAACAGTTACTACAAAAGAAAAAAGAAAATCATGATATTTTAGTTGTTTTTATCAAAATATGGCCATTTACTTCTTCAGTTAAAGGTATTTCATGTAATTCAGCACTTTACTTTTCATCAATTTAGTTCATACTTTTTCAGTTAAAAAATATATATATGTCAAACATTTTCTCCCATGTAGAAATTTATATAATATTCTGTAATATAATAACATACAAACAAGGCTATAAAAGGAATAGAACATTTTTTTTTTAATTCAAAGAAATCACAAGCAGTTTAAATATGCATGGCAGAATAAGAATATAATTTGTAATTATAATTCGCAAAGTGCATCAAATTAAATATACTGTTCCTAAAAAAACTTTATCAGAAAGCTATTTCAAGAGAAATAAATATATATTTTATAATAAATATTAAAAATACATGTGTAGGTGTTTTTATGTAAATTAGAAAAATGTCAAAAATATTTGAAAACATAAATATTAATAAAATATGTCAACAGAACTTACAAAATCCGTTTTTATTTTCCAATGGAATGTTGAATGTGATAAAAAAAATATATTTATTCTTAGATTTTTTTTTTTTTGAATACTATACATTTCGAGCTTCTTTACGGGAAATGTTTACAGATTTGAAAGTCAATAGATTTATACATTTGTTTAGGTATTTCTATAGATGTATATATGTAAAAGTCAAAGTTTGTTCTTACATTCTCTATACAAATTGATAATTTGCAACGGATTTAGATTCAGTTAAAGACACCGGGACTCACTTTACATTAGAAAAGCCGAATTTCAAAGGTTGTGAAGCGTGGATAACTTACCCTGCATTACAAGTCTACTGAAACTGTTGAAATTAAAAATTTAATATTTGATACTTGTGGCTTTCAAGAGATATATGCAAACTGAAAACAGTTAAATAAAATTGAAATTTTAAAGAGAGGTATTGGTAAAGGAGAATTAGGAATGGTTGAAGATGTTTTAAATTTCATATTTAGTAAGATATATTAACAATTTTCTGCCTAGAAACTGTTTGATATAGGACTCACTTTTAGAGCATAAATTGATGTTCAGAATGTTTACAATAAAGTTTTAAAAGCCTGAATGGAGGAAATAAATGATTTTTTTAGAATTTGCTTAAAAAAAAAATCGTGGTTTTAAAGTTTTCAGTGCAATGGGATACTACGCACATCCTTTAGGTTTGAAATACGTATGGCATAAATTTACGGCAAATATATGATAAATTTTATTAAGCTTAAATATGTTGATTTAAATTAAGTTCATTTTTCAACTGCACGGAAATATTCGTTTTGGTATTCAGTGTTGTAACTACATTTTGAAACTAAAAATAATCTAAAACCTTCTAAAATAATAATAAAGAAAAAATAAATGCAAAGACGTGTAAGCGGTGTTGGTAGGTGTTTGTCTATGCGAGATGTATAGGAAAACTTTTCACACTTAGAAAGTTGTAAATTCCTTTCCGAACAGACAAACACAAATGTATCTGGGAATCATAATTTTTTATTAGATTTTTTTGTTGTTCTTATTTTATGCTTAAAGAAACAAAAATCTTATGTTACTGACTTTTCAAGTACGTCGAATCAAAACGGACGTATGTGATTTTTTGTGTCATGTTTGTACGTATTTATGCGTTAGAACGTTGTTAAATGTTTTAGCTTATATATTAAAATTTGCACAAAATATTTGATGTATTCATATATTAATTTTCCACAATATTTTGAATTGGTAACCGAATCACATGAATTGTAATTTTGCGTGTGTTTAACGGTTCCAAATTCATCAACATATTCCGTTCCCAATCCTGGGCTGCACAAATATAAACTCAGTTGGAAAATTATAACTCGTGTACAAATATCACAGTTTACTCTTTCAAGATACAAGAAATCGTTTCTGAATTCCATCCGTTCCTTTCATAGATTCATTCATGTTTTCTTTTTCTCTTCATTAACAGAAATCAACGCATAGATACTAAAATGATGGCCTCATTATGAGGATTTTTATTTTGTAGAAATAATTGCGGTCTCATTTTGGCCCAGTATTGTTTTTATTAGGTTTAAGAAAAATGTATTTGTCTATCTGTCTACTTTCTTGTTATTTTTAATACTTTATAACATAGCTGAAAGCGTTTATGCTTTTAGGTAGCTTTCATTACCTATTGTAGCCGTTCGGAGGAAAGCGATTTCAAAAAATTTTGGTATATTTTCATCGATCATGACCCCCAGACCCCGAAACCACCGTCCGTTCAAAAGTTGATATATATATATATATATATATATATATATATATATATATATATATATATATGACCTTTGTCATACTGTAACTCTCGAATTTATGAACCGATTTGGATGTAATTTGGTATGTACATAGTACATACCAATGTCTCGACCGAGTTCGTTGGCCAGCTTCATCCGCCATTTTGTTTCAAAATGGCGGCCATTTAAAATTTTCTTAAAAATTTTAAATTTGAAATGTGTTACCAAAGAATTGAAAGTGGAAAAATATTTTTTTCTTATGTATTTGACTTTTATACAAAGATTCCGGAGAATTTTTTGTTTCGTCTATATTATAAAAAATGGCTGAGTTATAACATTTTGAATTTCTAGCGTGGCTGACATTTTGAAAAGTCCTGAATTTTGTCACGCGATAAAAGGCGTATTTACGAACCGATTTGGATGTAACTTCGTTTGTACATAGTACAAACCATTGTCTCGACCGAGTTCGTTGGCCAGCTTCAGCCGCCATCTTGTTTAAAAATGGCAGCCATTTAAATTTTTAAGAAAAATTTAAATTTGAAATGTGGTACCAAAAAATTGAAAATTGAAAAAATATTTTTTTTATGCATTTGACCTTGATACAAGGATTCGGGAGCAGTTTTTGTTTCGTCTATATCTCAAAAAAAGCTTGAGTTATAGCATTTTGAATTTCTAGCGTGGCTGACATTTTGAAACGTCCTGATATTTGTCACGTGATAACAGACGTATTTATGAACCGAATTGGATGTACTTTGGTGTGTACATAGTACATACAAATATCTCGTCCGAGTTCGTTGGCCAGCTTCATCCGTCATCTTGTTTCAAAATGGCGGCTATTTAAAAAATTTTAAAAAATTTAAATTTAAAATGAGATACCAAAATATTAGAAAATGAAAAAGATTTTTTTTGTATGTGTTTGACCTTAATACAAAGATCCCGGAACAGTTTTTGTTTTGTCTATATCTAAAAAAATGGCTGAGTTATAACATTTTGAATTTCTAGCGTGGCTGAGATTTTGAAACGTCCTGATATTTGTCACGTGATAACAGGCGTATTTATGAACCGATTTGGATGTACTTTGGTGTGTACATAGTACATACAAATATCTCGTCCGAGTTCCTTGGCCAGCTTCATCCGCCATCTTGTTTCAAAATGGCGGCCATTTAAAATATTTTTAAAAATTTTAAATTTAAAATGAGATAGCAAAATATTAGAAAATGAAAAAGATTTTTTTTGTATGTGTTTGACCTTAATACAAAGATCCCGGAACAGTTTTTGTTTTGTCTATATCTAAAAAAATGGCTGAATTATAGCGTTTTGAATTTCTATTGTGGCTGACATTTTAAAACGACCTGATTTTTGTCACGCGATAACAAGCGCATTTATGAACCGATTTGGATGTTACTTGGTCTGTACATACACTGCAAATAGAGGCGTCTTAAATTAAGACACATATGTGACTGAAAAAGTTATTCAGACACTTAAGTGTCTAAATTTGAAATTTCAGACATCACAGATGTCTAAATTTAAGATACTTAACTGTCTTACTATGATCATGGCATAAATGAGCTGATTAAAATGTCTGAATAATGGTGATATGTCTGAAATTAAGACATTTAGAAATTTAGACACTTAAGTGTCTAAATGCGATACAGTTGTATCATATGTGTGATAACTGTATGTATAAATGTATTGCAATTTGTATGCCAGCACTACCAGAAAATTGTTTTCGAATGGATAAAGGATGTTTAAAATATTTTTATCCATTAGATTTGGTATTATTTTATTTAAAAAAAGTAATTTGATTAGATCATGGGACATCTGGAAAATTAAAATAGATCGCTTACTAAAGTTTTGGGACTAAGTTACTTTTGACGCAATAAATAAATCAGTAATTGCTTTTCACAAAATATATTTATTTCCAAGGAAGGGTCAACCCCCCTCCCCTCTAAATACTAAGAGATGTACCGGTAGAAAGAAATTTAGGAAGGGGCAAAATTTTGGAACAGGTGTGCCTGGGGTCAACAGCGTAATCTGCTTTTCTAAAATGCAGAACATAAACATGAAATAGGCAAACTAAGAATATTTTGTCAGAACTCCTTGTGCAAGAAATTTTTAAAGATATCAACATAAAAATAAATATAACAAGTTGGAAATTGCACGTCAAACGTGGCAAATGAGGTGCGTTCGTACTATAACTAGTTTTATAAGTATTTTTTGCACTGCATATTGTACTGAATGTATATTTTACTGCACGTCATAAGCGCATATCAATTTCATTCTTTTTGAAAAGCTGTAACATCATTAAAATGCACTTGAAATAATTTTTTCCCATTGGCCGTAATGTATCGGTAAACTTTTGACTGTACTAATTAAAGTATACATCCGATTTTCATAAAATTTGAAATGACACGACAAAATTATGCAATAATTATATATTTTAAATTTCAAACAAATCGGTAGGGTAGTTTTTGCGCTGTTATAGACGGACAGACAGATGGGCTGAACGACGACTATAGGTACTACGTATTTATATAATTAAGAACGCATCTAAAAATTTAACAATTAAGAGATAGTAATCGTTCAAAAATAAGTTTCAAACGACAGTTTTGAAAATAGAGAACTTTTTTTTCTCAATGGACTCTTCCCCCTCCCCCCCCCCCCCCCCACACACAAACACCGTTTGAGATAAATTTGAAATATATGAACATCAAAAGAAGAAAAGAATTAAAATTGTCTTCTACGAAATGTTCAAAGGAGGGTGAGTTTCTCTGAAGTAAAATTCTTAGTAACATTTTCCCTTAACGTAAAATTATTCGATAGCCATTTGTAAGAAAAGAAATATCATTCATTTTTAATTATCAGACATAAAGAAAACATAATTGATTCAATTTCATTATTCTGGGAGGGAAAATATTTCTTCAGTTCTTCCTTATAACCACCAGAGGGACTCTCAGTTGCGCATGCGTCATGCGTTTTAGATGTGTTTCGTTCTAATGTACGTTGTAATTCAATTTCAAACTGAAAGTTTATTTTGACTTTATTCATATTTTGTGGATTGTGAAGTTCTGTGGATTAATTCGTATCGACTTAGTGTTTATTCGTAATCATTTTATGAATAATACAGTGTTATTAGTCTTCTGTTCGTCAAATCTGTTAAATAGAAACTTTTGTCTGGCAGATTCTATTTTAAGAGTGAAAATATTTCACCCTTTTAATATAGTTAGCCGGATGTATGCAGGAATTTTCGTTTTAAAAGATCCAAGTATTTCTCCCTTCGGATCATTAACCTAGCCACCAGTTGAAATTGACGCCCCCTGTGCGGGTATAATTTTGGATACCTTACACTTTTTTCCAGGTAAGTGGGACCTAGACCATGTATTGCAAACTCTCCGTAAATGTTTTCTCTTTAAATGGAACCCTTACACAAGTCTCTAGCTTTATTAGTTTCTGAGTTATACCAACATTTGTTTAAAGCATTTTGTCTGTTGAATTTCCGTGTTAAAATTTTATCTTGCTAATAATTAAGTTTCTGTTCTTAAAAACATCTACAATCATGTTTCTGTATTATTTTCTAACCAATGTTATCTTAAAATCAGTTTTAATGAGTCTACAGGATGTTTTTTGCAGTTATTGAATTTATTGACTTGCGCAATACTAAGCCTTCTTCTCGTTCAGCATTTGTTAATGTTTACTTTGGTTTCATTCGATTTCTATATTTTTCAAAGGTTTATTATGTGATATGTACTGGAATGCCCATGTCTTTATAGCAACCATCCCAATTTAATAACTGTTTTTAATTATTATATTATGTATGCTTAATTATAAGTATTTAAAATTATACAGTTTGAACATCCATTCAACGCCGTTATTCAACCATATCATTCGATTTTTCCTATCGTAAGCAAAACCCGCCGATGATTCATCTGGCATAGCTACACTGGAAGGAGAAAAAAATATATATAATGTCAATAACACTCTAATGATTTAGAGAATGATTACACTTTATCTCTTTAGCTATTTTATTCAGCTTTACTGATTATGTGCAGATTTAAAACAAAGTTTGAAACTGGAAATAAATTTTTCTTTATCTTATTAAAATATAATATTTATTTATTGATAGTTAAATAGCTCTTGTGATTATCATCTGATCTATATTTTTAAAAAATTGCCCATGTGTAAATATAAATTTTAAAGAAGACTTAATTTTTTAGAGGGCACAGGACCTTTTAACCTTTCAAAAAATCAGTTTTCTGTTTCTGTTTTATTCCGAATGTTTTAAAAATTTTCAACAATATGCAAAAAACCCCATTCAAAATTGAGTTATAATCATTTATAGACGGAGAGTTGAAGATCCGTTAGATATCGAAACTTTAAAAAGCGTTTTCTCATATTAGCAAGTTTGAAGTTTGTGCTTTTGTTGTTTCTTTCAAACTATGTAAGCGCAGCTTTTAAAAAAATAAACAAATATGCGTTTCTTTATAGTCTACATGCTAAAAAACCCAAACATATTTTGTTTATTTATTTGTTTGAACTTGAAAAACTTGAAATATTTTACTTTTTTTTATTTATTTTGTGCTGAAATTGAATTTTAAACCAAATTTTTTGCGTATATTTTTTATTTAATGTGTATATTAGGTGTGTTATGATTCTATTTTGTTCAAAAATTGTTTTCTATATGCATAATTTAGAATTTTATCATGCGTGCAGCACTTAGATTTTAATTCACGCATTAGTGATATGACGGCATACATTTAAAATTTAGATATTAATTTTGTATATACAATATTTATTTTTCTGGATAATATTATAGTTATGAATATATATTTGAGGCAGAAAGGGGGAAAAAAAGATCTTAATTGCATATTATTTGCGTTTTGGTACCTTGAAAAATGCTTTGTTTTTTATCGTTTCGAGATATTCAAAGATCGTGCATCCTATAATATGATTTTTTTTTTGTGTGTGTGTGTGTGTTGGGAGGGGGGGGGGGGATATTTGTCATGCAATTTTCGTAAAGCAAATTTTTCGCAATTGTGATGCAATTTTCGTAATTTTTTTTTTAAAAAATCTTTCGACATTGCACTGATTATAACGATATTTTGAACTTTTAGAGTAGGACATGATTAGAAACAAAAAATATATATATTTATCGAAATACTGTAAAAGTTCTCAACAGCGGACACCTGGGGCCTGCGGAATTAGTTCGATAATCAAAGGTGTCTGCTTTTGTGAAGTAAAAATAAACAAATGTCTGGGTTGTGGATTAAAAAAGGTTGTCGCTCAGTAAAGGTGTCCGATATTAGGGAATGTTCATTAACCTTCATAACGGACACTCCCGAATACCGGACACCTCTATTTAGCGAACTTATAATGCAGGGTTGGACTTTTTGTAGATGAAGCACTTGATTAAATAATGGGAAAACTGGGCAGTATCCTCTCACTACGGTTTTAGGGGCCCCAAATTAAACATGCAATTTTTGTAAAGCTTTTATTTTAAATTTGTTTCGACATTGTATTGATTATAATCAATATTTTGAACTTTTAAAGTAGAATAAGATTATAAACTAAATAATTTTTTTAAAAAATCTAAATTCAGTAAAACCTCTCAATCAAGGGCACCTCGGCAACGAATGGCGGACAAATTCCGTAGTAGCCCCCTATTTAGAGGTTTTATTGTATTTAGATAAAAAAAAATTTGTTTTTAATCTTATTCTACTATAGAAGTTCAAAATATTGATTATAATCAGTACAATGGCGATAAAAGATTTAAATTATCAGCTTTACGAAAATGGCATACCAATTTTGAAAGCCCATAAAATGAGGCTGTATGGGGGTGGAGGGGCAGGACCATGGTCAAATATTTTTCCAGGATTGATTGTGGTCAAACATGGCTGCGTATCATGCTTGCAAAATGAAACGGCTGCGATTCAGATGTTTGAAGTGTCTGAAATTCAGACGCAAGAACTGTCTGAAAAAATTAAGACATTTTAAAATGTCTGAAAATTGAACACTCCATTTCAGTCACTTAAGTGTCTGAATTTCAGACATTTCAATTTAGAGTGTAGTACATACCAATGTCTCGACCGAGTTCGTTGGCCAGCTTTATTCGCCATCTTGTTTCAAAACGGTTGCCATTTAAAAAAATTAAATTTAAAATTTAAAATGAGGTATTAAAAAATTGGAAAATGAAAAAGATTTTTTTTATGTGTTTGGCCTTGATACAAAGATTCCGGAGCAGATTTTGTTTCTGAAAATTTGTTCTTTTGTTTATATCTTAAAAAATGATTGAATTATAGCACTTTGAATTTCTAGTATGGCTAACATTTTGAAACGATCTTGTATTTGTCACGCGATAACACACGTATTCGCCTATTTCCATGTGAGAAAGCATGTGGATAGTATACATCAACATCTCAGCCAAATATAAGTTACTTTAAATAAAAGCAGCTTGGATAAAGCTGACTAATTTCGTGAAATTCTCATTCATAATGATTTAGTATTGATAAAAATTAGTATTGAATCTCCTATATTCGGTTTCCACTAAATTGAGCTTCGTGTGTTTGAATAATATAAGTTGGCTTTTTTAAAATAAGGTATTTGAAACCTACCTCTTCCTCCCGGCACTGGCCGGAAGGACTTTTTTATGTCTCTGCGTTCATTCAAATGCCCGCACTCTTACACTTTTAATCATACTACGATTTCTACGTAATTGAAATGTTGTCACATTTGAAAAGGAAACATGTGGCATTTATGTTTTTAGTGATACTTAAAAGAAATCTGTTACATTATAGTCTGTGGGAGGAATATTCATTGCACTGACTTTATTATCATGTGATAGTTTTTCAAACATAATTAAATTTAAATGTCTATACGAGATGTAGAACGACATGTTTACTCCAGAATATGGTGTGAATTTATCATTCAGTTAGTGTAAGTGTCTTTAACACATGTGGTTAGTGGTTTAATTAACGAGATATTATACAATATATCAAAAAAAAAAAATACATCGAAATATTTGCAAAATAAATAAACAAGAACTATTTGACATTATATCTTAGTAGGGTGTTTATAGTGTGAACTAAATGGGAAATATTTATAATTGAAATACTACGTTAATATTAAGGTTATTCTTTAAATTAACTCAAGTTATATATATATATATATATATATATGTGTGTGTGTGTGTGTGTGTGTGTTATACTTCTTGATATTAATGTAACACATGCCATATCATTTGTAACCTGTAATTATTCCGTACAATATTTATTTTCAGTCGTAAGTTGCTAAATATGAAAGACATGAATAAAGTTGTTAGGAATTCCCGTTCAATCAAAAAGACGCGGCATAATCATAAAATAAATTATTGAAATTCTCGTACCAGCACAATCCCACTAGTTTTCAGCTGAAACTCGCATCTAGGCTGCACCGTCATAGCAAAGAAAGAAGCTGTTAAAACGTATTAGAACTAAACCAATTTAAAAATAATTCCTCCAAGTGACAGATGTTTGGTAGCAGGCTAAAAAAAGTACAATCTATCGATCTCCAGTTTTGTGACGAGCCGTTAATTTCCAAATTGGCTCATCTGATCTCAGCAATCTGATCCTTTGTTAATATTAATATTTTGGATTACTTTACTGTGATTTTGATCAAATTTAACAAAATAAATCAATTTAAGTCGTTATAATTGCATTCTCTTTCACATTACACTACTTCATAAGAAAATAAACATAATTATCTACTATATAAATATCAGTTTTAGCCAATCAGATTTCTGGGCTCAGTTGAGCCAATTTGGGAATTAACGGCTCGTAGTTTTGTGTAAGGCGTACAAATATGAGGAAAACGCGCAAAGGTATTCTGACATGCTCTAAGCCTGAGTCAACTATACTCAAGTTAGGGGGAAGCTAGGAGAAGGCGCGCATAGCGAGAGGTTTAAAAGGATGCGTAGGGTGGGTCAAATCTGGCGTAGTGACAGAACTATTTATTTATAGCGGAAATTTTAAAAGAGGAAAGGATTAGACACGCAAGGAATGGTGGAACATCAAATAACAATTTTAATAAAAGATAAAGATGGTATTAATAAACATTCGAAAGAAATAAGAATTTAATGTCTGAAAATATGGAAGAATAAATAGATTCGTGTTTTTTTACCAAGAAGTTTTGCTTTTAAGAGATTAAGGTCTTTAGAGTAAGAATAAAAGAATGCGCTGAATTAAAGGTACGGTACAAAAATATAATTGATTTTTAAGGTATTATTAAAAGACAAGGGAAAAGGTAAGAATTTTGAATAATTTAATTAATGTAAATTGGATTTATATTTTATTATTACATATTTATATACATATATATGTACACACAGATAGAGAGCAAGAGAGAGAGGGAGAGGCGGACTTTTTTTAGACAAGCATATGTCTTTTTTCAGAAAAAAAAACATATTTGTCGGAAATTTAAATTGATTTTTTTTTCACCGCAGACGATAACTTAAAAATTGCAATTTAGCAATCGTCGAATACATTTTGATAGAATAGAAAATGGAGTTAATCCGAAAGTATTACAGAACTATGATTTCCTATAATATTAATGTGGGGATAAATCAAGACGGAAATGCAAATAATTCTCGTAACACTATATTCGGATGGTTTACAGAATTTAGAAGAGGTTGAGTCTCTCTGGGATGAAATTTTCACAAAATTACGTTTATCAGGTATAAATAAAAACAAATGTGTTAACCGCGCGAAAAATGTTATTTGATGATAATAGTTCTATCTAACAAATGATATAGAAAGAACTTAACACTAGATCCGCAGCTGTGCATAAAAATATTCATGAAGAACTGTATATGAGAAATTTAATTTGATCTCCTATACTTTAAGAGAACAGCAAACTGCAGAGCCTGTCAAATTCCGTAAACAAAACATAAAATTACATAATGATGGTGGTAACACCATTATTTTTTAAATACAAACGGTTGGTTGAAATGTACATACCTTTTTTGACATTACAACACGTGAAAAATGTAAATTATGGGTATTTGAAAATGAACCCAACTAACAATTAGATTCATTTTAACGTAAAAGGGTTCCGGTTCCATTGGGTGGCAGATGGTTTTGAAACAGTGAAAATATTGTAATTATTGTTATTAATGTCAGAAAATAGACCCAACAGAACCAAATGAATTATCATGGGTCTATGAGATACCTTTCAGCAAAGAAGATGGAAAAGTGTAGTTTTATATAGGAATGACAAATAGAATACTCAAACCTAGGATCAAAGAACATATAGCACATATCAAGTACAACAACAAATCTACAGTTCTGCCCAGACTATATAACAGAGAACCTTTACAAATAGATTTTAAAAATAGTAGAATAATTTATCCATCAAGATCTTATTTGTCATCCATCATCAGAGAATCAATAGAGATCATCTTACGCAATGAAGATATTTGCAATGATTTCGCATCCATGGAACTCCCAAAAATTTGGAAAAAAATGCTATAGGGTAATTCTGGGATTTATGCGGCACATTTTTTTGAATTTGTGTATAAAGTCCCACGGTGGACATTAAAAAAAAAAAAATATGTTGTGCTATTTAATGTTAAATATACAACGCATGTACTGCGACAAAAAAAATTCAAAAAAAATTATTAATATTTATTAACATTTTTTTTTTCTAAAACATTACACTGCGGCGCGTCACCCGTACATTCAGCCTGAGACGCTCCACTTGTGCGGTAGTTATGCCGCGCTTGTAATAAGAACAAAATGAAATTATAAATAAAAATATTCAAATTAATATTCATATCTGGACTATAATTAACGATGTAATGTCAAAATGAAACTAAATTAGTACAATGAAACGTATTAGTAGATTCAAATTAATAATTGTTAACTACTTTCGCTATTAAAATTATCGGCTTATTTTTTTACATTAAATTTTAAATGTTATTTCAGCAACAACGTAACATCAATGTATTAGAAAGGGAAAAGAAAAAAAGTAAAATTGTGTTTACATAATTTATTTGTTAACCCTTCCGGACCGGTGGGTTTTGCACAAATTTTATTCGGTTGGCACCACTTTTTTTAAAAGACGTAAATCTTACTTAAATAATCATGAAAATGCTCTTATTAATTAAATCAAATATTACTTTTCTTTTTTACTGGTGCCAGAAACAAATTTTGTAAGCACTTTATGAAGGTACTTATATGCACCTATAGTCCCGAATGGGTTAAGAGACCAGTTTTTTCGACTACAATCTACAGAAAAAGTGTCGAAAAAGTACAGACTTTATGTAACTACATTTAAACACATGACGCAACGAAGCCAATTACTCTTCCTCTGTTTTGGAGTAGTTTTCAAAGAACGTCTGCTTTACGCGGAATCCAATTTTCCATTATTATCATCTTGACTTGCATCTCTCTTGTCCTTCTTACTTTTTATTTTCCCCTTTTTCTCCTTTGGTTTTAGTAAACTTGATAACATGCCTAACATGGTTAATCTGTGCAAAAAGAAAAGGAAAAGTTAATAGCGCTTAATCATCCCGTACAAAAGAAACTCCGGCATGTATACCGGAATAGCAGTGCGGCATGTATTCCATTTTGTATGGTGCAGAAGTCGACCATCAGAGTTAACTGCCATCGCTAAGGGGAATGGCGTAACCATACACACAGTACTCTATACAAACGCTACACTTAATTTTGATTTCGAAATCATGCATGCATTTAGTAATTAGCGTATGAAAAATATTTAAGCATAACGTGTTTAAAAGTTTGGACAGTGAAATCGTGCACTTACGTCAAATTAAGGATTGTACTTCTACAAGTAGACATCAAAATGGGATTCACTCTATACACTGGTTAAAATAATCTCATTGCACACCTATACTGTGCGTTTGACGACCATCTATCGATAATTACGAAAAGTACAAGGGGTGCGGCATCCATCTCGTATGCAGCGACTCCCCCGGAGATACCCTACTGAATAATGGAAGAATAATAATAAATAATTCACGTTCACAAATTTTCTTTTTTAATATTGCAGTTAATTTCTTTATGCTTGTGTTCGCGTGATTTTTGTTTTTGGTTACTAGGATTTAATTTGAATTTTTACAAAAATATTTTTATCATTTTATTTCCTTGAGAATGTCGCCGTCTGATGCAATGAAACATGTCGAAATGTAAATAAATAAAGGTACAGTAGAACCTCGATTCATCGCTTTTCAAGGGGTACGTGAAAAAAAAAAAACAACTATGTATGCGGAGAACGATGAATACGGGTTAACGTCAAAACACGAAAAATACAACGTTTATGCATTTCTAATATATGCATTGTATACAGTATACTAATAAATACTAATTTTTTTACTTGCCAAACTGTAAAAGAAATAAATCGAAGTTGTAGACAATCGATATTTATTTTTAAAAAGCAGTAATTTTATGTTGGGTTTTTCGTTCATTTTTTAAAATTAAACAACAAATTTTCAAGATGTACAACATTTTTCTGGAAATTTTCTTTAGTTTCATGTGAATATATAAAAGTTCGTGCACTTTCAAATGCCATAATTGCATGAGACAGACTTGGCACTGGTGTAGACCCAGCTTCATGGGCATGAACATTATCCTCTGTTTCTTCAACATTATTTTCATTTTTTGCATCATCACACTTTTCTTCTATGCCTAGGACAACGCATGTCGTAACATTTTGATCTATGGAAATATAATCCCTAAATTCCAGTAATCCATCTTCCCCCTCCCACTCACCCTAAAACAGTACAAACGAGTTACTTTAGGATAAAAGAAGTAATTCCAGTTTGTATGTCATAGGGATCCCCTTGACCTTCAATTTCATTTCGGTGAGGAGAAAAATTTTACAACGATGAATGTGGGAAAACACTTTTTGAAGAACGATGTATGCGGGTTTTGTTTTATTTAAATATCATTTGTGCAGGGACCATAGAAAAAAAAAAAAGATCAATGCGGGGAAACGATGGATGTAAGAATGGTAGATCGGAGTTTCACTGTATTTTGTCTTTTAAAGTTTATGTTCATCCCTTATATAGCAATTAATGAGTACAATAGAAACTCTTTTATCCGAAATTCTTTTAACCAAAACTCTCGGTTAACTGAAATCCGTTTTTAAGGCTTTTTTTTTTTTTTTTTTTTTTTTTTTTTTTTTTTTTTTTTACTATCACAACCCTTGTGTGCAAAATCTATTTTTAAAGTTTTTTTTTCTTTTTCTTAGCTATCGTATTCCTTGTGTATAAACAGTCCTTTCCGAACCACGAGTACATATAAATATTTTCGATCTCCTCTTTTAGAATTGCTTTGAATTTAACTTGAGCTCGCGAAAGCGGAGTGGAACAAAGAAAACGAACAAATCAGCAATCCTGAAGCTTTTGAATGTTTTGCAAAAGGAGCAGTAGAAAGACTATGATACTGGTGAACTAATAATTAAAAAAAAATGCACGACAGAGTTCCGCAACTGTGACAAACAAAATATTTTTTCATACCGCTGGATATATTTAAAAGTTACTTAATTTCAAAATTAAAATTCCGGTAATTTATTCTTGTTTCTATTTGCTATTGCTTTATTTTTATTGAGCACGTGTTACCATAAGAAATATTGCATATACTTCTCTTTAATGTTAAAATTGATGTATTCTCCATTATCCGATAATTTCGATTTTCCGAAAGAATGTCGGTCCCAATTACTTCGGTTAATAGTGGTTCTACTGTACTTTGATGTTTTGAAGTGATTTTTTATATATAGTTTATAATTATTCTAATCGGTAAATAACGATCAATAATGTTCGCTGGGTGAATTAGGTCCTCCAGATTCATCCGGGACATATCAGTTGTCAGAGCAACAGCAGCTTCATCACTGCTTCGAATACTGTCCCAGGCATTTTTCTACCAGTTGGCAAATTACAATTTGTACAAAATAACAATTGTCTAAAAGTAGCGAAAAATGAAAAAAAACAAAACAGTGTATGCTGAGTAAGTACTAGAGCTAGGTGGACAGAAGACAGTTGCAACTAACTGATACATCACTAAGTGTCTTTCAGAAATTCTTCAAGAGATGAATGTTAATGGATACATGTTTTACTATCACAATTAAACTTCTCATTTACCAAGTGCTACAGCTGAATTGTTTTAACATAATTAATCAAAATGATAGAACATCCTCCCTATTGTTCTTGTTTTGGATATGTCTGACGTTTGATTATTTTGCAATCTAAAAAACATTACATAGTAGTAATTTTTATTTCGAACATGAGATTGATGAGACAATAAAAATAAATTATTCATGTATTACAAGAAATGGTTTGCTTGAGGCATTTAATGTTTGGAAAATTCACTTACAAAAGTGAATAGATTAAACTATTTTAAACACACATAACATTAAATAAGGTTAATTTACACATTTTTACCGTATGAAAAAAAATCAAAGTGATCCGTTTATAAATTTACAGGGAGAATATACACATAGAGAAACTTTTGTTTCTGATAAATGTATAGAAAATGTTTTCTTTAAAAACATTACGAATTATTTTTTAATTATAGAAAGACAATTTATACAAACTAAACAAACTGTAGAGCATTTGAAAATATTACATTACTTAATGTTAACTCAAAGTGAAAACTAGTGTAAATTCGAGTTAATATTATATTAAGTTAATGGTTAAAATATATAACACTTCACAACCAGAGAAATAAAATTAATATGCATTACTCAATTAATTAAATTTGATTTATGAGGCTTATATTAAATTTTGCACTTTCACTTATTGTAAAGGGGATATGTATTAATAGGAAAAATTATTGCAATGTTAAATTGAAACTTTGTTCAAAATTTGAAATGGAATTAAATATTAAGTGACATTGGAATGATACTATTAGTGCCCAATCAAAATTTAGTTCCATGTTACAGATTAATTGTTTCAACTTGTTCAATTAGTTCTAGAAAGAGGATTAAATTTAGTAATAAGCAAATTATGCATTGTATTTCCATTAAAGCAAATTACTTCAGATCTTTATTATTTTATGGAGGAAAAGGATATTTTCCATAAATTTGTAGTCTTTTTATACTAATTCCAGAGTACAGAGTTTTATTTATTTACTTCAATCCCAATATATTCCTTGAAATTGTTTATAGTCATCAACATTTTGCAAACCATACACTGAAAAAGGAGACAAATGTTTCTTAATCTATGATAGTATCATGTAACCTCGAACGAAATAACAACGTATTTTCAGGATGTTTACTACACTGTTAAAAATATCGTGAAAATGTACCTCTGTTTTTAAAGGTTATCTTTTTTCTGACCAATGAGAACGCTCCGTAGGTGTTTATGTAGCGTTCTCATTGGTCAGAAAATAGATAGCCTTTATAAACAGAGGTAATTTTTTACAATATTTTTAACAGTGTAGGATGGGTTTGAAAAAAAAAAAAAAAAAAAAAAAAAAAAAAAAAAAAAAAACGAAGTATTTACAATCGAAAAGTAATAGTTCGGGAAGGTTGCCTTTTGTAATAAAAAATAAATTCGTAAAATATTACATTGATCGGTAATATCTTTTACGGTTGCAAGGAGACCAAATTTTTAAAAAATCCCCAAAACGCGGTTTTTACAATTTTTTTTCATTATCTAAACATACCAATGCAATTTCTAATAGAAAACAATAGCTACATGAAGATATTACAATTGTACTAGTAAAAGGTTATTCTAGTAAGCCGCAAAGGATTTATTTAAATAAAATCAAATGTTTCAATTTTTCGTTTTTTCTGTATTTTTATAATTCATATAATACAAGTATGCCTAGAATTAAATAAATTTACTTTATATCAATAAATATGTTATAGGTGTCTAGTAATTTTGATAACTATTTTTAATAGACTGGTAGAAAAAAAAAACTTTTTTTACGATCTCTTTATGTACTGCTATTTTAGTCCATTAAGAGACGGAAGGCCCCACCAGTGGCCGAGAGGCTCTGCTCTCGAAACTGGTAGACGGGAGGTGCTGGGTTCAAACCCAGTTGCGCCTGTCGGCCTAATCGTTCGGAGTTTTCGTGGTTTTCTTCGAGCCGTGGATTTTCCATGCGTAAATACGGATTAGGTTCCCTTAGAAAGACCCCCACGAAGGGCACTCCCCCGTGGGCCTATATCCCTCGTGTAGATAATCGGCCGTCAAAAATCAACCCAACCCAACCCAAGAGACGGAAGTTTATGCACTACAAATCACAAAAAATGAAATAAAATGAACGAAGAATTTTATTAACTGAAATACAGAGATGTTTATCCTAAACGGGTTAAATAAACTTAAAACGAAGAATAAATTAATGTAAATAAATTTTATAATGTGACTCGAGAGACCAAACTTGATCTGATGTAACTTTCCCTCTGTCTCGGTCCACAAAGTTTAGAAACTGCTTCTGTAAATAATTTCGAGCATCTTTCTACATATTGAGTATGACAAGGAAACTTATAACAGCGTATATCATTAATCAAACCTTCCAAATTCATCAATTTGTGAGATTGTAAATTGATAGATTAACCGTAATAGTCGGTTCTGTTAGTTTAGAGATTTGCTAGTCGATTAAATCCATACAATTTTTAGTTTCAAAGGTCAAGTCTGGAATGACGAACTGTCAGATGGCATCATTTGAGTCCACAAAACTTCTTGCTTTGGAAAATCTCTTCATGGATAAACTTCTCATGTTCTTTGCCTTATCTGCTAACGCTCCAATGAGGATATTTTCATGATTTGCGAAATGGGTATTTCTTGAAATTACACGAAGCAAAAAGTTTTGTTGATGGGCTAGTACATAACGGAAGTTATTAACAATAATCCACAGAATATGGGCACCATAGAAACATGATGATTCATTTTAATTTTTAAACCAACCGATGCAGTACTCTTTCAGGATGTACTCAGCCAGTTTGACAAGATTAGAAGAGGGTTTCTATGTTTCAACGGAGTGTCTCAAAATGCAATTAGCAGTAATGATCCACCTTCCTTGAGATATTGGTCCAGGGCTTCAGTTGAAGGTCAGTTGAATACTCGCCTGTTGAAACGTTTTCCACTATTTCAAACACATGCTTCTGGTCAATTGAGAATTCGTCTTTACCATCAGCTAGTAAATCACATTCGATTGGATTAAACTTTGCAATTGGTAATGATTCGCAAATCGCAAGGGATTCACCTATTGGGCCAGAATATGCCCGAGAACCATCGTTTGTTTATCAAGATGCTCGAAAGATGTCTCAGCGGAAGCTCATTTAAGTTAGGGCAACATAGCCACTGAAGGTTTTTTTTTGTTTTAATTGTTCTCAAGCAAACGTATAATACCAACTTTTCGTCCTGGGTAAAGGACGGACAGTTCCATCACATCCGATTTGCAATTACTTTTGCAGTTACGAATTGATTTTTCTTTTAAAAGTGTGCAATGTCATTGCATATAGAAGTCGCCTTATCAGACGACGGTGTCAAATGACAAAAATAAAGGGGACCCAGCACAAAAGATATGTTCTTTCTTGATTTTGTGACAATTAAATTTTGTCCACTCTTTAAACTGACAAAGATTTCTATATTTTGGGCCATCGAAGTGCATGATGATGCAAACGGGTTATACTAAAAGAAAAAAAAGTGAAATATGGCTATATAGCAGCGAGAAAAAAAATACACGAAGGCAGCTTTAGGTGTTTCTATCATAGAGTATTTCATAAATTTAATAGAATTACAGTGATCATGGTAAACAATGTGCGTAAAATTAACTGCAGAAAATGTCTTTTCTAATCTTTTGGAAACATAAAAAAAAAAAAAATAGAAATATTATGAAAATTATAAACATTGAGAAAAACGATTTTTTTTTTTTTTTTTTTTTTTTTTTTTTTTTAACATTTTTAGAAATTTTGGCGGTAAAATATATGAAGACACCATAATGAAATTTTACGATTATGTTACTAATATTTTGGTGTAGCTATTGCCTTCTATTAGAAATCGTATTCCTATGTTTAGATAATTAAAAAAAATGAAAAAAAGGTGTTTTTTGCGATTTTTGTGTGATTTTTGCGATTGGAATTTCAGCTCCCTTGCGGTGGTAAGAGATATTAACCGATCGGTGTAATCTTTTACAAAATTACTCCATACTAGCAGACACGCCCGGCGTTGCCCAGGGTTAGTAAATAATAACCTTAAACAATTCTGAAATTTATATGATGTCTTTTGAAATTCTTTTAAATGAGCATAATTTCGGAGTCCCCATTGCCTTCCGCAGCGTCTAGTGTGTTCCCAACAAACTTCTTTCCGAACGAACTTGTAACCTGGGTCTCTGCTACATATGGCAGCATTTACCGGAAGTGTCCCGTACGTGCCAGAGACAATCGAAAACCAAGTTGACTGAACGAAACCTCGTAGTTATCAAGCCGATAGAATCCAAAAAAAGAACGCACCATTAATCATTAATGTTAGAAAATGTTGGTAATGATAAAATTTCATAATACAGAGAGTAGCTGAATTGTAATCTAAGTTCAATGAACCAAATCCCGTTGAAATTGGCCCCTTAGAACATTAGGAAAGAATGCGTCCCCAAGCGGTAGAAGATACTCCCTCCCATTGTAAATTTCATGAATTTACGAGGTTTTTTTTTTTTTTTTAAGTATAATAGTTTTTTAAAAAGGACCCTTGGGCCCCAATAAAAATATGGGAATGTTGATCTAGGGAGAAGAATCCGAGACTAAATTTTAACATTGTGCAATGAGACAGTGATAAAATTAGGGGGTGAAAAATATATGGCACACAAAAAGTTCAAGGGGCTCCGGATCGGATCAAAAGGGATCCTAAGTTACCCCAAGATTTTAACTGGAGTATAGAGTGTAACTAAATGGAAAAATGAGGCAGCCAAAAATGAAGATTAACAGAGGCAATTTATTGACAATTTATACTGCAAAAGTTTCAAGGGTCCCTGTACCGGGACCGAGGCGCCAGTGACTTAAGTTGCATGTAGTTTTGTAAAAAGATACTTTTGAGTAGTTTTTAAAGTAATCAGAAGACGCTAGAAATATGTTAAAGAAAATTACAAGCAATTCGCATCATTTTTAAAGAGGCTGCACCAAGGGCCCAAGAAGACGACAAATATTCAAAATTGGTGGTAGCTGAAGACTGAACATTTTTTGTCGTTCATTTAGTAGTTGGAGGACCTAAGAAGTTGATAGAAAAAAATAAAAGCTAGCGAATGGACCACTTTTAAGGGAGCCATAATAGTGGGTAGGGTGGGTCGAAAAAATGAATTTTTTTATTTTCAGAACACTTTAGTGCGGGAAAGTTGCCTATTGTAATAAGAAGAAAAACGACACAATAAATTTAAAATGGATTAATATCTTCCATTCGCGCATCGTACTTAAAGTTGATGAAAAATTGAAAAAATCGCTCTTTTTCTCTATTTTTTTTTAAGTTAATTAAAACTTTAAAAAATAAACACGCTTTAGCTTTTTATGCTTGTTTCAAGGTTTACATAACCTAAATTTTTCCGTTCAACCAACATCTTAGAAAAAAACATAAATTTAGCAATTTTTCGCAATTTTCACCGTGCAACTCTTCGCTCCTTTTGCTAGAAGAAAACGACCCAGAACTCACCACGTGGAAGTGGTTACACGTAGAGTTCCACCTCCACCCTACCCAACCAACCATCTAATTGTTGGGTGTGGCATTTACATTATATTTGCAACCATTTACAAAATTTTACCATAGAGTAGCATTCTTTGGCTCACTATGTTTTTACGTTTCCCTTTTTATATCTGCTACACATTTAATGTCTGATTTTTTGGAGGAATGAGGCATAACCGATTTAGAATTCAGTGTTGTTCGGATATAGCCATCTCTATCTTCATGTTCATGTACTTTATTCGAGGTCTCTGTCACAAGATTGACAGACATCTTAACAAATTCGGTGTGACAGGAAAACATTTGTATTTCTTTGATGAGAGTAGTTGCAGAAGTGATGAACGATTTAACATCATATTCACTTAGGTCCCGCGACTTTTGGAAGGACACACCGCACAAGAAATCAAATTAATAATTTCTATGTAATCGGAAGCTTGAAAGTTTCCATTCCGGTGGCAGTACATTTCAAAAAGTCTTCTTCTTTGGGAAGGTTTGTCTTGCTTTTACGATCCTTCTGTAACCAATATCCCGAATATATTTTCTTTAATCGACAATCCTTGCCAACAGAACATTCTCTGGGTACGAAAACAAACGTGTTTCGTTCTGGATCGACAACTCGTAGTAATTCATCGGATTAATAGCGTGATTTTTGGATGGCTTGAAATACATGTTTTGGTCTGTCAGTAAAATATTTGGTTATTTTAGGGCAAATTACGCAGGCATGTATAATTTTATGATGAAGCGAACTATTTCTTTTAAGTTTTCGGATGAATCTGATGCAATCAAAGGACTCGGTTGGCCACAGTTTTTCATCTGGAACCGGACAAAGTACCAGAGTCCCAATTCGCCTTCTGGACAATATCCCAAGGTGATTGCATTCAAAATATCCCCAAAATATTGTTATTCTGCGCTCAAAGATGTCCTGTCTATATCAGGAATCGAACAATCTGCGGGTTCACAATCGACCACAGTAGCTTTTTCACAGCAAGTGAGCTGCTACCCGATTGGCGCACTAAAAGATTTAGACCCTTCAGTTTGACCGTGAATATGTTGGAAAATTTGGCGATAAGAAAGCTTATTAAAATTCCGGATGCATACGATCCACATTTTTTGATTTTCTAGTCGGTGGATAGCACCGTTATTTCATCCAGTGTTCGTTACAGTACCATCACACCCTACTACTTCTAGTTTTTTTAGTGACATTGACAGTTCAGACAAACAAGGAATAATGCTTTGACATATATCATTTTATGAACTCGAGGAAGGAGGTACATGTCCAATATAAGTTGATCCAGATTCCTGGATAAGAGAATAGTGTTCTTATTTCACATTCCTGTGAAATTGCTTAGCATTAAATTTTTCAGCGAACAAAATATCCCATTTTTGTCCGTTGAAAAAAGACACGAACTTTCCTCAGGGGGTGTGAATCGGCTTTTCAAATCCGCCCTAAAACGACTTTTGTATCTTTTTATTTTACACTTATCAACCACATCAAAATAATCTGTGTCAGTTATCCAGAACACTTGACGCTATGACAGCTTTTGGCCAATCAGAAACTCCAAAACGATCGCTGTTTAGCGCTGTTGCGCAAATTTTAATTATCATTTGCCATTTGGGCTTTTAGTCGATGTACTCGGTTTGTATTTATCTTCCTCATACTCCGAGTCTTCAAAAGAAGTGTGTTTGAGTTCATAAATTTCCTAGTACACTGCCACTTTAGGAACATTAAAACCATCTGAGGAACCATTAGGTGCTTGCTGAAGATCACGAGCTTTCCGCTCGGCCTTCACATTTAACTTTTTTGTATGTGTTTTGTAAATACATCCGAGTTTCCCCCAAATTTTAATTACTTTGAAGAATAATGAACCGCAACTCAAAGACACGAATATATTTTTTTCCACATAAGCATTTAATTAGAATTACACATTGACATGCATGTGGTCTTTCTAATTTAATATTAAAAGCACACCCAATAATTGAACGGTTCTTTAAGTAGGATTTTGGTGGAACTCAACGTGCAATCACCTCCACGTGGTGCGTTTTGTGTCATTTTGTTTTAGCAAAACGAACTAAGAGTTGCACGGTGAAAATTGCGAAAAATTGATAAATTTATATTTTTTCCAAGTTCCTGCGCGAACAAAAAAAAAATTGGATTAATGTTCGGAATTTAACTTATTTAGGTTATGTAAACCATGAAACAAACATTAAAAGCTAAAGTGTGTTTATTTTTAAAGTTTTAATTAACTTAAAAAAATTTAAAAAAGGTACGATTTTTACAATTTTTCATCAACTTTAAGTACGATGCGCGAATGGAAGATGTTAACCAATTTTTAAAAAAAATATGCCGTTTTTCTTTCTATTACAATAGGCAACTTTTCCGCACTAAAGCGTTCCGAAAAGAAAAAATATCTTTTTTTCGACCCACCCCAAATAGAGGCCACAAAAAGAAGCCAACTGATAGTTAAAAGCAGGGCCCTAACATGAAAACATGTATAAATGTCTTAGAACTTAACGCTTTAGATCTACAGGTAGTCAAAATTATGCATAGGGTATTAAATTTTCTTTAAAATAA
Source organism: Maratus speciosus (assembly GCA_963932465.1). NCBI lineage: Eukaryota > Metazoa > Arthropoda > Arachnida > Araneae > Salticidae > Maratus > Maratus speciosus. The sequence goes on along the minus strand of OZ010786.1, from coordinate 481,511,391 downwards.
TATTTTAATTAAATGAGTAAAAACTGAGTAAATGCTTTTAAAAAGGCTCAAGTGCCCCAATAAAAATATGAGGGTGTTGGCCCTGGAAGAAGAGTCCAAGATTCAACATTAAAATTATGTACTGAGAAGATGAGAAAATTAAATGGTGCATGGCACACAAAAAGTTCAAGGGCCCTGGAACGTGCCCTGCAGTATCATACGCGCCAGAGGATCTTAACTTGAATGTATACACGTGAGAATAACTAAATTTAAAAAGGGTTCCAAAATGAAGCTTGTATTAAAAGGGGGCAATTTATTAACAATTTATGACGCAAAAATTTCAAAGGTCCAGGGGCTTAACTGGCGTGTAGTTGGGTATAAAGGTATTTTTAGTAGTCATTAAAGTAATCAGAGGATTCTAGAACTATGTTAATGAAAATTTCAAGAAATTCGGTTCCTTTTAAAAATATCCGCACCAAGGGCCCCAAGAAGGATATTGATACTCAAAATTGATGGTATCTGAAATCTGAGAAATTGTTTTGTCATTCATTTAGTAGCTGGAAGACCTAAGAAGTTGTTAGAAAAAAAAGTTAGTGAATCGGACAATTTTTAAGGGAGCTGCAATAGGCGGCCCAAAATGGGCCAACTCATTGTTAAAAAAGGGCCCTATCATGAAAACCTGTTAAAATATCTTAGTACGTAGCGCTTTAGAACTCCAATTAGTCAAAATTAGGAATAGGGTATGAATTATTCGTTAGAATAATATTTTAAAGAAATGCCCAAAATATTGGGTAAATGTTTAAAAAAGAGCCATAGGGCCCAATAAAAATATGAGATTGTGGATCTAGGAATAAGAACCCAAGACCCAACTATAAAATTATTCGCTTAGAAGGTGAGAAAATTACGGATTGAAAAATGCTTGGCGCTCAAAAAGTTCAAGTGGCCCTGCGATTTCCCAGAGCCCCCAGAGTTTTATCTGGAATGTAGAATAACGATATGGTGAAAGCTCCCTCAAAATGAAAAAGATTTGATAAAAAGAGGGCAAGTTATTAAAAATTTTGTGCATAAAAATTTAAAAGGGCCCAGGGTCTCTGGCCTATAAAAAATAAAAATTTGAGACTCAGGTTCACCAGGACCTGACTTGAACTAATCTCACCTAATTTTTCAGTGTTTCATTCTTCTATGTGCGGTAGATTTCGCTAGCTTTCGATTATGAATATTTCGGATTTTCCGACCCACCCTAACGTTTATATCTTGTTTATATGGGTGGGCTTTATTACACTGTAAAACAAACAATATTTTAATATGGAAAAATATGATCTAACCACAATTGAAAATATACAATAATTTCTACTAAGTTATCCACGATTCTGAAAAGCTTCTTTAATTTCTGTAATGTTAATATTAATGCGGTTAATTAATCATTTTTTATGTTTAACATGTTTGTTGAACATCAAAATGTTATCTGGAGAATTAATAACACTCAAGAAACATATATTGAGAGTAAAAAGACTATACTACAGATTATACTACAAAGACTAGGCCAAATTGTTTTCGAAAATCAACGATAGCAAAAACAACTTTTTTTTTTATACTTCTTTAAATCTCAAATATTTATTTATTTCTGAGGTATCGAAATATAAAAAACACATCTCATAATCATGTGTAACTGGGATGAGGTTATTGTTTATATAAGTTATTCTTTACTTAAAAAGTATAAACGGGACCACCATTATAAGATCACTGTTGTCTCTGTCTGTCACAGGTACTTTACTCATAATCTGTGGAACATGGAAAGTTCAAATTGGGGGGAAGTAACTAAGACTATTGACCCACATGTTTACAGATTATTAAACACTAAGAAATATATTTTGGAAAACTGTAAAGGGACTATTTAAGTTACTTGAAAGACATAATATTCTCATTGTACCTCGTGTGAAATCTTTCGTAACGCGGAACTCAAAAATACATTTATTTTAATTTTTGGTATTATATTATCGGACATATCGTCCAAAATGTACTCCAAAAATATGTACCCCACTCCCCCTCTATTTCCTTACCTACTTAAACTAAAATTATAAAAACTTTAGAGGTATTAGACGTTAATTTAAACCTTGGAGATAAACTATTGCGAGTATCCTAGGTCATACAGTTTTTGAAATTAATCGCATTTTTTCGTTACACACAAATTTCGATTTGCGGGCATTCAGCAAAAGTGTTGAGGATCGCAAAAGATACTTATCGTAGCATATGTATAAAAGAATTGTTGATAATGATTTTCGAAAAACAAATCGTCATTAATTAGCCGAGATTTTAGCCCGAAAAGACATGGATGGTTTTCACATACATAATTACAGAGACGGTGTACCGTATGCAGCAACGGCTTTTAAAGCATAGATAGCAACTTTTAATGATATATTTGTGTAGTGCAAGGTCCAATATCAGTATAAAAGCAATTAACATCAAGCTGTTAAAAACAAATTTAATTAGAATTAATCACAAAAATACTACGGGATTAGGAAATAGATTGCATTGCGTGGATCTCTCAATACGCCTCCTGCGTCTTTAAAATTAATTAAAAACCTATCTGGGAAATCGCGGCACGAACCAAGGCGGCGTTGCAATTTCCTGACCTCCTTTCGAAGTGCGCTTATCACAACAATCAGTTTAACAAGGGTTTTGTTTTAGCTACACTGTAAAAAGAAAATATTATAACTAAGCTGAATTTAGTTTTAGGAAATGCCAAATGAAGTTTAAATATGCAATACTTTTATTGTCAGTACCGAATTAAATTTATCACAAGCAAATTAGGATAAGATTAAAAAAAGTTATACAGAATAACAACATTTGATATTATTCAGGCTTAATAATTCTTTGAACATTTATGATATACCAATAGGGTGGGTCGAAAAAACCGAAATATTTACAATCGAAATGTAACAGAGCGGAAAAGTTGCCTTTTGTAATAAAGAATAAATTCGTAAAATATTATACCGATCAGTTAATATCTTTTACCGCCGCAAGGGGGACAAAATTTCAAAAAATTGCAAAAAACATGTTTTTTCAATATTTTTTTTTAATTATCCAAATGTACGAATACAATTTCTAATGGGACGCAATACCTACATGAAGATATAAGAAATGTCCCGGTAAATGTTCATTATGATAAAATCATATCTTTTACTGCCGCAAAGGGACTATATTTAAAATAACATCGTAAAAATTTCAAATTTTCATTTTTTCTAAATTTTTATAATTTTTATAATATGTCTAGAAGTAAATAAATTTACTTTATATCTAGTAATATGTCATAAATTTTGTTAAATATTTGCCATAGACTGGAAAATAAAAACGGTAATCATTCATTGTTCTTGACGATCGTTTCATCTACTGCTGTTTTACCGCATATCTGCAGTACATATACCACAAATCACAAAAATGATATAAAATGAACAAAATGTTTTAGTGTTTTATTAATTAAAATACAGAGATGTTTAACGGAAAAGGATTAAATAAACTTAAAATGAAGAAGTACTAAAAGTAAACGAATTTTATAACATGACTTGCTTTCAAATAAAGCCATTGTTCTACGAGAGGCCGAAATTGATTATATGTGGTCCTCACTCTGTTCTGGCCCACAAACTTTACCTGCACTTCAGTGACTAATTTCACGCATCTTTCTACTAATTGAGTTGGACAAGGAAAGTTATAACAGATGGTATCTTTAATCGAACATTCTAAATTCACCAGCGTTGTTAGATCATCAGTTGATAGACAACCCGTAACAGGTGGTTTCGTTAGTTTACAGTTTTGCCTTTTGTCTAAAGCCATACAATTTTATGCTTCAAAGTTCAAGTCTGTAATGACGAAATAACGGATGGCACTGTTCGTGTCCACAGAACTTCGTGCTTTGGAAATTTTCAATTTTGGCAATCGGCTGATGCAGTACACTTTCAGGATGTACTCAATGAGTACATCCTGAAAGTGTACTGCATCAGTTGGTTCACAATTAAAATGAATCCATCATGTTTTTCAGATTCTGTGGACTATAATTAGTAACCCCGTTACTTGCCAAGTCATCTACGAAAACATATAGTTCCTGTAATTTCACGAAATGACTGTTTCGCAAATCATGAAAATAGCCTCATTGGAATGATAGCATATGAAGGAGAGGACATCAGGACCCTAGCCATACAGAAAATTGCCAAAGCACGAAGTTCTGTGGACACGAATAGTGCTTTCCGCCACTTCGTCATTCCAGACTTGAACTTTGAAGCTTAAAACTGTATGGATTTATTCGAGTGGCAAAACTGTAAACCAACAAAACCACCTGTTACGGTTTGTCTATCGACTGACGATCTAACGACCCCGGGGGCTTTAGAATGTTCGATTAAAGATACCAGCTATTATAATTTTACTTATCCCACTCAATCAGTAGAAAGATACTTGAAATTAGTCACTGAAGTGCTGGTAAAGTTTGTGGGCAAGAACAGAAGTAGGATCACATATGATCAATTTCGGCCTCTAGAGCAACAAAGGCTTTATTTGGAAAGAAGTCACATTATAAAATTCAATTAACTTAAATACTTCTTCATTTTAAACTTATTTAATCCGTTTCGGTTAAACATCTCTGTATTTTAATTAATAAAATACTAAAATATTTTGTTCATTTTATATCATTTTTTTATTTGTGGTATATGACTGTTGATATGCAGTAAAACAGCAGTAGATGAAGCGATCATCAAGAAAAATGAATGATTACCGTTTTTATTTTCAGGTCTATAACAAATAGTTAACAAAATTTATGACATATTAATAGATATGAAGTAAATTTATTTATTTCTAGGCATATTATAGAAATTATAAAAATTTAGAAAAAATGAAAATTTGAAATTTTTACAATTTATTTTTAAATATGGTTCTTTTGCGACAGTAAAAGATATGACTTTATGATAATGAACATTTACCGAAACATTTCTTATATCTTCATGCAGCTATTGCGTCCTATTAGAAATTGTATTCGCACGTTTGGATAATTAAAAAAAAATATTGAAAAAAACATGTTTTTTTGCGATTTTTGAAAACTTTGGCCCCCTTGCGGCGGTAAAAGATATTAACCGATCGGTGTAAAATTTTACGAATTTATTATTTATTACAAAAGGCAACTTTTCTGCTCTATTACATTTCGATTTTAAATATTTTGTTTTTTTCGACCCACCCTAATACCCAACTTTTCGTTTTATAGTTTTTTACAAAGAATTCTTATTCTTTAAGCAAAGATTTTTTTTTTTTTTTTATAATAAAGTTAATAATTCATATATTTATTGTACGCAACCCTCTGACCGCGAGAAATACTCGCACTTGACCGTTTATTTTACATAAAAACAATAATTAACCTAAAAACTAATTGACACTTTTAGTTTAATGATTTATATGCTTAAAATTGTTAATGCCTTTACAAAGTTAACCATTTATGCCAAAAAGTGTATTTTAATACAGGAACATATTATAACATTGACATATTATAACATAGCATACAGCATACACATTTTAAATTGGATTATTTTGATGAAATGTTCTTTGTGAATTGTGAAATTATGCATTTTATATATTTTTATTTATTTTTCCTTCTTTTTCAATGATTTGACTGGAATGAAACAAAAATAGAAACAAAAATTTCTATTTACTATATAAAAAACCACAATGCGAGACATATTGTTTCCTTAGTATTACCATAACTTTACTCTGCATTTTTCGTAAATATATTTTAGTTTTATAAACGTCAATTTTAGGGGCTAATCATACACTGTATTTATATAGCTTTTTTATAGCTTACGTCTACAAGTGTATGCTGCATTATGATAAAAAAAATTACTGTTGAAAACAATAGTGGGGTTAGGTGTTGGAGTACATTTTATACGACCTAAAGAACCATAATCGTAAGTGATGACACTGTATATTTTCGAAGTTCCACAGTTAAAAAGAAATATTAAGCTATACAATTATAAATGTTCAGAGATGCGTGACTTTGCCAAAAAAACGGAAAACCTATATCATAAATTGTTCTTTTAGTTTGTTAATTATATTTATGTCGTATGAAACAACACAAAAGTATAAAATAGTCTGCTTTGGATAGCTGAAAAGTGCTACTAAAATCCACTGAAGAGAATATTTATTCGTAAAGAAGGTTATATTACTCCTTTTTTTTCTTATTTAACTATTATAAGGAATAAGAAAAAATAGTTTGTTTTAATCTAATTTTATAATAATCAAGTTGAAATAAAGTTTTTAGGCAGCATATTTAATTATTTAATTATAGAATTAATCAGCCGCGGGGTAAAGAGTTTTCTGTGACCGAAGTAAGAAAAGTTTGGTTTTTATAAGGGTGCTAGTAAATCTGAACGAGAAATAGCTGGGTTAATGGATCTTTCTAAAACTGCTGTTCACAATGAAATAACTAGAAAAAAATTCAAATAAAATCAAACTATCTGGAATAAAAAGTATTTTGACAGCACTGGATAATCGACAAATATTTCGATTATCAACCAGAAAAGGATTTTCAACTAGGGAAATTTTGAACCGTTTCAGCAAAAGAATCTCACACGTAACAGTTTGAAAGAGTAAGAAATCAAATAGTAATTAAAATGCACGAAACTGTTGAAAAAAACCGAAGTTAATGAAAATTCATGAAGAAGAAAGATTAAAATGGGCTAAAAATGTCATGTCATGGGACAAGAAATGGAAAAAAAAAAGTGATATTTTTAGATGAAAGAAAATTTAATCATGACGGTCCAGATGGTTATAAACACTATTGGCATAATTTTGGGAAATAATCGAAAAATTGCTTCAGTCGACAAATGAGAGGAGGATCAGTAATGGTTTGAAAAGCAATTAGTCACGATGAATTATGCGATTTAACCCGAATTTCGGGAGGTATGAACTCATTGTATTAGTCCTTTTTTATATTGTCACCGTGCACAGTAACACATTTCTGAAACGGTATTTCAAAGAGAGGGGGGAGGACGTATTCCGGGAGGCGCGATAGTAGACAAAAAGGGGGGGGGGATTTTTCTAAGTTTTGCCGACCCCCACATATGACATATCGATGTAAAGGCCTGTAACCACTTATTAATATTATAAACTCCCGAGCCCCTCCCCCCAAAATTGCCGCACGGGGCATGAATGATGTCCTCAAAATTTAGAAAAGTGCTCCCGGAGGCCAAATTTTGGGGAAGGGGCTCGGGTGGTGCATAACATGAATAAGTGTTCACAGACCTTTGCAACAATATGTCACACGTGGGGGGTCGGTAAAAGTTAGATAAAGGTGCTTTGGGTCTACTATCGTGCCTTCCACTTCTCTTTGAAATACCGGTTGCGCAAATGTGTTAGAGTGCACACTGACTATATAGAAAAGGACTCTTAAAATGTAGCAATTTCATAAATTTCACTCAATTTTTTCTATGTGAGAGCGAAAACTTATTTATACACCCTCGTATATCATCATTTGATCTCGTTTGGACTTTTTGTATGTGGTGCTAACTAGATGTTTCACCAGGAGAATGCTTCTTGCCATGTGTCTAAATCCACCCAGCAATGGTAAAATAATAATAATAATAATAATAATAATAATAATAATAATAAATAAATAAAAACCATGTTTTCTCATGGCCAAGTCGAAGACTTGAACCCTATGGAAAATCTTTGGGGCGTATTATGTCGCAAAGTTTATGCTAATAATAAGCAGTTTTTATCCGCCAATGAACTTGAAGTAGGCATTTTAAAAGAATGGCACAATATTTATGAATCTATACTAAATCACTTGGTCACTTCTATGAAAAACTGTGTGTTTGAGATTATAAGGAAAAAGGGAGGACCAATATCGTATTAATTTACATATTATTTTTGTTTTTAGACAAGTGGTCTTATAATTTCTTAATAAAACAGTGTATTTTTCAATCATTCCTTATATTTTTGTTAGTATACTTATTTATAGCATTATTCAAAATTATTGCAAACTAATTACAATAAATATGTTCAATTTTGATATCCCATGTGTTTAAACTATAATTAGAGGCTTTATTTACTTCATAATTTTCAAAATCAAAGTGACTTATAATTTCTTAACGCACTGTAAAGATATCGAAAGATATCGTTAGTGGCTTTATTTAACTTTTTTTTTTTTTTTTTTTTTTTTTTACTCTTTCGATTTTATTATTTTAATGGGTAGAATATCCCATTATTTATCCAAACTTGGCAATAAATGTCAAAATCTTATAAAGGATATTTATGAACGATATTTTTTAGGGAAAAATAATAAAAAATGCTACTTTGATGCGTTTTGAAATTTATAAATGTAAGTGCCTACTTTTCAGTTATAACCGTATGCTTCTCAAATTTTTTATACCGTTGAAGATATGTATTTTATGAAGTTGTATTTTATTACATATAAATATTTAAAATTTTTTTAGTAAAAATAATTTATGGAATTTCGAAATTTTATTATTCTCTTTGGATGCATCTCTGTAATTTCTTTCAACCAACATCGTTGCTTTAATTTTATTTATTTATTTATTTTTTATTTATTTATTTTTTTTTTTGCTGTTTTAAGTGTCATTTATAAATTTTCTCATTAGAATAATTTTGGATAATAAAAAGGCATCTAAAAAAAGATTTTTGGTTGCAAAGGTAAATTTCAATATAGGGCTTTATGCAATTAATTTTAATGATGATTGCTTGCATTCGAAATAACTCTCTCATTCGATTTGGATGAAAGAACAACTTTCAAAACGTAAAAACACCTTGTCCTAATCTTCTCGTTCATGTCCATGACTGAAAAACATGTTTACATGCCAATTCTTTATTATTAGTACTAACACTAGAATAATATCTTTAAATTATTTTCATAATTAAATTTTACAGTAAACATTATATGCGCAGTGCTCTATTCTGTATTAATACAAATTAAAGTAACAATTTCTTTTACTTACTCATTCAAGATATAGTCCACATATATATTGGGCTCATATACAGTAGACTGGAGTGAAAAACAAAAAAGTTTGTGAATCGAATCGTAATAGTGCGGAAAAATTACTATTCGTCAATACAAGCACAAGGGAAGAAAAAAAATGAAATCGGACAATATCTTCCGTTCGGGCATCGCGTTCAAAGTTTTCGAATTTGAACAAAAATTGAACAGATTGAAGAAAATTCGTAAAAGTTGTAAATTTTGTCCGATCGAAATACTTTTTTGTACATAGTAAATCTTGAAGTGTAGAATGAGGGGGAAATTACCACATATCCCTCCTCTATTCCCTTCCAACCACCTCGAGGGGGTGAAAAAGGCCAAAATTCGTAGAATTAACCCATATTACAGGAGGTGTAAATACTGACCAAATCGACCTGATTTTTTTGTACATAAAGCAACTTTGAGGCTAAAACTCGAAAACAATACCCCCTTCCGTCCTCTTCCCCGGAGGTGTACAAGAGGTCGAAATTGTGCAGCTCCGGGCACGTTCTTCAAAGGACGATTCATGACTCACCACGGGAAGGTGGCTGACCCTCGAGTTCCACCCACAACCCAACCAAACCCAGTCCCAACCAAAATTTGGGCGTATAGACTAATCCAGATCCATATGCATATTCAGGTGCAGTGAATTCTGATTTAGTGTCAAGTTTTCGTATGATAGCAGGAGAAGCGATAGCGGCTGTTATGAAACCATCACGTCGATCATGCCCATAAACGTTTGAGGAGGCTAGTGTTACCAGCTTGGCACTATGACTATGTATTGCCTGGTATAACATTGTATGTCTGCCTGATCCAAAGTAAGAATGGCTTTTTCCAATTGGAAGTCAAGTCTAGAACGTCAGCTGAAGAAATGTTTACCATAAGAGGTGGACAGGTAATCTTCCTTTCAGACCAATTTATGATGTCATAATAATCATTGGCGTCAAAATTTAAGGCCGGAACTAGAAAATGTTTGACGGTTTTGCCCTTTGTGGGAGTGTCTTTGGATTTCAGTACCCGCTGAAGTCCCAGTCTTCGAATCTCCTGACTATCACCACTACCATTGAAAGAGGAAGTTTCCTTGATGGACAAAGGACAAAATCTGAATGAAACTTATTCACCTCGTCTTGGGCGTTTTAAGCAGTTGGCTGGTTGCGAGTCTTTGACTGTATTTGCTTTTAATAGAATTGAATGCCACATTCCACACAGTGACCATAAATCCAGAGTAAAGATCAGAGAGACCTGCACGTCATTGCCGTTTCCATTGCTGCTGGGTCTTGTTCCTCAGACTTAGCAAATCAGGATCCGGGACAAATATCTCATTCTCGGTGGTATACGACAGCAAACAGGTTACTGAGACTGTATTGTATATTTCATTGTAAACAACACGGGAAAATCTCATCGAGATTGTCATGTATGTTATGACAGCATACGTACATTTGTGGTTCGAAATTAAGACATAATCTTCAATCGTTGAGGGACCAAAACATATTTTTGACTGCATCAACAAAAGAAGCTTACCTGCAAAAGTCTAAAGTGGTTAAGCAGGTCAACCAAACAAATGCTTTCTTTGTCCATCCAGAAAACTTTCTCCTTTCAATAGTTGTGGATGATGGGCAGCGAGTTCGAGAGCTGGGACTTCGGCGGGTACGGAAATTTAAAGACACTCCCACAAAGGGCAAATCAGTTAAAAATTTTCTAGTTCCGGCCATAAATTTTGGCTCCAATTATTAGTATTATTATTATCATAAACTGGTTTGAAACCAAGATTAGCTGTGCACCTCTTTTGGCAAACATTTCTTCAGCTGAAATTGCAGACTTGATTTTCAATTTTAAAAAGCTAATTTTTCCAATAAATTTAGCAGCCATACAATGCCATGCACAATCTGTAGAGCGCAATGTCAAGCTGGTAACACTGGCCTCCTCTAAAGTTTATGGGCTTGAGCGCGGTGATGGATTCATAAGAGCCACACTCGCTTCTCGTGCTACCATGCTAAAATTTGACAAGATATCAGCATTCGCAGTACCTGAATCTGCATGTGGATCTGGATAATTCTCCCCGCCCACATTTTGGTTGGTTGGGTAGGGTATGGATGGAACTCGCGTTGGAGCCACCTTCCTGTGGTGAGTCCTGAGTGGCTTTTAGAAAGACGGCACAAGAGCTGCACAATTTCGACTTCTTCGTACCCATTCAGGGAAAAGGACGGAGGGGGAGGGGTATTTTTGTCGACATTTAGCATCAAGATTGCTTTATGTACAAAAAAAGAAGTCAGGTTGATTGGTCAGTATTTACACTTTCTGTAATTCGGGTTAATTCTCCGAAAATTGGCAATTTTCATCCCGTTGAGGGTGTCAGAAAGGCATAGAAGAGGGGTGTGTTGTACGTTTCACTCCCTTCTACAACTCAAAGACATGTTGTTTACAAAAACTGAGTTCGATTGGAAAATATTTACACATTTTACGATTTTTCGTTTATCTGTTCAATTTTTCTTTAAATTCGAAAACGATGAACGCGATGCGTAAACGCAAGATATTTTACGATTTCATTTTTTTTTTTTTTTTTACCCGTGTGTTTGTATTGACGAGGTGCAACTTTTCCATAGTATTACGATTCGATTCTCAAACTTTTTTGTTTTTCGCTCCGGCCTAATATGCAGGGTGTCGCAGGATTATTGGGACAAACTTTAAGGAGAGGTAGGGGACATCACAAGGATTCAGATTTGCATAGCAAGCCATGGTCGGACATAGGAATGTAATATGACAGATACAAGAAACGAAGGGATACAAGACTGAGATCATCTGAATAATTTATTGGTCAAAGATATTACATGTGTTGTGGTAAATGATATGTGAAAATATCACAAATTATGTTCAAAGTTTTCACCATTGCTAGCGATGCATGCATTACAACGTCGGACCATGGATTGGTGGACTTGCTCGAGTACCCTTGTATTTTGTTGGATATCTGCAGCAGCGCAGACGAGTGTTGCAACCAGATACATATCGTAATCCATAGACACAGTACACAGTAATTTTCAGTACATCCCAATGAAATAAATCTATGCTGCTTAAATCAGGAGATCTTGGTGGGCAAGAGCGTGGGTCTTCTGAACAACAACAATTAACGGCGGCCGAAGGAAGCCGTTTCCGACTATAGGTTGCTATGCTAATTTGAATCCTTGTGGTGTTTCCTACATCCACTTAAAGTTTGTCCTAATAATCCTGGGACAACCTGTAAAAGTAAGTTTATATTACTTCAGCAAAAATATTTCATTGTAATGTTTCTGTTAATCAACAGATGTTAGATATTCTTTTCAAATATATAAATTTAATACAAGCATATTAAAATTCCAAATAAAGGTGAATAAAAGCACTATTTATAAGAAATGTTCAAAAACGTATTTCGAAATGCAATTACTTGTATCGTTTAATTTCAATTCATAATCTAAATGAAATTTACTGACGTAAATTTAATAATTTCTTAATATAAATAATACTAAAATAGAAAGATACATTTATTCACTTAAGTTTGCTTAATATATAAGGCAACGTCTAGTTTGTTAGACGATATTTCCTTTGAAATATTTAAAATCGTTTTTCATAAATAAATAAACTTTTTTGTAATGATGAAATTAATTTGAAATATAAATATAAAAAATAATGATTTTCTAAATAGTCGTCCACCCGTAAGGCATGGTGACGTCACGTCGACGTCGTTGTGACGTCACGCTGTGACATTGTGACCGTCGATGTGACGTCACGTGACGTCGATGTGAAGTCACTGTGACTAGAATGTGAGGTCGTTATGGCCGTTTTAGAGCTCTTTTGTGACGTCACATTGTGACGACTTTGTGAAGTCACGGTGTGACAAATTTGTGAAGAGTGTGTCATTTGTGACTATTTTGGTATTAACTTTGTGACGAATTTGTGACGAATGTGACAATGCTTTAAAGTCACATTGAGATCAATATGTGTCATTTTTGACGAAATTGTCTTTAACACTGTGATGATTCTGTGACGACAGCGACACTGCTTTGAAGTCACATTGTGACAATTTTGTGAAAATTGTGTGATTTGTGACAATTTTGTCATTAACGTTGTGACGAATATGTGACTAGCGGCAATGTTGTGAAGTCACACTATGACATACTTGTACAGTTGTAAACACGTATGCATGCACACGTATGCACATAGTCATAATTATGCATGTTGTAAAATCATTTACATCTATAACGTTAATATACTTCGGCGATACATCGCAATTAAAACTTGGGGCCCGATATAACAAGGGTATACCAAAAGAATTTTATTGAATCAAAATGCAATGCCCCGCAGGCTTCAATTTTTGTTGCACCTTTCTTTCCTATTGCAATAAATGAGAATATTGAAGACAACTGAATGATCGATCTATCACATTTTTTTTTTTTTTCAAAATTAGCTATTTGTTAAAAGCATTAAAATTACCAAAGAAACAATTTGTTTAAATTTTCAAATCTTTATCAAGATAAAATTTGTGTTGAAAATATAATATTTTATAATATATACAGTACTTTTTATATTTTTTAAACTATAGAAAATACTGAATGAAATTAATTTATTTCATTTAATACGCATTACAAACTCGAAGTCACTGCTGAGGTTGAATTTTTTTCGATTACACAACATTTATAATAAAAAAAAAAATGAAAGATAAAAAGAAATACCGATATTAAGTAATTAAATTTTATATGTTTTATGATATTGATTACCATAAAATATATATATATATGATTGTAATTCAAACAAGTTGGGGCTGAGAAAATAGGAAACTTCTTTGTTATAGAGGCCCCTATAAATTTGATTATGCAAAAATTGCAGTAACGACATTGCTAAGATCATTGTGAAGTTTATGCATGCGTTATATACATATATATATATATACACTCGAAACGCTCATCATGTGCCATATAGTCATTATATATGTATTGTTTACGTCTTTTATGCCCCATACATGCATTACAAAATTTCCGAAGTACATTTTAGCAATAACCATCTGAAACTACTCAAATGAAAAATACAGCTTTGGTATAGAAAATTAACTGAGTATCACCAGTATCATTATGTTGATAATTCTAAGAACAATTTCGGCAATAATCGTTATGTTGGAAGATAGCAGCAATAAATAAAATCGTATTTTTATGCTCACTGTAAAAGTAAATAAAACTTTTAGGTATGCATAGAACGGTGATACAAAGGGTTAATTTATTTTACATCAGGGTTTGCTTGGAGTAAAATCCATATATAAAACAACTTTTTGATTATTAAAAAATAACTTAAATAATTGATTGCCAAAATTACATTTTTATTTATGAAATTATATATTATAAAAATAACTCTTACTATCTAGGATTTTTTAAAACAATAATACCTTAATGTTTATAAAACACAGCACCGCAGCTACTCTATTTTGCGTCTAATGTGAAAGTTTTTATGTTTTGCCAAAGATCTATCTGGCTGGATATATGTTGCCATGACATCTATAACTCTGATAGTGTCATAAATAGTACAAACAAATTAGAATCTACAACGAAATTTTTAGAATAAAGTCTGGTGAAAGTTTTATAAATACAGTAGAACGCCGATTATTGGAACTCCAATTAACCGAACTTCCAATTATCCGAACAGCATATTTCTCTCAAAGAATTCTTTTTAACCGAATTTTCAATTATCCAAATATTTGTCTCTCTAAAAAAGAAAAAAAAACACCTAACTTCCAATTTATTTTTTGCTTAAATTATAATCTCTGAAGTTTAGAAAATGATAAAAGAAAAAAAAAATTAAATAATAAGTAAACAAAAAACAATTAAAAAAAACAAAACAATTTTTAAGCACTCCAGTACTAACTGGTGCTGTCAGTCCTAAACCTAGGTAAAGTGTGAAGGTTTTAGAATAGTCAGGAACATCCCTTAAACTGTCTGCCCATTTATCCGAACTTTTGTTTACCCGAACTAGGGTCGGTCCCGACTTGTTCGGACAATCGGCGTTCTACTGTATATATAGTATTAGAATTACAAATAATCATATTTATTTTTATATGACACAATAAAACAAAATAATGAACTCAGTATCAAATGGTTAACTACTTTTTAATGTAAATAAAGTATAAAAATTGAACCCATAAACACAAAATAGAGCCACACATAGGTTCATTATTATTATTAATATTTTATTTACAAGATTATTGTAATTATAAATAAGAAATCCATTTTAATTACGCTGTTTATAAAGAGTGTATAATATCGATACTTTGAAATTTATCTCGATAAAATCATTCAGGAGATAAAATGATAAAATTATCCAGAAAAAAAAGTAAATAATAAAAGATGATTATTACATTTTAGATTCATACCGTTCAAGTATTTGCGTTATTTTTAAAGTAAAATCATATTTAAACACTTACTGATTGCGTAACTTCTATATTTTCATTTGCCAACAGACTTCTAGTTCACTTTGAAAACATTTCAGTAAGAATGTTTAACAACTGAAAAGCTTTCACCCGCTATGACTATTTCTTTATAGATTTTAAAACATTTCTCAGGTTGAATAATACATTAAATAATCATTTTTTTTTTCTTAACATTACATATCTACGATCTCTTTTAATAGTATACGTTTCCGTTGTGTCTTATTTTTTATAAATTCCTCTTCTGAGCAGATGCAATTTTTTTTAAATAAAAACATGCAATTCAAATTGTTTAAGACCATCACTTAATACAAAATTAAAAAATTATGTTTGCCAATAATTTTATTCCATAAAAACTTTTTTTTTAAATAACTTAATTATCTTTAAATGTTTATTAATTATATTAATGACTGATTATAATACTTATCCATATACTTTCATATTTAGGACACTATGTGGTTTTAACCAAATATTTAAATAAGAATATAAACCAGATTAAAATGCAATTTAAATCACTAATTTTAATAATCTGATCAAAGCTGTTGAAAAGGAAGTTAGATATTTTAACAAAATAAAAAATAAATGTAATGAAATATTTGTGTTCTATAACATGTTTATTAGAAGATAACTAAAATCATTGTAATTAAAAAAAAAAGCAAACAGAGCAAATAATATTTTAGATATTTCAACAAAATAAAAAATAAATGTAATGAAATATTTATGTTCTACAGCATGTTTATGAGAAGCTAACTAAAATTGTTGCGGTTAAAAAAAAGCAAACAGGGAAAAAAATATTTTTACTTACCTAATTTCATTGACGTTGTACGTGATACTTTGATTTTGGGGAACCAATTAAATCCGATAATAAGTACCATAGCAATGACTTGAATCATCTTCAACAAGTCAAAGCTACCGTAATTTTCTCGGGTTTATATTTTGTTAGCTGAACTAACTTGGATCCTGAGAACGTTCTTGTTTCACTTTTTAAATCCGTGTCAACACGTCTATGCTGTCCAGTGTCCACATAACTTCCCGCGTTTATTCTAAAAAGCTTCACTGTTACTTTTATCCGTTATTCTGCGGTGAGTCGTAACAACTGAAATAGTGCAGATGCAGACGATTTTTAAGTTTCGAAGTTCGAAGCAGATGTTTTTTCGGTTTTATTTGTTTTTCTATACAACAGTTTCGGAAGGAAATTAAATGCGTAATAATTTTATCAAATTGTCTCTAATTCAATTTCCTGTTTGAAAATGTTTTATTGTATTTCACCTTTTATTTTTATCAGTTTTATTGAATTGTAAAGTTTCATTTACGTAAATTATAATAATAATATTATCCATAATTAGAGTTTACTAGATAAAATATTGCTTAATTTTTCAAAATGTGTATAAATTAATTTAATGGTAATAATGATGACCCCCTCCATTTTTTAAAAGTAAAATTTATATCACAGGTAATATATACAAAATATCTTCTTAAAAAATACAACAAGATTATCGAAAAGAGATGAGTTTTTCTTTGCTAATCTGTCATTATCTTAATATTAATTTTCTGTAGAATAAAACATCTTGTAAAATAATTTTTAAAGATATATTTTGAAAACAAAAAATAAAATATGAATAATTAATTATGTCATGGGCTTTGCCTAAATTTTGTACATTAATTTTATATTCGGAAAATGTCAATTTTATTTTAAACATCTGAAAGAAGTAGAATTAAAAAAAAAAGTTACTTAAAATAGTGAAACACTAAGAGGGAAAAAAAATGACTTGAATGCAAATTATAAAGCAAGAAATGCATATATGACTAAACTTTGAAGACGCTTTCTGCGTGCTCATTAAAAGCTGCAGACTTAACTGTAATAGAAAGTTTTTAGTTTGAAACCACAGAAATGTTTCGACTACTCTTTGAGAAACTTCTACTATAACAGATGATCATTTACAAAAATCTTTATAAAAGATAAGTCGGGTCTGTTTACCTAAACCATTTTTTTAATAATATGAAATTCGCATAATTAGGAAATATTTTTGTGTCGCTGATGAATTAATTACATTTTATGTTATATGAAAATAAAAAAGTTTTGGTTAGAGGCACAGAGGCAACTTGGACCACGGTTTAAAAAAATTTTAAATCCGGCAGAAAAATATGTTTTACAGTAAATAACATGATTTAATAATTTTTGTAATTTTTTAAAGTTTCCTAAGAAGTTCGCATCTCAGTCACAATGTGACATCACTGAGTGGTGGCATTTTGGTCACAGATGTGACGTGACCACAGTGACTTACAGTGACGTCACAATGACGTCACTGTGACCATGCATGCTATGAGGGCAGTGTATAGAAAAAAATATTTTTTAGGAAGCATAAATTATCATAAAAATTGTTAGTTTTTATTATTGAATGTGGATTTGTAAAAATTTAATATATTTTGAGAAATATATTGTCTAAAGAATTACTAAATATTTTTCATATCATGATTTCAGTTACTAATAGTCATAATATATCAGGATTTGTTTGGGTAGAGTTGTTTTCAAGGTAAAATTTTATAGAAAATAAATCTACTTTGAACATGCAAAATTTTGCTTTTTTAAGCAGAGACTTTCTATAAGAAAATACATGTACCGAGGAATTTCTTAGTCTGAAAATTCAAGGACCCGTACGAACCATGTATATTTCTTAAAATCGCACATGGTTAGGATAGGAAATTATTTATTTAAAGTGGTCTATTTTTAAGGGAGTATTTACGTATAGATTGTGTTATAATTGTTCACTCAAAATGAGTAATATATACACTAGTAACAAAAATAAGACTAGAAATGTTATATGATATCTAATACTGAGAGCAACGAATATCCACTGTACGAATTAACTTCATCTGGATCAATTCTATCTAAACATTTATTCGGTCTCAAAAATGTCATCAAACTTCATGAGAGATAACACGGATCTTTCCCGAAATAAAGGCTTCTATATGCCACAGGACTTTATTTTCTCTAATTTGGCAATCCAGTTGTCACGTGTTTACTTTGCAAGACAGATAAGTGAAGAATAAGTGAAAAAGTATTTGAATAAGGTGGTCTTCTAAAATACTTTGCATAATAACAATTATTCATATATGCCTATAAAACCACTTTTAAACCAATACTACTGCAAAAAAGGTTTCGTATTTTATATCGCAAATAAAATTGTTTTTACTTTAAAAAAGCATATAACATCACCGAAAAGCATTTTAGCGATTAATGTCACTTATGATAATGTATTTTAATTAATTTATTATATACCTATATAAGAATTATTTTTCTAAATGCCCATATTAAATTATGGATATATTTGACTTGCTGAAAGAAGTATAGGCAATATAATTTATTTATAATAAATTGATCTGTCTTATTCATAATACAGACATTTGTTTATTTTCCTTTTGCGATGATTGAGTAGTTTTTAATAAAATTTTAATTCCATTGTCAATTTAAATAATGTTAATCAAACCCTTGACAGAGATTCGTATGAATTTTAATTGGATTTGAATGATCTCCAAGAACTACAATTTAGTATTCGTTTTATTTTTTAATTAATTATTTGTCGGGTACATCCTCCTTTTTTCTTAAGTAAAGGCTGAATAACTGTATATTTTAGTATTTTTGTATTTTTCATATTTGTATTTTAAGGAAAATCATCAGTATTAAACGAAGTAATGCAGTAAAGTTGGATTATAAGTAATAAATATTAGTAATGTACAAGTAGAAGAGTCATATTTAAAGTTCAAATCCTTAGTATGCTTTCCTTGCACTAAGGAAATTGCTGCAATTTAAATTAAAGAGATTACATTGGTTCCGAAGATAAAAAAATAACAGATTTTCTCTATTTTTTTTTACATAATAAATTATTTTATTCAAAATTTTAAGCATATGAAAGAACAATATTTAAACGATATTTTATAGAATTTCCATTCACATATTTGGAAAATTTATCGGCTGGTACCTGGTTTCCGGAGACCCCTCAAAAAATGTATCGTCATGGTGGTCAGGATAACCATTGCTAGCTTTATCTGGATTTAAATAAACACGTTTTCTCTTATTAGATACATATAGCTCGTAAATCAACAAAAGATTTAAATAAATATTGAAATTTGACATTTTGGCAGAGTTGTACGGAAAACGGTACATTTTTTTTAAAATTTATACTACGCATAGCCTTGTAGGGTTAGTTGTAATAGAAAAAAAAACCTTCCTTCAATAACTAGTCAATCCTATTTTCAAGAAGTGTGCAAAACGTCAATAAGATTGACGCATTAGGGTTGAGAAATCGTGTCCACCGACTTCAAAAATAGTTTTTTTTTTTTTTTTTTTTTTTTTTTTTTTTAAGCAAAAATCAGTTAAAGTTTTAAGTAGGAACAAAGCGAATTTTTTTATTATTATTTACGTAGAATAGTCAATTTCAGCTCTATAGAGCAAAGATATCATTGCAACTGCAATGTCCAGGGCCTGCATGATACGATTTTTTGCTTCTGGGGTCCCAGTCTCAGCTTTTTTCTAAGATATGAGCATGCGATGATCATCTTCTTTTCACGCGTACTCGTCGCTATTTTGGTCAACTTTTATATCCATTCCGTGCAAAAACATTAACACAGCTAAGATCCTTTCTTTGAAAGTACAAGCGGCAAATAATGTAGCAATTCCAATTATTTTGGAACCAGCAAGAAGTATTTTTGGAGTGATTTTCCAAATTAACAGGCTCAAATCCTCATTATTATTTAGGTAAAGCCACTAACACACCACTACAGAAGCAAATCCTAGATAAGATCCTCATAAATATGCTTGATAGCTGACAAAACATAATTTGGTAACGAAGCATAATCTTGTTTGAATGATGATAAGGCATTCATATCTGAACCACGCTTCCAGATTTACCACAAGATAGGGTCGTTTGTGCATTTTTCGTGCTGTGCGTTTCGGTCTTTAGAGCTATAGTGCAAGTTAGGCGGTCATATAGCGTCTTTCATGTTTTGAACGGAATCAATATTTCTTCTTATAGCCTGTCCGTAATAAACTGTTAATTTGTCGATTAATTTACCTGTAAGCTTGCCTTTGATAGATAGATTTTTTCTAATTGTTTTACCTTTGATTTCTTTTTTCATCGGCATTTTTTGCTAAATCGCATAAACCACATCCCCATTCTCTCTTGAACGTGTCCTATGCATTATTTTTATATTTATTTGAAAGTTTTCAACATAAGGTTTGGATATAAGAACTCCGGGTCTCCAATCAACTTTTTATCGATTAACTTGAAATTTTGTGAAGATATTCTAGACATATTGTACTATTAGATAAAAAATAAAAAATAGATAGTTTTTGAAGTTTCCAAACCCATCTAGCACCTTAATAAACCCACAATTTGTAGTATCGCATTATAATCCATTAGTCAGCTAAAGTTAACGTTCAATAGCTTTTGTTCGAATGCAGATACTTAGCTATATGTTCCATCGTGAGAAATGCACCATACATCAATTACTAACTGAAACAATTCTTGTCCGTTCTCACACTGATTTTCCTTCTCAAGATGTGACAGTAGCCTTTGGAACTTCCGGATTAGAGTATTTCTATTTTAGTACTCTTTTTCATTGCCATCGGATACACACCATTCTTTGTACATATACTGGAGTTATTGATTTGATCTACCACTGAATCAGGAAACTATATCCAATGTAGGGCCACGTTCACGCCCAAAAATAATTGCCTAGTTTCCCCACCTCTCGCATCTTTGTATATACCTATTTCAAGAAGTATATCAAACAGCCCGATCCAGACATTTTCCTACACATAAATTAATTTCAAAGCCATTTTTACTGAAATACAAAAACAAATGTGTGTCTGCGATCATGTGAATAATTTATTCCTTTGTCGGAGGAAGACTATAGACATCTGGGTTGACATTCCAAAAATTAAGCTTATAAATAAACAAAGAATTCTGCTGACTAACGTAGTATTTTCTGGTACATCTGAATCTAACTACGAGCAGTGAATTTGGAAAGACCGGATTTTAGTACAGATATATACTAAAAATTAAGAAAAATAAAATCGGATATTTTGAATTTGTACTCCGTAAATTTCGGTAGTAAAGATGCGACTTTCTTCGATAATTTATAAAGTAATTGAGTTCTTATTTCAATAACCATACACCTTACCTTGTTAAATAAATAATGTATCTGAATGTTGTCCTTGATTTTTATGTATTTTGCATTTAGAATTTTCTTTTTAATCACTGGTTTAAGGCAAAATCGAAATTTCTGCAATTTTGAAAAACCTGTCGTAATTTACGCTGCATAAAATTCAAAAACATTTATATCTAATATTTTTACATATGCATACGTAATAAATATTTATCTTCAAAACATATTTTCATATGTATATATTTAAACTAGCTTTATGTTTTGAGAAATAAACGCATTTAATAAATATCGAAATAAATGTGCATGTATTTAGTAAACGGATACTAATGTTACTACAAATATTTACAAAACGGAAATGTAAATGTCAACATAAATGTATATGTTAACAGAATTTAAACTATTTTTTCAAAGGAATATGATAGTAAAAAAATATCTTTATTTAAATATGTATCATAAAATATACTCTTCATTCGTCGTTTGTTTATTGCAATCAACAATATGGCAATTATGAAATGCATAAAAAAAAAATTATAACAATTCGTTTGTTTACATTTTTTAAATATTATAATTACATAATGTTTTAGCTACAATATAGAAATATAATTTTACGTTTTGTAAAATATAATTTCTATTTTTTACATTTAACGGTGTCGGAGGCATAAATTATATTAGTATTTTGCGTCAAAATCCTATTAATACGGAAATTTGTAAATTCTTATTTTGTTAAAACTTCACAGTACAATACATTGTAATAGCGTCCGGATATTTTACTCAAATTTTATAAAAAATATTTGACACCAGAACTTTTATTTAAAACTATTAACTTATTTATTTAACTTTTTTTTCTTAATTTAGTTTTATAAAGAAATTTCTGGTTCGAACCGAAATATCTTCATTTGGTAGCGGTCAAACCAACCGCTCTCTGTATTTTTAATGTTAAATTCAGTTAAGACGACTTCTAATAAAGCAATATTTCATAAAATTTAAATATTTCAAATGATGTAATAATATTAAACTATTACAATCAAATTGGAAGATTTTTTTTACGTAAACAACTGCAACTTATGACATTAATGAAGGAGATAAATAAATTGGCATCTAACAAAATTAAAATAATGCATATCAATGGAAAAATATCCCTTTGTTCTCATGACAAAACTAGATTTATAATTCATGAATAATTCTGCACCATTATTTTGTGAAATATTTCACAAACTTATTCAGAGGTACTGTTATTTTCCCACAAAATATTTTATGTAATGCATTTCGAAGCCAATTGCGTATGCATATAATACTGTGAAGTAACATCATTTTATAAAGATCTAATAAGAAAAAGAAATCTGTTCAAATTTGCATCGCATTGAAACAAGTAAGTATTATAAATTGCATAGCACAATCCATATTTATTTCAAAAAAGAAAAAAATCCCTGCAGGCCCAGCCTACAGGCGGAGGTAGATTTCGAAGTTAAATATACTAATTTCACCAACAAAAACTAAATCATAATTAGAGATAAATCTACTTTAACAATTTTATATGGCCGCTTTTGACGAGTTTTTGTTTGCTTTTATATAATAGCTGGTTTTATCAAATCATGTTAAGGCGGTGTTCAAAAAAATACTTTTCCATGCTCAAAAACTCGAAATTTTCTGGAACATTTTCAGATTTATTTTTTATATGAAAAATATGAAACATGCTGACGTGATTTTTGAAGAGATTTATAAGCGAACTGTGTTTTTATTTTTCTTTCAATTAATTAAAACTTGATTTATAAACAATTATTTTCTCTGTAGGACAATATTTTTCGTTTCTAACATTATCGCTTCGGGAAATTCCTTTCAAAATGCCCACTTTGACATCATTTTTGAAATTTAATCTGTCTCTATCAAAAAAAATGATCATTACGGTACATTATATAGTTTCTGAATAAGAGAATCTATTAATTGGATGCGTTTAAGAGCAAAAATGAATTTAAAAATGAGTAAGAAAGTAAGCAGTTTGAATTTGAATACACCTTTAATAAGATAATTTTTTTCTTCAACCGCTATGCCTTTGCTGTAAGAATTCGTCCTATCAAAAATGTGTCTATATAAATGTTGTAGAGAATATTAAGAAGATATATGATAAATTCATGGGGATTTTATATCTTGTGAATTGACGGAGTTACGGATTTTTTACTTCTTCAGACCCACTTTTTGTTTTCATTTTTAATTTTTTTTTTGCGGTACGAATTGGTCCTATCAAAAACTTGTGAGCATAAAAGTTGTAAATAATATAAAGGAGATTTATAATAAAATTAATTGGATTTGATATCTTGAGAATTGACGAAGTTATGAATTTTTTTCTCCCAAAAACTCTGTTTTTTTTTGCGCCCCTTGAGCTCATTTTTAATTTTATCAGATCTCTGTGATACATAAATTTTTGGCCCTACTTTTAGAAGTAATAAAAACTTTAAACTGATTTGATATGTACAAAAATTAAGACGTTATGCGGGTTTTTCGGTTTTCACAAATCCCCTCCCTATTTCTATCATCTTGGTCCGATTTTGCCCATTAACGAGCTTGACCGAGCTTTTATTCAACTTGATTTTATGTATCAGTTTGGAAGAGATTTGTGCAGAATTGTGGAAGTTATAGTGTCCAGAAGAAAGTGATATATATATATAGATAGATAGATAGATAGATAGATAGATAGATAGATAGATCACAATAGATGGAGCACAAACATCCTACAGTGGTATCCCGAAGATGTAAAACGGCCAAGAAGATGGAGTGATGAAATCATAAAAGTAGCCGGTGTAAATTGGATGACTAAAGCACTAGACAGGAAACATTGGAAAAATCTGGGGGATACCTACAACCAGCAGTGGATTGAAAACGGTTGATGATGATGATGATGATGAGATAGATAGACAGATAGATGTATAAAGCTTTTTACTGAGGGCGGTTTTGGGTTCTAGGTGTCATGATCGGTGTAGATCTGCAAAAAAATTTTCAGAAATTCCAACGTAGAGGCGAATGTAATAGGGAGTATTTCATTCGAAATCTACCTAAAGCGAAAAGCCTTACATGATAATATTATATACATAGAATATTCTATGTTCTATATTTTAAGGTGGTATTAAGTTTTTTTTTTTTTTTTTTTTTTTTTTTTTTTGCCTTACGTAATATTCCTTCATCTAAAATGAAAATATTAATCAGAAAATTTAAAATTGAGATTTTTTTGGTCTTGATAACTGGTGGAGTAAATGAAATATATTTCAATTTGAAATAAATTATTACGTGCAGCTGGTTTGTAGCATTTTATGCTTTTCTATTAACTACTGTAATTTACAAATACATGTACTACTACATTAGTTCTATGTTTAAATATTAAATGAAAGCTAAAATTAATAAAACTAGTTTAAATATATAAAAGAGAGGTATAAAGAGAGAACTTTTATTTCTTAATTATTCATATTTATTGAATTAAAATTTTTTATTTTCATAAATTATAATAATGCTGAATTCGATCAGCATACATTTTTCCGATAAAATTGTTAAAACATAAAACTGCAGTATTATTGTAAAACCTACTATATCAATAACCAACATATTAAATTTAAAAGTATAAAATTTTTTGACGTAACAAAATTTAACCTTTTAGTTTCTGATAACATAATATACATATATGACCTAAAATCAGAATTATGAATGTCATAAAATATTATTAAAAACATAAAGGCAACTGTGTGTTTCCCATTACACGTTATAAGAAAGCTGTATTGATAACCCATAAAAATTCAACATTTCACCGATACTACTCTAACCCCGAAAGTTTTTTTTTTTTTTTAATACAATAAAATTTTTAAAAAACTAATTCTGTTAGGATGTTATTTAATTATGCTTTTTACATTTTTTGCATGTTTTTATCTAGCTACCATTTATATAAAAAAAATCCTAACTGAAACGAATTTAAAATTAATTATCTTGTCAATATAAAAATCTCTATAATTTGAGTTGAGCTCCAAATTTAATGAAAATCTCAAACATCAATTTAAAAGCCTTTCACTTTAAATAATTGCACTAAATTTGAAATGACTTTATATTCATTTTATTTAACTGGGAAGATATTTTCTATTTCGAAAGAAATTACTAGGTTTTATAAAAAAGCTTTAAAATCTATATAGAAATATATTTTTTTTTTGGATTTGAAGGAAAATTTATAATTACGGAGGATATAAAAAATGATTTTTCTGATATTGAAGATGTTTATCTATGGATAGATGTTTGAGGAATAGTTTATATTATTTATTTTATATATATATATCACTTTACGATATTTTTTCTTTCTTACAAAAAAGAAAATTAAGTCAATATTTTATCATTTTTCTGAATGAGACGTAACATAGTTTTTTTTATTAATTTAAATATATCAAAAATATTTATTATTTAAAATTACGCTTAGGTACACTAAAATATACATTAAAAATACTCAGTTTAATTCTTTAAACAATATTTTAAAATTTCCATTGTGATTGTGTTAATCATTTGTAGTTTGCATTATTCCTTAAAAAATCCCTTCATTTACATTTAAAATTGTTTACTTTTCCTCCTTTTGAATACATTGGGAGCTTCGGAGAGACTGTATAATTTTATGAGTGAAAAGTATTGGTCAAAATGCACAAAAAACAAACAACGAAATATTCATAAGCACTTTATACATTCCTATTATAAGCAAATATGCAAAAAGAGAGGCTTAAAGTCACATTCGGTTCAATAATTGCTCAAAAGTAAAATGGGAACTTCAATGTTAGTGTTATTATTATTATTTTCAGCATAAAACTTTCATAAGTAAGATTTACAAATATCCACTCCGTTCTAAATATGTGTAACAATTTTTGAAAGATTTTCCATAGTATGTCCCAATTTTAAAAAAGCTATTGTAAATGTCCCGATATAGGTATGCATATCTACCAAATTTAAATATCTATACGAAATATAATTAATATGCTTTTAACCCATTTGTGCCTGAATTTTGGTTTTCTCAAATGTTTTGGTAAAATCACTTTAAAGTATTGCAAAATGAACTGGAAAAATACTAAAAAAAATACGCTTATTTTTTTTTTTTTTTTTTTTTTTTTTTTTTTTTTTTTTGTATTTATTTAATAAAATGTAAAAAAGCTACATTTGAGTATTTGTAATAGAATAATATGCATAATAATATGTTTTGTCTATATTTTTATTTAAAAAGTTTTTAAATTGCATATTATGTACGATAATTAGTATTTTTATGAACTACGAAAAAATATATATTTATTTCTTTACAGGGAGTAATAACGTTATAACTATTATTAATAATAAAATAAGAATAATCATATTGTTGACTTCAAAACAATTTATTTCAGAAATATCTTCAAAAGGAGAATACATAAATAACTATCTCCTAAATGTCCAACAAAAATATGTGCCCCTAGAACCCTATATTTTGGACGTTACAAAAAGGCACAAAAAATATGCTTTCGTAGGAATTTCGCAATTTAAAAAAATACATGTTTCAAAAAAGTCTACAAGCTAAGATTATGACTTGCGTTTTTGGATTCTTGATAGAAAAAATACAAATAAACTTACTTTTTACATTTCGCCATCTTGAAAAATTAAAAATTTATAAACACCGAAAAAACAATTTACTTAAGCAAATAAATATCCACCTTATACTGTCATCTCTCGGTTATAGATAAACACATTTATAGTCAATTACTTCATACAATTTTCATGTTATAAAGGAGAAGAAAAATATATTTATTCATTAAAATTTGTAACGTCCCAAAAATGGGACGCTATGTACGAATGGGTTAAAAGAGTGACAGAATTCATGAATTTAAAATTTCCATTATATTTGCATGTCTTATGGATTATAAGATGAAATTCGAATGAATAATTTCCAAGTTTTAGAATAATATCAACTTACCAACTAAATAGTATATTTATATTTTTATGTAAGCATTTAGAAAAAAATTACACTATATCGTTTTATAAAGGATTTTGGAGAAATTTTGCTACCAATAACTATACAGTACGTGAGACCATACCGCAAGAATAGTCAGCGTGTGTTTAAAGACCATTAATTAATTTAAAAAAATTAATTCTCTCCCCAGTCATCCTATTTGAACTGTGACCAAATCCAGTTCCTGACAAGAAAGCTCTTGTATTTTTTACAGTTTTAATTGCTGATTTGTAGAGCCAGCAGAGTGAAAAAGTGTCCAATTCTGGAATGGAGCTAGGATCATTGACTATACGCGGCAATAATTTGCCACTAAGCCACCTGCACGATACCAAATCTAGCCGTTCTCACTCTTATCTGTTGGCAAAGCTGCAACCGCAGCACAATGTAAATAATGTAAATGGAATAATGGTCATAAGCTATCAACACTGGAGCAAACACTAAACGAAAGGGAAACCAGCATCGATGAAAGTTAATAAATCTATATGTAAAATTTTGAAGATTTTATGCAGAAAATTTCACGCGCCTTGAATTTAGTAATTTTGCAATTTTAAGTTCCTGAAAGGCGTAGAGCCAACAGAGGGTCCAAGTCTGGAATTAAACCGGGGTTCGATAAGGGGTTCAGGGTACTATACGCGCCAACGCTTTACAACTAAGCCCCCTGGACACTCCTACCAGGAGTGCTGTTAGCTCTACGACTTCTAAGCAATTAAAAATGTAAATTACTAAAGTGAAGTCGTGTGAAATTTTCAACAAATTCTTTTTTAAATTATATATATATAGATTTATTTAGCTCTTGTTTGTTTCTCAGGACTTAGAGCAGAGTTCATGTCGTGAGTTCATGGCAGATCCAACCACGCCACTTGAGTCGACAGAGATTGTATAGTTTGATGTTTTTAAATCCGTCCAAAGCAACCGCCTTAACTAACAAGCACTTCCTTGGCCGGCATTTTATCCTCCGCAATTCAATTCCATGGATGATTTAAGATGGGATTGCATCTTATCCGAACTAAACAAATACTGAGTCAGTATGTTCACCCATTTTAAAGCTTGTTTTAAGAAAACATTGGATTAAACACCGATTGGAGTAGAGCATGCATGAATCAATTTTGATAAGAAGGTTAAAACTGGTAAAAAATTACAAATAGTTGGAAGCGTAATAATACAAAAACACGTGCTGTAAATATTGTTAATTGCTTTAAGGTCATTTTCCACAAAACGGACGGGTTAGGTTCCCTTAGAAATACCCCCACGTAGGGCACTCCCCCAACCCTTAGGGCCTATATTCCCCGTGTTGATAATTGACCGTCAAAAATCAACCAACCATCCACACAACGGTATTTTTTGTGAATTATATTTTAGTTATATACAAAAGTTTAATGTTGAATGCGATTTTTGTTTCACCCCTGTATACATATATTACCGTAGAACTTATATACTTATATATTAACTTTATTATTACAGTAGTTATTATTACAGTAAATCACAATTTGATGATACTACAACTATTTCAACCATTTTAATACACCGTTATTTTTAATTTAACCGTTCAATTTTAATAGAGTATGTATAATTCCATAAAAAC
Source organism: Maratus speciosus (assembly GCA_963932465.1). Lineage (NCBI taxonomy): Eukaryota > Metazoa > Arthropoda > Arachnida > Araneae > Salticidae > Maratus > Maratus speciosus. The sequence continues at coordinate 481,482,233 of OZ010786.1, read as the reverse complement.
TATTATTAGATGAATACTATCATAATATTAATCACGTGATATTTCATAAAATACATTATTTTTTTTTATTTTCTTGTAATTTAAAATCAAAATTATGAACACTAATAAAATGGATTTATTATTTAGTTTGATTTTGTGTAATATTTTTTTTTTCCAGAAACCACCAAAATGTGACATTTGATCCAACGGCAGACATTTAATGGAATAGATCATTCTGTGTCAGGTTTGCTATAAAAGTATTCACACGTCAACATAACAGAACTGTTTTTATGAAAAGAAGCTTTTGTTAAAATGGACATACAATCGGCAGAAAGATTGAGATAAAATCCCGAAAAAGCCAGTATATGTCAACAGAGTTTTAAATTATGTTGAAGAAGAATAATTCAACATTTTTTGCATATACGGTAGGTGTATCAGAAATGACAGCATAAAATAAGCACTAGATTTGAAGGAAAAATTCTGTAACACAATTACACACAATGGTATTTGTTCAATTAGTCAATAATACCCTTTCATAGAACTCTTTTTGGTGTCTTCCCCAACATGGTTTATTAGTGAAAAATTGCAAACCCAGGTATCGGCTGGAGTAGCTCAATGGTTAGAGAGACAGCCTGGAATTATGTGGTCCCGGGTGCGATTCCTGGCCCTGGCTAATTTTTCACTGCAGTTTGATTTATTGTATGTATGTCTGTATAATATTTATATATACTGTTAACTGTTGAATGCAGGCGTTATTTGTGTGTGTTATATTATATTTTGTAGTACGTGTGTTTTATTTTAACCCTTTCATGTTTGTTTTTTTCGAGTGTGTTGCGTAAAATATAGATTTATTTAAATGCAGATAGCGCAATAAAAACACATTTGTAATTATTGGCACACATGTTTTATAAAACAATTGATATATTTATGATTGTGTAATGATTGATATAGAAATACTTATAATATCAAAACTTACGTATATTATCATGCGCAATAATTTATTGTAGCATAAATCTATTTTTAAAATGTCCATGGATATTTCTTATTACATCAAACTGAAGCAGAGTCCCTACAAAAATAGACATGGAAAAAGCTAGAATATGAATTTATAGCAAATATCAAATGTTATATTTCTTTGTTACCTGTTAAATTGAATTTGCTATGATTAATATTAATTTATGCGTTTTTTTTTGTTTTTTTTTTAACTACACTGAAGATAATAATTTTGTTAATAATCTTTTCAATCAAAATTCACGAATCCTCTCATTGAAATTATTTATTTGTATAAAATATTGTAAAGTTTTTAATTGAGTTTAATACAAAATGGATGCATGACATATATGCATATAACGCACATGTATTAAAGACTACCAGACTCCAGTAGATTTAGTTGCATGCAGTAGGTTTCAAATACAGTTCTATATCCCAAAATTGGTTGCACGAGATTCCTAATTACATTTCATGGAAATGTAATTACATCATACATTTAGAAGCTAAGTATCGAAAGTGTCCCTTTTACAGTAGTGTAATTAGCAACTTACTGATTACAAAATCATGATCAAAGCCACTTTCTCTATAAATATTTGAATACATGAGACTTGTAAATAAATATGATGAAAGCAGATAAATATCTGACTCTGAAGTTATTGTAAAGTATGCATTACAGGTGATTTGCTAGATAAATTTCATATTCTGCAAACTTTAGGAGATAATGTTAAAAATCACAGAAATTTCTTTAAATATTATTTACAGCCGTAATTTTTGTAAGTTAAACATTTCTTTGTCTCATATTTGTGGTACAGTTAAGAAATACTGCTGTAAGAACATTTACAATATTTTCTTATTCTGAATTGAATGAAATTTCATTATATTTTTAGGAATATGGAATTAAAAGATTTTAAATATAATTATTCTTAGAAAACGATTAGGATGCGTATAAAAAAATCACTTATTTCTTCTTAGGTACGTATCCTAACAAATTTTTAAGTATATATTATGATTAAGATATTCGAAATATATTTACGTATACCGTCTTTAAGCACAATTTAACATTACGAATGGATATTAATTAAAATTTCTCATTTTCGTTCAAAACCTGCATTGTTAGACTAGTTATAATCTTCAAAAAAATGTCTTTTTTTTTTTTTTAACTTCTGAAATTTTCACTCTGTATTCGAGGAATGTTATTCAGATGTAGTAACAAGTAACAAGGAATAATTTGGATTATCGCATACAATTATATTTCCAAACGTCAGGATTAGCAACATCAAAAATTATTGTCAAAAAAAAAATGTGTTATTTTCAATTTACTATTAATTTATTTAACCATTAACTGTTGTCGCGGTTTCAATAACCGCAGCATTGTTTAATGTTCAGTATTTAACTTTTAACTTTCAGATAAAGCATAGTATCCATTCCAGTGAAATTTATTTTCCTTTGAGTACTTTAACTACAGATTTATGAATACGTGAATATTAATTATAGAAATGCTGTACATAAAGTTTAACACAAAAATAGTGTCATGTGAGTTAATGCAAATTTTTATTCACCTTTCGATCAAACGGTCTCAAAGACCTTTCACTGTAGCTAAGTAAGAATCTCTCTGACCGTAATTAATGGTTAATACAGCAATAAAAGCAGTGTTATCACAAAAAAGGAATTGTTCGCAGCTATGAACATATAATTATTGATCAATTAGCAAACACATTTATAACAAAAATTTCAGAAAGTCTTACCCGAAATTTCATGTGCGACACACTTCGTCATGTGTTTTGATAGAAAATAATTCAGAAACTTGGAGATGGGAGGAAAAGGAAGGGGTTATATAGGCTTCGGTTTTTCGAAATCGCTGTTGCACTGGGCTCCGGAGTCCTGTTTTTATGGGCTGCGGTGAATTCCGACCAATATTTAAATATTTACTAAAACCGAGAAGTAACAATAAGGAATAGTTCGCAGTCATGCATATATAATGACCGAACAATTAGAAGAAAAAAAATATGAGAAAAATGTTAAAAAGTCTTACCCGCCGACACACTACGTAGCGTCTTTTAATAAAAAATAACTTGGAGATGGGAGAGAGACGGAAAGGGTAATTTAGGCTTCGGTTTTCGACAGCGCTATTGTTTTGGGCTCTGGAGCCCTATTTTTATGAACTCCGGTGATTTCCGACCAATATTTAAATATTTACTAAAAACAGAGAAATACCGTAGCTGAGCTCCGGTGAAAATTAAGCCCTGAAAAAATAAATGACATATATTATTTAGATGAAAACTTAAAAAGATTCCTTCTACACAAAGTCATACTTTTTTTTTGGAATCAAGATTTAACTGAGAACATGTATATAAACTTGTGGATGTTTCTGTATTTACAAACAAAATATTTTGTGTATAAAACACTACCATAACCACTGAAAAATATGTTGGAGTAAATAATGGTTACTATAGTAATAAAAGTATGCTATACAAATTCTGTAAGATGAAAACATAAAAAGATTCATTTTACATGAATTACTAAATTTTATTGGTTTGAAATCAAGAGTTAACTAACAATATGAAGATTGTCTTGTGGTTGTATTTACAAACAAATATTTTATGCATAAAACTCTATCATAAACACTAAAAAAATCGTTCTTAGAAAACAAGAAGGTATTGCAATACATCATTTGTTTATGTTTTGCTTGTTCTGACCAAATACAGAATTTCCCTTTCGGCAAAACATATACAACTATCTCTGTGACAGTAACAAATAGTTGTCAGTGAGAGTAACCGAATGAAAACATATATTTTATTGCTTTGTAATCAAGAGTTAATTTACAAGTGATTCTCTTGTGGATGTGTTTGTATTTACAACAAAATCTGTTATGTATAAAGCCCTATCATAAATACTGTAAAATGCAGTGAATTCCTTCAGTTTGATTCGGTTATGGCTTGATTGTGCTAACGAAATACGTAATTTTCCCCTCAGCACAGTCTAAATTTCTTTTTAATAAAAACTATCCAGAAAAGAAACAAAACAAATATTAGAATTCAAACAAATCTGATATAGTATAACTTCAAAAATCAGGCATCGTCGGGACTGGGACTACGTAGGACTTTTGAAAATTCCTCATTTCTGAAAGAACATAAAAAATACTACCGATATTCTTAATGGTGCTTTTATTCATAATTTAATTCATTCACATTTGATATTTATGCGAAAAAAAGTGAAATATATAAAGAAAATAAACTTGCTTAACTTGATAATTTCTACTTTACAAAAATAAATAAATAAATAAATAAAAACCCTAATAAATGGTGAAGTCATTTCTTCTTGTGAAATTTCCGAAACATCAAAGTCAGTTTTATTTGCTTCGAATTTTTCGGTAGTTCTTTAAGAATTTTTTTATTGGTTATTATGCAAGTGGAGATTATAGATTTCAAAAATAAAATCTTGTTTATCTAAAGGAGATATTAAATTTTCAATCAAATATATACTTTTTTCCAGTGACACCCTTTCTTCTGGTTCCTCTTCGTCCTCGTCCTCTTCTCCAGACTGCTGCTTTGACTGCTACCAGCGGTATCGTCGATTCTATTAGATTTTAATTCATAAACCACTGCTAGTTTTCTTTCTCCTGTAAGTTACAATCGTAAAAATAAACGGATGATAGAGATGACTTTTACGTCGAATTTTTGTAAGTTGCGGGATTTCCGAATGCCCGATATTTGAGGTCACACTGCCTATATATTCATATACATACAATAAATGCATATACGATTATATTTCACATTATTTATCTATTTATTATATAGTATTTTTTATAATAAAAGTAATATAGTTAATCGGTCATTATATATTTAAATATTAAATGTAAAACACATAAGTATTTTTATTACAAAATCACATATTCATACTTATATGTACTCAGGATGCTTACAAAATATTATCAAGTTCTCTTTATAGAAGATCAAAAGAAATCGGCCTCTACTTACTAATGATACGGCATGACCTAACAAAAATATCAACGTGTTCTTTCGTTTGAAAGGTTTGAAGGGATTTGTGAACAAGCAAAGGGTCGAACTATATTTGATGAATGTCAGTTTTTAAGTAATTTTCTTCTGCTACATTATGGTATTGGGATGGAATATAAGTTTTAAAATCAGATTTTTTATATATATATATATAAATTACTACACGCGCAGCTTGATATCTAAAAAAATATTTCTCTCTTTCTCTCTCTCTCTCTCTATATATATATATATATATATATTATTAAATATGTAAATTCATTAGAAAGCGTAATTAGAACATTTTAAAAATAAAGCGTAACATGGAATGTTAACACAATTTGATTAAGTACATATTTTTTTCCCGACTGCTAAGAAGGGTTATGTGTTTCACGCGTGGATTTCATAAGTGGATTTCTTTATACCCTCCAAACATCCCAACGGCTGGGTAGATTTGAATGAATGAGGTATCTATCGATTCGTCTTAACCGTCCGATGGTTATAGGCTAAATTTTGTTTTTATAAATTCAAAATGCTGGCCGTAAAGTAAAAAATGGCGTTAGAGACTAAAAAATGTTTTTACGCACCCTAATGAGTGGCATGTCATTTGATAGGTCTTTCAAAATGAAGGCGATGTTTCATTGACTATTTTACAGCCAGAAGCTCCGTTTAAAAACTACACAACCTGGAAGTTGTGTAGTTAGGATAATTAGCTTTACTGCAACTCTAACCTTCATAGACATCTATAGGCCTCATCAAAACTGTGTTTATAGATTGAAACTAACAATTAAATACAACTTAAAAGTCATCAATAGACGTAAATGAAAAAGTATAATAAGTAACATAAGATAGTAAGTAAGTAACATAACATAGTAAGTAAGTAACATAAAAATAATTCATATTGATGAGAAATAATTAATTAGTGCGCTTTTTACGCAGTCGGGTTTTTTGATTTTTTAAATTTAATTTTTACTTATTTTTAATATAAACTAAGAGAAGTGCATAACAAATTTTTGGAAAAATATTTCGCTCTTAGCATTATCAATCGTTATTTCTTAAATCAGCTTTATAGAATTGCCATTTACTTTTCATAAGTATTTTTTAGCTCATATATGTTTTTTGGTATACTCCATATAAATGCAAGCATAAAAATGTAATTGTGTAACTGAAATAATAAATAACAGTGGGGAATCTAATATTATTATTATTATGGTTTTTACTAAAATAACTTTCCTGTCGAAATATTCACAATCGTAAAATTTTCAGTCGTAAAATTTAGATATTTGATGTCACGAAAAAAAAAAAAAAAATGAGCCCCAGTGCTATACGACCAAAATAGGGAGAAAACTGCAAATAATGATAAGAATATACCGATTTTTCAGTATATTCTTTATATTACAACAATACATTTCAGAGGGGGAGGTATCCTATAAAGTCGCAGAATTGAGGATGGCGGCTGCAATTCAAAATGACCGCATTTTCGAGAATTCTTGCAATTCATCATATAAAAGTATGTTTGATGTAGATTTTTATGCTTTTTAGGTTTAAAACGTCATTTGTAACACTTTCCATCATTGTTGAGAGATATTTATGAATTCAGTTTGTGTGGCCGTCAGTTTGTCCGTGCTCTAATTCGCGTAAATGTAGTCGGAACGCCATGAACTTTATATATGTTATTGTTATTCATTATGGCATGTATATTATTGAAAGTGAAGTGTGAAACCTTTATAGTTGCTTAACACAGACATTCAACAGAAGTCCGTTACATTACTACCTATGAGAAAAATCGAATGCGATGGTTTCTAATGTTTCACAATATCAAACACATTGAAATTTATATATATCGCTAAAACGCATTACAACATGCTTACTAAAGAATGTAGTATGAATAGCATTCATCGTTTATTTACAGGGACACTCAAAAGAATTTCTTTACATTACGATCAAAATAGGGTGGTATACGGTGAAAATCGTTTGCGGTGTATTTGAACCATGTTACACCATTTCAAACGTATTAAAATGGATGTATATCTGCGAGGTATTTTCTAAGATATTTATTATACAATATTGTGTATAAATATTGAACATAGAACAACATGAATTTTGCAAAGATGTGTTGTTTATTTTGTAAATTCGAAAAAAATAGAGAATTACAATTAATGCGTGGGAGAGTGTAAACTCTAAGTAATTTAAAATAAAGTGTACATTTTGAAGAATAGTAACTACCCATATATCGAAATTTTCCTCCACAGTATACAATTATTTGTTACCTCATATAAAAATTTAAACTGACATTGAATAGTAATTAAATTGTTAGACGTATAATAGAATCATCAATCGCTGCAAAATCTGTATTCAAATAAAGTAGCAAATAAATTAAAGTTTAAAAAATGAACTAATAATTGTTTGAGCGAAGCAAAGGCTAATACACAACGCAGTATTACTTTCCGGTGAAAAACAGCTACGATTGATATTAAAACCTTTCGTAAAACATTTCGTCAAGCATAACTCAAAAAATATTTGTCGGATATCGGTTCTGGTTTTACTAGAAGGTACCTATGAGGGTAACCTACTGAATGCACCTACTATGAAAAATATTTTCCAATTCGTTTAAAAATTATATAAAAAAAACTGATAAAAAACACAATTTATCTACATACGTCACGGAAATTTATTGTATGTCATTTTCACCGGCTGGATGTTTTCGTAGAAAACCGAATTATAGCACATGGAGCAAAGAAAATATGCCCGCACTAATATTAAAGTGCAAAAAAACATATTTAAATTTAATCAAGCAGGAAAATAAATCTGGATTTTTTTTTTCTATTTCAAAGAAAAAAGCCATAATAACGTAGGATTTCAGATTTTACGATAATCTACCCAATAGCATTTTTTAATCGCCAAAAGTAACCAACATTTATAATTTGCGTGTGAAAATTTGAAACAGTTATTTATGTTTAAATTAAAAAAAAATATTTGTGGCATCATTTATTCTTAATATATTTATTTTTTTCTTTTTAGAATTTTAAATGAAATTTGGGTGCTTGTTAGTTATCCCGCCGACCAAATTCGCCAAATTATATAAATCGCCAAACCACATGCCAAAGTGTACAAATTGACATAATTTTTATTATAATAACTTTTTAAAAAAATAATTTAATATTAATACTAAATAACTTAAATATTTTAAAGAACAAATAAATTAGTATAACATTAATAAAAATACAAATAAAACGTCGAAATTAAAATCACTTGATGACGTAAACACGTTGTCAAGTGAATGTGACATTTACGATCAACCATTATTGGCATTTAATCTTACAATTTGGTGACAGTAATTTGGTCGACGGGATAACTAACAAGTACCGAAATTTGTACTTTTCCAGAACAGGCGTCTTATAGTAAAGTAAATGATTTTGGCGAGAGAAGTAAACTTTTCGTGCATATTTTCTGGTAACCTACTCCTTCTTTCATGTACCCAAGCAATTTTTTAAATATTTAAACAATTAATTAAGTGTACACAAGACATTTACGCACAGATGTCACATGCGCACCACGTAGATGCGATTTGTTTCTGACGCCAATGTCATATACGCACCGGGGTATTTAACTGGCGCCAAAGTGTCGTTATTTTGCTTGATGGTAACCTAGATATTGTTGTTTATTTATTAATAAATTGTTTATTTACTTTTATTTTCTTTTTAATTATATAAATTGTTTTGTTCTATAGTTATTAATTAAACTTTTTTTATTTATCGTTATTCCCTTTTTTAAAATATGTATCTAACTGGTATTCGAAAACGAGATTTTCGCCAAATTGGCGTCAGAAAAAAATCGCGCCAACGTGGTGCTATGTGACATCTGTGCCAAAAAGGTTTATATTTATTTGTAAAAAATAAACATAAACGTTCATCGGGTTTGTAATAAATTGTCAGGTTTGTATCTTTTTATAACAAATCTCACTTTCTGAAGCCAAAACTGCATAAAGCTTTTAAAAAAAAAACGCCAATACAAAGTAATTTTCTTAAAGTACAGTGAAATTAGTTAAAAATGTGTATTTTAAATGAAGTGAATGAAAGCTTTATATTTTAATGATATGAATGCAAGATGAATTTAGTATGGAAAATATATTGTCAATTTATCACCTGCGCTCGACTAATTTAAATGCAATTGGTACATGCTATGCAAAATGAAACAATTATGTTATAACCACTCTTCGTGCAAGAAAAATGGCCAATAATACGTATTCAGATACACAGGCAAGGATGACGTCAAACAAGAGTAATACTAACAGCAACATTGTTATAACGGACGGGAGTTATAATAGCTAAGTAATAATGGCTTTACATACACACGCCACACAAGCAGTTTCTACATATGTTTCGATGAAGCTCGATCACCAAGGGGCTAATTATTCATACAAGCAACCGTTACATAAAGGAAAGTTTAAAATTTAAATGTAAATATATGCAATCTCGCATACCCCCCCCCCCAAAAAAAAAAAAAAAAAAAAAAAATAAAATAAAATTTTGCAACAATGAAATTTAATTGGAGTTAAGCTAAGCTTTTTAAAATACGATATTGGTTGAAAAACAGATTACGGAATATTCCTATAATATTTGAATTAATCATGGTAATTTTTTTTTAGTCCGGTTCAGATTTTGCCAAGAGTATTTTATTTTTATATTTTGTCAAAAGCCGCCTTTTTTCCCGTCAAGTGTAACTTGTGTTGATGTTGAAATAAATGTTTTGACTTATGCTATTATCTCTTATTATTATTTTTATTTATTTACTTATTATTATTTTTAATTAAATGAGTCAAATCGTGTTTATAAATTTATTTAATGCGTGTATTTTAAATTAAAAAGAATGCATTACGAAAGATGGCGATAAGAACAATATTTGACGATTTTTTAATTGCGCTCACCTAAATGCGTTATTACCATGTGTTTAATTCCCTTCATGGAATTTCATTGTTATAAGGACTTTGCTTTTTTAAAAAAGCTTGACGCAATTCGAGTTTAAGAAAGTGAGATTTTTTGTCAAATGATATAAACGACTATGAAAATAAAACTGAAAAATATTATACTCGTTTATGTATGTATTTTTAAAAATGCAAAAATGTTGGTATGAAACAGCGAATAGGTTGTCCGAAAGTACTTGTAAATGTGTTCCTATTCTAGGCTATTCGATCTCTTGCCAGGGCCCTTAACAGATGGAAGAGCTGGTTAAAAATTGATACGGATTTTTTTCTTTTTCAGGTTCGCTAATCTAGATATTTCACCATTTGAATTAGTAACCAGTATATGGCCATTTAAAGATAGTATCTTATTTTCTTTACTTGCAACAAGTTATTATTAAATCTATGTTCTCGGCAATATCGCTCAGACTAATCCCTCTGAGAGACGTCCTAGTACTTTTAACAATTGTTAGAAAAAGATAAATTTCGTATTTAAACTGATATATCTTTATTAACAAAAATATTTGTTGTTGTTGTTATTTTAAAAGTACTACAAGAAAAAAAAATAATATTGTACCACATGAAATTGTATTAGCAATCAAGTATTATCAAGTTAACATTTTTACGAGTTATTAACATTCATTATCTATTTTTAGCTCACAGGCTATCAAAGCCTGAGGAGCTTATGTACTCGCAGGTTCTATATGTATGCATGTACGTATGTACAGTCGTGGAAAAAAAAGTAAACACCCCCTACTAACTCCTCAATAAATTATCGTAGACGAAAGTTGCTGGTGCCGAACGATTGGAAATAAAGTCTATTTTTAAATGATGTATAAAAAATTTTCTTAGGAGGCCATCTACATATTAAAATGAATCCAAATTTATTTTTTTTTCAATGGCAATACCCAATTTTAACGCGATATTTCAAATGTTCGGTTCAAATTATGCCTAGACAGCAAATTTCAAGTCATTTGAATGATAAGTTTTTGAATTATAAACATTCAAAATTTAGTGCTTCTAATGTGAAATTACATTTTCATATTTTTATTTATATCTCCTGAAATTATGCTCCTAATGTGCTATTTTTTTTGTACCAATAATACTAATATACCCAGACATAAATTGCTGAATTTGCAATTTCTATCATTTTATGATATATTATAGAAATATCATAATTATATGGGTTATGAAATTAATATTCGAAAAAATTATGAATTGCAACCTACAATTTTTTTGATGGATTTAAATTTATTAAGTCTTGATTTATGTAAATCCAAAATTTCACATTTCTCTTCCAAGTACTTTTCAAATTATGCTTAAAAAACGGCAAAATGATGGTTTAAGGGGCCGTCTATGATAGAAGTGAGTAGATATTTTGAAATTTATTCTGCTGTCCTGTAATCTAACAGGCTTCATTGACTCCTTGAGTGGTGCTTAAGGTGCCTTGATCAAGAAAGGGGATCTCTCGGTTAACAAAGGAGTACGGAATTTCAATTTGGATACAGCCCTAAAATACGCTCGTTTTAAAATAATTAATTTCTTGGAAACTTGTGGTACGAAATGCATAAAAATTTGTTTTTAGGCTAATTGAAGGATCTAGAGTTCATTTATGCTATCAAAATTGTCTACTGCTATTGAAAAAAAAAATATATTGTTCGTTTTAATATGTAGATGCCCCCTAAGCAATTTTATATACATCATTTAAAAGTAGACTTTATTTACAATCGTTCGGTACCAGTAACTTTCTTCTACGATAATTTGTTGAGGAGTTAGTAGGGGGTGTTAACTTTTTTTCCACGTCTGTACGCACGTATGTAGCACGATAACTCTTGATGGAAATATCTGATTTGTTTCAATTTTTTTCCAGGTTCATTCTCATAAGGCGCTTCCCTGATTAGTTTTAGGGGTTCATTGGTTAAGTATAAAGGGGGCTACGGTAATCTAATCCCTTCTTAACTTAGATAAATGGGTTTTTCACGCAGAATTATCAGACTTGCTTTAAATTTGGCATACCTGCTAATTCAGATAAGGCGCTTCTCTTATTATATTTGAAGTTTTCATTGTTTAAGTCTAAAGGGGGGAGGGTGGAATGGGGTCTATAACCCCTTAATTTAGATAAATGTGTTTTTCTATCCGACTTCCTACAAATTTTGTATACCGGTTTACTCTGATAAGGCGCTTCCCTGATTAGATTTGTAAGTTCATTGGTTAAATATAAAGGGGAAAACGGGGGAAGGACTAAAACCCCTTAATTTAGATAAATGGGTTTTTCTCTCCGATTTCCTTCAAATCTCGTATACCGGTTCATTTCGATAAGGCGCTTCCTTGATGACATTTGGAGGCTCATTGGTTAAGTATAAAGATGGGGAAACGGGTGGGAGGCACCCCCTTATTTTATTTTTTGAGGGATCATTATTCTTTGAAATAAGATTATAATACACAATTAGTGTGAATAGCCTGTGAGCTCAATACCATCAGTTTAACTGGACACTTTTTTTTTATTATCATTAACACTGTTGTAAAACAATATGATGCAGAATCTTTATAAAAGACAATCTTCAGTACAGTTCATGAACATCGGTAATTCATGGAATGTTAGGTTTCTCAAAATGGTATCTGTTTAAACATCTCCGTGTTTTCAAAATGTTCGTGAGTTGAGAGTTCGTAAAATTCAATGTGAATTGAAGTTGTATTTTGGGAAAGTATACGTGAACTTTCAAGTTCTTGGCAGAAAATGTTAAATATGTCTGAACTTAATAAATCAGTTGGACTGTTCCCCTATGAAAAAATTTATGTAAAATTTAATCCTTAAAACACAAATCCCATCGTTACTAAATGGAGTATGCACATTAATGAATACTTAAAATCAATACAAGCATTGAAATTACATTTAAATACTTAAAATCCTCGTTTCCGTCAACTTGTATGACCATCATCAGAAATTTTCATGTTGCTGTGCTTTAAAGTTTAATTGAACAGAATCCACTGTCCTGAAATGAATAGTTCGCGAACTAATAAATTCAGGCCAATCAATCTATATCTGAAGAAATATTGCCGAGCATTTTAGACGCAACAAGTACATTTTTACAAAATATAAAACTGGCTTCGAATGATTGCATATTTCTTCTCTCTTACTATATATTCCTGTATTGTTGCCCACAGTGGAACCCTTCAACAGTGGAACTAATCCAAAACTTTTCCACAGTGGACTACTTCTACAGTGTGAAACCTTTCCATCACCGAGTCCAAACCAAAACGTGAAAAACTCTATTGAACCGAATCCCAAAGATAAAAATAAATATTTCGAAATAGACCTAACCGGATCATGAGGTCGGGATAAGATTCGGGTGAATTCAGGTTACTCGATCTTATACAGGACGCTTTTCTACATTCATTATCATTCTAATTGTTTGAATATCATTTACTCTGGCACACAATGGATTTTTTTCCGCTGTCCTTCTCAGGAAAAATTTTCAGGATACGATGATTATTTAACCCTTTATCTACTGCATTAGGATTTACTGCAATTTTTTTTTCAGTTGCTACAAAATTAAAGGATATACATAAAAAATCATCACCCGTGAGAAATTTAATTCATTAGAGGTAATTAATTAAAGCGGTACTTTAAAATACCACCTGTACACTATGCCTAAAATATTCTCGAAACACAAAATCCACATGGTATTTCAAATAAAGTTTAAACTATTAAAAAGGCTAAACAACAAGAAGACATTCGCAAGTAAAAAAAAAATATATATTAATAATAAATTGACGTAGTATTATCTTACACGAGAAAAATGAGTAAAAATTTAAATTTGATGGCCTTAAAAAAATATTTTATTTTTATTTTTTAGATTTCGATCTTGTTAGCAGTCTTTTAGTTATACGCCTATATTTCAGGGACAACATTTTCTCCCTCATCTCCACGTATGTAATATATGAATTTACATATGCCATTTCTAGTATAGCAAAAAAGAGCCTGTGCCACAACTTTCTCGATTTCCCATAAAAATAACAATGAAACAGAAAAGAAATACCAGGAAAATCTTTACTACACTAAAATTTATGATTGCATTTTAAAGCAGATAAAAACGATCGATAATTACACAGGCGAAAAGTAAACAAGAAGTTTTTCTCCAACGCTCACTGTACTGGCGGTACTTATAAGTACTACTGAGTAATGCAACTGTTAAATCAAATACATACACCGTTCACCTAAATTAGATAATAAAATTGTATTCTAAGATCATAATGAACCCTTCACACACACACAAAAAAAAAAATCCAACACTTATCTTATATCTTTTTCTGTGTTTGCAACAATAAAAAGACGAGCGTAACAATCTATACGAAATGTCGGCACAAAGCACATCGACTGTTTCAAAGATAGCCTCCTTTCTAGCTAATATAACAAACCTAGAACTACTGCTGCCATGTATCCTAATAAAGTGGAGTTAAAAGTGTGTTTTACAAAGTGTCGTGAGAATATTAGTAATATTCACTATGGAATGAAATTTTTAATTGATTGGTACTTATAAGTATCGTCAGTAGATAAAGGGTTAAACAAAAGTAAAGTAGTGGTCTATACCTAAATACTAAATAAAAAGTTTCCTGACGATTGGTCAATTTTTATGAAAATTAAAGCATAAAGTTTAATACACTGGCAAACATATCATTTTACATGAATATATTAAAAATGTTGTTAGTAAAGTCATTTCCGTTAATTTTTACAAATTTTTTGAATTAAGTGATGTTTTGTTTGTTTTAAAAATATAAAAAAATATTAAGCGTTCTTAATATTTGTTTTACTCCAGACGGTTGTAATCTAAAAGAAATGTAACATCAATTTCGTGTATATGGTTGTTAGTTGCATTTCTACTAAGAATTCTGGCTATCATATTCTGTGAATTAAAGAAAAAAAAAAAAAAAAAAAAAAAAAAAAAAAAAAAAAAAATGTCTCAAGCAATCATGGAATATGTGAAAATGAATTGCATATATTGCTTAGATCTTATTATTAAATAAAAATAATATGCAAAAAAGACTACATTTAATTAAATTATTGATCTAAAAATTCTGATTTGATTTATTTTAAATCGGTAGATGAATGCGTATGCTGCTTTGGGTAACAGGGACCCAGGTTCGTTCGGAAAGAGGTTTGTTGGGAACACACTAGGAGCTGCGGAAGTCAATGGGCTTCCTGAAACCAGTTTAATTTAAAAGATTTTCAAAATATATAAAATCATACAAACTGAGATTTGTTTAAGGTTAACATAGCGGGCAACGCCGGACGGGTCATCTAGTAAGAAAATAAATGATGCAAAATGAAATGATTTTTTTAAAGAAATCTATTATATTATATTAAAGAAATCTATACTAGTTGAATTATGGCATATATTTATCGCAAAAGAAATTTAAAAATATGTATATATTTTTGGAGAAAAATTAAGAATTTTTTAAAGTAATTTAAGCATTATGAAAAAATTTTCAAAATGTCCACGCCCATTCAATATGAATTAAAATTGCCAAGTTTGGTTCCCGTATACAAATAAAACTGTGCATCAAATTTTATATATCACTATAAACGTAATAAAAAAATTCTAAATTTTATGAAATTTTCAGCATTTTTGAATCAGATTTCTGCATTTCACTACCTGTAAATTTTCGATTATATTTCGTAAAAAGAAAAAAAAATTGCACAGTTTTATTTGAACTGCATAAAAAATATTGGGGATTTTAACTGATACGTACTGCGCATGTGGTATTTTGATAAATGTTTCATAACGCTTAAAATAAAAAAAAAATGTTATTTTTCTCCAAATTTTTTTTTAAATTTCTTGTGTGATAAATATATGCCATAATTCATATAGTATGCCCTTGAAATGTATTTAGAGAGTGATAAAAAAACAATAAAACAATGAGTTCGAAGTTCCCTTCTCCCCTTAATATGGGTATAAAAATAATTTAATGCTTAGTGAATTTTAGAGTAACTATTAACCTTAAATTATGTAAGCTTCGTATAAATAAAGCTTTCTCATGTAAATTCTTGAAAAAGTTTTATTCTATATTTTTAGATTAATTAAGTTTCTTTCAAATACTATAATACGGATATTGTTTTATTTTTAAATAACCCATCTACTTGAAACTATGGCGATGTGAAACATTTTTTCTTAATAAACTGAGCAAATTTTGTGAACTTATTCATGACAATTTTAATGTTGCGTTTTAAACTTGGTCATATTTTAAATACATTTGAAATTAAAAAAAAAAAGAACCTTAGAATATATCTTTTCTTTCGTATGATAATGCAAAGTATCAAAATTAATAGACAAACTTATTGAACTATTAAGAGACATTTAGGATATCAAATCTGATTTTTTTTAAATAAATATGGTCAGTAACTCCAGCAACTGACAGCATCCCTATTTTGAAAACAAATAACTTATACATAAGTTATAACATTTAAGACAAATAAGTTACCACAAGAGCACATTACTTTCGAAAATTTTACAAGAAAATGCTTCTTTGAGTTAATTTTTAGCTGAAGTGCCAGGTACTCGTTATGTGTCATTAACTGGGTGTTTCATACTATGTACTTTTTTTCAGAACTTCACAAATCATTTCACTGAGCATGGAAACGACGTACTCATTCAAAAATAAATCTTTCAAATTCATAATATGGATTTTATAATAAATGTTAATGCTTATTAATTGCCTAAGTAAATATTAATTTAAAATAATGTAATGTTTAAAAAAATTACGCTTTTAATACGTCTTTTCAAAATATTTTAATCTGTATTTTGAGTATAATTAATTTTCCTTGAAAGAGTATGAAAATGATATACTTTTTTTCATTATCAGTGATTTCATATCCGTAAAACTATACTAAATAGGATATAAAACTTTTAATACATTAAGAGGTATTAATGAACTTATACAGGACTATATTATTGCTATGTTTCAAACTTAATAATATCTTAAATATTATACAATTAAAATCAAGATCAATAGGAAAATGCCAAATGTCCAAAGTTATGTTTTTTTGTTTGTTTGCGTTAGATAAATTTTTATTGAACTTTAACAGAGCTTTAAGAAATACAAACAATAAATCAGATTTTGTAAAACTTGTAAATCGGGCACTGTAACATTTCCTACTATGATAGAGACAAAAAACAGACATAGAATGCATTTTTCTGGAATTTAATGCTATCTTAAAGAAATTGCAAATATGTTTCTTTTAATTTTATAATTAAATAAAAAAGTTTAATATGCAACATAAATTCAGAAAGTATAACATTCATGAGATAATCAAATCGAGTATAATAATAAGCCATAAAAAATTATTTCACTTAAAAGTATAAAATTTTTGTTTCATCAAATGTGATTTAAGCATAAAGACGTAAACTGTTAATTAAAAAAACCAATAGACAATAATTTGACGTTAAAATCAGGACTATTAATTTACTTTCCTCAAAAATTTCAAACATGCTTTTTACTTGTAAACTAATTGGGAATCAATATTTATTTTTTGTTAGAAAATCAGAAAGCTTTTGTTACGTTTAGGTGTATAACAATTTAATATTTTATTTTAATACAACGGCATGATACTTTTCAAGTAACTTTTTCGTCTTTTTTTTTTTTTTTTATCACTAAACATATAAACCTAAACACTGTATTTCTACAATGCTGAGTAATACTGATGATGTTTTAGTTCAAGCGAAAACTATACCTTCAAGTGCTGCACTTATAAATTTATAGCTGAAAAATTCTTTTACGGTCAAAGGAATATCGAAGCGTTACTCAGCATTGCAGTTTATTGTAAGAAAACTTTCGTCCGGAAAGAAAAGAAACTCTAGGGTGAAATGTGTTTTACGATGCACCGTAGCTATTGTGCAATAAACCAATGCACTTGCATTACAGAAGTTTTATCGAGTTATATGTCATTGGAATATTTTATCTTATGCAACGTACTTCTTTTTTATATAACAGAACGCAGTATAAAGTTGAAATAACAAGCATTGTTTTTTTTTTTTTTTTTTTTTTTTTTTAATAAAATTATGCACAAATATGATTATTTATAAATATGTTTAGTTCTTTACGTGGATCTTCTTTAATTTTTTTTTTTGCAGCATACATCTGAATTGCTTATGGCATCCATTGCCATTTTCGTATGTCTAACTCACAATACTTAATGGTTAAATGGCAAAAAACAGTATTTTTTTAAAGTAAACGTTATAAGTACTGCTGGCGCTGTTAACAGGGGTTCTTCTTGTATTCACGAAAATTCCATGTTTTGATTGGAAGATTTCAGGAATATTTTAGACTCAATTTATGAAGTATTTCATGATTCAAGGGGAAACTATACAAATCTAATTTAAATAACGAAACATTGTTGTTAGAATAGTTCCAGAAAACACCGTGGTATGGTCGAAACGCAACATGTATTAAAAATTTCAATGTAATTTTTAGCATAAATTGTAAAGTTTCTGTGTTTTAATGAAAAATATGCAAATTAAAATCAAAATGTCTTGCGTTATCGGGTATAATTAAAATAAAAATGTGTGTCTGTTTAAATTATTTTGGTTTTCTGTTGAAAATAATTTACGTAACTTTTATCGTAAATGTGCATTTATGGATAAACATGCATTACATTTTATTGCAGATAACAGCTTTTGTATATTTTTAAATTTCGTTACATCACTTCGAATATAACGAAGTTGATATACGTTATTATGACAACTACACTATCTTCCATGTTATAACTATTGTGACTTTAAGTTTATTTTGCTGTAAATAGAAAAAAATGGTAGCATAGATGATGCGTGAGAGGTTATTTTTCATTAGCATTTTAAAAACTTTGTTCAATGTAAATATATTTAAACATATGTCTATATCCTATAAAGTGTAACTTTAGTATTTTCCCAATGAATGCAATGCATTTCATATTTTTAGTTCTTTTAGAAGGTGACTGGAAAGAGTTTAGACAAATTAAGGTTTTATTAGATGTAAATTTCCAACTGAGCGAAAAATGTCCGGACCAGGATTCGAACCCGGGACCTCATGGCTGAAGCCGCCAGTGCTCTGCCATCTGAGCTATCCCGGACGATTCTGGTCGAACTTTTTCACCCAGCTAACCTTGATGATTACAGCATCTGGTCTGAAACCTGTTTCAGCTCAACAGAATAAATCTCAGGTAATGGAACTCCAGAAATCGCTGGATACGAAATTACACTAGATTAATATTAACGGAATCTTCCGAGATAGCTCAGATGGCAGAGCACTGGCGGCTTCAGTCAAGAGGTCCCGGGCTCGAATCCTGGTCCGGACTTTTTTCGCCCAGTTGGAAATTTACATCTAATAAGATTTGTTTACCAATTAGAATAATTGTGTTAATATTAATTTAGTGAAATTAATGTTTATCAGCGTTAATTGTTAGAAGGGAGTTTTCATGTGTTTTACATTGAGATAAAAAATGCCGTCTTCACCTAGAATGAATAGATTGTCCTATTCTGAATCCCTAAACTAGAAATATAGATTTCTGAGCTATGCGAATAAGGTAAACGTCGAAGCTGAATAGAGGAATGATCTAGAATTTCAAGTCTGTTGTTTTTTAGGTGAAGATACGATTATGAATTGTTTCAGTAACGAGACATTATCCCTTGATTTCTGGAATGATTTCATAAACTAGAATTATATTTACTAAAAGTAAACTCATGTGCTCGCATCCATTTTCAGAGATTTTTAAATAAGTTTAACCACGAGAATATAAGAAAACGCTTCTGAATTCTAGTAGGGCACTCTATAAATCACAGGCAAAGGGTATATGGAAGACATTGGATGACATTCACTATGTTTTGGAACTATTTTTTTTAAAGCCACAATTTAGATTCTACATGCTAGAAACCATATTTATTTCTCGGTGTATGGGTTTGCAGCTAATCTATATTCCATTATACCTGATAATTAGTGTTTGGTAAAGCTGAAATTATATTATAGAACTGCTCAAAAGAATACTTTCATATTATAATTTACAGAATGTGATTTCTCGAAGTGCGTTTTTACTGAAATCATGCGATTTAATGCAAAATAAATTATTTTCACTGATGAATAAATCACCTGTATTTGTAATGCCAGAGGCAATTTTATTGGAATTTGTTTCAAATTTGACGCTTTTGTCAACGAAATAAAATTCAGTTAAAAAAAAAAATGCTAAATGCACGATTCAAATGAATCTTTGAAAATACCTAACATGTACACTGTAAAAAAAAATCTGTAGTTCTACAGATGTAAAGTTACATGCTTACTAAACTTTCACCTGTAACTGTACGAAAAAAGCTGCAAATCTACAAAACTAGTTTTTGTAAAGCTACAAAAATCTGTAACTTTACAAATGAATCTGCTAAAATTTCAGTAATCTTACTAAACTTTTATTTGTAACCCTGGCTGCAGTTACATGAAAAGTTCTCGAAATCCCAGTTTCCAAAAAATTTCTTAGTAACCTTACAGATTTTTTGATTTTCGGCGCAAAAGTGTGTCTGTTACATGAAATTTTGTTGTTGCCGTTACATGAAAAGTTCTAGGAATCCCAGTTTCCTAGACAAACTTTAGTAACTTCACAGATTTTTTTTTTACAGTGTAGACAATAGCCATGTAAGCATATAGAAATAAATATAAAAATAAATGTCTCTCTTTCTTATAATAATTTTTGATCAATGTTTAAGGGTTCCACGGTATTACGTGACACATGAGAAATAAAAAAAACCTTTCCAAAATTTAAATACCTATGTACCTAGTTTTAGAATAACAATATTTCGAAATATAATATTTTCAGCAGAATCTTCAGAGAAAACTCCATCCAACTTTTTTCATGTTTTTAGTTATATTTTAATAAAAAATGGGGAAATATGAGGCAAACTGATTTGAGCAAATATTTTAGCAACATTTAAAATAAAATATTTTTTATCTTAACTTCCAGTGTGATATTGTTTTCGTAGTTATTTTAGATAACAGATGATTTAGCGAATGTTGATGTACTGTTTAAAAACGATTAATTTTGTTTTATGTTTTATTTTTTTTAACTATTACTAGATAAACGTTTATTATACATATAACTATGTAACTATGGAATGATAAATATTAAAAGTTTAATATTGTTCGTATTTGAAATACATTTTATCATTTCAAAGATCAAAGTTTCTTCCAGAAAAATAAATGAGAGCTATTAAATCTGTATAAAATATAGAACAGTTTTATCTCGTTTTTCTTTAGATAAACATCCGTAGTCATGATGGTCTAAGCAAACAGGTATTTCATTCCATGTATAATGATAGTCATATGTCTCGTGGGATAACATTAGGTTTTAGGCGATTTGCTTAAACTTTCACTAATGTAACAGTTTAAACAAATTCCCTTACATATAGATTGTTTTAATATTTTCACTGTGTTAAAAATAAATTTTTACATTCTGGATTAATGGATGATAGAATACTGTGTGGTATATGGGGCATTCTCACAATCTTTTGACTTTCATGTCCCTGAATAATAATTTTTATTTTGATACACTTTTTTAAGTTTTTTTTTAATTTCATGTACTGGGCAACATCCCATTGCATGATTGCATAACAATATTAACGAGATAAGTTTTGGTCGATGTTGGGTGTCCAAACACCTAGAAAACTCCTATACCGTCCGTGTCCCTGATGCTGATTTTCAAGTTTGGAGCTAACTGGATAAAATTGTTTAAATAAAAATAATTCGATGTAATTTTTTTCTGAAACTGAAACTATTCTTTTATATAAATATGTACCTAATAATTAACCTGCCCACATTTTTAGGATTGTTATTATTATTTAAACTCTGTCCTGGGCTTTAGATTCCTTACCACCCCTCTTTTAAAATTATACAGAAAATCATTTCAGATGCAGCCACATAATTTTTTTTCAAGTTTTTTCTCATGCAAAAGTATGCTAGAGATATAATGTCTAAAATTCTTTGGCAGGAAATTTACGATAGAATTTAAATCAGCATTTAAATATCAATTTCAAGCATCGTGGCTTTATTGGTAGTCTCACCGTTCCCAAGGTTTATTCCTACACTTTTCGAGGTAAATAAAAAAAAATAATTTAATCCACTGTTAACAATTGTTTCTAAAAATCAATGAATATTGTGGCTATCACTTAGTATTAACATGATTTTCCTAAAAATAGGTGGTAATTTTCCTTTCCGATCCATCCTTACCGTCCCCTTTTTTACCATTCCGTCCCTTTTTTCCAATACCATCCCCCTTTTTTACCTTACCGTCAACACCTCTTTAAGACAATGTAATACAAATATTCTGTATTAAAAGTACTACATTGTAATTATTTTCTATTTGAATGTCCTGTGGTTACTATGCAAATTCATTATAAGTAAAAATTTAGAAGAAAATAAAAAGTTATAGAAGTAAAATTGTAAGGAGAATTAAACTCGCAAGTTTAACTTAAACCTCAGTTAAATAATAAATTTTTCATTGCTGACCATTTTTTTCTTTATTTTGAATCATTAAGTCATTCGTCTATCAGATTAAAATATTATTTTAGCAAGTTTAATTTTGTCAGATATTTTTCCACAAAAGTCAAAAGATTGTGAGAATGCCCCATATCTATACTAATTATGTAAAAGTATAAAATAAAATGGAGAAACTATAAAATGTTTCTCAGTTTTTTTTTATCACTTTAAAGACATCACGTCAAAAGATTCCATGATGTTAACGGTCATGAGTTATTATAACTTTCTTTGAACACTAGTTTTGTGAAATGAGAGAAATTCATGTTGAAAAAAATTTAGAAGTTTTGTCTATATTTCAAGAAAATCTGTTAAGCCGGAAAAATACTTGGACTCCTCAGAACTCTTAAAGCTTCAAAATTTTCGAAATTTTATTTATTTAGACGTTAAATTTCTATTTCTGAACATTTTGATATGATTGTTTCCTTCAAATTCCCATTATAACAGAAGTTACGACTAATAGAATTATACCTGCTGAATAGCTAAAGCGGCTTATTCTGAAACTTTGACGTAATTTTTCTCCAAATGACGTTTTTGGGTATAAAGTGCAGGGTATCTCAAAAGCTTCTGAATGTTTTTTCATGAAATTTTCAAAACGTATGTTTGATGTTATTCTGTATCAACCTAATCTAAAATTTAATTTTTATTGTTTAAAAACATACTTTTTTTAGGCAATTATATTGTAATGACGACGAATAAACAAAATGAAAGAGCATAATTATATGTTTTAATCCCAAAAAATATGTTTTAAAATTATATACATTTTAAGATATTAAATGTTGAAAATGGTCTTTTTTTTCATTTTTCTAATTTTAAGAGTCCTGAGACACCTTTAAAATATGGTCTTGGGTACTTTTTTTATGAGAAATACAAAAATATATAGAAATTAACTCTGTAAATGATTTCAATTTATTTTTTTCACATATAATATTGAAAATCGTATTTTGTTAAATGGATATATAAAAAATGTCGGTTTGAGTGTGGCGGTAAAACTTCGAACAAAGATGGATTAAGCGATCAATACGTATACTCATGGTAGAATTAAAATAGAAAAATGTAATACAAGAATTAGTTTTTTCCAGTGTTAAAGCTATTGATACACAAAGTCGTTTTAAAAATTATGTGCAGTTTTAGTGCAAGAAATTTGGTTCATGTTAAAAAGTATGTATTAAACAACAAATTTCGTAACTTAAAATTGGACATAAATATTTCAAAACTATCCTATAAATCTCATTAAAATAATACCGAACGATAAAATTTTTAAAAAAAGATTGATTTAATTAAATGAAAATTTATGTAGTGGCTACCAATTTCGGGAAACGCTGCTTCAAAGAATAATAATAATAAAAAAAACTTACATTTGTCCTTTACTGTTTTTTCAGTATGGCGCATATTGCTTCCTATGACTCTCTTATTGTCATTTGACTTTCGAAATAGATTTGTAGTTAATAAATTATAATTTTTTTTATTGTAAAGAGCACTGTAAGTGAAAAATATTTTTTATTCATTTTGAGTTATACATAGTAGTTTTACACTATAGTAAGTGAAATTAATATTTTTAACCTTTCTTTTGATTTTTGTCGTCAGCATAGTCATACTAATGAAATAGGTGTTTCATTATAGATATCTAATGAATTTTGTATGCCAAGTGGGAGAAAACCAAGCTCGTGTAGCATTTGTAAAAAAATATTCATTATATGTATTAAATATAATTGTTTTCTTTTTAAGTTTCACCTATCATGTTTATTATATCGTGTATAAATTGCATTCATCCAGTCCTAAGTGACTGACAAATAGAAAAACAAAAAAATGACGATGCGAAGAACGTAAATTTAGAAAAGCATAAGATTTTTCACATTTGTATATTATTGTTATCAAAATTTTTATAGTCATTTCTGATTTTTTTTTCAATAAATACAGTGGAACCCGGTTGAGACGCGTTTCAAGGGAGTGGTCAAAAGTCGCGTATTAAGCGGGATCGTGTATTAAACGTGATTTGTATAATGTTTCAGGAAATGTGCTTATTTACACAGATAATCGTCTAAATGAACTTCAGAGCTTTCATTTATACGTTTACGGTCAAAAATTGCGTCTTTATCATATCTTCAGATTGAATTTAAATTTTATTCCACTTGAACTCACTGTTTCTTTTTATAGGACAAACTGGAATAATAATTGAAAATAAATATGGATTCCAACATGACTTTATTGTCTATTAATACGTTTCAACCAAAAATAATTTTTCCTGCTATACTCATTTTTTTAACAGAAAGAAAAAATGTTAAATCTTTGAAGCACAACCCAGTTTTTAAAATCATATTTAGTACTTGTAATAATGAGTACCATTATAATTTGTTCTGTTTTTAATAAGAAACTAGGGGGCTCGGTCTCTTACGAGCTACGCTCGCCAACCCCCGTTCAGACACCGCAGTCTCTAAAAGTACGCTAATTTGATCGGCTTTAAACAGATTTTGAAAGATTAAATTATAATTTAAAAAACAGTGGCGATCTCTCTACAAACGGGTTTCTATTCATTTCTCGTCGATTGGAGAATTTTAAGGAAAAATCAGCTGCTGTTAAAAGATACAATGGCTGTTTTAGTCTTTAATTAAATATCAGTTAAACAATTCAAAATAAGCTAATATAATAAGCAAATCTGCATCAAAATGCAAATATATTTCACAAATACCAATGCCTTCTTTTGACGGAAACGACACAGAGGTTAACGAATCTTAACTAAACCATTTAAGCAATTTCTTTATTTTCTGCTTCACAGATTTTTCTCTTTCAAATAATATTTTTGGTCGATGACACTTCATTTTCAGCTTCTAATCTTTTTTCTTTTTATTAAATTACTAAATAGTCGATCAAAAGCAGTCTAAACACGTTCAATAAAATTAATATTAATCTATTAATATAATCTCAAAATATCAAAATAATGTCTCGCGCTATTTTTAAATGTAAACTGTTTTGCAATATTACTTTTTGTTCATTTTACGTAATAAGTGCAACGTGATGTAATTTCTCCTATTTAAGACTTCTGACGCATGTTAATGAATTTATTATTTGATAATATCCTTTCTCCTTTAAAATTCACGTGTAAGTATAGTCTTTATGAAGTATTTTCAATAAGTTCCTACTTTTCATACGTAATTATTTAATCCTAATTTGAAAGTTTTTTTACTGTTAATAATAGTCACGTGTAAAATAAATTTTTAATTTAAAGCAAACATTATTATTTGCGCTGTTTATACAGTTGGCAACAGTTTAAATTAATACCAATTTCTAAAATAAGTAAAAAATATCTATCGAAATGCTGAAAATTTGAATTTAATATAGAAATAAAACCTCAAAAAATCAGCCAAATTTAAAAAAGTGAATGCAGTCTGCACACCGGAAAATTCTAACGTATAAAATGATCTAAAAATGAATTAATTCCCATATATAGTTTTTCCTCCTATAAAACTTTTTTAATGGAACGATTTTGTCCAACTTTAGCATTAAATATCTCTTAAAATAATTATTCGATTTGGAAACTGTCTACACCAGCGTGTCTACCAAACATTTCTCTATGATACCGCCGATTTTCATATTTTTGCATGCAGTATTTTTCTTAATATTAACGGGGAAAGACCTCCGGTCACAAAAAATTCAAAACCGGCGGCAGTGGTGACAGCGTAAGTTATTTTTTCTTAAGAATAGAGCGAAACTATCCTTATAAAATATGGTTATAGCAAAAAGCAAAGTAAGCATAAAATAATTATCCAATCGCAGTCGTATTTAATCTTTACGAATTTCATTTTTTGTTGCCTTTAATATGCATTATAATACACAGTAGCGATATAAAGTACATTTAAATTCTCTCTAACAACAAGTATGAACATCTCGAACCATAATAATTTTTATGACGTATCTGAGTGACCTGAATTAGTCTATATCTCTCTACTATAGTAAAGACGTACACGAAGCAAGAGACGAAGAATGTTAGGAGGTGGGATCAAAGAATTGCAGTTTTGCTAAATTACGTGTTTTTTTCATTCAAATATCTACCACTGTTTCCGCTTAGTAATTTTTTTCCTTTATTAATCTATTGTTAAATAAATTAAATACTATTTGGAAACAGTGTTTTTTATCTGAACAATAAAAATCCGCTAAACTGGTAACACTCGAGAAGATCAGGAATTCGCATCTGGATCAATGAATTCGCGTTTTAAGCGTGATTTGTTTTCTCGAAGAACCGAAAATTTATGGCGTATTAAGCGGGGTCGCGTCATAACCGTTTGCGTATTAAACGTGCTCTTTTTGCATTAGCCTTATGGGCGATGTCCAAGGGATCGGACAAAATTCGCGTTTTAAGCGGGATCGTGTATTAACCGTAAGCGTCTTAACCGGGTTCGACTGTATATTTCTTTAGAAGTATTAATTAAAAAAAACTCAAGAAAATCAAAAAATTAATAATATTTACAACTGATTGAAAACTGCATTATTAGGAATTATTATATTTCTATATTTCGTTATTACTAAGACATATAACCAATCTAGGTAATTACCATGTATATAGACTTCAATGAATCCTACAATGATAATTCTTAAGTAAGAATAAGAAACTTCCGTCTATTATGGGCGCACATTAAGTTTCTTTAATGTTCTAAGGACTCATTTAAGATAATTGTTTATTAACTTATTGCATAAATTGTCGCGTTTATGCACTTTTTATGGATTCACCTAACATTGTATCATTTTTTGTATCACATTTTATTTGTACTTGTTTTTGTCGAAATTTCTTTCTATCAATGCTTAATTTCATAGCATTCGCGTTTCCCGACATACTTATAGAAATAACTCTGAATCTGTTTCTTTTGAAGACATTGATTACATTTTACGTCACTTTCGTATTTTAAAGTTATTACTGAAAGTGGGATACCGATGAGTGCTATTAGTGTATCAGTAGATATTTATCCGTACCCGCGTGAAAGTTGTAGTATTGAAACATTTGAATTGACGCTGCTAATCTTGCGAGTTCCTGATTTGCAAGATTACCCCTGGATGCATCGGACACTGTTGTTACTATTGTTACTACTACGTTCTACTATTGTTAATTACCAAGTTTTTAAAATACTTAACAGCCTTAATTTGGATGTTAATTGAACTGAGTTTTGAGGATAGGATACGAGATTTAATCTTTAATAGTTTTGCATCGGATCCAGTTAATGGTGGAAACTGCAGTTTCCCTAGAATATGGAGTGATTGTACGTGATGTATGCTAAAACTGTGAATCCTCGTTTCTGGCTGTATGTTGTTATCTAGACGGTGAGGCTCATTTAAGTCAAGTGCCTGGCTTTCTTCTGTGATAGTGTATCATGAGTTAGCTAAAGGGCTGCGGCAAATGCTAACTTCAGATGACGACCAGTGCGACAAGAAAAAATGAAGCTGAAGTCACCAGAAAAGACAAAAAGGGTGTATCCCATTCAGTTCAGTTTCTTTAGCAGTACATTTACTGTATCAAAACATATAGGATTAGCTACAGGCAGGAGCTCTGCGGACAACACTTCTGTAACCGTTATAAGAAGATGCAACCGCCCCAATTATTGTGGATGATCCATGGAGATATATACGAGCTGATGAGCCAGCTATGATTCCGGAATAGTTAAATATTTTTAGCTGTGTGAGAATGTCGAGTCATTCTACGTTGTAGAATACGTTGTAGAATACGTTGTAGAATAGAAGTTGTAGAATACGTTGCGTGTAAACATTTCTCATATGATCTCTGAACCCAAATTTTCTGATATGTTGAAGATGATTAGATTCGAGGTAATGAGAGAGTCAGAAAATTATCAGCATCTCTGCAATTTGCTTAATATCATAGAAGGCAGATTGGGGTGTCGATTTTGGTTTAGAGGGTGACCACTTGCATAACCAAAAATACTTCGACACCGTGACTCAATAACCGGGGAAGTAATCGTATTTAAAGCAAACGATTGCCCAGCGCGTAATGAATTATGGGAAATTTTTGGGTGTTAGCTTAAGTATTCTAAAATCTATGGAGCCCTGGACGGGTGCTTTTTATCGTGTAACATGTATACTGCTATCTTATAACTTCCACTTTATTGAATGATATGTCTGTTCTAGGATTATATTTCGTGTCTGCATTATATTTTGTGGTATATGCCGAAGGACAGGGCACTTGATGTGTTAGGTAGTCTAAGTTGTATTTTATTGCTTTAAATCAATAAAGTGTAGATGTATTATATATAATGTCACAGCAATTTTACACTATGATTTTTACTTTTGTAATTATTTGCTATGTATTCATAAGAAATTCCTTTTGAAGCTGTTTATGTGCCATCCCCAAGTGTAAATTAAAAATTCAATAAATTATTAATATATGGGCAAAAATATTACTGTGGTACTAACTTCATTTTTAATTTGCATAAAACTTTATTTATAATTTTTACATTCATTATTGTAGATGATCATATGTAACAGTTTATAATGGTTTTATATCAGCATTCAAATTATTATTCTGCAAATGTGCATGTAATTATGAATGCAAGATATTATGATTTATTTTGACTTATATTGCCTCTGAATTCAAATTTCTTATAGAAATATTATTTCTTTTTTTAATGGTATCTGATATATTTTAATAAATAACAAATGTTAGCTAAATGTTTAGCATTAGCAATCTTAAAAATTCTATACTGTTAGTTTACTGCTGCAATTGCGCATTATCTAAGTTTATTATCAATATGATTTCTACTTTTGTAGTTATTTGACACCTATTCATATCTGTTTATTTGTCATCTCCAATTGTATATATATCTACTCTCTATATATAAAATCCTAATGAAACGGATTTATGAAACGACATTATGGAACGATTTTATGAAACGACTATACAAAACGACTATATGAAACGGCTTTATGAAACGATCTTATGAAACGATTGATTAAACAACTGATTATGTTTCACGGCGATTTCTCCGAAAATATGGAATATTTTGCGATAAAATTAACACAAAAAATCCGTATTGATCCGCAGATCACAAAAGTGGTATTAGAATTTTTAAATTCGAATTAGTTATCGAAATATATATATTTTTTCTAAATTTAAGTACTTTTCTCAAATGATGGCAACTCAAATTTTAATCATAACAGATTTTTTTTATTTCATATTTCAGAAAATTTTATTATTTTAAATTAATTTGTCGACCAGTTTGGCCTTCCTTAAATGTATGGTAAGAAATGTATCATGTTACATTTATTCATAATTTTATGTACTTGAACAATCTTTCGCCAAATCGGAAGATCCTGATAGAAAAATCAAGAACTCGGTATTTTTATGTTAGCACGACGCAGGTGATAAATCGCCAAACATTTCTCCCGTCGCATTTATTTTTATTCCATTATCATTTTATTTAATTCAAAACTTTCATTTAAAACTAAAACATTTGAAATTAATGGCGTTCACTTAATTCCTTTTTTTTAAACGACTAGGGGGCTCTGCCCCCAACGAGCTACGCTCGTCAACCCCGTTCAGACACCGCAGACTCTAAAAGTACGCTAATTTGATCGGCTTTAAAAAGATTTCGGAAGATTGAATTATAATTTAAAAAACAGTGGCGATCTCCCTATAAGCGGATTTCTATTCATTTCTCTATGAATGGGGAATTTTAAGGCCAAATCCGCTGCGGCACTACTTGATGAACCCGTCGACCAATTTCACCAAATTATACAAATCGCCAAAGCACTCGCCAATTATACAAACTGACATAATTTTTATTTTAAATAACGAAAGAACAAATAAATTAGTGCAACATTAATAAAAATACAAATAAAACGTCGAAATAAAAATAACTTGATGACGTAGACACGTTTAACTTGCTTAAAGTCAAGTTAATGTGACATTTACGATCAACCATTATTGGCATTTAATCTTATAGTTTGGCGAATGATAGATTTTTGGTCGACGGGATAACTAAGTAGTACCAAAAATACATATGTCAATCGCTGTTTTTATCTTTGACGTAGACACGTGTAACAACATTTCAAAATAAGCTAATGTAAAAGGAATTAAGTAAACAGCGTCTTTGTCTCCCGGTATTTTTTAACAAAGCGAAAGGAAAATTCTTTTAAATAAGACTTTTTAAATTAATCGTTTTTAATCTGACGTAATTTTGACCAAACTATTCTTTCTCTTTTTAATATTCACGTGAAAATACTTGTGTTAGAAATGAAATATTATTTGCGCTTTCATAACAAAAATAGTTGAAAAGTATCCGCTCAAAATATCAAATAAATGTCTAGCGCAATTTCTGAATTTAAACCTTTTTGCAATATTATTTTGTATTCATTTTATGTAATAACTGTAATGTGACGTAAATATGACGTAATTTCTTCTATTTAAAACTTATAACGCATGTTAATAAATTTATTATTTTACAAATTCCTTTCTCTCTTAAAATTCACGTGTAATTATAGTTTTTATGACGTAATTTTTAATAAGTTCCTGCTTTTTGTACATAATTATTTAATTCTAATTCCAAATGTTGTTTTCTGTTTATAATAGTCACGTGTAAATAAATTTTTAATTTATTTACAAGTATAAATATATATTTTTTTTTAAGCAAACATTATTGTTTCTACAGTTTATGCAGTTGGCAACAGTTTAAATTAATATCACTTTCTAAAATCTGTAAAAAATATCTCTAGAAATGCTGAAAATTTGAATTTAAAATAGAAATGAAACCTCGAGAAATGAGTCAAATTAAAAAAAAAAATTAATTCTGCACACCGGGAAATTATAACGTATAAAATGATATAAAAATTATTAAATTCCGATGTATAGTTTTTGCTCCTATAAAACTTTTTTAGTGGAACGATTTTGCCCAACCTTAGCATTAAATATCTCTTAAAATAATTCTTCGATTTGAAAACTGTCTGCATCAGCGAGTTTATCAAACATTTCTGTATAATACTACCAATTTTCATATTTTTGTATCAATATTTTTCTTAATATTAACGAAGAAAGACCTCCGGTCACAAAAAATTCAAAACCGGCGGCGGCGGCGGCGGTGACAGCGGTAGTTACTTTTTTTTAGAATAGAGAGAAACGAAAAGAAAAATATTAGGCACAGATGTCATATACGTACTAGGGTACCTAATTGACACCAAAATGTCGTTATTTTACCTGACATGGTAACCCAGCTATTATTGCTTATTTATTAATAAATGTTTATTTACATTTATTTTTTTTTATTTAAATAAATATCTTAAATTTTTTTATAGATATTAATTAAATTTTTTTTTTATTTATTCATATTTTATTTTAAAAATAATAGAAAATAATTTAAAAATACACATGTAACTCGTATTAGAAAACAAGGTTTTCGCCGAATTGCCGTAAACAAAAAAATCACGCCAACCCGGTCCGTATATAACATGTGTGCCAAAATTCAAAACAACAAATCGTGACATTTAATTTTATCATCAAAGCAATGTTTTAATGGTACTACTTAGTTATCCCGTCGACCAATTTCACCAAATTATACAAAGTGCCAAACCACTCGCCAAATTATACAAATTGACATAATTTTTATTTTAAATAACGAAAGAACAAATGCATTAGTATAACATTAATAAAATACAAATAAAACGTCGAAATAAAAATCACTTGATGGTGTAAACACGTGTAACTTCCTTAATATCGAGTGAATGTGACATTCACGATCAGCCATTATTGGCATTTAATATTATTGTTTGGCCAT
Organism: Maratus speciosus; assembly: GCA_963932465.1. Taxonomy (NCBI): domain Eukaryota; kingdom Metazoa; phylum Arthropoda; class Arachnida; order Araneae; family Salticidae; genus Maratus; species Maratus speciosus. Next base: position 481,450,002 of record OZ010786.1, on the reverse strand, counting down.
AGATTTTGGGTCCAAGGCGTAACCATGTATTAACATTTTAATTTACCACTCGAAAAAAAAAATGCTAAATGGCATGTTAAATAAAGCTATTGACGAGATTTTCAGCGGGCTAACGTAAAAGTCCCAATAATTCTTTGCGATCTTGGCAACTTTTAAGTAGTTTAATTTGAAAAAATAATTTTGATTATTTAATGAAAATGGAAACCTTTCTTGTGAATAGCGAAGCGATCAGCCCGTAATTGTTTATGGATGTTACATGACTTGGAGTATAATAATATAAGTGAAAAGATGGCGATAGAAGAATATTTGGCGACTTATCACCTGTGGCTGACTAACATTAAAGTACCGAAATGGCCGCTTGAAATATAAAAAGCGAAGGGATCAGCCCGTAATTGTTTATGGCAGTTACATGACTTAGAGTATTATAATATAGGTGAAATGATGGCGATACAATTATACTTGGCGACTTATAATGCGTAGCTGGCTAACATTAAAGTACCAAAATGGCCGCGTGGAAAATAAAAAGCTAAGGGATCCACCTGGAACTGTTGATGATAATCACATGACTTAGCCTATTATTATAGAGATTGTTTTCAATTCTAAAAACAGATCAAAGAATAATATTTTCTAATAATTAAAAATTAATTTACACGTGACTATTAAAAGCAGAAAAAAACTTTAAATTTACTATTAAATGAGTACGTGTTAAAAATAGGAAAATATTGAAAATTATGTCTTAAAAATTGTATTTACACGTTAATATTAAAAGAGAAAGGAAGCTTTAAAATAATAATTACATTAATATGCGTTTAACCGTTTCAGGGGCAAGGCATTTCTATTCGTTGAAGTCAGTGAATGGCACCAGAATTTACAAACAAATTTCGAAAGACGAAAATGCTTTTGTTCACTTACTTAAGAAAAGGAAAATTCTCATTCCAATATTCTGGTGCCAATTTGGCATTTAAGAATTAAAACTAAGCGGTCCAAAAATAAACCACCGCCTTTGAAAGGTTTAAAGCAGTAAATTGTAGTAATCGTCGTAAATTATATTAAGTCAATCGTTTTATAAAGCTGTTAAAATGTACCGGGAGGCAAAGACTCTGTTTACTTAATTCATATTATTTTATCTTCTTTTCAAATGTTTAACAGATCTTCTTTAATCGAACATGAAAAAAAAAAACATTGGCTGTCTTAACAGCAACTGATTCGGCCTTAAATTTTCGCAATTAAAGGGAATTAAATGGAAACCCGTTTTATTATAATTCAATCTTCTCTAATCTTTTTGAAAACCGATCAGATTAGCATGCTTTTAGATTCTGCGGTGTCTGAAAAAGGGTTGGCGAGCTTAGCTTGTAAGGAGCAGAGCCCCCTAGTATACAAATAAACTAAGATAACCCAAAATTCCATAAATTTAAATTAAAACCCAACGTATAACTAAACAAAAGAACACCATTACCAATTGAACAAGCAGAAAATATAAATGAAAGAGACATTAATACAACTAACTAAAACATAAAGAATATATATATATATCTATATATATATATATATATATAAATCTTTCGTATACAGTTCATATTTTGGAGGTAACGAAAAAGTATGTATAATATTTTTATCGTGTATCTACTTCTACATATTCGATAAAAATATTTCAGATGTGGGTAGACGAACTTAATATGATGCGTGGGAAGTACTGAATTCATACGAAAATATTTTGACAGAGTTAGGGAAGTTTGAATATCGTTAAAATGTTGTTTTCGATAACGAAATATGTTTGTTATATTTCGTGTTAAATATAATAATATTTCCTCTTACATTTTGATTTAATATTTTTGCGATGTTAACTTATTATTGTAGCATTAAAATAATAAGCATGAGAAGGAAGATCTGGTAGTTATGAAATTATTCAATAACTGTACTTTATATCTTTACGATTCCAGAAAGTATATTTAAATAAATTAATCAATACTGTGAAAAAATAGGGATATTTAACGACTAGAGTCGATAGTCATTTAAAAATGGCCTTTTACAAAGATGAAAAGAAAGTGTTTTGTTTTTATTTTGTATTTTAATGTTTTATTCATTAATAAGTATAACTCAATATTATCTAATGCCAGGTGATCTAACGCAGGTTGCACAGTAGGGTGGGTCGAAAAAACCGAAATTTTTATAATCGAAATGTAATAGCGCGGAAAAGTTGCCTTTTGTAATACAGAATAAATTTCTAAAATATTACATCGATCGGTTAATAACCTTTACCGCCGCAAGGGGGCCAAAGTTACAAAAAATCGCAAAAAACATGTTTTTTTTTTTCATTTTTTTTTTAATTATCCAAACATACCAATACAATTTTTAATAGAACGCAATAGCTACATGAAGATATGAGAAATGTCCCGGTAAATGTTTATTATGATGAAATCATATCTTTATTTGCCGCAAAAAGACCATATTTTTTGTAAAAATTTCAAAATTTTCAATTTTTAATTTTTTTTTCTAAATTTTTATAATTTCTATAATTTGTCTAGAAATAAATAATTTTACTTTATTAATATATCATAATTTTTTATAACTATTTGTAATAGACTTGAAAATAAAGTTAATCATTCATTTTTCTTCACGATCGCTTCATCTACTGATGTTTTACTTCATAACAGACAATTCATGCCACAAAAATTATATAAAATGAGCAAAATGTTTTAGTATTTTATTAATTAAAATATAGAGATGTTTAACCGAAACGGGTTAAATAAAGTTAAAATGAAGAAGAATTTAATGTAAATGAATTTTATAATATAACTTGCTTTCAGATGAAGCCATTATTTCTCGAGAGGCCAAAACTGATCAGATGTGATCCTCCCTCTGTTCTAGTAAACAAACTTTATCAGTGCTTCAATGAATAATTTCACGCATCTTTATTGTGATTGAGTGGGACAAGGAAAGTTATAATAGCTGGTATCTTTAGCGAACATTTTAAACTCACCAGCGTTTTTAGTCGATAAAGGAACCATAACAGGTGGTTCCGTTAGTTTTCAGTTTTGTCAGTAGACTAAAGCCATACAATTTTAAGCTTCAGTGTTGAAGTCTGCTATGGTAAAGTGACGGATGGCACTATTCCAGCCCACAGAACTTCGTGCTTTTGCAATTTTTTTCATGGCTGGGGCCCTGATGTTCTCCTCTTCATATGCTATCATTCCAAAGAGGCTATTTGTATGATTTGCGAAATAGTCATTTCGTGAAAATACAGGAACTATAATCTTTCGTAGATTATCTGTCAAGTAACGTAAGTTACTAACTATAGTGCACAGATTCTGGAAAACATGAGTGATTCATTTTAATTGTGAACCAACTAATGCAGTACATTTTCAAGATGTACTCAAAGAGTATGACAAGTTAAGAAGAGGGTTTATTTGTTCCAACGTAGAGTCACAAAATTCGAATAGCAGTAATGATCCACCTTGCGTGAAATATTTGTCCAGGGATTAAGCAAAAAAGGTCAATTGTATACACGCGTGTTGAAAGAGCTTGCAATATTTCAGACATATACTTCTGGTCAGTTGACAAATCATCTTTATCAACAGCTAGGTGATCAGATTAAATTGGCTTAAATTTTGCAATTGGTAATAATTCGCAAATAGCAAGAGATCAACCAATTGGGCCACAATATGATAGAGAACCGGTTTTTTGTCAACAAGATGTTTGAAAAGATGTCTCAGTGGAAGCTCATTGAAGTGAGGTCAAGGAAGCCAATAAAGTGGTTTTTTAAATGTTGTTCTCAACTAATCCTACTATAACACCACCTTTGCATCCTGTTTTGAAGACAGTTCCGCGAAATTCAACTGCAATTATTATTCCAGTCGGGATTTCATTTTTCTTCAAAAATTCTATAATGTCATTGCATATAGAAGTCGCCTTGCCAGACGATGGGGTCAAATGACGAAAATAATTCAGACCTGGTTCTAGTACAAAGAGATATGTTCCTCCTTGACTTTGCAAAGATGAAACTTTGCCACCTCTTTAACCTGACAGATATTTCTATCTTTAGGGCCATCAAAGTACAGAGTAAAAGGAGTACATTACAAAAAAAACGAACAAAGTGAAACGTGGCCCTCTAGCAGCGAGAAATTAATTTTACGTGCAGGCAGCTGCAAATGTTTCTATCATTGAGCATTTTTTTTAATAGAATTACAGTGATCATGGTTAACAATGTGCATGAAATTAACAACATAAAATGCCTTTCCCAGCCTATTAGAAGTGTAAAAAATCTGAAAACATTACAAAAGTTATGAAAATTGAAAAAATGAAAAACTTTAATTTTTAACATTTTTTAGAAATTTTGGCCCTGTTATGGCGGTAAAAGCAACGATGTCACAAAAATGGAATGTTAATGTTACATTACTAATATCTTGGCGTGGCTATTGCGTTCTATTAGAAATTGAATAAATATGTTTGGATAATTTAAAAAAAAAAATTGCTAAAAGTATGTTTTTTGCGATTTTTTCGAAATTTGGACCCATTGCGGCGGTAAAAGATGTTAACCAATCGGTGTAATATTTTACGTATTTTATCTTTTTTACAAAAGGCAACTTTTCCGCGCTATTACGTTTCGATTATAAATATTTCGGTTTTTTCGACCCACCCTATTGCACAGTAGGGTGGGTCGAAAAAATTATTTTTTTAATTTTAGGAACGCTTTAGTCTGGAAAAGTTGCCTACTGTAGTAAGAAGAAAAACGGCATATATATATATATATATATATATATTTAAATCGGTTAATATATTCCATTCGCGCATCGTACTTAAAATTTATGAAATATTGCAAAAATCGCACATTTTTTGTAATTTTTTAAAGTTAATTAAAACTTTTGTAATAAAGACGCTTTACTTTTGTTTGCTTTCTTTATGGTTCAAATAATCTAAATAAATTAAATTCTGATCCATAATGTAATTTTCTTCGTTCGCGCAACATCTTAGAAAAAAACATGCATTTACCAAGTTTTTGCAATCTTCACCTAACAACTCTGTTCATTTTGCTTAGTACAAAACGAACCAGAACTCACCACATGGACGTGGTTGCACGTTGGGTTCTACCAACACTCTACTCAACCATCCATCCAATTCTTCGCTATGCTATTTACAGTATATTTACGAGTTACAAATATTTTCCATACAAATATTTTCTATTCTTTGGCTTTGTGATCTTTTTTTTCTATTTTTACTTATTTATATTTACTACACATTTAAAATCTGATTTTTGTTTAGAAATGAGTCTTAACTGATCTAAACTTCAGTATTGCTTTGATATAGCCATCTCTAGATTCATGTCCACATACTTTATTAGAGGCCTCTGTCACAAGTTTGAAGCTCATCTCAACAGCCTGGGTGTGACAAAGAATCATTTGTATTTCTCTGATGAGCGTAGTGTCAGAGTTGATTAATATGAATACAGTTGATTGATATGATAGATGAGTGATTTAATATTATCTTCACTTAGGTTGAGCAGCAATGCGGAAGGATACACCGAACAATATTTCCAACTAATAATTTCAATGTAATCGAGGCTAGAATGTTTCTTCTTTGGGAGAGTTTGTCTTGCTTTTAAGATCCTTCTATAACCGACCTCCGAAATATGTTCTCTTTCATAGACAATCATGTCCAACATAACATTCTCGGGGTGCGCAAAAACGAACTTTCTTTGTATTACTTGTTCGACAACTTGTAGTAATTTGGCGGATAAATAGCATGATGTTTGGTTTGCTTCAATGAAATGCTTTTTTTTTTCCGTCAGTAAAATATTTGCTCATTTTACGGAAAACCACATAGGTATATACGATTTTAAGATGAAGCCGACTATTTGTTTTAAGCTTTCGGAAGGATCTGATGAACGTATATACAACCTAAGAAATCGGTTGGCCGCAGTCATCCGGAATTGGAAAAAGCAGGGTCCCGATTTGCCAAGTCTTCTTAACAATTTTCCAAAGTGATTGAATTTGAAAAGTACAACAAATACTGTTGCTCTTAGCTCAAAAAATTCCTGTCTAGATGAGAAATCGAACAACCTATGTGTTTTTTTTGTTTGTTTGTTTTTTTTTTCACAGCAAGTGAGCTGCTGCACGATTGGCGCACTAAAATATTGGTGATTACACGAATTACGAAATTATTGGCGCCCTACAGTTTGATAGTCAATTGGGAAATGTGGCGAAAAGGTATCTTATCAAAATGCAGGAGGCATATATTCCACATTAGTGTACGTCCTACATAATTTTAGTCGGTGGATGGCACCGTTATTCCATCGGTTGCTTGTTATAGTACCATCACACCCTACTTACTTCTAGTATTTCTAGTTATATTTATAGTTCAGACAAGCAAGAATAATGTTTTGAGTTATATCATTTGATGAACTCGAGGATGGAGATTCTTGTCCATTATCATTTGATCCGATTTCTGGATAAGATATTAGTGTTCTTATTCACATTCCTGGGAAATTGTTGGTAATTTAATTTCTCAACGAATAAAGTATCATATTTCTGTCCGTCGAAGAAAGTACCCTAAATTTTCTCAGGGGGTGGAAATTGACTTTTTAAATCTGTCCTAACACGAGTCTTGTCGCTCATTATTTTACAATTATCAATCACATAAGAAGATTCTGTGTCGATTAACATCCCAAAGTCTAGCAGAACACTTGAATCTATGACAGCTGTTCCCCAATCAGAAACTCAGAACCAATGACTGTTTAGCGCTGTTGAGTTAATTTGAATTCCCATCTGCCATTTTGGCTTTTCACTCGATGTACTCGGTTAGTATTCATCGCCCTCATACTCCGCGTCTTCAAAAGAATTGTGTTTGCGTTCATCGACTTCCGAGTACTCTGCTACATTAAGAAATTTAGAACTATTTTAGGATCCACCCAGAGCTTGTTGAAGATCGCGATCCTTCACATTTTACTTTTTTGTAACTGTTTTGTCAATAGATCCGATTTTTCTTAAATTGCATTTTTTTTCAAGAAACCTGAACCTCAACTAGAGGACAGGAATTTTCTTTCTTTTTTCACATAGGCATTTAACACTAGAACGCTGGAAATCTTGCAACCCCCTGAAACGCCGGCCAGGTGTCGTTTTGACACTGGTCGATATAGTCCAAGAGCTGTTAAACATTTTAGGGAAGGTACTTGAGCCACCCTGAAAATTTGTGCAACACTTCTTTTGTAATGGCTGAATACAAAATTGAATGTCTGGCTGAAGGATCGAGGCCCAAAAACTGTGCCAGACACGTGTCAAGTGCCATATTTTGACTACCAAAAAAAAAAAGGTATTTGAGGCACGCTGAGATTGAGACAGAACAATATTTATACTTAGAAAAAATTATTTTGAAAACGACAGACACTTTAGTCGGCACAAAAACTGTGCCAGACACGTGTCAAGTGCCATTTTTTGACTACCCAAAAAAGGTATTTGAGGCACGCTGAGATTGAGTCAGAATAATATTTATGCTTAGAAAAACATATTTTGAAAATGACAGACACTTTAGTCGGCCCAAAAACTGTGCCAGACACGTGTCAAGTGCCATTTTTTGACTACCCAAAAAAGGTATTTGAGGCAGAATAATATTTATGCTTAGAAAAAAAATATTTTGAAAATGACAGACACTTTAGTCGGCACAAAAAATGTGCCAGACACATGTCAAGTGCCAAATGGCACTTGACACGTGTCTGGCACAGTTTTTGGGCCACGATCCTTCAGCCAGACATTCGATTTTGTATTCCGTCATTACCAAAGAAGTGTTGCACAAATTTTCAGGGTGCCTCAAATACCTACTCAAAAATGTTCAACAGCTCTCCTACTAATATTAAGCGAAAAATTCGAAGAAAATGTGCATTTTAATATTCTTTTTACAAATATCGTACACACACATAATAGTATATCTGTAAAATAAGAATAATTTTCAAGATTTTATGAAAATATTTAAGGTACACATAAATAATATATCTGCAAAATAAGAATAATTTTGCAAGATGATACAGAGATATGTATGCTACACTCAGATAACACATCTGTTAAATAATAATAATTTTGCAAGATGATATGAAAATATATATGGTAAACAGAAATAATTTTGTATCTGTAAAATAAGAATAATTTTTCAAGATGATATGAAAATATAAACAAAAGACATAACTACTTACATTAATTATTAAGATAGGACTTGGTGCAATATAATAGAAATGCAAAAATATCAACGTAAAAAGCACCAATAATTTTAAATTTTAAGCATACCGGTTTCGGTAGCATATAGCATACCTTTCTCAGTGCTATGGATGGCGGAACTGGGAAATAGGAGAGAAAGGACATTTCAACTACTTACATTAGTTACAGTCAATACATTTATAGCCGACATATTTTGTGCATTTGCCAAATGTCATTCTTTTACAAGAACATATTTTATTTGTCATATTGCCATGACATTTTTTAACATCATATTTCCTACGCTTAGAAGGATTTTCAATCTGTAGTTCAGGTTCTTCGCTCCTGCGTTTTTTAGTGAATTTTTCAATATATCCTGCTCCCAATTCTTCAGCTAATGTTGTGATAAATGTATGGCTTGATAATTTTTCTCCTGTCACACGTTTAAAAACAATCCAATCGTTTATCGCAGCAAAGTCTAAAATATTGTAGAATTTATGAATTGTTCATCTTCTTGAAACTGCTTTGACTGAATATTGCCTTGACTTTGGGTCAACAATATCTACGCCACATTTTGTTTCATTATAAAAACTGATGGTTTCAGGTGTTTTATTTGAATTGTTAGCAATTGCAATGTTTGAATGCATAGAACTTAGGACTATCACATTTCATTTCTTTTACACTGGTAAACTGTAAGTGTTGAACCCGATTCTTCATTTTCCAATATTTTTGTTGAATATAACTGTTCTTTTCTGGATTTTATACAATCGGGAATGTCTCGTCTGTCGTTATTCACCGTCGCAACTAAACTCGTCAGTCTTTCCTTTAATTTCTTAGCCAACTCAAGAAAGGAAAAAAAAATGTCAACTGTGACATTTCTTCCAATCTTTTTAAAGGGTTCTATTAGTTTTAAAACCACATACTGAGAAAGTCTGTGGCTTTGATCTCGTTCTTCATTTTTCCCTAGGTAGGGAAATGCGTTCAATATATACTTACTTTCTAAATCTGCAGCTATCAAAACTTTTTGCCCGTATTTATCAGGTTTTGATGCTATAAACTGAGTAAATGGACAGAGAGTCTTACTACGAAATAACTATTCATAAATTGTTATGTTATGGCCTGGCTTGTAACAGCTTATGCAGTTTTCAATAAAACGATTCCATGCTTCCGAAATCATTGCGAATTTATCCTGCTTTGTTCGATAACGACGCGTTGATTTGATATCAAGTCTCAAAAATCTTGATATTTAAAAAAATTGTTTCTGAACATGGTTTCTTTACAAAAATATAAAATATACCCCATAATGAATGAAGTTCCAGATTACTAGCTCCTGAAACTCCTCGTGCATACTAAATTGAAATGTAAGCAAAAAGTTAAAAAAAAAAAAAAAAAAAAAAAAAAAAAAAACAAGCACGCAAATCACATTCATTATTCACATTCCTTTTTGAATAACTAGTTGGACCACTATTTTCTCGCAAAATATTTTGGTTTGCTAATCTACAGGTTGCACTTCCAGAATGACATTATTTCCATTGTGAGCCATCGCCAGCCACAATTGTTTCTGATTTTGAGAATGATCAATTTCAATATCCTCATCTCTATCCAATACAGATGATACAAAGGGAATAAAATTTTCATTATCAGACTGATCATGCATGTCAGATAATTCTCCACCTTCTGATTCATTATCTCACAATTCTCTTAGAAGAGTTGTTATTTCTTTCGCAGTAAGCCCTCTCTTACGAGACATTCTAAGTTTTATTCATAGAAAGTAACTAGAACAAAAGAAAACCTCACAGAAAATCTACTAGTCACAACTTACAAGCAACCGTGCATGCAGCATCTTTGTTAGAAATGAAATCCTACGGCAGGTTTTGAAGCAGCTGAAGCAGATCATGTGATGACTAGGGGTCAAAAGCCAACCCAGGATCCTCTGCTCTACACAATGGAATGATCGCACAGAAGAACATAATTTAAAATTAATAAGGAAATTGAAATTATTGCTGTGTCCAATTGACATCAGCCGGCGTTATAGGTAAATGAATCCGTATGCTAAGTTTGAATAAAGCTAATTCCCCAAAACTTTCTATGTCACATCTTCCTATGTATTTAATAAAAGTGAAGAGAAATAAAAAGAATCCATCAAAATTTAAAGAATTTAGAAAATAGTTTACATGCTTTTGTGTCGAAATGACACCGTCCGGCATTCTAGTGTTAATTAGAATTGTACATTGACATGCATCTGGTTTTGTTAATATAATGTAAATACCACACCAAACATTTAAAGGGTTGGTTTGCTAGTGTGGGTGGAACTCATCGCACAACCACATCCACGTGTTGTGTTCTGTGTCATTTTGTTCTAGCAAAACGAACTAAGTGCACACACGGTGAAAATTGCGAATAATTGGTAAATTTATGTTGTTTTTCTAAGGTGTTGCTCGAACGAAAAAAATTAGATTATTGATCAGAATTTAGTTTATTTAGGTTATGTAAATCATAAAGCAAGTATACAAAACAAAAGCGTGTTTATTTGTAAAGTTTTAATTAACTTAAAAAATTACAAAAAATACGTGGTTTTTGCAATTTTTCATACATTTTAAGTAAGATACGCGATTGGAAGATGTTAACCGATTTTAAAAATTGTTATGCCGTTTTTCTTCTTTTTACAATATGCAACATTCCCGCACTAAAGCGTTCCTAAAATAAAAATAAAAAACACATTTTTTTCGACCAACCCTATTGCACAAGTCCCAGAACAAACTTCCCGATGTACAGAATATAGATAAAAATCACTTACTAATTGAAAATTCTCTTAGATATTTCACATTGAATGAGTACTTTTAGATTGTTACAATACCAAAAAGAATTTTTCTAAAAAAAAATCAAATAAATTTTTAAATAAAGTTTGGAAATTTAAGAAGAGCGATTATTTCCTATTAGGCGCATGCCAGAGGTTAATTGCTGAAGAAATAAAGAAATATTTTGTTACTTACAGTACCCTTTTCTATTCTGATTAATTTCACAGTATAAATACGATGTTAGATGTACATGGCTGTTGAATTTGTATTTTATGAATATTTCTTTTTTTTTGTATTTATCTATTTATTGACGAAGTGTTAATTTCTTTTTGGAATATTAGCCTGAAACAAGCATTGAACAAATCATGTTGTCTTTACAAACAGGTTAATGTTCTTTAGTCAGACTGTACGCAACACAGATAGATTTTAGAAAAAAATATTTATGGAAATTACTTTAAAATGAACAACCAATCAGTAAATTGAGATACAGTTTCTAAACAAATTGCTTTGATAAGTAATTTTCATTTCTATTCTTGACGTTGTATAAATTTGAATTGTGCGATTCTTAAAAGTAAATGAATTTCTAAAAAATAGAAAAGGATTGTTTGGATCGTAGCAGCTGTCTATACAACATCATGGTCGATCATAGACATGCTTTTGCTTTATAATATAGTTTTAGGTTTACAGCTATTGTTAAGAAGATCATTTATATTTTCAAAACTCTGATATTTTTTTACGATTTTGCTTTTATCTAGTTACTCCACAAAGACTCGTGAAAGCGCTTTGATTTTGATATATGTTTATGTAGCAAGTATGAGGGCTTATAACGCATTAAAAAACATTGATAATTCAATTCTATCATAATTGAAAAATAAAACTATTTAGAAAATATATAAAGCTGTTTTGGAAATATATTTATCCATATTAGTTCACTAAAATTGACAATGTGTAAATATTTTTTAGAGATGCAGCCGTATATTATTTATTAATACATTTTTAGCAAGTACACATGTTACAACTTTAAATTTAGTACTGTGATAAGTATGTTCTTCTTTAAGATCAAGTGATGAAATTAGACTTAATTCAAGCATATCTGAAAATGAAGAGATTTAACAAAGAGGTATATTTTTATATATAGAAAAATTATTGTATATGAAATATTCCTGTAACATCAATATATATTTATATTTGGAACAGATGCCATATTTTCCCTCAGACGCTATCTTGAATATTTTCTTGCCGTGAAATCCCTTTTCCGCCCAGTAGTAAATGTCGCCAAGCAGCGATTTATGCGCATGTTATGCCTAACGAGAATAAAATGTAAAACATCGCAACAAAAAATCGCCAAGAAATCTCAAAACACCCAAGATGGCGGCCGCATGAACATACGGCATCTAAGCCTTATTGTAGAGTGAATAAAACAATTAATATATTGTAGCATCAATTTATATTAACTGCTTCTTATAATCACTATGTATTACATACGTAGCGATCTCTTACAGTTTTCATTGTATATTGTTAGCTAATAACTTTTCAGATATACTTGTGAAATGCCTAGAGTCGACCGAACTATGAAAATCGGATCTTTCAAAAATAAAAATAAACGTGTTTTATTATTATTATTATTTCTATTATTACTTGTAAAATTTAAATTGTTTATGATGTGTGTTACATTTTATTTTATAGTTTAATTCACTGCAATTGTAAAACATCGTTTTTCATAGGTAAACCTGTTTTTTTTTTTAACTTTATCTGACTGTTTCGTATAGTCCGAATTAACGTACAATTTTTATTCTGATATATATGTTTATCTCAGGGGAATAATTAGTATTAAATATTAAAATAAAATTGAAATCGGGCCAATCCATTTCAAGTTGTCCAGAAAATCATGTATTCGTTGCTTGACCATTTTTAAAAGATCTGAATTTTTTTGTACAACAACCTTAACATGATCGAAGTTCAAAATGACTATTATTTTAACTTTATTAAATTTTTTTTCTGCATGGCTGGCATCTTTGTTTCATCGTCTGCAGCAATTTTCTCACTGGAGGGGTTTACGGAATTGTAAATAATTCATCGTTTATTTATCCAATTCAACTGCGGATTAAAGCAATTTGTACAGAATACTTTGGGCTAAAGATCTGGCAATGGAGTAGTTTCCGAAACTAATGGCTTATTGGTAAAATTTAAGCATAATTTTTCAGTTTTTTTGTCAAAATTTGTCCATTTAAAAGAGGAAATTTTTCTAGCAAGGAATACTGTCACCATGACATAATTTTTTTTTTTTTTTTTTTTTTTTTTTTACAAATAGGCCAAAAGTACTTGTACTCAGACGCCAAGTTCCAGATCTGGGACTTGCTTTCTCTTCGCTAAAAAAAATCCCAAATTTTTCAAAAATGACAAAAATCGCACTTTTCAGGCTTTGATAGCTCTGGTGGGGCACGAGATAAAAATCTGATTTTTTTTTATATAAGAGTATTGTATGGTATTGTTATGCACAAGAAATTTCAGGATGTAGATTTGATTACAAACTGAGATATGGCAAGGGCAACATGTCAAAACAATACTGCCAAACTATTATTTTGTGGTAGTCACAGCTAAGTATTTATCTCAGAGTGTCATTTAAATTTATGTTTTTGATTATCTTTAAATAATCGTAACAGAAAATAAAGCCCTTTGTAAAGGCCATGAATTTTTTATGGTTTCAATAACTTTTGTGGTAAGTAATTTTAGTAACTAAAAGAAACCTCAGCACTTTTACATAAAGAAAAAAAAAATTTTTATACAAGACCTGAGACAAAAATAAAATAAGGAAAAAGAAATACTGTTATTGTTGTCATACTTGTTGCGACATGATCAAACGTGTCAAAACACATTCTTGCTTGCTGGTTCAAAAACCACAATTTTGATCTTTCTCAAAATTTGATTTGTAGGAACCAAGTCTTGTCATCTCTTGGTAACTTGATTGAAGATCTTGGCCCTGCTGGCTCATAGAAATATACTTTGATGTGCAAGCCTCATGCAAGCCATGTGCAAGCCTCAATTCATTGATAATTCCTAGCTAAATTCTTATGCAAAAATGTGATTTTTCTCCAGTATAAATTTTGAAAAGGCTTTGGGTATCTTTACTTTCTGAACATTGCTTGAATCTGATGCATGTTAACATCGCATAATGTTTCATTTACAGGAACATACTTATGGTAGGAACAAGTTTCAAGGACTGGCAAGAAGCATTAAAATTGTGGTTTTTAAACCAAAAAGCAGGAATGTGTTTTGATATGTTTGATAATGTTTAAACGAGTATTCCAACATTAACAGCTTTTCTCTTTTCCTATTCTGTTTTTGTCTCAGGTCTTGTGTATATATATATATATATATATATATATATATATATGTAAAAGTGCTGAGGTTTATTTTATTTACTAAAATTACAACAGAAATTACTGAAACCATACAAAATGTAGGCCTTAGACATAATTATTTTTTAAATTAATTGCAAAAGTCTTTACTTTCTGTTACTATTATTTAAAGATAATCTAAAAAATAAATTTAAATGATACTCTGACATAAATACTTAGCTGTGACTACAACAAAACAATAGTTTGGCAGTATTGTTTTCACATGTTGCCCTTGCCATAATCTCAATTTGTAGTCAAATCTCCATCCTGAAATATTTCTTGTGCATAACACTACCATACAATACTCTTATAAAAAGAAATTTCAGATTGTTATATCGTGCCCCACCAGAGATATCAAAGCCTGAAAAGTGCGATTTTTGTCATTTTTGAAAAAATTGGGATTTTTTTTAGCGAAGAGAAAGTAAGTCTCAGATCTGGAACTCGGTGTGTGAGTACAAGTACTTTCGGCCTATTTGTGAAGAAAAAAATTATGTCATGTTGACATTTTTCCTTGCTAGAAAAAATTCCTCTTGTAAACGGACAAATTTTGGAAAAAAACTAAAACTTTATGCTTAAATTTTAGCAATAAGCAGTTAGTTTCGGAAACTACTCCATTTCCAAATTTTTAGCCCAATGTATTCTGTACAAATTGCTTTAATCCGCACTTGAATTGGATAAATAAACGATGAATTATTTACAATTCCGTAAACCATTTTTGTGAGAAAATTGCTGCAGACAATGAAACAAAGATGGCCTCCATGCACAAACAAAAATTAATAAAACTAAAATAATAGTCATTTTGAACTTCCATCATGTTATGGTTGCGGTATAAAAAATTTCAGATTTTTTAAAAATGGTCGAGCAACCAGTGCTGGACCACTTGAAATGGATTTACTCAACTTTAAATCTCTCATAATTTAAAAATGTTTTTTAATGACAAATTAAATAAATGTTATAGTATTTTTATTTTTAAAAACTTATAAATTAATGCACATTTATATAATTTCTTTTTTATTTCTGTAGGATATATAAATAAATTATTTTACAGCAGTGTCAATTTACATTAAATAATTTTAATAATCATCATTATTATTATGAAACCTGTTTTTGTATGCATATTGTTAATTAATAGTTATTCTATCATAAACTTCTCATTAATGCTGCAGGGTCCATGTTTAAATACCAGGTGAAAGTAATCCATTAACAGGTTCTGTTTCATCATATTATTTTAATTACATTTTTGCTGGTCCAGAACCTTCCTATAAGCATTATTTTGCAGACCTGTTTAGATTTTATTCATAATAGATGATACCCATTTTAAAGACGTGAATGTTTATGATGTGCCAGCCAATTTCTGTTCTATTACTGCTGATCCAAATATTTTTACTTCTACAGAGTGTCCAAATTTTGGACAGTCGAACACATAATTTTTTGTTGGAAACATACCGTTTGTAGTGAGTTATAGATAGAGAGATAATTTTATATTTTTTAACATTTTCCAAAATTGTTAAAATTTGTTTCTGAATCCAGTTTGTCTGTCTGTCCGTGTTCTACCTCTCGTAATTATACTCGGATATCCATGTAATTTTTATATATTATATTTATTATAGGATGTTTCTATTGAAAATAAAACATGCAGCATTTTTAACTCCTTTACGTGGGAACATATGATAATTCAGTTACATTATTGTCTATGGGGGAATATCGTTTTCGATGCATTTTACTGATGTTACAATACTTCAAGCATAATTAAATTTATAGGCAGTACTTAGGTGAACCAAAACATGTTATTTAAGAAGTACTGAATAAATAGCAATTATTGTTCGATTATATTGACGCCTAACGAATTCGCAACGGACTATAGTGGATTTCATTGAATTAAAAGTTGAACATTCTGTTAGTAACCTTAAATGACATTCTGAGAGTGATGAAAAATGTCTCATAATATATGCCTATTAATATATGTATAATACATTAATAGGCATATATATTCATTTTAATACATATGCATTTATAAATATATATTCATAATATATTCATAAAATTAAAAATTGACCAGTCAGTTAATGACATTAAATAATATTCTGATAGTCATGGAAAATGTTTCATAATATATGTCTAATAGGGTGGGCCCATTTTTTTTTCTTTTTCATTCGCTATACTTCCAAAAACGTATTTCTAGGGTTGCTTAGTAAAATGCAAGAAGAAAATTAATACATTTTTACGTTTGGCGGTAGTGCATCGGGCCTAAAATTTGAGAAAAAGAACGATTTTCATATTTTTTCTAATAAATGAAATTAAATCAAATAACATCTACAACAAGCAGCTATTGACATATTTTAGTAGATTGGAGTATAGAAATGATAAATAAATGAAAAATTATATACCTTTCGAAATACATTGGCAGCGTATTATGTTTAAATAAAAGCATTTTTTTTTTAATGATTGAAACAAAAACTACTTTTCTGATTGTACTTTTCCTGTGTCGTTCTTATAAAACCATCTCTTAAACCGGACCCGAAGACCTTTTGTGAAGCCTCGGTTACCATCTTCACGCTTCGTTCTACTGCTTGTGTGTGACATGCTAATTGGTCAAAGTTCCACTGGATTGCTGTTTCACCTGATTGGACCTTAGACCAAATCTCATCGTTGGTAACTCTTCACAGCAAAGGTGATGATGAAAGTTCCAGTGAATCATTTCGATGTAGTCTGTAGCTAGAAAATTGATTTTGGGTGTTTGAAAACACCTGATTGACTTTCTTTTTAGAAGCTAAGTTTCTAACATTTCTAGTTCTTCTGAAACATAACTCTGGTATATGATCCCTTTTATCTCCTATCATACTCAAAAGCATGTTTTCTGGATTGGCAAAATATACGTTCCTCTCAAACACAGGGTCAATGACCTTCAGCAAGTTTTCTGAGAGGAATTTTGGCGATTTTATAACTTTCAATACATTTTCCTGTCCATTTCTGAAGCATTTACTTTTTTTATTCTAAACCATACTGGTACATTTGACTTTAGAAGAACAGAAACTAAGGTCTTGTGTTCGTCTGTTGGATTTTCAATTTTTAAATACAACCGGAGAATTCTGTTTGCCGTTGTTAACCACCTTAACTGGGAAAGTGTGACAGGCTCACGAACAGATAAATCTTCAGTACAGCTGCCTGCTTTTATAGCACAACTAATGTCCAGCAGATACTGCTTATCTTTGGTTAAAATTTGCCGGTCAATTTCTGGAATTTTACACTCAACACTCGTCAAAATTTACAACTGGGAATTTCTCACACTTCCTGAGCTTCCTGCCAATCGGACCACTAAATGATTTTGGACCAGTCGTTTCACCATATAAAGTTTGAAAAAAATGCCGGAATGGCAATTCATTGGAATGTAAGAGGCACCCGCGCGCACACACACACACACTAGTGCTCTTTTAACTACTTCTTCTATTGTGCGAATAACACCGGTTTTCCACCACATATTATTAACGGTGCCATCACATCCAATCACATTTCTTTGCTTCCTTTACGTCTACACTTCCAATTTTCCAATAAAATACATTCTTCGGAACTACAAGAGTTTTAGTTCAATGATGGGTATCTTTTTTTGCTTTTTCATAGTTACAAATAACAGAGTCAGGACACTCAGAACCGCAGGGACCAATTTAGAATTTCAATCAAGTGTTATTTTGCACTTAAACGCAGAGACATCAAAAAGTAACAAAGCTTGTTTTTGAAACCTTCAACTCTCTTTTTGAACTTTTACTTTCTCTTATCACGCTTAAAGGACTTCATAAGATTACAATAACTGTCATGATATGCATTTATTAACAAAACCATTCTGTAAGGCGTTACTGTCGGTATCGATGCTTTATGAAACATATATTTAACTTGTGGTGTCACAATAATCGAAACGTGAGAAAAATTAAATCACCTGATGTTAGATTTTCAAGGTTAAGATGTAATTTTCATGGAAGCAACACTTGAGAACGTCTTCATAAGTTGGAAGTTTATTCACATGTACTATTGGGTGGCCAAAGAACGAGCAGTTAAAGTCACTGCGAGTGGAAACATCCATAACACAGTGCTTAATATAATCAATAAATCGAAACACTTTTTAAGCACTCACTAATTAAACCAGTCTGTAAGAAACGCGATTGAAATGCACAATAAGAACACACTGCTAATCATTGCCGGAAGATTTCTAGCGAACAACTCACAGAAAGCGTTGTGTCATAAAGCGCACACATACGTATCGCCCAGTGCATTGTTAAACGTCAGTACAGGTAGTATTGACAGGCTCCAATTCGCATCAGGGCGCGACGCGCTGGACTGCTGCCAGAATAAAAGGTCCTAGAATACAACTATATTGCGACAATTTAAGGATTATTTAATTGCTTTGCGCTACCCTAAATGAAGTAATTTTGTTTTGTTTTTTATTTAAAGTGTTTTTTTTTTAATCTCTCATTTAATGCTTTTTCCTGATAGCAGTTTTTTATCTTTATCGTTTATAGCTTTAAAAAAAGAAAGAAAACTATTGCCTTTTTCAATAAATTTCAAATGTTCAAGTGTGATGCGCTACCGCCAAACGTAAAAAATTATTTAATTTGGTTTTTGCATTTTTCTAAGCAACCCTAAAGCCAAGTTTTCCGCAGTATAGCGAATCAAAAAACAAAAACAAAAAAATTTTGGCCTACCCTAATGTCTAATAATGCATTTATAATACATTATTAGGCATATACATACATGTATGCATTTATAAATACACTGGTCATCAAAATTAAAGGATAATTAAAATTGTGCTCACTAAGTCAATGTTGCAACCAATGCCCAATGCTACAATTTTTTATGTTAATTACATTCTATTGAATACAAAATTGCACTTCCGCGCATAAGCTAGCTTGGGAAATATGCAAATTAGGTGATTGTCAATGTAGTGCGCAATGGACATATGTTGGAATTCAGGTCTGTGGTGTTGTTTAACCCTTAAATGCCTGGTGTTGCTTTTCGGCAAGATACCCAATTTAGGCTCTAAAATACTATTAGAATAATATTGAAGCTATACTGCCTAACGTTACCAATAAAATACATTCTGAAGATATTATTAAATTAATTTTCGACATGTAGATGGCAACACGTGTGCTGTTTAAGAATAAAGATTGATTTATTTTTTCCAATGTTGCTATTTGTTCTTTTTGTTTTGTTTGGAAGCTTACGAAATATTCTATTTTGACCTGCAGTGAGCAAGTAAAATTTACTTTTTATTATAGTTCCTAAGATTCTTGTGTGTTTAATATTATAGAATTTTATCAAGGGAAATTATTTTTTCAATTAAACACCAGTATTGCCGATTAGTAACAATCTGATTTTTTGGCCTAAACTATGCTTAAAACAAATAATGATTTTTTTTAAGTATTTTTCCCGTAATTTATTTAAAAAATAAAAGCCGAAAAACTTTATTACAATGATTTTTGAAAAATCAGGCATTTAAGGGTTGAAGTGAATGCGGTGTCTGAGAGTGATGAGTATTCATTAGTTATGGCTCAAAGGCATAATTTAAGTGAATATCAAAAGTAACAAATAATTTGTAGAATCGAGGGAGGTCGAACACAAATGGAAGTCGTCCAAGATTTGAATATCCCTTAAAATGTCACAACAAGAGCTTCGAGCCCCTTTTTAAGCACTGGATCCGTTGATAGACAACCTGGTCAAGGGAGACAAACAGCAACAACTGTATATTAAGACCGTTTTCTGTCATTGTTGGCTCGAAGAAACTGCGAAGCGACTACAAGAGATTTGGTTTCAGACTACCAGGCTGCCACATGAACTTGAATTAGCCATTCTCCTGCTAAACGAGAGCTTAAAAAGGATGCACTGTACGCGAGAAAACCACCAGTTTTTGTTCCACTCACTCCAGCTTCCAAAGGGGCCCGTTTAAACTGTTGCCTTCGTCATGTTCAATGGGGCCAAGGAGACTGGGTTCGAACGCGATATTTCATGGACAAAGGAAGACAAGTTGCGTGTTCCCCCCTCTCTTCAGATCAAAATACCTCTAGAATCAGTGTTCAGACTATATGTGGACTCGTCATTAAACAATTCTCGAGTGCAGTCTTTTTTGCGTCTAGAGTGGCATACAAACTATTGGTCTTCTTGCATACAGTCCACCATTGTTATGCATTCGTGCAGTAGTAGAACGGCTAATTCGAGTTCCTATGGCAGCCTGAAGGTCTGAAACCAAATCTCTTGCGGTCCCTTCGTGGTTTCTTTGTGCCGAAAATGACAGAAAATGGTCTTAGGATGCAGTTGTTGCGTTTAGTATCCCTTAACCAGGCTGCCTATAAACGGATTCAGTGCTTAAAAAGCGGCTCAAAACTCATGATATGACACTTTGTGGGATATTCAAATCTTGGGCGACCTCCATTTGTGTGACCTCCTCGATTCTAATAATTATTCACCACTTTTGACTTTCACTTAAATGATGCCTTCGAACCATAACTATTGATTACTGATCACTCTCAGACACCACATTTACTTTAAATAACAATGCAGACCCGAATTCCAACATACGTCCATTGCGTACCACATTGTCAATCACATAATTTGCATATTTCTTACGCTAACGTATGCGCGGAAGTCTAATTTTGTATTCAATAGTATTTAATTAACATAAATAATTGCAGCATCGGGCATTGGTTGAAAGATAAACTTTGTGATGATATTTTTTCTCATTATCCTTTAATTTTGATGACCAGTGTATATGTTCATAACATATATGCATAATATTAAAAATTGATCATTCTGTTAGAGACATTAAATAACATTCTGACAGTGATGGAAAATGTTTCGTGATATATCTCAAATAATACATTAATAATTAATATTAGGTATATATATTCATATGGTTATATATACATTTAAAAATATATATCCTTAAAATATAATTAAAAAAATATATATTAAATAAATATATTAAAAATATAATCCCTTAAATCTTTGTGGCTTAGTGGTAGAGCACTGGAGATCTATTCCAGGGGCCCGGGTTCGATTCCCGGCTTGGACATTTTCCACTAAGTTGGTTTACGACTTGTTAGCAATGTGATTAATCACGTATTTAATATTCAATAGAATAGAATATTTTAGAAATAGGGCTGGCGGACATTACTTGGTGATGAATTATTGGAGAGCATATTAGCATTTCCATATCATTTTTATCATAAACTCTATTAATCATCATTGACAAATTTAAATAGTTGTTTACGGATTTACTATTTGATTTTTCCACATATTATATTAGTTTTTAACACAATCATTCAGTCGGTCAATAAATGATAGCTGTTGTTTGTCCACACAGTTAGTAATTCTGATATATGTTTACGACCTTTGTATATTTAAAGCAATCATTTCAAGTACTTTATATTCACCTTATTTAAACCATTTATAAAAGTCACATTAGTAATATAGTAAAACATGTAAAAATAGTATCTGTCTATAGCAAATTTCCGCCATAAGCAAAATAGTTTTATGGTCACTGTGGATCAAATACCATATACATTTACATGCTAAGACCTAAACCAGTCTATATCACGTTTTGTCTATTTATAGGGACTCATATATTTCAGCATTTACTTTAGTTTATTTGAGGGGTGCTACTGTATTTTTATTATAGTTACTTCCTCTTAAGTTTTAGAAGTAAACTAACATGATTGCTACAATCCTTAATTAATGTTTTATTATGGGGTAAAATTAAATCTGCTGAAATTAAATAGCAACAAATTTACAAGTAAATACTTTCTTTAATAACCATTTTTCCAGTAGCTGATCAATCGAAGAAATCAGTCGAAAATTAAAAAATTAACCTTCAAAATATTATGCTTAATCTGTGTAACAATAACTCATATAAAACTATTATTTGAAATAAGCATTATGGAAGTTTATTAATTTAACTTACCGTAATTGACTACAACTAATCAAAAACTAAATTTTTACATTTCCTACCGAATGAAAAATTCCTAAATTGGCTTCTCTTACAGCATGCAGGTGACAACCATATGACAAGAAGTTTCACAACATTCAAACAAAAATATTATGTCTAGTGCCACGTGTAAAACTCACTTCCGACTGAAATGGCACAAGATTTCAAAAATTTGATCAATTACTGGAAGGTTATCAACGGCTGGCGAGGTCGCCCTATTATAGTTTGTATTAACTGTACTGAGTACAATTATGAATGTGCATTGTGCATTAGAATATTTATAAAAAACGTCTACATTACTGAAAACATGTTCTTTAAATCTATTTAATGATAGACATAATATTTTATGAAAATAAGATACATACTTAATTTAAAATATTTGTTCACATGAACAATAATTTGAACATGCATTTTTCTTAGAATATTTGATCTAACAATATTTTTGTGGTTGTACAGGGTTGCTGGAGGAAAAGTGTATTAGTGGTAATTGGGTTCTAGTGTATTTTTTTATATTTGGTGTAATGTTTGCAAATTTGCGTGTTTCAGGACTAATGAAAAAATATGGGAATAGTATATTTATCATCTATAACTCCGAAATGCAATAAAATAGCTGTTTTTATAATGAAAACTTTCACTCGGGCACTCGTAAAACTCAAGTTACTCTCTTACCATGTAACGTAGAATTGAGAAACGTAACATCTACATTTCAAAATTTTATCAGCATCTTACAGTAAAAAATAATGATCGTGCGTATAATATCTCTTTCAAATAGCTGTGCATGGTAGAAGAAAGATGTTTTTAATAAAAGTATGTAAAACTTTTTCTTGTAAGAAAACGAACAAATACAATTTAGAAAGCAAATAAAATAAAAAGATTGCTTTTCCATTGTTGCCCGCATCAGAATGAATTTCTAAAACACATTAAAATGAAATTGTATTTTCAAAGATCAATATTCTGAAGCAAGGCAATCGAAAACGGAATATATGAAATGAGATATTTAAAATATTTGTAATCTAAGTACCCAAATAAAGAATATTGCCGTTAAATGTAATTATTTTTAACACTGTTTTTTTCCATAATTTTCTAAGATCCTATTTAACAGATCTTAGTTATACAAATATATTATTTAGCATGTACCGTGAGCGTTTCTTCTACATTCAACGATTTCCTTTAATTGATATGTTGTCTAATGTATTAAATGGATATTAATGATTGTGATAGTATATTTATTATCAAAATTTTTTACTTTTGTGTTTCACCTAAAAATTTCTTTTTCGAGAATTTTGGAATTCAAACAAAATTTTCAACAAAGAAGCACTCAGAAATATAAAAAGTGTGTTATTATCAAAAAAAGTTAGAAAAATTGAAATTTAAATAGCGTTATACGGTGATATATATGGCACTAATATTACGGCAGAGGAAATATTCCAAACAATTTATAGAATTGTATTTTTGACAATTTAAGCCAAACTACATATTTATAAATGTACAGTCAAACCAATAAAACGAATTCACGGCCTACTAACTCTGGCGCGAATGAATGTATAAAACAGTGACTGTTAAAAATCAATTACTATTTAACTCGTCAATTGAATCGGAGTCTGGCCAAAACATTTTTCATTTTAGTTAAATCAACTCTTTTTCTATTTTAATTATTATTTTCTTAATTAGCACCTTACTCTGTCTTTTCAAAAATTGGTTTCCTAAATGCTATAAAAAATTGCTGTTTAACATTTTGCTTCACTGATTTCAAATCTGAGTTTCTCGAGTGTGGCTGCTCTAGCACAAATGGTACTTAGTTTTTGTATACTATGTTATGTTATCTTTTTGAAAACAACGAAATAACGTTATTTGGATGTCCATCTAGGAAAAAATTGAATTTTAAAAAAGTGTAACTTTTAAGAAACAACAGGGAAATTATCAGACAGCCTTCGGGGTAATTTCCGGACACTAATATGTGTCACAAAATGTGCTTTGATTGATCCTACATGGTAAATTAATTTTTTGCGAGTGATTTGAAATAGGTTGTATATTAAAATATAATTTCAAAAGGCCATATGTAGGTTAAAATGAAAATACTGGGTGCAGTTTAAGCTAAAATGGGAGATTTATGATGAAAGATGAGAAAGTGAGAGGTGCCATTTCAGAATCAAATATATAATATATGCTGTATATTATGACCATACTTTCTATCTGGGTCACGTACAAAAAATGTTCCACAAAGATGACTATGAGAAAAATCTGTTGGAAGTTGAAATGAAAATTTTAATTGGCTTGAGGTATGGTCGATATTGGTGGGCAAAAAAATTTCTATTTGAAAATCTTGCAAAGTCCTTTTTTTGCACCTATAAAGGCTAAGCCTGTTGATCCTTTCCATGTTAAAACTATTGAAGATGAGAAAGAATTGTAAAATAACGTTTTTTTTTTTTTTTTTTTTTTTTTTTTTTTTTTTTTTTTTTTTACAGTGATATCTTTACTGTCAAAGAAAACTAAAATAGTTAGTCCTGTCGAAATTAGTGTTGTATAAAAATTTTATTGTAGTGTGAAAAGACAGGTTAGGCTACTAATATATTTATTTATTTATTTATTTTTATTTTATTTTTTTATACTTTAAACGAAATTGGTGTCGGTTTTACGTTGTTATTTAAAGTTGATTTTTATAAATTCATCAGCTCTTGTTAAAAAGTCTGAATTATTTTAATGATTTACGAATTGTTTTATAAAACAGAAATAGCGACACTAGCTGTGTTTGAAAAAGTACCACATATTTTTCTTTTATATGGTAACTTTCGAAAATATAATTAGATTTCAGGTATACATTTACAACTTTTTATCATGCCCTTTTTTCTGCTTTCAGAAAGGCCTAATACATATCCCATTTGGGTCATAACATTTTACAATGGTGTCTCTTAATTACCGTAGTTAGAATTCAAATCTGACCCTTAAATAACTCGACAAATAGCTGTCTGTAAATTACTCCTTAGGTGTCAGGAAATTACCCCAAACCACGGGGTAATTTTCAGACAGGATTTTATTACTTTTTTTTTAATTATTATTAATGTTAATTATCTCATAATGCTTCAGAATTATTACCAGGCATGTGATGATTTTACCAAGAAAAAGTTAAAATAAATAGTCATTGATTCCTGAGTAATTGCACCATTTTTGTTTTTGTCTGAAAATTACCCCCAGGCTTACCTAAATAATATACTAACAAACATCATTGTGTGTTCTAAGAGTTCAAGTTGTTCCAGTTCATAAAACAGAATTTCCATTTAGAAGGACATATTAAATAATAGGATTCATAAAAATAAAGAAATATTTAAATTTTCTTATGTGAATTACTTCTTGTGAATATTATTAATAATACACTCTAAAATGTGTAACATAAATATTTTATTTAATCTCATAAGTATATTTTCTAGAGCTCTTTAATTTTATATTATCAAAAAGTTTAAAGTTTTCACTAATGAGTGAGAATGAAATTTCACCATCGTAATTATATGAGATCAACTTTTTTCAGGTTCAAGTAAATTAGTTAACGTATATTTAAAAGGCATACAAAAAATCTAAAATTACTGACTTTAAGAAAAATTATAATTTAACTTTACTTAGTAAACTTCTTTTATTAAAAAATTACAAGATATAAATCGATTTCATCAATCTACGGAACATATTTCACAGTATATGCGATATATTTCTTCTAAAATAAAGGTATCGTCATTACAAAAGTATATGATCTTACTCTGCTTAATTATATTCTATAAATTGCTCGAAAGTTGCATATTAGTGTTAAACGTCGCTTGTGCTTTGCATTGATGTGCTTTGCATTATATATATATATTTTAATATTTAAATCTTTACAAAAATATAAAGGAACTGTAATTTCAAAACTATTTTTGTTTTAATCTGGAATGTAAAATCAATTACTTTAAACAACCTTCTTAATATTAAGACAGGAACGGTTTGTACTAAATTATCATGAATATACAGAAATATCGTTTAACTTCATAAGATCCCATCTAATTCTACAAATTATGCCGTAAAAGTGTGAAAGTATTCATATAACTTTTGGAGAAGGAATGCCGAAAATCATTACTTTCTCAGAAAGTTTAACTAAACCTTATAAAGCTATAATGCTGTCCCGCGAGACATTATACGTGGCGGCTTTCATTTTACATGCATTAAAATACTTGTTTGCTTATAATGAAGTTGTTGAGAACAGTTACCTAAAGGATGTGAAAATTCAACTTTTTTCCCTTTTCTAAATATTTGTACTCTCTTTATTCTAATTCCCTGTAGAATTTCTGTTCTATAAAACAGCGAAAATGAATTATTAACTTCGAAGAACATTTAAACTTAGTATTACTAGTTACCATTGTTGGAATTATATACTGTTTAGAACAGGTATTTAAAGAATGTGAAAATTTAGCTTTTTTCCCATTTTTTAGATATTTGTAGTCTTGATTCTCTATCCCCCTTTTTAATTTATAGACAGTGACGCGCGAGGGTAGTGCTTTTTGTCTGGAACGCTTGAGAAGGAAGGTTTTCGAACTGGCTGGTTCGAGTGGATATGGGTCCTCAGAGTCTAGGATTGGGAGATGGTGGTATCCTGTCTTATGTTCTATAAAAATGCCAAAGTGTTTTATTAACTACGCAGGGGATATAATCTTAATTCTACTTGTTATTATCATTGTTTAAATTCCATATTTTGTCGATAAATATATAGATTCACACTAATAGCCTAAATGGAAACATTTAGACGCCCGTATAGCAACCCAACCAAAGCGATATTTCATACATTATGCATACGGGAGACTAGGGACGGTTGACCATATGGGAGGATTGACCGACCCAACAATTTTCATATTTCAAAGAATTTCAGGGTTTTTTTAATATGTGTCAACCAAAGCTACTGGAATGCTCAAACAACAATCTTCGTTTCAGAGAGATAATTGAAATAGGTGTGGGAAAAATCAATTGCGAGGCGTTTTCATCCTAAAAGTTGTGTTTTTAGAAATATTTTGCAGGATTTTTTGGATAAATTATATCATAGAAATTCAAGAAAGTAGGTTTAAAGTAATGCAGAAATATCGAGCTTTCATTCCAGGCATAAAGATTGTACAGCAAGTTAGGCATAACATAACAATGTGCTATTCTTTAGTAAAAGTCTATGTAAGGAGGTTTGACCAGATGCTCAATGCTCCCTTAATTAAGTGGTTTTGGAAATCTTTTTATTATACATATGATATATAATGAATATTATATATAATGAATTATATAATGAAAGTTAATGGTTATATATACAAAAGAATGTAAATTTATTATGTAAAGCTACTGTAAAATGGTGTGATAGAAAAGAACATGTTTAAACTGACTGAAGAAAGATATGAAAAATTGCTAGAAAATGGGAAAGTTGATAGGAACTTTTTTCCATTTAAATATTACTTACAATAGGTAAATAGAATTAGTGCGAAAGACTAGAAAGGACTAGAAAGAATGAAAGCATCACTCTTAAACCTTTCAGGGGCAGTGGTATGTTTATAAAACCACTTAATTTTAATTCCGAGACGTCACAATGGCACCAAATTTTTGCTAAAATATTTCCCATTTAATATGTATGTGAAATAGAGCCTTTTTCTTATTTCCAAATAAATTCGTTCGTAAATTCCAGTGCCAGACATTTATTTCAACATTTTAATACTGAAAGTACTTTGCCTCTTAACCCTTTCGCTGCGCAGCCCGAGATTTAGGACATGCATTCTTCCGTCTATTTAATCCTCCTTGATTATTCCCACCAATTATTATTATTATTATTATTATTATTTTAAATTTTGCCTTATTTAATCGGAGCATTTTCCCGATTAAATTAGATAAACGTTTTTGTTTTAAAAAATCGGTGGCAAATAAGCTATTTTAATAAAACAAATACGCAGCGAAAAGGTTAAAGGTTTAAACCATGTTAATGATAAGTTAAGTTCTCATGCGGCTGTAAAAGAACATAGCATCGATCGAAAATCTTTAGGAAGGTATGTAGACAGATTTCACCAGGGTGCATACAGTGCGAAGAAGCCAAACTATGTGACATTTAGAGTTATCAGGTCGAATGTCACAAAAATAGGACAAAGAGATTAAAAAAAAAAGAGGGGCAGTGGCTCCTAAATCCGGAAATAATGACATGAAACACTATGAAACGTAACCTGTCTCGAACAGAGCACTGCCTTAAATGTTAAAATTTCATTTTCCCTGCTGTACAATTATGCCTGCTCAGACAAAATCCTGTTTAAAACATTTTTTTTACCTCTGACTTGCGATTACGTCCCAACAGATTGGTTTCAGCATTATATTTTTAAAAATATTTTTTATAATAATTACAGCATGTAGCATAACATTGTTTTTCTTTTTTTAAACTGATATTATTTCTCTTCACAAATATTGCAATATGAAACAAAGTAGGTCAAGCCTCCCATACAGTGGGCCAAACCTACCACATGTGGGGAGCATTGACCCATTATTTTTTCATGAATAAAATCAATCATCTTTCACATTTCTTATATGTTACACTTATGTAGCAATTTTATTTTGATAACTGATTGTATAACGAATAAAATGATATATAAAACTTTATTCTACGTTCAGTATTTAAAAAATTAAAAATCATTTTGTAAAAAGTGGGTCAGTCCTCCCTAGTCTCCTCTACAGTGTGACCGCTGTCAACGGAGTCCAATGGCTAATTCCTAAATCGTTAGTCATAGACATATAGTTCCAATTACAAAAACGTTTTAAATAAGGTAAAGAAATATTTTAAAAGCATTTTTGGTTCAATAAAAACAATACATAGAAAATTACGAAATTTAAATTTTATAGGTCCCCCGGTCCTATAAGTTATATTTAGAAAAATTTCCTATTACACTGACTATTAAGGCAAAAAAAGTCCCATTCATATAACACTAAAACAAGTAAAAATTAAATTTAAAAAATGAAAAAACCCGACTGCGTAAATGCGAACTAATTAATTATTTCTTATCAATGTGAAACTATTTTTTATGTTACTTACCTATATTTTTATTTTCTTGTATTGTTGACTTTGAAATTGTGTTTAATTGTTAGTTCCTATCTATAAACACTGTTTTGATGAGGCCTATAGATGTCTATGAAGATTAGAGTTGCAGTAAAGCTAGAAATCCTACCTACACAACTTCCAGGTTGTATAATATTTAAACGGAGCTTCTGACTGTAAAATAGTCAATGAAACATAGTCTTCATTTTCAAAGATCTATCCAACGATATGTCACTTAATATGGTGCGTATTTTTTTCGTGTCTACCGCCATTTTGTATTTTATGGCCGCCATTTTGATTTTATAAAAACAAAACCCAGTCTATAACCATCGGAAGGTTAAGAAAAATCGATAGAGACCGCATTCATTAATATCCATCCAGACGACGGGATGTTTTGATGATATAAAAATGCACATACCCAGATACGCATAAAACACATAAACCTTCTTGGCAGTCGGGTGATTAAGCGAGTTATGAAACTTTAAAAATGCATGACTTATGCCACTTTTCTGCTCTAAAAAAAATTAGATCGGCTAAGTTTTGAGGGGTCACATACCAATTGCTTAAAGCATTGGAAGTTCTTATTTCATGTGTATCTGTGCTTTGAAAAAAAAATCGCACAAGTATTACGATTACGTTAACTTTTATTAAGTTTCAGATTGGCAAAAATAACATAAGTTTTATTTTGTCAGGATTTGAGACTGTTTCTTTTATGATTTCTTTTAACAAGGATTATGCTATTTTTATAAGTTTTTATGTTACTTCAACGATCGTATGTATGTTTTTCCAGTTCAAAATTTGTACTCTAACTTTAATGCACATACAAATAATCAATCGAGATTACATTTAATATACTTGCGCAAATACGATTACAATCTAATATTAATATGATTTTTGGTGGTTACCATTTATACTTATTCTACAGGATAACACAAAAACTTTCGGATAGATTACCGCCAAGAGGTTTATGAACAAGTTTTAGATTAGATAATACAAGACTGCGATTGTTACGTTTTTAACTTTTAAGTATTTTTTAGCACTGAATCCTAAAATTTCCTTAATTTGTAACCATCATGTCAGGATATTTCGCAAATCATAAATTGTGAAAGTTAAAGATTAACAAAAATCGGATATTATACAGTAAAAGACATGGCTGTGTTTTTTAACTTTTGATAGTTGATTTTTATGTACTTTTTAGCACTGAATCTGAAAATGACCTTCATTTTTAACCATCACAAGATTTTTTTTTTTTTTTTTTTTTTTTTTTTTTTTTTTTGCAAATCGTAAATGTGTAAGTTAAAATATAGCGAAAATCTCATTCCATAAAACATATGTAAAACATTTTTTATTTTATTTTATGTTATTTTATTCAATAATTTATTCAATATTTTTGCTTATCCTGTGATTCTGACAGGTAATCAGCTGAGATGTCCGATGAGATGGGGGAGAAGGTCCAATTTGAACTTTGAACTTTTTAACTTTAAATTTTGCAATTTACGAAAAGTCCTGATGTGATGTTTAAAAATGAAGATCATTTTCGGATTCACCGGTAAAAAATACATAAAAATCAATCATTATAAGTTAAAAACAGAACAATCACATATGTTTTATAGTATCAAATTTTCGCAATTTTTCATTTTTTAACTTTAAAATTTACGTGAAAATCTTTATATGATGGTAAAAAAAAATTAAGGTCAATTTCGGATTCAGCGGTACAGAATACATAAGAATCAATTATCAAAAGCTAAAAAACATGGCATAACCCAACTTTTACAGGCTAGTGCAATCTAATAATATTTAAAAATACGTATCATTTTGTAGAGAATTGAGGCTGTTAATTTAGCATCATTTTATTTTAAAAAAATTCTGTTTTTTTTTTCTTTCTTCTTGAATGTTTATTACAGTTTGGATATTTTGCATTAATATGTCGGAATGATTAAAGATTTCAAATGTATATTGTAATGTTAATTTTACTCTCAACCATTTTTTAATATATCTGACAAATTATATTTCGACTAAATTTGTGAATTACCCCCAATTTGCAGCAAAAATATGCTCCAACTTTAAATAGCAATTAATCGGTCAATTTTAATCGTAGAATAGCGGGACTTTTTTGTATTATTTGTCAGTGTAAAAGAAATTTTTACTAAATATATCTTATAGGACCGAGGTCTGCATAAAAATTTAAATTTAGTATCTTTTTTTTTAAGAAATGTTTTTCTTGACCCAAATCGCTTTTACAATATTTCTTTACCTCATTTAAAACATTTTTGTAATTGGAACTATATGTCTATGTCTAACGGTTGAAGAATGACTAACGGGTTAAGACACCGTTGATAGCAGACACCCTGTATAAAATATAAAAGTCTTTTGATAAGTTATTAAAAATTTTTGCGCGTTAAAAAGATTTTATGATTGATTAAAATATTTTTTTTCATATTAATAATCTAACGTTGTTAAATTGTTGCTGATGATTGATATTTCCAAGTCCATTGACTTGGGAAGTACTTGGATTAAATTTCTAAACAATGGAAATTTCTGATCAGTGAGCAGTAAAACATATATTTTTTTTTTTTACTTTCATTTTCTTTGCTTTTAAATATTAGCATCGTTCAAAAGCTTACTTTCAGTTATTAATTCTTTATATATTTCTTAAGCTTCGTTAATTCAACTAAAATGAATCTTTTAAATTTTACCACATTACTACCTTAAATTAAAAAAAATATGATTGGTAGACATATGTTTATTTATCTATTATGCAAAAGTTAAAAATACTATAAAATTTCACACTATCCTATATATCTCAACAAAATTTAGCCGTAAATTTATTCATATAACTTTCAGAGAAATAATGTCAAAAATCAATATTTAGAAAGACGTACTTCAATACTTAAAGTTAGGATTCTGTACTGAGATAGACTGACATCCATTTTATATGCAATAAAATACGTGTTTGCTTAAGGTAGGGATGTTATGAATATTTATCTAAAGAAAGGGAAATGACAGATTTTCTTTGTTTTGTACGTAGTTTAAGTATTCATAATTCATATATTTCCTGTTGAAAACATAAAACTTCTAAATTATATTCCTAACAGCAGAACATGTTTAAATTTTATTGTGACAATATTATTAAACTTCTAAATTGGGACTTATTTGTTATATTCAAATAAATTATGAAACAAACTAAGTAGGGACAGAATATTATCTGAAAAGTCTTTTTGTAAATACCTAATTTTATAGCTCGAGATTTGATATTACTGTATAATTTCAGATAAGTATTTTTTGCCTATACTTAATTGAAACTAAATGTTTTAAATAATTCATTCTAAAAGCTTCTAAAACTATTTACAAAATCCATAAAATATTTTTCAGTTTTACCAAAAAAATTACATCAGTTTTTTTTATCTATATGTTTGACAAACTTGTGATTTTCAACTTTTGAAAAAAAAAAAAAAAATGGTAACAATTTTGAATAGACAAAAATATGGTCCAACTTCATGAAATCTTTATTCTTCAAATTTCAGCTTTATGATAGTGAAAGTATTCTCATAAGTTTCAGCGAAAGAATGCCGAAAATTCATATTTTCAGTGACATTTTAACTCCCTAAAGCTAAAATGTTGTCTCATAAGTGACTGACATTTAACATGCAATAATATATAACTTTTTTCTTCAGATAAGGTTATTAAGCATATTTATACAAATAATGAGGATATTTAGTTTTGAGCAATTATACAGATGTTTTTATGATCCATACTGTATTTTGCTAATGAATTTATGTTCCAAAAAATGCAAAATGTACACATAATATTTAATCATATACTACTTTTTATCATTGCTTAACTCCTATTATTGGATGATAAATTTATATGCCGTAGGCTAATTGAGAAATTTGGCTCTGGCCTAAGCTGCCGACAAAAAGTCAGACTAATTGGTTATTTATTTCTTATTTTACAATCAGCCAGTTATTTAAGGCTTATTGCAAAGGGTCAGGAGTGTTCGGTAATGGAAATATGACCATTTATGTTTCAATCAGCCTGATAATTTAATGGTTGTTGCAAAGAACGTGTTAGGATATTTGAAAAATGCCCATTTCTTCCACAAGCAGCTTGATAGTTATGGGTAATCATATACTTTGACCTGAGAATGTGCAGTTTTACGCAAATTAGAAAATGACCAGCTGTTTGTCTAAACGTGCACTCTAGTTTCCTGCAAAGGTCGTGTTGTACCCGAACCTATTTTGAAAATTACATTTGAAGTCATCGTACAACCCCACTCGCACCCGACAGAAATTACCATTGATCCGTAACTCGACCTACCAAACTGACAAAATAATTTCGGTCGACCCACAACCCGACCCGAACATATATAATTCCACCCAACGCCGAAATGCTTCATCCCGAACACTAAATTAATTAAAATTAATTTGTCTTTTAAAACAATTATAGGAAGTAGTCTACAAAACTCTAAACTCTCTAATACGAATTTTGCATTTTGATTTGAAAAATGGCCATAAGCATATGTGCTAATATTCGAATGTCGTAAAATTTCTGAATAGCAGACACCACGGAATTGAATTGCGTCTAGCATCAGATGCTACATTTATCTTGCAGGTAACATGGGTGCTACTAGCGTGCTTGTAGGAGCTTGTAGGCTGCATCTTCTGCTACCCGCCTGCTTGTAGAATCTTGCGGGTCAAATTTACGTTTTCGAAAATCTTTTTGGGATTTTTACAAAATAATATAATGAAAACAAGCAGTATAATGTTTGAATTCTTGAGTTTTTATTTTTTTTTAAAATTAACATTTTAAATTTATTCGTATATATATTAGTAGTCACGTTTTTGTTATTGAAAAAATATATTTTTCCACTTTTAAACGAATGATTAAATGGGTCTACTGAAGATGTAGTTTAATGCTATTAATTTACACAATTTTTTAAACAGATTTTCTTCAATAAGAAGTTAACGAACTGCTAGTTTAATTTTAATTCGTGTTCGGAGCGAAGAGTTTTGGGTTTAGGCAGTAGGGTGGGTCGAAAAAATGAAATTTTGGATTTTCGTGACGCTTTAGTACGGAAAAGTTGCCTATTGTAATAAGAAGAAAAACGGCATAAAATTTTTAAAAATCGGTTAACATCTTCTATTCGCGCATCGTACTTAAATTTGGTGAAAAAATTCAAAAATCGCGCCTTTTCTGTAATTTTTTAAGTTAATTAAAACTTAAAAAATAACTCCCTTTAGCTTTTTATGCTTGTTTTATAGTTTACATAACCTAAATAAATTAAATAAATTAAATTCTAATCAATAATCTAATTTGTCCGTTCGCGCAACAAGCAATTTAGCAATTTTCGCAATTTTCACCGTGCAACTCTTCGCTAGTTTTGCTAGAACAAAACGACCCAATACTCACCAGGTGGCGATGGTTGCACGTAGAGTTCCACCTCCGCCTACCCAACTAACCATCCAATTGTTGGCTGTGACTTTTATATTATATTTGCAATTATTTACAAAGGTTTTCTATAGAGTAGCATTTTTTGGCTTACTGTACTTATTACGTTTTCTTTTACATCTACTACAAATTTAAAGTCTGATTTTTTGAAGAAGTGAGGCATAACCGATGTAGACTTCTGTGTTGTTCGGATATAGCCATCTCTATCTTCATGTCAATATAATTTAATCGAGGTCTCTGTTAGAAGTTTGACACACATCTTAATAGTCTCGGTGTGACAGGGAAACATTTGTATTTCCTTGTTGAGAGTAGTGTCAAAAGTGATGAACTATTTAACATCATCTTCACTCAGGTCCCGCCGCACTGGTGAAGGATACACCGCAAAAGAATTCGAATTAATAATTTCTATTTAATCAGAAACTTGAAAGTTTCCATTCGGTGGCATTACATTTCTAACAGTCTTCTTCTTTGGGGAGGTTTGTCTTGCTTTTACGATCCTTCTGTAACGAATATCCCGAATACGTTTTCTTTAGTCGACAATCATTGCCAACAGAACATTCTCTGGGTGCGCAAGAAACGCTTTCGTTCTATTACTGGATCGACAACTTGCAGTAATTCGTCGGATAAATAGCGTGATTTTGGGATTGTTTGAAATACATGTTTTGGTCCGTCAGTAAAATATTTGCTTATTTTCTGGAGGTTTATACAAGCATGTATAATTTTATGATGAGGCCAACTATTTCTTATCAGTTTACGCACGAATCTGATACAATGGACTCGGTTGGCCGCACTTAGTCATCTGGAATCGGACAACGTACCAGGGTACCAATTTGCCAAGTCTTCAGGACAATGTCCAAGGTGATTGCATTCAAAATGTCCCAAAAATACTGTTGTTATTCGCTCAAAACAGTCCTGCCTATATCAGGAATCAAACAATCTGCGTGTTCACAATCGACCACAGGTGCTTTTTCACAGCAAGTGAGCTTCTACCCGATTGACACAATAAAAGATCTAACCCCTTCAGTTCGACCGTGAATATGTTGGAAAATTTGATGATAAGAAAGCTAGTTAAAATGCCGGATGCTTTTGCTCCATATTTTATTATTTTCTAATCGGTGGAAAGCACAATTATTCCATCTACTGTTTGTTACAGTACCATCATACCTTACTACTTCTAGTTTTTCTAGTGATATTGATAGTTCAGACAAACAAGAAATAAATCTTTGACTTATATCATTTGATGAACTCGAGGAAGGAGATACATCTCCAATATAAGTTGATCCAGATTCCTGTATAAGAGATTAGTGTTCTTATTTCACATTCCAGTGAAATTGCTTGGCATTAAATTGTGTGAATCGGCTTTTCAAATCCGTCATTAAACGACTCTTGTCTCTTTTTATTTTACACTTATCAACCACTTCAGAACTGGGCCGGATAACTGTGAACTTGACGCCATGACAACTTTTGGCCGATCACAAACTCCGAAATGATCGGTGTTTAGCGCTGTTGCATTAATTTTAATTCTTATCTGCCATTTGGGCTTTTAGACTATGTACTCGGTTTGTATTTATCTTTCTCATATTCCGAGTCTTCAAAAGAAGTGTGTTTGAGTTCATCAATTTCATAGTACACTGCCACTTTAGGAAATTTAAAAGTACCACTCAGTGCTTACTGAAGATCACAAGCTTTCCTCTTGGTCTTCACATTTAACTTTTTTGTAACTGTTTTGTAAATACATCCGATTTTCTTCCAAATTGTAATTGCTTTGAAGAATCATGAACCTCAACGCAAAGACACGATTTTTTTTGTTTTTTTACATAAGCATTTAATTAGAATTACAAAATTGACATGCATGTGGCCTTTTTAATATAATATAAATACCACACCCAACAATTGTACGGTTGATTGGATAGGATTTGGGTAGAACTCAACGTGCAACCACTACGACGTAGCAAAACGAAATAAGGGTTGCACGGTGAAAATTGCGAAAAATTGGTAAATTTGTGTTTTTTCTAAGGGCTTTCACGAACAAAAAAGATTGGATTATTGGTCAAAATTTAATTTATTTAGGTTATGTGAACCATGAAACAAGCATAAAAAGCTAAAGCGTATTTATTTTTAAAGTTTTAATTAACTTAAAAAATTAGAAAAAAGTCGCGAATTTTGCAATTTTCCATCAACTTTAAGTACGATGCGCGAATGGAAGATGTTAACCGATTCTAAAAATTTTATACCGTTTTTCTTCTTAGTACAATAGGCAACTTTTCCGCATTAAAGCGTTACGAAAATCAAAAATTTCTTTTTTTTTCGACCCACCCTATTAGGCAGTGATGTGATTCGACGAAAATCATTTTGTCCAGTTCGCGTTAGGTTGCGGGTTGATTTCAAAATGTTTTTTTTTTTTTTTTTTTTTTTTTTTTTTTTTTTGTTGCGTGTCGGATCCAATCTAATCCGAAACACAAAGACGAAAAATTCAACTAGATCTGAAACTAAAAAATTTACTGCCGGCCCTTTTCATTGCGACCCGCGATCATATCCTTAGACTCTTAGTCGCGTAAATGAATTTTGTCAGTAACAAAATAAATCTGAAAGCATTTATTTTAATAATTATTTTAAGATTCTGTTCCTAATTTGTATATTAATTATGCCTATAAATTGTATAAATTATGTATTATTCTGGATTAATTAATTATGCATAATAATTCACTACCATGGACGCGTACAACAAAAATTCTGTGTAATATACATCAGTTTGAATACAGCGACTTTATCCCAAATCGGTGTCAAAAGACCTATGGCTGAGTCGAGTGATGTTGGAGCTACATTTTCCCGTTTCCGCCCGTATGATTTTCATTTTTTCGTTTTGACCTCGTTTTCGATTTAGGTTTTGACTGTTGCGAGTCGGTTTGGTGTTGACCTGATTTTTCAAAAGTCCAAAATACATTTTTTAAGGTGAGAAATTCACACAGAGTAAAACCTCTATCACGGGCGTTCCCAAGTAGCGGACATCTTTATTTAGCAAAAACTTTTTGAATTCGTAAAGCTATTACTTCTGAATAGTTGAAACCTCCAAATAACAAATTAGTTCAATCGTAGAATCATGCATGGATGGCGTTGTATCCAACTCGAAACAAACAAACAAACAAAAAAAAAATCATTTGAAGTCTACCTGCATCCTACACGAACACAACGAAATATTTTTCCTCGATGCGAGATTCAAACCAAACAGGAGAGAGATGGAAAGTACAGGCTGTCCGGAAGCCGTACCGCATCCTGAAATGATATTAAATTTTGTGCAAAATTTACTAACCATGAGTCCACTGGTTTCTTCGGAACACGGCACACATACAGAGAGAAACAGACACGCATACTTCTATCTTTGTTATTGTAATTAGATTATTTGATCTATTAGTTCTTATAAAAGCTTTAATAGAATCCATAAAATATTTTACCGTATAATAAAATATCAACCTCCTTTTTCTTCATACATGACTGACAATTATGTGTTTTTCAGTTATCGAAAAACATTCTTCTAACTTTTTTTAAACTGAGAAAAATATCGTCAAACATTATAAGGTCCTGTTTTTACGAAATTCCACTATAGCATAGTGAACATATTCAAATAAGTTTTAGCTAAAGAATGTCAAAAATCATTATTTTCTGTGTAAGTTAAGTAAACTCCCTAAAGCTATAATCATGTCCAACGAGACATTATATGTACGAGTTTTCACTAAACATGCATTGAAATACTTGTTTGCTTAAAATAAATTTGTTGAGGAGATAGTTATCTAAAGAACGTGAAAATTTAGATTTTATCTCCATTTTGTACATATTTTTAGGCTCCATGCTTTATTTTGCTGTTGAATATATGTTTTTTAAAAGTGCAAAATAATATTCTTAACAACACAGAATAGTTAAACTTAATGCTAATTACGTTCATTGCTGAACATCTATATCTGGATGATAAATGTGTACATTTCTAGGAATAAATTGGTTTTCTAAAGAAGAAGAACTTAGATTTCTTTAAATCAAACGCAAACAACACGATAAGCAATATTTCGTACGTTGCGTACTAATAAATGGAAAAATTCTTTGGAAGAGCATTTTAAATGTTTTGCGTATTAAATAATTTTATAACTGATCCAAATAATTTCTTTATATTAATGATCTAAAATTTACAGGAAATAAATAGATTCCCTCAGGTGGAAGATGTTAGACACCCTTATATCAAACACAAACAACGAGATAAGCGTTATTTCCTACATTGCGTATAAATAACTGAAAAACCCTTTAAAACAGAAGTTAAAAAGTTTGGCATGCTAAATAATTTTATAACTAATTCAAATAATTTCTTGATACTAATAATCTAACATTGTACAGTAAAACCTACCTAAAGGGACCAGTTCCGCTCCAATAAAAATTGGTCGCTCCGAGAGGTGGTCTCTTAATGGAGGTCATGTTTAACTCTAGATTTTAATTGTTGAATAAAGGTAACAATGTTACTAAAATTTATTTTTACCATTAGGAAAAAATATGAAAATTTAAGTATCAAAACAAAAGTTAATTAGATAATTTACTTACTGCAGAGTTTAAAAAATGAATACATTGACGTTTGCTTTGATTTTACGGTTTTATCTTTTATAAGTTTTATTTTCTTTTATTTCCTTTCGAAGTTCAGTAAATAAATACATTTTTTTGGACGGGAAAAAATAATGACGATTTAATTAATTTATCTATTTCCTTGAGAGTTTCTTGACAGAATAGGGCAGGTGAGTTTATTGGCCGTCATTCTTAATTTGCCACTAGAGTTAAATTCATTGTTTAAACACTTCGAAGTTACCGGAATTAAAAAAAAATCTGAACTTAATTTAGAAGCTTGACGAATAATGCGCTCTCCGAAATTATTAATCTAATAAAATCTGCTTCTTCAAGCGACAAGAAAAAAACGGAATTTGTTTCATTTTCTTCAAAGAAATGGGTCGCTCATGGAGGGAGTTCAACTGGGATGGTCTCTGAATGGAGGTAAAATTAGTATTGAGCCTATGGGAATAAATAGGAAACCTTATTTTATTTAATTAATGATGTATATATATATAGTACTTTAATAATAAAGTTAAATGAAGCCATATAGTGTAAATCTAGGAGAGATGGCCAGGTTAAATATTTCAGTAACTTGATAATAGATTGTAACATATACTTTGATAGTAGGAAATAGTTCAACGAGTTTATTCATTGCGAGTTGTGTTTTTCCGTTATAAAGAATAAGTGTAATTTTAATGTTTATTTAATTTAGTGGTTGAATATTTTTTGACTTACAATCTAAAAAAAAAATCTGTAAAGTTACTAAAATTTTTGTAGGAAACTGGGAATCCTAGAACTCTTTATGTAACGGCAACAATAACAATTCCTGTAAAAGATGCTGCTACAGGAATTTTTATTGTTGCTGTTACATAAAAAGTTCTAGGAATCCCAGTTTTCTAGAAAAACTTTAGTAACTTTACAGACTTTTTTTTACAGTGTAGGTATCTGAATATTTTGCAGTATGAACGTTATATATTTGTTTAATATATAGACGTTTAAGATATATATAAATTCTAATCTTTACTTCTAAGCCTAAAACAGAGCCGTAAAATGGCTATTTATGCTTTAAATTGGGATAACACCAGTCCTTCAATTTCAGGCGAGATAGCCACATGAAATCGAGGAGAGATGGCCACCTTTAATCACTACTTCAAAATTATACGGAGTGAGGATTTTAACTAAATATATTTTAATTTAAAATAAATATATAGCGTTTATGCTTATAATTATATTAATTGATTGAATTGTGTAAATTTTAACTAATATAAATAATTCAATAATAATAATAATATAAGAACACATAACGATGTATTGTTTTCAGAAAATACTGAAAAACTTCGGAAACATTCATCCAAGAAACTAAAATTAACGCGAGAAGAAAAAGAGAAAAAAACACGACACATCCAGCAGCGATGAAAATGAAATACATTTAAAATTGCCAGATACTACAGATTCCAAGTGAAAAAAATTGGATTAGGAGCATTGCGTTGGTTGTGCAGAGCACTATTATATCACAGTTAAAAA
Source organism: Maratus speciosus (assembly GCA_963932465.1). Lineage (NCBI taxonomy): Eukaryota > Metazoa > Arthropoda > Arachnida > Araneae > Salticidae > Maratus > Maratus speciosus. Next base: position 481,409,047 of record OZ010786.1, on the reverse strand, counting down.
GTATGTCTGGTTACAATGCATGAAGTACACGAATGGGTTCTATGAAACGTATACAAATTATCAAGACCTTTAGCAAAAATGTGGTAAGATTTTACGAAAAGTGAAGTATTTAAATTATGCTTTAAATTTCGTTTATTCGAGTTTTATTCACTCATTCTCCATCATCTTTACATATTGCTATATGTTTTTCATTATTAACTATATGATTTTTTTTTTTTTTTTGCTATTTAATTTCACTTTTCTTTCTTGTTTCGGATGACCATCTATCTTCGGCTTTAAGGAGAGATGACCATCTGCCATTTTAATGTCAATTTTGTTTCCCAATTTTGTTCCAATATTTAATTATTTTTTGCCCAAAATATGATGATTATGTGTATAAAAATTTTAAATATGCATAAATATCTCTTGTATTTGCATTCTAAAAATTTTTATTTCAATCTTTCAAAACTATGGCTTTCTATACTAGAGTTACCCTACATTTGAAAACATTACTACTTTACAATTAAACAAAATACGATTAGCAAACATGTGTTTAACTAGCTAATATACTACATTTAATAATACCATACAATTTCACGAAATCCTATATATCGCAACAAAATGTAGCCATTGCTAAACAAATATATTTATATAACTTCCCATTATGAAGGAATGCTAAAAATCATTATTTACATTGAATGCTGCATTTATCTGCTCAAAGCTATGATTCTGTCCTGCGAGATACTAACATTCATTTTATATGCAATTAAAATTTTTGTTTGGTTAATAAGAGGATGTTATAACTATTTATCTAAACAAAAGGAAACGGTAGCTTTTCTCAATTTCGGTCTCCGTGTATTTATCGTTGACGCATAAAACTTCTAAATTATATTCTTAACAACTCAAAATATTGAAATTTATTTCTTGACATTATCAATAAAGTTCTTAATTTTATTATAGTCAAATAAATAATGAAATAAACCTATTTGGTACAGTGTATTATATCCTATATTTTTTAACAATATTTAATTCTATAAAATGATATTTTATATTAATGTATAATTTAGGATAAGGAATGCTTGCCTATAAAATGTGTCAAGTATTTTATGCAAGCCAATTATTTCACGTTATTCATTTTAAAAGTTACTAGATCTCTTATTAAAATCTAAAAAGTACTTTGAGTATTTATCAGCAATTTACATCACATTTTTCACCTACTATTTGACTGGCAAATATACGAGTTTCAATTTAACAAAAATGTTACCTATTTGTCAATAGGCAAAAATATCGTCAACCTTTATGTGATCTTATCTAATTGTACAAAAATCAATGGCAAGTGTGAAAGTATTCATATAAACTTTTCGAAGAAATTTCGAAAATCCTTATTTTCCATGCAAGTTTAAGTGAACTCTATAAATCGATAATGCTGTTCCTTGTAACGTCAGCTTTTATTATACATGTAATAAAATAACTTGTTTTCTTCAGATAAGATTTTGAGAATGTTTATCAAAATAAAAAGAATATTCAGCTCTTATCCATTTTGTAGATGCTTTCCGTCTTCATAATGAAGATCACTTTTCAACGTATGTTCTACAAAAGTGCAAAACTGTACTCTTAACTACATAGAATATTTAATATAATACTGATTGTTATCAATATTGAACTTGGATATTAGATGTATGTATTGGCTCGAATAAATAAGTGGCTTTTATGGGAAGAAGTTAGAGACTTTTATACCAAATGGAAACAAAGTAATATTTGTACATTATGGATAAAAATGAAAAAAAAAATAGAACAGCAATTTTAATGCAACAGCAAATTAAACATCATTAACAACAACAACAACAGTAAAACAACATTAAACAACATTAATTTTAACAGTAAATTTAAATTTTAGCATTTTATTAAAAGCAAATAGTAATAAAAACATTTAAAAGATAAATTATACTTAAACGGACATTAAAATGCATTCATAACGGAAGATCATTTACTTATGTTTATTACTTATGTGATCATTTACTATTTTTTGTCTTTCTTGTCTATATTAACGATTTTTTATGAGTTCATTTTTTTCAATATTTTTACAATTTTCAAAACAATTGAAATTTATTCACAATGATAACACTAACGATAAGTTTTTTTTTTAAATTTATATTATACATTGAAATTATCTTAATTATTAGCTTAGTTAAAAACTTTCATATGATTAATTCTATAAGATGCTAACTTACTTAATAAAATCCATAATTTTTATTAACAGAAACCTTTTTCAACATTTTATCATATGTTTTTGAACTTCCTAAGATTATTTTTCTATTCATTTTTCAACATACCTTAATATCGTCTTATTTTATAAAATCAAATCAGATTCTGCAAAATCCAACCGTAAAATAGTGAAAGCACAAATGTTATAATTTCATTTCACTTGTTCCATTTCGCAAAATTTTAGCAAAAGAATATTGATATTCATTATTTTCGGCGAAAGTTTCAGTAAACTTCCTAAAGCTATAAAGCTGTCCCGCGAGACATTATGCATGCATTGAAATACTTGTTTGCTCAAAATAAAGTTGCAAAGAATAATATGTAAATAATGTGAAAATTTAAATTTTTCCCATACTGTAGATTTTTTAATCTTCATGCTATATTTTTACGTTCAATTTAATTCTATACAATTGCAAAATTTTCATTCTTGACAACGTGGTATATTTTAAATTAATACGACTTCTTATCAAATCTGGACTACTAAATCTGGATGATAAATAGATACTCTAGCTCGAATAAAAAGGTTGTCTTAATGCGAAGAAGTTGATTGCTTTTACATCAAACGCAAACAAATCAACATTTCGCACATTACATATAAATAAATTAAAAAAAAACTTTTATTACAGAAATTTAAAAGTTTAGAATAGTAAAAATAATTTATAACTCATTAAAATAAATTATCCATATAGTATTGTACCAATATAGTATTTTACATTGTTAATGGAATACTTTACTAAATAATTAGATGGATTCACCCGCTACACCGGTCGGTTTCGCCGAACAAACTTTAACCTTTTACACGCCAATGTTCCATAAATGGAACATCAATTTCAAAATTCTGCGAAAAATACAATTTTATTCGCATTGCTCTATAAAAATTATTATTTAAAAAGAAAGTGTGTATTGATTTTTTGGCGTCAATATTGCGTTAATACAATACATAGTGTGTAGGGCAGAAAATCACAATTTCGGTCCGTTTTTAGACTTTTCATCGGGCAAAATTCGAAAATTCATATAAAACTCAAAATTTAACAAATGTTTTTATAACTAATTGAAAATAATTAAAAATGACCATTTTATTCGTAGAACATAAGTTCTAACAAATAAAAATTATTTTTATTGTTTCTTTTAGATATAAATCTGCATGTTCCAGAAATGGAAAATTTCCGTGTAAAGGTTAATTTTTTAACATGACAAATTTCTTTGATTACACTGCGTATAAGTATTGATAAAAGTTTACGAATACGAGAATTTTAGTAAGTGTCAATGAAAGATGTCTACGACTTTGATCCTTTTTCTATTTTCTTGCACACCTGTCTCCTGCCCCCACCCCCCAATTTTACACATGTCCTCCGGTCTGAAGTAGATTGCTCATAGCTGCTGCTGAAAAACACGTGTGTTTGTTGATAGTCATACGTTATTTATGACTCAAATTGAGAGCCAAGATAGGCTTGGAGAAATGATATCAGAAAACAAAGAATTTTTATTATTTTTATTTCCCTCTGTAATTGTTTTTGTTAGTTAGGATACGTCACACAGTTGAAATGTCTCATTCAAAACTATTTTGTACATCAGAAGAAGCACTTGAGTACTTTTATGAATTATCGGATGATTCAGATGAAGTATGCATTGATATTTGTAAACTAACTCCAGAAGAAAGTGTATGTTTAATAGATGAGGAAAATATAAATGAGGACATTTTCAGACTGTTCTGCCAGCAGATGATTATGGTGAAATTGAAATAGCTCTAGACTTTAGTAATAGCTCTAGACTTAAAAGTAGATGACATTGAAATTTCTAATGATGACGGATTTGATTCTGAAGTACCTTCAACATCAAAGGGAAGGCTGAATTTGAAGCAAAAAAATATTTAGAAAGAGAAATATATCCAACATAACTCCGAAAAAAATTTTAAAAGCAAAATTAAAAAAAAAAAAAAAAAAAAAAAAAAGCATTGCAAACATTTCTGAAATGTTTCCTGAGTTGGTTACTTTATCTCTAGTTGAAATATTTCATAAGTATTTTCTAATAGGATATCTACTGGGTATAGTAAATATGACAACATTTATGCATTTCAAGACGGAGAGGTTATAGCTGTAGACGGAAATAATATACGTCAATATTTTGGATTTATTGTTGTTTAGTGGATGTCACCAAGTGCTCAGAGAAGATTTATATTGCAGTACTCACGAAGATCTGTTGGTCACAATTAATTCTATAGTAATGCCTAGAAATAAATTTAGAAAAGAAAAAAAAATCGGGTTATATATAATTGCACCTTGAAATTATGAGATTATTTATTTCTGCTTGTATTTTTTACACTTTCATTTATATGATTATTCTGCTGTAAAATTTAGTACAGGCTTTATTATTATTTTCTTATACTGTTTTTACATTTTGTTTCACTATTCTAATAAATAATTTAATTTTTTTTATACAGTAATTCTTACTCATCATTTAAATAATACATGCATTTTTAATTTAGGGCAAAGCTTTTCCTGTAAAAACATCCTACCGCTTCTTGACAATTTTTGCTGAAATCTTGAGCACAATGAAGGCTTTACGGGCAAAGCCCCGCTATTATCCTCCTTAAGCTGTATTTTTCCTGAATAACTTTTATAATTTAACATGTAGTTATTAAAAATAATGGACATAGAAATAGAGATTTTAATTTAAATATCGTTAATCGCATTTTATTAAAACATGTGAAAAACTAAGTGTTTCCCGCCAAAGTTCCATTTCTGGAACAGTTTATAAATCCTATACAAAACTTTTTTTTGAAAAAACAAATTACTCATAGTGCTTATGTTTGAGTTTTAATGCGATTTTTACCAATAAATAGCTTGTGTTATTTTCAATCATAGTGCAGCGTTTAAAAGGTTTTAATCAAATGAAATGTATGGAAGAATTCGATATTGTGTTAAGTTTTAAAGAAATATGCAATTTTACACAAATGTCTATCCTCATTGCTGGAAACGATGGGAATGCAGTTGCTGTATTATATTTTCTACTGTGTCAGACGAAATTTGGCCTGTTGAGGGCAAATTCTTTTAATTAATCATTTACACAGGTGCCAACTTTTACGCTTTTTTTCTACCACTATTTTTAATCAGAAAATTTTGTCTTATTTAATCGTATGTTTTCGATGATTAAATAAGAGAAATTTTTCTGTTAAAAAATAGTGGTAGGAACAAAGCGTAAAACTTGGCAGCTTTGTATTTACAGCAGGATTTTCTAAAAAAAATTATACATTTATATGCAATAAACTATAAACTTTTCTAATAAAATCTACTAACCAACAATGCAAGTCGCATCAAAACCGCCCAGAAGACTTTTTAAAAAATATTATATTTCATAATTGGTTTTACCTGGTTATAAAAATTTCCTCATAATTAATAAACTCAGCAACGTACAAATTAAATATTTCCTGAAAGCTATCTAACTAACTTTCTCTATAATTAATTCTATATACTATATATTAAACTCTATATACTCATTTCTATATAACTCAGGAACGTACAAATTAAATATTTCCTGAAAGTTATCTAACTAACACCCCATAAAAATGCATTTAACAGACCCCGAGTTATAACTGGCGCTGAATAAAATTCTCATTTGCATAATATTTACAGCAGTAGCTGAAAGTGTGGACACATTGCGAAATGTTTATGTTTTCTAACTTTGAATGCTTATAAAAAATTTTACGTTTCACAAAATGCAAACTCTTATATATCATTTTAAGGAAAATTTAATACTGATTTCAATACAAAAAAGCAAAATTCCAATATTTGCAATAAAAAAGAGCTATATTTAATTTAATCTGAAATACACACACAGTGATGAAGTGAATTGTAATTTTTATTAAGGTTCCGTACTTAAAAAGTAAAAACGGAACCATTATAAGATCACACCTGTGTATGTCCGTCTGTCTGTCGGTCTGTCTGTCTGTATGTCTGTCACAGTCATTTTACTCGTAAAATATGGAATGTGGAAAGTTCAAATTCGGGGAAGTAATAAAGACCATTGACCCACATATTTTCAGATTAATAAACATTCATAAATATATTTAGTAAAAATGTAGAGGGGCTAATTATGCTACTTGAAAAAAAATATTTTATTTGTATATCTTGTGAGGTATCCTGTGAATGCTTTCGTAACGCTGAACTCAAAAATACATTCCTTTTAATTTTAGGTATTATATTTTCAAAGATATTGTCGAAAATGTAGCGCAAAAATATGTCCCCCCCCCCCAATCTAATTCCGAATCTACTGAAAGTAAAATTAGGAAAAAGATAGAGGTAGTAGACGCTAATATAAACCTTGATGGAAAATTATAGCGATTATCCTAGGTCACATAGTTTTTGAGAAATTACCATTTTTCTGTTATACACAAATTTCGATTTACGGGCGTTCAGAAAAATTGTTGAGCATCGGTGGATATACCTATCGTTGCAGATGTATACAAGCATTGTTGATAATGATTTTCGAAAATAATCATGGGTAATTAGCCGATATATTAACCGGTAAAGATACTGATTGTTTGGACATACAAAAGCCAGGGGCGGCGTACCCTATGCCTAGTTAACAACTTTTAATGATATATATGTGTAATGTAATATCCAGTAGCAGTATAAAAGCAATAAACGTCAAATTGCTAAAAAACATACTTATTTAAGGGGTCTCGAGAACATAAAAAATGGAAAAAATGAAAAAAAAAAAAGACCATTTTCAACATTTAATGTCTTAAAATGTATATGATTTTAAAACACACTTTTAATTGGGATGAAAGATATAAGTATGTTCTTTCATTTCATGTATTTAAATAATTGCAAGATACAAAATTAGAATTTATAGGGGGCTCGAAACTGTTAGACATTTGTCGAACAAAAAATTGGCATAACAGTTTACGCGCAGGATTACAAATAAATATTGCAAATAGAATGAAAATGTCGGTGCTTACTTATACTTGAGATTTTTACAATTTCCCTGAACTTAAATAAATTTGTATTTAAAGTATTTTTATATTTTTAATGCAATGTTGCATTTAGCTAATACAAAATTTTGAAAATTCCAACAGTAAAATCATCTAAAAAATATTTTTTTTGAACAATAAAAAGGAAATTTTAGTTTCAGTTTATACAGTCTAACATGAAATATATGTTTTGAAATTTTCATAAAAAAATAATCAGAAGTTTAAGAGGTATGCTGCGTGTTATGCCCCAAAAAAGCCATTTTGAGAAAAATGACTTCAAAGATTCGGAAACGCCCCTTCAGTTATTGAGCGGGTATAATTATAAAAGCCATAACTTTTGTTCTAATAGGAGTTTCAAGGCAACAATTATAACAAAATATTCATAAAAGATAGGAGTTTAACATCTAAAAAAATAAAATTTCTTAAATTTTGAAGCTTTAAGAGTCCTACGACCACTTAACCCTTTTTTGGCGCGGAATAATTCTATTTATAAACTTATGAAATAATGAACTGACACCAGAATTTATGAACGAATTTATTAGAAAATGCGAACTTGCTTATTTTCACGTACATGATAAAAGAAAAATTTTAATTAAATATTCTTGGTGCCGTTTGTCTGTTTTGGTATTAAAATTAGGTGTCGTTTTTTTAAGGGCACCGCCCTCGGAAGGTTTAATAACAATGAATCGCCTAAATATTGGGGGATTTGCGATAGTTTGCATTGAGTGTATCTCTGAATACGCCTCGAGTGACTTTAAAAGTTAATTAAAAACCTATCTGGAAAAACGCCGCACTGACCAAGGCGGCATTGCAACTTTTAGACCTCCTTTCGAAGCGCGCTTTCGATTGCGTTTAGCACAATTCCAAATTTAATCTTTGAACAAAGGGTTTTTTTTAGCTACACTGTAGAAATAAAGGTTACTACTACGCTGAATTTAGTTTTATGAAATTCCAAATGAAATTTAACTATGCACTGCTTTTATTGTCAATACCGAATTAAGATCATCATAAACAGATTAGGATAATATTAAAAAAAGAGTTATACAAATAGCTATATTTTATATAATTTAGGTTCCATATCTTACACTTTTCTAATACATACAGTTATACTCAAACCTACGTTGTATAGTTTTTTACAAAGTCTTAGTATTCTTTTGGCAACGGTTTTTTTTATAATACAATTACAAATTCATATATATATTCTACGGAACCCTCTGTGCGCGAGTAATACTCGCACTTGACCGTTTATTTAACTTTTCTGGCCAATCTCTGTTCTTGTTCTGGCAAGCAATCAAATGTTAGTAATTGCCAGCAAAAGCTGACACCACGCTTAATGTTGGAACAAGTCATTATTGTGCATTGTTCTGTCAAAGGGAGACTTTTATGAATTCAAATTACAAGTAGGAATTTTTGGTAAACTTTTTAATATCGCAGTAGGAATTTCTGTCGACATAATATTTAATATTTAGTCAATTGACTAAATATTTAATATTTAGTCAAGAAGCAATGATATCAAATAAAATAGTAGGCTGACACCTAGAAGAAGAACTACGATTATTGCGTTACATGATTGTAGGCTTTCCTGTGCTGAAATTGTAAGACAGTTGTGTAGTTCAGTGACTATATCTGGAGTCCGAAAGTTTTGTGTACGATAACAGGAGAGATCTTCAACAAAAAACAACGCAGCAAAAGGCCGAAAAATGTACAACACATCTGCTCATGATTGAAGACTAAAAAGACTATCTCTCCAATATAGAAGGGTGCCATCAGCGCCTTCAGAAGTATACTGAATGATGCTGGTCTTTCTTTTAGTTCAAGAACAATCAGGAGAATATTATCCAAAAGGTAAACTTCTATGGACCAAAAGGTAAACTTCCATGAAAAAAGCCTTATCTCAATTTACAGCATCGCAAAAAACACTACAGTGGCAAAGGAACACATTAATTGGACAGATGCCCATGGTCACAAGTTATATGGAGTGATGAATCGAATATATTGTTATTCGGTAATTGATGCGTAAAAATATGTAAGTCGTAGAATAGGGAAGAACTACATCCTGACTGCATTCAGGCAACTTGGAAGAAACCACTTAGTGTTATGATTTGGTCATACATGTCAGCAGACGGTATTGGTCGCCTTCATGTAATCAATGGAACACCGAATGCAAGAAAATACATCGATACTATTCTAGAACCAAAACTTATACCTTCCATCAGTGATCTCTTTCCCAACAATTCTTCATTTATTTTCAGCACACAGTTATTCCTATTCCACACAGGTAAATTATCGAAAGAGTGGTTTTGCTAGGATACAGTCCTATTTAAAACCTAATTTAGATCCTCAATCCTATTTAGAACTCGTGACACTGTTTGGAAACCATTGTCCGAATGAGACGTCCATCAAATAAAAAAGAACAAATTGAGGCTATAATTGTTTCCGGGCATCACGCAAAAACAAAGAAGCATTAAAACTCTCATCAGCTCAATGAAACATCGATGTGAAGCTGTAATAAAAAATAAAGGCTAACATTCAAAGTACTGATAAATTACTGCAATCATCAGTATCTAATGTATCTCAATAATTCTTACGGCTCTTTTTTTTTTTAATTGCAAATATTTGGATTTTTTTTTTAAATTTAAATCAGTATAAAATTCTCTTTAAAATGATATTTAAGAGATTGCATTTTGGATAAACATAACATTTTCTATAAGCATATACATATAAATATACATATACATATATTTATATATACATATAGTTATACATATAGTTATATATATATATAAAAATTTCTATATGTGTCCACAATTTTGGCCACCATTGTATATATATATAGCCATTAAATAAACAATACCGACCATCATCAAAAACCGCAATATTGTGAATGAAATGACAATAAAAATGGTTACCACAAACCTTTAATATACAACTGTATGTATAAAATAAAGTGTCTTATACTTGATTACAAGAATTAATATGGAAGAAAAAAAGAAGAATATGGATACCGAAAAAAATAACTGAAAAATTTATATATTGAATTACGTTTTCAAGAGTACAGAATTCAATGCAGAATTCAATGATATAAGCAAATCGGTTGTTTTCTGTGAGAAAAGAAACTAAAAGCTGAAAATTCTTTTTCTCCTGTACTCAAACAACCAATATGACCAAGAAAATAGTTTCAAGATGAAAACAGAATAATATCAAATGACAGGAAATGGAAAAAACAATACAATCTTTTAAATATTTAATTTATAGCATAAAAAATAGAAATATTACACAACATACCGCATAAAATCCCAGTTGTTTTCAAAATAGCCTCCTGCATATGATATCCAGAAGCACGATAAGATTAAGGCGAATTAAACAGTTAAGTTAACACAAAAATTAAAACCTATGGATTCAGTTAATTCATTTTGAAATATCATGATAAATTCAATTAATATAATATAAATAGAAAATAATTACATTATTTAAAATACCTAAAAACACTTTAAAATTGTTTAATTTCTATTTTACAATTATTTACACTCTCTATTACAATTTCTATTAAATTGCCATTTTTCAGCGTTCAATACTACATGGTGCTAAAAATTAAAATAATTACTCTAATAGAAGCGTTAAAAGCAAAATTTTGGTGCTGCCATCTAGTATGTTATTTTAATACTATTATTATTATTCAAATGTCACAAGATGAACCTAATAAAAGCTAATGAATTAAAAATATATCAACTGCATTACCACACAAATCCTAATTTATAAGTAATACCATACTATATATCATTATTCAAAAAAATTAAATAAATTAAATGTTAATAAAATGCTTTCAATATATTCTATTACCTTACCCATTTAATCTACACTGAGAAATTAAATAATTTTATAACATTGATAATATATAGAATATAGCTATATGCTATAACATAAATTGAATTATATATAATAAAAATATAAAAAACTTTAATAATTACTATTAAATATAAAAAATAATAAATTAATAAAATGAACAGGGAAAAAAAATGGATGTTTACAGAAGATTGTCAGATTCTATAATTCCCAATTGCCTAAAGATCACAAATATAATGTTTGGATTATCTTCATATTAGCCATAAAAAAGCTAAAAAATATGATTGTGACAATCAAACAGATTAAACCGATAATTAATCATGGAATACAAAGTTGAAAATAAAACAGTATTAAAAAGTATAGAGGAATAATAATAAAAACTAATTACCCAATTTTAATACATACAGTATAACATTAGATATATCAAATAAACTTATATGCATATTAATCACTATTAAGATGGTATACTATTATTAATTAATATGATATTGTAAAGAGTATACTTAAATTTAAAAACAAGTTAATTTTGAATTTGATTAAATATTAAATAAGCTAAATTTAATATGAATTGAAATAAAAAAATAAAATAAAATTTTTAAAAAATGGCACCTATTACGTATAAAACATCAAATCAACATCCATATAAAATACGTATTAGAAATGTAGTTATAATACAAAAGTCCCATCATCATTTTTTTTTAATTTACCATTGCGTATTATCCAAACAACACCACCCTCATCCGTACTCTAACATCCACCCACCCAACCATCCTATAGTAATTGTTTATTATTTTTTTTACAATTTTTAATTTTTTATATAAATATTTTTTTTTTTTTATAATTTTTTTTTTTTTTTTTTTTTTTTTTTTTGTAATTTTGTTTGCTAATTTCTTTTTTTAAAGACCATGTAAATACCAATTGTATATTAATGAATATATCAATTTTTTTTGGAAAACCATGATTTAATACATCATATATATATATATATATATATATATACACTGGTGTCCAAAATTAAGGACCAGTCACAAAATGCAAATTTTTAAATAAGCGAATACTCAAAAGGAAATAATATAATTCCAATAATCACTATCCCTACAGCACAGCTAGTCCATATAGCATCTCATTCATGTCACACGTGGTCACAAGTGTCACAGTCAGTACGGTGAGAAAAAAAAATAGGAAATTCCACACGTCTCATTATGATTCTGAAATGATCAATATATGTGACTCCACTGAGACGTCAATGTGACTGCTGCCTTGTGACAAGTCACCAAGTGATTTACAATGTAGTTACATTGTGACTCTCATGTGACTGTCATTTTTAGTCTCAATTTCAAAGTCATCATGACCTTTGCATTAGGATAAGTCACGGAATAATATCACATTATAGTCACATGGTGACTTTTCACAAAAGAGCACAATGGTGACTTCACAGTAGTTTCTCTGTCACTTGAAAGTGATCATGTGACTTTAATGTGACATTATTTGGTAACTTATCATAATGAAGCGTTCACTATGACTTTGAAATTGAATCTGCAGATGACAGTCACTTGAGAGTCACAATGTAACTACATTGTAAAGTGACATGGTGAGTCCTCACAAAGCAGCAGTCACAGTGACGTCTCAGTGTAATCACATATAGTGATCATTTGAGACTCATAATGAGATGTATGGATTTCCCTATTTTTTTGCTTCACCGTAGTGACTGTGACACTTGTGACCATGTGTGACATGAATGAGATGTTATATTGACTAGATGTGCAGTAGAGATAGTAATTATTCGAATTATATTATTTCCTTTTGAATATCCGCATACTTGAAAATTAGCATTTTGTGATTGGTCCTTAATTTTCGACACCAGTGTATATATATATATATATATATATATAGATAGATACAGGGTGATTCAGCTCGTCGGTGACAAACTTTAAGGATCGATAGAGCACACCTAGACGAACATTTTTGAATAGGGAATGTAGGGTCCCTGACGCGATGGTAAGGCGCTAGGCGCTTTCGAAAATTTGGGTGCCGAAATTCGAAACGTCATAAAAACTAGGGAAATGGTTAGATTTTCTTGCTTGTTGCGTCGAAATGATTCTGTTTGTTTAGACTTTCTTCAGTACCAATTTGATAAGCGTATCTCTTAAAACATGGATAGGGGGCGCTGCAGACTTTGGAGAGCTAGACAACAACTTTAAGCCCGTTATTTTGATAATTTAACACATGCTCGCCAAAGTTTATACTCTAACTTAAAGTTTGAACCCAAAAGTAGAGCCCTGCAAAAAGCGTAAGAGCCGGAATAAAATGTCAAAGTACAGGGTGGTCGAAACTCGAAGGCTCCTAAGAGATAAACAAACAGATTTCTTGACTTATGGCATGCATTTTCATGATTCTGTTTGCTGGGGCTCTCTGAAACTCAGTTGAACGGTACAAAAAGAAACATCGATAGGGGGCGCTTTGGGCAAAAAACATAATTCGTTGACATTTCGGACGCTAACTGGAAACGGGGCGCTACGATCAGTTAGTAATAATGAAAACACATTTTCTACCTCTGCTCAACACTTCTGAATAAATTTAGACCAAAAACATCAATGATACTGGAAATTTATTTACAAAAAATAACACTACAGAAGATGCTCGAAATTTCGACCTTGGGCCATGATGCAGGCTTCGCACCTCCGTCGCATTGAGGAGTGTGTGTTTCCAACAATGCCAGGAGTATCTCTGATCTGCCCTGCAGCTGCCACAATGCGCGCCACAAGTTCTTCAGCACTGCTGACAGGTGTATGGTATACCTCGGCCTTCAGGTAACCCCAAAGGAAGAAATCCAAGCAGGTGAGGTCTGGTGATCGGGCAGGCCAGTGAACTGGACCCCCACGCCCGATCCACCGCTGGCCATACCTTGCGTTTAGATGGAGACGCATGTCGTTCGTGTAATGGGCCGGAGCTCCATCGTGCTGGAACCACATCTGGCGACGCGAACCTTCGGGTACGTGCGCCTCATCCAGAAGCTGCGGCAGCACTTGATCCAGGAAAATCAGGTAATTTCCACCTGTCAGCCGTTCAGGTAACAAATAAGGGCCAATGAGGCAATCCCCCAGAATGCCGGCCCACACATTTACTGAGAAACGCTCCTGGGCTGCTCGGCTTCTGGTTTCATGTGGATTTTCATCACACCACACATGACTGTTGTGGGCGTTCCACATTCCCTCCCGGCTGAAGGTGGACTCGTCCGTAAACAAAATGCTGTTTACAAAACGGGGATCCCTGGATCTCATCGCCAAGTACCATCTTGAGAATTCCACTCGAGGGCCAAAATCCTGCTCTCTGAGCAACTGCACCCGCTGGATGTGGTAGGGGTGCAGATTCCGGGAACGTAAGATGCGCCACGCAGTTGCTTGCGAAATGCCAACATGTCTGGCGATATCTCTCGTGCTAAGACCTGGGTTGTCCTCAACCAGGTTAAGCACAGCCTCTTCGTTGTCGGGGGTGCTCACTGATCGCTCCCGTTCAGGCCTGCCTCCGTCGAAAGATCCCGTTGTGGACAACCTCTGGTGTACTCGAGCGAAGAAGGCATGGCAGGGGATTTGCCTGTTGGGGTAACGCTCGGCGTACAACCGCTGAGCGGCTCGTCCATTACAACCAGCAGCGCCATACGCCAAATGCATGTCAGCCAATTCAGAGTTTGTGTACCGTTCCATCCTACTACCGATCTGCAGACAAGTAACCCGAAGCTTAAGTAGGTACCACACGTTCAAAAGACGTGTCTGCGCATACAACTACGTCATCTCGCGTTGTCGTCTACGCATTACGTATCTTTTGCATATCGATATGGTACGATATCTTTTGCATAAATCAGCAAAAAGCACCTTATGTAAATTTTATTGCGCGCATTGTGCATGATTGAAACCAGCTATGTTTGTTAAAAAAAACAAACAAACTGCAGTTTTAATAGCTTCTTATGATAAGTAAATTACTCTCTTGTTTTGTTTCTAACTGATCGTAGCGCCCCGTTTCCAGTTAGCGTCCAAAATGTCAACGAATTATGTTTTTTGCCCAAAGCGCCCCCTATCGATGTTTCTTTTTGTACCGTTCAACTGAGTTTCAGAGAGCCCCAGCAAACAGAATCATGAAAATGCATGCCATAAGTCAAGAAATCTGTTTGTTTATCTCTTAGGAGCCTTCGAGTTTCGACCACCCTGTACTTTGACATTTTATTCCGGCTCTTACGCTTTTTGCAGGGCTCTACTTTTGGGTTCAAACTTTAAGTTAGAGTATAAACTTTGGCGAGCATGTGTTAAATTATCAAAATAACGGGCTTAAAGTTGTTGTCTAGCTCTCCAAAGTCTGCAGCGCCCCCTATCCATGTTTTAAGAGATACGCTTATCAAATTGGTACTGAAGAAAATCTAAACAAACAGAATCATTTCGACGCAACAAGCAAGAAAATCTAACCATTTCCCTAGTTTTTATGACGTTTCGAATTTCGGCACCCAAATTTTCGAAAGCGCCTAGCGCCTTACCATCGCGTCAGGGACCCTACATTCCCTATTCAAAAATGTTCGTCTAGGTGTGCTCTATCGATCCTTAAAGTTTGTCACCGACGAGCTGAATCACCCTGTATATATATATATATATAGAGAGAGAGAGAGCAGGTTATCTGTGACGATGTTACAAATTAAACTGTGCATGCTGAAATATAAAAGCGCAGTACTTTTCCATTATGTGAACACCATTGTCGCTAGCATAATAGTCGTCCCCAAAAGAAACATTTAGAAAAAATATCAACATTGTTGGTGAGAACGTAATCGTTTTAAAAATATAAAATTTTAAATTATAGAATTCCGAAAATATTTTATTAAATCAATATAAATATATGCTGAAAAGAAAAGAACAATTATTACAGAAATAATATACAATGTTGTTCAATAAAATACTTTTCAGAATTCATTAAACTGCAGACGTGAAACTGTGTCTTTCTGAAACCATGTGGAATGTAACTACGTCAGTCGTAGGCACGGTATTTTAGATACGAAATATTAACTTAATATTCTAGATCAGCAAGTTGCTGACATTATTAATCGTTATCGAAGCGGTCGTTTTTTTGGCTGACAGTATATATATATTTTAATTATTCTTGTCGTAAGTTGCTACAACAATTGAAAAGCAAACTGGTACTTTTATGTTAGCCGGGCTAATGTGATAAATCTCCAACAATGGTTTCCATTATCATTATTCGTTTCGCATTCATTTCTTTTAAACTATGCATTTTTTTAAATACGTGCATGTAAAATATACACACTACATACATTTAAAATTACAGTAGCATCCCGCTTAACCGGCCTAAACGGGACCGAGGGTTAGCCGGTTAAGAGAAAAACCGGTTAAAGCGGAGATGCAAAAAAAAAAATTAAATAAGTATCTGCGTAATTTAATTAAACCCGCATGATGCACTTGGTTTTTCAATTTGTGTAGTTTTAAAAAATTATATGATTTCTATATTTCAAAAAATAAATACTAGTTATAATTAACTGAATTGGAAGAAAAATTATCACTTATAACAAATAATGGAAAATATTTAACACAAACTAAATTGTTGGAAATCATGTCACACACTTTTATAAGAAGTTGAAATTGTTCTACATTATGTATATTTAAGGGTCTTGTATCTTTTAAACGCGTCGAACATTAACGAAAAACTTCAAAGTTTGAATTAGTCTATCTAAACAGCCTTTTTATGTATAAACATGAAATTTTGGATATTGATTAAACAGATTGTACTTTGTAATATGCTACCATTAAAAATTTATTAACCCTTTACAGAATTTGTGTATTGTTGAAATCATAATAGCTCTTTTTTTACCCCATAAGTCATTGCGCGCATGATATCTTGAGAAAGTATGTATAGATTGGCATGAAATTTGGTAAAGATACTAAACATATATGTGTGTTTAAAATGATCTACTCTTAGGCTAAAATTATTTCATTAACTATACAAAAAAGTATTTTCGTAAAACAAAATAAAAATTTTGTATTTTTAAGGAATAAAAATAGTCATAACTAAAAATATTACCATTGTGAATACTTAAAAGTAGATCATTTTAAACACACATATTTGTTTAGTATATTTACCAAATTTCATGACAATCCATACATACTTTCTCAAGATATCATGCCCGCAATGACTTATGGGGTAAAAAAAAGAGCTATTTTGATTTCAACAATACACAAATTCTGTAAAGGGTTAATAAATTTCTGTTGGTAGTATATTACAAAGCACAATCTGTTTAATCAATATCCAAAATTTCATGTTTATACATAAAAAGGTTTTGAAGATAGACAAATTCAAACTTTGAAGATTTTCGTTAAGTTTCGACGCGTTTAAAAGGTACAAGACCCCTTAAGTTAATCAACCGTAAAGAAATCAGTGACTTTCTTCTTTTGAAGGCAAGATGCCTGACATTTGGAGCATAATCTCTCCATCTCTTTAACATAATAAGTCTAACCTAGGAATCTGTTCAGGTAACCTAGGAATGCTCAGCATAGTGTAGCGTCATCTCTAATTTTTACCACTTCCGTATGAGGAATTTGAGCAGTGTCAACTTCAACTGGAACCTCATCAGGATCGTCTTCGTATTGAACAACATCAGTTACACTCTGAATTAAACCCCCGTCAAATAATGTTTTGTGCTTGACCTCTTTATCAGACTCAAACAACTCTTATACATCTTCTACCGTGATCTGTTCGCATCCCTGGAGATTTTTAAATGTCTGTACAAAACAGTTTGCAGATAAATCAGACATAGTAAAGTTCCGGGTAGGGGAGATTGCACTTTTGAACATTAAAATCACAAAATCTTAAATATCCTGGAGGTATACCTCATTGTTCCTGCGGGGTATGCCCCCCCCCCCCCCCCACCCAGACAACACCCTGATTTCAGCACTGGTGAAGGTCTACGCGTATCCAAACCGACGTTTTCCTTTCTGAATTTTGCCTTCTTCCCCTCGGGATTGCACTTCAACTCGAAAGAGTAAGCTTAGTTCTCAAGGTCGTGATCACTGAATTTTGGGTGATATTGGGGAGAAAAGTCGGCCGGTTAAAGCGGATTTCCGGTTAAGAGGAGGCCGGTTAACAGGTAGGCTACTGTATATACATTTAAAATACGCGAATATCACACATTTCATTAAAAGAAAACTAGAAAAATAAGAAATGCTACTAAAAATCAAAACATTCTATTTCATATGAAAATTATTGTTTCTAATTCACACACGTGGGAAAATAAAATTTGCTGTTACACAGGACAAAATACTCTTAGCGAGATTTGCGCCCGGCTAACTTAAAAGTATAAAAAAACTTCATCACAAAGCCGGTTTCTGTGACATTTGTAAAAGAAATCAAAAACGAAATTTTTTGTAGGGAAATAGTCATGGTCAATAAAAGATATCACTCTGACGCCTATAATAGTATAATTTACATCCAAGCATGACATGCTTAAGAATAATGCTCCCAACAAAGACAATGATTAGTTATGTATAGAAGCTGAGAATCCTCACACAAAAATGTTAAGCCGAGATCTGTCATAAACGGGTCCATCTGATTACAGAAATTTCTTTACTGGGAATTTAACTAAGCAATGTAGAACAATATATTATGTACTAAAACTATATTTAAAAGTGTTAGTGCCTTTCGGAAAAAAAACTAATCTTTGATATCTGGTGTCACTGATTACACAATTTTCCCCATAACTTTATAACTAAACAACGAATACGATGTGTTATATATAATAACATTCACCGGAAAATTAGAGCAGGTTCCATCTAAATCCAATGGTCAGAATCATTTCAAAATGCTAAATCTTGAATAATAAAGTTCAATAATTAAGAATATTTTGCAAAAACTTGAGTGTAACGAGAAAACTTGGATATAGCGACAAAAGCTTACAAAAACTTCAAAGAAACATATATAAAGTTTGAATGAAAATTATATAACGTTCTATTTTATCAAATTGGTCTAAATCTTTTTTCTAAAGTAATATATAACTGACAGTTTTCAGCCATATTTCTTTAAAATGAGTTTTGATAAAACGTACCAAAGTTTTTACTGAGTTTATTCAAATATATATTTATGTAACTCAAAGCAAATGCGTAAAGTAAAAATTATCATATAAAAATATAATGAGAAATAATTTACGACAGGTTGTTTGTTTTCCAATCTCCATATACCATAGAAATAAAAAATGCAAATGTAAAGAATTAAATGGATGTATTACCAAAAGTTATGTACAGACATGGTAACTTTTCTGCATAGTCGCCGTGAAGTTATAAACATTTTACATGACGGTGGACGATCTTTTCCATCTGCTCTTCCAAAAACGTTGCCACAAGCAATGTGAGACGAGACTAAACGATGGCTTGAAACTCATAAACTTTATGGAAGTTTTTACTTCTTAGCCAGTTCTTAAATTCACATATAAACATTTGTTTCTGTCGAATTAATTAGCTAACTGGTTGAACAAGCTCTTACAACAGACTTATCGTCCTTCACCGTGAAAGTCGGTTCGCTCCTCTTTAAATTTCCGACACAAAATTCACTCTCAACACTCACTCTCGTTCACTGTCCACACTATCAATCAGAAAGTTTTCCCCCCCATACAATTCAGTCATTCTTCGATGAATTTCTTCTGCACTATTTCCTTCTGCTTGAAGAAAGCTAATAACGCACTTCGCGGGGGTATCAGTCATCCGAGCTGCATTTACGTGACTACAGGTTAATTCAAAATAACGAGATGGGGTCGGTAGTAGCTGGTATTATACTTAGATAGATTAACTAGACATACCGCGCATTTTTACCTCTTGACACTTCACCGGCTGATTAAAACTCGATCTTCGCGGCGGCAATAAAAAAACACGTTTGTAAGTGTGATCACAGATCGCACATAGGGTTTCGTTTAATATTCCTTTCAAAACCATTTATCTTTTTGAAAAATCTTTTAGTTCCACATTTCGCAACCAGGGGGCGCAGTCGATTCTAAACAAACATCTATCCGAACGAAAACACGTTTTACGTACTATCCGTAGATATATTAGTCGAGGGGATTGGGCCCATAGCACCCGAGATCAGTAGGCGCACCTGGCGGTAAAAAATGGAACTAAAATATGTAAGACTATCGTGCGTAATATGAAAGAATGGTCAAAGGGGTGTCGGCAAAAGTTGGAAAATTTCTCCCCTGGTTAAAAGGACGGAGGTTAGAAAAATTACTTAAAATACACAAGTTAGAACACGGATGGGTAAATAATATAAGAGTTTTTGAAGATTGTATGATTTGTCGTGTGGCCTGAGGTGTTCAGCTATACGTATGCAAAATTTCATGTCTCAAACTTAATTAGGGGCTCTCTTAGAAAGAATTGCTTCAAATACATATGTGGTAGCTAAAAGGGTTAAACTTAAGACTTTTTCAAGATTTTATGATTTGTCGCTTGGCCTCAGGTGATCTGCTATAAGTATGCAAAATTTAAAATCTCCAATTTAATTAGGGGCTCAGTACGAAAGAATTGCGTAAAATACACGAGCTGTAGTTGAAAGGGTTAAACATCAAACTTTTTCAAAATTTATTATTGGACGTGTAGTCTGGGATGTTGAGCTATAAGTATGCAAAATTTCACGCCTCCAACCTAAATACGGACTCACTTAGAAAGAATTGTTTAAAATACACATGTGGGAGCCCAAAGGGTTAAATGTACGACTTTTTCCAAAATTTTATGATTTGTCGTATGATGTGAGGTGTTCAGCTATAAGTACCCAAAATTTCATGTCTCCAACATAATTAGGGGCTCAATTAGAAAGAATTGTTTAAAATACACATGCAGGAGCCCAAAGGGTTAAATGTACGACTATTTCAAAATTTTATCATTTGTCGTATGATGTGTGGTGTTCAGCTATAAGTATGCATAATTTCACGCCTCCAAACTAATTAGGAGCTCACTTAGAAAGAATTGTTTAAAATACACATGCGGGACACCAAAGGATTAAATCTATGACTTTTTCAAAATTTTATCACATGTTGTTTGATGTGAGATGTCCAGCTATAAGTATGCAAAATTTCACGCCTGCAACATAATTAGGGGCTCACTTAGAAAGAATTGTTTAAAATACACATGCGGGAGCCCAAAGGTTTAAATGTACGACTTTTTCAAAATTATATGATTCGTCGTATGATGTGAGGTGTTCAGCTATAAGTACCGAAAATTCCATGTCTCCAACATAATTAGTGGCTCACTTAGAAAGAATTGTTTAAAATACACACGTGGGAGTTACCGACTCGTTTACCGACATTAATTCTTCTGCGAGTTAAACCGATTAATTAAATAATAATTAATATTTCAGCTTGTAATTAAGATAGGACTTAGAAGTAGGTTTCAATGAAATCAGCGAGAAATTTGACATAGGGATGCCAAAAAAATTAATCAAAAAATTAATATTTAAAAAGTTAAAATTTCGTATTAAAATATGCTATTATGAAAAACCGCAGCGTCGTCATGTCTACCTGCTTTCCCGCCAAAGTGAAATCTTTTTTCCTTGTCTTTCCAATTAAAGAAATTAAATTTTTATCCATCGATTTTTAGTGGATGTTTTAACTTATATACATCGCAGAAATGTGAACTTTACACCAAATGAAAGTAGATTTTTTTCTGCGTCTGTCTATTCCCTTTACAAATTTCTCGGACCAATATTTTATGATATGCGATTTCGCTTTAAAATGTCCACTTCATTTTTCGGCTTAATTTCCTCCGTGGTAACCATGCATCGGCTGATTTTACTGGCAACCCTTAGGAGAAACACGGACGATTTGGAGAAGGTCCGTTTGAACCTGCGTTAAAAAGGTGGATTGGTTAATTTTAGAAGTTAATTAGACCGTAATTCAGTTAATTACCAACTTTTTAAAAATTTTATGATTTGTTGTTTGATGTTAGGTGTTCAGCTACAAGTACCCAAAATTTCAAGTCTCTAACATGTATTGTTTCTGAGAATGGGCTCTGTGACGGACAGACAGGCGGCCAGACAGACAAAGGAGTGAGACGAATAGGGTTTCGTCAGATGAACGAAACCCTAAAAAGACTCTCGTATTACTTTTTTTTTCAACCAATCAATAAACGATAGTTAAAGTGCGATTTTTTAAAAATTATTTAATTGATCACGGAAAATTATTTTTGCACTTAAATTATTTGTCATATTAATAAATTCAGAATTAAAAAGAATTTCATAAAAGAAATTGTTTAGGAAATTTATAAAAGTGAAATTATATATTCCCTTGTATTTTACAATACGCCAACCTACGAATTTTTATTTAAAAATTATGCAATATAGAGGAAGATCTTATTGTTGCTTCGTCTATTATCGGAAGTATAACGAACTAAATCCTCAGCTACAACAGTTAAAATATAATGACAATAAATAAAATTAAATATATTGTATAGTTAAATACTAAAATTTACTTTAAAAAATAATAAATCCAACAACGAAACATAGAACAGAAGCTGAAAATACGTGCAAAATAGAGAACAGCTATCTATCCCTTTTCAGTAGATTAATATTCTGAACAATCTAATACTCTAAAGCAAACAAGTATTTCATTACATATATAATCAAAGCCAGTGTCTCGTGGCACAGCATTATAGCTTCAGCCAGTTTACTTAAACTTTCAGAGAAAATCTTCGTTTTTGACATTATTTCGTCATAACTTAATTGTCTGGATACTTTTAGTATATCACGTTTAAATTTACTAATAATATTTAGGGGATATTTTTTGCTGTTAAATGAGAGTTTGAAAATATAAATTAACGTGCATTTGAGAATTAAAAAGTTGTAAAGCTATACTAGACAAAACAGAAAGATTCTCAGAGTTTTAAAATCAGTTTTCTAAATATAAACGTATTTAAAAAAAATCCTAAATAGACTACAGTTTAAAATAAAGAAAAGGATTACTAATACTAATGTACAAAATAGATAATTGTCTAAATAGAATTGTCTAAATAGTACAAAATAGAAAATTATCTCTCTCTCTCTCTCTCTCTCTCTCTCTATATATATATATATATATATATATATATTCATACATATCAAGTTTTGGATTCGTTACATGCATAATAGTGTAACTTACTAACTTGCTTTTAAAAACGGGTGCTTAGTAAATTGAGAATCATTATGAATTTTAATCTAAATATAGAGAACAGTACAACGCAAAGAAAAAAAGTTTTTATTAATTTAATTCATTTTTATCAATTAAAAATGTGTCTACTAACGCTATGACTGAAAAATCCCATTTCATTACTAATGATTGTGTGCTGTCTTTCTTATTTTATAAATAAATTGTATAATACATTTACATTGAAAGGGTTTATCTACAATAATAAGAATTCTATTTAAATATTCTAAACAGTTTTTGAATAAATTATTGTACTTATAAGCTTCATAATATCAATAGAAACATGTTGTGCATGTAGATGAAAAATTGAGCTAATAAAGATATATTTAATCTTTCCTTAGTTTAATATTTCAAATACTGTTATTTTAAGCAAACAGGCATCGCATAGCATTGAATTGATCATTATGAAACATGACATAGTGGAAAAATGGCATTGGTTAGGGTGAAACACAATATAGTCACAGATCTCATTAATGAGGGTGAATACCGGTGAATCACGATTAGTCACAGATCGTTACGCGATATGTGTTAATCGATTTTTCATTTATAAGCACTGTCATTCATATTTCATCTCGATTTATACGTATAATAAATTCTTTTTTTAGATGATTAATTTCACTTTTTGTGTAGGTCAAACATTTCCAAAACATAACCCTAATTACTTGCTAACAGATGGCTCTGACAATTCAAATTTACACAAAAATAATGTCATTATTCATTTTCTTAACTCTTCGTATACTATAGTGAAAGGTAAGGTCACTCGATCTGTATCATAAATTTAAGTTGTTCAATGAAGAACCTACTTATATCAGATGATGTCATTTGAAAGCGTATATTAAACAAATATCAGAGTTCTTTACTCATTTCCCTTTTGCATTTCAATATTTTTAAATGAAATGTAATTTCTAGTAAGTGCCGAAAAAAGTAATCAAAACTGCAACATTTTGACATTTAAAAAAAAAAAAAATGAAATATTGTTTTAAAAAGAAAAAAGAAAAAATATGTTATTAAAAATGCTTAGTTAAAAATTACAATAAACTGAAGGAAAAAGAAAAATCTGTATTTTGTATCATTGTTAATAAATCTCCTTGTTTATGAATTAAAAGAATATATAATTTATTACGGGAAAAAAAAGAAAGTTTTTTCTTCATCACGAAAAAATAAAATGAATTTCTTATAGATTTTTTCTTCACGTTGTTTTTATTAAACGTTCTTCAAAAATGTATATTAATTGTTTAGATATAAGATTATAAATATCAATTATAAAATTTAATAATTTTTGGTTTGAAGAAATTCATAAGCAAAAACATTTTTTATTACCGATGAAAAATACTTTTCCCAACATTGTGTAATTTTAATTTGCATTATCTTGATAGCTGGCTACACGTATTCTCATTGTTCGAAATTTATTTTTTATATGTTTAATGTTTAACCTTATGCCTAAACTTTTTAATGAAAATGATTAAGCGTTAAATAAAGCGGTAATTCTCAAATAATGAACAATCGATAAAAATCGTTATCGTATGAACTAACGATCGTTAACGATAGTAATCGATTCCCAAATTCTACTATCGAGATGTTGTACAATTGTTTGCTACAATGATAAGTTAAAAACAGTATTTGCAAAATTTAGAAATTAATAATTTGACTTGCTTCGCATTAAATGTTTCTTATCTCTTCTTTAAACATTCAAGTTCTTATTTAATGTTCCAAGATGAACAGCCTAAACGGACAGATTCCTACACCGCAAATGAGTCGAAAATGACAGCTGGAGATAATATAGAAGCCAATACAATAAATTACGATGCCCTCAGTCGGGGTTGACATGCAGTCAAAAATGGAGACAAAATGGTTGTGAGACAAGGAAAATGCAAAGACAAATGGTCTCTGAGAAGACAGGATCCATAGAATCTGAGTTAAATAAGAAATATACAATACGCAGTTGGCTCCCATGAAGGAGAGAACATAAGTAAAAGAGTGAAAAAAGGTGATATGGGTGAGGAGCGGGAACAATTCGAGACGAATAGTCCTTTCTATGAAATAATCGAACACATAGAATTTAAGACATACCCAACCCAACAGCTACACCCAACAGCTGAATTACATACTAGATATAACTTTTGCGCCAAAATAAAAGTGGCACAGGCACAGGATGGTTTACTGCTACGTGCACAGTAGGGTGGATCGGAAATTCGAAATGTGGATAATCGAATTTGTGCGAGGAGAAAAAGTTGCTTTTATGTATATTAGTTTACACTTTTTTTTATTGCAACTGATTCATATCTTCCGGAGCAACAAGCGCCCCGCAAAATAGTCAAAAATAAAATTTTCATGAAAATTTAATTTTTTTTTAAATTAAGTTACTTTTTGCGCATGTAGCGAAAGTTATAATTTAAGTATACTGGCATACTCGCAAAAAATTCCGACGTCGATAGATTTCTTCCGGTGCCCTAAGACACTTAAGTATTTGTCAAAAAACGATTTTTATGGACATTTTAATCTGAAAATTAAAAGTAAAAATAAGAGATAAAGAATCATTTATATAGCTTAAAAAATAGTATCAGGGGACGAAAATCGTTTATTGTTTATTATTAAATGTATAAAATTATGTTTTATACAATATAGAAATTACAAAATCAAAGTTCAAATTATGAAGGGCACGAAGTACAACACAAAAAACCACAAAGGAGGAACATTATACTTTTGTAAAGGAAGCTGACGCTCTGTATATTTGACACGCCACATTTGCAACAGGAGAAGCTAAAGCCATAAAAGCTATAATAATATTTCTTAACATCAAATATCATACAATTATATAGGCGAACAGTAATTGGATGCAACGGAACAAATGGGAATATTGTGCAAAAAGAGGGAGTTATTCGCCTGAAGGAGCTGGAATTCAATAGACCCTTACAATGATGCATTTTCTTCATACAAATGACTTGACTTTATGATATTTACTAAATTTTTTACATGGTGCAACATTTGGTCCAACAGCCTTTCGTGGTCTAATTGGTACAGCAATCAAAATCTATGAGGCACTACTTGTAGCTTCCTTTTCTCCAATAACTGTGGAGAATATGCCAGATAACATAAATAAAATGGTTCTCAGTGAGCAAAATTTATATGATATCAGCTTAGCAATATCGTGTGTTGAATGTGATTCTGCCCTGGCATAATAAAAAAACTGGTCCAGTCGTTTACTCAAAATGGCTAACAACTGCAGGTAGAATTTAAATGTTACTGTTGACACAGAAAATCCTTCTGAGAATCTCATGATTCTTGCACCACATATTAAGGAGGTATATGCACCTGTAAGTTTCACAACAAAACAAAGAACTCCATAACGGAAAGACCGAGGCATATTAGGAAACCTATCTCATTTTCTAGATATTTCGGACACAATCTAAGACAGAGAATAGACGCTGTTTTAATAAAACACTCATACTACAATATATGTTAAAACATACATACACACATAAATAACACCTGCATTCAACAGTTAAAGGTATATATAAATATTATACAGACATACAAACAATAAATACAATAAACCCAACTGGAGTGAAAAATTAGACAGATACAGATATCGAACCCGAGACCACAGTATACAAGACTGCTGCTCTAACCACTGAGCTACTCCAGCCGATGACTGAGTCTGCAATTTCTCACAACTATAATAGTAATACTACAATAATAGTAATAAGAAAGCAAATTTGTGGTAGTAATGAAAATAGTGAGAAGTTGCAGACTCAGGTATCGGCCGGAGTATCTCAGTGGTTAGAGCAGCAGTCTTGTATACTATGGTCCCGGGTTCGATTCCTGGCTCTGGCTAATTTTTCACTCCAGTTGGGTTTATTGTATTTATTGTTTGTATGTCTGTATAATATTCATATATACCTTTAATAAACGCTGTTGTTCAACGAAATATCTTTTTTTTCATCCTGAAAATTTGTTATTGTCACTGCTCTCAGATAGCAGAGAACATATGAGGGCTTCAGGAATAAGAAAGCTAATTTTGTTGTAGTAATGTAAATAGAGGATAACCAAAACAGAGAATTTTTCAAGCACCAAAAATGGACTTCAAAACAAAGGATTATTATGAACTTATTAAATGTTAACCTGTTAGAACTTTTGAATTAAAATCTTTTATGAAGGTGTCTTGCGATCAAATTAAGACCATGGTAAAATTAGGAAAAACGTAGGAATTGTCAGAATATCCATGCCATACCCATCTTTTTGAAAGATGCATTCACCTAGTGTCTAATGCTTCAGAAAGTGTATCTGGACAAGAAACGAGATATGGTTTCATATCGAATAGAATAAAATTAAGTAGCTATATCAAACATTTTAATTCCAAAAAGGATTACAAACTTTTGAAATATGTAAATATTCAAAATAAAAGAAATAAAAATTTACTACGTAAGTTCTATTTTTATAATTTTTATGATTTAATGCTTTGAATTTTAAATTTATAATTCATATATTATAATAAATGTATATTATTTATAAGTTCATACTTTATTAACTGAACACTTTGACAAATTTATGAACAATTTTCGTAAATTTAAATTGTTGTATATATTTTCTTAATATGTTCAATTTTTAACTACACTTAGGGCACCGGAAGATACGAATGTATTTGAATAAAAAAATATATATAAACTACACAAATATGTAATAGACACAAAACACAAATTTCTCAACTGGCGCCATATGGAATTCAAAAATTATATATAAAGTTTCATAAAAGTTTTAATATTTAACTATTTTGGTGACACTTGGGGCACCGGAAGTTATGAATGGATTTCAATAAAACAAAACATGAAAACTAATATACATAACAGAGAACTTTTGCAATCTGCGCGCCAAATGTAATAACGAAAAAAAAATTCTATGTTTTTCCATCCACCGTAGTGTATAGTCCTCAATACAATCATTTTTTTTTAATTTGATAATATGTCCTGAACATGCTTAAGGATATTCTTATTGCTTTAAATTTGGGCATTCAAAAAATTCTTTATAGAAAGGTCCCTCCAATTCGCACATATATCCTGTGAAAAAAACGTCAGTCTGAAAATATTATGTACATCAATATTTATTTTTTTTTCTAAGTAGTCATTATTCATAATGCACTTCAAATTTACATATCATATGCTTTATACAAGAAACTAAAGAATAGAATAACAGTGTTAAAATTAAAATAACTGTGTTAAAACTAATCTAGTATGCTATGTTACAGGAATAGGCTACATTTCTTAAATTTTCTGTATCGGAAGAGGATATTCAAGGGAGATTTTTCTTTACAATCCATCTCTATGAAAATATATTCATTTCTTGTTAAGAACATATAATATTTATTTAAATAGAATTTTATTTCGATAGTATGATTATGTGGAAAACAGCATATTTTAGAAACATATTCTTTACTATTTTCCGTTTATTAAAATTTTCTTCACATGTGTAAATGCAAAAACCTAAAACAAAACTTATATTGTATATTTTAAAATTGCAATCGCGTATAATCCAAAACTTTTTTATTATATTTTATTTTATTTCCAATTTAAAAACAATTTTATTTCCAATTTAAAAACTTTACAACTATTTGATATTGGTCAGAGTACTAAATAAAATCATTTGCAGTATCAAATGAAGAATACAAATACACATTTATTTTATCAGTACCTTTTGTATTTAAGATTATAATCTGCTACATATTAACATTATTCATTGACTTCCTCAACATGTATATAATGAACAAATTTTAAGAATTAAAGGTATATATAAATACTATACAGACATACATTTATATATACATTTAACTGTTGAATGTAGGCGTTATTTATGTGTGTATGTGTGTTTTAATACATATTGTAGTATGTGTGGTTTATTAAGTTTTAAGAATGTTTCTTTCATATTAGGTTGTTTACTTATATCGACTTATATATAGTTGCAATTATACACTTTTGTAGTTATAGGAAACACTGTTTACTTTCTAAAATGTTGTGCTGTGTACATGTCAACTTGACTTAAGTACTATAATCATAAGAAATAGCATAGTATACATCGGAAATTCTTTTGTAAATAACATATATAGCATAATAAAGTACTTTTATAACACAATGTGCGTGACTCGGCAAAAGATTATGTCGCTTAACTTTATATTTTACCTCAAGAATGTTTTATACTAAAGATACTCACTGATATACATATAATGTAATATATATAAGTTCTAGAAAACGGTTTATGCAATTTTTTTCGATGCCATAATTATGTTATAATAAGTTTCAGTTATAGTAATTATAGTAAGTAGTTATAGTAGTAAGTTATGTTATAATAGCCTTTATATTGTAATTTTTCAATAACTTATTCTTGCTTTTAATTTTATATTCGTTTTAATAAATACAGGAGATATGAAACAAGACCTATTTTAAATGCCAGTATACCTTTTCTTACATGCACACATATATACATATATATATATATGTATATATATATATATTAGGGTGGTCCTTAAAAAATTAACTTTTAAATTTTCTATGGGGCACCGTCCTATTTTGTTCTATGTATATAATAAAGACTTCCACAAAAATTTCAAAATTTTAAAACATTTTTAGAGGTCGCAACCAAGGTTTGGATGTTTAAAAAAAAAATTAAAAATTGACATATTTTGTAATCTAATGATATATTATTAATACAAATCAATAGTCATTGCCAAATTGAATCATGGTATGATATTAGGCTGTAAAAACTGTCATTCGTTTCAAGTTTCAACATATTTACACAGCCTATTGTACAAAGACAGACAGGTGTATTTCATGTATATACTCTATTTTACTTCAACTTGGCAGCATTGTGAAAGGTAGAGAATCTATCATTCCGCCTTGAAAAATAGCCCTCAGTTATTTTTTAATCCTAAATAGCTAAAATGCGTAAAAAATGTATAAGATAATATTTATAAATTATAGAATTTGATTTTTTGATATTCTTAAAATGTCGTACTAAATGGACATATTCGTATCATAAGCCAAGCAAGCAGAGCCCAAAACTTTAAAAAAGTATTTTCGGCAAGCGTTCTTTTTGACTGTTCACTGGAATTTCAAAATTTTAGAAGACATTTCAGGATCTGAAACTGTAGGCAGATTACCGATTATTGTTTCAGGTAAAGGTATTGACCAGTTACTTGTTGTTCCAAAACTTCAATTAGGAACAGGTGGGGCAATATCTTCGCTGTTAATTAAATAATGGAGTCGTGGGGAGTACCGAGCAAGTAAAATCTATGAGTTTTGATATAAACTGTGTTAACACCGATTTAAAATCTAATTCTATAATTTATAAACATTATCTTATAAATTCGTACGCATTTTAGCTATTTAGGATTAAAAAATAACTGAGGACTATTTTTCAAGGCGGAATGTTAGATTCTCTACCTTTTACAATGCTGCCAAGGTGAGGTGAAATAGAGTGTAGACATGAAACACTCCTGTCTGTGTTTCGACACTAGACTGTGTAAATATGTTTTAACTTGAAACAAATTACAGCCTTTACAGCTTAATATCATAGCATGACTCAATTTGGCAATGACTAGGGAATTTGTATTAATAATTTATTATTAGATTATAAAATATACCAAATTTTTATTTTTTCCACATTCATACCTTGGTAGCGACGCTTAAAATATGTTTTAAAATTTTGAAATTTTTGTGGAAGTCTTTATTTTATACATAGAACGAAATAGGAGGGTGCCCCATAGAAAATTTAAAAGTTAATATTTTAAGGACCACCCTTATATATATATATATACGATTCTTTAACAGAGACAAATCTATCAAAAATTCTTCATTTATATAATATCAGATAATTTTTAAATATGAAATGTCATTACTTGAAGAATTATTATTCGTGCTTAAAAAGCAAAGTGAATAAAATATTTTATGTAATATTTCATTTAAGGTGCCTGCCTACGTACGGAGCATTTTTTTTCAAAAAAGCTATTTAATTAATTTTTAAACTTATTTTTACTAAGATTAGGACTAGAAAATGTAAAAAAAAGTAAAAAATATTTCATTTATTGATAAAATTTTGGTAAATGGAGGAATTTATAGTAAAATTTAGTGAAATTTGGCCCGAAACGCAAAACGCTCTAAAGAAAATTCTACTGCATGTATCTTAATTTCCTTTTTACACTTTATATTTATGACATTGGTGAAGGCATTGAACTAAAATCTAAGAGATTCTTCAAGTATTTCAAAACTTAAAGCATATCGCACCTGTTTACATGTTAATTTTCATAAAATTCATCGATGTCATTCCACAAAACCATATATAAAACAAAAAATATTTATTCTAAATTTAAATCTTTAGTTCATTGCCTTCACAACAGTGTAAATAACATATATTTTAAATTTCATAGTGATATTCCAATAACTGTTTGAGAAATCATGTTTTGCGTATGGAATTTTCACCGAAAATTACATTTTCCAAAAAATGCATTTAAAGTTTAGATTTATGTGTTACTACAAGAATTTACAGTAATATACATCTAAATTTCATGGAGCATATTATTTACATTTCTTATTATTAAACAAATGCATCCAAAATCGCGAAATTTCTCTAAACATACGACCCTTTAAAAGCAATTTAAAAATTTAAAAATTTTAAAATTTTAAAGCCCTTTAAACAGCACTTTCGGTTTGAGTGACAGCTATTGAGTATTTTAAAACCGCTATAACTCCGGATATATTTATCGAACAATAAAAACAAATACAGTTTTGGAAAGGTAAAGAGTTGGTCTTTAATAAAATAAAATAAAATAAATTTGACAATTTTGGTCGAAAATTGCATTTTCAACGTAGTCAGATGGATACCTTAAAAAAATTGTCGTACTTGCTCAAATTTCAAACAAACAAAAGATAAACACGATGCCTTAAAAGTCATCCACTATCAAACGATGTAACTTATCACACGTAATGTTCACAAAACATCTATATATATATATTTCTCTTGCGTGGGGCTAAAATGTAAACATATTAAAACGATTCCGTTTAATTATGTACCAATTGCGTAAGAGTAGAACACAGATTATTTATTGAGAAATAATATTAAGTAATCTGTATAAATAAAATGACAGTGAATAATCTTTCATAGTAAGCAATAGGGAAAAAAAATGTTTATGATGATGATAATGATGTCATTCGAAAGAAAAGATGCATTTTCATCCATGAATTAAAATATTTTACTATAACTGTGTCAGTGATGTCGTCACATTCCTGATCCTTATTCCTACATATACATAGACTCTTGCTATTTATTTAAAGATCCTTGGTATACAAAAAAATAAAATATTTCTGAAAATTACATAATTTCCAATTAATCAAAACGAATATTTAATGAAACTCAAGAATTTTAAAACAATTGCTTAAATGACGCTTTAATCTCAGAAGGGATGAAAGGTTCTGATAGTGCAAACGATGTTATATTTTTAAGAAATGAATCGTTTTCCAAATGGACTCCAAAAGTATTATAGCACATGGTAGAATTGTTTCAAACAAACAGCCGGTTTCGGGGAAACTTTTCCATAGTGTGAAGGGGTTATCTCCCAGAAAAAAGTGCCGAAAAAAAACAGGAAATGCACAGGAACGGTTAGTTAAGAACTGCCAATGACGTCATGAACATTAGAGCGAGGCTAACGAGAAAGACAGGCTACCGCAGTGCGTTCCACGTATTTTTTATCACAGACCGCTGGAGTCACGTGATGCTCGAATGCACCAATGAAGGTGTGCGAAAAGAGCATCGCATCACTCTAGCGGTCTGTAAAAAAGGACACTTGGAACGCACCGCGGTACCCTGTCTTCTGCGTTATCCTCGCTTTAGAGTCTATATAAATCTGAAATAATTTTGTACGATTTTGTCAATACGACGTCATATTCACTTGCCTTTGCATCTAATTCACCAAATTAAAATTCAGAGCAGGAGCTATTTTTAAGCACATTACGATCTTTTGGCAGATGTAAGAACAGCAATGGTCATTGGTTTGTTTTACGGTCACGTGATGTATTCAGAAAATCAGCTTTTTGATCAAAAGTTTCTCTTAGACACATCAGAAAACATGTTGTTTATGTTTTGTTAATTTGCCAAGTATCTGATGGATACTGCATTTCTCACATCAAAGGAAATTTAGATAGTTTTATTGATTTATATTGAACTATCTTGGTATCAGGTAGTGTTTTTCAATACTTTTATCGAAATAATGCCGTTCGGTACAATATTATTTGCAATAAGTTTTAAATTAATTGCGTTCCAAGGTAATTTTTTTCAGTTAATTATTTTACATTTCATAAATTGGTAAATTTCATAATATTAAAATGATTTATGCCTATTTGTAGCACCAACTAAATGCATTTTTAATTGAGTTTTCAGTTACTGTTTTTTTTTTTTTTTTTACCTTAAATGTTTTGAAAATATCAATGATTTATAATAGTAATCATTATGGCTAGAGTTGCTGCAAAATGTGTCTAGCAAGCGAAGCGAACTGGGGACGCGTAGCGGACTCAATGTGAATTGTGTTGCAATTCACGGAAGTTGGCGAACGTTAGTGAACATGGGGCAGGGCCCCCTAGTACTCTTGAAATACTTTTTCGCTTTTATGTAACCCAGATTAATTTTCGACTAACGAGATTTTTAAGTTTTCATTATTTATGTAGATGATTGTCGAGCTGCACTTTTACAGTTGTTTTTGGATGAACTAATGAGTTTTTGTGACTTAGCATACGATCGTGCTGTCCTTTATCATTAACATTTGTGCATGGAAGAGTCTAACATTAACTTTAGCTAACTATGTATGCATATCAGGAATATGAGTGCAACGGTTATTTTGTAATGATTTGTTAATTAGGTGATTGTGGCTGTGTAGTTGTTACATATAAACAGGTGTTCGATGAATTAATCCGATTGCGAACGCATTTCACGTGAATCATGTACTTCCCTGGTGTCAACAATTCCGGGAGTTAAAAAAAGCGTGAAAAAGAGG
This sequence comes from Maratus speciosus, assembly GCA_963932465.1. Classification (NCBI taxonomy): domain Eukaryota; kingdom Metazoa; phylum Arthropoda; class Arachnida; order Araneae; family Salticidae; genus Maratus; species Maratus speciosus. The sequence continues at coordinate 481,374,757 of OZ010786.1, read as the reverse complement.
ATTTCCTACCAGAGGCTAGGGTTCTTTGAAAAGAAGTTAATTTTCATGCTCTGAAAAAAAATTAATATTGATACTCGTGGAGTCTAATTAGTTTCTGGCATTTAGTGACGTTTGTGCTGTAGCATAAAGGTGATTATTCTAGAAAATTTTGAAATTAGATGCAGAAATTTCATTATAAATCTTAAAAACGGTCTGATAACTTAAAAAAAATTAAGTTGGTTGTTCATTGATCTTCCTCTCTTTATTAAATGTTTTATTAAATTATTGCTTTTGTTAAGATATCTTCATCTCATTTTTTTCCAGTGAACAGCACCGAAACATCAATGACAATATGTGAAAATAGTAAACAATATCTTCCATCACATATATAATTATCTAACGACGGAAATTTGAAGAAACAAGTTTCTCATTATTTCTTCAGGAGATAACAAAATACAAGTAAGATATATAACATAATGCTATTTTTCCTAATTAAACGGTGCTAACTCTTTCAGTTGCAGCTTTAAATAAGGCATAGTACACTTCAAATTTCCATTTCTGAGTTGGCGAATCACATTCCTTTTTACTTTCTTCTATCTTTACAAGAAGAAAGTATTGTTTTCATGAAAATTTTCGAATTCCAGTTTTCAACGGAATTATACGTTTTATGGGTCAGAGATTCCAAAAAACATGTTTTTACAAAATGTCTGTCTGTATGTGACACAAATTTTGCGGGCGCTCTATCTCAAGAGCTAATGCACGGAATTTAATAAAAATTTATATTCGGGTAGTCCCTGATATAGATTGGTGCTGATTAGTTTTTGGTGTAAATCGCCCTGCAGGTGGCGCTGCTATGTAGCATTTTGCAGGATTTCAGCAAAAGCTCTATCTGAAGAACTGATGCACGGATTTTTATAAAACTTTAGATTCCGTTAGTCCTTGACATAAATGGATGCTGTTTACGTTTTGTGTAAATCGCCCAACAGGTGGCGCTGCTATGCTGCATTTTGCAGGATTTACACTATTTTCGCAGTAGCTCTAACTCAAGAACTGGTACACACATTTTCATCAACTTTCATCAAAATTCTCATGATGAACACAGATTGCCATTTAATTTGGCACTGATATAGTGAATTTTGAAGTATTGACATGTATGAAATAGAAGAAAGTTTTGTCATGGCCACAACATACTAGTTGGTATGGGTACGATCCTCATAAGAGGACTGTCTATTTTAACTGCCAAAACTGGAGAGTGAGATAAATTATGTTTCATGTAAAACAAATTACATTCTTTAAAATTAACTTTTGTAAATTCACATTTCTTTATTTTCAAAATGTATCAAGATATGGAGGTTTTTTAACTTTATATTCTTTTACAGGACCTTCCCAGTTACAATTTTAATAAAATTCGTATGTTTTTTGGGGAAAATATTAAAATGGAGTACAACTGTAAATGGGTTGTTATTCAAGTTAGAACAATATTAAACGATAATAAAGTTTTTATTTGAATTGTGTACTAATGGTAATAATAATCGGGTTTCGATAGGTTTGTTAGATAGATTTCAATGTCCCTAATAAGATTATGTAAAATATAAGATATCAAATGTACAAATTTAAAAAATAAATACATAAATAAAAATATTGTATGACCGTTTTCGAAGCATGCAATGCGAATAATGTTAAAAGCGCGAATGCTAGGAACAAGACAAACAGCATGGATTTCTTTATTATACGCATGAAGTTTTCATTTTTTAGTGTGCTGTTTATTCTCTGAAAGGGGGATCATTTAGATGTGTCTCCACACACAAGTAATGGTGATTTTTTTAATCGTTCATACTTTCACATATATTAAGTGAAAAGCAGCATCTTGCGTTAACTGCTTTAAGCATTATAAATATTAAGAATTATGTACTAACAAGAGCTCGGCCACAACGCGATAAAATGTCTTACAAATGGCTTATTTTTCGTTCTAGATGAAATGATAGAATTTCCTATGTGCCACTTTGCTTTAAATCTATCAGCCATCAACAAAGAATAGTCAGTATGTTTATTTTTCGTAATAAGATACTTGTTTCTTGCATAAACGTCCGACAACGGTGTTAGTACAATATCTGTCGTTTCCTTATGAATGTCATTTAATGTGTGTCGTATTAAAAGATTAAATACGTATTGTAATACAATGGCCTATAATACAGTATAAAAACATCTCATTAGTATAGCCGCGAGATAATTAATTTTTCAAAATTCGCATTTTAGAAAAGTGAAAATAATTAAGTATTTAATCTCTTATACTATATTAGAAAAGAACTTTATATTTAAAACACTGCATTACCTTTTCGAAATCAAAATTTATTTTGTATATGTAAACATGATTTTTACAAATAATCCGCGATTCGAAAATAAGAAAACGAATTGTCAATTCAGTATTACACATGTGCCAAGACATGAGTTAATATTTCAAAAAAACTTACAATTTACAGTGATTTAAATATCCTTTATATAAAATTAATTGAACTTTAAGACATTTATTTTATCAATTCTCTGGTTTATTTTGAAAGTTTTTACCGTCATATTAATATTTACTTATGACTAATAATTTGATTTTATGACCTGAATAATTTGAACTACAAAGTTTATTCATAAATTATATTACTTGCGTAATTCAAACGCGCAGTTTAGTACGTTAGTTAATATATATATATAGCTTGTTTCATAAAAGATTTGCAAAACTTTATGATGTCATATGGCATATTAAAAAAAAAAAAAAAAAAAAAAAAAAAACATTCATCAAATAATGCATGGTCGGAATTAAAACGAAAAAGTTATAGGAAAAGCCGAAAGTGATTTTGTTATACGAGGCCAAAAACACATAAAGAACGATTAAGTTACAAAAGCAAGGTGGGAAATCGCTCTCCGTGCAATCGTTGAGCCTCCAAGCCATTCCCATTTCCAGTTCCGTAGATAAATTGCATATCAGCCTTTTCCATATTAGTGAAGTACAACATCTTGCGATACGTTCCTACCGCGATTGACAGTTGCACACTCGGATCACCATCTTTTATGTATTAATAGAGGCGAAATTTTGCGTACGTGTTCTTCTTTTTCCGTATATTGCATTTTCATGCTATTAGTGTCGTTTATCTCCCGATAATTCTCAACAGAAATGGAGCTTTAACGTTCGTATGGACCATATTTCCAAATGCGCTAGCACGGTTGCTATTTATTACTAACCATGCATTATTTGATGAAAGTTGGTTGTTTGAATGTGTACTATGATCTCTTAAAGATTTGTCTATGTTTTATGAAACACTCTGTATATTATTATATATATGTCTTGCAATTGAATGCAGTAAAACTTTGAATGTAATGTTTTATTAAACTTTACACATATATGCTTCACAAAACTAAAAAAGCATATTAATAGTAAATTTTCATGAAAAATACATTTATTAACTTTTTCATTTTTCTAAAATGGCTGTATCGATATTTTCTTTCATTTGAGTTCATTTTTAATATTTTTTTTTACTGCAATATTTCATTTCAAAGTTATACTTTTCCATAAAAACTTTTATCAGAATAAATTTAAGGGTTTTGTGATTCAAATATCAGAGAAAAACTTACACTTCATTTCCAAAAGTAATTTTCCTTTTTGAATTTTAATCATGAACTAACTTTCAAATTTTTGAAAACTTTGCAGCATCAGTAAAAAATTTATTATTGTTATCTTCTGAACTATCGTTTTTAGAAATAACTCTAGACTGCGTGATCATTTTTCTAGATGATATGGAATTTGGAAAAAAAAATATCAATTTTAATTGCTTTTATTACAACAAAGCAATTCAATATTTTATAATATATAACTAGCTTACCCTCTTGGCGTTGAACTGATGCATTATAATAGCATTAGATAAAACTCAAGTTTGTATTATTTTATATTTTTGGAAAATCTTTCAAATGGACCTAGTTTCTGAATAACAATGCTGTGGAAGTTTCTAGTATTTTCCCAACAAAACTCTTTCGAAACAAATCTGTGACATGGCTTCCCCCTGCCTAAGGCAGCGTGTAACGGGAGTGCTCCTCACGCACTAGAGACAATCGAAACCCAAGCTGAAGGACCCAAACCCCGTAGTAATTGAGCCCATATATAAGAATGCTCTCCATGGAGGTGGGAGATGGAACTAAAATCTGTAAAACAATTGTACGCTAAGCTGAATAAACTAATTTCAGTGACATTGAGCTCATAGAAAATGAGAAAACTATCTGCCGTTAAGGTTCAAAAATGGTGGTAACAGAGTATAGAAGTAAGTAGCTGAGTCGTAAACTAAGTTGGATGAATTAATTATTGGTGAAATCGGGCCCACAGAAACGTAGGAAAGAATTGAAGCCCAAGCGGTGGAAGGAGCCTAACCAAACTGTAAATTTATCGAATTACCTTTAACCCATTTATGCCTGAATTTTTGTTTTCTCAAATTTGTTGGTAAAATTACTTTAAAATGTTGCAAAATGAACTTTAAAAATACTAAAAAAAATTACGCTGAGATATTTTCGTATTTATTTGGAAAAATGTAAACCTACTAAATATGGGAATATCCATATGTGGAAAATACATAATTATGTGTTTCGCCTAAATTTATATAGATTAAGCTTTTAAATTGCATATTATATACTGTAATTGGTATTTGTATGAACTATTAAATATATATGTATTTCTTTACAGAGACTAATAGCATTATAAGTATTATTAATAATAAATTAAGAATAATTGAATTTGAGGATATAAAACGATTTATTTCAAAATCATCTTGAAAAGGACTTTGCATAAATAACTGTCCCCTAAATGGCTAATAGAAATATGTACCCATTTGCACCTAGCGCCCTATATTTTGTACGTTACAAACATCCATAAAAATAGCCTTGAACATATAATTTCACAATTTTAAAATATATGTATTTCAAAGAATTCAACAAGTTTAGATTATGACTTATTTATTTGGATCCTTGATACAAAGAATACAAATAAAGTTACTTTTTACATTTTGCCATCTTAAAAAAGGAAAAATCTATAAACACCGAAAAAAGGCCTTCGTTAAGCAAATAAATATCAATCTTATGCTATCATCTCTAGGTAACAGATAAAAGCATTTATAGACAATTACTTCATACAATTCACATGGTGTAAAGAAGTCAAAATTTTATTAAAACTCAAACCGTCCTAAAAATCTGACGCTAGGCATAAATTGGTTAACATTAATGCGATATTTAATTTACGAATGAAATCATAATACGCAAAATTTCGTACACGGTGAGATAAATCCTTACGTTATCCATTTCAATTCAGTCATATGTATAAAAGTTAGATCAGGAACTAGGTGATAGGCAGGAAAATGGGTTGAAACTAGATATAATTTTATGCTTTTGAGTTTTGAAAGCATTAAAAAGTTCGTATACTATATAAAAATTCCTAATTCTTAAGTGTTTTAATTTGCATCGATGGGGCATTTTGTATATCTTAACAAACCTGTCTCAATATATATCTTGCGAAATTAGTATTGAATACGTGACTTTCAAAGATCCGCAAATTTGCTAAAGATATATTATTTTTGCTAATAAATACGACTTTTCTTAACACATATATTAATTGATATCGAATTTTTTTGTCCTTACAATGAATATGCATCTAAACGGTAAAATATATTCTTTTATACAAATCAAATTAATCGAAAAAATGCTGTATTATAACACTAAATTATTAGCATCATAAAATAATACCAGTTCATAACTTATTAAATGTTCTTAAAATCTTAGAAAAACCTAAAGATATATTTTTTTATCATTTAAATTTATTAATTCATTAGGTGCTTCTTAAAAAAATTAGATTATTATTAATAGTTTAAAACTTCTATGCAAACTATTTCTAATGTAAGAAATAGTTTTTGTTCGAATAACGCAATATGAAATTATAATGCTAAGAATAGTTGAAATATATTCTTTTATGTGCCTAAAGAAAAGATTCATTTTTTTGACATCCAATTAAAGAAAAATGATGAATGATATTATCATCTTAAAAGCCTATCTGTAGATTAATCTCTGAGAGTTGGACAGAAATGTGCGTTTGATGAAATTAAGTGTTAGGAAAGCCAATCTTCCTAATAGATTATTTTTGGCGTATTTTATGAAAACATTTGATGAATAATGAATATCATATAATCCACAATATTGCTAACAAAATTTTATTCTTCAAGAATTTTTTTATGAATCGGCATTAATCTAGTTTTGTTTTTAATGAAAATATTCATTACTATACACGTTGTCCATAAATAATTGTCGTGATTTCCTTAACTTATAGCTTTTGATTTAATAACATAAATAACAAAGTTAGAAAAAATAACCCGTAAAGGAAGCATAAAATTTCATGCGTATGCTTACCTGAAGTTATATATGCGTAAAGTTTCAAAAAGAACGTTATTAATTAAATGGGACATTCCATGGATACAAGATATTTTACAGCGGAAAAAACATCTTAAAATTAATCATTACCAGAATAATTTTTCAAAGTCCAATAAATGCATATTTAGAAATAATTTTTTTTTCAATATTTATTATTCCGCGATAGGCGACAGTGCTTTAACCCCTTGGGGACGAGCAACCGGTATTCGTACCACAAAAGTTGCTCATAATCGGTGATTATTCTCTCCAGTAAAATTGTATTGCAAATTTTATCTTATTTAATACGAGAATTTTCCCGATTCAATTAGACAAAAATTACTGTTTTTTAAATCCGGTGACTAAAGATTAACAGTTCTATAAAAGACGCTCGTCCCAAAGGGGTTAAAGGCATCCGCTATAAGCTAAATACCACGAGGCAAAAATTATACAGTGTTTCAAAAGAATATAACTTTGTATTCTTTTTGACTTTAGTTTATTTTCTGCTGGTATCTTTTCGATATGGTACACTATATTGTGAATTTACTGTTTTGAAACTTATTTTAGTAAAACTAAAGATTTTACGATATTTTTATGCCCCGCACATGACAAATTAAACAGTATTTTTTTTTTAAGTTGGTACTATATAATATTGATATACAGTATATTTTAAAAGTGTTGTATTTGGTTAGTGTAGTGGAGTAGTTAATTTAAATGTATACAAAAAATATAAAGGTTTTTTTGAATGAAAAACTAATGTGTCATGTTCTTAACAACTTGAAAGACATACAAGAGAAAAAAATGTCTATACTGTGATAGCTCTTTACTACACTATGACGCAAAAGTTTAGACAATGAAGAAATTCTTACATACTTTGAAAAATATTTATACAATTTTCAAATCACTGCTTGAAATTAATGTGCTGTACATATAAACAATATTTATAACAAAGAAAAGTGGAATTGTGCATATTGCAATAAATTAAATGGTAACAAAAATAAACTGCTGTCTCAAAAGTTTAGACACAAATTAAATAAAATCGAAATAAACAATTTTTAAAACCTGGTTGCGCATCCATGCTTATGTATTACGTCATATACACGAGATTGCATGGAAGAAACTAAATCTTGCATAGTTTGTGGATCGATATCGTACCATGCATTCTCAATAGATGTCTTAAGTTCCTTTTCAGAACAGTATTGTCTAGCGTTGCTATAAACTTTGCGACACATGATGCTCCAAAGGTTTTCTATAGGGTTAAGATCTGGGCTACATGCTGGCCAGTCGAGAACTCTTATATTATGGGAATTAAACCAAGATTTTGAATGTTTTGCAGTGTGAATTGAAGCATTGCCTTGCTGAAATTCCCACTGAGGACCCCCTAGAAGCTCAGCAAATTGCAGTAGGTTTTCTTCTAATGTCTGTGTATAATGCTGTGAAGTTTGACGACCACTGGTGAAGGTCAAAGATACTTGTCCATTATAGCAAAAGGCTGCCCAAACCATCACCGAGCCCCCTCCTTGTCTGCGACTAAAAAAACGTCGAGGTTCCTTCCGCAAGTCATGCCAATACGATAAACAACCATCTGGACCATCCAGATTCCACTTTTTTTCATCGCTAAATATGACTGACTGCCATTACTCTCCATATGACATATGCTTTCGAGCCCACATAAGTCTTTGTAACTTATGATGTGGTTTCAGAGCTGGTTTCTTCTGCATTTTGCTATAAACGATTGTTCATTTTTCCAAAATTCGTCTACGAATCGTATCCTTTGATACAGAGAGTCCCGATGAGCTTTGAACTCCACGTACGCTCATTTGTTGAGTACTCGCTAGTCTTTGTATCAGGCGATCCTCTCGTACATTTGTCACACGTGGCCTCCCAGACCGACATTTTGCTTTATATTCGGAACCACTCGATAAAACTCGATAAATAGATTTTTTTGACCTATTAATAATAGCAGAAATTTCAGAAACGCTCTTCCCTTCACCTTTCAACTGCCAAATCCTTGAAACCTCATTCACTTGAATTTCTTTAGCTCTCGGCATGTCGACTATGAAGCGCAATCGTTTGCAGAACTTAAGTACTCCAAATTTGTGACATCATCGATTCTAAATTTGCATATGCCAGCGAATATTCAAAGAAATTTAGAATAGTGTCTAAACTTTTGCGACAAGCACATTTGAATTTTTATGAAAAAAATTAGTATTATAGCAAATAAAACGACTGTCTTTTGTACATAGCATTTTAAATCAGTTTTTGAATATATTTACAGGTTTTTGTAATTCTGACGTCATAATTCTACATTTTAAAGCTGAATGACGTCATTGTCTAAACTTTTGCGTCATAGTGTATAGTAATAATGCCTGTAGATATCATATAGTATAAATATAAGTATAATTACGGGCATTACAAGAGGCTGTTATTTTTGCCGATAAAAAATGTCTATAAAGATTTAAGTCCATCAAAGAGCCCGTCTTAAAGATAGTTTACTGTATTGATTTTTAAAAAAGAATAATCATCTTTAAAATGAAAATCTCTTTCTAAACTACAAAAAACAAATTCGGATTTACATACAATTTTGAATTATTTTTATATAACATTAAATATTATTCTATTAATAGGAATTTCATTTTATCATTTCTAAAAATATTATTCATTTCGCACCTCTGCAAAGAAATTTTTACCAAACATCGGAAAATTATAACCGGAAGGAGATTTTATATTCGATATAAATATATATCTTTAATGAAATATTGGGTTTGTGAAGTGAAATATTTCAACCCCCAATTGTTATTTAGATTTCTGATAAAATAGCAAAGCCTCTATCTGTCAAAAAAAAAAAAAATACACATTCAAATAGTTTCTGTAAAATAGATATTCTTGTAGTTTGAAATTATCTTTTGAGAAACTGAGTTTGACATGAAAAATTAAATCTTCAATTGCAGCTTAAGAGAGTAGAATTTTTTAAGCTGTTCTGAAATATTAAATATGAAAAGTTTGTGTAATTTGCTGTGAAATTAAAAGAGCATAAAATAAATATTGCATAATAATTTAAAATAAAATATAGTAACACTGAAAAACAAAAAAATATTTTAATTTGTAGTATAGTATCAAAGTAAATGTTAAACATCTGTCAAAATAGTAATGCTTTCAGATGCTTCAAACTATGTGTTCAACCTAAGACTCGCGGATGACGCGATTACTCTCGAAAAATAGTGGTCCACCGTGTCATATTGAATAACAAAAGAATAAATTTTTTCAGCAAAATCAAATAAAGCCTTTCGAAGCGTCAAGTGCAAAGATTTATCTAGTCTACAGACTATTGAAGAGAGAGATCGATCATAGAAAAATGCGGAATATTTTACTTCATTTTCAAGAGATATAACCGCAGTAACTACTTCTTATTCCACACCATGCTAGGATCCCTTGCATTGGGTCGGGTCCGGTTCTGCAAGAGATCAGCTGAAATATGCATACAATCTACCCTATATATATAAAATCCTAATGATACGAATTTATGAAACGAATATATGAAACGGCTGAAATGTAACGATTATTTGAATCGACTGATTAAACAACTGATTATGTTTCACGCGATTTCTCCTAAAATATGGAATACTTTGCGATGAAATTACCACCAAAAATCAATATTGATCCGCAGATTTTAAAACTGGTATTAGAAATTTTTAATTCGGATTAGTTTTTGAAATATTATTTTTTTTTTCTAATTTTATATACATTTTTCTAATGATGGCAACTCAAATTTTAATCAAACAGATTTTTTTTTTCTTCAGATTTTAGAAAAGGTTACTATTTTAAATTAATTTAGCGAGAAGTTTGGCCTCCCTTAAATGTATGCTAAGAAATGTATCATTTTACCTTTATTCATAATTCAATTTGTATTTCATTATCATTTTATTTAATACAAACAGAAACATTTAAAATAAATGGCTTTCACTTCTTTATTATTTTTTAAACGAAATGAAAAAAAAAAATATATATATTAGGCACAGATGACATATACGCACCGGGGTACCTAATTGGCGCTAAAATGGCGTTATTTTGATTGACATGGTAACCCGTCTATTGTTGTTTATTTAATAATAAGAGTTTATTTACTTTATTTTTTTTTAAATTACATAAATTGTTTTGTTAATCATTTTTTTTGGTTATTTTCTTTTAAAATAAAAAATAATAGAAAATAATTAAAAAATACGGTACTACTTAGTTATTCCATCGACCATTTCGCCAAATTATATAAATCGCCAAACCACTCGCCAAATTATACAAATTGACATAATTTTTATTTTAAATAACGGAAGAACAAAGAAAATAGTATAACATTAATAAATATACAAATAAAACGTCGAAATAAAAACACTTGATGACGTAAAGACGTGTAACTTGCTTAAAGTGAAGTGAATGCGACATTTATCAACCATAATTGGCATTTAATCTTATAGTTTGGTGATAGATTTTTGTTTGACGGGATAACTAAGTAGTACCAAAAATACATATTTAATTGGTATTGGAAAACGAGGCTTTTGCTAAATTTTCGTAAAAAAAATCGCGCCAAACCGGGTGCGTATATGGCATCTGGCCAAATATTAAATTATGTAACAAACGATGACATTTAATTTCAACTTCAAAGCAATGTTTTAATTTACCACTCGAAAAAAAAAAAAAAAAAAAAAAAAAGAAAGAAAATGATAACTGGCGAGTTAAAAAGTAGTTATTGGCGAGATTTGCACCCGGCTAGCGTACAGTATCAAGAATTCTTTGCGACAATGCTTTTATGTAGCATTATTCGAAAAAAAAAAGATTTTTTTAAAAAAATCGAAATGGAAAACTTTCGGCACAGATGCCACGTACGATCCCATATCGGCGCTATTTTTTTCTGACGTCAATGTCATATACGCAACGGGTACTTAACTGGCTCCATAGTATCGTTATTTTGCTTGATTTGATAAGCCGGATGTTGTTGTTTATGCTGTTGATCTTTTCCCCAAATTAGTGTCGGAAAAAATCGCGCCAATATGGGGCTGTATATGATATCTGGGCCAAACTTTCATATGAAAAGCGAAGCGATCAGAGCGTATATATTTATGGCAGTTACATGACTTGGACTATTATAATATAGATGAAATGATGGCGATAGAATAATATTTGGCGACTTATCGCCTACACTTGGCTAATATTAAAGTACCAAAATGGCACCAGGAATATAAAAAGCGAAGTGGTTCGCCCGGAACTCTTGATGATAGTCACAAGACTTAGGCTATTGTTATAGAAATTGTTTTAAAATACCGGGAGACAGACTCTGTACACTTAATTCATTTTATTTTTAGCTTCTTTTCAAACGTTTAACTGATCCTCTTTAATCAAACACGAAAACAAACATTGGATGTCACAACAGCAACTGATTCGGCTTTAAAATTTTGAAATCAAAGGGAATTGAATGGAAACCCGTTTACAGGGAGCTCTGCACAGCTTTTTTTAGTATAATGCAATCTTCTATAATATTTTTTAAACCGATCAGATTAGCGTGTTTTTAGATTCTGCGTTGTCTGAACGGGGGTTGGCGAGCGTAGCTTGCAGGGGGCAGAGCCCCCTAGTATATATATATATATATATATATATATATATATATATATATATTAATACTAGTTTTTGTGTTGTGAGCTAAAAGTTAATAACACGGCATGCAATGTAAAAAAGGTGAAAACTGTATACCTTTCGTGGCTGGTTTGTTAATAAAAAAAAAAAAAAAAAAAAAAAAACTGAAACATGGTGACGAAATGGATCCCATCAGTGGTGACATCACAAGTAACTAAACCCAACTTATCATCCGTACATTGGATCTAAACAAACCAAAAAGTTCAGGAAAAGATAGAGTTTAAATGTGTTAAAGCTAAAAATGCAACTCTGAAACCGAATCAGCATCTTGTTCTTGATGCGGATGTGTACATACATTTGTTGCATGTGCTGTTTAAGTGCCTCACAGTGACGCGTGGAATATCAAAAATTTGCTAAAGTGTCGTTGAGAGTGAGTGGTTAATGACCTTTATTTGAAAACAAATCTACCGCTATAATTTTTTAAAGACTTATTTAGCAGTTTTAAATCTTCTTAAAATACGTGAAAATGCTTAATTTCTGAGATTTTATTTCAAAAGAAATATTTTAGTAAGTTTTAAACTTTTTTACGGTAGTTATTACCCAAGAAAGAAGGATTTATTTTTCAGTATTATTAATAAACAGAATATGATAAATATGCATTAAAAATCATTTTTACCTATGCAAAATAATCTATTTCCAAGATTTCCAAGATATTGTAAAAAAAACTTCATCTTTTAATTTGGAGAAGTAATATATGTGAATAAACAATTAAACCGAACGTATGACACCATTGACGGTATTCTTTCAGCAACTAATTCCGATAGTCGGTAAGGGACTGAATTCTCTTAGCAACACTCTATATGATTTACATATTCTTGTATAGGCATCCCCCTACTTACATACTATGCGACTTATGTAAATTCGCAGTTACGTAATAAATCTCGAAAATTACATTGGTGAGCATTGTAGCGCATTTGATACGCAGTTGCATATTTTTTATATTTATTTTACAAATAAAGTATATAGATATAAACCACAACCGTAATATAGTTTATATATTAGATAGAGTTATATTTTTACTGGTATATACAATTAAATCAAGAACAAAACAACTTAATCTTTATTGTTAGTTATTCATAATAGTCATATAATTCATAATAAATACAGTTTGTGCTTATCAAGGATTATTTCATTTTGTGAGTGCTATACATTTGTCTTGACATCAGAAATTCATGGAGAATAAGTGAAATTAGTCCACTTTAATTATTTCTTATTTTTATAGTCATTTTTATAGTTGGTGTAGATTCAAAATTGTTATAAATCAATTTATCAATGTTAGATTTATAAATTCCATATTCCACAACATATCTGAAAAGTGCTCTTTAAGTTTGTTTTTACATTTTTTCATATTTTTATTGTTTATATACGAGTAAATACTGACGCATGGTGGTTTATATTACAATCAAAACGTACTTACAAAAATTACCATCACTAGATAGCAATCTAGCTAAATTTATATGCAACCTTTAACTAAATTCATTTAAAATCTACAAACATATCTTAGTATACTAAAATTTATATCATATGAAAAATGCACAACACTTTTAAAATAAAATCTAAACAATTCATGCCTATAGCCGTTAACGCTGAAGAATACGTTTGTAAAATAATATAAGTTAAAACAGTAGTGAAACAGAAAAAATAAAAGATCTTCTTAAAATACCATAAAAAAAATTTAAATTTGCTGGGCATTTCGAAAGATCATAGTCTTTTTTCGTCAGACGTAAAGAAGATGTTCGTCTACTATGAAAGCAATAGCAAGATAAGGGAAGATAGGGGAAATAAAACAAGCTGAAGAAACAGCCAATAAGAAAGTAGAAATCAACAGCCAATAGGAAAGCGAAAGACAACAGCCAATCATAGAAGAGTATAATCAAAACTAAAAACACAGATCAGAAGTGGAATAAGGAGGCAAATTGGAAATTCAATAAATAAGTAAATATATAAAAATTAAATAAAATAAATTTAAAAATAAATTATAATAAAAGAAAAACACACGCATATATTAAAATTATGGGAACACATGAAACAAAACGAAAATGAAATATAAGTAATATATAAAAATAAATATTAAATCAAATAAAAAATATATATCAAACTAATATTAATTAATACAAAAAATATACGGTAGGACTGAAAGTGATTTTTCAAGCTGCAGAGAGCATTGTGGAATCAGATTTATCATTAACAATAACGTCACGATTAAGATAAATAGATAAATTTTCGAGAAAGCCCAATTCAGATATACTATTGGCATTAAAGATAATTTAAGCATTTTGAAAATTAAAACTATTGCCGGAATCCCAAGAATATTTGCCAAAAGAAGATTTAGAAATTTCTTGATTATTTACATAACAAGAGTGTTCTTTTATGCGGATTATAAGATTTCTTTTAATTTGACCAATATAAGATAAATCACAGCCATTACAAGGAGCATTATGTTTTCCTTTGATTATACTTTATTTTAAAGTTTTATTTTATTTTTATATATTTATTTATTATTTTCCAATTTGCTTCCTTATTCTCCTTCTACTTTGCGTTTTTTTGTTTTGATTATACTCTTCTGTGATTGGAAGTTGTATTCCGCTTTCCTACTGGCTGTTGATTTCTTTTTCCTATTGTCTTTTTCTTCGGCTTGTTTTCTTTCCCTTATCTTTCATTTCAGTCTTGCTGCTGCTTTCCTAGTAGAAGCAAGTCTTCTTTGAGCCTGACGAAGGAAGACTAAAATCTTTCGCAAGGCCAGGCGCATTTAATGTTTTACTTATGGTGTTTTAAGATCTTTTAGTTCTTACTTTTGTGAAACCCTATATTTGATCAATTGAGTTTTTTAACACCGCGCAACAAAATGATATAAAGAAGCTTAGAAATCAATACAGAAACTGACAATACACTTCCAGTATTTATTATTCTGTGTGTCTCTCTAAATTAGTTATAGATAATACCCACTGCATATTTTACAGAAAGCATGATGTACCGCATTGCAGAAATGCTTATCGGTTCCATTAATTTTTAGTAGTGTAATACGACTAAAATCCAATCTAAAAAATCACTCTATATCAGGGGTTCCCAAACTTTTAAAACGATGTACCCCTACATTGAAGTTCATACTTCCGCGTACCACCACGTGACAAACTCAAAGCTAATACAGAAAAACCTGTGTAAACGGAATATTCCTAAAATGAAATATTGTTCCAGTTTTTTGTGATTCCATCTGGGCAGATTTTACTGTATTTAACACTAAAACTATCGCGAGTGGTCAAATGACCTTTTTTGAACTTTTTTTGGAATTTCTTAAACTAAAACATTACGAATGATTTTTTTTATTTCACGACTTTTACAAAAATCTATGATCATATTATTCCTGAAGATGCCTCATCTCCGAACTACATTTTTTGCCTAGAAAATAATATTTTAGGCTTAACTACCGAAAAGGGTTATTTGACCCCTGAATAAATGTTATATTAAATCATAAAAGTATAAACATTTTATTTTGTAACAACAGTAGTAAATTTCGTATTTTAGCTATTACACCATTTTTTCTAATGTATTGCATCATATTTGTTAATGTGTGATTATATAATTAGAAATTGACTTTACTTCGAGTGACATTCTATTTTGAACATTTCATATTATATTGCGAACGAAAAAATCTTAAAAATATGTGGTGAACATAAAACCAGGGCTGCGGTGTCGGTTAGTAAAATGGACGACTCCGACTCTTAACTCCGAATTTTAACAGATCCGACTCCGAGTCTTTCGCTCAAAAATGGGTCGACTCCAACTCCGCAGCCCTGCTTAAAACAAATTTGTACAATATTTGTTGTCACAGTCTGTCGAAATACCAGTCTGTTTGGATTCCACTATTTTTATTAAAAAAATAAACGACAAACCTAGAGAGAAATGTTAGTTTTAAAGCTGCATAAGTTGCTAATATTGCTAATACTGCTAATATTGAAAGGTTAATTTTTTTTTTAATTTATATTTTCTTTTGGAGGGAAAATTTAAATCGGATATTGTTTATTTTTACATCTATAACATTTTTAACGTTTTAGTTCTTTCAAAAAAGAGCAAACAATAAATTGCAAAAATATACATAAAAAATGATTTATGATTTATCCTGGTACAATAAACTATTTAAATAGCATTTTTCAGTGAACAATTGGTTTTAAAACATTTTTGGTGTATTTTTTTACTAAAATCCGATATTTTATCTGATTTTTTTTTTTTACGGCTTTGGACATTAAAATACAAACAAGAGTTTATCTGTACAATTTTAATATAAATATTTGTTTATATTTATATGTAGTATTTCAGTATTTAATGAGATTTTTTTATCTAATTTATTGAGAATGTGGGTTATTTTTTATCCGGAACTCAAACAGACCGAATAGCTGTTTCTAGTGAATCTATTCAGACTGGAACACATTCAGACTATGACATTTGTTTATTAAATTTTTGAATTTCTTGAAATAATTTTTTTCTTAATTTTTTGCGTAATTTAATTTTTTTTTTTTTTTACTTTAAGCAATAAACAATTTGTAATAATTAATTGAAAGAAAATGTTTTGTTAATACTCAAAAGTGTATCAACTGGTACATTTTTTGCAAAACATCGTAAAATAGATAACTTTTTATATAGGGGTCATTTGACACCTTCTGTTAGGAATAGGTATAAAAAATATCGGTACGTTTAGCGTTAATTGTATAATTACTATTAAAATTGTACATAGTATAACTGCTTCATAAACAAATTAAAATGAAATATAGTATCATCATTACCTTTCAATACTATGTACATTATCAAAATACAGTGTTTTGGTAGAAAAAAGCTACAATACTTAATGACATATTGGCTTAAATTGATACTTATACTGTAGGGAGGGTTCTATGAATTATCTTGTATTACTAATGAGATGCTTTATCAAACACTACTTCCTCATATCTGGTTCCATCTTTGTTGGTTTTAGTCGTAAGTGAAATTTGATGTTTAATTTATTCCTGTTTTGTTTTCTGTATACAGAAGTGAAGAGAAAGCACATTCACAAATATATGTTGTGCTAAAAACAAGGAGAAATTTTAGAGCTTCTACAGATATCAGAAGGTATTATTCTTTTCTCGCCAACTGAAATTCTGTTATATTCAATCTTTTTGAATGTGGATTTCAGTAATCCGGCACAGTAAAGCTAAATAAGCTCATTTCTTGTTTCTTTCGTACATTTTTTTATTTCATTTCACATAGGAGTATCGGTCTTTCGCGTACCAATTAACAGAGATTTTTGTACCAGTACTGGCACACATACCATAGTTTGAGAACCCCTCGGTCTAGATCATAATGAAAGGGAATTATTTTGTGTGTCGTTCTGAATGAACTATCAATACTACGCACGGAATTTCAAATTGGTAACTTCCTCTAGTAAACCTACATGAATTATACCAAACATGCGATACTAGTATATGTACTGCTGTTGAGGTGTGGACAGACAGAATTTCGTGTACAGGCGTTCTTAAATCAAACATTTTTCAATTGTGTTTTCAAATGTGTGTGGTTGTGTCACAAATTTGACTTCTTAAATTTATGCTTGTGTATGTAATTTTATAAATGTAATACATTGCGTAACACTCGATTAAGAAAATAAATAAAATATCATAATGCAAATGTAATCTATTAAGTCCATTGTTAATTTTTCCAATTGTTTTAAGTTTGTTTTTTGCAAAACAATTTTAACTACAGTCGAACCTCTATAACACGAACACTCAAGGGGAAATGTTTTTGTTCATGTTAAAGTTGTTCGCGTTATCTGTACTTTAAAAATATTAAATGTCCCATGTAACAATAAGAAATATACATACCTATCTTCAAATTCTACTGTGTAGCTGATGCTGATTATGTTTCCTGAGATCGATCCGTCAAAATGTATACCAACACGTGGGATATCCTTTGGTGGAAGTCTTTTCAAGGAGAACTGGACGGTATTTACGTTACATCTGACGAAATGCACCAAAGCTCCGGACAGCCAAATTGAGTGAATTTTTAGTTTAAGTCATGACCGCCACAGCGATCTCACAGTTTAATTAGCGTGCGTAAACAGCTTTGAGAAAAAACTTTATTTAGCGTTACGCACTTTTTTTACATACCACAAGGCAATTCGTTTAGTAGGATTTTATCTTTTGCACGGATAGAAAGAGCAATTGGCGATTAAGTTAAAGACATTTCCACTCTGAGACTGACATTCTTTCAAAAATTTGGCGTTCGAAAAAAAAAATAGAACTCAGCACATTTGCATTGAAAAGTGGGAAAACTTGCTTCGTTGGTGCTATGAGTAGGAAATATTTCAACGCCCGAATTTTTCAGTTCGTAATAAACAATATTTCGCGTTAAGCGTGATTTCGTTTTAAAATGACAAAAATCGCAGTAAATGCCTATACAACTTGAGGGGACAACTAGAAATATTTCGTGTTAAAAGTAATTTGCGTTAAGTGTGTTCGTGTTAACAAGGTTCGACTGTTTTTACAAACCAAATTTGACCCACACTTTTTGTCGGCTAAACACTAAGTTTTAATAACTGATGTTATAAAAACATTATTACATACGTACTTTGTTTTTCAAAAAACGATTATCTAAATTGTTAATTCCACAATCCGTAAATAACAATAAATGTAAAGAAAAAAATTTGCACGTTTTCTTGTATCTCATAAGTTTTGATTATAGTGTTTTTAAAATAGTTTAAAACAATTTCGTCTGTACTGCGCATGCACAGTCTAAACTTTAAGAATTTTCAAACTTACTTCAATTAAAAACCAATATTCGTGTTTGATTAGATAAACAAAATAAAATGTAAAAACCGAGTGACTTTTGTTACAATTTTGCACAAAAGTTTATTAAATTTTACAATTTCAAACAGAACAATGCTTATTGCTGACTAAAGCATGAAGTATTTTTTTAAATATGCGAAATGTGTCAGCTATCTCATAAACATGCGATATGTTTAATTAACTAAATTATTGCAGTTAATGCATTACTTAATTTCAAAATTATGGAGTGCTTTATAAAACGAAATGTAAAATAATATTTCGAAGAAACTTTGAGCATTTAAAATATAAAATTTGTTTAAATTCGTTTTGTGTATTATATATCGTTGATTGAAATAATATTTTCTACTTATTATTTTCTAAAATATATCTTTCTCTTCTGCCTCACTATTTCCCAAAGCAATTTACGCCACATGAATGAAAATGATAACTAAAGAAGTTTTGAAAGTGGAAAGATAAAGATAAATCTCATGTGTAACATAAATGGAATAGTCTGCTGCAACTCAAAATTTTTAGTTTCTATTATTATTTCGATTTCAAAGAAAATGGCAGCACTTTATTTTGTCTAACCGAATACATTTTCATATTAGGATATTTTGGATATAAATAATCTTGGGGCTGCTTCATATTACTTTTAGTTAGATTGACTTCAGCATAAAAATGTATTTCCATAAACGTAATTAATAAAATTAAGAACATATGTATTTTGTTCACTTGATTTTTAAAATCTTATAAAATATAAATATTAAGAAATTTCAGAAATGTAATAAAATAAGGAAAGAATATTTTTAACTTTTACCATTAAATTAATATAAAAAAATCAAGTAGTATTTACAACAACAGTACGTAAACGGTACGACGGTACGACAACGGTACGACAAACGTGCAACGGTAGATGGAGTTATTATACAAATAAATTTTGAGTGGGCTTTTAAAGCTGTTTCATTCAATTTCTTTACAGATGCTATTTGATTAATAATTTCAGTTAATTTAAAGTTAATGAAGAAATATATAAGTACTAGGGGGTTCTGCCCCCTGCAAGCTACGCTCGCCAACCTCGTTCAGACAACGCAGAATCAAAAAACACGCTAATCTGATGGGTTTTAAAAATATTAGAGGAAATTGAATTATACTGAAAAAAGCTGTGCAGATCTCCCTGTAAACGTGTTTCCATTCAATTCACTTTGATTGCAAAAATTTAAGGGCGAATCAGTTACTGTTAAGACATCCAATGGTTGTTTTCATTTTTGATTAAAGAGGATCGGTTAAACATTTGAAAAGAAGCTAAACTATAATAAATTAAGCATACAGAGTCTTTGTATCCCGGTATTTTAAAACAATTTGTATAACAATAGCCTATGTCATGTGACTATCATCAACAGTTCCGGGAATGCAATGAATGCAATCTGAATATGGTATGGGAAATTTTGTTGGCCATTTATCACCTGCGTTCGGCTACTATAACAGAGCCAATATTGCCATTGGGGCACAGATGTCATATACGCATCACGTTGCCGCGATTTTTTTCTAACGCCAATTTTGCGAAAACCTCGTTTTCAAATACCAGTTACATATATTTTAGGGAATAACAATAAATGAAAAAAAAGTTTAATTAACAACTATTGAAAAAATATTATATAATTTTAGAAAATAAAATGAAAGTAAATAAACAATTTATTAATACATAAACAGCAAATTCCGGGTTACAATATCAAGGAAAATAACGACACTTTGGAGCCAGTTAAGTACCCCGGTGCGTATATGAATTTAGCTTCAGAAAAATGCGTGCCGACGTGGTGCGAATATGACATCTGTGCAACAATGGGTTCATGATATGCGAAATGAAACGAATATGTTATAGCCACTCTTCGTCCAAGAAAAATAGCCAATAATCCGCACTCAGATACACAGGCAAGGTTGCCGTCAAACAAGAATATTGTATGAGAGTTATAATAGTGATATAAAATTGGCTTTGAGCAAGCAATCACAGAATGAGCATTTTACATATGTTTAGAGTGAAGCTTGATCACCAATGTACTAATCAATTATACAAGCAACAAATATATAAACAAAAGTTTAAATTCAAATGTAAATATATGGAACCTCACCCCCCCCCCCCGTAAAAGAAAAGAGTTACCGCAAAGAAATTAACTTGGCTTTAAGTGACGCTTTTTAAAATACGATATTGCTTGCAATCCATATTACGGAACATTCTTATAATATTTGAAGTATTCATGGTACTTTATTTTTAGCCGCTTTAAAATTTAGACAAGAGCATTATTTTTCTCCAAAAGCAACTTTATTTTTTGAATGAGTAATTTAGAAACAATTCTTTGATGTTGAAAGAAAATGTTTTGACTTATTATCTCTTATTATTTTTTGTACTTATTTGTATTTTAAAGGAAATTAGTCAACGTCGTGTGTTTTAAATGTATTTAATTTATGTATTTCGAATAAAAAGAAAGCATTACGAAAGTTAGCGATTTATACCCTGTATCTCGCTAAGTGCCTTATTACCATGTGTCTAATACCATTCACGATATTTCGTTGTTATGGCTTTGTGTATTGGCGCTTTTTTTTTAAGTTTGACCCAATTCGGGTTTAACAAAGTGAGATGTTTTTTCCAAATGCTATAAACGACTATGAAAATAAAATTGAAGAAGTATTAATCTGGTTTATGTATGCATTTTAATAAAAAAGTCTGCTAACACGTATTAAATAAATTATTTATGTTTCTATATAATGAAAGTTAAACGGCTCCTTTATCTACGTGTATGTTAATATTATAAAGCGGTATAGTTTGTGTGTTTGTGGAATGTAAACTCAGGAACTACATCCCCATTTAATAAATAATGGTTTGAAAATGCTGGTGAGCGTCTCTGCTCCAACAAAAATTATATTTAATGTCGGGACAACAACCTCCATGGGTGCAGGAGCAGAAAAGCTCTAAAATTGCGATTTCAGAGATATTGTTTGGACTACACATTTGAAATTTTGTGCGGTGATTAATTTTTAGATGTAAATACTCATTTTTAAGTTAGAAATAAACGTAAAACATTCTAGAAAGTTTCTAAATCCCGATTTATTTGGAATTGTTAAAGAAACTGTAAAAGAAATTTTGAAATTTCACATGGCTATTAATTTTAAGTCGTTAATGCCGGTAAGTTTAAAAAAATAAATTAAAAGGGTGCAGCGTAAAAAAAGATCCAATCTGCAATTTCTGTGATACTGTTGGGTCTAGAAACTTAAAATTTGGCATGGTAGTACCTTATAAGATCTAAATTCTCGTTATAGAAATAATTCAAACTGCAATGCACGCATTATAATGAATTCTAAAAAAATCGAAATTAAGACTAAATACAGCGGACGAATTTCCAAAGATGATATAATTAACGAAGTACGCGGAATTATTACGAATATAAAGATGAAAATTTGCCTGAATGTTGCTTTTAAGACGTAAATACTCGCAATAGAAAAGTTTCTAAAAATTTTGTTAAGTAAAATGTTGCGGGAACGAAAAACTTTCGATTTTTTTCTTTTATTTTCTTGTGCTACTGCTGACCTAAAAACGTTTTATCGGGTTGAAATGTTTGGACGGGATATTGTTATGATGTAAATGCTCTGTAAGTATGACTTCTAAAAAAATACAAATATCAAAAAAATGAAAAGAACGGAAAACGTTCTAAAATACCATTCATTTGCATTGTTAGATATATAAACTTTAAATATTTAATAAAACTATATCTCTCCCCCAAAACATGCAACTTAAATGCCACAAAACGGGTAGCTACTTATCTAGCATTGAATAAGTTGTGTTATCTTTGAATAAATGTAGGTATGAAACAGCGAATATTTTGCACGAAAGTACTTGTCAAAATGTTACTTCACTGGGCAAAAGTGTCTGTTTAAATTTGATATACAATTTTTTTTCAGCTTCACTAATCTAGAGATTTAATCATAAGGTCATTTTCTCAATTGTCATTAGACGATTTTTTATATCGTAACTTATTCGGGTAAAATTATTTTAATCGGGTTAATATTAACGTATTTTAGCTAGCATGATTTGTTGGAAAAATATGGACGGGTTTGTAAATTACTCGAAATGACATTTTCACAGCTTAAAGGTTATGCAGACGAAATATTCCAAATCTCGTGTAATAATGTACACTGCAGTCAATGCCGATTCGTTTGTGTGGAGGAGCTAGGGTCCTACCTCGAAAGGAATAAGGGTACCAATCCTGTCAGGTAACTTATGCGTTTTTTTTTTTTTCGGACAAAGCTTGAATATTCTACAGACAGGCCACGTCTTGTCAATTAAATACAGCATTTCATTTTTAATTCTTGACACGAGTTATTAATAAATGTATGTTCTCATTAACATCGCTCAGACTAATCCCTCCGTGGGATGTCCTAGTTTAGATTTTTAGCGCAGAAGAAAATGACACTAACTGTGTGATTAAAGTAGCATGTCACATTTAATAATATTTATAGAAAAGTTGCCACTGTTTACTTTTGATACAAAATAATTGTTGCCAAGAATTATAGAGCAATCCGATAAAGGATAATTTTCATAAGTGTGATTACTATTACTTTTTAGTTTAAATGAAAAATTTAAAAACATGAACAGACTGAAAAGTAAGGTATAATGTTTTATAAAAATTGGAAATTAATCTAACCCTTTATGTACTGGATTATGAGTTCATGAAAATTTTATCTACTAAAGCATTTTTCATGAATTTTTTAAACTACATTTCAAGATTTACATAATTATTTAATAAATTTTAGAACGATTTTAGATGGATTGAGGGGTTTAGAAGGATTAATTAAACTTGAATTTATAGGGATTTTCTGCAATATTTATAACACAACTCAAATCATTTATTTTAAATATTTCTCTTAGTAGTTTGTAGAATTGGGAAATATACAAATATAATGTTCTTACAATAGAAATATATAAATATTTCCGAATTGGAAAATCTCCCTCTTCTCCCCCATCTGAAAAGAAGCAAAGGCAAAATAAATCATCCTTTTAAAAATATTTTTCTTTTCTGCAACCATTAAAGCTTTTGGAACAAGATAAAGTAATGTATCTATAACTTATTCTATACTGTATTACTACTAATCAATGAATTAAGTGAATTTAATAACAAGTTATTTTAATGGTATTTATAAGTACCGGCAGTAGATAAATGGTTAAAACAAAGAACGCTTTTTATGTTTTCCTATTATTGTTTAAGTAAAATTAAGTATTTCATAAAGTACATCATAATAATTTTCATAATACAAATGAGCGTCAATTTTGAAGAAAAGGAAAGGAATAACATCTACGTTTTCACAAATATAAAAACATTTATTCCCTACAAGAAATATTCGCACAAACTTTAAATTTCAATTAATGTTTGTTTTCACCCTTTAAGGCCTGACCCTCACAATTGTGCGGGATATACTAAAGTAAAACAGAAAGACTATTTCCTATTTTTGTGAGATTTAAAACCAAATTTGTACATTTATATGAGTTAATTGGCTTCAGATGTTTTGATAAGACACAACTAGGTGCCATCAGCTACAATACAGGGTTAGATTTCCTGCTTTTAAAAAGACTATATCATCTGACAGCAATAGACAAAAAGTATGAACTGTCGTAATTTCTTTTAAATATGATTTTTAGTGTTTGCTTAGATTTATTTTTTCTTTCCGTATACTTTATTCATGATGTTAATTGATTTTGTCTTTGATAAATTTAATTAGGTTTTAAAAATGTTGAAAAACAAATGACCTGCCCAATTGTGCGGGTCCGGCATTTACCCCTTCCAAAATGGGTACAATTCCTAATATATAAAATTTTTATTTTTAAGTGATTTTTTTAAACTTATGTTTTTAGCAATTTATTTTTTATTAATTACTTTTTTAAAGAGGATTAATTTTAGAATAATAGGTTTATACTATTCATGATTGAAAATTGATAGTATTAAATATATAATATACACACGTAACGAACTGTATGTTTCTGCTCTGAGTTATAAATGTCATATATGATTTATAAGATTTGTATGAGTTATATGCACATCACGAGATAGAATTTTAAGTTTGATAAATTCATTCCATTTTGTCGACACGTAAGTAAACTGCCAAGATTAAATAATAAATTATGGAAAGTTCAGCAAATGCTCGACAGACACCGTTGTGTCTGCTTGAATTTACCTGGTGATCAGTAAAAATTTTCCATAGATGAGCAGACGATTCCTTTTTTTAGGACCTGCTTCATTAAAGCTGAATATTAAAAAGAAACCACACTGTGTTGTAAGTGTATCACCTGGGATAGTTTTAAATTTTGTAGTATATCAGTGGGAAAGTACAGATCTGGTCCACAAGGATCTGAGCTTTGGACCTACTGTAGTCCTTACTCTGGCTCAGACGTAGTTTTATGTACTTCGATCGGTATTTCAACAAAATACTGCTGCTGGAAAAAAACTAAAAAAAGAAAAGAAATTTGAAGGATCAGGCACAATCCAAACGGAGTGAAGGGCATACCATTTGTCAACGGCTCTTAAGAGTGGTGTGAGCATTGAACATGTCTCAGAAAATAAAATTGTAGTGTTCTGTCCAAAAACAAAAAAATGTTTCAAACATTTTCATTATGACTGATGAAAATTATCTCAATAAACAACAACTTTTTTTGCTTAAACTTTTATCTTTAGATATTTGCACACATAATTCCAAACTACACAATTGTGCAGATGTAGCCAAAAACGGCTGCATTAAGACCGAACACGCAGAATTGTGCGGGTCCTCCCTTGGCAGAACCTGACATCGGGTATTTTTTTAAATATTTTTTTCAATCAAATACGGTCCTATCGATAAGGGGAAACTACCCAAACTTTCAATTTCTACCAAAAAAACTCCTGATCTTGAATGGGTAAAATGCTATATAAAAAATGTGTGAAAATACATTTGATAAGCGTGATGAATATGTTATCATGGAATGCGCATGCATTAAGTCAATTTAAATAAAAATGTTCCTCATACATTTGATTATGTGTAATTATAGCTTTTCTCTGGACAAAAAATACTTCTTGTTAACGTTATTGTTTCTGAAGCAGAAAAACCTATTTTTTTATTGACAAAAGAAGAGGGAATCGTATTCTTGTAAATAAATGCAACGACAAAGAAAAAACAACTAGACTTCTTCATCTCTATGTTATCTACATACAAGTACATAAAGAAGTTTGTTTAATCAATAAATGCTAATTAACGTTTGTTTCGTGCTGTTTGTTTTCACGACAGTAAAAAAGGGAAATTGAACACTGCGATCTATAGATTGTATTCCTTGTTTTCTTTTCTACTTGCTTAGATAACAAAATAGATGCTAAATTAGATAATATAAGGAGACAAAGAAAAATAGAAGGAAATGGTCTTTATGATATTATTAACGATAACGTAAATTACTGTTTTGTAGATAAAAACATCAAAAGTAGAATTAATATTCGCTTATATGCACGGTAAAAAAAAAAAAAAAAATGTTTTGATTTTACGTGCATTTTTTGGTGTATTCTTTCAAGCTCTGATGCTGTAAAATCTAATTCAAGCAACAAGTGAAGTAAAAATCGAATTATTTCTGTCGCGTGCACTACACATCCAATAACAACGCGACTTTCAACAGACTTGAGAAATTATACAGAACTCTTAAAAACAGCTGCTTGAAAATTTTACAGCAACTGTGCTGTCAGTCAGTGTGGCAGCACCTCTTGTTGCAAAGTACAGATTTTTTTTATTGCAGTGTATCTGGAGGATTTAAAATAAGATAGCAACATTTTTTTTTCACTTATGACGCGCGTGATCAACAAATTATCTAACTCTCCGTTATTTATTATTGTCTATGATTTGAACGCATCAGATATAAAAGCGAAATTCTACGGATCACGAAAGTAATGACTTCAGACATCGTAAATTACAAATAAGTCTGTTTCTTATTTTTCCATCCTTCATGAAGCATTGACACGGTAGATGTAAATAAAGCAACTACCTGTATTAGTCTTAATTAGAATATTCTACACATGATGTGTTTAAAATATTAACACTAGTATGTTTGAAGAAGCTAGTTATGAAATATTCAAAAATTGAATTTAAAGAACTAAATCAATATTTTTTTATGATTTTTGCATTCTGTTATCATTTAAATAATTCAGTGTATTAACATGTTGCATGTCACATCATGTCTATAGTCTCAAATAATTTTGATTTATTATTAGAGAATACTATTTTTTCTTTACTTCAATAAAGCTAAAAAAAAATATATGTAGCTATCTATCTAGAAAATTTCGTATATAAGCTTTCGTCTCAACTGAAAATGAAAATGTCATTCCTTCGTTACATATTATCTCTGTTAATAACATTAAGGAAGCATTAAGGATCAGGACCATAATGACTTTGGACTTCGTAAATTAGAAAAAAAGTCTGTATCTTATTTTTCCATCATTCACGAAGCATTGGCACGGAGATGTAAATAAAGCAATTGACTATTTTAGGACAAATTAGAATAGATTACTACAGATTATTTGTTTTGAGTATTAACACTAGTATGCTTGAAGAAACTACTTATAAAGCATTGTAAAATTGTTTGTAAAGAATTAAATAAAAAAAATTATGATTTCTGCATTTTGTTATCGTTTGGATATTACAATAAATTAACGTTTTGCATATCACCTTCCTACATATATTTTCAAGTAATTTTGCTTTATTATTAGAGAATAGTATTTTTTGTTTACTCAAATAAAGCTCCAAAAGTATAAAAAGTGATCTATACAGAAAATTTCTTATATAATATTTCGTATTAACTAAAAATGAAAATGTCATTCCTTCGTACCGCATATTATCTCTGTCCATAGCATTAAGGTAACTACCAAACATATCAGATTATTGATAATTTTCATATAGTATATCATTATAGAAAATTATAAGGTGTAATGATAAAAATATGTTGTAGAGCTATGAGGCTGATCACTAAAACATCATTAAAGTACACTGAAAACTACTTTTCTCATACACAATACAGTCACATAATACATTTTTATCCCTGTACAGGTACTATATATTTCAAACACTTAATTCCGATAATTCAATAGTAAACTTCAATAATATAAATTACATAACAATCCGAGTATATTTATGAGAGTTACGCAATAGATAGACAGTACGAATTCATAAACGCTTTTCATCTATGTTTGTTGTGAAATGACTGTTTTCTTTCTTACTTATAAATATCGCCTGAAGATGGCAGCACCACAAATGAGCAAAACTGTCCCTGCCGTTGTTTCAATTTTATTTCTATTTCTTATTTGTTATATATTTGTTACATATTTCTTTATATATTTTGTATATGTGTGTAACTTGTATTATTAAGGTTTCCTACGTTTGTTTTCAGTGTAAATTTAGTAATTATTAATATTCCATTAACTTACTTCTTGATATTAATTAATCGTGTTATTTAATATGTTATTTTGATTCCTGCCGATAGATGGCATGCCAAGCTCATGTGGGTTATAAATTGAATGTACGGGTTTTTCTGCTGGCTCGCAGATTTAAAGAGTATGTTTACCGTTCTGAAAAGTTTGTTGAGAAATGTAAACAGAAAGTAAATAAATATGTTTAGGGGTGAAGATTTGTGTGTAAGTCCCCTTTACACTGTAATTGTTTTTTCGTCGTTAATACAAATAGTTGTGCGTGAAAATTGGCGTGATTATTTTTTAGTGTTTTATTATTTCTTCTTAAAGAACGATGCCGGCTACCCATGTAAGTACAATTTTCATTGTCTCTGATTAATTCTCTTTAATGGCAGGTGAAAGAAGTGTTGGTGTAATATTTAAAGTAAAAGTTTCAGTATAAAAATAGAGAGTTGACCCATTTTCCCTTAAAACTGTTAGTTTTATTTAGTTTAATAAAATGTTTAGAGCAGACAGCATTAGTATGTTTTCAGTTTCGTTTTTAGCTATTATTCTAGCATTAGTGGCGCCCGAACAGGGACTGGGCTATTCTATTATTGTTCTTAAGTGTTCTTAGGCTCTCTATGTATTTTTAAGGTAGTTTATTTATTGAATTTATTTGTTTATTTGTGATATTTTTGAAAAAAGATTTTTTAAAGAGTATTATTGTATTATTTTTTGTATCATTATTATTATGGATGCTCTAAAACTCAAAAGAACCGGCGTTTGCTCATCTTTTACACGCACGGCAAATATTCTGAAAACAGAACTTGTAAAGGATGATAGTGAGATAAGTTTAATTAAAGATAAATATGCAAAATTACAAAACATACAAGCCGAATTAAATGATTTAGATAATAGAATTTTAGATTTGATAACCGCTGATAGGACGGCCGCGGAACAAATTGTTCCCAATAAAATAGAAAACAGAGAAGATTATTCGGATGATTTCATCACGCGGA
This sequence comes from Maratus speciosus, assembly GCA_963932465.1. Classification (NCBI taxonomy): domain Eukaryota; kingdom Metazoa; phylum Arthropoda; class Arachnida; order Araneae; family Salticidae; genus Maratus; species Maratus speciosus. The sequence continues at coordinate 481,345,423 of OZ010786.1, read as the reverse complement.
CTCGACAGTTTAATAAAAAATTTATAATCATAGAGGCGAGGCCTGACGATGGGTTCAGCGTCTGAGGCAATAAGATGAAGTCGTATAAGCTTCCGAAAATAGAATTAAAGAAATTCGACGGAGAATTAATTAATTGGCTGCCGTTCTTCTGGTCCCAGTTTCAAAAAATTCACGAAGACCCAGATTTTCATGACAGTGATACATTTTCTTATTTAGTACAATGTATGAAAATAGGGTCACGCGCTAAGGAATTTATTGATATTTACCCGATTACTTCCGATAATTATAAAAATGCAGTTATGGCGCTGACAGAGCGTTTTGGGAAGCCTGATTTATTGATCAAAGTATATGTTGGGGAGTTAATTAAATTAAATATTTCTAATGTAAAAGCTGACAATCGAAATAAATTGGCAGGTGATAAGCTTTACGATAAGATTGAAGCCCAGTTGAGGGCTCTTGATTCATTACGCCTAAAATCGAGTGAAAACACATCGTGGTTATATCCGATGTTGAGTCGAGTCTCACAGAAGATGTCCTAAAAACGTGGCAGAGAAATCCATTTTTCAATCAACTCGAGGGAACAGATCTCTCTCGCCTCAATAATTTAATGAAATTCTTAAAAGCGGTAGTTGAGGGTGAAGAGAGATTAAAACTCGCACGCAGCGGTTTTGAAAATAACAATCGTAGGGAAATATATCATGATAAAGTAAGAGGTGAGGTAAAGGATAAATTCAAAAAACATAATATTCCTACTGCATCAAATTTCCTAACGATCAAAGAGCGTTCGTGCATTTTTTGTGATAAAAATCATGATAGCAAAAATTGTTACGAAGCCCGTTTATTAACTTTAGAGGAAAAAAATGTTAAAGTTAAAGAGAAGAGGTGTTGTCTAAAATGTTTAGAACCTAATCCTGTCGCCAAATTTTGTAAGTAATTTGTGCGTCGTTATTCTTGTGGCAGACCTCAGTTGATTTCCCTTTTCCCAGAAATGCATAAAAAAGGGAACCACCGAAAGAATAGGCGGTAACAGAACATGTACAAGTGACCGCTGCCAGGCAAGCTTGCACCGCGGAAGTAGCATTAATGACTTTGCAGTTAAAAGTCGCGGGTGCGAATAAAGTGAAAAAAGTCAGAGTACTTCTAGATTGCGGTTCGCAAAAGTCATATATTTTAGAGTCTTTGGCAGTCGAGTTGGGTTTACCAATTATTTCTAAAGAAAGCATAGCTCATACTTTATTCGGGGGTGCTAGAACTGCTCCGAAATTGCATAAGAAATATCGGGTAAAATTATGTTCACTAAATCAAAAGAAATATCCAGATTTAGAGTTAGATTTTTTGGACCAATAGGTAATCTGCGGTGACATTCCGCGTTGACCTAGAGGACCAATTTTAAGGAATTGAAACGTAATAAAATTTGGTTATCTGATATGGGTGCAGATCATCCTAAAATTAAAATGCTTATAGGTAGTGATATATATGGGAAAATTCTCACGGTTCTAGTTAAGCAATTATAGTAAAGTGAGGACAGACGCCGCGGTGGGACAGATGCCGCAGAGATTGTATTGGCGATACTAGCGCTCCCTAGGCCAAATTAAGAATTTCGTTGTGTGCCCAAATGCTGTCTGCTGTGTTGTATGCATTTCAACCGCTTAATTGTAAGTATTTACATATTTATGCCGGTTTTTATGGTTCGAACCTGCATGGTAAGTTGCTTAAATTATTCTAATAAAGTTTTATAACATATTTTAAGCAAAATAAACAGAGATTTCATCCCAAAACCGACTGCAACTGTAGACTAGATCCTGATAGAATACAGATGTGTGCTTGTCTTTCTCTCGCGTCGCTCACATGACACAAAATGCGACGCGGCATCTAAGTTATTTTCTGGATTAATTACAGGGGATAGTAGCCATATTTGGACCGCCGCTTTAATTGGACCGCTGCCATTCTTCCGTTAATTTCCGGATCTACCGCCCAAATCCTACTCATCAGAATGACGTCACTCGTGATTACAAGAAGCTCCCGCCTGCCACGTGCTGTTTTCAAACAATTAAGAAAACAAAAACGTAAAGTTAGCTGTTTTGATCTAATTTTTTCCTACTAAACGCAAGTGAATATTTTAAAACTAAGGTACGTTGTTATGTTTTCACATACATATATGAATTCATCTGTTTATTGCGCATATATTTCGCGCGGATTTTTTTGATTTCGTTTTTGTTCTTAGTCTTGAAATTAACTGTTTTAAAAAATGGCGCACTTGCCGTAATTGTGCAAATTTAAGTTGCTTAAATTGGACCATATATGCAATCATAAATTTGAAAAGTAAGTAATGAATTTCCAGGACGGTACGCTTTGTACACTATTTTTTTATATTTTATAATGGATTACTATCTCCATGAAGGGTTTTTGTTTTATATCTGGATTAATTTTTTATACAGTTTAGGCCTATATAAACATAAAAATATTTTTTCATGTCTATGCAATAAATTTTGTTTCCAATGTCTTTTATCTTGTATGTAATTGTATTTACTTTCTTTGAATTCTTTATTCCTACGGTATATTTGATATACAGAGTTGAGTTCAAACATTTTCCTCCTGCAGGATATTTGTGATGGAAGACTTTTTACAGTTTTGGAGGGTGTAATTATACGTTTTTGCCATTAAAACGCATAAAATCTCAAACCTTGATGAAAATGTTGAAAAAGACATAGACAAACTGTCTGGAAGTAAAACACCCGTGACAGCAAAAGGTGTTAAAGATATAAAAAACAAGAAGCAGACAGTAAATTGTGAAGAAATTGACCTGCAACAAGGCTGCGGCTACAAATCCTACCCAAAAGCAAAAAATTCATTTGAAATATTATTTCCATTGCTAAATTCAGTTAAATCAAAGTACAGAGAGAGCCAAAAAACAGTTGCGTTAATATCATAATCATATAAACTAAACCTCGAAATGAAAAAAAAAAAAAGCTTTCACAGCACAAAAGCAATTGGAACATCGAGTTTTAAAAAAATAGGCGTAATGCAATTGCCAAGAACATGATGGAAGAGAAGAACTACAAATATAATGTAAAGAAAACTTGCGTTGCAAAAAAAAGTCTGATAATTCAGAATCTAAAAAGAAAAATCTAGACAGCGATGATCGGTTTTGCCTAACTGGTAAGAAAAATAAAATAGCAGAAATGATTCAGTGTTCAGATTGCCATATACGGTTCCATGTTGTGTGCGCTAGAAAACAAAAATAATAAACAAAATTAATGTATAAGCTTTGCATCACTTCTTACATGATATTCAAGTAACTGGCAATTTGTTCCATAATTTCTATTCTTAATTACTGATAACTTAGATTTACATTTTGAATACATTTTGATTTAAAACAATTACTCTTATTTTTAGATATTTGATTTCATTATATTTCATTGCTGTTATTTTGTTTGATTGTTTCATTAATCGCACACTTTGCTTTTAATAAAATTAGTTATATTCCATAGTAATTAGAACAACCTGATATTATTTGGTCCAATTTAGGAGACTGGGGGTCCAACTTAGGCGACCAGTTGCTGAATTTGGACCACTTTTGACAAATTCTTCAAATTAAAATAAAATTTAAGATTTTAAAAAAAAATGATCTAAATATTTATTTAGTTAGTAGATGAATAGATTGACCCTGTGTAATGATCTTTTGCAGATATTCCAAAAATTAAGTGAGTTACACCTAAAAATAGATGAAGTGGTCCAAATTCGGCTGCTCTCCCCTATAACATGCTTTCTTGGAAAATAATGATGCAAAAGAAGTGATTAAAAGCTGTAATTTTATAACTATTTTTGGCATTTATGTTTAAAATGATGGTCCTTCGTGATATATATATCTATATATATATCTATGTATATATATATATGTTAAGATATATATATTAGGGTGGTCACAAGAAATCATTTTTCGAATTTTTTCGGGGGGACCCCCCAAAAAGTTGCCAATTGACCAGAAAATGAGATTGGCTAAGTTTCAGCTCATTTGGATAATATTAACCCGTGCCTCATTGAGGTTTAAGTTTTAAAAAAACGTGATTTTTCGCAAAAAAAATGCTGTTTTTCCTTCATGAAATGAATACAATTGAACCTAGAAACATAATGCACGTCTCATTTTATAAAAACGAGTTTTGCTTTGAAAGATCACACACTATTTTTTCTAAAAATGTATAGATTTAAAAAAATGCGCATTTTTCAGGACCAGACTTCACCTGAATCCTAAGAATTGACTTTTTATGAAAAAGCGAAAAAAAAAATTGTAACATTCCATTTCATCTTCTTTTCACCTTTTGTTTTTCTGTTTTTCGTTTCGTGAAGTCCTATAAAGTGTTTGATTAAAAAAAAATTCCAAAGAAAAGGAAAAAATCGAATTTTAAACTGAAAGAATTAAAAAAAAAGGGAGGGCAAAGGAAGTATAGAAATGAGAGCAAATAATGCTCAATTGCATTTTATTATTAATGTGTTACAAGAAAGGAGGCATAATAAAGAAAATAAATTATTTTACCTTAGAACTGTCACGTTAACCCTTTCCGGCACAGAAAAATTCTATTCGTAAAAGGATGAAATGATTGTCTACCCCAGAATTTACAAACGACTTTTTTAGAAATTAAAAACACATTACTTTAACCTTTCAATGTAAAAGCAAAATTTTATTAAAGTATTCTTCGTGCCGTTTGTAAGTTTGGAATTAAAATTAGGTGGTCCCGGCGTGGGACACTGCGCCGGAAAGGATTCAAGTGGTAACGGTTTAGATAAGGTGGCTTATGTTGATTTTTTTTACCAAAATATTATCTAAAAATGAAAATGCAACTTGATCCGAGTTAAGATACCAAAGGCGGTTTGTCATTTTAGCAAGTGCTTTGTCTGTAACCTATTTATCAAATTTTCTGTAGTGAACAAGTGATTTTATTATTTTCAGGTCTTGAATTGGGGGCTAAAGTGGCATTGGAAGTATTGAAACACGCTTTTACAGAAATATTGATTAAAAATAAGAAAAGATCTCTGATACCTTCTTTTTCTAAATTTGTTATTGAAAGATGATCCCTGAAACAATATATTTTGAGAGAATGAATGGCCTGTGCCGCCATCCATCTGACATGATTAAAAGCACCAGGTGCTCTGAAAAAAAGTCTTTTGCCGGAAGGAGTTCTATAAAAATTAAACAAAGTTGAATAAACTCTTTACAATCATCCCTGAGCTGTTAATTTTTAAAAGTTCCTGTAAGAAAATTTGAAATTTCTTCTGAATTAACTATTTATACCTAGTATTTCATCTTGAATATCATTTGTATACTTACTCTGGTTTAATTTAGACCACCCAATCATAATTGTTTTTTTTTAATATCTGGCTGAGAGGCAGTGATTATGCCCATTTTACAATCAAGAACAGCTTTTAGGAAAATTTCTAAATTATGGTGGAGGCATGGTAAATACAGAAGACTTTTCCTTTAACAATTGCTATAGAAAAATGCAGGTTCCTCTGAGGCGACCTGTGTTTACTGCAGTTGTATCAAAAAATATTACCTGGATTTTAGCAACTTCGTCCCACTCTTCAACTGCTGAAAATACAGCTTTCGCCTGAATTATCCGATACTTTTTTCAAGTTGAGGAACTCGTAGTAACTGTTCTTCATCCCCACAACTAACTAAAACTTTTATCCACTCTACATTTTCTTTATTCAAAAAATGGTGAAGCAGTTTTCCAACCCAGTGAACAACAGTTCTCTCTAAACGGGAATTTTAAAATCTGTTTTTGATGAGCTCAGTTTTTTGTTTACGAAACAGTTATTTGCAGAGTCGATGTCTGTGGTTAGCTAGTGGATGTATTCTAAGTCTGGTGAGACATGTGGCCAATTTAAAAAACCATACATTTCTGACATTATATCAAGAGGGGGAAGGGGTTTTACGAAATGTTTCGTCAATTCTAAAAATAGATAACCATAACAGATAACAAAAACAGCCTTGTAATAAAAAGAGAAATTCAGAGGTTCAACTGCAATACAAATCGAGGAGCTCTTTCTTACTAGACACAGAACTATATAACAAATTATCAATTATAATTCGTGAAATATTTTTAAAGTTACAAAAATTGCTCACTTATTTTTGCCTATTAATAAAAATAATACAAAAAAATTATCAAAAGTAATAAAATTTTTAATTTGTCATTTTTTACCTATGTTTCAAAAATGCAGAGTTTGAGGGTATGGTTCACTAGCTGTCCGGAAAAATACTAAATGTTCATTAAATATAAGTTTTCATGAGAGTAAAAGTTCAAGGCAACAAAAGTTTCTAGGAAATAAAACACGAATCAGGTTTCTAAGACAAATATTTTTCACGTAAAGAAATAAAAACGACAATTTTTTGCCAAAAATTGCAAATTTTCAAGAATTCAACCTCGATGAGGCACGGGTTAATGTTATTTATTTGAGCTGAAATTTTGCCAATCTCATTTTCTATCTAATTGGCAACTTTTAGGAGGGTCCCCCCGAAGAAAACGTTAAAAAAAATTTCCCCATGTTGCTTGTGACCACCCTAATATATATATATATAATCCAATGAAACGAATTTATGAAACGGATATATGAAACGACTGAAATGTAATGAATATATAAAACGATTCTTTGAAATGACTGATTAAACAACTGATTATGTTTCACGGCAATTTCTCCTATAATCTAGAATACTTTGCGATGAAATTAACACCAAAAATCCTTATTGATCTCAAAACTGGTATTAGAATTTTTAAATTCGAATTAGTTTTCGAAATATTGATTTTTTTCTAATTTTAAATATATTTTTCTAATGATGGTAACTCAAATTTTAATCATAACATATATTTTTTTTCATATTTCAGAAAAGGTTATTTTAAAAAAAAACTAATTTAGCGACTTTTATTCATAATTCAATTTACTTGAACAATTTTTCGCCAAATCGAAAGATTCTGATAGAAAAATCAAGAACTCGGTAATTTTATGTTAGCGAGACGCAAGTGATAAATCGCCAAACATTTTCCCCGTCGCATTTTTTTATATTTCATTAATTTCATTTAAAATATAATCCTTTCATTCATTTTATTTAAAATACGAAATTTTCATTTAAAACCGAAACATTTATAATTGATGGCTTTCATTTCTTTCTTTTTATTAAAACAAAACGGAAAGAAAAATATCAGACACAGGTGTCATATACGCACCGCGTCTAATTGGCTCCAAAATGGCATTATTTTGATTGACATGGTAACCCGACTATTGTTGTTTATTTAATAATAAATGTTTATTTAGTTTTATTTCCTTTTAAAAATTATATAAATTATTTTGTTCTGTAGTTGTCAATTTTTTTTTTTTTTTTTGATATTTCCTTTTGAAAATAATAGAAAACAATTAAAAAATACGGTACTACTTGGTTATTCCGTCGACCAATTTCACCAAATTATATAAATCGCCAAACCACTCGCCAAATTATACAAATTGACATAATTTTTACTTTAAATATTGAAAGAACAAATAAATTAGTATAACATTAATAAATATTCAAATAAAACGTGAAATAAAATCTCTTGATGACGTAAACACGTTTAACTTGCTTAAAGTCAAGTGAATGTGACATTTACGATCAACCATTATTGGCATTTAATCTTATAGTTTGGCGATAGAATTTTGGTCGACGGGATAACTAAGTAGTACCAAAAATACATATGTAACTGGTATTCAAAAACGAGGTTTTCACCAAATTTTCGTAAAAAAAAAAAAAAAAAAAAAAAAAAAAAAAAAAAAATCACGCCAAACCTGCCATATATGGCATCTGGACAAATATTAAATAATGCAAAAAACCATGACATTTAATTTCATCTTCAAATCAATGTTTTAATTTACCACTCGGAAAAAAAAAATGCTAACTGGCGAGTTGAAAAAAAATCTATTGGTGAGATTTGCACCCGGCTAGCGTAACAGTACCAAGAATTCTTTGCGACCATAATAACTTTTATGCAGTTTCATTCGAAAAAAAAAATTTGAGTTTTTAATCAAAATGGAAAATTTTCGTCACAGATGTCATATACGGCCCCATATGTGCGCGATATTTTTCTGACGCTAATGTCATATACGCAACGGGTAATTTACTGGCGCCAAAACATCGTTATTTTGCTTGATATTGCAAGCCGGATGTTGTTGTTTATGCTATTGATGCTTTCCCCAAATTGGCGTTGGGAAAAAATCGCGCCAATATGAGGCTATATGACATCTGTGCCAAACTTTCATAAGAAGGGCGAAGGGATCAGACCGTATTTGTTTATGGTAGTTGATGACTTGAACTATTAATATATACATGAAATGATGGCGATAGAATAATATTTGGCGACTTATCACCTGTGCCTGGCTAACAATAAAGTACAAATATGGCACATAGAGTATAAAAAGCGAAGTGGTCGCCCGGAACTGTTGATGGTAGTCACATGACTTAGGTTATTGTTATATAGGTTGTTTTAAAATATCGGGATACATAGAATCTGTATACTTAATTCATTTTATTTTAGCTTCTTTCAAATGTTTAACTGATCCTCTATAATCAAAAACGAAAACAACCATCGGATATCTTAACAGCAACTGATTAGTCCTTAGTTTTTGGCAATCAACGAAAATTAGATGGAAACCCGATTACAGGGAGATCTACATAGCTTTTTTCAGTACAATTCAATCTTCTCTAATATTTTTAAAACCCACCAGATTAGCGTGTTTTTAGTTTCTGCGGTGTCTGAACGGGGTTGATGAGCGTAGTTTGCAGGGAGCAGAGCCCCCTAGTATATATATATATATATATATATATATATATATATATATATATATAGTCATGGTGGTGAATAGAAGGGAGACTCAAGAAACATTGGAAGAAATTCCCCTTCAGTATATAATAGAGGCAGCATAAACTTAACTATTTTATTTGTAAATATATTTCGTAAACAACTCCAGTAGATTCGGCTCTCAGAATGTAGCTGTATCACTTCATAATAACTATATAATGTTACATAGTATTTGAATCTACACATTAAAAATCATACCACCAAGTGACGGGGTTTTATTAAACAAGCAAAAAGCGTAAAAATTCTAGGCTCCTAGTCGATGCAACACTATAAATACTCAAAGAAACAGAGCACGAACGAATACATTACAAGTGAAAAACCAACCACGTTAAAATAGCCGGAAGGACAGGATGAGAGGCAAGCTACGATTCGATTTAGTTCCGGGGAGGGGGGGAGTACGCGTGACGTAGATGATGAACTATTTAATCTCGGCTTTAGATTTATAGCGTAAACACAATGTTGGCGGGAGCTGGCAAGGAATTGTGGGATATAGAACATCATAGAACAAAAATATTAAAACATTGAAAGAAAAAGTATTGTCTCAGAATAAAATGAAAAAAAGTAATTTAGTAGTTTTATAAGAAGAAAGTTACGAACGGTTTAAGGTTTTTAAAATAATAATTAAAGAATATGCAGCTTTAAAGGCATTAAATAAAAGATATTAATAAAGATAGGTAAAAAAGGGGTAGCTATTAAGAATTTGGAATAGTTTTACTAAGATAAAAGGAGCATGTATATATACTATGAATAATAGATACGTACGGTATCTATTATGCATACGGTAGTTATATATTACGGTGAAATTAATTCCGTATATCTTTCTTTTAAATCTCCTTGGAATAGCTCACTTTGTTTCGATAGTTTTTTTTTTTTTTTTATTCTCAAAACTAATACCTGTGTGTTAAAAAGTAATATCTATTAGACGTTCGAATTTATATGTAATGTAATGATATTTTTTACAATGAAAAGTGAAATATTTGTTGCTAATTACTTTTTTAATTACCTTATTTTTTTTCAAAATATCTTTATTTATTCCGCATGATATCACTACAACATTTTTTTTTTATTTCATCATATTTAATTAAAAGCATTATTCATTAATTTCAAATTCCTCGATGTGATTTTTACTTTTATTTTTTTATAGTTTACTTTATTAAATAAAATATCCTAAAACTTATAATTAGATTCATAAACAAAGTTTATATAATTGTGTTTACATTAATGAATAAATAAACAAATTATGAAAATTATGTACCTTGAGTAAATATTTATCTTTAGACGAAAGTCAAACTAAGAGTTATTTCAGATGCAAATAAAACTTGCCCATATTTTTATTCATATATTCCGTTTTTAAAATATACGCAAAAATTAAAACCATTTCATTATGATAAAAAAAAATTAAGTTATTTTTTCTCTAAAGTAACATTTAATTTAACATATTTTAAAGCGCAATATATGTAAAATTTATATTAATTGCTTTAGACATTAAATTAAATTTGAAACTAAATAAATATATACATTTAGAGTGTATATAAATGACTAATAAACCTTATAATTGAGAATAAAAAAATTTTTCATAAGTTATCCGTTTTAAAACTCACCTTAAAAAAAAAAAAAAAAAAAAAATCTTTCATATAAACTCAAGAATTAAACTTTTTAAAGTATACTATTGTTAAAGGGCAGTACACTTTTAAAATTTCCAAAAATCGATTTTTTTATTTTTACATCGTTAGAAAGCTTATTGTATTCTGAATAAGTTGATACCAATCTTTTAACTGTGTGCTAAGTATTTGCTGAGATATTAGGGAAAATGTAGACATCACCACTTCATTTCCGAATTAACTGCCCTGCGATAACTTTCATGGCGGCTTGTTTACATTTTGTTTTCGCGCTTTCACATTATCGTAACTTTGGAAATATGCTAAAATGCGGAAATTGTTATTGGTTAACTTTCGAAATATGCTAAAATGCGGAATTTGTTATTGGTTAAATACCTTAAACAGTAATAAGAAAGCTTTAAAATATTAACTTCAACTTCCACTTTTCACAGCTTTATTTGCTATTAAGTGCTTACATTTTAAACAAAACATTTTTTTTCCCTAGAGCAATACTTTCCTGATTTTGTAACAGTATTCTACTTCTTAGTATTTATTAGCTTTTTAATGAAAAAATATGCAAGATGTGCTTCAGGACAGCATCGAAGAAGGAGTCTGCTTAATGGTAATCGCTATACAAAATACGATGATATAAATATATTCTAAGATGCTAATTCATCTTATAGAAAACTAAAAAGCAGTCAATGTGATAGTGATTTTTTGGTGCGTTCGTAATTATATAAATACGTAGCACCTATAGTCGTCGTTCAGTCCGTCTGTCTGTCCGTCTATCTGTCCGCATATAACAGAGCAAAAACTACCCAACCGAATGGTCTGAAATTTTAAATATATAATTGTTGCAAAATTTTGTCGAGTCATTTGAAATTTTATGAAAATCGGATGTATAGTTTAATTACAGGGACAGTCAAATTTTTCAAAGGACAGTCAAAAATGTAATTTTATATAATGTAATTTTATTTTTTGTTTAAATGTAATATTAATTATCGTATAATTGTAATTGTTATTTAATTAATAAGTTTTTGAGTTGGAACTTTACGCATTTATAACTTTGTTTGTGATAAAAAAAAATACAAAATAAAAAATAAAAACTTTTTCAGTTACTCTTTACGAATGTGTAATAAAGTAGTAGGTCAGAAAGTTATTTTTAATAAGATAAACAGTTAAGTACTCTCAGCCAAATCTGCGTGAAACTCTAGCGGCGTTGCATTGTAAAAGCATAAGATGTGAGATCTAATATTGACGAGTAGGAAAGTTTTTTTTTTTCCTGATAAAATTAAAATTGATTTCAGAATTATAATTACAGCGTACGTTTTCATAATTGCATTAAAATATCAATTAATACATTAAAATAAGGTATTGATGTTTTTCGGGTCTTTGTCAGGTTCATATTGGATTCACGTAAAAATATTTGGGTTTCAATTCATTATCCCGGCTAGTGCAGGACTCTTGTATGAATAACAAAACGGTATTGCAGCAATAAACTTGAATTTATGAAGTAATTACTTGAAGTCGGTTTAATTTGTTGCTAAAATTTATTTGTTTTTGTATAAGTAATTAAATTGAATTTATAGTTCGAGATAATATCAAATATAATTCCTCAGAATAATAACATGTTAAAATGCTTGAAATTAAATCAACAACTATTCAATTAAAAAAACTGTTATGCTAATTCCTCACTTAGCACTGTGAAAAAGCAATTAGTATACATACAGCGCTCCAATAGTCTGTTTTTTATACCAGTATTTTTTTAGAAGCCAATTCGTGGTAGGATTTTGAAATAATTGCAAGGAAAACACCCTTCAATATATGTATCTGCGAATTTTATAAATAAGTATTTTCTTTTTTAAGATGTGGTGTTCAGAAAACGTAGCGTGTGGGAGTAATGTATATATTATATAATACTATACCTCTACTTGTCAGTAAACACGTGAAAATATTGTTTTGATTTTTTGAATAATTTATATAATAATTCTGATATCTAAAACATAATATCTGTACACTAATATATGATACAAATAGGGTCCGCGTCCTTATATTTTTATTGTAAGATTGACATTTTTTGTCTCAAGTTTTAGATATTTTGTGCTGTAAACTTGTTTCATGCATTTTCGAATCATATTGTGCACTTCGATAATTATTGCTGGATAAATAAAATAATTTAAATATAAACGAATTACCAAAATTTTAAGTATTACATTTTTTTGGTGACGTGCAATATTCAGGAATTTTAAAAGCTCATGATAAATTTATTTTTTATAAACAGTATCTATTAATTTTTAATACTATATTCAGAAAACAAAATTCATGGAAGAATAATTCCAGCTACTATCATCATTATATTTGTCAGCAAAATTCCCTTAATTTATTAGTTTTAATGCAGGTAGACTTTTGTACTCATAAATACCATACTGTAAAACTAACTTTGAACTAACTTGTGATACAAATACGGTTTTAGAATTTACGACGTGCCATATCTCCCACGAAAAAGATGCTTATTTGCTTTGCGAATAAATTATCAATTAAACTGACTACGTAACTAATTTGATGTACTGACAACTGGGCCAAAATTTCACTGTTTCAAGGCATGTTCAGAATCTCCATTCTCATATTTTATTAAAAAAATTAATATACTATTAAATATTTTGTGTGCCAAGAACATTTGGAACTATGTCAGTATAATGAATTTTTACCAAAAAGATTTTCTGAAAATTTTAGCATATGCTACTTTGAATTGTGTAACATTGGCACATGTGTTAAAACGAATGTTATAGGGCCTGCAGCATGATGTGGGCCACTGTTGCCCGTTGAAAAAGGCGACGGAGAGAGGGTAAGAAGTGTAAATATGTAAAAAGACAGTAAATTAGCATATAGTTTAATAAGAAAAAATATTATAAAATTTATAAATTTTGCTTAACGTGGATTGTCCAGGTCTGGGACTGCATACTGGTTTCTCAGAGACAGAAGTTTAGGGTGGAATAACTTTAACACTATATCATTCCATCCATACATCATCGAGACCGGGCTCTGTAGCCAACGCCAACACTTCAACTTATACTCCATGCCGTCAACAACACGAACCCACCTTAATTACAAAGTAATACTTCCAGGATAGAGATTGCCATTAATTAGCACAAGTAAAAAAATTACAATGTTATTAATTTTTGTGTATAACTATCTTGTTTGTTTCAGTTGGTATCAGTATACTGGATGAATCTTTAACAAAATTGTTGGTGTATGCAGAAATGTCTATATTAATAAGTATACCAAAAATAAACTAAAAATTTTAGCTCAAAAACATCAATGCTTAAATTCAACAAAATAACAAAACACTCCCCTTGAAAAAAAATTATGCATTGACAGGTAGTATATACAAAAATTTCAATGATATTCTGTATGGCCGATGTTACACTAAATTCTGCGCCAAAGTTACCACAACTAAAAAAAAAAAAACACTTTTTTTTTTCAATCTCAGAATGGACAACGAATAATACTACATTAAGCCTTGATCTACTCTAATGAGGTTATAATAGCATGTGCAAATGAGGAGCGAATGTTTTACAGCTTGGCAAAGAAGAGTTGGAAGAGCAAAATTCTCAGGGTCTAAACACGTTTTTCTTTTGCTGGTGCCTCCACGATGCAACCTAGGAAAATTATTTACAATGTTCTACCAGCCTCAATCTAGTGCTGCTACCAATATTTTGAAATAAAACTTTATAGATAACTAAAGCGAAGTAGAAAATATCGCAGATTTAATTTTTTTTCTATTTTAGTTACCCATAATAGGATAAAGTTACCCAAGTTGACATACTACTTTTTTGAATTAAATAGAATTCTATTTTGGATAGAAAAATAAATATCTGATTCTAAAAATTTATTTTCCATGTAATTAGCTAAAAGTTATATTTAAATAAAATCTAAGTAAATGCTTATTTTACATTAAGGGTTTTTATGCTTAATTAATTTTATACGTTAATGTAAATAATACGTTTATTTTATATCTTCTACAGTATTTGTACTTTTTTTATCCTTAGAAAATCCTTACCTTATATATGATGCAAGCACAACGATAAAGATTTCTTCACGCTTAATCTCCGAAGAATGATATGTTTATTTGTATTGCTAACGGAACATCATTCGTAGCTGGTTACGTAACTAATCCAACTTTATTTCCTCTTTAAATGAAGTAGAATTTAGACTTAGAAATAGAACAGCGAAATATCTGGAAGAACCATTTATCTGCAACAGAATTTATTAGGCATTTCCCATTTTCACAGAAAGACTAGTTTAAGGGGGGGTTCTTTTTGTCTTTTTTATTAATCTATTTTATTATTTATATATTTTACTGAGAAGAACATGATCTTTGTTATTACTGCTATTGCCATCCTTATTTTGTTCTTATAATATCTTCATATTAAAAATAAAATTACTCATCCAATATATGTTGCAGATCGAGCGATAGCAGTTTTATTGCACGCAATCAAAGGAGAATTTGTTGTTTCTTTGTATTGCTAATGAAACATCAGAAGTAACGCATTACTTAATTAATCTGACTGAGTAACTCTTTTATACGATCTAATACTACGAATTCGAAATTAAATTAATATAAATAGAACAAAGATATCACTTCCATATAAGGACCCCAGAAGCTAAGGGATACATGTAACGAAATTTAGATTTGGAGTAAACAGAGTTCAAAGTTGAAAGATCAATAAAATTGACTGAATTAAAATATGAAACTCTTGCTTATTCCACATCAGTCTTTGAACTCTTATTTCAATAATTGTTAAAGAAAAGTGGATTAAAAATCTTTAAAAATTCATGTAGAGATTAAAGAGTTAAGTAGTTAAATAGTATAAAGAGCTTTTGACCTCTAGATCTGTCAACTCTTAGAACGCAGCAGAAAATTAGAAATTCACTTACATTTCTTTCTCTTCAAACACGTAGCCTAATTTCCAGATAGCCTGTGCACTAACCTCAGTTTTTTTTTTTTTCAATTTTGTCATTTAAACCCCTTGACTCTGGAGTCCTCATATATAAAAAAACAAAACAAAAAAATCTTATTTAATGTAAAATATTCGGTATTTTGCATATTAAAATAGAAATTTTTCTACGATGTTATTAATAAACTTCTTGAAACGTTGGCTTTTAGTAAATAATCTAAACTTTCAAATTGCTATTACTAAACACAAATTTTTTGTACATCATAAAAAATACAAATGATTCTTAACCTCTGAAAATATATGAAAACCAATAAGAAAATATAAAAAAAAAAATTTCCAGAGTTATCCACCATGCCGAAAAACAGTTGTTTCCTTCTACGCATTTAGTCTCATATAGCATTCCCATTAGCATACTTTCTTCGATGTCAGAATCCTTTTTCTTCAAAATAAATAATCGCATCAAGTTCTGTTAATGGAACATCCCCGACTTTCATATATATTTTTGTTCAAAATGTGAGAGAAAACTGACAAATATCAACTTATATTATACATCTTAAACAAGCACACTGGGTTATCCAGTGTACTTGCAAACAAATAAAATTGGAAAACGTACATCGCGTACTAATGCAACATTCGAAATCAAACATTACGTCAAGTTTTCATATAACACTCATAAGCGTTTTGCCCGTTTCCCAAAAACAAAAGACGGGTGTAGTCAAAATGTTATTTAACAGAACTGTATTTAAAGATGTATGTCAAATGTGAATGGCATGAAGTGTGTTTTAGAAACAAACAGGAAATTGGTGTTATCACACCCTTTGGCGACAATTTATTTAATATAAATTTGTTGACGGGAAAGTAGATAAGTGCGAAAAACTTATAAGATTTCAGTTCAAAAACTCTATGCCAGAGAACTAAAACTTCGTTTTTAACATTTTCCAACAGAGTTTAAAAGTGTTTATGACTTCGGTTTGTCTGTCCGTCGGTTCGTCTGGCCGTCTGTTCGCCTGTATATATACTCGGATTGCCTTGAAAATTTTGGGTGTTTTTGACGTTCACCATAGCACGTTTAGAGGAACAATACTACATTTCCGAAATCGATATTGTTTACTTATAAAATCCAAGAAAAACTTGTTAAAGAACGGCAGAAACTATAGCAAATAAAATTTTATCGATAAACACAAGAATTGATTTCACTGTTTATTAGAATTTATATACCATAGAAAAAATCAATGTTTATTTTATATTTATTTTTCCCACATAAATGTCACTTGGTTTTGAATTAATAATGAATAACTGCACCATTAAGATATCAGAAGTACATTTGATATTCTTTAAGAAATCTGGAATTTTCAAAAATCCGGCGAAGTCCTGGTCCTGACGATGCCGGATTTTCGAGGTATAACTGCACATAATTAATCAATTCTCCAAATTATTCCTCTCCTAAATTTTATGATAGCATCCCACCCCATTCTTGATCCTCCAGCACATAATTTGTCATATGGAACATATTTTGTAACTAGCGATGGCAGTGAAATGGGAAAGGTAGGGGAACTGTATTCCACTCTTCATCGAATAAAATATATTATACAGCGGTGACAACAATACTACTTTGCACAAGGTTGATGCCGGAGCGGTAGTTGGGATAAATAAAAAGACGTCAAATCGCATTGGCTTAAAATAAACTAGAATGTCCCAGGACAAACTAGAAGGTTGGCGCGGAGTAAGTCTTTGGGATCAATAAAAGCTCGCCAAATTGAATTGGCCTAGGACAAACTAGATCGGCCTAGGATAAACTAGTTCAGACCAATGAATAGCAGGCTAAACTAGTTTATCCTATGAGCAGTAGGCCAAACTAGTTTGGCCTAGGAAAAACTAGTTTGTCCTACGTGCGTCAGGATAAACTAGTTTGGCCTAGGAAAAACTAGTTTATCCTGTGGGCGTTAGGATAAACTAGTTTGGCCTAGGCCAATCTAGTTTGGCCTAAAATCGGGTTTGGCCGGTAACATATATAAAATTTACTATGGGGTCATCTACACATTGAAACGAACCATAACTTTGTTTTTTTTCAATAGAAGTACACAATTCTGACAACATAAATGAACTCCACACCCTTCAATTAGCCTAAAAACAAATTTTTATGCAATTCGTACCATAAGTTTCCGAGAAATTATTTATTTTAAAACGAGCGTATTTTAAGGGCTGTATCCAAATTGAAGACCGTAGTTGATTATTAACCGAGAGAGCCCCCTGCTTGATCAAGGCATCTGAAGCTCCACTCAAGGAGTCAATGAAGCCTGTTAGATTACAGGATAGCAGAATAAATTTCAAAATATCTACTCACTTCAATCATAGACGGCCCCTTAAACCATCATTTTGCCGTTTTTTAAGCATAATTTGAAAACTATTTAGAAGAAAAATGTAAAATTTTGGATTTCCATAAAGCAGGACTTAATAAATCTAAATCCATCAAAAAAAAAATGTAGGTTGCAATTCATAATTTTCTGGAATATTAATTTCATAATTCGTAATTCATATCATAAAATTATAAAAATTACAAATTCAGCGTATATATGTTTGGCTACATTACAAGCCCTAACATTACAAGCCCTAAATTTTCAATGTTTATAATTCAAAGACTTATCAATCAAATGACTTGAAATTTGGTGTCTAGACATAGTTTGAACCAAAGATTTGAAATATCTGGTTAAAATTTGGTATTGCCATTGAGAAAAATGAAGTTTGGATTCGTTTTAATATGTAGATGGCCCCCTAAGAAACTTTTATATACATCATTTAAAAGTAGACTTTATTTCCAATATTTCGGTACCGGTAACTTTCGTCTTCAATAATTTGTTGAGGAGTTAGTAAGGGGTGATTACTTTTTTTCCACGACTGTACAAAAATAATATTAGCACAGAAACATAATTTATAATATACTTTTACGTAGCATATTGAATGTTAAATTACCACATACATAACATTACAGAAAAATCGAAAGCTCTACAGAAATACACATTTAAAAATAATATAGGTCCCAATTATTATATAATAATATGGTTTTGTGTTGTATAATAATAACGTTAGCATATTAAATAAGTCTAATTTAATAAATTCTATATTTGTGTACTTTCACGATCACATTTGTTTGTTTATCTTTCTAAATAAATTCTTAGATCGTATTTAATTTTCGTACTCATGAAAACCCTCATATCCGAAACAAAATGACACTGAAGTAATATGTGATACAAAAAGAATAAAAAACATTTTTTTCACTTTGATTACTAATGGAATTTTACCCGTAATTCGTCACATAACAGAGCCGACCTAATTCCCACTTTTCACAAAGTTGTATTTAGCTTTAGAAATGTAACGCAGAGTCATTTCAAGGTTAAAAAAGATTCCAACATATTTCATTTTATAATTAGGAAAAGAACAAAACTAAACGTTTAATTATATGTATTTATACACCTTTTGCAAATGAGTGTACTGAATCAGATTTCTGAATAGTACGAAGATAAAAAAGTGATTTTATTGCTTTGTCACCTTAGAACACCGAGATTATAGTCTGTGTGGGATTCCACTGTGTTGTCTCAATAAAAAAAAAAATTGTTAGTCCTTTGAAATTTGAACATATCGCCAGCAATGGGGATACGACTCATCTTTTAAATCATATGACGGCAATCCAGATAATAAGGTTTCATATTTGTGTTGCATTTAGATCAAGGCTCTAATAGGTTAGTTACTTTTTTAATAAAAAAAATATAATTGAATAATAATAATACTCTAGAAACTTAAAAAAAAAGGTTTGAATATGGTAACAAACTATTTTAGAAATGATGATAATCTGAAAAAAGAATGTGTTCATGTCAAAATCTTCTGTTTTATTAATTCCTTTTTTATCTTAATTCTTTTTTCCACAAAAGGCATCTATATTGGATTAGATTGATTTTTTTTTAACATTCGCCTGAATTTCACGATGTTATTTGAGGAATTATTCATTCAAAACAGACTTAGAGGAAAAGTTATGTAAAATGTCGGCCTCGTACAAAGTAAGTCCTGAAAATCACACGCAATTACATCGCCAGAACACTTTTGGCATCCAACCGTCCATGTGAACGGCATGCTAATCACCAGGATGAGTGTGCAGTATATCGTCATCTATACAAAAAAAATTATATCGTCTCCCTAATAAAGCAACAAAATTTTTAATATCACCTTGAAATTAAGAAATGTGCTAGCTCTTTCGAAAGAGTTTTGTTTTTCTTATGCAGTCGCAGAACACAAGCGACAATTTCAAAGACACAAATGACTGATGTATGATTGGTTCACTGCTTTTGGCATTCCTATTGTCTTTTTTATTTAATTTTTCCCTTTCTAAACCACGCCATATAAGTCTGGATCCTGTCTTCAATGTGAAGGAACGAGTTATTTCTGCCTGAAGAAAAAAATGCAATGTTATAGTCCAGACAATAGGGAATTTTACCTAGCAAAATTAATGGTAGTTCTGGAAATAAGCTTACTTTATGTTTTTGGGTCACTGAATTCAAATTTGTAACTTCCCACCAAAATTTCCCCCGGCAACCCCCCCCCCCAAATTTTGGTAAAAAGCCCCCCCCCAAAAAGCTTTTTATTAAAAAAATCAATTTTTTTATTGTTTTAGGGGAAAATTATCTAGAAATTCAGAAACTAGACAAAATTTGAAAAAAAATTAGATATATGTCATTATGACTTAGGATGAAGAGGAAGGGGGGCCTCAGAACATGCGCGCGATGCTGCGTGGACTAAGTTGCGCAATTCCATGTAACAACTCACACGTTTACATTCTCCCTCCCATCTCCCCTCCGAACTTTCCTTATAAGGTTTACTTTAAGTTTTTTGGGTCGCTGAATCCGATATTTAAATTACCCCCAAATTTCCCACCGAACCCCACCAAGAAACTAGTTGTTATTATCTTAAATTTCTTATTGTTTTAGGGGGAAAGCATTACGAAATTCAGAAACTAGACAAAATTTGCAACAAATAGGATATATGACATTACGACGTAGGATAAACGGGGAGAGAGGTGGCTGCTTCTGAACATTCCCCGCGCGCTTTTCTCAAAAACCAAATTTTTTCAAAAAATCCATTTTTTGGGGTGTTGCCGGGTGAAATTTTGGTGGGAAGTTACAAGTTCGGATTCAGCGACCCAAAAAAACATAAAGTGAGTCGAAATCCAGAACTAGTATTAATTTTGCCAGGTAAAATCCCCTATTGCCTGGACTTCATAACTTAGTGCACGTAGCGCCGCAGTGCATGTTCAGAGGCAGCCCTCCCTCTCCCCGTTCATCCTACGTCATAATGTTATATATTCTATTTGTTACAAATTTTGTCTAGTTTCTGAATTTTGAAATGCTTTTCCCCTAAAACAATAAGAAATTTAAATTAAAAAAAAACTATTTGGGGGGATACGGGTGGGGGGAATTCGGGGGGGGGGATTTAAATATTCAGATTCAGCGACCCAAAATCTTAAAGTAAACTTTATAGAGAAAGTTCGGAGGGGAGATGGGAGGGCGAATGTAAACGTGTGAATGGTTAAGTGGAATTGCGCAACTTAGTTTACGCAGCACCGCGCGCATGTTCCGAGACAGATCCCCCTTCCCTTTCATCCTATGTCATAATGTCATGTATCTAATTCGTTGCAAATTTTGTCTACTTTCTGAATTTCTAGATACTTTTTCCCTAAAACAATAAAAAATTTGATTTTTTTTAATGAAAACCTTTTTGGGGTGGGCATTTTACCAAAATTTGGGGCGGGGGTTGCCGGGAGGAATTTTGGTGGGAAGTTTAAAATTGGGATTCAACGACCCAAAAAACATGTAGTAAGCCTTTTTCCAGAACTACCATGAATTTTGCTAGGTAGAGCCCCTATACGGTCTCTATTGCCTGGACTATTATCCAGGAAGGCTTGCCTTATTTCTTAATTTTATCTTACTAGTAAAAAAAAAAAAAAAAAAAAAAAAAAAAAAAAAAATGCGCTTATGAATCACACCAGTATGTTCTATATTTTAAGGTCTTTCTAGTATCCATTACGTCTCATCTTAAGAGGGTTACAAAAATTATCGCAGTTCAATAACTGATAATTTATAAACATTCACGGATTAATTTTCAAACATAGAATTTGCAGGTGTAAGGTGTAACCGATGATCTGATTTATAATCTAATATGGATTTCCGTTTTTGGATAAATATATTACATCTTTCTATCTTACACAAATATGCTCTCATTAATTATCATTCTCAGGCTACCGCTTATCCGTATTAATTACAAAAAGATACAGTTGACAAAATTTTCTGAACATTTTTTTGTTGTTTTTTTTATCGAAAAAATTAAAATGCTAATAGAGTTTGGAGTTTCGAATTAAGAGCGGCTGTTAATTCATGCTTTAGAAAAAATCGTAAATTTGTCAAAAAACCTCAATATCCCATTTCGTTACAGCCTTAAAAAAATAATTCTTTAAAATTTATTTTAAGGAACTACAAAATAATTTATTTCTTCATTTAAATATGTTCTTCAAGTTTACACGCAATCAGTTATTCCCTCTTTGAAACCCCATACTATTTTTTAAAATAAATTGTTTATCAATATATTTATTGATTTATTTCTGAAAAGTAAAATTGCTTAGACTTTGCAAGAACTATATAATTAAAATGGATAAATTAAATTTAAAAATAGTGATGTTCATTTATGAACAATTAAATATGCTGAAAAGCTCAATTAAAAATATTTTAGAAAAGTTAACCCATAAGTCATAAAATATAATGATTTTGATTATGCTTGTCAAAAAATATCATATTTTTAAAAATATGATCAAAACATTTAACAACAATTTCACATTAAATTTTACGAATTATTGATGTATTAACTTTTATAAAATGTTTCTTTTGCTAATATTTAATCATCTCATATTTGATTAAGATAAACATTAATCTATGATTAACAAAAATGCCGTAGACATAATTAAGATGGGACAAATTGATTTTTTTCAGCAGCTACTGAAGAATTTTATATACTAATGGAATGAAAAATTATAATTTAGAAAGATAAGCTATAAATAATAAAATATGATGTTTTGTTATGTTATGTTTCTCATAAAACGACATTTCTAAAAATAACGTTTCGTTTCAAGAAAATGTTTAATGCATTTTATATTAAATTTTTACTAAATAATTGCTATGCTAACTTTTCAAAAAACAAAACAAATGATCTTGCTAATATTTATGCAAAAACCATTAAATAACAGCAAAATATTAACGATTAACTCATCTCCTGTAAACATCTAATCATACCAACACCGTTCATCATCCAGCTTATTTTTTTTATCTTACATTAACCCATATTTGACCAACCATGGAATTTTTTTTTGATAAAAATTATTGTCTAGCTTCATAAATACAAAAGGAAAGACATAAAATTGAAAAACAGAATTTAAAGACAGAAAAATTTATTATTTTCAATTTTACTGGCTATTCTCGATACATGAGGAAAATAGCCAAATCCACTGCTATTACATTATTATTTTTTTTTTTTTTGCATACTCAAACTGCTTCTTTAAAATGGCATGATACGAAACAGTTTTGTACAAAGTCCAATATCACATTTGTTTTTCATTTCAGACATTTTTTTTTTGTATAAGTGTGTAGTTGACAACAACCTCGTTCTCCGTTGTGACAAAAGGACATAGTTTGAAAATTCATTAGAGATATATTTTTAAAAATCAAAAATTAATTTAATGAATGATTATTTCACAGTAATTCAATACTGAAAACAAAATCCAATGGCATACATACCTTATGAGTATGAGCTAAAAAATATGATGTCCTGTATATAGGGCGATGGTCAAACATGTGTTAAATAAGCTTAAGAATAGTATTCACTTTCTATTTTGGCACGAAATATTTCCATATACAAAATTTGAAATTATTTAAATTTTGCTTTCTTTTTATAAATTCTGATACATGTAATTGGCACAACATATTAAATTAAAATCTTATCTTTTATTTATGATGATATTTCTTCTAAAGAATGTTAGCACTGTTAGAGTGAACAGATACTATTGTAAACAATAACTTTTTATAATTATCGTGTTCTCTTTATTTCTTTTGATAAATAACGAAACATGTTTACCTATATATTTGTTTATATACATAAGTGTAACGAGTTATATCAGCCCAGCCAAAAAGAGTGCACGATATTAGAAAATCTCATCACATATGATTCCGTAAAGCAGCAAGTTAAAGAATATATATATATATATATATATATATATATATATATATATATATATATATATATATATATACATTATTAAATCTAATTTCGCGATTTCCTTATCTTATTCTAAATTACTACTTTATATTCACTAAATCCTTAACCTTAAATAATCTCTATCGTTAATTCTGTTAAATTCCCTTTAATTTAATGTCTCACTTGTCTAAACCACTTAAATACTACACTTTTAGTATTCTTAAATTAAATGTTCCACTTCTGCGCATTTTTCTCTCGAAAATATTCTTTTAGCTTCCCTTTTACTTTCCCGCGCAATTCTGAGGTTATCCTTTTTCCCTTCAAATTCATCCGCTTGCTCTGTCCGCACTCTTTATATGACGTGACATTCTTAATTATTCATTGGTTGAGAGCGCGATCTACGTCATATATGTATCCTTACATTGGAGGAACAAAAAGCCGATACAGCTGTGTTTCAACAGAATTTGTCGTATTTCTACTTTGTCAACTTCCCCTGGTGGCCCTCTGATATTTTCTATTATCTATAATCGCTTACCCATGATTAAATACTATGTAGAGATGGCTTGATTTAAATTGAATTGGTGGAAACTGCACCGCTGAAGGCTCTTTAAATAAAACCCTGAGTTAAATTACGCATTGTTTCAATTATTCCGGAGAAACGTACACTGGATAAATATGTTACCTGGCCTACCACTCGATTACTGCAACTACCTTCCAACATCCACGTTGATTTACTATGAAACATTCTATTTCAGCTTAATCTAATGTACGGCTTCCAGATTGATTATTCATCTACTATGACATCGAAGCTAACCGCACTTTCGAATCACCATATAACGTAATATCGTTATATATATATATGTATATATATATATATATATATATATATATATATATATATATATATATATAGATATAGATAGATAGATAGATATAGGGTAAGGTGCCCTATTTTCGTCCCCAGTCACTTGTAGGCCCATGGAAGTTTTAAGGGGACAGTTCCCCTTCAACCAGCTAAAAGTTCTAGAAAACTGATTCAATTTCCACACATTTTTACAAGCTAACTAAAAAAGCAAACTCAATGTAATTTTTTGGATTGTTCAGTATACAATTACTTGTTAAAATATATAAAACAGATTGGTGAAAAATATTTAAATTTAATAGGGAAACTAAATTAAGTAACCTACTGTTTTTTTGTGTTCGTAGTTACCATGTATCACTGCTGCGCAAAATCTAGATTAGACGTGCGGACGGTATAGTGTTAAGAGATGTAGTTTGAAAAAAATACATTTAATTTTTATTTTAATGTATTTAAAAGTTATTGCTGAAAAGATTAGAAGCAAATTTTAAACTAACCATTAAATCAGAAATCAGAAAACAAGAAGCACCAATCTCAATGGTACTTAGTAACCCCACCAAAAAACTTGGATGTTGGCAAAATGAATATAATACTTTGAAAACAACAGCTGAATATTAAGGCGCAAGAACGAATAAACGGAAACGATTGTAAAGAAAAAACGATCAATAAACACGAACTATGATATGTTTGTGTATCATTCTGTCATATACCTGCGCATTTCAATAAATTAATATGATTCGAATATAACGTAGAGATTGAGGACCAGCTTCTATTCCTAACTCGCGCGTTTATGAATACTGATGGTAACGTCATTTATACTTCTTATGATGCTTATCAGCCCGCTTTACTGATACTAGTAAACATACGTGATATCTGTTATTTGCTCTTTACCCTCTTATTATTTAAGACTTGAAATCTGTACTTTTGTTTAATGCCTTGAATTCCGAACACAAAGGCTGGTTCTCCTTCACGGGCTTTTGAAAACCTTTCACCTTTCCTTACCATAATACTTTTAATCGCCATAATACTAGTGTAATTTACTTTTGAGTTTCTGTTGAAGCACATTTTCAATTTTTCAAATAATTAAAACCAATCAGCATACGTGTAAATGTATAATAAATAGATCTGTATTTCATAATCAACTATATCTTGTAATGAAACCCTATAAATAAGAAATATCGTGTGCTTAAATTTCCCACATTGTCTTTAAGAAGGTGTAGCTGCATCATGCATATGCAGGGCGTTTAAAAAAATTGTATACACAATTCACTCGCCAATAGCTGGCATGCTCTCATTTTCCATGAAGGTTTAAATGACTTGCAACTGATAAGGCTAGTCTGGGATTTGTGCAAGATAAATCTCGATATATAAAACTCTAAGATACTTAACGGCGAAACAGTGGTTATTTCTCTTTTACCGATGCCAACGAGTTGTTTGTGACAGTAAAAATGTTGAAAATTTTCACCAAATTGCTAAATTAAAACAAGTTGGAAATTGCTCGTCAAACGTAGCAAATGAGGTGCATTCGTACTATAACTAGTTTTATAAATACCTTTTGCAGCGGATATTGTACTGAATGTATATTTTAGTGCACTTCATCAATTCCATTCTTTTCAAAGGGCTGTAACATCATTAAAATGCATTTGAAATATTTTTTTTTCCAATTGGCCGTAATGTAACAGAAAAAGTTTGACTGTCCCTGTAATTAAACTATACATCCGATTTTTATAAAATTGGAAATTATTCGACATAATGTTGCAACAATTATATATTTAAAGTTTCAGATCATTCGGAAGGCTGTAACATCATTAAAATGCACATGCAATAATTTTTTCCCATTGGCCGTAATGTAACAGAAATCTTTTGACTGTCCCTGTAATTGAACTACACATCTGATTTTTATAAAATTGAAAATAAGTCGACAAAATGTTGCAAAAATTATATATTTAAAATTTCAGATCATTCGGAAGGCTGTAACAACATTAAAATGCACTTGCAATAATTTTTTCCCATTGCCCGTAATGTAACGGGAAACTTTTGACTGTCCCTGTATTTAAACTATACATCCGATTTTCATAAAATTTAAAATGGCTCGACAAAATTTTGCAACAATTATATATTTAAAATTTCAGACCATTCGGTTGGGTAGTTTTTGCTCTGTTATATGCGGACGGACGGACAGACGGACTGAACGACGACTATAGGTGCTTCGTATTTATATAATTACGAACGCACCTTAAAAGGATCCACGCTATTGATTTGAAAATTTCAGAGCAAATGTAATTTTTTTTAACGTCCTCCTATTAAATCTGTTGGTAATTTATTAATTTTTTCAAAGAACTGACGGCAACTGTCCGAAAATTTGGTGAAAGAAACCAGGAAGGGACGAGCATCTTTATTACAATAGTCCAAATTAAGGGATTACCCTTCACTTATTATGGACATGGCGGCCATTTTTAAAACAAATTATTGTTCAAACAAAACTACGTAAAATTTAACATGATCGCAAAGAGTTATCGGTATTTTTTATTTTAGCTGCGTACTAATCTCGCCAATAAATCTTTAAACTCAAAAATATCGTTTTTTTTCTCGTGTGGTAAAGTTAAACAATACTTTAGTGATGATATTAATTGTCTCCGTTTATTGTATTATTTATTATTTTTATTTATTATTTTCTTTTTGCTAAATACTAAATAAGCGCACGTCATGAATTTTAAATGTTTCAGTTTTACATTAAATTTGTGGTTTTTAAATAAAATGAGGGAAAGCATTCCATTTTAACTGAAATAAATGAAATACGAAAACATGCTAAGGGAAAAACGTTTGACGTTTTATCACCAGCCCATGGCTATCATAAAAATACCCAGTTCTTGATTTCTCTATCAGAAACTTCCGATTTGGCAGAGGATTGAAGGATTAAATTAAAATATGAATAAAGGTAACATGGCACAAAGTTTACTATACATTTAAGGGAAATAAAGTGATCGGCATGGGCAACTAGTTGATAATAAGTGTTACCGGAAGTTCAGCCACGTAGGTCACGTTGAAATATAGTTTAGGATAATTTTTGAATTTAGATCCCTTGACGCGATTTAAAATCGCCAAAATTCTATAATTTTGACGCAAATCGAACTTTTAAAAATGTTCGGTTTCTGTGTTCGGAAAAAACAGCGGTCATCAAAAAACTCCGCAAATGAAGAGAGGCTGGTACGATATCACTTTGAATCAAGTTATCAAGGGTTACTGGTGGCCAACGGCCATTAATACGAATGCAGCAGTTTATCTTATACTATAATGCAAGCAAAAATTGTGTGTGTATGTAAATTTTATCTTAAAAACGGCTCTAACGATTTTGACAAAATTTTGTATTTTACCATTTTCGGGCATGATAAGACCATTGGGCTAGGTCACGTGTTCGAGAAAATTCGATTAGTGGGTCATTTTGGGTCATAATGGGTCAAAGTCAAGCTAAGTATATCTAAAAAAACGGCTCAATCTATTTTGACCAAATTTTATATCCAACCGTTTTTCGGCACGAGAAAACTATTGGGCTAGGTCACATGTTCGAGAAACTTCGATTAGTGGGTCATTTTTGGGTCACTATGGGTCAAGCCAATATTATCTAAAAAATGGCTCTAACGATTTTGACTAAATTTTGTATTTTGTCGTTTTCGATTACGAGAAGACCAGTGGGCTAAGTCACATATTAGAGAAAATTCTATTAGTGGGTCATTTTTGGGTCACTGTGGGTCAAGCAAAGTTTATCTAGAAAATGGCTCTAACGATTTTGACGAAATTTTGTAATTTACCATTTTCGGGCACAAGAATACCATTGGGCTAGGTCACGTGCTCGAGAAAATTCGATTAGTGGATCATTTTGTGTCATAATGGGTCAAGGTCAAGCTAATTATATCTGAAAAATGGCTCAATGGATTTTTACTAAATTTTAGATCCAATCGTTTTTCGGCACGAGAAAACTATTGGGCTGGGTCACATGTTCGAGAAATTTTAATTGGCGGGTCATTTTTGGGTCACTATGCGTCAAGCCATTTTTATCTAAAAAACAGCTCCAACGATTTTGACTAAATTTTGTATTTTGTCGTTTTCGATTACGAGAAGATCAATGGGATAAGTCACATATTAGAGAAAATTGGATTAGGGGGTCATTTTTGGGTCACTGTTAGTCAAGCAAAGTTTATCTAGAAAACGGTTCAAACGATTTTGACGAAATATTGTATTCTATCGTTTTCGGGCATGAGAATACTATTGGGCTTATCGCATGTTCAAGACAATTCGATTAGTGGATCATTTTGGGTCACAATGGGTCAGGGTAAAGATAATTGAATCCAAAAAAGGCCTAAAACATTTCGACAAAATTTTGTAATATACCGTTTCCGGGCATGGGATGACCATTGGACTAACTCACATGTATGAAAAAAATCAATTAGTGGGTCATTTTGGGTCATAATGGGTCAAGGTCAAGCTAATTATATCTAAAAAACGGCTCATTCGATTTTGACTAAATATTATACCCAACCGCTTTTCGGCACGAGAAAACTATTGGGCTAGGTCACATGCTCGAGAAGTTTCGACTAGTGGGTCATTTTTGGATCCCTTTGGGTCTAGCCAATTTTATCTAAAAAACAGCTCAAACGATTTTGACTAAATTTTGTATTCTGTCGTTTTGGATTACGAGAAGACCGATGGGCTAAGTCACATATTAGAGAAAATTCGATTAATGGGTCATTTGAGGGTCACTGTGGGTCAAACAAAGTTTATCTAGAAAATAGCTCTAACGATTTTGACGAATTTTTGTATTTTGTCATTTTCGGGCGCGAGAATACCATTGGGCTAGGTCACGAGTTCGAGAAAATTTGATTAGTGGGTCATTTTGGGTCATAATGGGTCAAGGTCAAGCTAATTATATCTAAAAAAGGCTCAATTGATTTTGACTAAATTATGTAATATACCGTTTTCGGGCATGAGACGACCATTGTGCAAAGTCACAAGTTCAAGAAAAATCTATTAGTGGGTCATTTTTGGGTCACTGTGGGCTATTTGTATAAAAAAACTACTCAAATGATTTTGTCAAAATTTTGTATTATGCAGTTTCTGGGCATGAGAAGACCATTGGACTAAGTCACATGCTCTAGAAAATTCAATTAGTTGGTCATTTTTGGGTCACTGTGGGTCAAGCTAAGTGTATCTAAAATAACGTCTCAAAACATTATGGCAAAATTTTGTATTATATCGTTTCTGAGCATTAGAATACCACTGAGCCAAGTCACATGTTCTCGAAAATTCGATTAGCGGGTCATTTTGGGGTCACTGTGGTTCAAGTTAATTTTATCTAGAAAACAGCTTTAATGATTTTGATTAAATTTTGTTTTCTATCGTTTTCGGGTTCGAGAAGACCATTAGTCTAGGTCGCATGCTCTATAAAATTCGATTAACCAGCCATTTTGCGTCACTATGGGTCAAAGTTTAGCTAATTTTATCTAAAAAATGTCTCAAACGATTTTGACAAAATTTCTTATTACACTGTTCCCTAGAACTAGAAGACTATTGGGATATGTCAGAAATTCGATAAATTTACGTTAGTAGGTCCTTTTTGGGTTACCGTGGGTCAAGCTAATTTTATCTATAAAATGACTTTAGCAATTTTGACTAAATTTTGTATTCTATCGTTTTCTGGTTGCAATAGAGAACTGGTTAGGTCGTGTGTTCGAAAAATTTTGGTTAGTGGACCCCTATGGCTTAGGATCATACCAATTTTATCTAAACAACAAGAATTATACAGTGAGAATGAAATATCGAATTGAACACAAGGCTAATTTTGACCGAGCTTAGCTCGGTCATGCCAGCTAGTTTTATTAAACGGCCATTATTGTTATTCCAACTCACATTTTCAAAAGCGATGTGCATCAGTAAAAAGGTCACATCGTATTAATTTAATTAATACGCATTTTTTTAAAAGTCATTTTTTCAAGTCTTTTTTTTATTAAATTTGTATGATTGTATGAATTATTATTTGAATATAGTATTTAATTGTTTCAAACGTCTGCATAATTAAATGGCAAGAACTGTAAGAATAAAGTTATGTTTTGTATTTTTATTTTTATGATTTTTTTTTTATTTATGCATAGTGAAGAAATTTAGAAAAAGATTTTAATAAGTATTTTAAATAAATTTTCTTTTTAGTTAGAAATATATTTTTTAAAAGATCTGAAATGCACCATTTAACTCTCAAAATTTATTTATGATCGTTTCGTTTTTTATATATTTTTTTTATTTAAAAAAGGAGGATTTTTTATCTCAAATTCTGAGAGGAGATGATACTTCATTTCCTGAAATTGCCTCTTTTTCCCTTTTCAAGTCATGCACAGTTTTAAAAAATGCTCAAATAAAGTTTGAAAAGAGAATATTTTTTGTTATGTAGAAAGTTTTCTGTTCATTTTTTCTCTGTCGAGAAACTGACGTAAAAAAATATTTTTTTTTACGTTTTTAAAACTGTATATTTTAATTACTTGCAGAGAGGCCTTTTTTTTCATTCTTTTTCATATTTATATAATACATGAATTTTAGAACTATTTTTAGATTGCAAAATATTTACTCTGTAGGATTTTGTTTTATTTATTGTAATTATTTAATGTAATTATTTAATCTAAATACTTTACTAGATAAATTTTTAACATGAGATAGAGAGTTCTTCTCTATCAAGATGCTGGAAATGTGTTAAGCCAATGTGAGTAGTTGTTATTTACAATTCGTTATTAATGCAGCAATTGTACTGGCAATCGGCAAACGCTGGAACATAAACACTTATGTTATACGTTACGAAATTGATAAACGATCTTTTAGTGTCGGATATATTTGGAAATAATTTAAATACAAAGTTTAAAAACGAGGTACGTTTCAGCCGTAGATGAATGCAGTTTTAACAGCTGTAATTGTTACAAAATAGAAAATATTTTTCTAAATAGAGCTTACAGTGCCCTTAAACTGTATAAAATTATTTTCGTAAATTTATGAGAGATAACTATCTTGAGGTTGAAGAAGAACATTTGTATTTTTTTACAATTAGAACTATACCACTAAACTAGCAGTTTAGGAATTAGCCGTTTGGCAACGAATAAATTGGGCACCATGTATACATATATTTTTATATTAATCTAACTTACTTAATTGAAATTTGATATTTGCATGCATGTTATAACATACATACATACTTAAATATATTGACTGCTGTAACATTAACTGAACGTTTTTAAAATTCATTATCAAGTACATGGTGGCAGCTAATAATGTTATGCTTATAGGAAAGTAAAGTTTAAAATCAGAAACTTCTTTACTGCACTTCCTCGTTTTCCATACAAATATTGTTGCACTTTTTTAAAATAATAGGGGGTTTCCGCCTCATGCTCGCTACGCTCACCAACGCCCACGTATTCGCTTCACGATTCAATTCCGTATCGCGAAGCAATCCTTATTTTCTAGCCAACCCCAGATTATTGTTTGTCCTTAAAAATAATGTAAATCGTTCAATTACTCTCTATTCATAAGCTAATATTAGTTTTTGTTGCATTGAAATATTGCAATTTTTTGATTTTCTGCAAGCAAGTAAACCTCATTGTATTTCAATGTGAGTCTATGGAAATTTGGCGAAATACTAGAAACAGCGCCAAGTCGGCGCCATTTTTGGTGAATAATTTTGGTCGCCAAATTTAGCGATATATGGCTCAGTTGGCGACAAACTTGGCGACGTTTAGCGACAGATCCGGCTCCCCCCCCCTTGGTAACCCCCTTATAGCGTCAGACAGCTCTGACCAATCAGATGCGTTTCGCGGTTTTGGAAATGAATTTTCGTTGGTCCATTTCCAAAGCTTTACTTTTTTTATATATTGAAGGATATAGCCTCTAAAATAATCTTGTGACTTAAAAATGCAAATGCTATTCTGGCATATTCTGCATCTAAGAAGAACGAACACTGTGTATATTTTGATACATTTTTGTACGTTACTTTAAGAATTTTAACAGTTTAAAGCAGCGCAATAATTTGCGACAGCGCAGTGTGACAGACAGTTTGAACATATATGACTGAATATTACAACTAACCCAAGATATCAGTGTAATTTAATTTCCCAATTTAAACATTATATTCCTGCAAGATGCACATGAATAACTGTCAATGTTTGCTATTTATTATATTTTTAAAACGTATAGTTCACTTTAGGGCAGCCTAAAAAATGTTCCAATAAAACGACTAAGTTCTAAATTTACAGGAACACATTTCACTTCCAATTCCACTCACCTCTGAAGCACGTGTACTGATATACTAAACGAGATTTGTTGATAAAACTCTTTTGCCTATTCATTATCACCATTGAATGTAGATATTCTGCTGTCTATAAGAAAACAAGGAAGTTGGCTGTCTTTGAACATGCCACAGTTGTGGGCACATGGTAGACCAAATCCAGTATCTTTGAAACCGTAATTGTTCTGACTTTTCTCCTACACTCGAATCTCGAATGATCAAACAATGGCAGGTAAACGAAAACACATCAACAGGAAATATGAATAGTCATTGGAAATCACTTGTGAACGGAAGAGGTGTAAGGCAGCTAACAAACATTGTAAGCAGCAGCAGAAGAGATACGAAATAACCAATTTCAGTGGATTAGAGTTCAGAATTACCATTAAGGGTCTACTTCACTCACGTGAAACTTACCGCAAGATAAAGATATTCCTATGGCAAATTTCTTTTAACATATCTCGTTTTCATTTAAATATTTTAAAATGTTTTATTTTGCATTGAATAGGCCAATATTGGTTTTTCAGGTACTTAAGGTACAAATACTATTTTTTTTCAGGTTTTTTTTAAGATAATACTTTCACTTTCAAAACATTTTCCGAAAGTGAAGTATCCTAACAAAAAAACAAGTTGGAAATTGCTCGTCAAACGTGGCAAATGTGGTGCGTTCGTACTATAGTTAGTTTTATAATTATTTTTTGCACCCCATATTGTACTGAATGTATAGTTTTTTGCACTTCGTAAGTGCATAGTCTGTAACATCATTAAAATGCACTGTAATAATTTTATTCCCATTCCCTGTAATGAAACGGAAAAATTTTGACTATCCCTGTAATTAAGCTATACATCCGATTTTCATAAAATTTGAAATGGCTCGACAAACTTTTGCAACAATCATATATTTAAAATTTCAGACCTCTCGGAAGGATGTAACATCATTAAAACGCACTTGCAAGCATTTTTCCTACTGCCCGTAATGTAAAGAAAAAATTTGATTGTCCCTGTAATTAAACTATACATCCGATTTTCATAAAATTTTAAATAGCTCGACGAAATTCTGCAACAATGATATATTTAAAATTTCAGACCATTCGGAAGGCTGTAACATCATTAAAATGAACTTGCAATAATTTTCCCCATTGGCCGTAATGTAAAGAAAAATTTTTGACTGTCCCTGTAATTAAACTATACATCCGATTTTCATAAAATTTGAAATGGCTCGACAAAATTCTGCAACAATCATATATTTAAAAATTTAAATCATTCGGTTGGGTAGTTTTTGCTCTGTTATATGCGGACGGACGGACAGACGGACTGAACGACGACTATAGGTGCTACGTATTTATATAATTACGAACGCACCTAAAAACCGGCAAGTAAAATCGAACAAGTATAATATGACATTTGTAGAGATTGACCTCAGCTATTAAATGAGAAAAAAGTAGATATATTGAAATGAAACCATGATATTTTAAAAGAACACTTGCATATAATTAACATTAGTGAGCAGTTGTTTTCGCGTTAGTGAAGCAGCCTTTTTTGAACATTCAAGGCTCTACAAGGCCCTTAAGTGGCCACTTCAGTTAAATTCCTCAATCGCGAAATCCCATGTTATGTTACGGGAAAACTTTAAAGAGCGATTACGTATTAGACCGGAGTGAAAAACAAAAAGTTTTGCAAATCGAATCGTAATAGTGCGGAAAAGTTGCTACTCGTCAATACAAGCACAGTGAAAAAAAATTTTTTGAAATCGGAGAATATCTTCCGTTCGCGCATCGCGTTCAAAGTTTTCGAATTTGAACAAAAATTGTACAAATATACGAAAAATCTTAAAAAGGTGTAACCTTTTTCCGATCGAACACATTTTTTTGTACATACCATGACCTTGAGATGCAGAATGGAGGAAAAAATACCACACACTCCTCCTTTATCACTTTCCAACGCCCTCAAGGGGGTGAAAATGGCCAATTTTCGTTGAAAAAACCGAAATTACAGGAGATGTAAATATTGACGAATCGGTCTGATTTTTGTTTGCATCAGGCAACCTTGAAGCTAAAAGTCGAAAACAATCCGCCCGCACTCAAAAAATCGATATTGTGCAGCTCTTGGCCCGTCCTTCTAAGGACGACTCAGGACTCACCACGGGAAAGTGGCTGCACTGTGAGTCCCACCCATACCCTACCCAACCAACCAACCAAAATGTGGGCGTGGAGAATTATGCAGATGCAGATTCAGGTACTGCTAATTCTGATTTAGTGTCAAATTTTATCATGGTAGCTCGAGAAGCGAGGGTGGTTCTTATAAAACCATCACGTCGCTCATGCCCAAACACTTTTGAGGAGGCCTGCGTTACCAGCTTGACACTGCGCTCTACAGCTTGCGTATGACATGGTATGTCTGCCAGATTCAGAGGAAGAGTTGGCTTTCACTCCTTGGAAATCAAGTCTGCAATGTCAGCTAAAGAAATGTTTACCAATAGAGGAGGACAGATAATCTTGGTTTCAGACCAATTTATAATGTCATAATAATCCTCGGCGTCAAAATTTATGGCCGGAACTTGAAAATTTCTGACGGATTTTCCCTTTGTGGGAGTGTCTTTCGATTTCAGTACCCACCGAAGTCCCAGCTCTTGAACGTGTTGCCTATCATCCACTACCATTGAATGAAGAATGTTTTCTGGATAAGCAAAGAATGCATTTGCTTGGATGACCTTTGTTACCACTTCTTGGAGTTTTGCAGGTAAGCTTCTACATTTCTTGATGCATTCAAAAATATGTTTAGGTCCCTCAACTACTAAAGATCTTGTCTTAATTTCGAACCACAGAGGTACGTATACTGTCATAATGTACGTGACAATGTTGATGAGATTTTCAGATGGAGTTTCCAAAGACATATACAGTCTCAGGATCCTATTTTCTGTCGTTAACCACCAAGAATGCGATATTGGTCCCGGATCTCTATTTGCAAGGTCTGAGGAACAAAATCCAGCAGCAATGGAAACAGCAATGTCGTGCAGGTATCTCTGATCTTTACTCAGGATTTCTGGGTCAATGTGTGGGATGTGGCATTTAATTCTCTTAAAAGCAACTACGGGCAAAGACTCGCAACCAGCCAGCTGTTTGCCAAGAGGGCCACAAAATGACTGAGGTCCTGTGGTTTTACCATCAAATGTTTCTACAAGATGCCTCAAAGGTAGCTCATTAAAATGCAGGAGACATATAACCCACTGTGTTGGTCTCTTTAAACGCATTTCTGTATGTTTGATTGCTCCTCTTTTCCAGCCAGTATTTGTTGCTGTACCATCACACCCGACGACTAGAATTTTTAAAGTGTCTATTCCGTTGTCTTCGAAATAGTCTACAATAGAGTTAGCAATGTCCTTTCCACTTTTTGAGGTTGGTACTAGATGGTAAAGGTACTTAGAACACGGTTCCTCAACAACTGTAATTTGGTCTTCTTTTTGTTCAGACTGATATCGTTTACCTCCTTTGTCAACCAACACTAGAGTGTCATCGCCCCTGCCATCAAAGTACACACACATAGGGCCGTTCATTTGATGTTCCTGCTGCTCCAGATTGGTAAGAATTGCCCTGCACTTTTCTTTTTCTCGTCTAATTTTGCTTCTATCAACGATCAGAGATGTATTAATATCAGTAATAAGACCTACGTCTTTTAGCACGCTAGAGGTAATGGCAGCTGTTGCTCTGTCTGACAGACCAAAGCTATTACTTGTCAAAGCAGTAGCTGGAAGCGACATGCGCATTTGTGAAGAGCCTGGGCTCCTTGACAGAGCAGACAAAGAGCATGTGGGCTGAAAATCTAAATCATCCTCATCCTCATTGACATCAACATTTGTCTCCTCTCTTTCAGGATCAGTGCTGCAACCAGGCAAGCTTTGCATTTGTGTGCTGAGCACATCAAGATGACGAGCCTTTCTTTGCAACCTTGATGTAAGTTTTTGCGTTTCCTTTTTATGCACCGTCGGTCCTATTTTACCTAGTCTAAGGTTTCTTTGTGCGTAGAGAAACTTCAGTTCCAATGCAGGTATTTTCCTGTCCTTAGGGCAATCGCAACTGACAGCTATAGGATTAGGACAAATACACTTGTCAAAGTTTTTCCCACAAGTGCATTCTAGTGTCATCTCGCATTTGCAAGCTGATATGTCAAATAATGTGTTATACGAATGATGAATGAAGTCATTGTACTTCTTCTGTTTCCCAGCCGTGTGTTTGTCTCTTGGATATGATTTACGAAGTGCATAATAGCGATCGTGTAGTTGTTTCATCTTTTGAACGACTCTTGTGTGACAAACTGTAGGAATCGAAGCCTTCAAATACAGTGACTCAATCTGTTGAGCTACAGTGTTTGCCACTTCTAAAAAGCTCAACTTCCTTCCAGGTTTAAAGTCACCAGACTGCAATAACATGGCGTATTGCACTTCATGCCAACATTTGACAACGTCAGCATTGGTGGGAAGAATTGCGGATGGCAGTGGTTTTGGTGCACCAAAAAATGGGCAGGGAGTATGAACGCTTCGAGTGAGCGCCATAATGAAGATAAAGGAAGCTAAATTGTGATCGATGAGACCGTTATGCAATTCAAGCTACAGGATTCTAAACGAAGCCGACAAGAAAAATTTCCAGCAAGAGCAGCGCTTCTTTTATAGGCGAGATATATTCTTTTACAAGCGAGACAAGCAGAAACACGCAGCGACGCTGAGGCAAAACTGAGTGACGCACAGCGATCGTTACCAGGTACGGGTACTGTGCTAGCTCCTCCCCCACTCCGTTTCTCGGAATTCCAGCGGTGCACACGCGCAGCGAGCATTACAGTGCACCGAAAAAGAAAGGGGCAGACGAGATGGAAAGGTCGAGTGACCGGGCGGTAAACAAACCAAAACATAATGTTTGCCGCAAAAAGTCGCCCCCTCGACAGGGTTCAAAGGGGACAGAGGATCTCTCGAGGGGGGGGATGTTGTTTTCGACTTTTAGCTTCAAGGTTGCCTTATGTAAAAAAAAATCAAGTCGATTCGTCAATATTTACATCTCCTGTAATATCGGTTTATTTCACGAAAATTGGCCATTTTCACCCCCTTGAGGGGGTTGGAAGGTAATAAAGGTGGAGTGTGTGGTATTTTTTCCTCCATTCTACATCTCAAGGTCATGGTATGTACAAAAAAATGTGTTCGATCGGAAAAAGTTTACACCTTTTTACGATTTTTCGTATATTTGTACAATTTTTGTTCAAATTCGAAAACTTTGAACGCGATGCGCGAACGGAAGATATTCTCCGATTTCAAAATTTTTTTTTTCACTGTGCTTGTATTAATGGGTAGCAACTTTTCCGCACTATTACGATTCGATTTGAAAAACTTTTTGTTTTTCACTCCGGTCTATTACGTATTACATAATATGATTATTAAAATGTGGTTTTCGACATCAAGAAGTATACGTCGGATGCCGACAATGTGCGTTTTTAAAGGATCTCAGGATACTTAAAAATGGAAAAAATGAAAAATAAGACCATTTTCAACGTGTTATATCCTAAAATGTATTTGAATTTTAGACACAATTTTAATTTGGATGAAAGATATAAGTATGTTCTTTCATTTCAAATATATAAAACGAATTACAAGATGCAGAATTAGCATTTACAGTTGGATCCAAACTGTCAGACATTTGACTAACACAAAATCGGCATAACAGATTACGCGCAAGATTACAAAAAACAAAACAACAACAACAAAAAAAACCAACTAGAATGCAAAATTTTGGCGCCTAGATTTTAATAATTACCCTCAACCTAAGTAAATTTGCATTTAAAGCATTTTCCTGTTTTTAATACAAAGTTGTATGTAGCTAATGCAAAATTTAGAAAATTTCAACAATATTATCACCTTCTTTTTTTTTTTTTTTTTTTTTTTTTTTTTTTAACAAGAAAAAGGAAATTTTAGGCTCAGTTTATACAGACTAACAAAATATGTTTTGAAATTTCATGAAATAATATTCAGAAGTTTTTGAGATATCGTGCGCGTTATGCCCCAAAAAGTCATTTGGAGAAAAATCCCGAAAACGCGGCTTCAGCTATTGAGCGGATATAATTCTAAAAGCCATAACTTCTGTTCTAGTGGAAATTTCAAGGAAAAAATTATATCAAAACGTTCATAAAAGATAGGAGTTTAGCATAAAAAATAACATTTCGAAAATTTCAAAGCTTTAAGAGTCCAGAGATACCTTAAAGAATGACCTTCTTAAATTTTAATTAAGTATTCGGAAAATTACTATACAATTTTAATTATCCGCTGGCTAACATTTTTAATATTCGTAAAACTATTTAAAATTTACGGAATTTTTTTAAAACTACATCATCGGCGTCTGACGTCTACTTTCTGTTTAATAATTATATTAGGTTGGTTATCATGAAATTTTGCAATCGAGGAGTTTCAGTTTCCCCTTAAAAAACACGCAAGTACAGGGTTCATCACAATATCATTGTTATATAGCAGTGTTTTTATTGTTTTGAGCACTACGTGTATAGTATATACAGCTACTAAATAAATATAACAGCTAGATATTTTAGAAATTAATATTAGTAAATATATAACAAACAGCTATCCTAAGAAAAGCTTACCAAATTTTTTTGTAGTCTTCTCTTTTATAAGACCCTGTGCACTAAGACTAATTATAAATTAATCTTTCAAAAATATTTGTTCTGAAATTAAAACAATTAAGAAACGTTTTAATTATGCATTAGAAAATTTGAAGGAGTTTGTAAGAATTATTTACACTTACTTGTAACTTTTGAAATATTGTGCAACATTTAATAAAATGTTTTCTTCTTGAGAATTTATTTTATATTACAGGAAAATTAGATACGATTTTAATGTAAAAGAATATTTTATTACAGTTATTTACTAATTATCATGAAAAATCTACTAACTGAATAAAATAAAAGGCTCATTTAAAGTAATGTAATTAGTTTAATATCATGAGCTTCATATTTATTGCTAAAAAATGAGTAATTAGAGAATTGTATTTTATATTAAAATTAAAATGCAAATTTTTTTTAATAATATCAGATTAATAAAAAAAAAACTGATTTTTCAATAATAATAAAATCATCTGAGTGAAAATCAATCTATTTTTCCCCGCTTTTCTTAATTCTTTTATCATTTTATCTTTTAGAAATAATTTATTAAAAAGATAAAATATTACATTTTACTTAGAATAATAATCGACAGTTATCTGTCATTAACCGAGGACAAAACAAAATTTACTTATAAAAAATCGTAAAATTTCTGCACATTTTTAAGTGTAATTTTTTAGACTATTCTCATAATGCAAAAATATTAAAAAAAATAACAACTATAATAAAGTAATCTCTTACACGATTCATGTATGTAGGATGTATAATAAATAATTTGTTAAATGTCAGACAAATTTTCAATGTGTTTTACATCATTCAAGCAATCGTATTTTGGTTTTTATCAACAGTTTCTGAAATTTATATCTTAATATTACTTCGAAAATAAGATGAAAGTATGCTTACTATTTATATTTACTTATAAGTCAATGATTACATTAAATACACTAATAAAGTTATTTAGAAAGTCAAATAGTGATGATAAGGTCTGTCTTTTCAAAGCATTTTCTGCGGTATCTATAATATAAATTAAAAATGTATCCGTGAGAAAAGCAGACGTAAAATTGACAAAAATGTATATTTTACTACATCTTGTTTACTTTAAAACACAGTGCAATTTCTATATATATATCATCGAATAGGAAACAAATATTCTTGTAAATGCTGTGCGAAATTTGTATCTCAATTTAATGTTATTTTATGTTCTGTAATATAATTTTCAAGCATATATATATATATATACATACATGTGGGGAATTTCGTAAGAACACTTGCATCAGACTGAATGTCCCCGACTCCGTATTTCCGCTTCGAGATTAAAAAGGTAACGAAGCTGCGTGAAGTGGAAATGCAAAAAAAAAAAAGTAAATAGAACGAGAAAGAGTTCGGACGACGCAGGTTTTTGTTAAAAGAAACAGAATATTTCTATGAAATAAGATAGAAGATTTAAATGACGTACGAAAATCTTAGAAATATTCAACGACGTTATGAAAATGAAGCCAAAGTTGCTTTTAAGCTAAATATAGATTGAAAAGAGTACTTTTAACTGTATTTTTTGTTTTGTCTTCATGTTAATAAATGTCAGTATTCGTCTTAGAAGTGAGTCATGATTTATAAAATGAGTATCATCCCATATACATATATATATATATATATAATGCTTTTAAAAAGTTGTAAAACAAACATTACTTTTGATTGAGCTATATATATATATATGTTTGTGTGTGTGTGTGTGTGTGTGTGTTACATTATTAGATCTAATTCTGCGATTTCCTTATCTTATTCTAAATTACTACTTTATTTTCACTAAATCCTTATCCTTAAATAATCTCTATCGTTAACTCTATTAAATTCCCTTTAATTTCCCTTTAATTAATTAATTGTTAAATCCCTTTAATGTCTCACTTGTCTTAATCGCTTTAATATTACGCTTTTAGTATTCTTAAATTAAATGTTCCATTCCCGTGTTTTTTTTTCGAGATTATTCCTTTAGCTTCCATTTTTACTTTCCTGCGCATTTCTGATGTTATCCTTTTTTCCTTCAAATTCTTCCGCTAGCTCGGTTCGCACTCTTTATATGACGTGACATTCTTAATTATTCATTGGTTGAGATCGCGAACTACGTCATATTTGTATCCTTACACGTGAGGAAAAAAAAGTTGATACTCGCTGTGTTTCAGCAGATTTGAGTCGCATTTCTAGTTTTCATCCATCC
The DNA here is from genome assembly GCA_963932465.1 of Maratus speciosus. Classification (NCBI taxonomy): domain Eukaryota; kingdom Metazoa; phylum Arthropoda; class Arachnida; order Araneae; family Salticidae; genus Maratus; species Maratus speciosus. The sequence continues at coordinate 481,303,672 of OZ010786.1, read as the reverse complement.
CCTGGTCACCGTCCTGTTATTCGATTATCTGGAACTTTGTTTAAACCTAATTACTACTACTGAGAGAAGGCTAATTATCTTGGTGGAAACTGCACTTTTTGCAAGATATTCTAATAAAGTGCTTAGCTGATATTCTGATTTGTTTCAATTTCTTCTGCGGAAACTTCACGGAACGAAACCGTGAACATTGAGTGAAAACCATTGTTTTCACTCGACAACTGCATTTCATCAATTCGTTCTACTAATATAACAGATTTGAATTGTCTGTTCTGACCACTTCTTTTACGCCATTATTGCTGGATGAGATACTCAGCTATTATCGTGACAGCCTGTACTGCAATTTCAACGATAAAGCCAATTCAATGTTGCTAGAATGCAACATATATGTATATACACTGCTCAAAACAATTAGGGGAGCACATGGTTTTAACAAAATTACGCAAATATTTACACCGATAAGTAACGTAAAATAACGCATCTATAATTTAAAGTGTTGTAGAAAACAGATAAATAAAACTTCACAAGTAAATTAAAGTTTATAACGTCAAAAACTAGAAAAAGTAGATAAGAAATCGGGATTTTGCAGAAACGTCTGTGTTGCAAAATTCAATTGCTCAGCTTGTGTTTTGAGAAAAGGTGGCTTGAAAATGTCACAACAACATGATTTACCGCACTTGGCTTGGCGTGTTATAGGGACAGTTGAATTTGGGAAACACAACGGAAAGTAGAGGACGCTGTTGGAGTCGCAAGAAGTGTCCACGAAAGGCTATGGAATCGATTCCAAGACACATGGAATGGTAGTTTTCGACAAGTGCAACGTCGAAAATGTGCTAACGCAGAAACTGATGACCGGTATATCCTGTTAACAGCTCGTCGAGACGGAACGGGCAATGCTACTCAGCTGCAATCACAGTTGTTCTTGGCCTCAGAAAGAAGGGCGTCTAGCCAAACAGTCCGAAATAGGATTCATCACGGTGGTCTCTATGCACGTAAGACAATGGTCCGTATTTCGTTGACCTCAAGCCACTGTGCGGCCCAAAGAAGATGGGGAACTAAACATCGAGTTTGGAGGCAACGTTGTTGGAGTCAAATTCTGTTTACAGAGGATTCGCGATTCAGTCTGGATGTGACATCTGATGTGTTTGGGCATGGAGAGAAAGAGGCACTCAAAATAATCCCACATTCGTCCTTGAAAGGTCAGATCACAGACGATATGGTTTGATGCTATTGGCTGGAATCAGCATAGGTGGTCGTACCGGTCTGCATATCATTCGGAATGGCACTTTGACGGCCCGAAGTTATACAGACGAGATACTGAGACCCCATGTCCTATTTTATGTTGCAGCAATTAGTGGTTTCTTTTTTTCCTATGCATGATAATGCCAGACTTCATACGGTTCGTCTTGTAGAAAACATGCTTGAAGTTAAAAGAATGCAGCTTGTGGAATGGCCAGCAGGCTCTCCTGACCTAAATTCGATCGAGCATTCTTGGGACATACTCAGACGACGCATTGCTGCGATACTGAGGCCTCCTCTTACTGTTCGGGACTTGGAGATTGCAATTCTTGAGCAGTGGAACAGTTATCCCCAAAATCTTATCCATAACCTCATCGCATCCATGGAAAAAAGGTGTGCAGCAAGCTTAGCTGTTCGAAGAGACCACACGACATATTAAAAATCTTGCATCATTTCTAAACAATGCTTTTTTTTCATTTACATGAAACCAAATTGTTGCCCTAAACCATCTTTTCATGTTCTTCTCATCTTTTCAAAGAATAAAAGCTCTCTTACAATTTTGCTTCGTCTTTATTTCTGTATTGCGGATTAATACACGTGTACTATCCATTTTATGCCCATATATAGCTGTCTTGCACTGTTCTCTTCACTTTTTTGCTTGCTCCCCTAATTTTTTTGAGCAGTGTATATACACATATATACTATATAATAAATTTGAAATCACAAATATATGAAGAAATTGATAAAGTTCTAAAGATGATTTAGAAATGAACATATGAAACCAGTATGTAATATAAGATACTATGAATGACCCACAGAATCATCAGAGGAGCTTGTGAGTTCATTCATAGAAGATGGGTTATTTCATCCAATTTTGTCGGCATTAAGCCTAAAATTTCAAAATTTAGCTCCTTATAACGCAAATATTACAGAAAATAGATAATAAAAAGCTAAGAGATCCAAAGAAAGGTACACCTCATACAGGATATTAAAAATTATTAGAGCACAATCACTGAATGACATACCAAGAGTCAAAACTACTGCATATCAGCATGGAAAACAAAGTTAAGACTATTTTAACATGTGATCTACAGTTGAGCATCTGAGTCAAACCCATAACTGTTCTGCCATCTGGTGTGAGAAAGGAAAAATGTAAATTGGAACTGGATTAATAACAATAATGTTTAGAGTTGCCATCTTAAGCCAAATAAATAAATAAATAAAATGAATGAAAATGATTGAAGAAACCAAGAAAAGACTTAGATTAAATTTTAGTTAAACTAGAATGAAAAAATAGGAATAAACTTAATAAGTACTGAGTGAATACAAAATAAAATAAAGAAAAGGAATAAATTAATAAAAATAAAGAAATAAAGAATTATATATATATATATATATATATATATATATATATATATATATATATATATATATATATATATATATATATATATAAATTCTGTCTTTATGGCGCATACTATGACTCTTAAGTGACAAATTTCACATATTACTTGAGATAAATTTAGCAAATTTTCTTCGAAAGGATTTGCTACAATTTCTACGCTGTCAGCCTCTTTCTATCATCGTGAAATTAGTAATAGTGTTATACACATAAAAGTCAATTTTTTTTTCTTAAATACAATCTTTTAAATTTAGAGGCTTAGACAGGTATCGCTGTTTTGTGATCTTAATGTCCTATTAGACTAATTAGCTGTATTTTGCATACAAATTGGCAGACAATTGCATGGGACATAACGGTACTATTAAAATGTGACATAACGGTACTATTAAAAAATTATATTGTTGAGACATTTCTGTAGCTGTATTTCTTTAATAAACATTTACATTTTATTCATTGAAATTTAATTTATTTGATTTTAAAAAAGAAATTCAAACATCTGTAATATCTGGCATTATAAGTAAACTTTTAAGCTAAAATGCACTTAGTTGATGCCTCTAAACGATGCACTAATTATTTTTCGGAAATTCTGTTCAAATTAATAATAAGAAAAACTTTCTGATTTAATACAACTTATATTGCTATATTTAGTTAGCAAATTAAGATATAATTTGATCTAAATATTAACTTCAATTTCCTTTCAAAAATACCTTCTCTTTTAAAGCATTTTGTTAATTGAATGAGAAGTAAAATTCTTCTTTCAAATGAAATAGTTATGAAAACATTAAATAAGAGAATAATTTGCTACTAAAAGGTGAAAAAAAATCTTCCATTGAAAGATTTTTTAAATTACCATTTAAATAATTTAAGAAAAAATTATGTTTAAAAAAATTAATTTTCTAAAACAATAATTATGTGTATTCTAACTAAAGTACTCTGCTTTATAAAAAATACATCTAGTTTACGGAAATCTATTAATGTAAAATCTTAATGTTTATTTTTAATATGATGAGATTTTAAATTTTTATGTAATTTAAAATAAAAGTATAAAGGATTTCCTAAAATCCATTTATCACATTTATTCGAAACATAAATTTTCATCCGAATCAAAACAAAAATCAACAAATATCTGAAAGTAAATATAGGATTTTCTTAAATAGAATGTGAAAGAATTTTTTTTTTTCTGGTCATATATTTGAAGAAGTTTGTTCGTGTATAAATTCATTGTGTTATAAATATGGATATGTTTCTAATAAATATATTTACAAAAAAAAAAAAAAATCTAACATAATATATGTTTTTAAATTCTTTAAATTAAGAATATATTTATAAAAATAAGAATTAAAAGTTATTTTTATTAGCTTTATAAATTTATCCTACTAATCAATTTTTACGAATTTAAATATCCTATTTTCCCCCTCATTACTATGAGTGAATATTTAATAAATTCAGTGGGGTAAATGAAGCTGCGAGCAGAAATTACGCGATGCTTACTACATTAACAAAGAAAAGCAATATTAAATAGCAGAAATAAAAGTATGTATAAACCACATGCAGCTGTTTCGAAAGCGATGCTTCACCATCAGTGCAATTTTTTCCTTCTGGTGATGAAGACTCGGATATGCCTTGAGAAAGCTGCTTGCGATTTAACATAGTTTTATTTTGTGATATTTAACATCGTATTATCATCTTAATATATTAGCACAAAATACAACCCCCCAACTCCTTCTTTATGATTACTATATGCCTTTTTCAATCTGATAATAAAATGAACACGATTCTTTGAAAATATCTCGATCAATTACAATGCAGTTTACCAAAAATATATATTTTACTAAGTCAGCCTACTGCACGGCGATACACTGTATAGATTCTCCAAAATGACAATTAACTGATTCAGATAATAATATTTTTGCTTAAAATTCCTTAAATGCACTTGATACTTTTCAATAATAATAATAATAATAAAATACTTAAAAAATGGATAACAATAAAATGAAAATTTTTTTTCTCAAAATTTCGATCATTACATATTAATTTACTGCAAACATGCACATTACATAGGTGCATATTACAACTTTTACGCTTTTCTCATACCACTAAAATTTTAAAGTGGATATTGTATTATTTAATCGTCGAAATCTGACTTTTCCCAGTACTGCTATGATTCAGTTCCTATTAGTCTTCCTTAGTGTTACTGTCTGGGATGTGGGGCAATGGCCCCAGGCTCCTCGATAATCCGTCAGAAGTCTCATTAAACAAGTCGAAAATCTCTATTAAATTTTAATGGTAGCAAAAAAGCGTAAATGTTGACAGATAAGATATTAACCCCTTCACGGTCGCTTAATATTTGGAAAAACCATCAAAAAAGTACATATTTATTTTATTACAGAAATTGAATAATTAAAAGGTTTCTAAATAAAATATGCAATTAGTTTTTTAAGGCAAAAAATAAAGATGTTATAGAACAAATTCACATTTTTAGAAAAGCCATCATCCGAGAATTCTGTCTTAATGTTTGTTTTACACCATACAAATTAATGCGAATAAGACCTTTATTTTTCACATCTCAGATGTTTATTTATCATCATCACACAAATTTTTACAAATGATATTTGAAATAATATATGTACATTAAATTTTGATTATTAATAATTTTTTGAGTGTTATATATTTCGAAACATGCAATACAAATCCCAGCATTACAATTAACGCCAAAAGCCTAACCCAAGATATTCAAAGACTTCACACGGAAATGCCAGTTAAATTTTTCTGGTTTCAGAAGTTTTTTATAGCAATTAAATCTCCAGTCCGGAAATATGACAAGCACCGGAAATAAAGAACGACACCCCAGCTCGTGATATTGACAAGAGCGAGAATTAAGGGGTTAAAATAGTTTTAGTAACATGGACCAGAGTGGATATGCATTTTCTTTCAAAATATAGTTTTTTTGCCTTAGATAATAAATTTTTACATTTAATTTCATTGAAATAAGCAGGAAGAATATAATTTAAACAGATTGACGAAAATTTAATTCAATGAATTTTTACTTAAACTGAGTTTAGGCACCCATAGTATACTCCGTGTATAGTATACACAAACTTTTACTCCTTCGGAGTTAATAAAATGACTGTGATGTTCCAGCGTTAGATTAACCACTTGACCTGAAGATGCATTGTATAGCACCTAAAAGTCAAGAAAACAGTTTTCAAGAAAACAGTGTAGTCATAATTCTAAATGACTCCGCAGTGATAGTGCCACATTGCTTAGTTTAGCTTCATATATTCCGTAATAAATTCTGAAAATGTTTATTACGAAGACGTTCATTTCATTTGAATGATTTTTCAAGTACATTGGTAATGTTAAAAAAATATTTTGATTTAGTTAACAGCATAAACAATTTTAGTTCATGGCTAAACAAAAAAAATATGTTAGACACATAACTCATCATTTACAAAAATCATGAAATATTGTTTTTATATTATTTCTGAAAATATAAATAATAAAATAATAATTAAAAAATAGCTCAATATACCCAGACCACTCTCAGTTCGCATAAAAAAAACTAAAAAAGCATGAAATTATTAATGATATATTGCTAAAGTTCTATCATCTCTTTGTCAGACTAAAAAAATATTAAAATGTTAAGTTAAATCAAATTAAATTAAAATATTAGAATAAAAAATAAATTTACTTTTTAATTTAAATTTATTTTATTAATAAATGTAATACAAATAGGGTTTTTTATATAAGATTTTAATTAATGTTCTAACAGCATTAATAAATCCCTCATTTTTTTAAACATTTTGTGGAATATTGTATCTAGAAAATCTTATATAGAAATCATTCACGGAAAGTAGCATTTTCGAAACTTGTTTTTTAAATACACCTTGAAGTAATAAAAAAAATTCATATTAGAATGAAATATTTTTTTTACAAAAGATGAAATTAAATAAAGATTGATCAACAATATTTTATTTCATAGAAAGTACATTTCTTTCAAAAAGCATTTAAAGCTTATATGTAGCGTATACTTACATATTATATTTTTTATGTAAACATAATTAAGACTATAATACCTGAAAATCGTAAAGTATATGTATCATTAATGATATTAGTATTAAATTTTATTACGCAAATTTATCGAGTTTTCATATTAAGAAAGCGTAAAAAGTACAGCATTTATAATTGATTTATAGGAATATATTTTAACCTTCTTCATTAGTCTAATAATTTATTAAAAGAGAAATAATTACATTTATATCTTTCTAGCAAATAATTTTATGTAAACTTCAAAACTACAGCTTTAAGCAGTTATATCTACCGTATATATATAAAATCCTAATGAAACGAATTTATGAAACGGATGAAATGAAACGAATTTATGAAACGATTGATTAAACAATTGACTATGTTTCACGGCGATTTCTCCTAAAATATGGAATACTTTGCGATGAAATTAACACCAAAAATCCGTATTGATCCGCAAATTTGAAAACTGGTATTAGCATTTTAAATTTCGAATTAGTTTTTGAAATATTATTATTTTTTAATTTTAAATACTTTTCTCTAATGATGGCAACTCAAATTTTAATCATAACAGATTTTTTGTCATATTTTAGAAAAGGTTATTATTTTTAACTAATTTGGCGACCAGTTTGGCCTCCCTGAAATGTATGCAAATAATAGTGCTTTTTTTATTTCATTATCATTTTATTTAATACAAGACTTTCTTTTAAAAGTGAAACATTTAAAATTAATGGCTTTCACTTCTTTCTTTTTCTTCATATGTATGTCATATACGCACGGGGGTACCTAATTGGCGTCAGAATGGCGTTATTTTGCCTGACAAGGTAAACAGGCTATTGTTGCTTATTTATTAACAAATGTTTATTCACATTTATTTTCATTTTATTTAAATATTTAATTCTAACTTTTTTTAAGTTTATAAATTGTTTTGTTCTATAGTTATTATTATTATTTTTATTTATTTATTGTTATTTCATTTTAAAAATGATTGAAAATAATTTAAAAATACATATGTAACTGGTATTCGAAAACGTGTTTTTCGCCAAATTGTCGTATAAAAATCACGCCAAACCCGGTGCGTATATGACATCTGTGCTAAATATTAAATAATGCAACAAATCATGGCATTTCATTTAAAATTCAAAGCAATGTTTTTATGGTACTACTTAGTTATCCCGTCGACCAATTTCACCAAATTATATAAATCGTCAAACCACTCGCCAAATTATACAAATTGACGTAATGTTTATTTTAAATAACGAAAGAACAAATAAATTAGTATAACATTAATAAAAATACGAATAAAAAGTCGAAATAAAAATCACTTGATGACGTAAACGCGTGTAACTTCCTTAAAGTCAAGTGAATGTGACTTTTACAATCAATCATTATTGACATTTAATCTTATAGTCTGGCGATAGATTTTTAGTCGATAGGATAACCAAGTAGTACCGTTTTAATTTACCACTCGAAAAATAAAAAAAAAGCTATTGGCAAGACTTGCACCCGGCTAACATAAAAGTACCAATAATTCTTTGCGATGATGGCAACTTTTATATAGTTTTAGCCAGAAAAATAACTTTGATTCTTTAATCAAAAGGGAAAACTTTCTAATGAAAAGTGAAGGGATTAGCCCGTAATTGTTTATGGTAGTTACATGACTTGGACTAATATAATATAAATGAAATGATGGCAATAGAATATTATTTAGCGACTTATCGCCTGTGGCTGCCTACCATTATAGTACCAAAATGGCCACCTGGAATATAAAAAGCGAAGGGTTCCGCCCGGAACTGTTGATGATAGTCACATAACTTAAGCTATTATTATAGAGTTTGTTTTCAATTCTAACAATTCTAAGCACAAAGAATAATATTTCCTAACAATTAAAAATTTATTTACACGTGACTATTAAAAACAGGGAATAAAAAACTTTAAAATTACTATCAATTGAGTACGTGTTAAAAGCAGGAAAATATTGAAAATTATGTCTTGAAAATTGTATTTACACGTGAATATAAAAAAGAGAAAGGAAACTTTAAAATAATAAATACATTAATATGCATTTAACCCTTTCAGGGGCAAGGTATTTCTATTCGTAAAATGTTGAAATGAGTGAATGGCAACAGACTTTACAAACAAATTTCGAAATACGAAAATGCTTTGTTCACTTACTTGATCACCCGACCGGAGCACCAACCAAAGAATGGCATAGGATGTAACGCTCCGGTGGAAAATCCCCACAACAATCACCGATGCCGGACATCGGAAAGCACCCAAAATAACAGGGAAAAAGGCACATATTCTGACGAACTTACAAAGTAAATCGTAAATTTACAAAACAATTGATGTGGCTTTCATCATAATAATAAAAATAAAAACAAAAGTGAAGTGACTTAAATGTATAACAAAAGTTAAGACTATAAATCCTTGTTCAAGATTATGAAGTGTAAATGTTCATAAAAGTTCACTGTTCACTAATGTTCAAATGAGTTCAGTGTTCGAAAGAAAAATGTTCATAAAAGTTTTATATAAGATAAACTAACTTGAAGAAAGATCACCATAATGTTCAGACCTCAAGAGAAAATCACCGCCAACAAAAATGTCAGACAAAGGACAGTTACTATAAAAGGCACAATGTTGAGCCTTTGATGTAGTGTCAGAAAACCACGTAATGTCCGTAGCGAACCACTGATGAGTATTAACAGTATGATAGAAGTAAAAAGTTACAAGTGTAAAAATTATCAAAATTTATACCTAATAAATGAGTATTCCCTATTAAGTGCGTTGTACATAGCACACAGTTTTCTATAGTTTGAACGGGTGGTGAGAACGTTTCGAATATTCCATCTCAGTGTACAATTCCTGTTGAATTTAAATGTACAAGGCATTAACGGACAATGTCCAAACAAATAATGTTGTATACTTCCTACTTCACCACAGTTACACCTGTTATCTGGGCGTTTTCCTATTTTAAACAGATACTGTGGAAATGCTCCATTGTTCACTTACTTAATAAAAGGGAAATTTTCATTCCTATATTCTGGTGGGAATGTGGCATTTAATAATTAAAATTAAGTGGTCCAAAAATAAACCACCGCCCTTGAAGGGGTTAAAGGATTATGTTGTAGTAATTGTAGTAAATTGTATAATGTCAATCGTTTTATAACGCTGTTAAAAATACCGGGAGGCAAAGACTCGGTTTACTTAATTATTTTATTTTAGCTTCTTTTTCAAATATTTAACTAATCTTCTTTAATCAAACACGAAAACAACCATTGGATGTCTTAACAGCAACTGATTCGGCCTTAAATTTTCGAAATCAAAGGGAATCAAATGGAAACTCGTTTACAGGTAGATCGCTATAGGTGTTTTCATTATAATTCAAACTTCTCTAACGTTTTTAAATTCGAACAAATTAGCGTGCTTTTAGATTCTGAAAAGTCTGAACGGGGGGTTGGCGAACATAGCTTGCAGGAGGCAGAGCCCCCTAGTTATATATATTCTACTTATTTTCTCACTTGATGAATTTAAATTTCTTTTTTGTTCTTCATTATTATTAGTCAAAGTTTAGTGCAAGCATCTAAATAAATAACCTTAGAATTCAGTTAACAGCTTCAGAGATTTGCCTGAATGACAAAAAATAAATAAAATAAGTATAACAAGTATTTTAACTGTTTAAAAAATTACATATATATATTTTCTATTGCTCGTTAATAATGAAGGAAAAATCTGATTTTTTTTTTGGAAATGGATTAGAATAGACGAGGTCAAACATATACTGTAATTTAGTACGACTTTTTTGGAACGTTTTCTTGATCTTATTTAGCAACAGAGTTTTTTAATTAAATAAGGTGCAAATTCCTAATTGAAATATATGGTATTGAAATAAAAGGAAATTTCAAGTTCGAGGAATAATTCCAGTCACATCTTATTGAATATTGATTTATATAATTTAACTCATCGCGATATAAAAAAATAATGTAATCAATTCGATTTTCAAAATAGGTAAAACACATATATTTTAAAATATAATTTTCTATGGATTACTAAAGTGCTATCATTATTCCATTTATTTTATTGCTATCATAATGTTAAATTATAAATGAGTATTTTAAAGTACTTCTTTGAATCCCATTTATAAGCGTGTTTCTTATTTGGAATTTTTTAGATAAAATATTCCCTTTCAGAAACTCGTTTTTCAGAATATTTTAAAATAATGATTAAGATAAATTTTCTATTCATGAATAAATAAAATAAAATATTACATGAAAAGTTTAGTTTAAATTTATTTCTAACAAAAATATTCTTCGTCATAAAAAATATATATTTCTTTTAAAGACGCTCTAAATGTGAAATTTTCATGAATGTGTATTTAATTTATATTTAATGAGTTTGTAATTTTTCTAACATCTCAAAATAAAAGGAGGATAAGGACTTTGACGTAAAATTGTTTTAGCTTCTTTAATGTATTTCATTTTAAGTTAAATCCTAGTTTGAGAAATTTTCTTAAAGCAAACGCATAAAATATTATTAACAAAAAGTAGAGAATAAAAATTCGAAAATTCGAAAATATTTCAAATATATTTTTAAACGTTTTAATTTTGCTAAAGAAACATTAATGACGTTTTGTGTTTTGTTCATAGAAAACTAAGTCTGGCATTGGTCATTTAGGAGAAGATTTTTAGAGAAATAAACATTGCGTATATTGTGTAATATTAAAATGTGTGGAAAATGAACATCAGTAAATATCACCTTCAAACATTAGACGTTTACAGAATTAAGGCGAGTAATACTTTTATAAATCTGGGAATTTTAAATAACATAGATCATGAATACATCACATTTTATAACATACGTTTATAATTATTTAACATAATAAATCATCCTATTATAATGTACTTATTAAATTATAAATCTGCGGTACTATAAGCACACACTTTGCATTTATTTATACAGTTTCGCTCACTAAAAATGTCATTGCTAATTTGATTACAGGAACATCTAAGAAAAAATATTTAAGCTTTATAGTATTCTTAAGTTCTCTCTTTTTTTTTCTTTTGGGAGACATCTTTTTGTACGGTTTATCTTAAATGTGTGGCGAAACTTTGGCTACCTCAAAGTAGTTATAATAATGTCTTGAACTAGGATCAATAATACATCATATTTTATGACATAGTTTGTAAATATTTAAGACATTCAGCCATCAAATTAAAATGTACATTGTACATATTAAATGAAAAGAAACTAGGCGCATTTTATACTATTTTAGACAGTTTCTCAATCAAAAGTGTCATCGCGAGTGTGATTACAGTTACATCTAAGAGGAAAATGTTTGAGTTTTACAGTGTTTTTGTATACTCTATATCCTAAACACAGCTTCTTGAAGGATTCCTATAAAGTTTTTGACGAAAATTTGGCTGCACCTAAGTATCTATCAAAATGTATCGAACGAAAAATAAGATATATTGATCATTAGTACATGATATGATATGACATACGTTTTCAAATATTTCACGTAATAGGTCATCAAATTAAAAGTTCTATTTTAAATAAGAATAAACTAAATACGGTTACCGCGGCTACTTTGGCCACTATTTCCTGGTTCAACTCACATTTCCATTATTAAAAAATATTATATGTGATTTTTCAACGTCGAAATGGAGTTGTAAACAATTCACACGAAACAATGGAGCAAACTGTATGGTTTTAAAGAGGATTTTCTTTATTTTTTTATTTTTTAACTATTTTTAAGATTTTAGAACAAAGTAGCCCATGCTGGGGGCTTCTTTGGTCCATTCACTTAGTTTCATATAAAATGAATACACTTCCTATGTAAATTAATACATTTTTATGGAACACCCTTACAATAGCATTTGCTAATAAATTAACACTGCAAACCCGATAAACATTTTTTTTTTTACATTTAAACACAATTAACCAATTGTTAATATTAAAGAAACGAGAATCAATTTTCGTCATGTTATCTTCAGCAACTGGAACATAAACAATTAATGTAACAAGAGCAAAAGAACTTTTTTAAACACCATCAAAAACTTTTAATTGTGCTAGGCCTTTCGAAAGATCCGAGTCTTTCTTCGTCAGGCGCAAAGATGACGTGCTTTTACTATGAAAGCAGCAGCAAGACTCAAATTCTTTCATAATAGAAGAAGGTCTTTTTTGCGCCTGTTGAAGAAAGACTCAGATCTTTCGAAAGGCCTAGCGCAATTAAAAGTTTTTGAAGGTGTTTTAAGAAATTCTTCTGTTCTTATTCATTTACACCAGTTTCAACTTAATTTCCTTCAATTAATGGAACATTTTGCAACAGTAACATTTGAAAAAAAATACTCAAAATCTGTTTTAAGAGATTTGGTTGTATAAGAGGCATTTCTAAGTAATTGGGGCTATTTTCGGAACAAAACAGGCCTGGCACAAAGTAGCCGCGAAATACTAGTTTTCATGATAGATTTATGAAAACGTAAACATTTTTTGCCAAAATAAAAAGTTAAAGGAAAAATTATGATGATACATGGGTTACAGGTTACTACAGGTAATATTTTGACCTTACTTTATTTGTAGCTCTTATCAAGATTTTTTCATAATAAAAAGTTTGGAGAGTTAAAATCTACACACGAAAAGAGTTGTTTACAAACACATTCAGTGTTGCCATTAAAAAAGAATTACCCCCAAACTATTCAAATACCCTATAGTAGGGTATAAATTATTTTTCAAGGACAAAAACTCCAAATTATCTTTTATTGTTTGTTCAATACAAAGAATAAAATCTTTTTTTATGGGCTGGACCAAAGTAACCCCGCTAGGACCGAAGTAGCCCAAAGTAGCCCAGGGACCAAAGATCGACAGTACTACGCATTTTATAGTTATCTGTAGAGTTTCTGTAACTAAAAATGTCATCAGGAATATGATAACTGGAGAAAATAAATGTTGATTACAGTATCCCTGTGCTATTTACTTAAGGAAAATTGTTGTAAGATTCCTCTCAAATATATGGCAGAAATTTGGCAACAATCACAAAGATAATAAAAAATATTCATTAAAAATAGTCCGAAAATACGAAAACGAATTAAGCGGTATACTTGCCAATCACTTTTCACATAATCACTAAATATATTTAAGCATTTATCATAACACAGGAAGAACTTGTATAACCCGGCATTGTAAAAATCTTGCCCTAGCCCACCGTCATTTCTCGTCAGCTGTTCTCACATCACAGTCTGAAGAGAACCTTGATTCAGATAAGTTTTTCCTTTAATTTGGGAAACAGTACATAGTCAGTAGGTGCCAAATCTTTGTTATTTTTGTGTGGGGGAAGGGGATGTATCCAGACTTGCCATATAGCATTTTCAAGTAATTCACGAGTTTGTCGAGTGGTATGTGACTGGTAACACCATAACGGACAATGATACCATCACTTACTGCCAGTGTGTTTGCGATGTATGGCTTCACGTAACCTTCCATAGTGGTACAAGCGAAAAGACTTTTCAAAACATCTTGTCATTTAAGCCACTCTGACGCCTCTGCGACTTTACGAGTAGATTTCGTGATTATGTGGAAAAGATGAAGAAATATACTGTACCCATACAAAATTATTTCATCATTTCACTTTTCGAAGAATTACGAATATCAATTACTATTAACCCTCTCGCTGCGTAATTTTTTTGCCAAAATAGGTTCAAAAATTGCGCATTTTTTATTACTTATTCCAAATCTATATATATTTTAGAGGGAAAATATGTAAACATTTTTTTGTAAAAAAGTTTTTTTAACCCAAACTTGAATCAATAATTAAACATTTAAATCGGACTAAATCAATGCTCTCACTGGAGGCTATTTTTTTAGTCTCGCACCACTATTTTAAGAAAATCAATTTTGCAGCATATTTCTCTTGTAGATGTAGTTAAACTCTATATGGATTTTTTTGTCTTTAGCAAGCGGCCCAAGTTGAATTAAAAAATTGTCGCCAGTGAAAAAATGAATCCACGAGGAAATCTCGGGATGCGCAAACTTTACTACTTTTACGTTGCCTGAGGAAATCTTGGGTTGCGCAGCGAGAGGGTTAACACTAGTATGCTGTGGTAGAATGTATGAAATTAATTGATAGTGATTTTTAAAATGAACATTTTCGAAGATTCGCATTTATTAGAAATACAATAGTACATGTTATGTGGGATTATTTTCAGTTACAGGGAAATAGAATTCTATACTATTTGTATTTTCTCACACAGTTCTTGATACAGTGACCGAAACAAAATTGAAACAGTATTGGCCAGGTATTTCTGAAATTGAATCAATCATGTAGATATAGCAAATTATTTATTTTGAATAAAAGGCATCTAAACCAAGAGATCATTTCATCATGTGTTAGTTGTTTCTAGAGTCATATAATTCTGCAACATGCGGAAGAATCAGGTAGAATAAAAGCCTTTTGTTTTCATATATAACTGTCCATTTCTAATTAAGTGGTACTTCAGTATAATGGTGAGCAAAACTCGCATCAATTAGTAGCTATACATGCATTAAATATTACCACCACAAACCTTATCGTTAACGTATAAATTATCATGCGGAGAAATATTTGATCTCTTTCTTTAATAAATACCTATCTGCTAAATATACATGATGCCCATAATTAAATGGCACTAATTTAAAGTGGTCTAAAAACAAAACGATTGTTTATAAAGTTGTGCAATTTTGTGAAAGACATATTAGAGGGATGATAATTTGTTTAAGAAAAAAATAGTCCAAATATCGCCACCAGAGGGTGATTTTTAATAAGTTACACATTTAGCATTACGGTAGTTTAGAAATTTTATTTAAAATGTGTCCATAATTAAACGACCCTATTTTAAAGTTATCCAAAGACGAAACTATCATTGAACGTTGGAAAATTTTGTGGAGGACAGGATAAAGGTATGAGAATTTTTTTGAGCAAGGAAAAAAAAATGGAGGCTGTTTTTTAGCATACATTTACGATAGTTAAAAAAATTTTGTTATAACCGAACATGTTCCGCATGGAGGTCATCATTTTCAGATACTATCAGGAATCGTAAAATAGCATATTTCACAGTTGAGCGCAGTGTGTTCAGGGAAATGTCAGGATCATGTCGTGAAATGCTGTGTTTAGAATCAGATTAAGTTAACAAATAAAATTTCTAAACTATGGTAATGCTAAATGTATAATTTATTAAAAATCGTCCTCTGGTGGCGAAATTTTGAATTTTATTTTTTGTTTAAGGGGTGTAACGACCGAAAAAAAAAACCCGCAGCCTATTTTGTTTCGTAAGTTGCGAAACTGGTTTTGTCCAGCATTGTTCCTGAATCGCAGCCTAGAGTCAGATCTTGTCCATGGATCGCCGCCTGAGTTTCGGACTGATCAGCCGTGCTCTCGTATCGGAGAGAGAACTTTTCGATATGCGGAAAGAGAGCTGAAGATGTTAGGTGAGAGGCAAGTGAAGTGGAGAGAGCTAGTGGATGGTGAGATGGAGAGGCAGTTTGAGAAAAGTTGTCAGATGGGATTCGAGCTGATTTTGTGTAATGGAAGGAGAACGTTTTAAGGTGGTTTTTATTGATTGTGTTTTTAAAGTAATGTATTTTAGAAAGAGCTGAAAAATTGTGCTTTTGTTTAAGAGTGACGATATGTTTTTTTTTTTTTTAATGATGGAAGACATTTTATTTTGAAAAATAAACTGTTAAATAAAGTTAATATTCAATGTTAAATCATTGTTTGTTTAGTGCTACCAGAGAACCAGATGACATCGTTACAGGGGGTCCGGGACACAAAAATCTTCATTTTTTTTATTTGTTTTTTAATTATTGGATTTAAAATTTGTCTGCCTTTTTCTGCTTAAAATAATGTTTAAAACATGTTTCTGTCTTAATTAGAACAGGAAATATTAATTTTTTCGTTTTGGTTTGTTTTCAAAATCTGCCTTTCAAGCTATGGTTGTCAAGGAAACGAGTTCTTGTGAAATTGCGTTTTTCTTCATGATAGGTTTTTTCACCATTTCTCATATTTAAATTCTTATAACTCGATAACCGTTAAAGATACAGGGTTGAAACTCGGAACATATCTTTTTCAATTATTTTACTTTACTTTTAATCCAGCATATTTTTAAAAAAAATATTTACTTTTGAAAATATGATTTTTTTTAAGTGCACCACTTTTTTTTTTCGTTAAATATTTTTAACTTTTTTTTAAAAATTAATACTTTTTTAAATGCTGGTTCTAAATTAAAATTTATATATTTCTGTTTATTTAAATGAACAAAAATTGAAATTCTATAAATAATATTTCGAGTTATAACGATTTTAAACTACCCCACTTAAAAAAAAATTAATTTAAATTAAAAAAAAAAATATGAGAAGTTTTATCATGCGATTTTGTTTACAAATGATATGGTTAACCATCACAAAAAAATTCAGAATTTTAACTCAATAAATAACTTTTTTTTTAAATGTGTCCCGGACCCCCTTAAACAAACTCCCATCCCTTTATTTTTTCTTTAACAAAATTTCACAACTTTATGAGCACTAGTTTGGTCTGTAGACAATTTTAAAGTAGTGTCGTTTAAATATGGAGACCCCGTAGTTTTATTTTGTTTTGCAGAGAAGTTTAAGCATCTGTCTAAACCAAAATAATGTTTCTTACGAAGAGATTATTTAAGTTCTTTCTTGATTTTTTCTCGAAGATTTGTAAAAATATCCTTAAAATTTGCCCTTTGTAAAAATGCGCGATCAATAAAAGATTTAAATAGTTACTTACTTTCATTTAATTATACAATGAAACATTAAAATCAAAATCAAACTTAAGATCAAATATTCTCTCTCATCTACTTCCAACTTTTGTACTTATAACTTTCATGAATTTCCCGCTATTCAATACAAAAGGAAAATTCAAAAATAAAAAAAAGCGACATAATATCTTATGAGTCATAAAATAGTTTTATGACAATTAGATGAAATCTCTTAAAAGATTGTAGCACGGTATAAAATGAAATTTCCAACAATAACCATCAATATTTTTAGAAATAAAAAAAAGTTTATTTTATTGGATCAATAAATAATGTTTTATGTTTTCAATCTGTTGTGCTTATTGTTATATTAATAGATTCTTATATAGCGATTTTAAAAGGTATACTTCTTTTAGTTGTTTGGTGACTTTCCATATAAATAAAAACAAATTTAGAAAATGCATAAATGCATAACTTTATATACATATAAATTTATTTATGTACAATAAAGCAAGAGAAAATTGAAACGCTAGGAAACCGGAAGCAAATTCATGCAAAAGTAAACTTAGGACTATAATTTAAAAACTTGAGTTTTTATCTATAATAATTAAATATATTTTATATACATCGAAATATACATTTACTTATTCAAAAACGCGATTACAGTAATTCAAAAACAGCTTAATATTGCTTTATGTAATAAACGATTTGTGAATAAATAAATGGTCAATTGCGAGTATTACTCGCGCACGGAGGGTTCCGTACAACAATATATGAATTAGTAAGTGTATTATTTAAAAAATACCGTTACTAAAAGAACAATAAGACTTTGTAAAAACTATACAACGTAGGGTTGGGTATAGTTGTATAGTATACAGGGTGCAAAGGAAATCCCCCCCTTTTTACAAGTCTGTTTTTAACAATTTGACGTTTATTTCTTTTATACTGCTACTGGGCATTGCATTACATAAATATATCCATAAAATTTGTTTTCTAGGCTTTAAGAGCCGATGGAGCATAGAGTACGCCGTCCTTGTAATTATGTATGTCAAAACCGTCCGTGTCTTTAAGGGTTAATATCTCGGCTAATTACCGACGATTTTTTTCGAAATTCATGATCAACAATGCTTTTATACTTCTGCTATGATAGGTACCTCTAGCTCTGCTCAACACTTTTGCTGAAGCCCGTAAATAGAAATTTGAGTGTAACGGAAAAATGCAATTTTCTCAAAAAGTATGTGACCTAGGGTAATCGCTATAATTTTCCTGCAAGGTTTAAATTAATGTCTACTATCTCTAAGTTGTTCATAATTTTAGTTTCAATAGATTCAGAATTAGATGGGGAGAGCATATTTTTGCACTACATTTTCCACCATAACTTTGAAAATATAATACCTAAAATTAAATGAAATACATTTTCGATTTCAGCGTTGCGAAAGGTTTCATACGATACCTCACACGATATACAAAGAAAATATTCTTTTTTTCAAGTATCTTAATTATCCCCTCTACATTTTTCCTAAATATATTTATGAATATTTATTAATCTGTAAATATGTGGGTCAGTAGTCTTTAATACTTCCCCCAATAGGAACTTTCCACGTAGCATAGTTTGCCAGTAAAAGAGCTGTGACAGACAGAGACAAAAGTGATCTTATAATGGTTCCGTTTTCACTTTTTAAGTACGGAATCCTAAAAAATGTTTCCCTCTTAGCTATATTACGGTTAGTGGCGATATGTACTATGAAAGAAAATAGTAATATAAAATACTAATTGCAGTATAAATGTAAACTTAAATCACAAAAAGAGTACAATATTACAGAATGATAAGAAAAGAACAGAGACATAAAACATTAATTCAAAATGCACTGTTTAAAATGGTGTAACATTTTTAATTTTCATCAAATTAATTTTAATCATTTTTCAATTTCTTGCTTTGATATTAACACTTTTGAATGATTGTTTTTGCATAGGATAGCTGAGGACGATCTACAACCAGGCTAGTTTTTAATTTCCAGATTTTAGTTTCAGATTTTTTAAATAAAAATTACTTTAACTTTCGGAACCGTTTTCAAATTGAAACTATCATAATAAAAAAAATACTATAACCAAAATCGAAAAAGAAAAAAAAATAGCTAGGTTGTAGGTCGTTCTCAGCTATCCTATGCAAAAAAAAAATCATCCAAATATATATATATTATTATTTTAGGACTATGTGGAGCAAGATCACCAGATCACTAGGTTCTGGTGTAGATGCAACAATATTAAAATCAATTCAAGAAATTAAAAAAAAAGCTCCTATAGACTTTACATTAATTGGCGTTTTCCTTTCTTGCCGTGACTGAAGGGCGCTCTTAATTGCGGATTGTATAACAATCAAGGGCCTATGACCAGAGTCATATTTGTTGAAAAATATTGCATCTCATTTAGACTTTGAAACAACGTACTTCTTTGAGTTTCTCCTGCTAAGTTAATAGCATTTCCCGTATAGTTCCTGCTAAGAAATAGCAAGGATTGACGCTAAATCAAGTGCTTGAAAATAAATAAGAAACAAGAAAAAATATCTTGCATTAATCAAAGATTGTGAAACAATCTCCAACACTTCCTTAATTCTTTAATGAATCTTCGCTGTTTTATTTGGTTAAAAAAAAAAAAAACTATCTAAACATTAAAAATAAGTCATAACACATTTCAAAACCATATTTCAGCAATAAGCTCCCATAACCGGAAAAATAATGCAATTATTTTGTTCTGCTCGGTATTTCATCGACATATGTGTATATATTCTACATAGTAAGCTGACATTTGGTTTAGTAAGAAAAAAATAATTGATTCAAAATTCACTTCCAGCAATTTCGACGAATATACCGAAACATACTAGATTTTTTTATAACCCAGTATATTACCAATAGAATTGTATATGCGCCAAATATTAAGCTAAAATATTCAGGCTAAAACATTTTTAAAACTACTGAAATCACACTGCCAGACATTATCGACCCTTCGAGATCATATATGCAGTACTCTACGTGGCCCGGTACATGGTTTTATTTATGTTATACAAACATCTCTTAATACACTAAACATACTTCAACTTCAAAACACATGCCTAAATTAAAAGCTGCTTTTAAACCATTCACGGTGATTCTCTTTAATTCTTACGAGTTGTTTTTTTTCTTCTGCGTATCTCTGTAATTGATCTATAGCATTTGTACACAACACATAGTAATAACAAAATTAGTTAAACACGCATGTCATAAATGCATTCGCACTTCCAGCAATTATCGCTCATAGACAGTAATACAAGCACAGTACTGAGTCTAATTGGTGTCTTTTTAAATGAACGATAAATGCTAAGTAAGGTACCTGTAACCAATTTGATGCGGTTCCGAATTTGGCCCGTGTCGTATATTTAATTTACTTTCTATTTAATTCAATATATTTTAGGATACGTGCGACCACAGGACGATATAAAATGGAAAAAAAACAATAAAGGGGAAGTCGTATCAAGTGGGCGAAACTACTGGCATATGAAGTGACATTATCCGCCAAAAAAAGTGTTATTATATCTTATAGGTAAGAAATACTTCGTATTATTAATATTTGTTACCATTTAATACAAAGTAAAAATGAATTTAATAACACCGTTAATCTAATTTAAGATACTATCAATATTTTTTTTTCATTACTTATTAGTATATCCATTTTTTGTTGGCAAAAAAAAAGAAAAAAAAATGGTGGAGTTTCCTATTATGTCCAGTGTGAGCCATATGTTTGTAGTGACTTCAAGTGTATATATATATTTTACGAATATAATTTTTTTATCCTTTATTCTTCAGCTAATACATTTCTTAGCTAAAATAGATATTTTTTAATTTTTTTGTTTTAATTTTAATGTTTTGTGTGATTTATTTGTGATTTTCCTGGCTCTCAAAAAATTTAAATTAATATATATATATATATATATATATATATATATATAATTCGCATTTTTTTAGCAATTTTCTAATTTTACTTTGCAATTTTCTAAAAATTTACAAAGTAGGCCATATTGAGAACGGGCTGTTCCCAATATGGCCCATATGACACTTTTTACATTTCAGCTTATATAATTTTTAATAATATAATTACCAGTATAAAGTCTTTTCTTTTCTTTACCACATTAATCCCTCTAAGCAACAGCACAAATATTTCCGGGAAAAATAATATTAACATAGTGAAAAAAGCAATCAAACCTTAGATGGGCCATAATGGGCCAAGTACCTTACATCATTTTATACAACAAGTATCCATAGTAAAACTCAATAATGTACATTAATATTTAATACGTGATTTATCACATTGCTAAAAAAGCGAAGAACTAACAGAGTGAAAAATCTCCAACCCGGGAATCGAACCCTTGGAATAGATCTCTACCATTTAAGCTACGAGCATCTCTACTTAACATCTCTCACTCATATATGTTGGTAATGCTGCAACTGCAGCACAAGATGGAACAATCTTCATGAGCACACGATCCTGTGGCGAAACATGAGACACAGATAAATCCAGCATTGGTGAACACATATTAGGGTGGAACTAAAAAACGAAGTTTCGAATTTTATATTCTAATAGTGATAATGTTTTTCCTCTTTAACTCCATAAAAAGAAAATATTTTTCTTTTAATTTTAAATTGATATTTTCCGGTTCCTCAAAGCGCCTGATTTTCCCTAAAAAACGAAAAAAAGCCAATAATTGCATGACAAATTTTTTAAGCTTGTTGTTAAATTAATATTTTACAAAATTAAATAATTAAGTGTTAATGTCCTGTAATAAAGAGAATAATTTATTTTGAGTGCCTTAGAAAAGTTAGCCCCACTTTATTTGACTTTTGTAGAAGCCAGCGTCGTGAGCGTCGGCTTTCATTGCCTCTGATTTATTTGGCTGCGACACATAACAAGTTAGTCCGATTTAACGTGTGTTAACAGTTTCTTTAATTGTGTTTCAATAAACATTCCGTGTCAAAAGTGACAAATTCTGTTAACGTACCTAAATCTAGATAATTGTTGAAGTGTCATGTATTTCGTGAACCGAAACAGTTAACATTAGACTGTCATCTTTGACGAACATATGAAGATGTTATGAAACATTATTTTTGGGTTCAATTTAGCTTAAAATCTGACAGCTGGAATCTGGTACACACTATTTCTAAAATATCTAAAGCTGTTGATGATGCAATTAAAAGTGTATTGCTGAGACCTTCAGTTCCAACGGTTTCTGATACACAAATCATAAAAAATGATTAGAGACTAGCGCGAGAAATGTCAAAATTTGAAGAAAAATATTAAGATTAGAAAGAATAATCCCACATTCAATATAAAATTGCAAAATGTTAGGTAATCCTGCAAAAAAAAAAAATTATTTGTGTAAAAGCACTAAATTTTATCGTGTATCAGAACAAGAACGTCACTTTCTCAAAGAACAAAGAGAGATGGGGTGATGGCAATAGGATCAATAGATATAAAAACTACAAAAAAATGTGCAGCAAGACTAGAAAATGAAATATCAAGAAAAAAAAGTTATTTTAAAACGAAAAATTGGTGTTTTGATTGAATGATCGTCAAGTGTAAAAAATAGTTCGAAGGAAATAGTTCAATCGGTTATTTTTCTAAATCTGAATTTGATAATCAACAAGGTGAAAGAACCGGAGTATTAGACAGAACTGCAAATATTATTGCAAATGGCACCTTAGAAGATATGGGTATTTCTGATGATAATAAAGAAAAGGTAACTGAAAGAAGGACTTGAAGACGACAAAGAGAAAAGAAAAGGAAGAATTTGAAAGAACAGGAAAGACGAAATGAGTTAATTTTAGAAGGTTAGTATTTTGATGGCAGAAAGGATAACACTATGATAACTGAAGTAGAGGGAAAAAAGTATAACGAAGAATCATTAAAGACGAACACCTGGTCTTAGTTCAAAAACCAGGATAAAAATATATTGGTCATATTTCATTGACATCTTCATCTGATATTAATACAGCCACTGCAATTTTGGTGTATTTTCAAAATAAAAATACAGACATTTCAAGTTTGAAAGTTATTGGGTGAAACATAAACGCCTTTAATGCCAGGATGCAAATCTGGAGTTGTTAAAACATCGGAAGCAATACCCTAAAAACTTTATAATGGATAATTTGATTATTACATGCAAATGAACTTTTTTCTTCGATACTTATTTCAATATCTTCCTGGAAAAACTACGGGTACAAAAGGATTTTCTGGACCAGTAGTAAAGCGACTTGAAAAAATGCGAACATATTGAAATTATAGACAATAAAACCATTGATCCTATCTTGACGGACTGATCGGATGAAGAACTTAAAAAAAGTACAAACAGGGGAATACACCTGAATTTTAGATTTTCCTTGTCCTACTCAAACAGTGGAAACGTGTGTCAAAATTATCCCGTGAGCTGCGTCAACCGTCTTTAAATATTAAGCAAAAGATGGCTTAATCTTGGAAAAGTTGAATTCCCACAATGTAATGACAAAGTTTGCTTAAAAAGACATTAGGTTGAATATCCAATTGAATTAATCCATAACAAAGGGAGGTAAGGAGGGTGGAAGTCGATATTTAACCACCTCCTCGTGGTGACTTCTGGATAGTATTTGCTAAATAAAAGTAGATATGAGCTAACAGCTACGTTGTTTACTTTAAGTTACTTTATACTGAAATTTTAAAACTTTGACCTCCTTGAGGAACCGGAAAACAACTTAATTTAAAAAAACCTTTTCAGCCAAATGTTTAGACATCCAAAAACGAAAAATGTTTTCACTATTACACATTAAAACAAAAAAGTTTTTTTTTTTTTTTTTTACCCTATACTTAAGTTTCACCCTAACACATATATAATTTTAATTAATTTTCAGAAGTGAAATTATGCTTGGAATTATTGAATATTCGTGAAATTAATGCGTGACTTATCACATTGCTAACAATGCGTAAAACCAACAGAGTGGAAAAAGTCCAAGACGGGAATCGAACCCTGAACCCTTGGAATAGATCTCTACCATTTAAGATACGAGGACGATACCCAGCTTAGCATCTCTCACTCATATATGTTGGAAAGGCTGCACCTGCAACACAAGATAGAATAGTTTTCATAAGCACACAATCCTGCAATAAACCCAGTATTGGCGAACACATACATAATTTTAATTAATTTTTCAAGTTCTTTGAAATATATTCTAGTAAAAAAAAAATATATAGAGAGAGCTATATGTTATCATACGAATTTTTATTAACTGTCAAAAAAAGTTTCTAAGAAATTTTTTGATGAAAAAAATACATTTCTTATGAAAATGAAAACTGAAAAAGATACATTTTAAAAGAAAAAAAATAGTTTAATATTATTGTTTTCGTAAATACTTCAAATAGCGAGTAGAATGATAAAAAATATTATTATTTATTATGTCTTATTATGTATACTCTCTTTGAGTTATATCATTTGAAAAGTATACTTTTTAATTCTTAATTTAAGAAAACCAGGCCTTATTTTTAAAATTATGCATAGAACATTAAAACACACACACACATAGATATCATGAAAAATAAAGTCTGCGTAATGTTTGGTGTACTTATTTTTATATTTGTATACAAGACATTTTGGTGTTATTAAAAGAATAGAAACATGCGTTTATTATTTACTAGCTGACTTTCTGCCGTTTCCTGGTAGTTTTATAGGATAAGAAACTCAAATTAAATGAACTGGAGGATTGAATAATCATTAACGTACACTCCTGCGGAATACGTCCACTCGGAACTCTGATCAAGTTAATCTCGAATTATAGCGATTTTTCAATTAAACCAAATTTAAATTTTAATCTTTAACATCGTCGTTAACGGTGCTATAGGAACGAATTGTCGAATCAACGTAAATTTTATCATGGCAGTAGTAAAATTTACAGGAGTTCTCTCCCAATTTCAGAAAAAAAATTAAAAAATTCCTTTCGGCTCGGCCTACAGGCGGAGGTAGATTTCGAAGTTAAATACTAAATTCACCAATAAAACTTAAATCAATATTAGAGATATTCTTCGCTAAGAATGAGCTCTAGGGAGCTAAACTTTTTGTGAAAATTCTGATATACACGAATACACACACGCATGTATATGGAATAGGTTTAAAAATGACTAAAGAAAACTCAGAGAACCTCAAAGTGTTAAAATATGTAAATATTTCTTTAGTCAGGTTTTTATTATGTTTTAATACGTTTCTTCAAATTCACATGACGTTACATATTCACCTGCTGAGATCCATTATATTTACAATATGACGCAATATATATATTTTTAAAAAATTGGAAAAATGGTTATTGTCCTCGGTCAGGATAGGAAATCAAAAACATATCTGAAGCGTTTTATTAGTTGAATACCGATTTTATTCGCTTTCTGATTGGTCTATACAGTAATCTGTATTTTCCTTTTCTTTCAACAGAGATGGATACTTCTGTTGCCACTACGACAAAAAAGTTATAAAAACTACAAAAAAAAAAAAAATTAATAACTCAGAATCAAATTAAGATAAAGCTTTCAAACAAATTGCAATTAAAAATGCATTTTTTTCTATATACGACGATATAAAAAGTAATATTGTGAGATGTTTAGACGTTTAAAAATGAAATTTCATTTAAAATTTGTCCAGGAATATTAATGATTAATCCATGGCTTACGTAATGTATGACCAGCTCCGTAGAAGTTTAAAAAATTACAGTACCGAAAATTGCAAAACTGAAATTTCTTTTAAAATTTGTTCATGATGGTTCCAGGAATGTTAATGATTAATCCATGGCTTACGTAATGTATGATCAACTCCGTGCGATTTTTTATGTCTTAAATTTTATTCTTTGAAAAAATCATTTTCCAATTGGTCGTTGTAATTTGTTAAATTGCTTTTTTTTATTATTATTCGTGAACTATTTATTTCATTTTGAGTTTTCATAAAGAAATCTTGCTCTAGAAAACTTATGACGTAATATTCAGTTTGTTTTCAATTCATCAAATTATTTAATTTAATTTTTGCGTGAAAATCTTGCAATAGAAAAGCAATTATTGTGGTGAGAATTTTATAGCTTTTTTTATTTTTTGGCAACTGCTATAATGGAAAATATTTATTTTTTCCGTCATTGTTGTGTAAGAGTTATTTTTATCGGAATCATGTTAAGACGGTATTCAAAATTTTCAACCCGCCTCATTTCCATTCCCTTGGGCCGATTTTGCCCATTTTCAATCCGCGCCGAGATATTAGCCATCTCAAAGTTGTTGGCGAGTTTGAAGACGATCCGTGCATAATTGCGACTTTTATCGTGCGGACAAAATTTAGTTCATACATATATATATATATATATATATATAAACTTTTTAGACCGGGGTGGTTTTGGGTTCATGGGGTTATATAATGAAAAGTTATGAAGGAAGTTTTAAAAATTCGCACCATGGTAACGACTGCAATAGGTAGTATTTCTTACGAAATCTACCTATAAAGACACTCCAAAACATAAAAATGTTAAGAATTGCATAAAAATTTTAAGAAAAAACAAAAATCGCACAGAACAAATTTTACTATATTGGGATAAAACGGATAACAGTGGATTTATTTTAGTTGTGTAAAAAATTTACTACTTGTTGGCATGATTTCAACATTTTGGATATTTAGAACTATTTTTTTGAAGGAAAAATATATATATATGAATAAGTTTACTGTCGATATCATCTATGTATATATTTATCTAAGTGATTATTTTATCTAATTGATTAATTTTTTAATTCAAGTTTTTTTTTTTTATCTAAGTGATTATTTTATCTAAGTTATTTTATCTAATTGATTAATTTTTTAATTCAAGTTTTTTTTTTCAATGTACAGTATTATTGTTTTTATGTATGCATTTATTAGTACATTATTATTATTTTATTAAGGATGGGTACCAAGAGCATTAAGTATTTTCCCAGGCAAGTGTTTTGCTAAGGGGAAAGCTTAATTGCCAGTTACTATCTGTATGTATGATATTACGATGTAAAGTAAAGAATTGGACAGTTTTGGTACAAAAGAGGGACTTTTATGACCTCATGTTTTATGGGACAGCTGCAGGATCTTCGTGTGGGAGCCCGCGGTCTCGTGGGAAAGTGGGGTTTGAAATATCGGATGTAGGAGGGTCGGAAGGCCCTCTGCATTTCGGGGACCCACTGACCACTGGCCGACACGAAGGCGGGTCCAGACAGCGGCGAGTGGTTGGAGATTTTAATTATGCTGAATATGTTAATTCGCATCCACCACTCAGGGCCGCACATGCAAATTTTTAACAGAGAGAGATTTTCTTTTTCTCGAAAAAAATACAGAGGTACAAAAAGAGTTCCAGAGTGCGGTGGTTATTTTTTTCAAGCCCTTTTTTGGCTGATCTGCCCATGTTTACTTGCGCTGTCTAAGACGAGCAATATAGTAGTGTTAATTTTTTTTTAAAAAATGATTTAAACATTTTTGCTTTTGGCCCAGACCTGGGTAGAATTTAGTGTAAATAAAACTAAAATTACGGAACACGAATATGTGTGTTGTGGTTCTACAAACAAAAAAAAAGAACTTTTGGATATATATATATAACTGTCAAGTCTACAACTCTAAAAGGATCTTGTGACCCCAATGGGGAAAAAGGTACGATGTTATGGATGTTCTCTTTTCTATTGTGTACCGTTTTAATATCAAATGTTTTGAATTGGGAATAGGGTGCCCAGGAGAACTTGTCAACTTCAATTAATATCCAAATTAGTGGTTTTTTTTTATGAGTTATTATTTTTGGATGGTAAAAGTATGAATTATTTAATTGTAACTTAATATAATTTGCCTGTGGTGTAAATAAATGATGTATTATTATTAATTCCCTTCTTTGTTATTATTTGTTAAAAGTCTTGCTAATTACTTATTTTACGTATTTAGAAATTACCTGGCTGCTTAATATTATTATTAGACCATATATGTAAAAGCCATAATTAAATTTATCTTGTAGGGTTGGTTTGTCTGAAAATTGGGGAGTTATATTTAGTGGTTTTAATTATATTATATATTTCCCTTCAAACCAATTGGCCATAGGTTAGTTATCTTCTAAACATTTCACAACGCATTGTCTTATTTATTCAAGATAACCTTTTAGGTAAATGACCGTAGGTTATCTATTAACTAACTAGGCTTTTACGATCACCAGGTCCTCTATAATTAGAGGCCCCTATAAGATAGATTTTCTTTTGGATCAAGTAAGTTCGGAGAAAAGGGTGCGCCCAACACTCTTGTTAGCTTGTGTTAGGGAATTTATAGATAAATTAAGATATTCATTAACCTAATTTTTAATAGTTGTCTAGATCTTGCCAGCACTACTAAACGCGAAAAATCTAAACACCTACAAATATGGTGGATTTTAAAGTTTTTACATAATTTTGTGTGCTATATTAAAATCTTAATTTGCGTTTTCTGGAAAACTGCGTTTTTCATTGTTTACGTTTTCGAGGAAAAACATTTCTTAAAAAAGTTCTTAAGGTATGGAAATAAAATTTTGAAACAAGGTTCAGCTGATCATTTGGTATGTTATGAAACAAAATATAGCTTGCAAAGATGTCTATATAATATTAAGAGCTTTTTTTATTGAAAAATGCACATTTTTTTTTATCATATTTTGTGTACAAAATTTGGTATATGTGAGTAAATTTAAGAACTGTTGCAAATCTTTTACTTCTTAACGCATGTAAGTGATTTGCTAATATATTGTTGAAAGAAAAAACGAATTATATTGAATAAATTTCGTTATAGAAGGTTTGGCATAAACGCGATTCTCTACTAAAATTTCACTAAATATTACCTAAATTTGAAAAGCTAATGAGCATTAAAAATTTATTTGAATTCATATTTTTATTCCCTGTTTTAACTAAAAACACATGTGTTTAATAAAAGTTTCATATTTTTTTTCAAAAAAAGAGCACATACTTTAACATGATAACGGTATAAACGAACAGATGAAATTTCTGAACACGGATGACATGTCTCAAATCAAAGTATTTCGAAATTAAGAATCTTAGATATCTGAATGTGATACAAATTTATCATATATGTGACGGCTGAGGTTCAAGAATATCACTATATATATATATCCGCACAACCAGAGAATGTTTTCAAAATGGTGAAATCTTTTCAAAATACTTCCCCATCCACTAATTTCGTATTACGCATAAAACAAGTAATTTGATTAGACCAAGAAACGTGAATAAGCGGCGTACATGTATATGGCCGTTTACCATACCTTGGAATTCAGTTAATTTTGATGAATTTATTAAGTAAAGCATTGCTTTTCATGAAAATATATAAAGCACCAAAAAATTACTTGCAATCGGGGACATACGCAGTTGAGTACATGAAAGGGACCGTCCTCTTCCCTTTAATTTTTGAAAGTAGCAAGATATGTAGTCTGTGATTAAACTAAGTGAGTTCATTGATGGAAGAAAAAATAAAGGAAAGGGAAATGATTTGGAACAGATATGCCTATGGTCTACAGCCTAGTCCATTTCTATAAAATGCGTCCAGAAATAAACTAAAGTACGAATTTGCTGTCGGAACTCTTTGTTTAAACTGTTTTTAAACATAAAAGCAAAACAAAAGTTTTACAATTGAGAATAATAAAAAATCAAAAATAATGTCAAACAACAATTTTGAAAATGGTAAACTGAAATTATATTTATTTCTGTTAGGGGTTTTTGCCCACCCTGTTTGATCTAAATTCCAAACACACAAATTTTTAAAAAAAAAACAGGCATAAAGTTGTGAAATTTAAAACAATATCCACACTAGATAACGCTCTAATTATCGGCATCATTACACTGTAAAAAAAGAAAAATCTAGTTAATAAAGTTTCTCTAGGAAACCTGTGTAACTTTTATGTAACGGCAACAACAAAAATTCATGTAACAGACACACTTTTGAGCCAAAAAAAAAAAAAAAAATCTGTAAGGTTACTAAGATTTGTTTAGGAAACTAGGATGCCTAGAACTTTTAATGTAACTGCAACCAGGGTTACAGATAAAATTTTAGTAATATTACTGTAATTATAGAAAATTCATTTGTAAAATTACAGATTTCTGTTCCTTTACAAAAACTAGTTTTGTAGATTTGCAACTTTTTTTGTACAGTTACAGATGAAAGTTTAGTAAGCATGTAACTTTACATCTGTAGAACTACAGATTTTTTTACAGTGTATATGTTACATTTTAAAAGTACAAATGGTAGAACATTATTTTACAGGCAGATAAATAAACGCTTTTTCTACATTATTACCGCAAACTACTAAAAAATATATATCCACACTAGATGACACTCTAACTGTTGTCATCATTAAGTGTTTTTGTTTAAAAAAAATAAGAAGAAGAAGAATATTTATAATAAGAAAATTTAACAAAAAAAATAACTATAAAATGTAACATAAAATTTATTTTACTTGTGTTAGAAGGGCATACGCTAACCACTATTAGCTATGACCAGAAAATTCTTTTTTAACATTGCAAGTTAAATCTCTATTATTGGTCTGAAAGCTCTGTAAAATGTATTGCCATATATTGGATTTTGGAAACTTTTTTTTAAAACAATTTGTCCACCACTCTTGCACACTAAAAACAACATTATAAAATCACTAAAATTCCGAAAACAGCTGTAAGAATTCAGAAAAAAAAATGTGAACAGAGCACAAGATAAAAAGTATAAACCTGATTCTAAATTTTTACCGATACTAATATGAATAATTCGCAGTGAAATACGTAAAAAAGCTAAAACTCGCTAAAAATAATAGGCAGAGGATAGAGTTTACGAAAATCAAATATTGAAATCGTATCTATTTTACGAATGTCAATAAATTGCCCCAAAATACCAAAAATCTTTGAAAGTTGATTATAAATTCGAAAAATGTGAAAACTCACTGTAGGCATACCAAATAAATGTAATTGAATAGACTGCATAATTTATTACCTGGTTCGACGAAATTAAAACAGGACACTTACTTTTTTAATGAAGAAAGTGCAGTGGAAACGAAGAAACGCTAAAGATAGTTTAGAGAATAACTAAAGATTAAAAAATTGCGGAGAACATTATTTGCTATAATGTCGCGAATGGTTAAAAATATTCCTTTTACGAACGTTGAAATAAAGGTACAGAAAAGGAAAACTCTATAAGTATGGTATAAAACATTTCTTGGAGAATTCAAAATCACTGTACGAATCCCAAATAAACTTTATTGAAATTAGGAGAAAATTTATCACATTTGGCTAAAAGATTAAAAACGGATTGTCTTTACTGATGTCGAAAAGTCACCGAATGAAATGAAATGTTAAAAATGATGAAATGTTAAAAATTGCATAAAAATTTAAATTAATAAATCTGAATAAAAAAATTCAAGAACTGGCTTCTAGTTGCATAGCTTCATGCATACAGGCACCTTCTTGTAAATATTGTAGCTCTGCGAGAAGTGGTCTCATTAGAGCACATCACATAAGAACACGCCTTCACACGCGTACGCAGAAACTTCTATCGGTATTATCATAAAAATTCACTGATAAATATGCATGGAGGAGAGAAAATATGAGCCTAGGATTAACATCTTCGTCTAACAATAAACGTGATTTTGGAATTTTTTTCTTCTTGAACTAGGATAACATTATTAAAACAAGCTGGTAAGTTTGATCATAGATCGCACAAAGGGTTTCGTTTAATATTCCTTTCAAAACACTTTCTTTCAAAACGTCCAGTACATTTATCGCCATGGAATACCTTCTAAATTTTGGCAAACACATCCAAAACTATCTTAACCTCCCTCAACACCCCCACCCCTCGAAATGCGACGCGCCATTCTTCTTTATAATTTTTTATCATGTGTTATAAAGTATCTTAAAGTTTAAAATAGATCGCATTGTTAGATTTCGTACTTTCTAAATGAAATCGCGGTCTGTTAGTTCCAGATTCCACCACCAAGGAGCGCACTCTGTTCATAACAAAAGCGTATGTGAACGAAACTCCTTTACACAACCTAACAGTAGATATGTTACTCGAGGGAGTGGCGGTCTTCAGAAAGAATTTAAGATATTTGTTAAAATTACTATCGGGAAATAGTGGTAACTTAACTTTTGACATATTTATATTTCATAATTAGCATGTATCTGAGGACTCCGTCAAAAAACCGCAAATGAAAACGGTATGAAACGCAAAGGTAAAAAAAAAAAGAAATATTTTGCCCCTCTCCTTCCTCCACCAGCCATAAATTTCACGCGCCATTTTTTATAAACTTTTTCTTATGTGTTATAAACTATATTAAAGTTTCAAACAAAGCGCCTTGTTATATTTCCTATTTTAAATGAAATCGCGGTCTGTTAGTTTCACATTCCGCCTCGAGGGAGCGCACTCTATTCTTAACAAATCTGTATCTGAACGTAACTCCGTTAAACATCCTATCAGGAGATATGCTAGTCGAGGGGGTGGCGGTCTTAACCAAGAATTTAAGATATTTGCTTAAATTACTGTTCGAAAATAGCGGTATGAACATTTATAAAATTTTTGATTTTGAATTAGTAATAGTTATCTCATCAAGCCATCAAAAAACCGCCCGCAAAACAGTACAAAAATCCCTGATATACTGCCTAATTTTGTTAGCGTCCCTTACCCTTCCCCCCTCCCCATCCGTAATGTGACCCGCCATTCTTTTTTATAATCTTTTAGTATTTGTTATAAATTATCTTAAAGTTTCAAACAGATCGCTTTGTTGGATTTTCTACTGAAAATGAAATCGCGGTCTGTTAGTTCCACATTCCACCACTAGGGAGCGCACTCTATTCTTAACAAAAGTGTATCTGAACGAAACTCCTTTACATAACCTATCGGTAGATACATGGGTCAGGGGGAAGGGGAGGGTGGCGGGCTTAACCAAGAATTTAATATTTTTTCTGAAAATACTATTCGAAAATAGTGGTATCAATACTTCTGAAATTTTTATTGGGCATAGGTAACATTTATGATGTATTTTTAAAAATCGGACACCGTTGAGAAGAATACTGCAATGAAACATCACGTGACTGCCTTCTAAAATAAGTACATAATAGAAATAAACCAGTTAGTAACCCTTCCCCCACCCCTTTACCAGAAATTTCACGCGCCAATCTTTATTTAAACTTTTCTTATATGTTACGCACTAACTATCTTCAAGTTTTAAACAGATGGCCTTGTTAGATTTCCTAATTTAAATAACATCGCAGTTCTTGAAATCACGTGCCTTCATTAGGTTTCTTTTAATACAACACTCATTTGATAGAAATAAAAACAATTAATTAAATAATAATTAATATATCAGCTTGTAATTAAGACAGGAGTTAGAATTGGGCATCAATGAAATCAGCGAAGAATTTCACCCCGGGATGTCTGAAAATTTAATCTAAATATTTCATATTTAAAATGCTGAAATTTCGTATTAAAATATTCTACTACGGAAAACCGCAGGGCCCCACATGTCTGACACCTGCTTCCCGCGAAAATGAAATCTGTTTTCCTTGTCTTTGCAACTAAATAAATTAAATTTTTATCGATGGATTTTTAGTGGATTTTTCGTGTTATACACAACGCAGAGAAACGATTTTTATACCGAATGGCAGCTGATATTTTTTTCGTATGTCTGTGTTACTTAAAAATGTCTCGCCGAAAAACTTTCTGAGATACAAGACGATTTAAAAATGTCCAGTACACTTTTTTGCTTAAAGCGCGCTCTGGCAAACCTGCAATTTCGAAGCGCAGATGTGTGGCAACCCGGAGGAGAAATGAAAATATTTCAAGAGTCCGTTCGTACCTGCATTCATTTTATACCGTTTCTTCGTTAATGAGACGTAAAATTGGGAGTTTTTAATTAATAACGTCCGCTAATTACGACTTTTTCAAAATTTTATGATTTGTCGTTTGATCTCAGGTGTCCGGCTATAATAATGCAACATTTTAAGTCTCCAACATATGTAGTTTCTGAGAACCTGTTCTGTGACGGACAGACAGACAGACAGACAGAGGAGTGAGACGAATAGGGTTTCGTCAGATGAACGAAACCCTAAAAATGATAATATTACGATAAGGTTTTCAACCCAGATTACACTGAAAAGATTAAAGTTTAGAGGAACTACACGATTTTTTTTGCAATAGAAAATATGCGTAATTTTAATATATATGATGAAGACATGTTAAAGTGCTTCAAAAATGGGTGGTCACTTTACTGCAGAGTTACTTCGCTGTTATAATCCTTTTTTAATTAAAAAGTGTACTGTTTGTTGCAGCTTATACCATCAAAATTACCACTTTTAATGTAACCACAGTGGAAATTGGTTAATACGCGTAGCAAGTGAATCATAAAAGAATTCGCATTAACTGTTATTCGTAATACCCATGGAAATAATAAAAATCTTAATACAGTCACATAATTAAACTATTTACTACTGTTAATTTCTTTAACTAATCCAATGCTAAAACAAACTTAATATCATAACGTAAAATTGGTAGTTTTAAAAATGTTCTCGTATTAAATGCGTTCGACTACATGTATAACCTAACTAGTTTTCGTGCTGCACCAAATAATTGGTTTTCACATATGCAAACCTACGAGGTGAAGTATTTTTATTAAATGATCATATTTTTCACTCACACACACACACAAGAAAAAAAAGTTAAATTTTGGTATTAACATTAGATAATACATTGATCTTTCAGAATTCATTCAAAAAATTGTTTCCAAGTGCATGAGGAGTGAAAAAAAAATGACCGCCCATTTAGATGGCACTTGAAAAAACGTTCCCTGGTAAGACGAGTTTCAAATATTTAATAATGCAAGAAAATCATGAAATGTGTCTGAATTTCAACACACTTGGTGTAAAAATGTAATGGTTGCATTTTGTTTACTTCAAGGACAGCTTCCCGAAAAACGGATTTTCATTGCAAACATAGTTAACTTTTATTTTAACTGTTCTAATAAGTGATCACTACAATATTTTACTTCAGTTATGAAAATAAAATAAAATTTTCATTTTTAACTAATTTTCATTTTACGAAATTAAATGCTGTAAAATTCTTTTAAGTTTTTGAAAGATTTTTTTGAGAAGGATAACCATAATATACTTAATATTTCATTTGTAATAATTTTTAAAAGATTCCCTCAAATATATTTCGAGAAAGTAATTCTAAATGTTTATTTTTACTTATTCTACATATAAAAACTGTTGACATAAAAACATACAAATTTACTTTAAAATGTTCTGCCTAAAAAATTTAGATTCAAATAGATACATCCAATAAATGGATTACAAAAATCCCTTGTACTTTTGTTTGAAAATTCTTTGATTTTAAAATCTCATTATGCTAAATATAAGTATAAAAATTGTACATTAATAGTTTGTAAAAGAAAGTTGATTTTTTTATACGATATTTAAACGAGGATATTTGAGTTTTAAAAAATGTTTTGTTTATTGAGCAAAAAATCAGTTAAATATGATTTTTTATTTTTACTATTATTTCGAAGACTATTCCAATGCATGTCCTCGAAAAGCAATATTCCACGAAAGAAAATAAAAAGAAGCAAAATAAATTGAAAAAATCTTTTAAAAATGTAACTCAAACCTCATTTTTTAATAATAGAAATTCAGTTTTTCTTAATGTTTTCATAGCTATTTTAGTATGAAAGAAAATAATGGCTTTTCAGAAGTACATTAATAAATATTTGACGATGAAATGGTATTTTTTGAATTGAAACTGCATTTATATAAAATTGTAATGCAGTTTTCAAAATAAAGATAACGCTATGAGTTCGATAAAATCATAAATTTTCTTTTAAATAGAATAAAAGTAAACATGCGATGATATCAATAATTTGAAAACCTTTAAAATATTTATATTTCCGAGAATGCCAAATGGTCCGTATTTTAAATACCTTGTTTTTTTCTGTGTCCAGGGTAAATCAAGTTTAGGATTTTTATAGGAATCGCGATTTTATAATGTTTAAAACGTATAAAAATATGTAGATGATATTCCTACCAGTTAAAAAGTTAAAATTTAATTTAACTGAAACACACATAACAGCTATAAATATCATTTTCATGAAAAAACCGTCTTTAAATGACAGTGTATTTAAAACATTGTTCTGTTCAATAAGAAATGTAATTTTGCTCACAAAACAGGTCATAGTTCGAAAACAAACAAAAAATTAAAACTACTTACCATAATTTCATCGTATAGATAAAATTGTATCTGAACTGTTGTTTTGAATTAAAAAAATAAGGAAAAGAATGAATAGTTTGCGAATGATTTTCAACTCTGAGAATGCTTCAAAATATTCGAAAAATGTTAATAAAAGAAGGATAAAACTATATATTCGGAGTGAAAACCAGATACTTCAGTTTGACTAAATTTGAGCTGCCATCTAGTGGTTTATAGTTGAAGTACATTACTGTGGAAAGAACCTCAAACATTCCTGCATCGCCTTATTGACATTTATGCAGTTTCTGTGTTGTAAAATTTATTTAATCACTAATTTGTATTTTTACGCTTAATTGTACTTGAAATTTTCTATATGAAAACTTTAAAAGTTATTTCATTTTTCTTACTGTATGTAGCATATTTAGTTGTACATATTATTTCTGTTGTAAACATGCCTTTTTCTATGCACAAAAAAAAAATGCACAACAATGAAAGAGGCAACATTCGAAAGGTTTTTGAACGGGTTTCTGAAATAGTCCACTTGAATTTCTTTAATAGACGCTGTTTGTGTAAAAATTGAAAATAATTTAAAATACTTCGAAAAAACCCAATCATGGTTCAATCACAAAACTCACACAATCAAAAGTCAAAAAAGTTCAGTCACAGCCAATAGCACCAATTTGTGCAAATGATGTGATATATAACGTCATAAATATGGCTGACCTTAATTATTACCACTTACTTTTATTTATATAAGTGGATTATAATCAAAAAACGAAACAGGCTATTTCTTTTACAATTTAAGCGTGTAGATTTGTATTAAATTCAAATTTTCATTGTTTAAATACAGAGTTATTAATACTTTTCTTTTAATTTTTTTTAATATAATGTTGCGTATCTAAGCAATAAATTTAAAAAGAAAAAAAATCGATTTTGAGCTATTAATAGTTTATGCTTTAAGGCCTTTTTATCATAATAACTATAAAATTATGTCATTGGGATAAGGGGTGTTGATATTATATTAACATGAAAAAGTGTCGCCACATCTATTTATAAAACGGGCATAATTTTTTTAAAAATTAAAACGTAATTTGAATCTAAAACAATGAAACTTAATAATGCATTATGATGGCATTACACGCATGCAATTTCCACTCATTTTCCTTTTCAAAAGTGCAAACGTTTTATACTATATATTAAACATATTATTTGTCAGAAAATACATTTTTTAATCCTGTTATTGTGATATTCGTTAAATAAAATAGAAGGCATTTTAGTCTTAAAATTACAAAATGAAAACTGGAGAAATACAAATTCACTTAATGCAATTATCATATGTATTATTTTGGATGTTAACTTCAACTGTTAACTTTGTGTACATACCAAACGCCCCCGAATTTATTCCCACAATCAAACTGTTGATTTTTTATTCTCAAGTTTTTGAGTAAATCCCGATATACTATGTGGTAGAAAACAATGATATTGGAAAATGATAATCGAAGGGTCGTTAAGTGATTTTTGAAGAAAGGCCTGTCAGACTGTATGGACATCTGTGAATATGACTTTTATGAAGAAGATAAAGAACTGGCATTCTTTGTTGTAAATGTAATGAAAATAATACTGTCTTAAAATATTAAATAATTAGGCATTGAAAAATTATTAGATCTTTACTGGTAATTGTAAAAAGAAAAAAAAAATATATATATTATATATATATGTTTATATATATATGTATATTTTTTATATATATATATTATATAATGATATATATATATATATATATCATTTTTAAAAGAATGACTACAGATTTTACGTTTTTGCAAGTTTAACACATACATTCTAAAAATTATGAACCGCGTAACAATATTAATTTAAACCTATTCCAATATTTCGAGAAAATTTCAAAACATCAAACATTCCTCATCTTTATGCACATGCAGATACTACAATGATTTTAATTTTTATAGTCAGAAGTATCTGTTTTTTTAATTGAATTATTTTAACTTTTATAAATATATCAGGAAGTCTTAACTTTAAAATACTTTTGCTGCTGGCCCATTCTTTAATCAAGACCTGTTTTAAATTAATGAAAACTTGAATCGTAAATATTCAACTCATACTACACTTCATACTTATAGCCAACATCAAATAAAAAACTATATATTTAAAGAAAAAAAGGCACTCCCTGGGAGAGCTAACCGAAAAGAAATATTATTCATAATTACATAGAATTCATATTAAAGGAAGTAAATAAGACATTTTGATACAATCCTAGAAAAAGAGTGATACCGTACTTATAGATTTTTATAACACGTGCTAAAAAGCTATTTGCGGCAAGCAAAACTATGGTAATCATGAAATAAAATTATTTTCACTGCCTAGATTACATGGTCTGCGGCAAAAGATAATTTGCCGTATCTTTTTCAACTACAATCATTTTCCTCCAAATTAACATTTGATATTTAAAATTCAATAAGCTATCATCTTGTTGATAAAATCATGGCAAAATATCTATGCTCTTAAGTGAGCAATTTTCGAGACATTTTTTATCATTGAAAAATCTGCGTACAATAAGTATTTACACAATATCAATAAAAAAAAAAACCTGTCAAGTGCGAGTATTACTCGGGCTCAGTGGGTTCCATACAATAAATATATGAATTAGTAAGTGTATTATTAAAAAAAAAAAAATCGTTGCTAAAAGAATAATAAGACTTTGAAAAAAACTATACAACGTAGTGTTGGGTATAACTGTATATAATATAAAAGTATGAATGGGTATACCATAAAAGTTCAAAGAGATATGAAGCCTAAATACTATGAAATATTGCTAATCTGTATCACTCTTTTTTAGACATATTCTAATATTTTACGATGAACTTTATTCGATACTGACAATAAAAGTAGTGCATATTTAAACTTAATTTTGCATTTCATAAAACTAAATTCAGCGTAGTTAAAATCTTTTCTTTTTACAGTGTAGCTAGAACAAAACACGTGTTCAAAGTTTAAATTTGGCATTGTGATAAGCGCGCTTCGAAAGGAGGTTGCAAAGCTGCAACAACCCCTTAGTCATCACCGCGTATTCCCAGATTGGTTTTTAATTAACTTTTAGAGGCACGGGAGTTGTATTGAGAGATCCACTCAATGCGAAACTAGTTGCGAATCCAAAAGTTTTAATGTGATTAATTCTATTTAAATTAGTCTGCTTTCAACAATTTGAAGTTTAGTGCTTTTACATTGCTGCTGCCCATCGTTTTACAAAAATATATCATTCAAAGTTGTTATCTGGGGTTTAAAATCCGATGGTTAATAGAGTACGCCGCCTATGTATGTCCAAAACGCCCTTGTCTTTAAGGGTTAATATCTCGGTTAATTGCCGACGATTTTTTTTCGAAAATCTTTAATAACAATGCTTATATACTTCTGAAACGATAGGTACCCCAGAGCTCTTCAACTCATTTGCTTAACGCCCGCATATCGGAATTCGTGGGTAAAGAAAAAATTGCGCTTTTCTCAAAAACTCTGTGACGTAGGGTAATCGCTGTAATTTTCTGCAAGGTTTAAATTAATGTCTGCTACCTCTATTTTTTTTTTCGAAATTCTAGTTTCTGTAGGTTTGGAAATAGATGGAGGGTGGGGGGTATTTTTTCACTACATTTTCGACTGTATCTCTGTAAATATAATACCTAAAATTAAAAGAAATGTATTTTTGAGTTCAGCGTTACGAAAGCTTTCACACGATACCCCACACGAGATGCAAATAAAATATTTTTTTTCTTCCGACTAACGTTATTAGCCCCTTTACGTTTTCCTTAAATATATTTGTGAATGTTTAATAATCTGCAAAATGTAGGTTTAATAGCCTTTATTACTTACCCAATTTGAACTTTCCACGTTTCATATTTTACGAGTAAAATGGATGTGACAGAAAGACAGATACAGGAGAGATTTTGTAATGGTTCCGTTTTAACTTTTTATGTACGGATCCCTAAAAATTGAATAAACATAATGGAGTATATTTTATACAAATATACAGTGACTCTATGCAATTTTGTTTCGTGTATTTTGGATATATTTTGATTATATTTTAATATTATATACTTTTTAAATATTTTTTGAATATATATAAACAAAAAATAGTTAATTATTGAAAATATAACTATAATTATTTTGCCATTCGAACAGCTTCGCTTCCGAAATCGCGATATAGTCGCTAG
This sequence comes from Maratus speciosus, assembly GCA_963932465.1. Taxonomy (NCBI): domain Eukaryota; kingdom Metazoa; phylum Arthropoda; class Arachnida; order Araneae; family Salticidae; genus Maratus; species Maratus speciosus. The sequence continues at coordinate 481,262,770 of OZ010786.1, read as the reverse complement.
ATAGCTTCGCTATTTTCTTGGCAGTACTAAATAATGCTTAAGTAGGAATTAAATTGTAATATTAAGGACAATCTTTAAAAGCATACTGTCAACAGGAACAATTTTGCCAATTTTTGAAAAATATGTTAATTGACGCTATGGGAAGTTGCAGATCCAATTAAAATAGGCGCTAGTGTTTTCTTTTCACAAACAAGACGTGACACTGCTCCCACTCGTTTTTTGTCGTATCAGTTGTTTTATGGCCATTAGCAGTGAAAATATTTTGTAACTGCGAAAGAAGCGATTTTGGACGTCTAAAAAGTGTCCCTTTTCACATTTGTAATCCGAACATAAGTAAACACTGCCTATATTGTCTGATAGAGAATATAATATACCTTCATAATTTTCTTTGGAGCATGATCTAAAGTTATTTTTATGGTTGACAATATTAGTAGCCAAAGTTGCACCAGAAATCTGGGGAAGAGAGAGAAATGTTTGTCAACATAGTGTTTTATTATTTCACTAGGTTATTTCAAACCTTTTCTTCAAATTGGAAGGTTTTCAATTATTATGACACATCTTAAACAGAATCCAAGCAAAGTGTAGTACCAGATGCACAAGCAGAACCCGAACAAGATGCATAACACGAACATGACGAACCTAGTGACGAGTTAGTGCAGGATATTTTTACTTAAGTTGATGATCAATCATCAATGACTGAAGAGATCAAGTTAGCCCAAGATGATAAAAACTTCATACAAATGAACTTCATAAAACTATTAGAAAAAATAAAGGAATTACTTCAACTAAATGAAAATAATTATGGACATCAATTGTTATTTTTTAAGGCAATATATAACAAAAAGTTTTATTTGCGAAGATGGGCTCACGGTTCTTCGATAATATAAAGAATGATTTTGTAAAAATTGTTAAATGAAAGTACTTCAATCTCCATTGACACAGAGGGATTGTAAGTCAGTTTTTCTAACCAGTGGATGCATGAAACTTATTCTGTATAGTAATGAATGCACGTCTGCTAAGTCAAGAAATACTTTTTTCTCATTTGTATGAATTAAGATCTTTAAATTAAGATATTTCTTTATGAAAAAGTTCACTGTCAACTGGCATGCTTATTACACTATTAAATGATGAGAATTGTTTATGCAGTTTGAAGTATTTAAATATGTTTGTTGTGAATATTAATATTTCAAATCCAATGAATTTTAAAAACATTAAAAAAATTATAACCATTGGCTTGACAGAAGAAGTGGTTTTTCATCACAGGTTCAGCATATAACTGGTAAAATATTGCCGATTTCAGACATAAATTGTCATATTGCAAAGTAGGTTTTGTATTTCACAGTGATAAATCTACATGATATATCAGTGATAATGCTATAATAATGAAATGCATTATTTAAACAAAAGTATGACTAATATTATTTGTATTTCAATTACATTTAGCATGAAACCAAAAAAGTGCTTAACAAATGCTTATATACATTTTTCTAATATTTTTCATTTAAAAAATCATCTTTTGCTTTCAGTTGATCATATTAATCAGTTATTCAGTATTTGTAGATTTAGTCAGTTAGAAGTTATGTGAATTTAATCAAAATGCGTAATTTACACGTACTATTTAAAAATTATTTTATTTTACAATTCAGAAAAATAATTATATTTTATTCGAATTTTATTATTATAAAAAATCTTATTCCGTGAACGAAAACTATTTGAACTAAAAAAAAAAAAGATTCAAAAAGTGTCTTCTTTATCATGTAACATTAAATTATATGTAACTAAAGCAAATGTTTTAAATATTACAAATCGCCTTTCTTTTTACAGTATTTTATATGAAACATAAATTTAAATTGCTCTTTTTTTTAAATTTAAAAACACGTTTTTAAGTAAAATATATCCTGTGAATGATATAACATTTTTCAGTCTTTTACATGAACTGAGTTACAAATTAAAATTCATGAACAAATTTGTTGAATAAAAGTGCACTTATTTTAATCGTACTTGTTTTTGCAGACAATGATAGCGAACGGTTTTATTTCCTTCGTTTTAGAATTCATGAATATTTATTCTTTAAATACTATTTCGAACGGTATATTTTTTCATGAAACATTTAAATTGCGTTTCAAAAAGTGAAAAAGCGACACGAGTATTCTAAAAATGTAATTGCCCTTTTTTTAAAATTAAGAGGTATGAAGTTAAAAAAAAAAAAAAAATGTGAAGTCTATAATGTATTTGAGTATGACAATACATTAGAATCTAAGAAAAATAATTGAAGCTTCTTATTTTATAGTTCGGTAATTAGGAAGTATATTATTTAAACTACTGCATTGATTTTGGTGGATGTTTTATAATACATTTTTGCAAGTAATATAATAAAGTTTTATTGACATAATTGTAGTTATATAAATTGCCCAGATTCAGTCGTTGAATTTGTATATACTTACTAAGAACTCGTTATTTATAAAAAATATATATATAAAATTCTTACAGTTGAAAAAAAAAAGTTTTGTTATATCGCCTCTGTTTTGAAATAAGGGCGTAAGGCACATAATTTTTAAAATTGTGTTAACTGTATATGTAGAGTCAGGAAGCAATATTTTATAATATCTAATAAGGGCGTACGTATATGTCTAGTAATGATAGAGTTATGTAGGGCTTAAGGGACAGGTACGACCCGTATATGTAACAAATTAAGAGCTTACGGAGCCACTTGAGCCCCGATTATTAATCATAATTTTTTGCAGGAAAAAACTGGATTTGAAATATACCTAAGTATTATAAATTTACTCCCAAGGGTGTTTACACAGTAAACAGTTACAGGGTGAAGAATTCTTTATTTTGGCTTCTCTTGAAAAATTTATTATGTGTGCCTTACGCCCTTATTGAAGAACACAGGCGCTATTGTAATTTCGTTATAGCATGAAAATTTATAATTATAAAAAACAAAATTTGAAATAAAAAAATATTTTAAAAATTCTCTTTTTATCATTAATACTCTATGTAATAATCACTAAATGTCATAGGTTGTAGTAAACGTCACACTTTTAAAGACTTATCATTAGCAGAAATTTAATGTTATGTTATTATATGAATAGAAAGCTTTTAATAAAGTACCTTTTTTATAAAACTATTTCATGAAGGAAATTGTTTTATCTGTCATTAATAAGAAATTAAGTGCAATTGAAAATTAACAACGGAAAGAAGAATAAAATTATATTTAAAAAATCTGCACTCATCTCAAGTGTAGTTTTATTCTGACCGTCATAGCGAAAAGTTTTATTCACTTTCAGGCTGACACATAAAGATTTATTCGTAAAATACTATGTTGAAAATTTCTTTTTTCTCGGTGACTTTTGAAATAACATTTTGTAGAGATATTAAAGGAACGTGAGAGGTTTTATGAAATGTAATTGCTCATTCTTTTATGAAATAAAGTTTTTTACTTAAAAATAAAATAATTAGAAAATTCATAATGTATTTATGACGAATCATACACTTAACTTTAGAATTTGAAAAAATGCTTCTGTAGATTATTCCTCTGAATGAAAAATTTAATATTTAAACAGTGTTATTGATTTTGGTTCTTGTACTGTAATGCATTTTCGTACAGATCAAAAGACTGATTTAATATTTAACAAAAAATGGATAAACAACTATATTTGCAACAATAAATATAATACATAAAATTAGTATGCGATTGTTTAGAATTTACTTTCACTAAATTACAGAGTCAAATTACCCACTTATTACAGAATCGGCCATACATTATGAGAATATTAATAAATATATATATATATATCAATTTCTCTAGATGAAAAACTCGTTTTCGTTATAGTATAAGGAAGATGACATAATCCTGAAAATAAAATTCATAAAGTTATTTAATATTACGCTGATTATGCTTCTAAATAAAAAAAGAATTTACAAAACTTACCTTTGGTGTTTCGCTATTATTTGCCTGCAAAAAGAAAGGAATTAAAATTCATGTAAAATGCGGGTTAATTTTGTTTTCTATCTGCGATCAACAGTATGGATATCACACATATCAAATGTTGATATTTTTCAAATCTATTATCCTTTTCTTACCTATATATTGCAAGCTTTTGTTTAGTTGCTAAAAACTGCACCAGAATTTAAAATGTTAATTAATTCAACAGCATGGAATAAACACAGAGTGTCTACAAATTGGTTGGGCAATTGCGTAAGTTAAGAGCTTCCGAAATATTAAATCAATTGAACTAGTTGAAAGTAACACTAGTAGTAATATTGCCGATGTTTTTTCATAGATGGCGTTAGGTGTCATAACTGACGTTTTCGCTTAGTGAGCGGAGATGTTATTCAATGGCCACCACGATCACAAAATCTTTCACCGCTTTATTTCGGTGTATGCGGTTTTCTAAAGGATCAAGTGTACAATCCTGCATCCATTCCTGAACTAAAATCAAGAATCTACAATGCGATTAATTTGATCAACATAGATATGCTGACAAATGTGTGGCAAGAAGTTATTTACCGATGGGACATTTGCAGAGTCATGAAATTAAGTTACATCGAACATTTTTGATATTGGTAAACTTGAAGTATCTTTCTATGTTACAGCAATATGTACTTTAATTTTTCTCCTGACAATACCATTCAATAAACCATTCTTTTTGCCCAATTACTTTGCAGAAAACATTGTATTTTATTATAGTGATTCTCATTTAGTATATATAATAATATAATGAAATAATAATTACATTCTAAAGATAATTTGTTAATTCGTAAAATACGCTTTGTGTATCATTATTCCTTTCAAAGACAATGTAATTGAGTATAAAAAAGGCTGAAATGATAGAATGTAAACAGATTGTACAAATGAATTGAACTGAAAAAAAATTACTTTTCCTCTTTTAAACTATAAACGCAAAATTTAATGAAAAATAAAGGGTCTGGATTTTTAGTCTGGATTAAAAATTAAGTGGTATGTCTAGTGTAACACGGACAAGACTGACGATAGAATACCAGAAAAATAAACCTTATTTCCTATAAAGATATAAACACCGGATTACGGAAAACGATTAAAGAAAAATGTTTCATTGAAGTATCTAATAGAGGGATATAAGACTTTCAAATAGAAATAAACCTAATCTTTGCTTCTGGGGTGAGAAATAGTATCTGACAATAAATCATTTTTCTTGTATATGGATAAAATGACAATCAACTAATTTTGGGCAGCAAAGACGAATCAAATGACTTTTGTTAATATATAAATAGGTAATTCAGAATTATTTTTAGCATGTTTACTAGATAAATAAATGTAAATTTAGATATTCTAACCAATAGTCACATTTGTGTTTTAAATATTTTTTCTTTCATTAAAATATACATTTATATCCTATATTAGTGTCACTATTTGTTTTAGAAACACACGTTACCATGAACGATATAAACAATTGTTTCAAAATTTACAATGCAATTGTATTGATTTATAATTTAGATATTTTCAGAAAAATAATAATTGCTATTAATAAATCTAATAATATTTATTAAAATATTTAATGCGTAGTAGTAATAGGCGCAACTATTGTTGATTTATCCACATATATACAAAATCTCGTAGATTAATTTTTTTAATATTGCACCTTATAGGCATCAACTCTTTACTTTAATCGCTTAGAGTTTTTTAATATAAAGAATATTAGAAAAATCACTTGTATAAATTTTTTGATTATATAACAAAATAAATATCGCTTTACATAAGTCTAAATACAGAAATGTTTAAGATGTTGTTTAAAAATTGCAATAGTTAAAAGATATTTTTCAGCTTTAAACAATTAACTTTATTTGGTGTAATAATTTATTTTAAAGTTAAAAGATTTTCCTTAAATTGTAGCCTTGCATAAAAGTAATTTCATCTTTAAAAAATATTATTTCTTTGGAATGCATCATTCTACATAAATATTTGTGTGTTTCTGATTAAAATAAATTTCTGAGATGAAGTTCGCTTTAAATAATTTTTCCTTCAAAAACCACTAAATTTATTAAAGTTTATAATAGATTAACTATCGTAAACAATGAATTACATTCCTTTTCAAAATAAGTATTCTAAAACACTGAAAGACACTGATTTCATATTATTATTTTTAAGATGTTGCTTGTATTTGTATGTTTTATTAAATTTCAAAGGTTTGTTATTTGCATAGTCTTATAAGTACAAATGTATTATAAATCACATTGTAACTGAATAAATAAAATTATTCAGAAGTAAAATTTAGAAAGATTGTCAGAGGACAGATTAATTCAGTGCTTTGTGTATTTTAATATTTCAAAACACACGTTAGTTCGACATTCATTATAATAAAAGAAAGTTTAAGAAAAATAATATTTTTTTAATATTTTTACCCTTTGTTGCATACCGTCCACTACAATGGACAAAAATGCTGTTCTTTCTCCTATATAGACTATTTCATTTACAGTTCTTATTCAAAGCTTATGCTACTCTGTGACATCTATGCTTTCAGTAAAAAAAAGCGAGATAGCAATACAAGTCGGGTAACTTAGCAAATTGGAAATAACAAGTTAAACGTTGGGTATTCGCTAGTTTTCACGTATGCAACAAAGGTTTAGAATATGATATATATTTAAAGTATTACATATATATATATAAAAGAAAAAAAATATCGCGAAGTTGCAAAGACTATTTAAAAATTTCCGACTTAATTTTTAGACTTAATATATTTCTACGTATACAGGAGATTTAAAAATTTAGTTAACATTCGTTAGACAATATAAAAAAAAAATCCGTAATTCTACAAATGTAAAGTTACAGCTTACTAAAATTTTATCTCTACACTGAACAAAAAAAATTAAATCTACAAAAATAGTTTTTGCAAAGCTACAGAAATCGGTCGCTTTCCAAAATAATCTACTAAAATTACAGTAATCTTATTAAATTTATCTGTAACCCGGGTTGCAGTTATATGAAAAGTTCCAGGCATCTCAGTTTTCTAAAAAAATCTTAGTAACATATTTTCGATTGGCGGGTAAAGTGTATATGTTACATGACTTTTTTTGTTGTTTTCGTTACATAAAGCGTTCTAGGAATTAAAGTTTCCAAGAAAAAGTTTAGGAACTTTACAGATTTTTTTTTTTTTTTACAGTAGTAAAAGAATGTCAATAATAAATTTATCATTATTTAAAATTCATGTATACATGAGACATGAAGTATGATATACATATATATATATATATATATACAGGGTGTCTGGTTTCAACGGTGTCCAATGGCTAATTCCTAAACATAGACATTCCTAGTCATAGACATATAGTTCCAATTACAAAAATGTTTAAAATCAGGTAAAAAAAAAATATTTTAAAAGCGATTTGGGTCAATAAAAACATTTCTTAAAAAATTACGAGATTTAAATTTTTATACGGTCCCCCGGTCCTATAAATTATATTTAGTGAAATTTTCCTTTTACACTGACAAGTAATACAAAAAAATCCAGTTATTCTACAATTAAAATTGACCGAGTAATAGCTGTTTAAAGTTGGAGCATATTTTTTGCTGCAAATTGGGGGTCATTCACAAATTTAGTCGAAATATAATTTCATCAGATATATTAGAAAATGGTTGAGAGTAAAATTAACATTGCAATATAAATTTGAAATCTTTAACCATTCTGATATATTAATGCAAAATATACAATTTGTAATAAACATTTAAGAAGAAAGAAAAAACAGATTTTTTGTTAAATAAAATGATGCTAAATTAACAGCCTCAATTCTTTACAAAATGATAAGTATTTTAAAATATTATTAGATTACACTAGCCTGCAAAAGTTGGGTTATGTCATGTTTTTTAGCTTTTGATAATTGATTCTTATATATTCTGTACCGCTGAATCTGAAATTGACCTTAATTTTTAACCATCACATCAGGATTTTTCTCAAATTTTAAAGTTAAAAAGTTCAAATTTAAAATTGAATCTCCTCCCCCATCTCATCGGACCACTCAGCTATTAAGCTGTAAGAAAACCAGGATAGGCAAAAATATAGAATAAATTATTGAATAAAATAAAATAAAATAAAATAAAATAAAAAAGTTTTACATACGTTTTATAGTATGAGATTTTCGCTATATTTTAACTTACACATTTACGATTTGCATAAAAATTCTAACATGATAGTTAAAAATGAAGGTCATTTTCAGATTCAGTGCTAAAAAGTACGTAAAAATCAATTATCAAAAGTTAAAAAAACGCAACCATCTCCTCTACTTTATAGAATCCGATTTTTGTTATTCTTTAAATTTGACAATTTATGATTTGCGAAATATCCTGACATGATAAATTAAAAATTAATGTAATTTTCGGATTCAGTGCTATAAAATACATAAAAGTAAAAAAAAAAAAAAAAAAAAAAAAAAATCAACAATCGCGGTCTTGTATTATCTAATCTAAACCTTTTTCTTAAACTTCTTGGCGATAATTTATCCGACTTTTTTGGTGTCATCCTGTAAAATAAGTATAAATGGTAACCACGGAAAATCATAATAATATTAGATTGTTATTATATTTGCGCCAGTAAGTAAAATGTAATCTCGATCGATATTTAAAAGTGAGTTAAAGTCCGAGTAAAAAATTTTGAACTGGAAAAACATACATAAGATCGTTTAAGTAACATAAAAACTTAAAAAAAATAACATATTTGTTAAAAGGAATCATAAAAGAAACAGCCTCAAATCCTGACACAATAAAACATATGTTATTTTAGCGAATCTGAAACTTAATAAATTTTATCTTAATCGTAATACTTGTACGATTTTTTTCAAAGCGCAGGTACACATGATGAAATGAGATCTTCGTACTTGGTATGTGATCCCTCAAAGCCAAGCCGAACTCATTTGTTTTCAGAGCAGAAAAGTGGCATAAGTCATGCATTTTTAAAGTTTCATAACTCACTCAATTTTAGCATTACATGAATGGGGCTTTTTTTGTCTTACTTGTCAGTGTAATGGGAAAATTTTACTAAATATAACTTATAGGACCGGGGCACCGTATAAAAAATTTAAATTTCGTAATTTTTTAAGAAATGTTTTTATTGAACCAAATCGCTTTTAAAATATTTCTTTACCTGATTTAAAACCTTTTTGTAATTGGAACTATATGTCTATGACTAACGGTTTAGGAATTAGTCATTGGACACCGTTGAGACCGGACACCCTGTATAAGGTTACCGCGACTTTACAAAAAAGTATTTAAAAAATGTTCGGATAGTTATAATATCTTTCTGCTTATATAGGAGATTGAAAAAAAAAAAATATATATATATATATAGTGGTGGACATAATTATAAGACACCTACCTAATTTGACATACAGTGAAAGAAAAGATTCAGAGCTTAAAAATGCTTTATCAAATACGACAAAAACATAAATTTATTCTGTTATCACACGTAATTGTTTTACAGAAATGATATTTTTATAGAGTTTAATAAAAAAAAATTATAAATACCATGGACAAAATTATAAGACACCCTAACATTTTAATTAAAACACCTGCTTTTTTTCGAAAATAATGTGCAATATGCAAATTTTCTGCACGCTGTTATGACGTCAGAAGTTAACTAAAGCAGATGATAACCGACTTCACGCATTTACAAACATGCCACGAGGTACAGAATTAAAAGAAAGTGAAATTCGCGAAATTTGGGGATTAAATGGAACTGGTGCTTCAGTTAATAATATTTCAAAAGTTATTAAACGCTCAAGATGTGCAATTTCAAATGTTTTGAAAAGGGGAATTAATGGATCTGTGATTAAAAGATCTGGACGTACTCCTTGCTTGTCCTCGAGAGACAGACGCCATGTGTTTTCGCTCGCTACACAGAATAAGATGACCACTACAGGCATTAAAAATGCTTTGAAACTGAATTGTTCAAGGAGAACCATTCGCAGAGTGTTGCATAATGCTTCCTATGTGAAATTTAAAAAATTGAAGAAAAAACCACCGCTTCTAAGGCGGCACAAAATGGACCGTTTAAACTTCGCTAAACAAAGTGTGGCCTGGACCTGCAAATGGTACTCTGTGTTATTTTCTGATGACAAAACGGTTAACCTGGATGGTCCTGACGGGTTTCACTATTATTGGCATGATTTACGGAAGTCTCCTTATGTACAAATAAGCCGCCAAATGGATAGAGGCTCAGTAATGGTTTGGGCTGGTTTTTCGGCTCAAGGGAAAACCGATATCGTTTTTGTGCATTCAAGTATGAATTCCGAAAAGTATAAGAATCTTCTTAAAGATCAACTAGCCATATACGGTGAACTTCTTTGTGGCGAAAACTACACTTTCCACCACGATAACGCGTCGATTCATACATCACACGTGACAAAAAAGTGGCTTTCAGAGCAAAGTATCAATGTTCTTCCGTGGCCTTCTCGCTCCCCAGACTTAAATCCCATCGAAAACTTGTGGGGGATCTTAGCTCGTGAGGTTTACCGAAATGGGAGGCAGTTTACATGTGTCGAAGACCTAAAGAATGCTATAAAATGTGCTTGGGAAGAATTGTCTTGCGATATTTTGTTAGAATTGATAGATTCGAGGCCGAATCGTATCTTTCATGTTATAAAAAACAATAGCCGCTCCACCAAATATTGAATAACCATGTTAGAGGGTTTTCTTTTAAACCATTAGTGTCTGCTAATTATGTTGACCACTGTATTTGGAAAGAAAGGTTGGTGTCTTATAATTTTGTCCATTATGTTTTTTAAGTTTTTTCATTAAATTGTATGAAAATGTGATTTCTGTAAAACAATTACGTGTGATAACAGAATAAATTTATGTTTTTGTCGTATTTGATAAAGCATTTTTAAGCTCTGAATCTTTTCTTTCACTGTAATGTCAAATTAGGTAGGTGTCTTATAATTATGTCCCCCACTGTATATATATATATATATATATATATATATATTATTTAAATAGTTTCCCTCTTGCATAGCATTAATACTATGGTAGCGCGTAAAAAAGAAAACAGATTAAGGCTTTGTATAAAGATCCATGAATACATTAATAATTAACTAAAATAAAAAAAAATAAAACTAAAAAAAACCGCATACGTATTTTTTTGAACACGTTAACAGAAATCATAATAAGGAACTTCTACTATTTTTGGAATATTTAACCGTTTGCTGAAATCCTCTTCTTTATATATTAATACTTTATTCCTTTGTGACCGAATAAATCCGATTTGGAATTTTTTTAATTGTATGTTAAAATACATCAACTTAAGCATGTAAAACAGGTCTTTTAAAGTCAACCTCTTTTGTATCTTGTTGTAGCATTGATTTTTCGGTATGTTTCAGATATGAATTATGGTGATACGAAAGATTAAAAATCGAGAGCAATGTTGTGGAAAAGCCAAACTTTGCAAGATATTCTGGTTTTGCGTCCTCACGAAACCAGACCATTTTTTAAACTGCTGTCCAGATTTACGAAATATGTCAGTTTCCTGCTCCAAATTTCCAGCCAGTTTTCAGCCAATATTCGCTGCGTTGAGAGTTCCAGCCTTTTTTGTGTCCGAAGTAGATTTAGGATGTCAGACATCAGCAATCCACTAAGTCAAGACATGACCAAATGCCCTTTTAATGCATTTTCCTTGAACACCATATTCTAATAATACTGCAAGAGCTTCCTGTTCAATAGGAGTATCTTTTTCATGATCTTAGAATTTCTCATTCACGTGGACATAAACGTATTGTTAAAACATCAACTGCTTTTTAACTTCACTTAATAGCAAAAACCTATAATTAAATGACTCAAACTCATCATGTAATAGGTGTAATATCTTGCAGCACAGCAGCAATTTAGGTAATCGAGCTTCATTGTTATTCTGAAACCCGGAATTTTATTCGTGTCACAAATTCTTCAGTTTCTAAAAATAAGCCATTTTTTTTTTCAATTTCCATCCACTTGAACCGAAAAATTTACAACTGGTTTTTAATCGATGAATCAGGCAACTTATGTCATTTTTTCCATGTTTCTCAAGCAGTTTGGCATTATATTTTAACCCTCTCGATGCGTTTTTTAAAAATCAAATAGATTAAAAAATTGCGAATTTGTTTTATTATCGATTTCAAATCTACACATATTTTAGAATTACAATTATTATTTTTTTTTTGTAAAAGAGTAATGTAGAATTAATAAATTAGATCATAAAAATAAAGATCGTGGAAAAAGTGGGTTCAGCAAATTTCGTAATTTTTACGTTGCCCGTGGAAATCGCGGGATGCGCAGCGAGAGGATTATGCTTTTTGTGATATTGAATTTGTGAAAACAACCATAACATTGTTATTATCTTTCCAAAAGTCCTTGAAATCTTCTTCATATCTTTTTGGGGCTAATTCTTCTTATTTCGAGGGAGGATTTTGGCTTAAACAAAGTCCAAGCAACTATTTTAAACGCACCAGTATGATAGTTTAAAATAAGTTCATTTCTATAAATTTCCTTACTTGACAATACTTGTCAGAAACTTGGCTTTACTAGAACATTTACCAAATTCATATTAATAGCACGTTGTTCGTTTTCAATTGAAATTTGCGAGTTATATTTTTTCTTTTATGATTATGTGATTTTTACGTTAATTCATTCAAAATAATATGCCTATTACACTGCACAGGGGAAAAATACTGGTTCTTACAACCTCACATTTTTTTTTATATAACATGTTAAAATTAATTATAACCTAGTAATATTAACTGTTATAAAGTAGCACAAGGATACTAGAAATAAAAATAAAGCTTTTAGTTTGATATAGTCTATTTTCTGATGCTTTTAAAAGGATGAACTTAAAACATAAATTTTGTGTACAAGAAGACGGTTGCCATAAAACAAAACTGTTACATAGTAGTCTTATTACTTTATTATTTACTCGATTGCAATGTCACATACGCAAAATGGTTACTTCTGAATGCACAGCGTTATTGCTGGAATGAAGATTTAAAAGCCATTTGATCCATGCGATTTTTCCCTTTGGGCTTTATAAAAGATCGTGTGTACGATTCCCCGCTGCCTAATGATTTGACAGAGTTGAGACACAGAATTGAAAGGCTTTTACTTCCGTTCTTGTTAATCGAAATGTGTGGAAGAATTGGACTTTAGGTTGGATGTATGCCGTATAACTATATGTGCATATATTGAACATTAGTAAGAAAAACTAGGTTAGTATACCTTCAATTTATTGTATGATTTGTTGCAAGTAGTAATATACCATAAGTTATAATATACCATTGAAACTGGGACATTAGTTTATGGACACATTTTATTTTTATATACTATGTACGATAGGAAAAGAATATAGTAATGACGTTTGTAAAATCGTGTGTGGTAGTGAAAAGTATGGAGAAATGATAAGTAAATATAAATGGTACTTGAGCAAATTTTATAAAAATAAACATAAAGCCTACATAAAGTTGGTTTAGGAGTCTAAGTTGTTATCCATTTGAAGTACAAATACAGGCAATATATTGAAGATGTATTAGTTTTTCGACTTTTGCCATATCTTAAATGTAAAATAGTGATCCTCATGTTCCATATTTACTCTTATAAATTTGAAAATATGATATTCAATCCTTAATGTATAAAAAGAGGAAAGATTAAAATTAAATTCAGTAAAGGAAACCCAAGTCTAAATAAATGCAATTAAATGGCTAATATAACGTAATAATGTAAAACTATATAAGATAACACATACATAAAACGCTTTAAAAAGTTCTAACCCCAGTATTTTAAAGACATGTTTAAAAGGATTACATACTGAATATTTATAACAGTATTTATATTAGAAAATATCATCTTAACTTAATACATGAACATCGAACTAAATATAAACAAAAAAGTTTAAGACATGTAATAAATTTTATTCCATAACGTTTTGTAAACGAAGAAAATATTATTATATAATTTGAGAATGTAAAGCAATCTATATTCTTTTACATTTTTCAAAATTAATATTGACTAATTTAATTAAAATATAAAATGTAATTTTAAACGAAAATAAAATTACAAAATTTTATGATGAAAATTTTACCTGAACTTTGCTTGTGAGTTTAACACGGGGTTTATAATTAACTGAAAACATTCAAAATTTGCATATGAATATGAAAGACTTCATAATTTATATGCACATATTACTTACAATTTTGCATTAACAAAAGTTTCCAGAACGAAGATTAAAATAAGTTTAATAAAAATGTTATAAAAAAATTATTTTGTTTCGAGCATTTTATTAATCCGTGTTGTGTATGTTCAACATGTTAAGTAAGGTTAAATATATATATATATATATATATATATATATTTAAAAAGAAAATATATATACTACATTTTTATTTTAAATTAAAATTTACTAAATATGAAATATAAATGCGATGTTCCCATGAGTAAACATTATTTGAAATTTGTGTATGAGTGATTTCAAAAGAAATCTTTGACTTAATTAACTTACATTTGCCGCTGGTGCAAAACACACCATTTTCTTTTTCCTTCTTTGTGAAAATACTTCTCTACATCAACAACAATATTTTTTTTTTCATATAAAAAAGAATTTTTGTTGTGAAAATCGCTCATGCTGGCGTCAAGCTTATGCATTATTGGCATCAAATTACATTGTTGGACAGCATATGTAAAATCAAACACCCCCCCCCCCCCCCCAAAAAAAATAAATAAATAAATAAATAAATGTATCATAAATGCAGTTATTTTTAAACTTATTTTTATCTTTAATAGGTCATATGATAAAGGAGTATAATATTAGTCGGATATTATCAATCACTGCTGTCGGTGGGTTTTTGCATTGTATCTTAAACCTTAAATTAATAAATTTAATAACTGTTTCTTTGCAGTTACGCCGGTAGTATGAACCATTTTTTTTATAAAATACAGGTATGAAATAAAACATTATTGTGGCGGTCAAAGGTTTAGAATCCAATTTTTTTCTATTTGTCCAAGAAAAAAATTTATATCGAAAAAGTTCTCCCTCGTTGTTTAGTAACATAGGAAAACTGATTTATTGATATCATTGCTAGACACGAGATAATATATTACTATTATTTTCCTATTTGTTAATATAAAATTTTTGTTTAGAATTTATTTTATGCAACTTCTATTTTTACTTAAAGAATAATCTAAATACTATTTGTAATACAAAAAATCGTGCTTTTTCTTGTAAAGAAATGCCTTCTATCCTGTGTAATATTTGTTTAAATGTAATAATTTCCCTTTTGCTTCTCAAACTATTGCAAAGAGAACAATTGAAAATAAAGTAACAACCACAAAAAAATTGAATATGTTTTATACGAATGGCCGCAAAAGATAAGCTCAGATATGAATACCAAATGCACTTTCCTATACGCGATCAAAATTGGTGTTTAGAAATTTTGAAAATTGCTTCTTACTGGGTTATATAGCAATTATACTAGATGAAGGTCGCGAATACATGTGAATAATTATTATATTCGGTCCATTAGAGTGCAAGAAAACTTATACTCGAGTTGTAATCCATTGGTCTAGTCATAGTAAGTGGTCATATTTTAAAGAAATCGAACGAATGGCACATTCTTGTGATACACTCTTAAAAATAAATACATAAATTTACACACTGATTTAAGTAAACTGATGCAACAAAAGTTACTTGTGGTGTGTAAATTTCCAAATACAAGCATGGTGTCTCAATTTTAAAAGATGCATTACCCTGTGTGCTTTGGTAATATCACTTTAAGTTGCTATAATGGCTAAACAGTTATCAGATAACCGTGAAATACACAGTTTAATGTGCAAATTACACAAGAGTACATATATAGCTGTGTAATACAGAAAACTACAGGTTTGTGTGTAAAAATATTATAAAATTAAATTATTATAAATGTAGAACTAATTTTTTTTACGGTATCAAAACAAAATTTCTCGAAGAACAAACTTATATACTCGGAGTGTTTTGTAGTCTTTATAACATATTTAATTTAAGACTACAAAACAGTCTACAATTCATTGTGGCTACAACAGTGTACCCGCAATTTTTAGAAGCAGGATTGTTTAAAATTATATTTACAGCATGCCAACTTTCTGTTAGATTTATCTTAGAGTCCCAGAATTTTATAGACAAAGTTATAGACAAAAAGCCTGTATAATTTGAATAAATACACTGTAACAAATTCGTTAAAATACGTGAATTATACTGCTATTCGTGGCGACAGTACCATTTGGTATTTTATCGGGTGTTTTTATTTCTGAATTTCAATCATCACTTTTCTAAGACACATTTAAATCAACAGTATAAATTTGCTTTTTATTTAAATCTACAGTATTTAAGAAACTCTTACGCGAAACGGGATGCGAACTGTGCAGCTGTAACTTTCGAGATCACCACATTGAGCAATCAGCTACGATTATACATGCTAAGTTTTTACGTATCGTTATTTATTGACAGCAGATGAATATGCATATTCCTGTGCAATATTCTTACACATATTTCTGGATAACGTTCTTTTCTCACGCATATATCAGTGTAATATTCTTACACGTATTTCTGTATAATATACTTTCTTAGACATACTTCTGCGAAACGTGCAAAACATACAGATTTTTGAAAAATATGCAAAATGCATAAATTTACAGTAACACGCCAATTCTTTTAAAAATCCTTACAATTTTCTACATTTACACACTTTTTTGTGTTAAAGAAGAGATAACGAATAGCATACATAAAAAAAAACATATAAACACACATACAGACAGTAATGCGTTTATCACAATAGCGTAATTTGTATGATTACTTATATAAATATGTAAACGTGATTTATTTACAGACTTATTTTTTAGAGTGTAGATGAGAAATTGTCGCGTTATGTAACCCGACATAGAAACATTGAAATGGGAATACAAATTACTCTGTGTAATAATACATATACATTATGCTGGCCATTTAGAGGTTAATTAGTTTTTAGTATTATTGTATTCTTATATTAAATGTTCATAAGTAGTGATTCCCAATTTTAATAGTAAGACAGTATTATATTATTATGGAGAATTTTCGTTATATTTTGGATATTCCCTAAAATTGACCAGTGATAATGGGAAATCGTTCTCAAGGTATGATTTGCTAGAATTCATTGGATCAAATGGAATTAACTGAATCAATCATACCATGCTTCGTCCGACATAAAATCAGATACTTAATCTAAAACTAAGAGCAAAATTGACTTATAAAGTTGGACAAAAGCCACATAATATTGTTGAGTTGTTTTTCTGAAAATCATTCTACCCCCGTTCATTGATTAGTAAGAGCCAGAGGATTTATATTTCGAAAATCAGATGAACAGCCTTTCATGTTATATTACCATCAACCAAAGGTACAGTGACATTTGTAGAAATTCAATCTTCATGAAGAAAATAAAACTACTGCAAAATAAAGAAAGGGATAAAGGGAACCGATATTAAGAAAATGGGGAGTAGGCAAATTAAATAGCTTTGACGAAAATAATCTGTTCACGCCATATAAATCCATTTAGGCATAATCGAATGATCATATTAATGGTAACAGAAAAAGATATAAACGTTGGTCAGCAACGTAAGGAATAGAATGATTGTAACAAGTTTGAAAGTATTAATAGAGGCAGATTGCCTGGGTATATTGAAAATATAAAAGAACAAATTGGCTGAGAGACTCCAAAATTTAACCAATCTCAGATTAAGTGAAACATTTTATCAGAAACACACGCAAATGAAGATTGTGATAACACTCTAGTTAATTTTTAAATGGCAAGTCTGTTAAAAACTTTGATAACGACTTGTTAAAAAATTCTAAAACTGTAAAAAAAAATTATGTCCAGAGAATAATTTTTTCTGCATATACTTATCTAGATAACAGTCAATTAGCGCGTAGAAGTAGCTGTTGTAGTAAAACAATGGTTTGTTTGAACTATGAAGAGAATGAATAAAAAGATTTTATGGTAAAAAAGTAGGAGTTATATTTAATAATTCTGTATTGTCGCACATATCTTTTATTATAAGTTTCGTAATCTTGTATCTTATACTATAATGCGAGCAAAAATTGTGTGTGTGTGAGTATGTAAATTTTATCTTAAAAACGGCTCAAACGATTTTGACGAAATTTTGTATTTTATCATTTTCGGACCGATAAGACCATTGGGCTAGGTCACGTGTTCCAGAAAATTCGGTTAGTGGGTCATTTTGGGTCATAATAGGTCAAGTTCAAGCTAATTATATCTAAAAAATGAATCAATAGATTTTGAATACATTTTATATCCAACCGTTCTTCGGCACGAGAAAACTATTGGGCTAGGTCACATGTTCGAAAAATTTCGATTAGTGGATCATTTTTTGGTCACTATGGCTCAAGCCAATTTTATCTAAAAAACGGCTCTAACGATTTTCACTAAATTTTGTATTCTTTCGTTTTGGATTACGTGAAGACCAACTAGCTAAGTCACATATTAGAAAAAATTGGATTAGTGGGTCATTTTTGGGTCACTGTGGGTCAAGCAAAGTTTATCTAGAAAACGGCTTTAACGATTTTGACAAAATTTTGTATTTCACCATTTTCGGGCGCGAGAATACCATTGGGATAGGTCATGTATCCGAGAAAATTCGATTAGTGGGTCATTTTGGGTCATAATGGGTCAAAGTCAAGCTAAGTATATCTAAAAAACGGCTCAATCGATTTTGACCAAATTTTATATCCAACCGTTTTTCGGCACGAGAAAACTATTGGGCTAGGTCTTATGTTCGAGAAACTTCGATTAGTGGTCATTTTTGGGTCACTATGGGTCAAGCCAATATTATCTAAAAATGGTTCTAACGATTTTGACTAAATTTTGTATTTTGTCGTTTTTCGATTACGAGAAGACCAGTGGGATAAGTCACATATTAGAGAAAATTCGATTAGTGTGTCATTTTTGAGTCACTGTGAGTCAAGCAAAGATTATCTAGAAAACGGCGCAAACGATTTTGACGAAATTTTGTGTTCTATCGTTTTCGGGTACGAGAATACCATTGGGGTTGATCACATGTTAAAAAAAATTCGATTAGTGGGGCATTTTGGGTCACAATGGATCAGGGTCAAGCTAATTGAATCCAAAAAAGACCCAAAACATTTCGAGAAAATTTGGTAAAATACAGTTTCCAGGCATGAGATGACCATTGGACTAAGTCAAATGTACGAGAAAAATCTATTAGAGGTCATTTTGGGTCATAATGGGTCACGGTCAAGCTAATTATATCTAAAAAACGGATCAATAGATTTTGACTAAATTTTATATCCAACCGTTTTTCGTCACGAGAGAAATATTGGGCTAGGTAACATGTACGAGAAAAATCGATTAGTGGGTCATTTTGGATCATAATGGGTCAAGGTAAAGCTAATTATATCTAACAAACGCCTCAATAGATTTTGACTAAATTTTATACCCAACCGTTTTTCGTCACGTGAGAACTATTGGGCTAGGTACATGTTCGTGAAAATTCGATTAGTGGGTCATTTTTGGGTCACTGTGGGTCAAGCAAAGTTTATCATGAAAACGGCTCTAACGATTTTGACAAAATTTTGTATTGTACAATTTTCGGGCACGAGAATACCATTGGGATAGGTCATGTGTCCGAGAAAACTCGATTAGTGGGTAATTTTGGGTCATAATGGGTCAAGGTCAAGCTAATTATATCTATAAAACGGCTCAATCGATTTTGACTAAATTTTATATCCAACCGTTTTTCGGCACGAGAACACTATTGGGCTATGCCACATGTTCGAGAAATTTGGATCTGTGGGTCATTTTTGGGTAACTCTTACTCAAGCCAATTTTATCTAAGAAACGGCTCATACGATTTTGACGAAATTTTGTATTTTGTCGTTTTTTGATTACGAGAAGACCAATGGGATAAGTCACATATTAGAGAAAATTCGATTAGTGTGTCATTTTTGGGTCACTGTGAGTCATGCAAAGTTTATCTAGAAAACGGCGCAAACGATTTCGACGAAATTTTGTGTTCTATCGTTTTCGGGTACGATAATATCATTGGGGTTGATCACATGTTTAAAAAAATTCAATTAGTGGGACATTTTGGGACACAATGGGTCAGGGTCAAGCTAATTGAATCCAAAAAAGACCCAAATGATTTCGACAAAATTTAGTAATATACCGTTTCCGGGCATGAGATGACCATTGGACTAAGTCAAATGTGCGAGAAATATCGATTAGAGGTCATTTTGGGTCATAACCATCATTTGGGTCATCCAGCCGTTTTTCATCACGAGAGGAACACAAGCAAAGTTTATGTAGAAAACGGCTCTGACGATTTTGACAAAATTTTGTATTCTATCGTTTTCGGGCGCGAGAAAACCATTGGGCTTGGTCGCATGTTCAAGAAAATTCAATTACTGGGTCATTTTGGGTCACAATTGGTCAGGACCAAGCTAATTGAATCTAAAAAAGCCCTACATTTTGCCAAAATACGGTAATAAAGCGTTTCCGGGCACCAGATGACCATTGTGCTAAGTCGCATGTTCGAGAAAAATTGATAAGTGGGTCATTTTGGGTCGCTGTGGGACAAGCTATTTGTATCTAAAAAACAACTCAAACGATTTTGTCAAAATTTTGTATTATACAGTTTCTGGGCATGGGAAGATCATTGGGCTATGTCATATGTTCAAGAAAATTCAATTAGTGGGTCATTTTTGGGTGTCTGTGTTTCAAGCTAAACGTATCTGAACGTTAATTAAAAAGCGGCTCAAAACATTAGGGCAAAATTTTGTATTATATCGTTTCTAGGGCGGCACGAGAAGATCATTGGGTTAGGTCACATGTTCGATAAAACTCGATTAATGGGTCATTTTTGGATCACTGTGGATCAAGTTAATTTTATCTAGAAAACAGCTTTAATGACTTTGATTAAATTTTGTTTTCTATCGCTTTCGGGTTCGGGAAGACCATTGGTCTAGGTCGCATGCTCAAGAAAATTCGATTAACCAGTCATTTTGGGTCACTATGGATCAATATTTGGCTAATTTTATCTAAAAAATGGCTCAAATGATTTTGACAAAATTTCTTATTGCACCATTTCTAGCACGAAAAGACAATTGGGATAGGTCACATGTTCGATAAATTTAGATTAGTAGGTCTTTTTTGGGATACCGTGGGTCGTGCTAAATTTATCTATAAAATAACGTTTGCGATTTTGACTAAATTTTGTGTTCTATCGTTTTCGGGTTCGAGAAGAGAATTGGTTATGTCGTGTGTTCGAAAAATTTCGGTTAGTGGCTCCCTATGGCTTAGGACAGGGTCGGCAAACCTATGGCACGCGTGTCGATCTTGGCACGTAATAAAACTTCTCTGGCACGCGTAAAAAATTATATACTCAGTTTATGGAGAACAAACAATCCATTTTATGTTTTTTTTTTTTTTTTTTTTTTTTTTTTTTTTTTTTTTTTTTTTTTACAACAAAAAAATATAGTTTCGTGTAACAGGTATATAATTTACATTAAATTAAAACGTTACTTTTGAATTAAATAAAATATTATAAATTTCATTGAAAGTGCCCGGTAGCGTCATTTAATCGCCAAACCATTTATCATTGTAGTGTTTTCCAAATCGTTTTGCTTCTCTATAAAATTTCAAAGGTTCTATTTCAGAAAATTGAATTTTAAGAGATAGTTTGTATAGTAATATACCTAAATGACACGCTTCTACTTCAGGTTAGGTTTCATTTTATTTAGGTTTAAGGATTTAAGTTATTTTAGTTTTTATTATATTTAGGTTTTAACTTTAAAAATTCAATATTAAAGTGTTAGTGTAAATAATTATGTATCTGTTGATCCTGAATCTACCAGAAGAGCTAAAATGACCTTACTCCAAAGCATACAATAAACGAAAACTCATTTATTGATTATTAATACGGAATTCGATAAGACATGGTTATAGGAATAAATACAGCCTAATAAATAAGTTAGGAATCGAATTTAGTATAAGTGTAAAAATGTTTAAGTAAAATTTCTATAAAATATTAATTGTTGGATTTTTTCTAAGTTAAAATGTTTCTGGCACTTTAGAATGTTGGCACATAATAATCATGCCAATTTTATCTAAACAGCATGAATTATACAATGGTAATGAAATATCGAATTGAACACAAGGCTAAATTTGACCGAGTTCAGCTCCTGTTCAACCCTGGACAGGGGTTAGATTGGACATGTTTCAATATTCATAAAAAACATTTCTAATTTATAAATTAGTATATTTGAAATAATTCAATTTTATTTAAAGATTCATTAAAACATGACTGTATCAGATTAGCGAAAGTAGCACATATTCCTACACTCAATGGATATCGATCGAATACGAACGAAAAAGTCCCATTTATCCCCCAATACTGTATGTAACAAGTTGGAAATTGCACGTGAAACGTGGCAATTGAGGTGCGTTCGTACTATAACTAGTTTTATAACTAGTTTTGTAACGCATATCATGCTGAATGTATAGCTTAGTGCACTTCATAACTCCATATCGATTTCGTTCTGTTCGAAAAGCTGTAGCATCATTAAAATGGACTCGAAATAATTTTGTTTCCATCAGCCGTAATATAACAGAAAACTTTGACTGTCCATGTAATTCAACTATACATCCGATTTCCATGAAATTTGAAATGACTCGACAAAATTTTGCATCAATTATATATTTAAAATTTCAGACCATTCGGTTGGGTAATTTTTTTTCTGTTGTATGCGGACGGATGGACAGATAACAGACGGACCGAACGACGACTATTGGTGTTACGTACTTATGAAATTATGAACACACTTACAAATGATATTATAAAGATATTTAAAACATTATTAGTAAAGAAAACTTACAAATAATAACTTTTCTTCGTATAGTTTTTTATTTATGAATATTTATAAATTTTCTATTTAAAATTTAATTATAGGAGCTTATTCAATAAAATTCAAACGTACGCGTTTAACACGAATATGAAATATGTTACATATTATAATGATTATGTTTTAATAATTTCTGTCTAATTTATACACTGTTTCAAACATTGACCTTTTATGTATACTGTTCATAAGTACCTTTCGAATACTGTCAATAGTAATTAAATACTGACATCTATGACACTTGAAATATTTTATAATTCATAATGGATAATTTAATTAATCTCCAATAACCATTAATTTTGTTAAGTATTTTCATTTATATGAACCCAAGTTTTATTCATTAGTGTTTTAATTAAGATGAAAAATCCTAACTTAAATTAATTATTATTTAAAATTATTAAGCTTGGATTTTATAACAGCAGTCAGAATTAATCTCTATTCGTTACTATTTATTTGAAATGCACAGGTATTTTATAGTCATATTTTTATTTATATCTTACATTATGTTTAATGATATGTTGTTTTTCAAAACAAATATATACTACAAGTAATACTCATGAAAAAATCATAAAAAAAGAAAGTGGAAATATAAATCACGAAACATATTTTTTTTTTCTTTTATCACGAACATGCATAATATATTAAAGCTATATTTAACGAAAAATAAGAATATCGGAAAGCAGATAAAAATAACTAAACTTACAGATATTGGTTCATACAAAATTATAATTAAAAGATAATGAAAGTATACCAATTTACTAAATAAATTATAAAAAAATATAAAAATGTACTGTAGGTCATCATTAAAAAGCAATATAGATCTCATCTAAAACAGTAATATTTCCGAAAATAAAAAAATGCATAATAAATATTTCTGAAATATTAATCTATATAAAAAAATTAAAACATTTATGTTTTCTTTTTTTAATGACATATTATATTTTAAAGAATTCTAAAGAGTATTGTTATAAAATATGATGACTTCTTAGCCAAAATAAAATAATTTAAACATATTCTAAGACACTTATTTAGATATTATAGAAATTTTGCGTAATCCAGATACAGAATTTTTTATCTGTTTCTTTATAAAGTGTTTATAGAATTTCTACATTATAAAACTCAGAGAAATAAAAATTATAATTTCTTTTGCGTATATAAAGTCTTCATTTAGGTTTCTCATCACAATAGTTTCATTTGGAAATGTAGTCTTCATTTAAAAACATTTTCTAGGAAAAAAATCAAATTTTATACGTCGATTAAGCAATAAAAATTTATTTATCATTTCACAAATGTACTTTCAATAAAATGACTTGTTTTTCAGGCGTATCAATTTTTTTCAAGTAAAACTTGTTGCAGTAAATTTAATAGGTATACATTTAATAATCTGGAGAAACACCATTTAAAACATATTTTTTACATTTCTTTCGTATTCCATTTAGCAAATGCGTTTAAATACCATATATTTTGTTTGTCCGTCTTATAATAATTGCTTGATATTCACACACTGTTTTAATAAGGTAGAAAGTAACAATTTATATTCAGTCTGTTTACGTAAATATGTAAAAAGACAATGTGAGAAAGATTTAGGGATAAATTTTGTTTTTCTAATGATAAACATGCAAAACATTTCGCATTCATGTTATTCTTTTTTATTTTTCTAAAAGTTCTTTTATATTTACAGTGAATAGGTTATACAAAGATCGAATTTGAAATAAAATTATATAGACCGCTTTAGAGTGCACGGAATTTAACCCTTAAAAAGCCCAAGTCTTTCTTTCAAACAAAGAGAATTAAACATTATCTTATGCAGAAAAATGTTTCCAAACATTTAGGGGAGAGTAGCCATATTTTGACCGCCGCTTCAATTGGACCGTTACCATTCTGTCGTTAATTACAGGAAGAGACTCCATCTACCGCTGAAATCCTACTCATCAAAATGACGTCAATCATGATTAGAAGAAGCAGCCGCCTACCACGTGCTGTTTTCATACAATTAAAAAAAAAACCTAAAGTTAGCTAATTTTTTCCTACTAAATGTAAGTGAATATTTAAAACTAAGGTAAGTTGTTATGTTTTCACATACATATATGAATTCATCTGTTTATTGTGCATATTTTTCACGCGGATTTGTTTGGTTTCGTTTTTGTTCTTAGTTTTGAAATTAACTATTTTAAAAAATGGCCCAGTTGCCGTAATTGGGCCAATTTAAGTTGCTTAAATTATACCAGATATGCGATCATAAATTTGAAAAGTAAGTAATGAATTTCGAGAGACGGTACGCTCTGTACACTATTTTTTTTAATATTTCATAATCGATTACTATCTCCATGCAACTTCTTTTTCCATATCTAGATTAAATTTTTTATACAGTTTAGCCCTACATAAACGTAACAAAATTTTTACATGTCGATGCAATACATTTTGTTTGCAATGTCTTTTATCTTGTATGTAATTGTATTTATTTATTTTTATTCTTTATTCCTACGGCATATTTGATTTATAGAGCTGAATTGAAACATTTTCTTCCTGCAGGATTTTTGAAATGGAAGACTTTTTACAGTTCTGGAGGGTGAAATTATAGTTTTTTGCCATTAAAACGCATAAAATCTCAAACCTTGATGAAAATGTTAAAAAGACATAGACAAACTGTCTGGAAGAATAACACCCGTGACAGCAAAAGCTGTTAAAGTTATATGAAACAAAAAGCAGACAGTAAGTTGTGAAGAAATTAACCTGTAACAAGTCTGCAGCTACAAATCCTCCCCAAAAGCAAAAAAATCCTTAGAAATGTTATTTCCCTTGCTAAATTCAGTTAAATCAAAGTACAGAGGGAGACAAAAAACAGTTGTGTTAACATTATCGCCATATAAACTAAACCTTGAAATGAAATAAATAAATAAATAAAAATAATAAAGACAAAAAGGAAGTTTTCACAGCACAAAAGCAATTGGAACATCGAGTTTTAAAAAATATGTGTAATGCAATTAGCAAGAAAATGATGGAATAGAAGAACTACAAACATAATGAAAAGAAAACTTAAGTTGCAAAAAAAAAAAAAAAAGTCTGATAATTCAGAATCTAAAAAGAAAAATCTAGACAGTGATGATTGGTTTTGCCTAATTTGTAAGAAAAATAAAATAGCAGAAATGATTCAGTGTTCAGATTGCCATATACGGTTCCATGTTGTGTGCGCTGGAAAACCAAAACAATAAACAAAATTCATGTATAAGCTTTGCATCACTCCTTACATAATATTCAAGTAACTGACAATTATTTCCATAATTTCTATTCTTAATTACTGATAACTTTGATTTATATTTTGAATAAATTTTGATTTAAAAAGATTACTCTTATTTTCAGATATTTGATTTCATTATATTTCATTGCTGTTATTTTGTTTGATTGTTCCTTAATCGCAAACTTTGCTTTTAATAAAATTAGTTTATTCCCTTGTCATTAAAACAACCTGATATTATTTGGTCCAATTTAGAAGACTGGGGGTCCAATTTAGGCGACCAGTTGATGAATTTGGACCACTTTTGACGAATTTTTCAAATTAAAATAAAATTTAAGATTTTCAAAAAGAAATTGATCTAAATATTTATTTAGTTAGTAGATGAATAGAGTGAACCTGTGTAATGATCTTTTGCAGATATTCCAAAAATTAAGTGAGTTACACCTGAAAATAAGTGAAATGGTCCAAATTCGGCAACTCTCCCCTATGTTTCATATTAATTATAAACACGTACAATCAGTCGTAAAAAATGTAACTTATGTTTTTAGCACATTTCATAAATTCAGTGGATATTTACAAAACGCAAAGAATTAATATGCATGTAAAAGTTAAGAATTCCGTTCTTGTGATTTTAGCATGATTGGCACATGATTAGGTTAATAAATCTTAGATTTAACATCGATCGTATTCAAATTTCGACGATTTGAAATCTGGCTTTAGTAACTTATGTAAATGGTTTTTTTTTCTTCTTTTTTTTAACAAAATGCAAACTGCAGGATTTCATAGACAATGATACATGATCGCAAATTCAGCAAATACCAGTTCAGTCTATCCTTTATTTCTATATATTTTAAATTAGATATATTTTTCTATCGACAGATTCTATCGACAAATCTACAGGATTTCATAAACAATGACTAGCGATCGATAATTCAACAAACGCCGCGTCTAAAAACTGTGCTTGATTTAAATACTTTTTTTAATCGGAAGTACGTTTATATTGACGGTTGTTTAAGAGAGAATCGCAAAACCTCTAATTTTCACCACCCATCTACTATTAGACACATGTTCAACAGAAGGATTTCATAGACAATGATACATGATCACAAATTCAGCAAATACCAGTTTAGTCTGTGCTTTATTTCCATATATCTTAAATTAGATATATTTTTTCTATCGACAGATTCTATAGACAAATCTACAGGATTTCATAAACAATGACTAATGATCAACAATTCAAGAAACGCCACGTCTAAAAACTGTGCTTGATTTCCATACTTTTTGAAATTGGAAGTACGTTTATATTGACAGTTGTTTAAGAGATGATCACAAAACCTCTTATTTTCACCACATATTTACTATTAGACACATGTTCAACAGAAGGTCAAATCTACAGGATTTCATGAAGAAAGTCTATAACGATCACAAATTGAGCAAATACCTATTCTGAATTCAGTCTTGACTTCTATAGCTCTTGACATTAATAGTACGTTTCTATGGAAATTTGTTTAAGGGATAATCACAAAACCTATATTTTTCGTCACCCATTTATTAGATTCATATATGTTGAACATAATGCAATCTACAGGATTTCACACACAACGACTAACGATCGCCAATTCAACAAATGTCACTTCTAAAATCTGTGCTTGATTTCAATACTTTTTTGAAATTAGAAGTATGTGTCCCTCAAGATACTTGCAGATGTAATCCTTTGTTTTACAACACACATGTATTAGAATAGATACATGTGTTTTCTTTCATTGAATGAATATAAATACAAATAAAATGTGTTGGTTTTGTAAAATTTTATTCGATAAAACCGAAACATGAAACATAAAAATATCACTAACATATTGTACTCAAAAATGGACATATTAAAAGTATTTTTGCCGTTAATATGTAAGATATTTCTTACTAATTGTTTAATGGCTCTATATATTTTTAAATAAATAAAGCAATATTCATTTACTATACATATGGAGTTAAATAAAGAAGGAAGTTCTTTAAAAAAATAAGATGGCAGAAAATTAATCGTTTCCAAAATTTACAATTCTACAAAATTACAATTATTTTTATAAGAAAATTACAAACAGTTGTACAAAATCTAGAAGAAAACCATATGATTCCTTATTTAATTCTGCCAAAAGTTATCATATAAAAATGCATTTGGTACCAATCTATTAGTAATAGCATATGCTTAATAATGCTATACTCAGGGCTGCAACGGGCGAGTATTTTTCTATGCTATTCGTACCACTATAAAAAACAGATTTTGTAGTATATTTCTCTATAGCAGTATATTTCGCTATCATGTAGTATATATCTCTAGTAAATATTCTCGAACGCTATGTCAATAACTTTTGTTTTTAGAAAGTGATTTGAAGTAGAATCATAAGATAATCGCTTGTAAAAGCCCTGTATAGTTAAATTTTTATTAAGATTTTTCTACATACAGAAATTGCAAAAAACTTTAAAAATTTCAATACAAACAAGTACTTTTGACATATTAAGTATCTTCATAAAATTTACATTCTGATTACAAAGGGGACTTGGCTTTTTAACATAATTTAGAAATTATACAACTTTAAATTTTGACTGCAAATGTTAAATATCATGAAAAATTGTGACAAAATAGTTTTCATTACATGAAGTTATTTATGCATAACTCAAGAAGAATTATTCAACGGATAGAACTATTATTTTGGATTTGCATATTTATATTTTCAAAAAATAAATGCCTATGCAGAGTTTTATTGCTTACATGATATGCTTTTTTATCAAAAATAATTTCAAAATATATTTTTTAATTAACTAAAAAAAAAAAAAAAAAATTGTAGCCTATATTTTTAAAAACAGAATTCAATTTCTGTAAATTTTGAATATGACAATGCAAAATTTCAGCACATCAAATTAAAAACTTTCTTGATGTATGCTTAAAAACTACCCGCATTACAATCTGTTTTGTAATAATTAATAATACATTTAATACTAAAATTTGCGAAGTGTAAACATGATTAATTCATAAACTACTTGAACGAATGTCTTCAGGTTTGTTATCCGAGAGTGCAATATAATGTAAAATCAGGTATTTCCATTTAGGAATTATATGCTTTGAAATTTCTCTATGTAGACGACCCAGTAAACAAAATTTCAGTAGGTACTTTTTTAGTAGAGTTTATTATTAATCCATTGATACCGTTCGCATTTTTATATGATGATTTTTAGTGTGGTTGGTAAAGAGTGATTTATTTCCCCCTCTGGTCTGCAGATTATGAAAAAAGAAATTGCCAAAATATGATCATAACTTCCTTTCTAATAGTTATGAGTAAAAAATAAACCTTTTTAATTCTGAAAATTTTCTAAGGTTAAAGTTATATAAACAAAGCTTAACATTTGCAGAAAATTGGACACATAAAAAAATGTACAGGTCGCGGAGAATATGCAAACAATGTCAGTTCGGTAAATTTGAATATTTTATGAAAAGTATAATGGAAAAAATATTTTTTCTGTATATGTATAGATACGAAACCTAAAAACATTACACAACTTATGTTTTCATCAAATCAGCTGAAAAGTTTTGTATAGTTAAAAATACTCTGATAAAAATATAGTACAAGAAAAATATACTAAAGATACTGAATTGGTACTGACAAGGGAAACAATTTTGGTGTTGTTCGCACCTAGCATGGAGACCTGGTGCGTTTTGTAGCCCTATACATAAAAGTTAGTGAACCGAAAACATTTCTCTGTTAAAATAATATTTTAAATGCTTTTTTATACTTTTAATTTTTTATTATTACATATTTATTTGTTTATTTCACGCCAAAAGTGAGTTAAGTCGCCAAATATGGCTCTATAATTTTTTGCCGGCTTTATCCAAAGAGAAAACGTACAGAACATATTACTAGAATTACATCAGATTGCGATTTTTTTCATAATTGATAGCATAAGAAACAAATATTAGGTTTTTATTTTTTTTCAATGCAGACAATAAATATATAACTAATAAATATAATTCTATAAGAGCTTCGAAGATCAGTAAAAACTATTTTTTACTGAAATACAAAATAAGCAAACTATTTTCTTTTGAAATCGAATGAATTAAAGTTTCGAATGTTTAAAATGAAATGTTGCTGTATTAAATGGTCCTTCGGTAAAAGTAATCATAAAGTAAATTAATATTTTTACACAATTTAGAAAAATTACTGTGGCGAAATAGGTCGGACATTGCAATTTCTAGCTATTACAAATTCAGCTATGACATTTGGCTAGGGTTGCCGAAAAGCTCTACTTTTGAAAATAAACGCCAACTGTTTCCCCGCCAAAAATATGAATATAAAGTTGCAAGTTTTCAAAATCAAATTCGTGGGTTTTGGAAGGAATTTTCAATTTTTTTTTTCAATATTTCATGCTTATTATTAACTAATTTTTATTTTTTAATGCTTTTCTTTAAAAAAATTCAATGTTAATAGTCTGATAAGTGGTCTCGAAAATTGAATTTTCAGAAAGTTATGCTGCTGCATAATCAAGAAATATTATTTTAAGAGAAAAATTTTATCGATTCTCAAACTTCATAATATACGGCTTTAAAATGCACCTCAATGCTAGGTGATAGTAGCACCAAAAGTGGTTCCCTTGTGAATAACATTTAAAATAATACATATATAAAGATACATTTTACTTTATCTATACGCAAATAATTACGAAACAACATACCATTCATTACTACTAACCTTTTCAAGGAAGAAGCAAAAATCTGTGACATACAGTAGAAAAATTGCTTGCTAAAAGTTCCTTAGATAAATGTTTAGATAATTAATATTAATTACTACGAATTACGTTTAGGTGAATAATTGTAATTACAAATCTTTAGAAATTTTACGCCTTCGATTCTTTTAAATAAATGACTTTCTTCTGTAACATAATTATTTAATTATTTGGTTTTCACAGTATTATGCTAAATACGATATGTAATTACACTTCAATGGAGAATTGAAAGATGCATCTAGAGTAAATTTAGAATAAGAAAATCTATGCAAATCCTCACAATGCTATAAATGCAACGGATTGTTTACATATGTATTATATAAGAGCAGAAAACCGAAACCACTGAATGTTATATAAAATAATTTGAACAATACAAAGAAAAAAAATGGTGTATAAATTCTCAATTTTAATTAATTAAAGAAACACAAAGTGGTATTTTCATTCGCATAAATATCTGTATAATTCTATAAAGTTATTTTGATAAAAAGGGGATCTTAGCAGAAAACAATAATGCTATTATATATTTAAGTTAAGAATAACAAAGTATGTTAAAATACAAGTATTTAATCAATTTCAAATAATTAGTTTGTGAGAAATAAATTGCTGAAAAATGACAAAATAAAATTAAATACGAACGAGTCCTATTTAGATTTTAGCTGAAGAATAATTTTTGTATTTCCGTATTTTTTATGATACTTTGTAGAAGTTCAAAGTAATGCATGTACATATATATATGTATATATTTGTTTTAATAGTTTTTTAAAAAGTTTTAATAATTAATAATGCTTTTATTAAAGAATCATATGCAACAACATATAATTTCATGTTTAACATTACATTCTGCATTATGAAAATTTTTTTCTCCTAACTCCTCCCTAAAAATATCGATCATTTCTGAATACTAAATGAAAAGTTTTAAGCAAACGTGTAAAATCACAAACTTTCATAACACGCAACTTTATGTTAAAATTTAAAATCTCATTTGTGACATTCAGGTGCATGCTAAATTCTTGTACATCAGCAATATGTACTTGTAGATTTTAGGGGAAGGTCGGATAGCTTCGGACACATAAACTAAACTCATGAAATTTTCGAAATGGACAGAATTAAACTTTTATTTTGAAACCAGAAATTAAATACAACACATCTCTTAGAATTCTAGTTAAGTAGCAATCAGGTAGTCTTTTCTCAATTATTATGTAGTTTTTAACAACCACACTTTTACTTTTTCCCAATGGCTCATTAATTAGTGAGACATCATATCTTCAGTCTTGGTGTTAAGGTGTTAACAGCTAGGAAACCCCTCAACATTGCTCTATTGTTCGGTGCTGTTCAGGTAGTCTATATAGTAGTTTTTTTAAAACTACAGCTAGTCCATTTATTAAGATTTTTCAGATTTTCATCAATTTTCTTACATGACTTAAGTTTTAACTTAATTTATAACTTTAATATTTCATTATATTTCAACTTTATTTTTTCTTTAATTTTCATAGTTTTTCTTTTAAGTAGTTTTAAACTACAATTTCACTTATCCCAATGGCTCACAAAACATAAGATAACTCATTTTCAAGACTGTGTGTTAAGTTGTTATCATCTAGGAAACTCCTCAATGCATCTTACCTGTTGAGCACCTGTTTAGGTAATTTCTTTATCTTAGCTTAAATCAAGCCTTACAATAAATCTTTAATTTTTGACAAATATTTCTTTGGCGTATTGCCCAAAACATGCATAATTAACAGTGACCAAGCCACTCTTTGGTTTTACATATCCAACAATAGTAGTAAGGTTATGAAGGATCGATGTCCACACATGCTTCATGTGCCCAGACTTGACATTTGTAGCATTGCATCCAGGCTTCGCCAAAAGTTTCGCCACTAATTATGCATCATGTTTCCGGTTCCTTTGTTAAACTCAAATGTTGTTTGTCAAAATTTGTTTTCATCTTTTCATGATCGGCGTCGCCGAATTGCTTTTGTTTATTGCAGGCTTATTTTTATTGATTGTAGCCTTTTTTTTATTGGTTATTGCTTTAGTAGCTATTAACGGCGAACAGGACATTCTCTCTAAAACGTGGCCGCGGATACCCGGCGGAGTTGTGTCCGATACCAACTGCCGTCTCAATTTAATATTTTTATTTAACATAACAATAGCTACAAATGAACCGACAATAAAGAATCTGAATTATAAACTACAACAACCACCGTTCAGGATAATTAATAAAAGATGATGCACCTATACCGATACGTATACGTATAAGTGCGGCGCTGCTGCTGTCTTCAGGCATTTGTTGTTTATCTATGTGTGCGTAAAGGTCCAGATTTGATATTGACCGAGGCTACTCTCTGGCCAGGTCTACTCGATCTTCCCCTAATAGGATATTGCTAACTAAGTTAACAAATAAGTGCAATATTATTATCCAAAAAATTATAGACACAATAATTCGGTATCCTAAAAATGGATCTTCCCTATTTCAGACAGTCCACCTAAACATTTTAAGTCATATTTAGCATCTTTTAGAATACAGATACAGAAAAAAAAATATTCAGGGAAAGTTGGGGATGATGAAAATAAAAATACCGATATTTTTTAGGTTTATAGATAAATCGGTATATATGCGCATTCTAAAAATGTTAACTATCAATAACATAAAAACATAAACGGGTGCGTCATTAATGCTGTCGTCAACACGATACTAGTTAAAAGCTGCCCTATGTATGTCCTTATACACATTATATACTATACATGTCTAGAGCAAAGCTAATCGATCACAATCAGTTTGAAGGTGCTACATGTCTTCAAATTTAGGGTATGTTTGAGAAAAGCGATTTCGACCATTCGCTTTTTGAAATTATACTTTATTATTAATGATTTGTAGGAAAATGCAGTTAAATTTCGTCCGAAACGGGTTTCTTTCAACAGTTAATATTTTTGTATGTCGCCACATCTTAAAAAAACAAATAAACAAAAAAAAAAAAAAAAAAAAAAGAAATAATTGCAAAAAATGAAAATGTATTAAATACTTTCAAAAATGTGTCTTTTGTGGATGCATTTGTTCAATTTGAATGTTAAGTTACAATAAAAATATTTAAAATGTGTAGTTTGTTTTAAACACTTAGAAGGTAGCGTGAGGTGTGTGTGAGATCCA
Organism: Maratus speciosus; assembly: GCA_963932465.1. NCBI lineage: Eukaryota > Metazoa > Arthropoda > Arachnida > Araneae > Salticidae > Maratus > Maratus speciosus. Next base: position 481,228,695 of record OZ010786.1, on the reverse strand, counting down.
CAATACGTATGTTATTTAGGGCGTTTCATTCCCATATCTTCATGATGTGTGTTCTACTTCTTTCGACAAGTGTGATGGTGTTGATAGTGTGCACTGGGTTTTTTAAAAATGGCGGTGAATCGTTCAGATAACTAGCGAACTGATTTATAAATATTTTGTATACTTCAGAACTTATTTTTTGTTATTCGCGTATTATGTGTGTTACGTTAGCGAATTTATTTAGTAGAATAATTTTTACTTTAGTATTATCTATACTAATATCATAAAGAAATAAAAATTTTTTGTTTGTTGGAGGTAATCTCTGGAGCTACCGAAACGATTTCAAAAGTAATAGCATCAAAATGATTATTTGTGTTGTTAGTGATATTGTTGGTGTTAGTCCAACTTAGAACATAGGCTTTATTTTATGTCAGTGCCACTACCCTAAAGGGGGTGCAGGAGCAAAAAACGTTCTAAAAATGGAATTTTTGTGTTATGGAAGGGCCTGGAATAATGAAATTTGGAATGGTAGTTACTTATAAGATATAAATGATATCTAAGAACATTTTCTAAACAATTCGAAATTTAAAAGGGGTGAAAATACACAAAAAGCGTTTTAAAAAATGTTCCAAATGGTGGTTTCTACCCAATCTCAGGAAATACCAAACCAATTTAAAAAGTAATGGTGTCAAAATAATGATGATGACCCTTGCTCCAAGATAGGCTATATTTTATATCGATGCTATTACACCAAAGGGAGTGCAGGAACAAAAAAAAACTTTCTAAATTACGGTTTTTGCGTTACTGAAAGGCCTAGAAATATGAAATTTGAAATATTAGTTACTTATGAGATATAAAGTATTTCTAAGAAAATTTCTTAAAAAATTAGAAATTTAAAAGGGGTGAAAATGCGCGAAAAGCATTCTAAAATCGTTCTAAATGGAGGTTTCTACACAATCTCAGGAAATACCCAACCGAGTTAAAAAACAATGGTGCCAAAATGATGGTGACAACACTTGCTCTAACATAGGCTATGTTTTATGTCGGTGCCACTACCCCAAAGGTGTTGCCGGAACAAAAAAGTTCTAAAAATGCAATTTTTGCGTCCCTGAAGGGCCTAAAAATATGAATTTTGAAATATTAGTTACTTATTAGGTATAAATGATTTCTATGAACTGTTCTTAAAAAAATTGAAATTTAAAAGGGTAATGTCTGAAGAGGGTTCTAAAAAACATTCTAAATTGTGATATCTACTCAATTTTGGGAAGCATCAAATCGATTTCAAATGTAATGGTTGCAAATTGATGGTGACAAACCTTGCTCTAACATGGCTTTGTTTTATGTTTGTTCACTACCATCTTAGGATTGCAGAAAAATAATAACGTTCTAATCTGCGGTTTTGTGTTATGGATGGGCCTAGAATCATAAAATTTGGAATTGTAGTTACTTATAATATATCAATGATCTCTAAGAAAATTTCTTAATAAAATCGAAATTTAAAAGAGGGTGAAAATGCGCGAAAAACGTTGTAAAAAACATTCTAAATTGCGACTTCTATGCAGCCTCAGGAAGTACTCAACTGATTTCAAATATAATGGTGTACGATAATGGTGACAGCACTTGCTCTAAGATAGGCTATATTTTATGTCTGCTTCCACTACCCCAGAGGAGATGCAGGAACTAAAAACGTTCTAAAAATGCGATTTTTGAATTATGGAAGGACCTATATTCATGAAATTTTGCATGGTATATATTTATTAGATATAAATTATCTCTAAGAACATTTATTTAAAAATTGAAAATTTCAAAGGGGTGAAAATGCGCGAAAACGTTCTAAAAACGTTCTAAAACCGTTCTAAATGCCGATTTGTGACCAATCTCAGGAAGAATCAAAGTTATTTAAAAAATAATGGTCGGCGAATTGATGCTGACAGACTCTGATCTAACATAGACGCTATTCCATGTCGGTGTCATTATCACCTGGGGGTTGCAGGAGTAAAAAATTCTAAATTACTATTTTTGTGATCGGTAGGGGCTAGCAACTTGAAATGAGCAAGGTACATATTTATTAGATATAAATTAACTTTAAGAACAGTTTCGAAAAAAATTGGAAATTTAAAAGAGGTGAAAGTGCGCGAAAAACGTTCTGAAAACGTTGTAAAATATTATAAATTGCGATTTCTATTCAATCTCAGGAAATACCAAAAATATTTCAAAAGTAATGGTCTCAAATTGATGGTGACAGCCCCTGCTCTAACATGGGCTATATTTTATGTTGATGCAACTACCATCTGACGGTGCAAGAGCAAAATATGTTCCAATTTGCGTTTTTGCACAACTGAAGGGTCTAACATTTTGAAATGTAGCATTGTATATACGTACAAGAAGCAACTGATTTCTACAGTCGAAAGAAAAATCCAAATTTAAAAGGACGAAGAGAGCACAAAGCGTTCTAAAAACGGTCTAAATTACAATTTTTATGCAATCTTATCAAATACCAAACCGATTTAACAAATAATGGTGTCAAATTGTTGCTGATAGAACATGCTCAAACATAAGCTATATTTTATGTCTGTGTCGCTACCACCAGAGGGTTGTAGGAGCAAAAATACTTTCGAAATTGCGAATTCTGTGATATTGAAGAGGCTAGAAACTTTAAATATGGCATGGTAGTTACTTATAAAATATAAATGCCCTCGAAGGACTGTCGAAAATAAATTCGAATTAAAAAGGGGTGAAGCAAAGAGGAAGTTTGAAAAACGTTCTAAAAAAGTCCTAAATTACGATTTCTGTGCAATTTCAGGAAATATAAACCGATTATAAATGTAATAATTGCAAATCAGTGGTGACAGTCTCTGACCCTACATAGGCTATATTTTATATCGATGATTCTACCACCTGGGGTTCACAGGAACAACAAACGTTCTAAAAAAGGCCTTTAAAAGCTTTCTAAATTACGTTTCTCTGGAATATTAGGAAATAACAAACCGATTTCAAAATTAATGTTGGCAAATTAATGGTGACAGTTCCTACTTCAACATAGCCCTTTATGTTGAGAGAGGTGGTAGGACTTTGAATTTGACATGATGGTTAATTTTAAGAAGTAAGAAGATGGTTTCTAAAAAATTCAAAACTTCAAATTAATACTGAAATAAACGTATTAATTGAGCATAAAAGTTTCAAAATATTTTCTAAATTATCATTTATTCAATTTTATTTCTTTTTATTAATTTAAATCTAATTTCTGCCTAATGAAGTGCAATAATGAAGTTTAGTCAGTTTATGTTTTAAATAGTGATTTTGAATTATTTCTAAAAGCATAATTTCTTTTAATAAAAATTAGACATATAAATATCACTTGGCATATTTCAAATATTAAGCGAGCAAAGCTGCGGGATTTGCTAATTTATTTATAAAAGTAAGAATTGGATCTCGCCGAACTGCTTTATGGGTGATGCATATAAAAAACTCCAAGGTTTTTATTATCAATTACAAAGAAGTTATTTATTTTCTAGTCAAATGTACACATATTTCTTAATTAGAATAATAAATGAACCTTATTTGTCCACAATCATATTGTATATCATGTATTTTACCCTTTTTAGAAAATGGCCATTCAGCTTACCACAACTAGCACAATTATTCTAAAATCTCATAAAACGTATTTATATTGTTAAAAGAAATTTCTGTGAAATTACACAGAATCTACTGGTAATAAATTATCTTAAGTCTGGTGGAAAATCACAGAGATTCTCGTTAATAAAAGAGAAATTAATTGATAAATTTACAGTAAACTCTGCACACTTACTTATTTTTAATGATAATCATTTACTTAATTTTTATAAATTGGTGAATTTTTGATCTTCGGAGAATTTGATTTTTTAGCGTAAATTTGAACTGAAGAATAATTTTTTTTATGATATTTATTTCTAGCCGGCCTGCAACATGAAACCGAGTGCTTTGATCTGGAGACGATCACCTTACTGACTGTACTATAGAAACTGTGTTCAAAGAATATATTTTACTAGGGGGCTCTTCCCCTGCAAGCTACGCTCGCCAACCCGCGTTCAGACACTGTAGAATCTAAAAGCACGCAAATATCATCGGTTTTAAAAAGATTAAAGAAGATTGAAGTATACTGAAAAAAACCTGTAGCGATCTCCCTGTGAACGGGTTTCCATTCAATTCCCTTTGACTGCAAAAATTTAAGGTAGAATCAGTTGCTGTTAAGACATCCAATGGTTGTTTTCGTGTTTGGTTAAACAAGATCAGTTAAACATTTGAAAAGAAGCTAAAATAAAATGAATTAAGTAAACAGAGTCTTTGTTTCTCGGTATTTTTTAAGAGCGTTATAAAACGATTGACATAATACAATTATTAAAATCTGCTGCTTTAACCCCTTCAAGGGCGGTGGTTCATTTTTGGACCACTTAATTTTAATTCTTAATTGCCACATTAGCATCAGAATATTGGGATGAAAATTTCCCTTTTATTAAGTAAGTGAACAAAAAAAGTGAAAAAGGTCCACCATTGTTGTCGTGTGCATTTTTTTAAGCTCCTAATTTAAAGTTCTTTTTATCGGTAAATATCTGATCCAGTTCTGATTTTGTGGCATATTTCTTTTATATATATTAATGTACTTATCTGATAAAATTTATGTTTAATTTTATAAACTATTTCTTTACTTAATTTAACTTTGATATTTTTCGTTTCTATCCGGCTCGCCGGTAGACACGCCATGTTTAAGTGACTTTTTGTTTTGCTATTTTCTTATATTAATTATTCATTTAACTGTTTAAACCCCTTCTGTAAAGAAGTATACTTACATTCTCTTTCTTATCGCTGTATTAGTTTTCTATGTACTGTATTTATTTAGCAATTATCTATTTTTCAAGTTTTTGCTTATGGGCGGGTCACATTTCGTCTACATTTGTTATGGTGGCCATTTTGTAGCTGTGTTGTGTTGAGTAGTTTCTGTGCTGTATTTCAGTATTTATTTTTATCTGGTTACTTGTGTTTTGCGCGTTGTCTAGTTCTGTTACTGGTTTAGTTGTATCTCTCGCATCTTTGGAGTACCGTTTATAATTGTGGTTCTTTTTGGTTTATTTGTGATCACGTGTCAGGGTTGGAGCCTTTTAAATTTTTCATGGGCAATCTTGCTTTTGGTCTTATTGTGTATATAGTATTTATGTTACTAATGGAGTTGTCATAGTTACGGTTGAATCGGTTGCAGTATTATTAGTTTAGTTGTTAAATTATTTTTGTATATATTGGTTACCTCGGTGATTTTGATTATTAGCAGTAATATTATTGGTCTAACTGTGCTGGTTTGTCTAACTGTGGCGTCCTTTGTTGGTAGGCCGGTTACTGAGCCGTGTCATTATCAGTTTGTGTCACATGAGTAGGGACTTTTTTGTATCTGTAGTATTGTGTGATTAATTGGCTGATTTCTAGTGGATATTCATTGGTGATTGGATTAGGCTATCTACTTTGTCATTCGGTTGAATCAATAGGTTTGTTTCAGACCATTGGTCCGTACTACATAAGGTGAAAGTTTATTCTGACTGTTACCGGCACTTGGTGGATCGTCGGTAGTTTGGTTTTCATAGGGTAGAGGGTCATTTGGTGTGTTTTGTCTTGGTTTTTCTTGTGTTTTAGAGTACTTTTGGTGCCTTTCGGGGTAATTATGGCTAATGATGATGTATATAAATGGATCAAAGCGGTTGAGGGAAAGAAATTTATAACACTGGTAATAGATATGCTTGCTAAGATTATGGATCTATTGGAATATAAAAGATCAAAGGATCACAAAATTACGATGCCTTTAGTGGAAAATATAAATAAGGCCATGGATTTTCTACTTAAACAATGTACCGAAATTAGTGAGGAGAGTAAAGTGATGAAAACAAGATTGGAGGACAGAGATGAATATACAAAGATGTTGAGTGACCTGGCGCAGAAAATCACAAGACCATCTACTGACTCGTTTGATGAGATGCTGGTCAAGGAAAAGGAGACACAACAGAAGAGAAGGGAGGAATTCTCTGTAATAATAACACCTAATACTGAGAATCAGGATATGGATGTGGTTAAGGATAAAGTTAAGGAAATTTGTAAAGGCAGAAGTGATCTCCCGACCCCTAATGACGTAATTGTTACAAAATCTAATCAAGTTATTCTGAAATATCGTAATAAAAAAAGAAGTTGAGATAATGAAAGATTCGCTAACGGAGGCACAAGAAATCAAGAATATGGCAAAGGTAAATGTACCGGTTAGGCGAAGGGACAGAGTATTGATCCTAAGTGTGGACCCAAAGTTAGATGAGGAGGAGGTTGGGAGAGAGGTTGAGAGGCTTTTGTGGGGAATGGATGTAGATATATCTAGTGGCAGTTTTAAAGAAAGACTGTTGACTGCTCAACTTGAGGGTACTGCACGTTCTCTTATTGAAGGATTTTTATATAAGTCGGATGCTGAAGTAAGAATAATAAGAAAAATACAAACGAAACAAGGAAAGAATAACTGGTTGTTAGATGTGGATGCCGACAGCAAACAGGCCCTCCTTGGACTCCGCCGCATCTGCATTGATTTTGAAAGATACCGCGTGGTTGAGTTTATCTCAATCACACGTTCTTTCAAGTGTCAAAAATTTGGGCATATGGCAAATAAATGTAGTGAAGCAACCCATTGTGTAAAATGTGCCGGAGACCATGTGTTGAAAGACTGTAAATCGGAAACCTTATGTTGCGCCAATTGCTATTTCAACGATGCTGGTGGAGAATGTAGTCACAGGGCAGATAGTAGTGGTTGTCCAGTCTTCCTGAGTTATAGGGATGGACTATTGCCGAACCGTAGTTAAGGGCACGCTTGGTGGCCCCTCTGTTGGTAATTTGAATGTGTTGCAAATTAATCTTCACCACTGTAATGATGCAAATGAAGCTTTATTTAACTATGCTATTAATAATAACATTGATATAATTTTATGCCAGGATCCTTACATTCTTGATGGTACTGCCCCTGGTATTCCACCAGAATGGATTATCTTTTATTCTAACTCATTTAATGCTGCTGTCATTTTTACTAATAGGGAATATGCCACGATCAGTAATTTGGTATTAGATAATGCTGTGTTTGTATCTTTAAATGTAAATAATGATAAAATTTTCATTGGTTCGCAATATTCTCCCCCAAGCGGAAATATAGATAAAGACTTTGAAGATATTGGCGAACATTTCCAGAATTTTGACAAAGTACTATTAGCAGGGGACTTTAATGTTCCATTACTGGACTTGGGATATACTTATCAATCCGTGAGAACTGATGTGTTCCTGGAACATCTCTTGGAGAAAGATCTGCGGATTATAAATGATACTGATGCCGCTCATACATTTGTTCAAGGTTCGCTGAAGGGTAGACCCGATTTAACATTGGGAGGTCTCGAGATCTGTGGAAAGATTGAAAACTGGTATGTCGACGAAAAGAATTACTCATTCAGTGACCATAGATATATAAGATATTCACTGGGTTACGTTGCCTCTAATAAGACGAATCAACGATACAAGACCAAAAATAAGAGTTTCAGAAAATTCAATGATAATATTAAGAAAAAGGAAGATTACTGGTTGAACGAACTCCTGAGAATTAAGAATACAGAAGACTTGGAAAAACATGTGAATCAATTCGTGGAAGAGGTGTCCGATATCACAAGCGGATGCTTTAGGAAAGGAAGTCTATCACATAAACCAACGGTGAAAGGGTATTCAGAAGAGTTAAGGATCGAAAGAAACAGAGTTGCTGCCATGTATAGAAGGTGTGTTAAAAATCCGGAAGATATAGATATGAGAGAAACCTATAAGAAATATAAAAGGGAATACAATAGAAATGTGAAGAACGCTAAAAGAGAATCGTGGAAAAATTTTTGTCAGAAGACAAATCAATCGTTTGGAAATTTATACAAGTATATTTCTGGTAAGACGAAGAAATGTATAGACTTCATATTTACCAGATTAGAAGAATCACAACCCTTTGATACATATGATGATGTGGGAAAAACATTGATGGCAGAAAACTTTGGTATTGACGAAGTTTCGGGGAATATTTATGAGTTTATCTCGGATAAGATCGAAGAAGATGGATTTATGGAGGTAACAACGAGAAAATTGAAATACGTAATGAGCAAACAAGAAAATAATAAGGCACCAGGCTGTGACGACTTAGATGCTTTGATAGTCAAAAATATTTGTAGAACCAATATGAATTATGTCAAGAAATTATTTGGAAAATGTCTGAAACATGGTCACTTCCCAGAGGCATGGAAATCTGGTAAAGTGATTTTCTTCCGTAAAAGGAACAAAGATGGTAGGTCTGCCAGGTCATACCGACCGATAACTTTGTTATGTATTTTTGGTAAGCTCCTTGAACGGTTAATTAAAATTAGGATTATGCCGAAGCTGGAAAAAGAAGAATTTTGGGATAATGGTCAACATGGATTCAGAGAAAGAAGGAGCACTATCACAGCTTTGGAAGATCTAAGAGAAAGAATTCGTATAAATCTGTATAATTATAAATATTTTGCAATGACGTCCGTTGATATACAGGCAGCATTTGATGCGGTGGATTAGCAGATATTGGCTATGTTGATAGATAGGTTACCAATAGCTCAATACTTAAAGAATATTCTGAAAAATTATATATCACGTAGAAGAATAGGATTTAGTTTCACGTATGTAATTATCTGGTATATATTATTTAAAGGCTGTCCCCAGCGAAGTTGCCTTGGTCCACTTCTCTGGTTGATCGTTGCAGACTACCTATTGAAGAGATATAGATTAAGACATGGCGATATATTATCCTACGCTGACGATTTCGTAGTTTTTGCAGGTGCAGACACAAGAAAAGAATTAGAAGAAGAAATGAACAGACGCATAGCATGGTTTGCAGAGATCTGCGAGAATTTACATTTAACAATAAGCAAGGAAAAATGCGAAAGTATTTTATTTGGCAGGTATTTGTTAGAAAACAGGCATCATATTTTCAAGACTGGAACATCATCGATATCCGTAAAAGACTCAGTTGTATACCTCGGTGTAACTATTGACAGTAAATTAAATTGGATTAGACACCTTGAGAAAGTAAGAGAGGGGGTGAGAAATTTTACTTCAAACATAAAGAAAACAGTGCAGAGAGATAGGGGATTACAATCATCATATAGAAAGATTTGGTATAATTCTGTGATAGAAAAACAGATAACATATGGTGCGGAAATTTGGTTTCCAGATTTGAAAGTGGATGCACTTAGTAAATTAAGTTCATGCCAGAGGCTTGGATTATTATCAATTATCACATCATATAAAACAGTCTCTACGGACGCTTTGTGTGTATTGGCTGGTGTTGCTCCATTACACATTTCACTCAAACATTCTGTGATGAAATATAGAACTATTCATGGAAATGCCAGTATCATAGAGAATGGAACAGAGATCAAGAAAGATAATATTATGATCAACTTGGTGACAATGGACTACCCAGATTTTGGAGCTCTCAGTAACATTCATATCACAGATAAGGATAGTCGTGAATATCAGGGAATTAACATGCCATTAATATATACAGATGGGTCAAAAATGGCCAATGGAGTAGGTGCCGCATACACAATTTTTATAAATGGTGAATGTATCTTGGATTAGAAGATCTCTTTAAATATTTTAAATAGCATATATCAAGCTGAACTGACTGCGATAAAGTATGCAGTAGATTGGGTAATAAACTCGAATTATAACAGTGCTGTCATTTTTACTGACAATAGAGCATCAACTTTGGCTATACAGAGAAACTTTCCTCCAAACGCCATTGTTAAAGAAATCTATGATAATATGAAAAGTCATCCTGAAAAAATGGTCACTATTGGATGGACCAGAGCACACGTTGGAAACGTGGGGAATGAAAGAGCAGATCGTTTGGCGAAAGAGGCAACAGATTCATCAATGGCTGACATAACTGCTGATGTATTATTTCCAATTTCTTTAGTTAAGAGAATCTGTAGTGAGAATACCATTAGACAATGGCAGGAAGAATGGACATCAAGTACCAAGGGTAGAGACACCTATAAGGTTATCAGGAAAGTAAATACCGATTATGTGTGTACGAGTCAAGTTATGCAGTATTTTATAACAGCACATGGTAGTTTCCCAGAGTTCCTTTTTAGGATTGGATAGAGAGGAAATGCACTTTGTGACTGTGGCACAGTGGGTAATGTACTGCATTATTTGTATGGAAGCTTTCCTTTTGTCCCACATTTATTCAACTTTGACAACTCGTTAAGCATCAGGCAAAATCTCAGGAGAGTAATTTTTGACAAAGACAATTATAAGAAACTTTGCAATATATACAATTCTTTAAACGAATTATATTCGTTTATTAGGTATAAATTCTGAGGCTGTAATTAGCTAGAATTGCGTTAGAAATTGAGAACATTGTCTTTTGATTCAATGTAGCATGTGCAATTGAACACTGAGCAATTCAATTGAACACTGAGCTTGATTTTCAATAACTTTGATACAAATATATATCTTGTTGAGGAACATTTTGGAAAAGTCAACATATTGAATGTCTGAGAAGTACCAGCATTTCAAGTGACTTTAATGTACAATGTGTCTCCCTCTCTGTTCTGTGGTGCTTTGGGCATTTCATATACTTAATCCCATTCTGATATGGACCTTGAACATTGATGCTTGCCTTACAGTATGTTGTCATTTCAGTGTACTTCTTTGTGTTCTTTTTATGAAGTTCTTCATAAGTTGTAGGTTACCTATAAACATTTCAGGTCGTGTTGGCATTCCTGTTTTAATGTTATTTGGTCTATATTTTAGTTGATGATCGTAACCTGTAAACCATCTGTAACCATTCCTGTAAACCATCATTTTTGTTATTTTGTTGCATGGCTACCTTAAACATGCGTATTTTGTATTTTGTATATATATATATATATATATATATATATATATTGTAACATAGCGAGTTTCTATTTATTGGCATATTTGAATATGCCATTGCTTCACTTTAGTAAGTTCTAATGATGCCGTTGTTCGGGTCCGTTCGGGCTGTGGTAGAGCTGGATAGTGGTGCGTTCTTTTTTCCCGCCAGGACATTAATTCCATTAACCTCGCGGTTGGCGTCCTGGTTGGGTGTCCCAAGTAAGTGAACAAAAGCATTTTTGTATTTCGAAATTTGTTTGTAAATTCTGGTGCCATTCACTGATTTCAAGATTTTACGAATAGAAGTGCTTTGTCCGTTAAAGGGTTAAACGCATATTAATGTATTTATTATTTTAAAGTTTCCTTTCCCTTTTAATATTCACGTGTAAATACAATTTCCAGGACATAATTTTCAATATTTTCCTGCCTTTAACACGTACTCGTTTAATAGTAATTTTAAAGTTTTTTTTTTCTGTTTTTAATAGTCACGTGAAAATAAATTTTTATTCGTTAGGAAATATTATTCTTTGCATTGTTTTTAAAATTGAAAACAATCTCTATAATAGTCTAAGTCATGTGACCATCATAAACAGCTCCAGGTGGATCCCTTCGCTTTTTATATTCCAGGCGGCCATTTTGGTACTTTAATGTTAGACAGCCACATGTGTGATAAGTCGCCGAATATTATTCTATCCCCATTATTTCGTTTATATTATAATAGTCCAAGTCATGTAACTGCCATAAACAACGGGCTGATTCCTTCGCTTTTCATAAGAAAGGTTTCCATTTTGATTGAAGAATCAAAATTATTTTTTCAAATAAAACTACATAAAAGTTGCCATGATCACAAATAATTCCTAGTACTTTTATGTTAGCCGGGTGAAAATATCGCCACTAGCTTTTTTTTAACTCGCCAGTTAGCATTTTTTTTTTCGAGAGGTAAATTAAAACGGTGCTACTTGGTTATCCCATCGACCAAAAATCTGCCGCCAAACTATAAGATTAAATGCAAATAATGGTTGGCCGAAAATGTCACATTCACTTGACTTTATGGAAGTTATACATGTTCACGCCATCAAGTGATTTTATTTCGACATTTTATTTGTATTTTTATTAATGTTATACTAATTTATTTGTTTTCTTTTTATTAAAAAAAAAATGTCAATTTGTATAATTTGGCTATTTATATAATTTGGCGAAATTGGTCGACGGTAGAAGTAATAACATTAAAACGTTGCGTTGAAGTAAAAATTAAATCTCATGATTTGTTGCATTGTCACATACATGTGTTTGGCGTGATTTTTTTTTACGACAATTTGGCGAAAACCTCGTTTTCAAATACCTGTTACATAAGTATTTTTAAATTATTTTCTGTTATTTTTAAAATGAAATAACAATAAATAAAAAAAAATTAATTAATAACTATATAACAAAACAATTTATAACACTTTTTGTAAATAAAAAGAAAATAAATTCAAATAAACATTTATTAATAAATAAGCAACAATAGCGGGGTTACCATGTCAGGCAAAACAAAGTCATTTTGGCGCCAATTAGGTACCCCGTTGCGTATATGACATCTGTGTCTAATATTTTTCTTTTCGTCTCGTTTAAAAAAAAAAAGAATGAAGTAAAAGCCATTTATTTTAAAGGTTTCAATTTTAAACGAAAGTTTTGTATTAAATGAAATGATAATGAAATACATATTGAATTCTGAATAAAATTAAATATAGCCTATCTTAGAGCAAGTGCTGTCACCATTATCGTACACCATTATATTTGAAATCAGTTGAGTACTTCCTGAGGCTGCATAGAAGTCGCAATTTAGAATGTTTTTTACAACGTTTTTCGCGCATTTTCACCCTCTTTTAAATTTCGATTTTATTAAGAAATTTTCTTAGCATACATTTAAGGGAGGCCAAACTCGTCGCAAAATTAATTTAAAATAACCTTTACTAAAATATGAAAAAAAAATCTGTTATGATTAAAATTTGAGTTGCCATCATTAGAAAAAAAGTATTTAAAATTAGAAAAAAATTAATATTTCGAAAACTAATTCTAATTTTAAAATTCTAATACCAGTTTTGAGATCTGTGGGTCAATACAGATTTTTGGTCTTAATTTCATCGCAAAGTATTCCATATTTTAGGATAAATCGCCGTGAAAAGTAGTCAGTTGTTTAATCAGTCGTTTCATAGAATCGTTATATAAATTCGTTTCAATCCGATTCATTAGGATTTTATATATATAGGGTAGATAATTCAAGGAATGAATATTTTTACTTTTAATTTACTTTTACTTTTTTACGTGTGTCTGCCCGACGTCCCTGCCCACGTCCCTTTTGACGAGATTCTCTAGCGGAAGCAAAATGGAAAAGGAAAAAATAAATTGAAAATTAAAACCGGACAAATTTAAAAGGAAAATTGGTTAAGGGTCGTTCAATAGTTTCAGTGCTCCGTACGTAACCGTTTCCCGCTTTTCTCTCAGCGACAGGGAAAAGCGGGAAACGGTTGGGTACGGAGAACCGAAACTACCGAATGATCCTTGGAGATTCGAGCTCATTATTATTTTCCTGAGGTAAACAGGGGTGGGTGGGCTGGGAGATCACCGCAGAATTCGAGGAGCGCTCCGCTCGCGTATCTGTCTAACGTCCCTGCACACGTTCCTTTTGCCGGAACCCTCTATTAGATAGAATTTTCAAAAGGAAAAGCAAAATTGAAAAATGGATGCTGGACAAATTTAAAAGGGGAATTGATTAAATTAAAGACATCGCAAAGTTGGAAGGGTTGGGACCGGGGCACTGAAGCTACCGTATGACCGTTGGAGATTCGAGCTCATTATTAGCACTGAGGAATCTTCATATTACCACTGAGCTCCAAGTATAACAGGAGATCTAAATCGGCGGTCAGAAGCTTACAAGAAAAATGAAGTTTGAAAGGCAGATAGATAAAATAGTCCGTGTTGTCAATGTTAGACATTAGTTTTATAATCTATTATTACCCTAATTTATGCTTCTCTAATTAAGCTATGACAATCTAATTAATAAATGCTTCTCCAGGAATATAAATAAGGTAATGCGATAAACAGCATGTTTTTCTATAAATGGGAAATAAATCTATCGTTTATATAACCTTCCGTGCAGATCGCTGGAAATCGTTTTGTGCACTGTAAAAGAAAAAAAAAAAAAATCTTTGAATTTGTTAAAGTTTTTCTAGGGGATTCTTTGAACTTTTTATGTAACGACAACAACAAAAATTCATGTAACGAATAAACATTTTTTGTGACGACATTTTTTGTGAAACTGCGATGCCTAAATCTTGTCATGTAACTGCAACCTGTGTTACAGATAATATTTTAGTAATATCGGTGTAATTTTAGTAAAGCCTTTTGTAAAGGTACAGATTACTGTAGCTTTACAAAAATTACTTTTGTAGATATACATATTTTTCTGTGCAGTTTACAGATAAAATTTTAGTAAGCATACAGATATCTGTAACTTTACATCTATTGAATTGCAGATTTTTTTTTATTTATTTATTTATTTTTTTTTTTTTTTTTTTTACAGTATGGAATAGGAAGACAGATCTACTGTTATACTGGAGCTCAGTGAGTATAACAATCTCAATGCACATGATGAATGAAACAAATGCAAATTGTCTGTCGAAAATTGTCCCTGAACTCCGCTGAGACGAATTTTCCCTTTTTAAAAATTCTATTTCTTAATAAAAAAAATTAAATCAAATTTTCTTATTTATTATTTTTAATAAAATTTTAAAAGTGTGTATTTTAAATTAAAGCTTATAACAAAGAAAAAAAATATTTTTAAATAATGACATAAAAATTTGTTATAAGAAAAATAAATATCTGTAAAATGATGACCGAGAAGCCAATTAATTTCATTTTAACGTGAACTAGTGCAAATTTACAAACAGTCTCGGTTATTTTTCTGTGTTTTTACAGAAATTATAACAGTGAATGTTCTCAAATAAGCACATTTTCGTTCTTCTAAGGGGAAAAAAAATGCAACATGTTTCGAAATGAATCAATCGTATATTTTCTTAGTCAAAAATTCTATAACTAATATTTTTATTTTCATGAAATTTATATTTTTATAATAAAACTATTAAGTTTCTTGATTAAATGATTTTTAAAGTGCTTTCAATATCTCACTTCTATCATACAATGAGTTTTAATTTATTATTATAGTTAAAAACTTATACTTTATGATAAATGAGATCAAAGAATGGAAAATATCGATTTTCCTTCCGCATATATAATCTGCATTTAACTTTTGCAGCACAATTTCCTTCCAAAAAGTTTACTTTATAGGAAACTATTTACTTGTAAAAAAAACTCCAACGATCTTTAGTCTCATATTCAGGAAGAAAGCTGATGCTTCACTTCAAGAATTTGGAATCTTTTTAATTTTCCTATCGTGCACCGACTTTTAAAGAGTCACGATAAAGTAAGTAAGAATTATTTGACATATTCAAAAAGTAAATGTTCTGTAAAATGACTTCGTCAAAATTTAAAAGTTCTTTTTGATAAGAATTTTTTAAAAGTATGTTATAAGAATTGTATATTTTAATTAACTTTGGAATTATTATTATGAATTTAATTTTATTCATTATTTTGTACTATACTCTAAATTCAATAAACATTAAAATATATTCTACTAACATAAATTTTTATGACCAACAAATAAAGAGATTGTCTACAGTTTAATACACAAAGATATTAAACAATAAAGTACGCATTTTTTTCGACATTGGAGTTATTTATTTTGCTGTCAAGTTTGATAAATATTGCACATTCTTCTACTCAACACCACAAAAAAACGATATCATTAATCACACTTTTTTTTAATTTTCAGCCTAGCGAGCGGTACAAAAATCGTCTTTAAAATAGTCTTTTTACTCTGACTATAGATACCCGCCGCGAATGTTTATCTCCAATGCAAAATGTAATTTTTATATATAACACTACGTACATGATCGAATGGTCCTATCCTTTCAAAGCTTTTAATAACTTGTATTGTGAATGAACGACCAAAATTGTATGTTTTCGTAGTATATTGCTAATTATTATAAAATGCAATGAGTCTGTGTAGGCACTATAAAATGCGGTTTTTACCTGAAATAAATGAGCCTTTAGAGACAATCTCATTTTTTGAGACAACAAATAAAGCGCGTAAAAGGGTGGAAAACGCTTTTCTGTCAAAATAGACTTTCATTGTGCACCACGTGATCTAGATACGTGAGTTTTCGCCTAATGTGTAAACTTGTGGAATCGCAGTATAGATATTGTGTCGTACTCATATGCAGAATGTAAAAGTTATGATAATATAATTATTTGTGTATTTGAGTTAATGTGCCGTTATATTCGTCCAGTGCTATGTGTTTAAGAAGAAATAAAAATTATTAAAAAGTAGCCAAGGTGATTTTGTGGTATTTAGTTGAAATTTTGTGCAGTCCGGAGAAATTATTTCAAAAACTTTTGACATCTGCAGGGTTATTCGAGCGAAGGAACTAGTGTTTTTCTTATTACATACAATGAATTTTCTAGCTTTACAGAATCAAATTAACATTGAAACATTGAAGTGGAATTTATAAATATATTCTACATATGTAATCATATATTGTGTTTGAGGGGTTTTTTGTGGGCGTCTGTGTGTGTGTGTAAATATGTATGTATCACTGATATTCTTCATGCACGCAAGAATCCAAAAATTCTACAGTTGGACGTTGATTTTATCGCAGAATCATGAATATGCACTTATTAGCACATGGAAAACAAACCAAGAAATGTAGCATAATTAAGCCATAATTATTTCATAATGAAGGCTCTTCCATATTTTTCATTCCACGAATCGCATTAATGTCTACAATACTACAGTAAAGCCAGCAGGATTTGAACTTACGCGGGGAAACCCCAATGGATTTCAACTCCGTTTTACTGTAGTATTGTAGATATTGATGCTAGCAGGGGTATGAGAAATATGGAAAAGTCTCTATTATGAAGTAATTACTGTAGAATTGTAGACATTGGTGCGAGTCGTGGAAT
The DNA here is from genome assembly GCA_963932465.1 of Maratus speciosus. NCBI lineage: Eukaryota > Metazoa > Arthropoda > Arachnida > Araneae > Salticidae > Maratus > Maratus speciosus. The sequence goes on along the minus strand of OZ010786.1, from coordinate 481,211,682 downwards.
GAGTTGATATAAGCAGAGGAATGAAAAACATGGAAGTTTCTCCATTATGAAAAAATGAGTCAGATTAGACATTCATGCTTTTATTAACAAAACAATATCAAAAACTATTCATCACATTTTCATATATACGTTCCGGTTTAACTTCATCGTTGTGATGTAGAGTAAATTAGAATAAAAATTAATGTCCATGAAATTTCCAGTCAAAAAGCTGTTAGCATGTAAAAATTCGAGAAAATTCTGAGGAAAAGCTTCGTGCAAATTATCCATTGGCAAATGGAATGCCATATATGTATTTCAGCCTCACTGAAATGCTATTGTAAGCATTTATATGCTATGATTGAACAATGTGGATGTGGGAGAACAATATCCAGTTTAATAAATACAATAGCAGTGGAGTACATTGCTCAACAATGTGTGTAATGTTACTAAAACTTGCACCAATTATGAAATATTTTAAAGTTAAAAAATCTCAAACTGATTATGTAAACGCATGCGCAGGCTGTTTCATCTTTAAAGCCTACTTGTATTATTCCCGACACAAGGGATCCATCGCTTCCTGCTACTTCTTGAAATGATATCAAAACTGCTGTAATACGCGCAACAAGTTTTATCCTTGATTCTAATTATCCAAAAATAGATTCGAATCATGAACTCTGACATATCGGTGTTATTTGCAAACATCTCCTTAGAGTGGATGACGCGATGTGATAATTTGCTCTTATAAGTCGGTTTTGCAGTATTTAGATTAATAGTGTTCGTGGTTCTGACGTTACAGACATTTGCTTAAAATATATAATTATTAACATATATGCGTTTTCTGGAATTTTTGCGACTCAGTTTCAGTAGACATCTATAATTAAGTGTTTTTTTGCCATTAGCTATTGGCATAGTATAAACTTATACTGTAAAAATTTATAATAATCAATAATTACTAATAGATTATATATACCGTATATACTCTCACATACGCCGACCCACTAACTTTTGAATGCAAATTCTGCAAAAAATAAAAAACTCGAATATGTCGACCCCCTAACTTTTTACTGCAATTTCGCACAAAATCAAACCAAAGATTTCACTTACTAATGCGATAAATTAGTAAGTAAACAAAAACAATCCATTGAAATGTTTTTAATAATAAATTATTATTATTTGTATATTTTATAAATTATTTTCTTATTTATACACATAAAAAATCAGACTTTTGCAGTATTTGAAGATTTTTTTTTGGCTTTTGTAACGGACTTGCGTATAAGTCTACCCCCCCCCCCCCAATTTACTTGCAGAAATTTTTCAAAATTTCTCCGTTTTACACACGAGTATATATGGTAAAATAGAACTTCGATTATCCAACCCAGTAAATTTAGATATTTATTAAGCACTTTAAATAGTCCTAATAGCAGTTCCATTACGATGTTACATATGTTGACGATTATTGTTAAATACTCGATTATCCGCTATCAGTTCGGTTCCAATTACGTCGGATAATCGACCTATACTGTGTATATTTTTGTAACCTCAGGATTTCAAATACTAAACTAGTACAAAACATAACGGTATGATATAAATTATTACTAAGCCAATAGCTAAGGGTGGATAAGTGTGGGTGTCTTGTTCTTGAACCGAGCCCAGCCCTTACCCCCCCCCACCCCCCACCCCCTATAGTAATAGCAAAGAAAATGCAAAAAATAATCTGAATAATAATTTTACAGCCCAATAGTAATTCGAATGGTATGTGACCATTTTGTAACAAAATAAATGGCATAAAACATACATTCAGTGCATAGACAGTTACGGAGAAAACCCCTACCCATACGTGCCTAGCGTCCCAAAATTGGGACGATATATAAAGGTTCAAATTCAAACCAAAAAATAGAGATTTAGAAAAATGCAAAAATGCGTATTCTAAAATAATGTTTCGTCTTATAAATAATACCACTTATAAAATGATTGATAAAAAAATAAAAGAAATATCTTACCTTTTCTTACTCGCCATATTATTTCAAGAAAATCCAACTTTTCCCTACAACAAATATTTATTTCATCTTTTTATTCTTAAAAATGCGCTGCCATTTATGGATAAATATTGAAAACAAATAATAAGGATATATTTTACAAAGTTTTTAAAGGATATCATAATTCCATTTGAAATGGGATTTTGTTTTAAGAAAGCTTCCCAAAATTAGGACGACAGGCACAAATGGGTTAATTAAATCACATAATTGTAATTTCAGACAGCATTCTTCATTCACGAAATGAAAAAATTTTAATTTGATGTGAATTAAAATAAAAGAGTTTTAATTCAGTTAACATAATCCAAATATATGATGAATGAAGGAAATTTATTTATAAAAGAGCAATGCGAGCACATTTTGATATCCCTTATAACATCCATATTCTTTACTTTTAAGAACTTAGATAAATACTGTATGATTGCCATACTATAATGAAAATGGAGATACTTTTACATTAACTGGAACTTCAGATATATAATAAACGAAAACTCCTCCATAATATACTTCTTCAAAAGTTAAAAGTACCTATAAATTCGTATCGATGTTTTTTTTTTGTTGTTGTTGTTTATTTGAGCTTGAATGAAATTATAAAATAATTTACCTTATGCAGATCTCCTCTTAAGTTCAAAACTTGCTACTTCTGATTTACTCTTTAAAATAGTTTGAGATTGTCATATTTATTTCTCAATGGGGTCTTCCTTTATAAATATTTAAAGATAATTATAAAGATAATCTCTCAAATATTGATGAAAGTCAGATATTTTGATTAAATGAAAATGTTTACAGAAAAGATTAAATTAGGCACTTTTTCTTAAGAAAAATAATTTTAATAAATGACTTATTTTACTATTATCATGTGAATATTCATTTAAATGTCACAAAATGTCACATGCCTGTGCAGTGACATATGTCTATTCGTCTATTAGTATGATATGTATCTTCATCTAGGAAAATATAATATAAACACAAAATAAAAATTTACAATAACCACTTCGCCACTGTCCACTATTTTGAAAGACGTTCTTAATCTTTAAAAACCTCAGAAACCAATATATTTTCAAGAGTTAAAGAACTATTTAAAAACAAAAATTCTTTTGCTGTCATTAGTATTCGGAAACGTTTCCGGGTTGTTTTTAAGTGCTTTAACCCGTAACCAGAAACATGAAATTACTTACGAGATCTGAGACATAGAGTCAAAAAGACTCCAATGTTATTTTTCTTTTTTGCCTTTTGTAAACAGCATTGGAATTTATTTTGGAAACGCAATATATTCTGGGCATCATGTAATAATATAAGAACTACTTGACGGTACTGAGGAGATGATTTTATTCAAGGAGAAAAACCACGTGATAAACAGCGCCAAAGAACAACGCGGATTCATTTTGCCTCCCGTCTCCAGTTACGAGTTAATCCGTTTTCTACACTCGTAATAGACGTTCCCCTAATCTAAAATTCTCAAATAAACGTCAATTCAAGACATACAAAATTAATCAACAGTATGAACAATAACATATTAATTAATATTCGTTTGTTACTCTTACGTATGTATATAAATAATTATTCAGCTGAAAATGTTCAATTGAGAACTCACAGCATTCTCAATATACATGTCCATTTTTATGAAATCTTACTTTATAAAAAAATACTCGAAAAATCCATGGCAGAAAAAAATAAACTTTGTTTTCATAAATTTTTCATTAGACCCCGAAAATCTTTTTGTTTCTTAAATTTCTAAAACTAAAGAACGTATTTCGAAATTGTGGGTAGCTCCAAAGATTATAATTTCGTAAATTAAGAAACCTTTATCTTTTTTACGGTGTGGCACAATTTTTAATACACTGGTTTCCAAAAATTAAGGAAAATTCACAAAAAGAGCAATAACTCGTTCAAAAATTAACCTATCCCGAAGAAATTTGGATATGTTGTTAACTAAAAGATGCTGATTAAAATTAAAAAATGCAAATAAGTGGCGCTGCAGTCGGATTGCGTCATCTGTGTGGAGTATAAAAATGCATGCTAAAGATTACGCCTGCTTGTGTCGCTGTGATTATGAGATAAGAAAACTGAGATAGCCAATTCATTAGTATGACCTCGAGGTATCATTTGTCCGCATAACCTTGATATAGAACTATTAAAAGATTGGATGTAGGCCAAAGTCATACAGAGGTGGCCAGATGGCTAAATGTGCGTCCTTTCGTTGCTCATAGGCTTTTGCAACACTTCCAAATCACTGATTCGGACTTTAGAAGGTTCAGAGAAGCATGAGCAAGAGCTACGATAAGCACTTATGACCGATATTTGCGGTTATGTGTACGAAGGAATAGAACAGCAACCCCCTCTCATCTTATATCCGTCCTTGCTACAGTCACTGGAAGGTTGGTATCAACATCTACTGTGCGTAGAAAGCCTCATGAAGGTAGTCTGTACGAGATGCGACCGGATATTTGTTTGTCTCTCACCTCGTGTCTCCGGAGGGAACGTTTAAGTTGGGCACGTCAACATGTCCACTGGGCGGCTGATCAATGGAGGCGTGTTCTCGACACAGATATGTTCCAGTTTAGCATCCAAAGCAATAGTAGGCATTGTTTGATTTGGAGAGAACAGGCATCATCCCTCAAACATTCGTAAAATATATTCGTATGGAGGAGGCAGTGTCTGTGTTTGGGATGATATCTCTTTGGGTGGACGTACAGACTCTCATGTCTTTCCACGTGGAACTGTGAATTCTCAGGTCTATAGAGATGACATTCTTGATGCTTATGGGCACCCTTATGCCGGTGCAATAGGTAAGGATTTCCTGTTACAGGACGATAGCGCTAGACCGCAGAGGGTTCACATCGTAGAAGATTATGTTCAGAACCAAACAATTCAGCGCATGGAATGGCCTGCGCGGTCACTGAACTTGAATCCCATTGAGCATCTTTGGGATGCTTTAGGAAGATGTGTCTCTGCTCTCAATCTCCCTCCTCAGACCATTGCCACGCTTACAACTGCTTTACAAGAGAAATGGCTCGCACTTTCCAGCAAACTTATCTGTCGCATAATTGACAGTATCACACTTCGCTGTATGTTCTGTATTGCTCCTAGGGGTGATCATACTTCATATTAAAGGTACTTTTCCTATACCAAAGTCAGACCATTTATTTTGATTTATAATTCTATTAATTCCTGAAACACCACAATCGTCTGGTATTTTCCTTTAATGTTATTTTATACCTTGTTATGTGTTGTTTTTGTGCCTCACTTTTATTAAAATCTACTTGTAACATTTTGAGTAATCGCTACTTTTGTTGTTTTTTCTTAATTTTTGGAAACCAGTGTATAATTTTTCGTCTTATATAATTTAAAAATGTATTACAAATTATGCAAATATGTAATCGATATTCTTTTCTGTGATTAAAATAGTAAATAGAAAAATTCTTATACTATAATTTGGCCTCATACTCGTTGGAAATTATAAGGAGTGTGTGCACATTGTAAATAATGCTTTTATATTTTAGAAGAATGTGTGTGTGATATCATTTGATATCCTATATCTGTGCTTCCGGTTATTTAATACTATCGCTACAAAGTTAAAAATTAATTTAATTAATATTAACTCTTTAGAAAAATCTGCGCCGTTATATATATATATATATATAACGGCGCAGATTTATGAGTTGCTGAGTGCTGCTGAGCTTTATGTGTATTGAGTTTATGAGTTGCTTGGATTAGTTTAATGGACTACTGTAGGCTTGGGTCAGGTATGTCTTTTATGCTTTTTAATAAAAATTCGGTATATGATCATGCTTGCCATAATATAACTATTTGCTGAGTGGGTGGATGGAGTTGATGAGAATTGGTTGGATTACGTTGATTTGTTTGGATTTATTAGTTTTTTGATTGATTTTTTGGAAAGTTAGTTGATAGATTTACGATTGTTTATTTTAGGAGATTTATTAGTTCTAAAGTGTTTATGTTATATTGTTATACGTTTATTTAACTTTATTTTCCTTTTGAATTGCTTATATGGCATATACATTGAATAATTAAACATTTAATATGAATAGACAAAAATATATTGTAAAAGGCATCGGCAAGATACGGAATTGTTATACATTTCGTAGTGCTCGGCCGGCTCCTGAAACCATGGTGGGCAGCGGATCGTCAAAAAGTTACCATGGGCCAAATGTATTTAAAAAAGTGGATGTATTGGAGAGTAAAGATTTTGGCTGTGATTATAGTGAGATTGGTGAGAATGGGGGAAAGGTCAGGTATGCAACTTTTATTGCAAGCCGAGTTATATAGATGATAGTGTAGTAATGAAGAAAAATTGTGAATCGTTTTATAAGTTAAATGACGAAAAGGGTGTTTATAGAGATACAGAGGTTGTAAGATATAGGACAAGATATCTTTATAATAGAAATTTATTGAATAAATATAAGAAAAACACAGATTGTATCGATATAGTAAAAAGGTATAAAACAAGTTGGTTTTATAATAGGGGTGTAAAATATGGACAAGATATTAATGGAATAAACTTAATAAAAAATTCAGTGACAAAATATGTAGAGTATGCATTTGTGCCGATATAGATAATGGTGACAAAGCGATTTAAGAAAAATCTTTAAAATTTTGTAAGATATATAACTGTGTGTATTGTTTAAAATGTAACGTGTGCAATTAAATGTGTATAGGAGAGACTTCTACTCCTTTATATAAGAGATTCAACAATCACAAATCTGACATTAGAAATCTTAATTATAAAAAAGAGGATCAAGAAATAGAAATTTCACATTTTTCAGAGCATGGCATAGATAACATAAGGATTTCTATATTGTGTGTTATACCTAATAAAATGGAAAGAAAGATTCGTGAAAAGGATATGATGATAAAGTTTGGTACGGTATATCCATATGTACTTAATGTTATGTTTAACCATAGTAATATAATTAAAAACTTTAAAACTAAAAATTTAGATGATACAATTTACGACAAAAATAATCATGACATTGGAAATGTGTTGATTAGAAATAGTAATCACTGTACTATGTTGAATCATTTGAAAAAATTAAATACTTGTACAGACATAGTAAATGCAATAATTAATTATAAATGTGAGCGAAAAGTTAATGCTATTAAAGGCTTGATTTTCAACATTAAAAATAAATTAATTACCGTAACTCTAAGAATTTTACAGTCTAGGGTAGAAAATGGGAATGTTGACATAGGTTTGGATATATTCAGGTATAGAATCAAGACACAAAAATTACAAATCTATTGTAACATTGATTATGGCCAAGTAAGTGCAGTAAATAAAATCTATTTTATAATGGATTATTTGTGTATGGGGAGTAAATTACAATAAAATGTTGAATAGATACAATGAATTACTACCTGTCGGAAAACTAAAAATAGTTAAGGCTTTTAAATGTGATAAGCCTTTGCGGAGAACTATTTTTAAATATAATGCTTTTGCTAAAGATCTTAAGCAGAAGTATGCCATTGCAGTGATTCTGAATTTGTTAATCATATAGACAAGTATCATGGACATGCTATTACTGGAGATCTAAAGATAGTAAAGGATGAGGAGTTGAGGAGGTTAATAGAGCACGGTACAAAATATCGTGTGAAACGTACTGTAACTAAAAGTGTTGCAATTAAACGTTTTACAATTAACATAGATATATTTATAAATAAACTAATGTATAGATATAATTTGCCTTCCAGTGTTTTTGACGAGTGAAAGTTCTATATAATAAGAAATTTTAAACGAGAATTTTCCAGAGATCTTGACGGAGTTAATAGGGAGAAATACAACAAACTTACACATTCAATTAAAGAAATTCAGGAAAATTTTATAATCTCCTACGTGGATAAAGCAAATACAAGTTACGCTCTGATATGTAAGGTACTTTATTGTAAACTTTTGAGTGATTGCTACAATAATAAAAATAACTATTTACCTTTAAATTCGAAAGCTGCAGTAATAGAAAATAGGATTGAAGCCTTCTACAAAAAAGTTAAGCCGAAACAAATGAGTCAAAGTTTCCCTTATCTCATATTAGTGCCTAAATTCCATAAAACCCCTATCAAATTCAGAAGTGTGACTTGTGGTTTTGGATCATATATTGGTGTTGCTAGCAAGGTATTGCTGGGGGTATTGCAAGGAGTGTTTGACGTAGTGATGGGGGAGAGACGTCTTTTATTATCAAAAATAGCTATACACTATTAAATAATCTGAATAAATTAAAAAATATTACTGGTTTATACGCTTACGATTTTACAGACCTCTATAACACAATTGATTTGACAGATTTAAAAGAAAAAATAATAGATTTTAATAATACAAATAGTACTTTGGATGTTCAGAGTGATTTTTTCAAGAATTTATTTCAGTTGGTAGTACAAGAAAACTACCTCTACGAAAGAAATGCAATATTTAAACAGATTATGGGTTTTCCAATGGGGGGGGGAGGGGAGATGCAGTTCCATTTTAGCAGACATCTATTTACATATATATGAAAGACATAATAATTTAAACAGTAATACATTAGCCTACAGATATATAGATGATGTTTTGATAGTCAAATTAAATAATGATATTGAAAAAATTGATTTTACATATTATCCTACGTCTCTGAGTCTGAAACCCTCCTTCCAGAATTGTAAAAATGTTAATTTTCTAGATGTTAACTTAAACATAGAAAGTGAAAATTTGATATCCAAGCTATTTGAGAAGTGAAATGATTTTGATTTTAATACCTTAAAGTTGATATGTTTTGATCCAAATGCTCATGTATCGGTTAAAAGAAATGTCCTAAGAAACGGCTTACGAATCCAAAGACTGAGTACTGGAGTTAAGGATATGATTAATGGGATTTTGGATTGGTGTCGTCAAGGATTCAAACAGGGTTATCCTCGGAATTTCATCAGGAGAATAACTAGTGAATTTATTAAGAGTAGCAGTTACGGAACTGAACTGAATTCATTAATGGATGAGAATGGTGGTTTTGATGTGTCGATTGATCTAATGAGATAGAAAGATATTTTGATGGATTTGGTAGATCTGTTTAGTTTTTCATGGTTTTTCATTTTTAATTTTTGGTCTCGGCGAGTGACGGGGGACGTAGCATGCGTAAAGTCTGACTTAACCCTGCAGAGCATGTCTTTAGCCATGCCGCTCACCTTCTGTTCTGCTGTGCTGTTATAAATATTTTCCTTAGTTTGGTTTTAAAGTTTGGTTTTAAGTATTAATGTTTATGTTGGTTGTTTTAATATTTTTGATGTAGAGTTTCAGTTTAAATATGGTGAGTGATGAAGTTTGATATTTGTTTGTGGTTTTAAATATATATATATATATATATTTCATACACAAGTGTTGCATCAATCTACACCTTTTACGTATTACTTTAAATGTTCCCTGATAACTCAATCTACACCTTTCTCTAAAAAAATTAAATATAAGAAATATTTTCACAGCCAATTTATTCAAAAGATCCTTTTCGCCTTGCATATGCTCATCCAATTTTATCCCAGTCAAAATTTATTATTGCCAAAAGATAGTCAAAACTTTGGCTAGACCAGTGATTGTATAATAATATCCAGATGTGCTTTTAAATATATCTCGCCTTTAATTTCTTTCTAGTCCCCCAAAAATGCATCGCACCCGTTACAGTGCTATCGGTAGCAACAAATGTCTTCTTACTTTCTCACGTACCTACGCTTCGTTAATTATCGCCTGTTACTATTTTCATTTAAATTTAAATTCTCCATGTATGCAACGGTCAATCGCGGGGCATATCTGTGACTTAGCCAATATCTATCTCTCGCCAAAATCCTCACGGATGAAGAATGTGAAATGACTCATTTTTGGCCTGCTGTACATGAAGTAAAGATAAGAAAAATATGTTGAGTATCCGGAGAGTCTGCCCCTTGACACGCCCTTCCTGCATTAAAATTTGTTTTCCAAAGCTACAAGTGTAGTTTTTAAAATCTTCTGTGACTTAGTGTTATTGCTGCGTGATGTAAGTGAACATGGATTTCTGAAGTCTTTATTACAAATGCAAAATGCATTTTCTATCTACCTAAGTAAGACAAGTTAAAGGAAAACTAATGTCACAGGGGGTTTTATTTAGTTATAATGAAGTATCAGAATTGAAATAAATAGGAAAATATTTGTTTTGTGATGAGAGTTTTAAATTTTAATATAAACCGCGATGAATGTATTAATTGAAAAAATTAATTTAAAAAGTTATCGATTGCGTTTATCATTACTCATTTTATAAATGCTTAAATAGTTTGAAAAAAAGTAGAAAGATATTTAAATTATGTTATAATCGGCTTTGTAAGTGCAGTTTTTTAATTGATGTACCATGTCAGTAGTAAATATTTTCTAGGACATTTTGAATATAAAAATATATATAGGGTGCAATATGTTATCTATCGCCGACATTTAATTTATCAACCGTTGGTCGTAGACATATAGTTCCAATTACAAAAATGTTTCAAATGAGGTAAATATTCATGTTGTGGCATTATTTAAAGTAAAAAATCAATTTTATAAAAATTACGAAATCTAAATTTTTATACGGCCCCCCACTCCCTATAATTATATTTAGTAAAAGCTTACACATATCATAACAGACATAACACAAAAAGTTTAACATCTGTACTAAAAAATTGACACAGTTATTAAATTTCAAAGTTTGGGATTTTTGCACATGATTTTGTCTTTCATTGAGGGATCAGTTAAAATATTAATTAAAGTAATTCAAGATCAAAATCAGGGTACAATGTCCTTTTTACGGCAAAACCACCTTTAGCCGGTATCGCCGTCAAAGTCCGGCGAACGCGCTGGCCACTCTACCGGCCACCATATCCAAGGACCTGTTGACCAAATTTGGTGGCCACATATGCCCGGACGTTTGATGTTTTATGATGAGAGGGCCCCTTCATGTTGAAACGACACCCGGCATGCATGTCGAAGAGGCAGCTCTTCATACCAGTCACGTATCGTGTTTTGTAGCAGATACAGATAGCGATCGCCCGTTAAGGTCCCATCGTAGAAGATGAGTCCAACAATATGGGTTCCCTATACACAGCATCACACGTTTCGTACTGTGTGGTTGATGTGAAGGTTTTCCAGAAACCAGTAATGCACATTGTGCACGTTCACAATGCCAGCCACCCAGTGTAAACATTGCCTCATCTGTCCGCAAAATGTCTCAAAGAAAAGACATATTTTCCTCTAAGGTATTGTTTGAGCATGAAATTACAATAATAAAATCGTCATGCGTGGTCACCCAGCATCCATGCTTGCACCAGTGTCGGATGGTATGGATGCGTATCATGTGCATACAACAAATAGCAGACATGCTGACCAGATGTCTTGCTTATTTCCGACGTGCTCAGTTGTGGAATAAAACGGGCAAACGTCGGCTCCTCCTCCGGTGTCACTCGAACATTACACCTTACTTGTCTACTTGTTCTGGGTCGTGGTGAAACAGAGCCGGTCTCTCTAAAATGGTGCAATACATCAGTTATAGTTTCATGCGTTGGGTGTAGATCCTTAGGGAAACGTTTTGAATAAACACTCGCAGCCGCTCTTGCATTTCTTTGGCATTCACCATAAATAAGTATAATTTCGGAATATTGCAATTATGCTTACCTTGCCATCACGATCTCAGCGCTGACTAGCATGTCCACTGCTAGATGGCTCCTGCTTTATCCGGAACGTGTGGCTCTGCGATACTATTGTAATTTGCATAATCCCAATTTTCATGCTCGTCTGGTCGTTTTTATTCCGCTGCCATTTATCTAGTCCTTAGTGAGTATGTTTTATTTTCCGGTTGTCGATTCTACCTACTTTGACGTTTGAATATTGTTCGACCCATAAAAGTTAGCTCAAATTTTTAGATGAAATAATCATCTTTGGTGATTCCCCGATTTGGCGATACCGGCTGAAGGTGGTTTCGCCGTAAAAAGGACATTGCACCCTGATTTTGATCTCAAATTACTTTAAATAATCTTTTAACTGATCCCTCAATGAAAGACAAAATCATGTGCAAAAATCTCAAACTTTGAAATTTAATAACTGTGTCAAATTTTGTAGTACAGATTTTGTAGTACCGATGTCAAACGTTTTGTGTTATGTCTGTTATGATATGTGTAAACTTTTTCTAAATATAATTATAGAAAGTGGGGGACCATACAAAAAGTTAGATTTCGTAATTTTTATAAAATTGATTTTTTTGCTTTAAATAATACCACAGGATAAATATTTACCTCATTTGATACGTTTTTGTAATTGGAACTATACGTCTACGACCAACGGTAGAGAAATTAAAGGTCGGCGATGGATAACATATTGCACCCTGTAAATATTTACACGTTTAATTAATTTATTCGCACATTTACCCATAATTAAAAATTAGATTTCGAAAATCTTGGTCTTTTTATAAATATGTAAATAATCAGGAAATTTTCATCTTATGTAATTTGTAATAGTATTATTATCTGACAAAATTAATTCCTACCAAAGAAAAATCTTTCAAAATACCTGTCTTTTTGTTTATGTTTTTCCAAAATATTACGAGGTTTAAATTGCAGTAAAAAAAAAAAAAAAAAAAAAAAAAAAACGTTAAACGAATGTAAGACGTATCTGAAACTTCTTACTTAAGTTATTAGTTCCCAAAATAATTAAGAAGGCAAAGTAAAATTTAATAGTTCCTGAAAGCATTTGTGTTTAAAAAAGGCGATAAAGTCATGTTAAGGTAGAAAATATTCATAAAAATTATATATTTTTAAACTTTGTAACATGCCCTAGAATACATGTGTAAAAGAAAACAAATAGCAGTTTGATATTTTTCATATTATTTAGCTAAAATATATTTAACTTTTAAGCGAAAAAGGGTTACACTTCTTTTATAAAACATAACATTAAATAGTTTTAGGCTGGACTATACAGAAAATTCACTCTGTTAATAAAAGATTATCATTCCTGTACACATGTCGTTATTTCAATTGCATCTTTCTTTAAAATGCAGTAAAAAATTATATGGATTTCAATAAAACTTTTATTTTGTTCCTAGTCTACAAATACAACAATGAAACGTTCATTATTATTAAATAAATTATTTAAAGTTTTGAAGTGGAGTGAATTTTATATTTATTTATTTATATATATAAATTTTGTAAATTTTACTCTGATCTTTAAATTCTATTACGAAATTTCTGAAGAATGGCGAATAACGCCGGTGTACTTCCATAACTTAGAATTCCAAACATACATTAAATATTCAGTTTGTAGTGATTATGATGTTACACTGCTCACAACTTGTCAAACTAACAAAGGTATCTAAAAGGTAACTCCTTTATTTGTCATGTTTTGACTCATAGGCTATCGTCTATTTCTGACTCCACAGAGAAACAGGCTAACACCGACATTATTGCCAACTGCAACTGGACGCAAAACGGTAAAATCAGTTCAAAATAAATGGACACTGAATGAAGCCTTGTAGTATTTTATTACCAATATGTCACTGAGAGTTACAGAGATAGCGAGTCTTAGAGAGTTTTTAGAAACTTATAATTTGAATTTTGTCTTCTATCGTACGCGAATGAATTCTTGAAATACGGATCTCATACATATTCAGTTATGCTATAGTATAAATTTTCCCATAAGAACACTGACTTTTTAAATTGCATTTGAGTTCATAGGATAAAAGCTATCGATCATCAGTTTCTATCATCAGCAGTTTAAATGATAATAAAAGTCGCCTCTGTGTAAATAAATCTCAAACTGGAAGCCAAAGAATTCCAAGAATCAAATATTTTCTTCTTATGAATACCGAAAAAAAAACTAAGATGTGAGTAGCACTTGGAACACCACCTATGTGGTAATTACCTACAAGATTTGATAAATGAATGAAACAAAAAAATTGCATAATCATTTATCTTTTACATAAACATGCACAAGAAAGAAAATAAAATCTAACCGAAAATTCCTAGCATCAGGGCCATTTTCCTTCCAGACACTTAGGCTTCAGCTTGTTCAGCCAAATGGGTAATCCGCTTTGATTAAGGCTACTAAAATAATCAAAGAAACACCCACCCGCACACACACATACACACTTCCTGACTAGCATGTTATGATCTTGGTTGAAAACATCACTTCAGTAGCGTATATTATTTATGGAACAGCATGCAAAGGATGTCTTTTTTAATAAAAGTGATTATATTATATGGTTTAGTATGTGCAAATGCGATTATATAACGAATTATCCGAAAATGTACGGCATGCTGTTCCTAAAACACTTTAAAATCCATCATAATTCTCAAAATTCGGGCTATAAAAATATGGAAAAATATCGTGAATTTCGGCAGATGGACAGAAAGAAGCAAAAAATTGTAGGTTAGAATTTGATTTAGATAGATTTATTTACAATTATTGGTGATCAATTATTGTATTTTAAATTAAAAGGTTTAAAGAGTAATATTTCTTGATATTTTTCTTAAGAAAGTAAATTTTTACGTAGTAAAATTTAACAAAGCTTTCTATATCTGTGATACAGACCATTAAAAAATATTACTATTAATCTTACTTTACTTCCTATTACTATTACTTCCATATTGTATATTACTTCCATATCTTACAAAAAAGTTTAAAAAAATCAAATTTCACGGCACTCTTCAGAGAAACTTCTTGAGGGAAGGTCTGCTCCGTGTCAGTTGTTTGCAAATCTGGGCACCGAGAGGACTATGTCGCCGGAAGAAGGCTCGCGGCTCCGCCGCGAGAGCTAGTTTTTACACTTGAAGTATGAGGTATGCTTTTTTTGAGAAGAGGGGGGGGGGTGAATTAAAGGTAAATGGAAATCACGATTATGAGTTCATACCATTGGTCTTTAATATTTTTTGTTTTTATATTTTTATTATTAACCTAAAAAAAAGTAATAATATCAATACAAAAAACCCTCATCGGGTTAAAATTTTGTGACGCAGCAATTTATCTTATTGCTATAAGAATTTTAAATATGAAACTTAAACATAATGATATGAAATTTTAAGTGACGCTATGCAATTAATTAATGCATATATATATATATATATATATATATATATATATATATATATATTTATTTCATCATTTTATATTTGTTTTATTTATAATTGCATGTGTAAGCATTATGTTAAAGTTAAAAGGATGTATAAAAATGTATTCAATGATGCTTTACCATTCACATCTTTCAAAGATATGATATCAATTTAAAAGATATGATATCAAAATTTAAGTGACGCCTTAATGTAGCTTTAAACAATTTGTTTGAAAATTCAAATTTAATTGTTTTCGGTTTTGCTAAATATATTTACACATCTAACCAAATCTTTTAATTTTCCCAATGCACTGTTACAAATATCCCTCTCACTGAACCTATGCAATGCACTGTAATGTATTTATATGAATAAATTTATTTTTCTTTTGTGCCACGCTATCCAAAATCAAAAGTAAGGTTTATGTAAATGATTTATGTGCGTCGTTGTTTCCAAACCAGGGCTCGAAATGTATCGAAGGAAACCGGAACGATGTTCCTGTTCGTGAAATTGTGACATATATTGTTCCGGTTCGTGAAAGTATGGAAAATACTGTTCCGGTTCGTGGAATTTTTAAAATATATTATTACAGTTTCATACATATAGCTTACTATGGTCTCTGTAAAGTTTTTTTTTCTAATTATTTGGAATCTTGAATGCATTTTTTTAAATTGATTTTCTACGGTTAAATATAAATTTGCTTACAGTAAAGTCCAGATTATCCGAGATCATATGGACCAAACTCACCTCGGATAAGCAAAAAACTCGTATAAACCGGATTGACACAAATCGTCACCTACAAAGGAGATGAAATATAAATGTTTACTTAATTCATTCATATTTATGGTACTACGAACATTTCTTTGTTGTACATTTCCGTTAGTTTTAAGAAATAAGAGGAATGAAATTGTTTATTTGAAAAAACCCTTGATAGTTTTTTGTTTGTCGAATGTCAATTTTGCTGCAGTATTACGCTACTGCATAGCTACCAATTACTACCTCTAAGACTTACCAGTAAATTTTGCCGAATTCAATCGCCGAAATCTAACACTTGTCAACTATTAAATACGGCGAAAATTTGTATTCAATTTTAGAGGTAACAAAACTGTATAAATTGACATCTATATGCTTCTATTAGTGTCATTAAAATTGCAGGCTTAGCCTCTCCTTTCTTCTCAAAGTATTGAATAGTCTTTTTCAATCGAACTCATACCTTTGGAATGGATAATTTTCTTCTGATGAACTGATAGCTTCCATTATTATGAAACAGCCATTATAAAAGAAATGTTAGGTGAAGATGAAAGAGCAGCCGTAAAAAGTTAGAACTGTGATTTTCTGGTCAGAATGGGGGAAAAAATAGCCATACTTTTTTTTTTTTTTTTTTTTTTTTTTGTAAAAATAATTATGGCCATTTTTCCCCATTCTGACCAGAAAATTAGAGTTCTAACTTTTTTACGGCTGCTCTTTCATCTTCACCTAACACTTCATTTATAATGGCTGTTTCATAATAATGGAAGCTATCAGTCCATCAAAAGAAAATAACTCGGCTAAAGCGAAAACTCGGTTAAGCAGGACTCGGATAATCGGAAATTTACTGTACTTAAAAAAAAAAAAAAAAAAAAAAAAAAAAAAAAAATTAGTCGACAATAATTTTGAAAATAGAGTTCCGGTTTGTGGATTTTTCCATTTTGAGCCCTGATCCAAACTAAACGAAATGTAATCAAATAGATAATATGGCGCACAGAAATCATTATAATGCACTGGAAATGGGTACACTGAAAGAAGAAAAGATTATTACTACGTTGAATTTAGGTTTAGGAAATGCCAAACGAAGTTTAAATATGAAATACTTTTATTGTCAGCTCCAAATTAAGTTCATCATAGACAAATTATGATAAGATTAAAAAAAAAAAAAATTACAGAATAGCTATATTTGATACTATTTAGGCTTCATATCTCTCTGACCTTTCACGTTATATTCATGTTTACTTTTCTAGTATATACAGCTATACTCAACACTAACTTGTATAGTTTTTTTTACAAAACCTTATTACTCTTTTAGCAACGATTTTTTCGTATAATACAATTACTAATTAATATGTTTATATTGCACCAGTAATATTCGCACTTGACTGTTTATTCTTATTTATGTATGCAATGAAATGGACACTAACATAATAAATTAGTTTAACCTTTCGATAAATGACATTTAAAAATACTATCTAGAGTAGAATGAAGAATAAGGCATTGATCGATATATTTCTTTGATCATAATTTTTTTCAGAAGATATTTTTACATTATTTTATGGTTAAAACTATTATTTTACATTAAAAACCTTTGAATCTCGATAAATTTTATAAAATTATAATGTTTTACAGCTGACTTACTTATATATATAGTGTGATTCATAAATATCGAAACAATAGGTTGTCTCCTTAAATATTGCCCGTAGGAACATACTTCCAATCGCAAAGTTTCATATAAACATGTGCAAAATTTTATGAGATAAGTTGAAACTCCATGGGGGGGGGGGTCTATTTGAGAAATTAGAAAAAAATTAATTATACTGCCCCCGTAGGATAAAATTTCCAATTCGGAAATTTTTAGTTACCTATTCCTGAATTAAACACAAAAATCCAATCTCCAAAATTAACAGAGATATGCCCGTTTAAATAGTTCGTCAGATTTTTAGGGATTATTCACAATTTGAAATGCGTGTAATTCAAGAAACAATGTTATTTTAAAAGTTCCAGGAAACATGTAAAAAAAATATATTTACTGAGTTAGAATTTTTTTCTCTGTTTTGCTAGCCATATAATTTGCAAACAAAATCGCATGCTAAAATTTCTCATGAAATAAAAAAAAAAAAAAAATTAAATGATTATTATTTTTATTAAGTGGGGTAATTTAATATTATTATGACTAGAAACATTATTTATAGAGTTTTACATTTTTTTTTTCATACGGTTAAGGAGGGAAATATAAATTTGATTTTGTTTCAGGATTTTTTTCACTGTTAATTTTAGAAAAATTAAATATTAAAATATAAAAAAGAATGTGTAACTTATTAAAAAAAAACATATCATTAAAAGTAAATATTTTTATCAAATTTGCCGAAACAAAATTAATGTAAATTGATAAAAAAAGAGACATGTTCCAAGTGTGCAGCTTTTTCCTTTAACTATTCTTGAATTACAATAACATAAAGACGGGAACTAATGATAAAAACAAACAAAAATACATAATACAGAAAAATGCTAAAGTTTTAAACAAAGATTTGCTCCTAATAAAATGTTTAAAATCTTTTTTAAAAAATTGCATCTGAATAACTTACTCCTTCTTAAAGGTTAACCGTACGATACAGTTCAACTTTAGATCTTTTTGCACCTCCTTTCTGTACTATTTAAATGTCCGTCAGTTAATTTAAAATAATATTTTTTCTGAAATGCCTATTAACAGTTTTTTCATAATTTTAGCTCCCACAACCTCACGTTTTATATCGTCCATGTGAGGCCATTAAAAATGTCTGTATTCTTGGGTTGTGCCAGGCCCGGACTTTACTTTTCCGGCTGTCTCGGATGTCTCCGCCGCTCCGTCCAGACGTATTTTTTCATACCGATCTGGGACTGGCATTCGTCTTCCTAAGTCTGCATGGGGCGAAATTTTCAGTCGCAGTCTCGACCCAACCCGTATTAAAATCTCCCTGATTGACCTGATCCGTGCGAAAATCAGTGAAATTTGACTGAAAAAAAAATGCATGTAATTTTAAATTGCCGTTATTTTACAATTAAACTTCAAAATACATTTTTTAAAGGCAAGTAGATTTAAAGTCAAGAAAAAAAGAAACATAATTAAACACATTATAACCAGTGAAAAAGAACCTGCCTATGGCGAATTTCTGCCTTAACTGGAAAATGTGTTGATCCATGCAAAATGAATAGGGGAGAATAGCCATACTTGTACCGCCGCTTAAATTGGAAAGTTGCCATTCTGCCGTTAATTACAGAAAGAGACCCCATCTACCGCTGAAATCCTACTCATCAGAATGACGTCACTCATGATTAGAAGAAGCAGCCGCCTACCACGTGCTGTATTCAGGTAATTTAAAAAACTCTAAAGTTAGCTGTTTTTATCTAATCTTTTCCTTCTAAGCGTAAGTGAATATTTTAAAAGTAAGGTAAGTTGTTATGTGTTCATATACATATATGAAATCATCTGTTTATTGCGCATATTTTTCACGTGGATTTGTTTGATTCCTTTTTTGTTCTTAGACTAGAAATTAACTGTTTTAAAAAAATGACGCAGTTTCCGTAATTGGGCCATTTTAAGTTGCTTAAATTGAACCAGATATGCGATCATAAATTTGAAATTTAAGTAATGAATTTCGAGTACGGTACGGTTTGTACACTATTTTTTTTTATATTTTATAATGGACTATCTCCATGCAAGGTTTTTTTTTTTGTATATATGGATTAATTTTTTTATACAGTTTAGGCCTATATAAACATAAAAATGTTTTTACATGTCTATGCAATAAATTTTGTTTGCAATGTCTTTTATCTTGTATGTTTTTGTATTTATTTTCTTTGAATTCTTTATTCCTACGGCATATTTGATTTACAGAGTTGAATTCAAAGATTTTCATCCCGCCGGATATTTGTGATGGAAGATTTTTTACAGTTCTGGAGGGTGGAATTATACTTTTTTGCCATTAAAACGCATAAAATCTCAAACCTTGATGAAAATGTTGAAAAAGGCATAGACAAACTGGCTGGAAGAAAAGCACCCGTGACAGCAAAAGCTGTTAAAGATATAGGGGAAAAAAAGCAGACAGTAAGTTGTGAAGAAATTGACCTGCAACAAGACTGCAGCTACAAACACTCCGCAAAAGAAAAAAAAAAGAAATATTATTTCCCTTGCTAAATTCAGTTATATCAATGTACAGAGGGAGTCAACAAACAGTTGTGGTAACATCATCGCCATATAAACTAAACCTTGAAATGATAAAAAAAAAAAGACAAAAAGGAAGCTTTCGCAGCACAAAAGCAGCAGGAACATCAAGTTTTAAAAAGTAGGCGTAATGCAATTAGCAAGAAAATGATGGAACAGAAGAACTACAAACATAATGTAAAAAAAAAAAACTTCTCTTGAAAAAAAAAAAAAAAAAATTGATAGTTCAGAATTTAAAAAGAAAAATACAGACAGTGATGACTGGTTTTGCCTAATTTGTAAGAAAAATAAAATAGCAGAAATAATTCAGTATTCAGATTGCCATATACGGTTCCATGTTGTGCGTGCCGGAAAACAAAAACAATAAACAGAATTCATGTATAAGCTCCGCATCGCTCCTTACATGATATTCAAGTATCTGACAATTAGTTCCATAATTTTTATTCTTAATTACTGATAACTTTGATTTATATTCTGAATGCATTTTGATTTTAAAAAGTTACCCTTATTTTCCGATATTTGATTTCATTATATTTCATTGCTGTTATTTTGTTGTTATATTTCATTGCTGTTGTTTCATTAATCGCAAACTTTGCTTTTAATATGATTAGTTATATTCCCTAGTCATTAAAACAATCTGATATTCTAGATCAACGCAATTATTTTGGTTGTTAAACAAATCGTATTAGATGTAAATTTCCAAATGGGCGAAAATGTTCGGACCAGAATTCGAACCAGGGTTACCCAGATAACCAGGTTATCTGGATAAGAAAGTTCCACCAGATTCGTCCGGGATAGCTCAGGTGGTAGAGCACTGGCGGCTTCAGCCAGGAAAAGTTAGCTGGGTGAGAAAGTTCCACCAGATTCGTCCGGGATAGCTCAGGAAGTAGAGCACTGGCGGCTTCAGCCAGGAGATCCCTGGTTCGAACCCTGGTCCGGACAATTTCCCCCAGTTGGAAATTTACATCTAATTCAATCCGATAATATTTGGTCCAATTTAGGAGATTTTGGGTCCAACTTAGGCGACCAGTTGCTGAATTTGGACCACTTTTGGCAAATTTTTCAAATTAAATTAAAATTTAAGATTTTCAAAAAGAAATCGATCTAAATATTTATTTAGTTAGTAGATGAATAGATTGACCCTGTGTAATGATCTTTTGCAGATATTGCAAAAATTAAGTGAGTTACACCTGAAAATATGTCAAGTTGTCCAAATTCGGCTACTCTCCACTATTTTAATATCCGAGAAAAAAAAATGATTCCATTTACACCTCCAAAAAAGGGAACTTGTATATAATGCATTTTTTCTTTCCTATGTGATTCCGTCTTAGAAGATTTTACTGTATAACATTTTCAAAATCTCCAGTACATGGAAAATGGATTAAAAATATTAAATGATAAGTTAAACATTTCCATAAAAATTGAGATTAATTAAAACAAATAAATATCATAGCCTTATATTATAAACATGACTAAAGAAAAGCTATAATAGGTATTTTTAGTCAGAACTCCTCCATGCAAATATTAAAAAAAAAAAAAAAAAAAAAAAAAAAAAAAACTATGTTTTGTAAAAATGAAGTCGGACCGAGCTGAGATTTTATCTTTTTACCAGGCCGAGCAGAACTTTTTTCTATTGTTCGGACCTCGCCCGGGCAGGGAAATTTCGGTCCGTGCAGACCTCTAGGCAGACTTACAGCATATTTTGAAAGGAAGTTTTACGTAAAATCTACTCGCTTTTATTTTATTTCCAAAAGCGAGGCACTGTCTTAATTAAACTTTTAATAAGGTATACTTCCGTGAATGATCCCTGTTTCACATTCAAAATGAGTCTTATGAGAAAATGAGAAAACGATCAGAAAACGATGTAAGTCGCGAATTTTAGATTTTAATATATCTGCGGTGTTGGAGATATCGAGAGGAATTTTTTCGTGTTTAATTCCGTACCAGTATTTTCTAACCGAAAATATATGCTTAAATAAGGCGAAATTTTGCTCCTTTAAACTTGATTTATTTTTCTATAAAAAAAAAAAAAAAAAAAAAAAAAAAATTACTGATATTTGGCCTTGAAAATAACGGTATCCGTACGAAACCTGATGGAGTTTCAATTTATCTCATCAAATTTTTCACTTTTTTTTATGAAACTTTGTAATTTGGGGTATGTGTCTAGGTGCAGTATTTAAAGCGATAGCCTATTGCTTCGATTTTTATGAATCACACTGTATATATTATTTTAATTATAAACGCATAATTAATAAGTAGGATATGCCTTTTTAAAATGTCTTTATCTTTTGGAAATGTGACAATGCATTTCGTAGTTCATTTATTTTATTAAAGTTTTAAGTTTTGAAATTGAAAGTAACGTTATTGACTAGTTTAATTAGTCGATAAATGTCTTTGAAAAATACTATCTGTACCTGTAGCATAAATGAAAAATAAAGCATTTATCAACATGTTTCTTTGCTCATGAAAAATATTTTTATTCTTCAAAAAATGTGTTTAGGACTGTTTTATGTATAATGCCCGTCATTTTATATTTAAAACTTTTAAATTCCAACATATTTCACAAAAATACGTTGTTTTACAGCAAATTTATAACATATTTTATAACATACATATAAATCAAATATATAATATTTATTTTTTAAAGTATCATTTCAAAGTTAGGTTGTCTTTTTAAATGCCTTTCTCCCTTGGAAATATGACAAAACATGTGACAGCTTATTTATCTTATTGGTTTTTATTAAGCTTCGAAAGTGACAGTAACGTTATTGACGAGTTTAATCATTATATAAATTTCTTTAAAAAATATACGTAGCAGAATAATAAAAAAAGCATTGGTCAAATTCTTTCATTGATATTTTTTTAGAAGATAAACCTAGTATTATTTAATGTCCAATACCTTAAAAATTATGTTTAAAACTTTTGAATTCTAACAGATTTCATAAAAATAGATTGTTTTACTGCAGACGTTATTATTTTGATTTCATTTTTTAAAGAGCAATTTAAAATCTGGGTTACCTTAATTAAATACCGTAGTTTCTTGGATGGGGGAAAAACAAGTCGTTCTCCATTTATTTCATTTACGCTATTCTCTGAAATTGACACCAACTTTATAGATTAGTTTAATTATTCGATAAATGCATTTAGAAAGAAATTATTTCTCTAACACCGTGAAAAATAAAGCATTCAATGAATTTTTTCAAAAGTGTAAAATATAAGGTAATTTGGGGGAAGACACAACATAATAGGATGTTTTGCTTAGTAAAGCAAAATTGAAATGATAATATAAAGAAAAAAAACGTACCACCATGCTATTTAATATTTTATTGATTATGTACACTCATTAATTACTTTCCCAGTGTTTAAATGATTGACAAATTTAATGTTAAATAAACTCATGTAATTGTGGCCTGTTCCCCCATATATACGGGGAAGATGCCACATCACAGAAAATAAGAAAAATAAGACTAATATTGGAACATTACCTGTGAATTAACAAAAACTGTGGTCAAAGAAACAAATCTGTAAACTGAAATCATTTTTTTGTCAAATTTACTTTGCTTAAACTAATGATGGTACAAGCCTGCACGACATTTCATTTACTTCAAATGACCACAATTGCAATCTTCGTAAAACCATTTCTTGCATTTGATGAACTGAATCCAACCACACTTGAGATTTTTTCAGTGTAAAAGTATTTTTTAAATGTAGCACAAAAATCATAGTCATTATCCTCATTAAAACTATCACCAATGGTATACAGAGAAATTTCTTAACTTTGGGGAAGACGCGCTTACACGTCTATTTTATTTCTCTTTTTCCGATGGTTTCTATTTATTTATTATATTTTTCCCGATTTCTCTAATTTTTTCCTGCATAGAATTTCTTCTCTCTGATGCTGTAAATACCTCAGCTGCTCGTTTCTAATGCCCAGATTGCTAAGTATTTCTGACCTGAGAAATATGACTGATTGCTTCTAGATAGGAAATCCCGTTTTCTGTGCTGGTGGAGGCAACTGCTGGTGACATTCCACTGCCACTTCATCTACTGTTGGAAGCAACTGCAGGTGTAGGCTCACATGAACTGTTGGTGCAAGCAAATGCTAGTATAGGCCTATTGTCATATGCGCCGCTTCTTGAAGCAACAGCTCTATCATTAATAAAACCCTCAGAGATATCAAACGGATGTTCTGGGATTACTTGGGGGTTATATGTATAAATACCAGTAACTGAAAATCCAGAAGTGTCATTTCCTAAAATGGCTGCCTTGCTTCAAGCTGTATTCAGAAGAGATCAAATTTGAAGGATTGAAAGTTTACGATATGGCTTGCTGTGGACCCAGGAGTTCAGGGCTTGTCGCCAATATGTTTTTAATTGTTTGAAAGATGAGTGATCAAGTATCTGTAAGTACTGGGTAATGTGATTTGAAAGACAGAAATAATTAATTTTTGTCTTCATTTTAGCTTATTTCTGAAACATGTTGCGTCTTCCTCCAAGTATAGGGGGGAAATTCCACGCATACTTATATCCGTATTGCTGCAAAATTATGACCGCTTCTGCTTGTCTTGTGAGTGTAACAGAATGTGGAACCCACTTATATTCCTAATATCTCATTTAAAATAAAACACCCCTTTACAAATTTTAAATATGAGGAACGGAACATTATTTTACTCACCCAGATAAATGCTTGCGAGATCCAAAAATAACGGCGATTAAAGGTGGCAATTTATGATAAATTCACAAACCACCTGCACACTGGGACAAGACTCCTCCCACAAGCCGGTCTTTACTACAATCTGTTGACACATAAAAGTACTCATCGATTAACCCCGCCAGCAGTTGATCAAATAAAGTCAGTGCTATGGGGTTTGTATTAGTTTTTCCTTCGTTTGAAGTTTTAGAAGTAAACTAACACGATTGCTAAAACACTTATGTCCTATAACGGACAAAAATGAAATCAGTTGAAATTAAATAGCAACAAAATTAGAAATAAATAATTTTTCGTAAGAGATTTCTTTTAATATGTGCTGCACTTTCAAAAAGAAATTCTTTATCTTTGAACAAAATTAACCTTTTTTTATTATATGTTTTTTCAAAAAGCAGAAATACTTATGCACAGACGTGGAAAACAAGGAATCACCCCCCTACTAACTCTATAGCTATATATAGTATAAAAAAATTGCAGGTGCTAGACGATTGGAAACAAAGTCTACTTTTAAATAGTGCATATAAAATTTGCTTAAGGTGTCATCTAGAAATAAAAACCAGAGCATTATTTTTTGTTTGTTTTTTAAAAGACAACACTCAATTCTGACACCATATTTTAAATCTTCTGTTCAAAGTATGTCTTGAAATGAAATTTCAAGCCAAGTCATTTGGATGATCATTTTTTTAATTATAAACATTCAAAATTTAGCGTTACATGCATGTACATTTTCATATTTTTTATTAATATCTCCTGGAATTTTAGTCCTAATATGATAATTTTTTTTTTGTTTAACCTTAATTCTGAAAAACCGAAAGATAAATACATTGAATTTGTAATTTAAAAATTCTTATGATAAGAATTATAAATTATGAAATTAATATTCGAAAAAAATATGAATTGCAACCATTTTTTTTTGGTAGTTTTATGTATATTATGTCATGTTTGATGTCATCTCAATTTCAAATTTTTCTTCCGACTTTTTTTTTTTTTTTAATTATGAGCAAAAAACTCCAAAAATGGCGGTTTAAGCCTTCTATGATGTCCAAAAAAGCATAATTTGAAAAAAATATATTTTACCAATTTTAATGAAACATTTGGTGTGGCAATAGTCGAAACAAATTAAGAGAGTGAAATGGTAACATTGTCAAAACACATTAGTAGAAGTGACGTAGGCATTCTGTAGCAGTTCAGCAATCGAGTACCGAGCTTCAATTTGGATACCGACCCTAAAATATGTTCATTTTAAAATAATTGATTTCTCGGTAATTAAACATTCGAATTTCGAAAATTTGGAGTTAGGCTAATTGAAGGGTTGTAGAATCTATTTATTATGTCAAACTTTGGTTTTTCTGTTGAAAAAAAAAAAAAAAAAAAAAAAAGTTTGGGTTCGATTTGATATATAGATGGCCCTAAGAAAATTTTATATACACCATTTAAAAGTAGACTTTATTTACAATCGTTCGGTATCAGTAATGTACTTCTACATTATTATCTTGCAGAGTTAGTAGGGATGTTTACCTTTATTCCACGACTGTACACTATTATAAATCTGCAGCAAACTGTCCAGTCATTGACCGTTTATGAAAGTAATGACTACTGGACCATATTATGAGTGTATAACAAACAATATTATCGAACATATTATGGTCATGATCAGTTAGATTTACAGGTAAGTAAAATCAGTGAAATGACTGGCGATGTTTGCTGCAAGTTTCTAACAGTGTAGAACTCGCGGCAACACTTTTGTTGTTGTTGTTAAGACTAAATAATATTTTTTAAACAGAAATATATATTTTTAAATCTATGTTATCCTTGATTAAATCCCTCTTGAAAAACAATTTCTTTCTCGTAGAGTAAACTGTTCTTTTGATTTTTAGGGTTTCGGACTTAAAAAGTAATAACGGAACCATTATAAGATCGCTCCTGTGTCTGTCTGTCACAGTCATTTTACTCGTAAGCTATTGATCGTGGTAAGTTCAAATTTGAGGAAGTAATAAAGACTATTAACCCACATATGTACCGATTATTAAACATTCGCAAATATATTTAGAAAAAATGCAGAGGGACTAATGAAGTTACTTGAAAAAAAATATTTTCTTTGTATATAGTATGGGGTATTAAACGAGTTTTCGTAACGCTGAACTAGAAAATACATTTCTTTTAATTTTAGGTATTACTTTTTCAGAGATATCGTAGAAAATGTAGTACAAAAATATGTTACCTCCCCCCCCCTTATATTTCCGAATCTACTGACACTAAAATTATGGAAAAAATTGGAGGTAGTAGACGTCAATCTAATCCTTGCATTAAAATTATAGCGATGACCCTATGTTACATAGCTTTTGAGAAAAGCGCATTTTTCCGTTACACACAAATTTCAATTTCGAGCATTCAACAAAAGTGTTTAGTAGCACTGGTGGTACCTATCGTAACAGAAGCACAAAAGCATTGTTAATAATGATTTTCGGAAAATTAGCCGAGGTATTAACCCTTAAAAAGACGGTTTGTGCATACATAATGACAGGGTACTCTATGTACCATTGGCATTTAAAGCATAGATAACAACTTATATTTATGCAATATATTTATAAAATACAATGCCCAGTAGCAGTATAAAAGCAATAAACGTAAAATTGTAAAAAAACAGACTACCTTAAATAGAATTAATCACATAAATAATATGGGATACGCGACTAGTTTGCATTGAGTTGATCTTTCAATACGCCTCCTGTGTCTTTAAAATTTAATTAAAATCCTATCCGTAAAAATCCGGCACGGACCAAGGTGAGATCGTAACTTTGCGACTTTCTTTCGAAGCGTGCTTAGCACAATGAACTTAAACTTTGAACAATGTTTTTGTTTTAGCTAAACTGTAAAAAGAAAAGATTATTACTACGCTGGATTAAGTTTTATGAAATGCCAAATGAAATTTAAATATGCACTACTTTTATTATCAGTACCGAATTAAGTTCATGACAAACATATTAGGATAAGATAATAAAATAGCTATACAGAATAGCAATATTGAATGTTATTTAGGCTTCATATCGCTTTTAACTTTTATGGTATATCCATTCAATCTTTTTTGATATATACAGCTGTACCCAACCCTACGTTGTACAATTCTTTACAAAGTCTTACAATTGTTTTGGCAATATTTTTAATAATACAGTTAATAATTCATATATTTATTATGAACAAACCTCTGCGAGGGAGTAATACTAGCACTTGACCGTTTATTTATTAAATGAAGGATTTTTATTTAAATAACTTATAATGAAAGATGTTAAACGTGTCTATTTCTTCTTTTTAATTTATCTTCGGTAACGTGTTTTCTTTCCATTACCTTCTGCACCTCCCGAATGATGTCTTCTTTTTTTCCTTTGAAACAAATGAACCACCTTACTATGCATATACGCTATTTTCTATAAATAGCGTATATGAAATTCTGTTTATATAACTCTATTTGATGGTACGGTGTTCATTTTATTATAAAATATTACATAAAAAGTAATAAAATAGTAGTTTTATCCACATTAATTTTATTTATATAACACTCAAAAATGGCATTTTTTAAACAGATAAAATCATTCTTCTATTTTTTGCCTAAACGAATCCTGCTTTATATTAAAAAATCATATGAATGGGCCTTTTTTCTTTATAATTTATCATCCGTAAAATAAAAACAAATCTTATTATCTCCTTCTGTATTTCCCGGAAACTGTTGTTTCAGTCAAAATAAATGAATTATAAAAGAAATATTAAAGTGTAAATGAACGTAAGAAATAGACTTTGCATTTTAGAATAATTTGCTTCCTAAAATTCAGTGTTTTTCTTTCAAATTATAATTTCATTTAAAGTCATTGCCTACGCTAAATTGTTTTCTTTAAAAATTGCAATATAATAGCTGAATAAATTTACTTGCAGATGAATTCTAATGTAAAATTTTAAATATTTGAAATGTAATGAAAGCAACACTTGGGCGCAGAGATATCGTCTTTTGAAGAAGATGGCGTTGTTGATGATCAAGATGATGAATTATTCACTTACGCAATTCATCCTTATGAAAGTAAAGCTAAGCTTATTTATATTATGATTAAAACAAATTGAAAATTTTCTGAGTTTGCAATTTTGTCCTGGAGAATACATATAAATGGTACTTTGCTTGTGGCGCAGATGATTGTCATGCTGGCTGTTGTATGAGTTGGTGACGCTGAGATGCTGGAGATGACCATGGCGGTAGTATGGGAACATGAAGATAATGTAAGGAATATTCTGTGATGGTCTTGCATATTTGTACTGATGTGGGGTATTAATTTCGTAGATTTTCATTTGCATACTGACAAGGAGAGGGCCAACTTTGTTAATCACAGATTTTGTTGTAGGGTAGAGACCCTTTAGTGTCAGGTTCAATGGATTTTATCCAACGCTCCTTAGTCCTTGAGAAACCGGGGGTCTAATAATAGTACACAACTTAAATACTTACTTTGCAACCGCAATGATAGGTTGGTCGTAGCTCAGTTGGTATGGCGTTTGCCGGATGATCAGCGGGCACGGGTTCGATACCTGAATGCGCTACATTTGTTTTTCTCATTTTTTGTTTTATAAATATACTTATAAGTATAATTAATAATCTCATTGTGAATTAAAATTTTTAATATTGTATATCAATTATAATTTTAACCTATTTAATTTTTTACTTTTAACTAAATAGTTATATAAACATCATAAAACTATTAATTTTTTAGAAATCACATTTAAAATGTATTTCATATATTCTTTATCGATGCAATGATATTGAGCAATTGTGTCAATTCGTGATTTTAAAGAAACATCATTTACGCATTGCTTTAGCAAAGAAAGTCGATGCGATAATACTATTATTCTGTTTTTAAATTAACAAGCATAATTATATTAAAAATTAGCATCAGAATTAAATTACAACCGTTTTTTTGCATATTAAAGATTTTTAAATTTGTAATATGTATGCTTGCGCTTTCAATTATTTTGTTTTCACCTTTATCTTCTTTCTGATTTTATTTTTATTTTATTTGAATGTTCTTTTATTTTATCATAACTATATGGCACCGCAGCGGATTTTGTCACGATTTTGGAATTTTTATCATTTAATAATTGTTCCAATTTCTTTTTAAATATCTTTAAAGGATGAGAAATAATAGTTTAAAAAAATGATAAATATAAGATTGTTAACATTATAATTAATGTATGATATTAAAATTTGTAATTTAAATTATTAAATTATAATTACAAGTATATTCATAAAACAAAAACAAATGTAGCGCGTTCGGATACCGAACTTGGACCCGCTGATCAGGCAGCGAACGCCGTACCAACTGAGCTATGACCAACCTATCATTGCGGTTGCAATGTAAGTATTTAAGATGTGTACTATTATTAGACCCCCCGGTTTCTCAAGAACTAAGAAGCGTTGGATAAAATCCGTTGAACCTGACACTAAGGGATCTCTATCCTACAACATATATTAAAATAATCAAAATCTGTGATTAATAAGGTTGGCCCTCTCCTTGTAAGTCTGACACATTTGTTGCAATTGTTCGGTCAGGGCGTTGTTTTCTGCTATGCTAATGTGGTCCAGGATAACGATATTTCCCATACAGGTCTCCACTTGCTCCTTATAGTTTTCGGGCCTTAGTGTTTACGGGCATAAGAAAACGGAGCGGCTACCAATTACCGACCGTATTTGGCATCTTTTTTTTTTTTGGCTTTTTATAGTAATTTTTAAATATCTTTTAAACATTCTTGTGCGTTTTTCCTGAGTCGACATCAGTGTAATTATTAAATTTATGTAGCAAAATTTCACAACGCGAAAACATATCCGTAATTGTTCCAACGGTTTTTGATGCAAATTTCAGTCTTTAACTGCGTATCAATGGTTCGCCTGTTCTTTTGATGGAATTACGGCTCTTACTTCTGATCAATAGTGCTGACGTTTGTGGCATATTTGTTGCTGGGTTGTTTCTTTTAATTATTTTAATATTTTCGAAGTTTGATATGTTGTCTGTATCCGTTAAATAATTAACCTCTAAAGGTATTGGTATTTCCCTTGTTTATGACGGCCGATTAGCTGTAAGAGGGATATAGGATTGAAGGCGTCTTTCTAAGGGAACATAACCCATTATCATGTAAAGTCACAAGTTTTTTGTAGTAACATAAAGACCTGAGCGGCGCAATCTACATGCGATCGGTTTTTAAAGACTAATAACAACTTTAAATGATATTTTCGTTTAATGCAATGTTCAGTAATAGCATAAAGGTAATAAACATGGAATAGTTAAAAAACGAATTTATTTAGAATTAATATAACACGGATGGTTTGTAGCAAGGTAACGAGGTGAGTTACATACTCCATGAGTCAACGCCTACTGAAGCTTTAATATCATGTTTTGATACTAAGGAAAGATGGTATTTAAAGTTTGATAATACTATAAAAATAATACACATAATATTTACCAAAAGAAAAGGTTAATTAAGGAAGAAAATATAATGTGTTACACAAATAAATGTGCGGCATACTCGGTACACCAGTGGTGACTTGCCAATAGAAATAATAAAATAGAGCAGAAACAATTGTAACTTTAAGCATTGTTTCAACGTTACAGGTGTTTTGAGAAGTGGGTAAATGAAATGCAAATGTTCATTAGGTAATATATTTAGAATCCAATTTTTTTTTCTACCTTGAATGCAACACTCAGTGCCGAGCCCGAGATTTTAAAGGTTAATAAGTTTTCATTGTAAATTGCCGTATTTGTAAGCGCGTTTATGTTATTCTAAGCGGATGTAGCATGACCGTCTAATTACAAAAATACAGACAGAGACAGCGACATAATATTTGCAATGTATACTGCAAACTATACTGGTATTTCAAAACGATAATGATTTTAGACTTGAATATTTGCACATCCTTCATAACACTCTGATTTTTAAACTCTGTACCAATATTAATTGATACAAATAAATATGTTTCATTTATTATAGTAAGGAATGGAGACATAATTCCCACAGTACTTGTGTTTTTAATGATTATTACACATTTTCTTTTGAAAAAGTTATTTTTAGACATCGTATACGGTAATTATTGTATAACAAATGTTAAGATATTTTTTCTTTTACTAATTGAAATACTTTTTTATTGTTAGAATATTTTTTTTTGCTCTTTGAGGCAAGGTGTCAACAAATTGATTTTACTGGAGACATGATTTACAGAATTAAAATTTAAGTATTCAACAGAAAATGTTGCTTTTTTGTATACAAATATAAACATTTCTTCACCCGTAACTTATTCTTTTTTTCAATCAAAATATCTATGTGGAAAATTTACAGTCAATTTTATTTTAAATTGTGAACAGTTTAGATGGACATATTGAATTACCTTTTTTTTTTTTTTTTTTTTCAAATTTTCATTTAAATCTACATATTTGGTAATAAGATTATCGCCATTAACATAGATTTTGCAGAGGCCTATCATGATTTCGAAAAATATAATTACTTTACGTTGACGAAAATATATTAGAATTTCGACGATTTTAACTCAGAGGAGATACCACGAAGCTGTCTTGTGAAATTGTTAATTGCCCGAACAATTTATTTGTTTTGTTATCTTTAAAAAATAAAGTATTTAAAAGTTACAAAGAGACTCACAAGTTCAAAATTGTTCAAAAAGTTTAAATTATATTTTATGTTGTAATTCTGCCAAATTATTTCTTCGTAACTCCACTGTTAGAAACGATATTAAAACCTATTAATTTTTAATCCTTTTAAATTTCTACCAAAAATTCCGCAGTGACATAAGAAAATTCCTAATGCCCTCCCAGAATGTGATGCGTATAGCCCTTCTAAACACAGAAGATCTGGATACACCAATATATTAGAGGAGTAGTGTCATCTTCGCTTAATAGCTTATTTCCAAGTTATGTTCTTTAATATACTTATATATGTATTACCTGTTTTAATATCTTTTTTTGGCTATTATTTAAATTTTAATTATGCAAATACTGTCTCCCATAAGATCGTTTGTTTGAGCAACCCTTATCGCCCCACAAAACTCAGGTTTTAAAAGCTTTTGTTTTTAATTTTAAGTTTTTCTTCGCTTAGTTATATAAAAAATAAAAAATATTTTTAGATAACCAAGAAGTCACATTTCCATGTAACACGCATTATTTCAGACATATTTCTTCCCGTATTTCTCTTTCAGAAATTTTTTAAATCATTTACTTTTACAGTATATATCTTTTTCAATTTCCAACTGGTTTTATTAATCATTTTAAAAAAAAAGTTGCTGAAAATATAGCCTTCTTCTTTACATTTTATCAACTGGTTTTATTAATCACTTAAAAAAAAAAAAATCACTGTTAAAATGTATCTTTATTTTTTAGTTCTAAATTGGATTCGTCTTTATATAACGAAAGTTGCTGAAAATATAACTTTCTTCTTTACATTTTATTTTCCCTAGCAGTTTTTAGTTATATTACGTTCTGCATTTCCCGAAATTAACTTTCTTTCTCACAACATAATAAACCATGTTAGAAATAGTGAAAAGAAAATGAAAGTTAGAAATATAATTCGCACCTTGGAATAAATTGTGTCGTGGCACACAGTACTTTACGTTTTTATTGTTATTCCCATTGAAGGGTAACAAATAACATTTACATTATGTTGATAAGATACGTTTCTTTAAAGAAATGAGAAATAGTATTTACCGAGGCGAAAATACAATTTATTTATTTATCTTGATTTATAGTTTAAATACAATTGTTTCATTTGCTTTGCGCCAGAATGATATTTTTAATAATATTAAATTGCATCTGCAAAGCTAAGCTACATAATTTGTGGTTTCTGTATTGGACGAGATAGTTCGTTGATTTTGCGGCACTAGTGTTGGTCGGAATCATTTGTATGTAAAGGAAAAATCCATTTCGTATATCTTGAAGTTTCACAAAGGCTGTATGTACTCATTGTCGTTATTTTCCAATGATAAGTTAATTAAACATCTTTGGTTGTGTAGTGGTTATAAATAGTGAGGGGGTTAGCGGTAATCTGCTGTTTTGGATTGGATCTTGCAGTCATAAAGAACGTTTGCAAAAATCCGGTCAATTCATTTAAATTACGATTTTTAAAATTTGAATTTAATTTTTCTATGTATTATTTGACAGTTATATAATGTATTAAATTAAGAAACAAATATACATTTATTGTATTGTAAGAGCACTAATATGAGAAGTAGGTTTTTAAAATTTTATAGCTACTATAAAATAAATACCTGCTTCGACTAATTCTTATTATTCTACTTTGATAATTCCAAGTGAACATATACTTTGACAATGGGCACACTATAAACTGTCGTGAATGAGCACTACCTCCATTTTTGTTGTGGTTTGTAACAGGCTCATTTTACCGAACAATTCTTTTACCGAACCGATAATTTATCACCCTCTAGCCACATTTGTACGGCCTGCAAAATAAATTATCATAAGTACAATTACAATCTTTATCAGGGACAAATTTGTTACCCACCACCTGATGATTATCCTTGGACCAGCAGTCCTTCTGACAGACTAGGAAAACAGCTAACTTCTAATGTTGTTTTTTCTGTATTTTGATTTAAATAAAAAAAAATAGCTCTTTTAAAGTTATGTAATAAAAAATCTTAATTACGAATATGAATGCAATCCTTGTATTTACCAATGTCAAATGCATTAAAAAATTCATTAAATCAATAGAATTATATTACTTTAAATAATGCTTATATCGCAGTGAAACCTGGAACTTAGTGTACCTTGTTGACAAAGACGTGTCCGTGAGAGGGATAACTAAAACAACAACAACAATAATAAAAAAACATGGCAATGAGAGAGATTTGTCTTTTTTACCCACTGCAACAGAAAATCAGAAATATATTCAAAATACGTATTTCTAACCATCCGGCTGGCAATGTGGAACTGGATGATCTCGACGCTGCCATTTTATGAGTATCAATAAATAGGATAATTTGAAGCGTGAAAATTTTCACAACAATTGTTTTTAAAGTATGTCATTGCTGTTTCGGACAAGGCTATCCTTTCGCCAATTACACTCTAAATTAAAATGTCTGAAATTCAGACACTTAAGTGTCTGAAATGGAGTGTTCAATTTTCAGACATTTTAAAATGTCTGAATTTTTTCAGACACTTTTTGCGTCTGAATTTCAGACACTTCAAACGTCTGAATCGCATCCATTTTTTTGTAAGCATCATACGTAGCCATGTTTGACCACGTTGAATCCTAGAAAAATATTTGGCTGTGGTCCTGCCCCTCCCCCCCCCCCCCAATACAGCCTGATTTTTTTGGTGCTCTCAGTTTTGGTATACAATTTTCGTTACGTTGATAATTTAAATCTTTTACGACATTGTACTGATTATAATCAATATCTTGAACTTCAGGAGTAGAACAAGATTAAAAAACAAAAAATATTTATCTAAATATTAGATTTTTTAAAATTTATTTTGTTTTTAACCTTATTTTACTTTAAAAGTTCAAAATATTGATTATAATCAGTACAATTTCGAAACAGATTTAAAATATAAGCTTTACAAATATTGCACATCAAATTTGGGGGCACTACAGTCGTAGGGGGACGGGGCACTTCCCAGTTTGCCCTTCCTTTAATCAAGAAGTACTGTTGCAAAAAAACGCAACCCTGCATTATAGTTGTCTAAATTGAGATGTCCGGTATGCGGGAGTATCCGTTGTGGAGGTTAATGGACATTCTCGAATAGCGAACACCTCTATTTAACGAATACTTTTTTAATCAGCAGACATACATATTTGTATATTTTTACCTCAAAAAAGTAGACATCTCCAATTATCGGACAAATTCCGCGGTCCCGAAGTGTTCGCTATTAAGGGCTTTTAAGGTACATAGATAAATATATATATATATTTTATAATCTTGTCCTACTCTAAAAGTTCAAAATATTTATTATACTCGGTTGAATGTGGAAAAAGATTTAAAATATCAGATGTACGAAAATTGCAAAAATCCCCCCCCCCCCAAAAAAAATGAAAATATAAAAAAATATATTGCCACATAGGCAATTTTACATATACATCACTTGATAATCACAACAGCCATTTAACTATGAATAATGAAAATAAATAAATAAATATTCTACTTTAATAACATTGGGGAAAAATGACTTTGGTATTTTGTTAAATATATTTGCGTTTTTAAACTTGTCCTACTCTAAAAGTTCAAAACTTTCATTATAATCAGTGCAAGATTTAAGATATCAGCTTTACAAAAATTCATGCAAAATCCCCCCCCCCCCCCAAAAAAAAATGAAAATACTTATTTAAAAATTATGTTTTTAAAAAATTTATATTTCCACATGGGCAAGTTTTTATGTAGATCAGAGGGTACTCACAAAAGCTATTCAACTATCAATAAAAACAAATAAGTACATATTCTATATTAAAAACATGAGGAAAAAATAACTTATGATTTCCAAACTTCTTTCGTCTTAAATATATACAGTAACATCTGTCATTTTTGTATTTTTCGTATAAGTGCATATAAATAAAGTTACCACAATTTTAAATACGAAATCTAGTTAGAGGTTTTTACTTTTTCCCATTATAAATTTCAAATTACTTTTTTATTAAAAATAATAAAAAAATCAGTATTAGAGTTGATTGCAAATCAAATACATATGTATATTTTTACAGGCAGCTTCATATAATAGACCAGTCTCATTTACTTTATTTATCTTTTTTTAATCTGCGGTTTTATGCCAGGAAGTAAGAAAGCATTAGGTCATCTTTCAAAGTTTTTTTTTTCTTTACTTCCTTGTGGCCGTCATTTACTGCGAGATAAAAATTATCCATTGAAACTAAGAACTGACATTGAATATATAATTCGTAATAAAAAAGAACGTCATAAGTTTAAAAATATATACTTCTAGAATTAGTGGGGTTTTTTGCGAACAGATTCAAAACTAATTAAATTTCATGCAGGATTTTGTTTAGTACAATAAATAAAATCATAAAATACACTAATTTTACTACTATAAAGAAACTTACTTGAGTTGCTGCAAGAGGTAAGAAATATTCCTCGATTTGAAATTTTAAAAACTACCACAACCACAGTGAGGGAGAAAGACTTTCATCAGTTTAAAAGGTAATCCCATAATACATCCGACTAGCCATATTTAAAGAATGAGATGTTTCATCCTAAAAACAGGACCCGCCAGACAAAAGTTTCTTTTTTTTTGCCAGCTTCGACAGGACGAAGATGAATAACACAATATTATTGATATAAATTGATACGAGTTAACACTAAGCCCATTGCACACGCTTTGTAGAATTTCCGGGTGTAATCTTCAACCGTCGTCTACTTCTGTTCTGTGTCTATCCCGCCCTTGTATCGACGACAGCTTCTAAGAGACATTTGATGTCGAGCACACACGTCAGATGTATGTATTCAATAAATAAATACTCCAAATTAATACGAATTAAAATCACAGTACTTCACATTTCGCAAAAAACGAATTAAAATACACGCGTACATAAAAACAAACTTTGTTTGAATTACAACGTATACCACTTCGAACGAAGACATCTAAAACGCATGCGCAACTGGGAGTGCTAGTGCCCCCTGGTGGTTATTGCGTCGGAAGAATCAAAACGTCTTAAATTAAGACACGTTTAAAGCAATGAAGTGTCTTAAAATAAGACGTTTGCGGTATTTTAGACATTATTCTCAGTTCGTTTACACCATGGTCATAGTAAGACGCTTATGTATCTTAAATTAAGACATCTATAGTGTCTTAATTTTCAGATTAAGACACTTAAGTGTCTAAAATTCTTTTTCAGTCACATATGTGTCTAAATTTAAGACGCTTCTATTTGCAGTGTAACCAAGCATTTAACTTGCTGTTCCTCCAGATATTACTTCTCATTCTTTTCAAAGAATACTATAGATGACAAAATTTCTCCTTGTTGCGTGTTTTTCAAGGAACTCTTTTTCAACATTGCTTCTCCCGAAACGACAACTTCGCCGCCTCCTGTAATACCACATTTATTTACATGATCCATCCTGGAATTCCGGATGCAACAGATTTCCCACTTATTGCCATATGAACCTTAACTACGTGCTGGGTTTCGTACACTATTTATCTATTTATTAATCTTTGCAGTACTATTAACCATTCACTGATGAAGGTGTTTTTAAAGCTCCGAAAAATCTCTCAGTGTTTTTAACAGCCAAATATTCATTAGTAGCCTTATCTCGTTGTCATCTTGTTTATTAATGAGTAATAACAATTCTTGTTTGTGATTATTAAAATTAAATAAAACATAATGTGTGTGCAAAATAGTCATTGAGCACACAATTTTTCAATGTTTGAAGTTTATTTATTGTATCATTTTTGGTCCGCGATTTTGATTAGAATGATAATTTTTTTTTTTTCTAAAATGAGCTTCTTAATTATTTAATTTATTGCTGGGATTGAAGTTTTCTGATACAAAAATTTAACATACAAATTAAATTTACCGTTATAAAATTTTAGATATTAAGAAAAATTTAACTTTTCTAGTGGTTTCCACTTCAATATTAAGTATTCGGTGCTAGATATTCTGATATATTTTTCTCCGTTATTACCTCTGCACCAAATGATAACAACATTGAAACTGTGAATTTGTTTATAACTCGTGTTTAATTGAAGTTTTCTGATACAAAAATTTAACATGCAAATTAAATTTACCGTTATAAAATTTTAGATATTAAGAAAATTTTAACTTTTCTAGTGGTTTCCACTTCAATATTAAATATTTGGTGCTAGATATTCTGATCTCTTTTTCTCCATTATTACCACTGCACCAAAGGGTAATAACATTCAAACTGGGAATTTGTGTATAACTCGTGTTTCGCAGAATCTCTAGAATGTAAAATTATGAACATCAACATCGTCCTAACAACTTGAATATCACTTATCGGTTGTGACTGCAGGAGCCAGCAATTGCCTATATCTAAACACGTTTCCTGCTGCTATTTACGCCACATTAAGATTGATTTAAAATGGAATGTCTCAGTTGTGAGTCAACTGTGAGTTTTATTTATTTTCTAAGTTGAATCTTGTTATATTTCGAATAAAAAATTATTCGAATCCACGGGATCCCGTTTAGAAGTCAAAATATCGTTTACATGTATTTTTTAAATTCTAGTAAAATGAGCAATGAGTACATTGTGGATGAATAAACATGTTTTATAATTTACTAAATTTGAAAAAAGTACTTCCTCCTTCTAGTTTTCTTAATTGAGCTTAGTTTTCTTAACCCTTTGTAACTCAACAACCCCGATTTGAAAAATTCTCACACAGATAATAAAATGCATCATTTTAAGCATGGAAAAAACAATAAAAATATTCAGAACAGAAAAATTAAATTTTATTTGGAAAAATGCGTTTGCTGCATATCTGCAACATCTTGCCAAATGGCATAAAAACTGAAAATATTTAAAATTTTAATTTACACGAAAATTTTTGAAACAATTGTTAGTTTTGTTGTAGCAAAGTCCCACACCACATTTCTCACAAAAAGTTTGATTAAAGTTTTTACAATCGGGGTATTTACAACGTATTATTTTTTTCTACCAAATATGGCCAGTGACCAATTTCGTCTAGGTGCACTTGTTTTGGTGGAATATGTTGAGTAGGCGCCCTATGCTTTTCTGTTGAATTCTATTTTCTACGAGACCTTTCCCTTTTTTGCTAGCTTTGGACTTGAAGTTAATTTTATAGTGGTGGGGGTATCCCTAACGTACCCTATAGCAATTAAATAATATAAAAACAGACTAATGTTTCCCCTTTTCATTAATTATGCTCTTCTGAAAGAAATGCAACTTAAATAACCATTAGACGATATTTTAGATGCTCTTTCGATATTTTTTAAAAATCCATTACAAGGGAAGATATGGCGCGTTGTTGCAGATCTGCAACAATCAAAAGTTTACGTTTATCTTATACATATTATAAATTTCCTAGCTCGAAAATGGTCTTTAAATAAAAAATTTAAACTCACCTTTGAAAACAACAAACTTTGAAAACCTTTTGTTGGAAAGTGTTAAAAAACAAAGATAAAATGTTTCTTTAATCTACATGAGTTGTGTTTAATTTAGTCTCAGAAACGTAATTTCTCTCAGAGAGTAAATCATTCTTTTTTTTTTTTTCTTTTAAAATAAATTCTACTTATTATTAAAAATTCATAAAATCCTTCGTCTTTACCATTTTTTCCCTTAACAGTTTCTTTTATTACATTCTGCACTTTCCGAGAGCAATTTCGTTTCTACGAACCAAATGAATCATGAAAGAAATAATAGTAATAAAAAAAGAAAGTTTGAAATATCTTTTGCCCTTTTGAATGAATTTGCTCGTGAAATTCGCTGTTTTTTGTTTTTATTTTTATTTTCATTGAAATGAAAACAACACAGTTAAAACACTATCAAAAAGAAAGTTCTTTAAAGAAATGAGAAGTGTATTTACTGATTCATAACTTCAGCTTATTTGATATGATTAGATTTGAAACTACATTTATTTTTCAGTAAGAAAAAAAAAATCTGTCATTCCTAATTTAAAAGAACAGAGTATTTTCTTAAACAATGCCGTGATATACTATGTAAAACCGATATTTTTTAAAGTATCAAAATGCTTTAACTATTAATTTTGGTTCTATTGAACGGATTTACTTGTTTCGAAAATATTTGTTATCACTATAAGGGCCGCTCACGCATTTATGCGTCGATAAGAAATTCTGAATTCTGCACAGAAAGTTTGAATTGCTATTTTTTGGTGGTTATTCTATTGACAAGGGGATAAACTCATTCTCCCCGGGTTTGAGAATTTAGGTGATAATCATCATATATATTTTTTTCTGTTGTTAAGATCCTTAATTTTCTGCACGTACTAAAGTCACAACGATTAATGAGGTGTTTGGCGAAAAGTTCTTACATACAGTAAAACACGTTGTTTGGATTAAAAAAAAGAGCAGTTAATCAAAAATTAATATAAACGTAACAACAAATATCATAGATTGCGACGAAAAAGCCTCGAAAGGGTTTACATTAGTGCTTCCGATGGGATACTTATTTCAGTTATACGTTTAAACAATATACGTGTATATGTATAATACGTTTCTATGAAATACGAATACCTTAAAATATACGTTTAAACGTATCCGTATACGTATAAGGGTATATCGGTCAAACTTATTTTTAAGCATACATATAGTTAAGATATACGTATATTTCAAGTATCGTATTTACTTTTAATAACAATGGACTTCATCAGTCTTACGTCAGAAAATGGAGAATAAGCTGGAAGTTGGTGGCATTACTGCAGCTAACTCCATATTATATTTTATACATAACATTTTGTTATTTTCCTCTTTAAATATTTTAATTAACTAGGAGGCCCTGCCCCCTACGAGCTACGCTCGCCAACCCCCGTTCAGGCACACCAAAATCCAAAAAGCACTTTAATTTGATCGGCTTTAAAAATATTGAAACAACAACAAAAAAAAGTAGCGATCTCTCTGTAAACGAGTTGCCATTCGTTTTTCTTAGATTCAGAGTTTTAAGGCCAAATCTGCTGCTGTTAAGAGATACAATGGCTGTTTTCGTATTTAATTTAAAAAATTAGTTAAAAAATTAAGTAAACAGTGTCATTGTCT
This sequence comes from Maratus speciosus, assembly GCA_963932465.1. Taxonomy (NCBI): domain Eukaryota; kingdom Metazoa; phylum Arthropoda; class Arachnida; order Araneae; family Salticidae; genus Maratus; species Maratus speciosus. Next base: position 481,170,198 of record OZ010786.1, on the reverse strand, counting down.
CCCGGTATTTTTTAACAGCGCTATAAGATAGTTCTTTTAAATAATTCATTTTAAATGTATCGTTTCAAATCTGACGTAATTTACACCAAAGTTTTATTTCTCTTATTAATATTCACATGAAAATACTTTTGTTGTTAAAAGGAAATATTATTTGCGCTATCTTCGAATTCACGATAATAGTTGAAAAGATTATCTCAAAATATCTCGCGCAAATATATTTCTCAATTCAAATTGTTTTGCCATATTTTTTGGCCATTGTAAATATGACGTAATTTCCTCCAATTACAAGTTTTAACGCATAATAATGATTTTTTTATTTTAAAATTTTTGTTTCTCTTTTTAAATTCAAGCATAAATATGGTTCTTATGACGTAATTTTCCTGCTTTCAACATGTAATCATTTAATTCTAATTTTAAAGTTTTTTTTTCTGATTGTAATAGTCACGTGTAAATAAATTTTTAATTTGAAGTAAACATTGTTTGCGCTGTTTATACAATTGGCAACAGTTTAAATTAATAACATTTTCTAAAATTTGTAAAAAATGTCTCTCGAAATGCTGAAAATTTAAATTTAAAATAGATATAAAACCTCAAAAAATGAGTCAAATAAGAAAAATAAATGCCAGGATCTTATAACGTATAAAATGATCTAAAAATGATTAAATTATCATGTATAGTTTTTGCTCTAATAAAACTTTTTTAATGGAACGATTTTGTCCAACTTTAGCATTAAATATCTCTTTAAATAATTCTTTGATTTGAAAACTCTCTGCATCAGCGAGTTTATCAAACATTTCTCTATAATACCACCGATTTTCATATTTTTGTATGCAACAGTTTTTTTAATATTAACGATGAAAGGCCACGCTTAAGCATTCAAATCGGATGCCGATCTACCCGGAATATCTACGCAGATTTTCATTGGTTATTTTCCAAATCAAAACATCAAAACTTTTTTTTTTATATATAGAAGGATTTATTATCTTCTAATGTTCATTAAATTAAGTGATAAAATGTTACACACATTTGCTAGAACAGGTTATAAATAAATGTTTTATAAATAAATAATAATTTCTGAAAGAAGCCATTATAGATTATTTAATTATGCTCTCATAATGGTCTCATAATGGTAAAATAAGTGTGGTACTGGTCGGTTCACGAACTGAGTAAATATGGTCTGAGTAAATATGGTAATGTAAGCCTATTAAGAAAGCCATGTTTTGGAAGAATAAGGATATATAGTCGTTGGTTTTGCCTGTTATGAACAATATATTTCAGCTGCAGGTAACACAACCTTAAAACGCAGTTGTTTGAATTCCGAAAATGTTATTTGTTATTATTTTTTTTTCAAAATCGAAAGTTATTACCGTGATTTGCCAAAAGTTCTTCGCAAATTTTTACTATGCATTTATTTAGTTTTTTTATTCATCTCATGGTATTGAGAGATGATACATCGTTATTGTTATATTTTGTATAAATAATGTATACAAATCGTATTCATTGTAAGTAACTTGCAAAATCAAACACTTTTTGAGAAAAGAATGAGAGTATAAATGTTTCAGAATTATTGCGAATCCTTGTTAAGTATGTTTTTTTCTTTTTAATATTTTTAAATTTCTTTATTCCTGTGTGTTACATTTAATATTGCATCCGGGCACAAATGTTATTCTTTCCACCGGCGCTATGTTTTTCTCTGTTAATGTATGATAAAAATCCATTTTTTTAATCATGACACTCATGATATTTTTTATACGAAATGTTAGGGCATTGCGTTTAAGACTTGCTAATATTGAAAAATATATTTTTTGTATAAAGTACCTATCAATTTCGATTACTTATACACTGGCAAATTATCGAATTGCAGGTTTTAGAACGCAATTACGCATGCTTAAAATGACTTACCTTCTCTTTTCATTTTTAGGGTAAAACATATTTTCAAAATATTTTAAATTTAGAAAACAATATTCTTAAATACTATAAAATTATTATTACAAAACTTCTCAGGATTCGGATTGATCAATGTCACTATAAAATATAAAGTAAATTTAAGTCTATTCTGCGGTCGCATGCAAAAATAATGTTTCGCGAGAAGTGCCCATGCCATAAAGTCAAAAGAAGCTAGGTGTTGTGCTACAAATCTGCGAAATGTAGCTTTGAAGATCTAAACTAAGGAAAAGTATTCAGATTGCTTAAGTACGTGCATAACAACCAGAAGGAAGGTAAACATGGCCCGGTAAACCACCGACTCTATATGCAGGACTCTAGAGGATATTATCAATGTCCCTAATCCGCAGATAAGCATTAAAACATCTATTTTCATGCCTTCAACAAAAAACGTTCCGACGTTTATACGTATAACCGCTTGGGTCAGATCGTATATACGATGTACCGTATATGCTGTTTTGCATAATACGTATAACCGCCGTAGCCATATTATACATATCAGAAATACGTACCTCGTATAATACGTATTACACGTATGCTCGTAAAAATGTTTAATAGGGAGCACTAGTTTAACTACAATGTGGCTATAATTAAACTGACAGTATTCAGAGTGTTCTGTATCGCGAACTAGTTGAGAAAATGACGCCAAATTTTGTTTGACGATTAAACAAAACGGGGGATGAATTATTCCGCGAAAAATTTTAGTACCAAAAAACACCGCTAGGGGAATTTTAGCGCTGTGTAACAGAAAAAAGAGTTTTAAAATATGCAGAATCAATACCAAAATCGTTAAATGTGCAAAATAAAAGGTAATTTTATTTCAGTATTTATTCTGCATTTTTTAAAAACCTCTATTCTGTTTCACAGCCCCGCATACTTTTTTTCATTACATTTTTTTTTTTTCGCGGAATCCTTCGTCCTCCGTATTGTTTAATCTTCTTACAAAATTTGGCGACATTCTCTCAATTAGATCGCGCTACAGAACACTTTGAGTAGTGTCAGTTTAATTATGGCCACCTTGTATATAATATATATATACAGTAGAACCTCGATTATCCGAAGTAATAGGGACCGACCATCTTTCGGAAAATCGAAATTTTCGGATAATACAAAATGCTTCAATTTTAGGATTAAGGAGAAATATATGCAATATTTCTTATTATGGTAACAAGTGCTTCATAAAAATAAAGCAATAGAAAAATAGAAACAAGAATAAATTACCTTAATTTTAATTTTTAAATTAAGCACCTTTTTATATTTTAGTATATGACAAGGGTTTGAAAAAACGTTTTCTTTGTCGCAGTTTCGATTGCCTTTGCTTTGAAGCTCTATCAATGTGTTTTTTTAATATTATTACTAGTTCACAAGTATCACAGTCTTTCTGCTTCTCCCAGCGATGCCAAATCTTTTGCAAAATATTCATCAGCTCAGAATTGCTAATTTGTTCGGTTTCTTCGTTCCACTCCACAGCTTACGAGAGCTCAAGTTAAATTCAAAAGAACTCTAAGAAAGGGGATCGAAAATATTTATATGTACTCGTAGTTCGGAAAGGACCACTTGCACACAAGGGGTATAATAGCTTTAAAAGAAAAGAAAAGTCTTTTAAATGGATTTCGGTTAACCGAGAGTTTCGTATAAAACAGGTTCTACTGTATATGTAACCATTATATATATATATATATAACCGTTATATAATTACAAATCATCATCGATTTCCAATTACTAAAATCAAATTAATAAATTTAGCTACAATTCATAACACTGACATTATACAAAATAAAGATGGAACCTGTAACAAGTAATACAGAATCATGATAAATTCCACAAATTCACTACCACATTGCGGGCGATAAATCCATATAAAACATATGAAAAAAACCTCGAAATTTTGATAAAATATCCTATTAAAGACAGAAGATACAATTATCCATCAAAATAATTTTGAACCAGATAAAGCCGTATCATAAACATACAATAGATCAAATGGATGAATGAAGCCGGAAGCTTATATAGTATTTCACTTTTTCAAGGGTGCATAAAATATATATAAGCAAAAAACATAGTCGATTTCTGTAATAGAATCCAGCAATAAGCAAATATTCAATTCCATTATGTACCCGATCGACTAATCACCGAAAATTATAAATCCACCATGAAAAATAAATTGAATTAAAAATATATTAATCAATGTAATATCCGCAACAATGAACAAAATTAAAATATGAAACAAATTAAATCAAAGAAATACCCAGCAAGATAACAGCCATGACGTATTGACACAAACATTTAACGGATTTTGGCACAGCCAAAATTCCGCCCCTATAACTTGCACAGTTAAAAGCGTATCCTCGCGGTTGCCACAGGAAATTTTCATAATTTTAAAATATAACAATTATAATTGACATATAGTCCATCTGATAATTATTATTACATGATATTAAAATGATCCAGAAATAAATTAATACTAAAAATACATTAAGAAGTATTTGTTTAAAGTTAAACAATTAATAATTAAGAGTCAATATATATATATATATATATAATCATAACTTTAATAGATGTATTACATGAGATTTGGATTTTTTAATTTCCTTTAATCCTTTATCGACTGACGGTACTTATAAGTGCTATTAAAATAACTTGTAATAAAACTAATTTAATACATCGATTAGTAGTAATACAGATTAGAATGAGTAATAGATGCATTACTTTATCTTGTTCCAAAAGCATTTATATAAAGCAAAATATTTTTAAAAGGATGATTTCTTTTGCTTTTGCATCTTTTCAGCTTTCTTGGCGTTGTGTGTGTGTGGGGGGGGGGGGATTTTTCAATTCGGAAATATCTCTATATTTCTATTGTAAGAGCGTTATATTTGTATATTCCCTAAATTCTACAAAATTTTGTAAAAGATTTGAAAAAATGTGTAAAAGATTTGAGTGGGGTTATAAATATTGCACTAAATCCCATAAATTCAAATTTAATTAATCCTTCTAAATCCTTCAATCCTTGTAAAATCCTTCTAAAATTTATTAAATGATAATGTAAATCTTCCAATTTAGTTTAAAAAATTCACGAAAAATGTTTTAGAAGGTAAAATTTTCATGAATTCATAATTCAGTGCATAAAGTGTTAAGCCCGTACAGTTCAATTACTTGACCTGAATTCATTGTTTATTTAATTTTTGTTGTTTCATTTATTGACTGATGAATGTTATAATTTCGTAAAGTAAAAAAAATTCTGAACAAATTGCCTTTGACTCATCTGAAAATGCAGGTATTCGATTTTGAAAATCTGTTCACCAATATACCTATTGAATCACTTTATGAAGTTTTAATGAGTATTTTTGATGTTTTTTGTATAAATGATGAATTAAATATAAATAGAGATTTATTTTCAAGCTTATGTCATTTCTGTTTTTATAATAATTATGTAACTTTTAACAATAATACCTTTAATCAAATATGTGGTATAGGAATGGGAACAAACTATTCTAGTACAGCAGCAAATTTATTTTTATTTTATTATGAATTTAAATATACTATGAAATATAATAAGTCTTTAAAGGTCTTTAGGTATATTGATGATATTTTGATTTTTAATTTTGAATTTTCTAATGAATATGATATTATATACCCAAATTGTTTAAAATTGAATAGAGCAAACAGTGATGATTATAATGCAGAATTTTTGTATATTTTATTCAAAATTATTGATAATAATTTGATTTTGGATTTGTACGATAAAAGAAATAGTTTTATTTTTTTTACTAGAAGCATGCCACATTGGTTTTCAAATTTGCATAAAAAAATTTACATAAATATAATCATTAATCAATTGATACGTTTCAATAAAATTTGTGGCAGAGACAATAATTTTTATAAACAGATTTTTAAGTTATTGGCTAATTTATTTTACAATAACAATTACCCCATCAAGTTTTTGAAATATTATTTAAAGACAGTTCTAAAAAGTGAATGGCAACGATGTGGCTTGGCGGCGTGAACATGTGATGGCAGCCTTCTGGATCTTTCTGTATGAAATGGGCATCCTAAAGTCTTGTTAAAAGAACGGGTGTCTATTGATGAATTGAAACGAAAGAAAGTTGCAGACCTGGAATTTCTGGTTTTTGATAATGGATTTGGAAGAAAAATTTATTTGTTTATAGTTGGCGGGTAGGAAACATTATACAGGTATTCATGTTTTGAGAAATTTCATTTTGCGGGTTTGGGGGGGGGGGGGCGCATGTTTATTCTGCATTCATGCTTGTTTTCTTATTTTTTTCTTTTGTTTTTAGTTTAATGATAATTTAAGCATTGATCTAAAAGACCTTTTTATTAAAGTTTTTTGTTTTTGTATGGTTAATATTATGTTTGTTAGTTTTTAATTTGAGTTGTTTTAGTTTTTTATGGAATTAGATTAATAAAATGACAATAGTTTTTCAGTATTGAATGCGGGGTGAACATGTGTTCAGAAACCTGCAAAATTTAAAAGTGGGGTTGGAGTTAGTTTTCTGTCTGTCCTCCCACTGATGAAGAACAGACTGTTTTTGTTTTTTTACCTGTCTTTCTTGTTTTTATAAATATTTTATAGTTAAAAAATTTCTGCAGATATACACCTTCCTTTTGAAGTTATGGTGTTTTAGCATTTTGAAATGATGTAATATATATATATATATATATATATATATATATCTTGTTCAAATTTTCAATCGTTAATAAAATACTTATTATTCATCCTATCAAGTTGAAATAAATTTTTTAAAACTTGTACTGGATGACAATTGATGTTAATACAGTCTTTTTCAAATATTAATTAATTAATTAAATTTTAATTAATTAATTTTAGTTTTACATGAGAGACAAAATGGCGGCCATTGTTTATTGAAGCATTTAATGCATCTTCATATCTATAAGGGGGTTACCATAGTGATAGACTCTGTTCTGTCGCTAAATACCGCCAAGTTTGTCGCCAACTTCGCGATATATCGCCAAATTAGTCGACCAAATGAGTCGCCAAAAGTGACGCCAACTTGGCGATACCTCTGATATTTCGCCAAATTCAATAGACTTCCATTGTAAAACTACTTGCTTATAGAAAATCAACAAATTGAGATATTTTAATGCAACAAAAACTAATATTAGCTTAAGGGATTATATTAAATTTTTCTTTGATGACCTAAGTAGGAATTGACTTTAAAAACAAAATTTTTATATTACTTGTTATTTAATAATAATCATGATGATGAAACAAATTATAAAGTATTATTTGAACGGAATTATAATCAACATTCCGTTCTCTGAATCTGCATGATTTGTGTTTGAAACGCTCTTAAAAATGGTATATGAGGCATTCTTACAAAATTTTGACTTTCAGGAATAAAAATCTGGTGAAACTAAACTTAATAAAATAACATTTTAAACCTATAGACGAATGCCTTAATGATTCAAATTAAAGAAAAAAAATTGTCAGCAGCGAAGATTGTTTTATGTAACTGAGGTTTAAGTTAAACTTACGAGTTTAATTTTCCTTACCGATTTACCTCTTTAACTTTTTATTTCCATCTAAATATTTACTTATAATGGATTTGCATAGTACCCACAGAACATTCCAATTAGAAATTATAACAATCTAGTATTTTTAGTAAAACATTTTGGAATAGTGTTGTCTTAAAGGGAATTTAAGGAAAGGACGGTGAGGAAAAAAAAGGACGGTAAAGAGGGAAAAAAGGACGATAAGGGAAACAGAAAAGGAGGGTAAGGAAAATTACCTCCTATTTTTAAGCAAATCATGTTAAGACTAAGTGATAGACCAATGTTCATTAATTTTTAGCAACAGTTATTTACATTGGATTAAATGAAAGAAAATAAAAATAATTTACCTCGAAAAGTGCAGGAATAAAATTTTGGGACAGTAAGACTGCGAATAAAGCCACGATGCTTGAAATTAATATTTAAATGCGGATTTAAATTCTGCAGTACATTTTCTGTCAAAGAATCTTAGTCATTCTTTCTCTACCAAATCTCTGCATGAGGAAAAATTCGGAAAATGTAGCAAGAGTGACGGTAAGAAATCTAAAATCTAGAGACAGAGTTGAAAAAATAATAACAACCGTAAAAATGTGCGCAGGTTAATTTTTTGCTACATATTTACATAAAACAATAGTCTTAGTTTCGGAAAAAAATTACATTGAATTGCTTTTATTGAAACAATTTTATACGGAGAGCTCTGTGAGGAGATTATCAAAATGTGGAATCATTAAACGTTAACTATAAGTAATTTTTTTAAATTTTCAAATTTAAGGCCATTTTTTTTTTTTTTACAGTATAGTATATAAATCTACAAATTTATATGCAAATATTAAAAGACAACCACTATTCTGGAAAATTAATTATTAAAGCATTTATTTAGTAGATCTGTAGGTTACAAATTTTGGACCATATTCTGGCACGTAGGTTACAGATTTTGGATATTGCTGACATGTATGCTACGCAGTTTTAACCTTTCCATAAATAATTTGTGCTTAGTATTTAAGAAATTCTTAAGACTAAAAATGTAGTATATTTGTTCTATAATTGTATATGTAATTATTATATATACATATATAATTACCTTTTTATTATCCAGTAATAATAATAATGCAATCAAATGTTAAAATTTGATATTAAAGTGTTTGCTATATTTTTAGAAGTAATATCTTAATTTTTTAGGAATTACACATTATGCAAAAAACATACCTTTGCACAATATTAAGAAGTATCCAACATATAATTTATTCTTTTTATTTTCTCAAAAAAAAAAAAAAAAAACCAGTTATACTGCCATTTTTTAATGCACTTATCTATAATTTCTTCATGAAAAGAAAAGTCTCCTCCTGCTGTTACCGGGTGAGGTGTATTTGGTGATTTCAACAAAATAGCTTCATATTTTAAATTCGTGCTGTCTTTTTTAGATGGATAACGAAACCTGTTAAAATCAATGTCTGCCTGAGGAGTCAAAATATTTATAGAAAATATTTGTTCACCATTACCAATGTTGATCTTTTCAATAATACCTGGTCATAAGTTTTCATCATGAATTAATACAAAGCACAAGTCACCAATGTCAATCTATTTTCAACTGTGAAGAGTCAATTGTAGAAACAATATTTTTTCACCAGCTTCACTGTTAATGCATTCTTGATTATTTTTTACAGAGATTGTAAAAAACCACATCTATTTCTTATTTGAATAGTACCAAATCTGTTTGTCGTTTGTACGAAGTGAATGTTTTGAGTACCTTTAACAGTTTTCGCTGGCTGTCTTCTTATTTGAGTACTGTCAGTCTTTAAAAAAAAAAAAAAAAAAAAAAAGTAGCACATAGTGGCTTAAACTTTTTATTTCTCTTGCATTTTGGTGGGGGAGCAAAGAGGAAGAATGGAATTTTAAGGAGAGGGGATTCTTAAACCTTGAATTAAATATATATATATATATACTCTAGTACAATAATTTAACAAAAAAATATTTATTTTATATTTTAAGATGTATGTTAGAACAATGGATTGTGTTATAATATATTTATTTATATATTTAAAATTATTAATGTTTAGATCGTTCCACTATTTGGACATTGTTAATAAATAATCTTTTGGGGTAGATTTGCTACAATGAGAACTTTGCAAAATACATAAAAACACGTAAGATCAATGAAGAATAAATTTTGAAATAAAAAAAGAAGTTTTACTATTAATTTTAAATCAAACTTTTAAATAAGCATGTCCGAAATTTCGTAACGATTGCAGCGGTCGCCTTTTTGGGTCGATCGTTATACACATTAGTTGAGCATGCTTCAAGTCAAGTTATATTATTAAACGTACTAAATACACTTTATTTATACAAAACACGGTAATTATTTACGATAAAACATTATAATAAATATCTTTTTATGCGTTTCAGGACACCAAATCATCTTTAAAAATAAATTTACCGAAAATAAAATCGGCGCTCCGATCGTTACACGGTTTGGACATTCCAGTTTCTTATTTGATAAAAGTGCATTTATTGCAAGAAAATCTTACAAAAACACATACAAATACTTTGAAATAAAAAAAAAAGGATTTTAAAGTTAGGTAAACGAATTTAAAGTACTTAATTGATGTATTTTTCGTGGAAATGACAGCTTTGTTACAATCGGTACTTTTGGACATAACAAAATACAGAAAAATTCTTTATAGAAAAGTCCTTCTATCTTCAAAAAAGCAATAAAGCAGCCTTCCATCTCTTAACGAAATTATCAAAAAATCATCCGTTTCCTTTATGCATTCGTTGTTTATCATTAGATCCACCTAGAAACAAGATAAATCTCTTTTTCTTGATGGTATATTGGAACATTTAACGTTGTGAGTGTCCAAAATTGGCCTCTTTAGCATAAAACCATACAATTTTAAGATATTTATACAAAGCTTTTACATTATGTCATTTCCTGTCTCTGAACAGAATTAAAATCTCAGTGTAAAAAAAAAATAAAGTGAATGATAATTAAATTTCGTTATTGAAAAGCTTAAAGTTATGATGTGTGTCTAGTGCCCACCTTTTGAAAACTTTCCTATACTTAAAAATCAGTATCAGGGATACGGGACGGTAAGGAATGTTGTGGTATATTTGAACACCCAACATAGTCCAAAAGTTATTTACCTCGTTAATATTTTAATACAGTCATGCAATGGGATGTTTTCCAACATGAGAAATATAAAAACCAAGAATATGTACTAAAATAAAAATTATTATTGAGAGACTTTAAATTCAAAATTATGTGAGAACGCCTCATATCCCACACAGAAAATTATTTCATAATTCGGTTTCGTCCACCTAGGCCTGAATAAACTTCCTATGACTTTGGGCAGTTTTTCGTCTTCTTTGTTCACAATATAATAGTGTTTCAGTTGTCTATAATGAAGTGTATGAATTCATTCACACATTTGACTTCTTTAACTTCGTTTATTAAAAAAATTGCATGTCTCACTCGCTAAATAAATCTGTTATACTTCTTATTATTTATTGATTTACACAAATGTTCTAAAACGTTTCCGCATAATACCATTCAATTTTAACGAAAAAAGAAAATTATAAGAATATTAAATGTAGATAATAACCCGCTCACACCCGGAGTGAGATTTCAACTGCCGAAACAGAAAAGAGTTGGCAAGGAAATATCTCCCGCAGATAAGTAGGTGGCAGGCTCATTAACCATTTTCGCCTTTTATATAAAGGAATAGGTAAACTCTAGCAGTTACCGAAATGGTTCGATAAATGTAATTCACATGTAACACGCAGCCAAAAGCAACGTGACTTTATCCAGAGTTGAGAAATTTCACAGCACTCTTGAAGACAGCAGCTTGGCCAGAACAGATAAGAGTTACAAAGGAAAATTGCGCCCGCAGATAAATGACTAGGCTCATCCATAACTTCTGCATTTTGCCTAAAGGAATAGGTAAATTTTAGCATTTACCAGAATGGTTCAGTTAAAGTCCGAAGTAAAAGGGTCTAAAATGATGCACTGTAAAAAAAGAAAAGAAATATATATATATATATATATATATACAAGATTTTAAAAAAGTTTACAAAGTGACACGGCAAATCAGGCATACAACAAACATAAAAAATGACTTAGGAAAATAAGGTCAAAAACCACTTATTGAGTCATAAATACAGTGTGTTTCATTCAAACTGAACCCGGGTTGACGGTAATAATTTCGAGAAAAATAAAAACATTGTAATGAAAATGCAACAATGTGTACCTTGTTTTGTGTGAAATCTAAAGCCATCACGAAAAGATATCGAAAAACATATTGCTATAGCAATTGATGATACCATATTAATTGATAATCACAGTCCAAAATGTGAGGCGTCAAGTACATACCTGCTGGCGCGTTTAATGCAAACTTCTACCCCTTTTATTTGGTGTTATCACATTTACAATAAAGTTGAGAATGTCTGTTACATGTTTTATTATAATAAACTTCAGTTTTCTGAAAGTTATTACCTTCAACTCAAATTGAGTTAGGATGAAACACTCTATAATTGTGACTAAATAAGTGGTTTTCGAACCTATGTTCTTATGAGATTTTTTATCCTTGTTGTATGCCTGACTTCCTATGTCATTTTGTAAACATTTTTTGAATCAACCTGTATATATATATAGTCAATTTCCTGCACTTTTTGTTATATTTGTTCAAGCTACGACGCAGTAAAATCGAATTCAAACAACAAGTGAAGTAAACAGCTAATTTTGTCAGTCACGTGCACCACTCAGCCAATAGCAACGCGACTTTACCTACACTTGAGAAATTTTACATTACTTTTAAAGACATCGGTTTGTAAGTTACAGCAAGTGTGTTGGCAGACGGTGTGCCAGGACCGTTTGCAGTAAAATAGATTTTTTCCGTTTACTTCGGGCGTTTAACAACTCACTTTCGCAAATGCTAGGAATTACCGATAAAACCTCGTATAACCAGACGTAGAGTTTTTACACTAAAATATATAGATTTTTGTTTTGAACAGTAAAACATATTTAATAAATTGAAATATCGTATTCTACATTTTTAAAACTCTACAATTGTCCAAATAAAAATGTATATATGTTTACTTTTTTTTCGAATTTCATATTATTTCTTAAATAGTAATATTAACTGAAACGACATATTTTAACTGCTTTGCTGAGTTATTAGCGACAAACATATAAAAATCTACATCAACCTAAAAAAATAATATCTGCAGTTTTTTAAAAGCAACTGTGTTAGATAGTGCAAAGTTGTAGAAATTGAATTTATGGAATATTAAATCATTGAAAACCATTTTCCACATTACATAAAATTTCAAGCACTTCTCAACTATGGCCGATGTTTACAAGTGATTGAATTTAGTTGGAAGAAAAACGTTTAATATATCATTTCCTTTATTTTCATAGAAAATAATTAAAACAAATAACATTAATAAAATTATATTATAGTGAAAGTTCTCTTCTATTAATACGTTTTACATATAAATGTCTGCAAATGTTGTTTCAACCTAGCTTTTATTCTCAAAATCAGTATCTTCTTTTAGGAATTTTGTTCACTTAACAATTTTAATCGTAAATGAAAAGAAAAATCAACAAAGAGTCAGAGATTTTTAAAATCAGACAACTAAATTATCAGTATGAAAATATCCGTTCAAAAAATTTCGCAATTGTACGGTCATGTACTAAATTTTCTATAAAAAATATTAATCCTAAATAAGATTTTCGCAGCAAAGAAATCCATTTACTAGAAATTAATTGGATTTTTATGCTTTTTTAACGCATTATATTTTTATATTTTCCGAGAGAATTTAATATTAAACGACACAATACAATATTTTCTTTTATATAATTTTTGTTTCGTGTTTAATAAAACTTTTTATTATACATTTGCCTAATCTAATAAATTCATGATTTTTGTTAATATATACTTTCATAATCATGAATACTATTTTTCTATAAAAGTATAAAATGAAGTTAAGAGAACTCTACATTTATATAAAGTAATATTTTTTTCTTATATTTAGTTAAGTATATCATCTGCATATTTAAAAAAGGAAAAATTTCTTTGTTTTAAAATGAAACTATAAGAATTACATATTCATGAAGTCTTGCAAGAATAAGATACATTGTGAGTTAAAATATTCCTGCACTTTTTCAAAAATGACTTAGTCTATAAAAATATCATATAAATGAAACATTTTTTGTTTTTTAAATTCTAGTAGTTATATGGAAATGATATAAACATTTTCAAGTTTCTTCAATCCTTAATTCACCTTATTGTGACAAGTCATATAAGTCATTGCGTAAAAACGAAAATTTCATTTAAAATTATATAAAGGTGTTTTATTAAAATACATACATTTTACATCTAAAATATCAAAATCAAGTACTTATGAGCATGCATCGTGCTCATCATCTGGATAAAAATTGTTAAAAGCCAAATGTTGATGCTTTCATTAATACTTGATTGACCAAAATTCAAACTGCAAATGGGGGTGGGGAATTTATATAGTTTGGAATATTCTAAAATTCAAACTGCAGTGGGTAGGACGTTAATGTTATTTTTAGTAAATTATACCAAATCTTGGGAATCATGCATGATAATGTATCATTACACGTATAAGTAGTTAGACGTAGAATTTCATTTGAATCCATAATTAATAACTTTTGGTAACATGATAATGTCTTTGTGACCTTGATGAATCCTAGAACTAAAGCAATATATATATATATATATATATATATTAATTTTGATAAGGAAACTCTAATGCATTGGATTACAAACTATAAATGTGTGAGGTAGTACAATCCTCTAAATTAAGAGAAAACCCCATACATTTTAGTCTCAGCATTATAAGAGAAAAAAATGGAAGAGGCCATTATACTGGATGCTTTGTAATGTTTCAATTTGTGTTAATACAATAAGATAAAAATACTTCAAACGTCAAAATATCGATACGAACACATAATTTTGACATCTTACTCGGCATTTAAAAAAATACTTTAAAATAACAAACCGAAAGGTTTTTGATTAAGTATTTCATGACTAATCAATGTTTAAATTTTGGAATTTTAACGTTTAATTGACTGATAATCGCTGCAAAATAGATAACAATACGTGTAGTTTTTTATGAATAACTGTAGAACAACTTGACAGAATAGGCTGTCATTTTGGATTCTCATATTTGACGCTTCTAAAAACTGATTTCTTTTTAAAGAAGTCATAGATTACAATTCCTATTTTATTTTTATAATTTATTTCTAAAATATATATTTTCGATCAGTTCATTCAGTCAAAAGGTTCTTTGGTTATGCTTAAAATATGCAATATATTTCTGCATATTACAAACTATAAATGTGTGAGGTAGTACAATCCTCTAAATTAAGAGGAAAACCCCATACATTTTAGTCTCAGCATTATAAGAGAAAAAAATGGAAAAGCCATTATATTGGATGCTTTGTATTGTTTCAATTTGTGTTAATACAATAAGATAAAAATACTTCAAACGTCAAAATATCGATACGAACACATAATTTTGACATCTTACTCGGTATTTAAAAAAATACTTTAAAATAACAAACCTAAAGGTTTTTGATTAATTATTTCATGACTAATCAATGTTTAAATTTAGGAATTTTCACGTTTAATTGACTGATAATCGCTGCAAAATAGATAACAATACGTGTAGTTCTTTATGAATAACTGTAGAACAACTTGAAAGAATAGGCTGTCATTTTGGATTCTCATATTTGACGATTCTAAAAACTGATTTCTTTTTAAAGATGTCATAGATTACAATTCCTATTTTATTTTTATAATTTATTTCTAAAATACATATTTTCGATCAGTTCATTCAGTCAAAAGGTTCTTTGGTTATGCTTAAAATATGCAATACATTTCTGCATATGTGGGAAAGATTCAGAGTTTCTTTAAATTTTCAGTTTGATGACGATTCCTTATTCTTATTTTTTTTTTTTTTTTTTTTTTTTTTAAGATCAATTAAGAAAAATAAAATGTAAATTATTCTGAAATAGTTATTTCCGTTTTTTATGCGACAATTGGGAAAATAAAATGTATGGGGTGGTCTCTCTTTTCAATTATTTGCAGAAATTGTATATTTAATAATAATAATATGGAAATAATTCTTTATTTCTAATCAAATTTCACATTCTACATTTAAGAACACTTAGAAATATGTACTACTTTTGGGAAAAAAGAAAATAAGTTTTTATATACCTTGATATTTTACTCTTTTTCTATCTTTAAAATTTGAATGTTTATCTTTAATATAATGCTTATATTTATATTCATTTACAGTTAACTATTTTTAGTACGTTTATCTTTATATGTCGTTATAAATTCTTCGTTAGTTTTTACTGATGCGAATCCATTCATATATACCCCAGCAAAGAAAGAAACAGTGGGCCATCAGCTGGAAAAAAGATGGCAGACTGCAGTGCTATCAGCGGTAAAGGTGAAGGGTGCTATTACTTAAACCTGTCGAAAAGCGTCCAAGCCGAATGCAGCTGGCCCATCTGTGATGGCCAACAGCAGGCCAGCATTGGTATGCCATCACATTACTTCAATCCGGCACTTTTCCTGATGTGGTAGCACCTATCCCACTGCTATTCCTTTGCTGGCCCAGCACTTTCCCTTACAAAAATTTCTTATAAAATTCTATGAAAAAACAAAGCATTATATAATTACGGCTCTTTTTTCTATAAGCTAGTTTCACCAAGAGCTATAGAAATATCTGTAGAAGTGTCTATAATAGAAATGTCTATAGAAATATTTGAACTGCATGTGGCACCCTCCCAAGTACTGGCCGGGCTCGATGCTGCTTGGTTTTCGTGATCGGACATGAACAAGTGCTTTCAGCGTACGCTACGATTGTTCGTAGTTTTCACGCTCTCATTACACTATTTCAAGTTTGTTTCTTTTGTGATTTACGTTCTCAATGATTAAAATGGTATAGTAATTATTCTATTGTATAGAAATCCTATGTATTTTATACGCTTTTTTTTTATTATTGATTCCGAACTGCGTAAATTATGAAAACTGAAATCCTTTGTAACCTAGTAAAACCAGATTTAAGAAGAAAAAAAAGTGCGGTGAAATAAATAATTTATTTATTTATTCATTTACTTATTTATTTTGTTGGTGGCAGTGGTGCTATATTTTTTACAGTTTCAAAAAAAAAAATAGCTTCACAGCTTAATTGTGTTAAGATATTCATTTCAGATTTGTGTTCAAATACTCAATGTCTTCGATATTCGCAGCACCACCTAGCGTAAGGGTTCCCAGCAATAATACTGCAAAAGATCGTGCACTTCCATGTAGTGGTGGGCCAGCGCATGAGATAAAATGGATGCCCACCAGAATTTTATCTGGTGATTTCCAACAGCAAAGTTGACTGAAGGTGTCCAGCAGTGGTCATGTAGTGGTAGACCATCAGCCAGCAATTCTCAATCATTGCCAGCACCCATCTTGCTACTGGCCAGCAATTTCCTCTTTGCTGGGACAGCAGGAGATGTTTCCTTATTGCAATGAATTTAGAAATATATTCCTTTTATATGTAACTTTAAAATTACCTGAAGTACATAAGAAATGTTCTTGTTTCAATAACAACAAAAAAAAATAGTCAATTGGCATTAAAGATACAATTTAATAGAAATTTACAATTTTTGCATATTTTGAATGTAATTTCCATTGTATTGTGTAGAGTTGAATATAAACGTCATATGTATCCCTTTTTAGGTGCGTTCGTAATTATATAAATACGTAGCACCTATAGTCGTCGTTCAGTCCGTCCGTCTGTCCGTCTGTCCGTCCGTCTGTCCGTCTGTCTGTCCGTCTGTCCGTCCGTCTGTCATCATGTAACAGAGCAAAAACTACCCAACCGAATAGTCTGAAATTCCAAATATGTGATTGTTGCAAAATTTTGTCGAGCCATTTCAAATTTTATGAAAATCGGATGTATAGTTTAATTACAGGGACAGTCAAAAGTTTTTCTTTACATTACGGCCAATGGGAAAAATTATTGCAAGTGGATTTTAATGATATTAGAGCCTTCCGAATGATCTGAAATTTTAAAGATATAATTGTTGCAAAATTTTGTCGAGCCATTTCAAATTTTAGGAAAATCGGATGTATAGTTTAATTACAGGGACAGCCAAAAGTTTTTCTTTACATTACGGCCAATGGGAAAAATTATTGCAAGTGGATTTTAATGATATTAGAGCCTTCCGAATGATCTGAAATTTTAAAGATATAATTGTTGCAAAATTTTGTCGAGCCATTTCAAATTTTAGGAAAATCGGATGTATAGTTTAATTACAGGGACAGCCAAAAGTTTTTCTTTACATTACGGCCAATAGGAAAAATTATTGCAAGTGCATTTTATTGATATTACAGCCTTCCGAATGGTCTGAAATTTAAAAAATATAATTGTTGCAAAATTTTGTTGAGCTATTTCAAATTTTAGGAAAATCGGATGTATAGTTTAATTACAGGGACAGTCAAAAGTGTTCCGAAAAAATTATTGGAAGTGCATTTTAATGATGTATCAGACTATGCACGTTACGAAGTGCAAAAAATTATACATTCAGTACAATATGGGGTGCAAAAAATAATTTTAAAACTAGTTATAGTACGAACGCACCTCATTTGCCACGTTTGACGAGCAATTTCCAACTTGTTCGGTGTGATTGTGTGTGTGGGGGGTCAAAACACACTTTTTAATTACAAGCAATTTTCATTGTGTTTCAAAACAATGTTGCCCGGC
This sequence comes from Maratus speciosus, assembly GCA_963932465.1. Lineage (NCBI taxonomy): Eukaryota > Metazoa > Arthropoda > Arachnida > Araneae > Salticidae > Maratus > Maratus speciosus. The sequence goes on along the minus strand of OZ010786.1, from coordinate 481,151,934 downwards.
CATGAAGAGATATTATGCTTGAAAACAAACAAACACACAAAAAACTATGCACACAAACACAAACAAAACTAAACACACAGAACTCCAAAATACACGGTTATCCGGATCTCCTCTGTTGGGTCACCTGATTTGTGCAAATGCTCTCTCTCCAAAGTATGAAAAATGTTCCTATTGTTTTTTTTTGTTTTTTTTTAATTCTAAAACTGTCTCAATAGCTTATATGGAACAGAAGTAATAATAAAAAATATTTTAGAAATGTTACTAGAGGATACTGTACTCACAATGATGTTGACAGAAGATCATTTAGTATTTAAATTGCATAGTTTGATGTGTATTTGAAAAAATGAAAGTTATTCAAAATAATATATTTATTCTCATTGAATGTAAAACTTCAATGAAACGTTTACATTCACTTGAATCTAAGTAAATTTTTGTACTTAATTTTTTTTTCAAATTACGTATTTTTAAAAAGCCCGAATGACGTAGAAAGCATGTCGTAAAAAGACAACACACAATTGTTAAAATATTTTATTCTAATGTTTTGAGATAATTAATAATGATCTTCTTAAAATTTAAATAACACAAATAACTGTTATTTTATTTTATTTTATATAATCACCATTACCGTTTATAAAAAACCCCACTTTGTATGAGCTCAATTTTATTTATTTTATAAAGTAATTATTTGCATTTCCATATGAAACATATTTCGCTTAATATATTTTCTATGTTTCTAATTTTTCAAAAAGATATGTATAACAGATTTCCCTTCTGTCTTTAATTTATTAAATTTGTTATAAATAAAGCATTGTTGTTTTAAATCTAAAATAGTCCTACTTTACAACGTATTCTACTATATAAAGGAAATATGACATACGTAGAATATTTGCGATACGCCACACTTATTTGTGCAACATTTTATATTTTTAAATAGCGTATTAAGTACTTTTCTACCAATGCAACTGTGATATCATTATATTTCTGTTATGGAGACATGTTCACAAAATGAGGTATAACCGGATTTATTTCGTATTTTCCTTGAAAACGAAAATGTATTAAAATTACAACTGAAACGTTTTCACTTCAGTACCACCACACACTCTACCGTCAACATATCTATAGTTCTTTTACTTTTATATGCCATTGTCATTATCAGACCTGCGGAACTTTTAATAGGACCATATATTATTGGTGCAATACACACAAGTCAAATGCATTTCTAATTATCTATATTGAATAATTTATAAGAATTCTAATTTCTTTTATCGGATTTATAACTGTAACACAGAAAACCCTCGCATGGTAACTTTGTATCACTCTTAATTAAGCTGTGGTAATCCGTATACTAAGTGATTTCATATATACACTGCTCAAACAAATTAGGGGAGCAAAAAAGTGAAAAGAACAGTGCAAGACATTTATGGTCATAAAATGGATAGTACACCTGTATTAATGTGCATTACAGAAAAAAGGACGCAAAAAAATGTAAGGGAGCTTTTATTCTTTGAAAAGATGAAAAGAACACGGAAAGATGGTTTCGGGCAATAATTTGGTTTCATGTAAATAATAAAAAAAAGTATTGTTTAGAAATGATGCAAGATTTTTAATATGGCGTGTGGTCTCCTTGAACAGCTAAGACAGCTGCACACCTTTTCCCCATGGATGCAATGAGGTTATCGATAAGACTTTGGGGAATACTGTTCCACTGCTCAAGAATTGCAATCTTCAAGTCCCGGAAAGTAAAAGAAGGCCTCGATCTCGCAGGAATGTGTCGTCTGAGTATGTCCAAATATGCTCGATCGAATTTAGGTCAGGAGAGCATGCTGGTCATTCCATACGCTGTATTGTTTTAGCTTCAAGCATGTTTTAAACAAGACGAACTATATGAAGTCTGATATTATCATGCATGGGAAAAAAGAAATCACTAATTGATGCAACATAAAATACGACATGTGGTCTCAGTATCTCGTCTGTATAACTTCGTACCGTCAAAGTGTCATCGCGAATGCTATGAAGGCACGTACGTCCACCTATGCTGATTCCAGCCAATAGCATCAACCCACCTCGTCTGTAATGTGATCTTTCACAAACGAATGCGGGATTATTTTGAGTGCCTCTTCCTCTCCATGCCAAAACACATCAGATGTCACATTCAGACTGAATCGGAACTCGTCTGTAAACAGAATTTGACTCCAACAACGTTGCCTCCAAATTCGATGTTCAGTTCCCCACTTTCTTTGGGCCGCACAGCAGCTTGAGTTCAACGGATTACAGACCATTGGCTTACGTGCCTTGAGACCACCCTGATGAAGCCTATTTAGGACTATTTGGCTGGACACCCTTCATCCTGTGGCCAAGAACAACTGTGTTTGCAGCTGAGTAGCATTGCCCGTTCCTTCTCGAAGAGCTGTTAACAGGATATATCGGTCATCAGTTTATGTGTTAGCACATTTTCGACCCTGCATGTGTCGATGGCAACCATTCCAAGTGTCTTGGAATCGATTCCACAGCATTTCATGGACGCTTCTTGCGACTTCAACAGCGTCCACTACACTTCATTCTGTTTCCCCAAATTCAACAGTCCCGATAACACGCCAAGCCACGGATTGCGGTAAATCATGTTGTTATGACATTTCCAAGCCATGTTTTCACAAAACACAAGCTGAGCAATTGAATTTTACAACTAAGGCAGTGAAACAGACGTTTCTGCAAAATCTACACCTATCTACTTTTTCTAGTTTTTGACGTAATAAACTTTAATTTACCTGCGAAGTTTTCTTTATATGTTTTCTACAATACTTTAAATTATGGATGTTTTATTTTACGTTACTTATCGGTGTAAATATTTGCGTAATTTCGTTAAAGCCATGTGCTCCCCTAATTGTTTTGAGCAGTGTATATATATATGCTTTCACAAGAAAAAGTAATATAGCTGAAAAAGTTTCAATTCAAATAATTTGTTTTTTATGAATTTTGCATATTTCGGAACAAGAAAACATTGTTTATATGTGATTAGTATACACTTTTATTGGCTTTAAAGAGGATATTGGTGTATTAAATGCTGGTCAAGAAAAAAATATACTTTTATAAATTTAGAATCTTCTAAATTAAATGTGAACTGTCTATAAACCATTTGATGTGGATGGAAATTTACTATTACACTGTAAAAAACGACATTTTTACAGTACAAAGCACTGTTCATCTCGCGCACAAACCCGATCACAGTGAATGCGCTGTATCTTTCTTTGGTTTCCTGACTATATTAACATGGAAAATACAGTAGTTGCGTACAATTAACAGCACAATGTGCTGGCGATTGGGACGCCAGCAGTTTGTGCTGTAAAAAAATACGTCCAAATTGCCACCACATTGTGCTATTAATTTTACGCAACTACTGTATTTTCCATGTTAATATAGTCAGGAAACCAAAGAAAGATATAGCAAATTCACTGTGATCGAGTTTTTTCTGGCAAATTTACAGTGTTTTTTTTTTTTTTTCTTTTTTACAGTGTAGGAACTGTAACCTTTTATGTTTAATTATATTTCACTGAGCTATTACTTGAATTAGCAAATAAATATATTTTGTATTATTTTTTGAAAATGTAAAATTAAAATCAAATTCTAAAATTCAGTTATGTCGGTTATTTCTATCAAAATACACGATTCCTTTGGGAATAAAAAAAAAAAAAAAAAAAAAAAAAAAAAAAAAAACTTGCATGTTGGAGGAAAAGGAATTTTATTTTAAATTCAGCATTGAAAATAATGGCAAAGCCATTCATCCAAATACACAAAATTTGTAAAGTATTTTTTGCAGACCTTTGTTATCAGTGTCTTTTTAGGTGCGTTCGTAATTATATAAATACGTAGCACCTATAGTCGTCGTTCAGTCCGTCCGTCTGTCCGTCTGTCCGCATGTAACAGAGCAAAAACTACCCAACCGAATGGTCTGAAATTTCAAATATATGATTGTTGCAAAATTTTGTCGAGCCATTTCAAATTTTATGAAAATCGGATGTATAGTTTAATTACAGGGACAGTCAAAAGTTTGTCTTTACATTACGGCCAATGGGAAAAATTATTGCAAGTGGATTTTAATGATATTACAGCCTTCCGAATGATCTGAAACTTTAAAGATATAATTGCTGCAAAATTTTGTCGAGCCATTTCAAATTTTATGAAAATGGGATGTATAGTTTAATTACAGGGACAGTCAAAAGTTTTTCTTTACATTACGGCCAATGGGAAAAATTATTGCAAGTGGATTTTAATGATATTACAGCCTTCCGAATGATCTGAAATTTTAAAGATATAATTGCTGCAAAATTTTGTCGAGCCATTTCAAATTTTATGAAAATGGGATGTATAGTTTAATTACAGGGACAGTCAAAAGTTTTTCTTTACATTACGGCCAATAGGAAAAATTATTGAAAGTGGATTTTAATGATATTACAGCCTTCCGAATGATCTGGAATTTTAAAGATATAATTGTTGCAAAATTTTGTCGAGCCATTTCAAATTTTAGGAAAATCGGATGTATAGTTTAATTACAGGGACAGTCAAAAGTGTTCCGTTACATTACGGCTAATAGGAAAAATTATTGCAAGTGGATTTTAATGATATTACAGCCTTCCGAATGGTCTGAAATTTTAAAGATATAATTGTTGCAAAATTTTGTTGAGCTATTTCAAATTTTAAGAAAATCGGATGTATAGTTTAATTACAGGGACACTCAAAATTGTCCCGTTACATTACGGGGAATGGAAAAAGATTATTGGAAGTGCATTTTAATGATGCATCAGACTATGCACTTTATGAAGTGCAAAAAATTATACATTCAGTAGAATATGGGGTGCAAAAAATAATTATAAAACTAGTTATAGTACGAACGCACCTCATTTGCCACGTTTGACGAGCAATTTCCAACTTGTTTATAAAAAATATATATTTTTTAATTGTATTAACATTTGATCGAATAATTTATATTCAAAATAAATCAAAACAAATAAATATTTCTCTCTTTTTTTACGTAAATATATGTATATGAATAACTTTTTTGTTAACGAAATGTAAGAAGTCTATAACGTAGGTCAATTATCAATTCCATTTACATGCATTAATACTAAATAAAGATAAAGAAATAGTGTTTTTCACTTTGATATTCAAAGCGAAACACGATGATTATGGAACAATACTTTATATATATCAGAGATATACGTAAGATAAAAAAAAAGTACATACTTATTTTTAATACATTTCCTAGTTTAATTAGTTCATTTTTCTATTTCTAATTATTTTTCCTTCTTTTAATTTAATCTTACTACATAATTTATTTATTTTTTTTAATCACGAAATAAAATTCTTTATAAAATTATCTACCTTCTTTTTAACTACTATTCTTATTTTCTAATTTGCAACTATGAAAAAAAAAATAACATTTTCTTCTATATAACAATGTTTTTCTAGTTATTATTCCTTTTTCTAGAGATTATTAAAAACAAGATCCTTCTGATGAGCATTAATTAATTTTAAATGAATTATAGTAATGATAAAAATATTTGAAACATGTTGTACAGAAATGATGTTTGTAATTTTTTTTTACAAATTTATTGTTTATACTAAAAGAGCAATTACAAAAGAATTTGTGATAAAATTATAAAATAGATTTACTTAGAAAAATTCTTAACCTTTTATCACAAATAAGTAAATAAATACATAAAAATAAATAATCACACATTTTTTTTTAATAGTTTCATCAAAATTACGAAAACAATTATCTTTATATTTAATGAGCTTTTAATAAACAGAACATTTATAAGAAGAAAACATTATGTGAAATTATTTGAAAAAAATTATCTATTTCTTGCATTAAATCCGATTTCTAGAACAATTCTGTTATAAAAAATTATTCTAATATTAGTTTGATTAGAATAATTATGCATGTTGTTCTAATACTTACATGAATAATAAAATTATTTACAAAATATCTACATTCGCTATATGTAAGATGGATATGTGAAACTGGTAAAAAATATTGGAAAACCAAGCAAGTTTTTTATTGCAGGTTTCATTAATGTGTCTGTAATCATAGATGCCAACATCTCTTAATTATTCCGGAGTCCGATTCAGGGCAAAAAAATATTTAACCGGGAATATTTTTAATCAAAAATTTTAGAAATGAAATCTAATAAATGCCTTATGGAAATAAGACATATTGCCTTATATGAATTTTCCAGTTTTGAACATGTTTGTCTCGTATTAGACTACGGAATAATTAAGACATGTGGACATCTATGCTACAATGCAGCAGTACTCCAGTGTCCAGGATAACGTAAATGCTCACAAATCAGAGAAAAGCTCAATTTGTCCTCTGGTATCACGAGATCCTTTTCGAATCTGTAATTCAAATGTTGCAGTACACATGGTTTGAAACAAAACAGTCTCACTTTTTTCCATTCTTTCTTTTGAAATTCACGGTCGGCACAGTTCATGGTTTGTGGTTCTGATTTCCGACCACAAGTAAAACTACATTATAGACATGTTACAGAAACCTGAAACAACAACAACAAAAAAAATGGTTAGTTTTCCAAAATTTTGGCATAAGTTTCACATCCTATCTACATGTATATAAAGCGGAAAATAATACATTTTGTAATCAGAGAGAGACTTATCTTAAGCGAAAACTGATTTTTATTGAAAATTCTAATATATATTTTACATTTATATATTTACCCACTAACAAAAACAAAAAAAAAAGCATTATTATGCGAAAAATATCAATAATGCAAATGAAGTTTTAAAAGGATATTTTTTAAAAGGATTATTTTTTTTAAAGGATAAATTCGTATAAACTCATGCCAGGAGTTAACAGTTGAAGAAATTTCCAATTATTTCACTGTGTAAAGCACACTTTTTTATTCTGATTATTTTGGTTTTAGTCTGTTAAGATTACATGTATTTAAGACATGTATGTAAGTATGTAACATGTATGTAAGATTACAATTTGATTATTTTATTATGATTATTTATTTATTTATTTATTATTTATTTTGTTATAGAATATTAGGGAGAAATTTATTGTTTTTAATTATATTGTTTTAAGTGCAAACGGGTTAATCTTCTCTAGTCGGAATGCACACAATTGATATATGTATCTATTTAAAAAGTTTTAAAAATTATCTTAACTCCCTGACCGCCGAGCAAAAGAGCAGAATTGTAATGATTTTTTCTTGTAATTTTTGAAAAATGGTAAAAACGATGCATTTTTTCAACATGATATGAAACTTTTTGTGACGTCTAGGCATAAACGCATTGAGAGTATTAATCATAACTAAATTTTTCACATCCGGGTTTTATCTGTAGATTTACAGTAAGTTAAATAATGCTTCCGTTGCAGTGAAACCTGCAGCTCAGTGGACGGATATATCAGTTTGCGGCTGTGAGAAGGTTAAAAACCTTGAAAAATAAGTATATTGAGGTGCAGTTTTCATACAAATTGCATTTCAAAGTAATTTTTTTTTTGTCTCTTCGACGGTGTAAAAAATTCAAATTATTCTGTGAGTAGAGGGAAAAAAACTAAAAATACCAGATAGATTGGCATAATAATTGTTGCCGTAGATATCACGCGAGCGTCTTTTTATTTTGCACATTTAAAATGAAACACAAGTTCTATCATATAAAAATACAGCTAGAGTAGTAAAATAAAAACTTCTACAAACTTTATAAGGTTAATCAAGGCTTATACATTATGAAATGATATTGATAAGAAAAGTGACCGCAGAAACCCTTTCAGTTATATCAATTTTAAATCAAAAAGTTTATTATTTTTTTTAAAAATAAGTTTATTGATTTAATTAGCGGAGATAATTAAAATGAATATTTAGGCTAAAAAAAATTCTGTTAATTAACTGAAACAATACTTTCTAACAGAAAGATTCGATTTTTAGTAATGATAAAAGAAAATTACGTTCAGTAATTGTTTTTACTACAGCTTTTGATTAAAAATATAAATTAAATTTACATGTCTTACATATGATTAGAGTTTAGGGAGTTTTCAGAAAATCTTACCAGCAACGGGTTTATTTTACCAACCAGCAAGTTTCAATGTCTAGTTGAAAATTACTATGATAAAACGTACGCGACTGGAAAAATTAGTTAATTACTATTACTGCAATGCATTTTCAGAATAATGTTTTTATAATTTAAGAAATATTTCCAAAAGGTGTAAGTTTAGTATAGTATAGAACAATAGAACAGAACTCGCTACCATGTTTACATCGCGGTAATTTAGAAATTTCCAAAATGTGGCTAACTAGTAAAAATAAATTGTTGTTTTTGGCATACCTTTCTAATCTGCCGTTTTTCAAAGACTACCTGAAAATTCACTGACCTGTCAGTAAATCCATTCGCCAATAATCAGTAACATGACGTTTTTATCCACCAAAAATAATTTTATATATTGATTCATACGATATGAATCAATATATAAAATTATTTTCTCATTAAAAAAAATCAAAATTTGAATAAAAAAAGACGACCACTTTTTTCCGAACAAAACGTATGTCATTTTCTAACCCGGAAACTTATACTCGGAGCGCTCTATAATTTTACTATGTTATTGTCATTTAGTATAGTCTGATTCCTATTGAAAATTAAGACTGTATAACTTATAGTTCATTTACAAGGGACAGATGAAAATATTGTATTACATTATGGTCAATGGGAATAAATCCTTTGAAATACATTTTAATGATGCTGCACCATTTCAAACACAATGAAACTGATATAAATGTATGAAGTGCACTAACACAAGAATTCTGTGAAATTTGAGATATAAAGCACTTATTATTTATTTACTGGGACATACAAAAGAATTTCATTTCATAATAGTTATACGGTTTTAAACTGTTTGCAGTGCATTTTTATTCGTTAAACTTTTTTTTTAAATAATGAAATTGATGTACATTACTGAGGTTTATTAAAGCAAGGTAAATGCTGTAGAATTATGATGTGCATAGCTTTAATCGTTCATTTACAGGGACACATAAAAGAATTAGGATAAAGTATTGTATCCGAAGTACTGTCTATTATCGATTATTGCTGGAACTGAATTTTCAGTTACGGTTTGCGTTTTTAAGTTTATCTAATATTTGCATATTACGGGGAATGTGTAAATTCAATAGATCGTATACAGGACTACACAAAATAATTCGTAGGCATTACTGATTATGAACGTGAATTGCTTAAATGTGTTTTTTTAGTTAATTGATGTATTTTTAGCATGAACTATATTTAGCATACAAAGATTGCAGGCTATAAATAAAATTACATACATTGACAAACAAAGAACCGTATAAATGACAACTTATGAATGATAATTCCTAAAAGTATGAATTCAGTAATTTTAAGCATATTTCTGCCTGAATTACATTTTAGCTTAATTCATGACGAGTATAACATATTTAGAGAGCTGTAGAAATGAATTAAAGTACTTTCCGGCTCTGGACGGAAAATGTTGAATCCTGTTTTTCAAATATGTTATGCATCTTCTAAAATGATTTCTTATTATTTTATTAAACTTATTCAACCCCGAAGTATTGCTAAAATATTCTAAAAGAAATTAAAAGTGTTTCATAATGTATGATTAATGTAACATTTCTTGTTTAAGCGGTCTCAGGACTGTTAAAAGTATAATTTTTTTTTTTTTTTTTAAAGACCATTTTCATCGTTTAATACATTAAAATGCGTCTAATTTCAAAATACAATTTTTATTGGGATGAAATATATAAGTATGTTCTTTTATTTCATGTACTTAAGAAATTGAAAGATGCAGAATTATATTTATAAGGCTCCAAACATTCAGACATTTTACGAGCAGAAAATTCGTACAACAGATTATGCGCAGGACTAAAAAATAAACTTTGGTTACAACTACAAAATAAACAAAAGTGTTTTGTGCCTAATTATACTTCAGATTATAATGATTATCCTCAACCTAAATAAATTTGCATTTAAAGCATTTTTATATTTTTAATACAAAATTGTATTTAGCTAATGCAGAATGTTGAAAATTTCAACTGTATATTCATATATGTATATATTTTTTAATAATAGAAAGGAATTTTTAGGTTCAGCGTATACAGAAATACATGAAACATATGTTTTGAAAATTTCATGAAAAGATATTCAGAAGTTTTTGAGATATCGTTCGCGTTATGCCCAAAAACGTCATTTGGAGAAAAATGACTTCAAAGTTTCGGAAACGCCGCTTCAGCTATTTCACGAGGATAATTCTAAAAGTTATGATTTCTGTTCTAATGGCATTTTTAGGAAACAATTATATCAACATGTTCAGAAAAAAAATAAGTTTAAAAAAATTAAAATTTTGAAAGTTTTGAAACTGTAAGTTTCTTGAGACCCCTTAACGTATAAGTGGATATTTTTATATCAATGCAGTTTCAAGTGTAAAAAGTGTGTACATTCTTAATGTATTTTACTGCATATTTAACATTTTCTATACTTTTTTTATGCGTTTTGTGAAGAGCATAGAGCTTATTATCAGGGCATCTATAATGTAGCTTATTATGGTTGAATATTGTTTTTATTCGTGAATCTGTAACTGTGTATGAATATATATATATATAATAACTCTTATTTAAGTAATTATACTTTTCTATATAATTATTTCGTTTTTTTTTATATAAAGTTTCTTTCTAAATTTTAGAAATATTGTTACATTTAAACATCCGATAGACGTTCGAGCTGTAAATTGTAAAATAATACATATACATATGTTAATATTTACTGCAGTTATGATTAATTAATTGTAATAGATAAAACATTCGTTACATTTTGGGAGTAGATAATACAATGCATGCTAGGTAAAAATATTTTTCTATGGAATCTGAAAAAATCTAATATATTCATGCACACAAAAATATACATAAATTCGCAAGAATTTCATATAATAATTACCTTTAGCAGAACGAGCGATGAACATTGACTATTATACTTCAAATTTATAAGTTTTATATTAACTCAAAATTCATTCATTTATATATAACAGCATTTTTCTGACAACAGTAAGAAGTAAATCATTTGTAATTGTTTCTTTTTTAAGCAAATTATCTATAATTGAGTTGAAATTATTTTTTATAGATAACATTTTCATTATATAATACTGAAGGAATTTAGTGAAATCACATGTAGATTACAATATTTAAATATGCATCGGGTAAAAAAGTTTTTAAAAGTGCTTAGCAGTAATCAAGATGTAATATTGCAGAATATTTTATACATGTGACACATTCTAAAAATCATCTTCATGTAATTTAAATCTAATAATAAAATTAAGATAAAGAGGAACAATTTATTTGACGTAAAAACAAGAATTTATCACAATAGCAGAGAGTAAAAAGAGTAACCAATTAAACTAGTTTACAAAAAAAGTAAGGGTACATAAAATAAAATTGCAAAACTTTTTGTTTCAGTAAGACGAAGAAGAAACTCAACAAAGAAAATGTTATTTTACAAATTATGTTAATGGCTCTCATGGGCCAAGAAACGTACTCCCCGTAACGCAAGAGAATATAATTAAGAAAGAATAATGTTTTACGAAGCATAGAAGCTAAACAAAGCCTCTAAAAATAATTTATATATTATTTCTGTTCAGAGTACTAATTTCAGAATGACGAAATGCAGACACCCACGAAAAGAAAAGTCTTGTTTGAATAAAATTTCTATAAAATTGAATACAACAGAAGAAAATAAAAGAAAAGGGGGATTACGTTTTTATTTTAGATAAAATGTTTAAATTGTAATATATAATTCGTTCTCCAAATTAAATACAAGTTTTTAGATGATCCACAATTCCCATATTTAGATATTATTTATTTATTTTTTTTTCTACCACAATTTTTGAACACAAAAACTTTCATCATCATGACTACGTGTAATTTTTAAGGTTAAATTATTTTTACAATAGTGCTAAATCTAGAGGCAGAGCTTAAATTACCAGCAACATGAAAATTAATTCTCGGATTATTTCTGATTAATCCTTTAATACTATCACAGGAATTTTTTGAAGATACTAAGAGAGGCCTCTGAGAACGTTTGAGGATAAGGTAAAAGCGGCTCGATTTACAATAGGAATAATGTTTTTATACTGTTTAACGACAGAGATTCAATATTCAAAATGTACTTATTCAAGCTTCAGCGATAGTCCTAGGGTGCCAAACGAAACAAATTTCACTAGAGTATTTAATGAAACTAAATAAAAAAAAGAGTTAAAGAATTAAACAAAATCCAAGTTAAGCAGTGTTTCATGTTAAATCTGGAAAAGTAAAAAAATAAGAAAAAAATAAGAGCCTGGTCCCATTTTCAGAAAAATGCAGTGCGTTTTCAAGTCTTTCTGAGATTTGTTAAGGGGACAAGGGACCTTAAAATATATATATATATATATATATTTTTTTTTTTTTTTTGTAAATTTCACCTTAAATATTACTCAAGGGTACATTATATGAATTATAGCATGCTTTTATCACTCTTTTTTTTTTTTTTTTTTTTTTTTTTTGAGGAAAAAAATGGAATTTTACGCGTCGTCTTAGAAATCTTCGAAATGCCCCCTGCACATTACATATCAATGAAAATCCCCAATATTTTTTATAAAAGTTTGTTTTATATATATAAATAAAATAGAGCATCGAATTTTATATATTTGAATTTAGAGGTATAAAAAAAATAAAAATTTTGAAATTTTTTCGAAAGAATTTCAATTTTTTTTTTTGTAAATTTTAACTTAAATATTACTCAAATGTACATTATATGCATTATGGCATGCATTTATCACAAAAAAATATTTAAAAAAATATATGAAAAAAATGGAATTTTACGCGTCGTCTTAGAGATCTTCGAAATGCCCCCTGAGTGTTCCATATCAATGAAAATCCCCAATATTTTTAATAAAAGTTTGATTTATATATATATAAATAAAATAGAGCATCGAATTTTATATATTTGAATTTAAAGCATTAAAAAAATTTTTAAAAAAATTGAATTTTTCGAAAAAAATTCAAAATTTTATTTTTTTTAAACCTTTAAATTCAAATATGTAAAATTCGATGCTCTATTTTATTTATATATATAAACCAAACTTTATAAAAAATATTGTGTATTTTCATTAATGTGGAATGCGCAGGGGGCATTTCGAAGATTTCTAAGACGACGCGTAACATTCCATTTTTTTTTCATAAAAGTATTTATTTTTTGTGATAAATGCATGTCATATTGCATATAATGTACCAATGAATAATAATTAGGTGAAATTTACAAAAAAATAGATTTTTTTTTTTTTTTTTTTTTTTTTTTTTTTTTTTAAGGATTTTGAGGTCCTTTGTCCCCTTAAATGTCTACTTATATAAAATTCAAGTGTAGAAACGTGTAGGTTACCATTCCATGGCGAACCGTTTCATCTGCATATTTAAAACGCAAGATTGTTTTTTAATCATCTGCCCTGAGCTTTTTACTGAATACACTTTGCTAACTATTTTTTTACGAAACATGTTCATATGTAGATGTGCCCATACTAGCTACTTTTTTAAATATTCCCAATTTTATGTTATGTTTAACATTTTTACGAAATTGCTTCAAAATGCTGGAAATCGTATTACTTGCATTATTTGAGATAAAAGACAATGAAAAACGGGTCGAATTCGACAAATGAAATTGTTTAAATGGACCAATTGACTGATTTTTTTTAATAATAATTGCAATAATTAGTAAATAATATATAGGCTAGCATAATTCTCTAAACAGATATTATCTTTAACTAAAGTAAAATTTCAACTTTTTAAATTATTTAAAAAATAAACTCTAATCCTACACGTAATCAGTAATGGATACTGGATACTATATCAGTATCCAGAGGATCAGATAATGGAACAATGAAGTAATTAAATGAGGTTTGATTTTTGGTATTACGGAATGAAAAAACAACTGAAATAGCGACACTATGACACAAATATAATTTTTCTTTACAACAAAATCTAAAAATAACAACTTTTTCACCGCCGTAGCAAAATTTACATTCATACCTTTCATATTCATATCACTATATTTAAACTATTTTAACGCAATAGATTAATAAATATATTCTCAAGCATGGTGTAACGTTTACCAGTTGCAATTTTCCATGTAAACATTCTCACTCTTCAATTGAAGTTGTAAACTGAATGATGACGAAATCAAGAAATTTACCGTTATACGGTTTCATGCTGAAATATTTAGTTTTATCAAAGAAAATCATTTCTATCCACTGAAGCCCTCTAATATTAGAGTTTCAATCTCACAAGGATGGTCTCCTTACTGGACATACTCAGAGTATTTTGAAAAAAAATACCAATTAAACTACTTATGTATGTAATAAAGAAAAAGTCAAATTTAGCGGCGGAATTACAGTAGAAATTCTGTAAAAAAATAAAATACTTTCAAGTATTTGGCGCGAAAAGACGAAAGCGTCACGCGATTTGGCGAGAAGTACTTTTCCTCACTAAAAGCAAACGATTTTAATGTTCCTGAAAATATTTAATCTATCTGTTATATTTATTATATCTGTTAATTGATTATTAGAATGCGTGTAGAAAGTATATAATGTATTTAAACATAAACAATGAGAGAGTTTAATAAATACATTTTTTCGTATTACATATTTATGTTGCTCGTTATTTAATTTTATATATAAAAGTTATTTTCATATATTTAAGCGTATTCCAAACTAAAGGCAAGATTCATTTACCAGTTATTAATGTCAATATCAAAGAATTCATCGTTTGCATAGCAACAAAATTGAATCGACAGTACTCAATTGGACTTACTTTTGAGATGTTGAAACAGTTTTAATTTATTTTAATTTTATTTTAATTAATAAAATTTGATATTTAACTTTCATTATAAATGGATATATAGGTATGTATATGACAAAACTATAGTTAAACAAAACTAAAACTAACAAAACTAAAGTTATTTACATTAAATTCATTTAAACAAGTTCAATATGAAACGTTATTATCTTAAAGATTATTCGATATAAAAAAGTATTTTTCGAAACTTCATTTCATCGCCAACCGATGACAAATCGCCAAATAAACGAAATTTTCATTATTTTTTTAAAGATCGTTCTATCGAGTTTCCGCCATTTTTTTTTTAAATAAACATGTATATTCACATGAGAAGAACACTCTGTAATTTTTTTTAGATTTTCTGAATATGCCCATACAGGCATTCCTTGCCAGTATCAGTTGAATGAAAAAGTGAAAAAGTGTTGAAATGCAACAGCTTTATGAATAAAAATGCGTTATTTTAAATTGCGACGTCATTTGCTATTTAAAAGTTATTTTTAATTGTAATATGAAACAGGCATCCGTAATGATACGATCCCTTTGTTTCCCTTCTCTCTTCAACAATGAAAGTAACCCGATTGCAATAAAAAACTATGATTTATTATTGAAATAAAAAATTATGTGTGTGTGTGTGTGTGTGTGTGTGGATGACTTTTAATCTTTTAAAGAATAAAATCAGGAAAAGGTATCTCTTTGTTATATAGTGAGAAAAAATTTGCCATGTGTTAAAATTTGTTTGCGCATAATCTAGAGGAAAGCAGCTCAGAGAGTCGTTTACTGCAATAATATAAAGTGCTAGTTTTCATTTCTGATGCCGAAACCTTGCAAAAGTGCATAGGATTGGGGGGCATATAATCGAGAGCTGTATTAGTTAGAAGTCACTTCACTTACAAAATTTACCTTTCTATGGGGGGGGGGGATTTACTCAATTCGCATTTAACGTAAAAAAATGTAACTCACTCAGCTTATTATTAAGAATAAAGTCGCATTTATTTCATATTTGTTGTCAAACACAAATATAGCAGTATAAGCAATGACTATAAATTAAAGAGTTTCTTATAAACATCTTTCTTATAAAGTAAATTATTAATTAGGGAATAAGCTTTTAAAAAGTGAAAACGTTATTAGAAATATATATCGCAATAAAAATCAAAATAAATCACGATAAAATATTAAAGTCATTTCAAAATTCTAGAAATAAATTCAGAAAAATTGGAAAGCAGAAAAAAAAAACGTTAAAAATAAATGTAATAATCCTACGTCCGTATAGATTGTTTTGTATTCAGGTCCAGTTCAACTTTATCTTTCATCAATGCATTATGTGTCATGTACATTTTGTTTTATTTTTTATTTTTACAAAGCAGAAACATTTATTGTTATTTATCAAGTTCTTAATTTTTATTAATATATTCCGAAAGGTCAAATTTGATATTCTGAACAAAAAATACCCGAAGGCACTATGGGTTTTTCATTGATTGTTCAATAGATAATCGAATTCAATCGAATCAATAGATAATCGATTCTATCGAAATACGGCTTCGTTATTCACTGAATTGTGTGTTATATTTATTATTATTATTATTATTATTGTAACCAAACCCGTGATGATCGCATACATTTTAATTTTAGACCGCAACGCGCCGAAAACGAAAACGAAACTGAACCTGTGTACAAAGATATACATTGTATAAATACGAATCAATCCAACTTTTTCAATTCGAATGAAAATGTTTCTAACTCGAAAATATAGTTATTAAAGTATATCTTGTTTTTATGTAGCACTTATTCAATTTAATTATTTAGTAACACTCTGGCTTCTAAATATATTTACTTGTAAAAAAAAATGAGAGAAATTTTGACAAATATATTATCTGAAATATTTCTTAAAGTTTCATATTTATTATTATGCTATTTATGTTTGCAATGTATTTTATTATCATATGAATAAATTTGATAAACATTTATTCGTTAATAGATTTGATTAATAATAGGATATCTTGAACTACTAAGTATTTTAAATATTTAGATATTAATAAGTTTTTTTTTTTTTTATCTACTCATTTTTTTCAAAAAAAGTCTTTCTCATAAGAATGATTTTAAATATCTTTAATTAAGTTATAATTTTCTCTATATAATGACATTTTCCCTACTACATAATATGCACAGAGTTCAGAAGATTGAAAGCAGTCTTCCTTACTTACTTGTTGTAGATAAAATGCAATTTAAATCGGAAAATTGTTTTAGATAAAGAAATAGGATTTTCTCATATAAGCAGAACTCCAATTTATTGACAAAAAGGTAATATATATATATATTTTTTTAATTTTAATCGTCTGTCCTAGATAAACAATTTTGCATTCCTGTAGTTTCGTTGCAACAGGACTATTAAAAAATTTCATTTTCATCTAAGAAAACTGTAATACACTTAAAATAAAAAATAGCTATGTGAAATGAATCGTGCCAAATTTCAAATGATAACATGTAAGGTATTTCAGCTTTGTATTGTTTTATTTTCTATTATGTTTCTAGGATTTGAAATTACATTTATCACTTGACTTGATATGTGCTTATGTAATATTTTTTTTTTCAGATTTATTTGAAATGCAATTTCTAATAATTACATACAATTAATTTATTGTAAATTATTAATTTTTATATGATGGCTATTTTCACTGTTAAAATAGCGATTTAAATTTTGCAAAAAGTGCATTCAGGCAGGTTTTAAAATGCACTTATGAACGATTTTATGGATCATAATATCACAAAATTTTAAAGGCATAGTGATTTACCGAAGTGTCATGCGTGACAACATATGCAGTTTTAAAAAGCGTAACATTTAAAAATTAATATAAGGAATGTTTCATAATTATAGTAATTCTAACCATAACATGTACATTTTTGCATTTTACAATTTTTATTTAGCTTTAGGTAAAAATGAAAAGAGCATTCAGGTGGTTCAACCTTTATATAATTTTTGTTTTCTAGTTTAACACGTTCACGCCGTCGCCAATATTCATGTTTTTCGCTGTGAGGCGGCGCTCGAATTCATGTTTTACTTCATCTGGCGGCACGGTACTTTCGCTTATTCAGACACTGTATGTAATGACATGCCTCTCTCATATTTTTCAAATGGAGCTCGAATATAACAAGCAGAGTTGATTGTGAATGTCTGAAAGTTAGTAAGGAGTAAGCAAATTAATTAGAGACATGATTTTATTGACTACATATGTACGAATTTAATATAAAATGTCTTACAATCTAAAAAATTATGAACAACATGATCTAAATGCATTTTATGTAAGGTAGAAGCCGATGACGTGAATGTATTAATTTTATAATATTTCTTTTATTACTTAATTTTCGAAGTGTGACTCACCAATAGTGCACGCCGTCTAAGGCATATTCGAGTGTGACCCACCGGTAGTGAACGCCTTGTACTTAACAGTGGAGTGTGGACCCACCGGTGATGCATGCCACCCGATGGGAAAGTCAAGTGTGACCCACCGGTGATGCACGCCGGCTGGAACTTGTTAAACTTTTGTAAAAACATATTTACCTAGTATAATGACTATCAGTTATGTTTTAATTTGTGCACCTTTTTATAACTACTAGGAAGTACGTCATATGTATAAAGTAGAAATGCATTCTGTTCGGACCTTGTGCGCATGCCGAACGAGCTCCGTAGCTTTGCGGTCATGTGACCCAGTTCAGTTGTTGCTTAGCTGCCATTGCGGCACGTTGTGTATTCGAGCGGGTCTTATCCCCAAGTATATGTTGTTCTTTAGCTGCCATTTCGGCACATTGTGTATTCGAGCGGGTCTTATCCCCAAGTATAGTATATAGTTGTTCTTTAGCTGCCATTACGGCACGCTGTGTATTCTAGCGGGTCTTATCCCCAATTATTCTGTTGCTTATAGCGGGAGTATTCCCCATAATATGTTTTACGAACGTCACTTGTTCTAACAGCGGGTTATTACCCCAAAGTCACCTCATCATTCTATATGTTTTTCAGTGTTTGTGATTGTTTGTAACATTTGTGCGCTGTGTGATATAAAATGTGAAAAAGGAAACTATTCGTCTTCATTCCTAAAGTTACACACAGTATTCACATACATTCTAGTGGTCCGTCGATTTCGCAGCGAAATAGCTGCTATGGAAAAATTAAATAGAACAAAAGGTGCTCTAAAAGGTGCTATAACGAAATTAGAAAATTTCGTAAAAGATAATACAGACGAAATTAATTACTCGAGTACCGAGCTCGAAATAAAGATTCGAAAATTACCTGAGCTGCAAGCAAAAGTATCGGAAATACGGGATAAATATTATGATATCCCTGATATTAAGGACTTACCAGAAATCGAAAACGAGTTAGATGAACTCGAAGATCGTCTCGAGAAACTTGAGGTAAGTCTCAACATATTTCTTAAAAATCTTAAAGTTTCTGAAATAAATGTGCATGCTGATAGTATTGAATCTATAAGTTCGAATAATATTAAAGTTAAGTTACCTGAAATCCCACTACCAACATTCAATGGTAAATATGAAGAGTGGTCAATCTTTAAAGTACAATTTACAAATTTAATCATAAATAATGCTCAGTTAAATGACGCTCAGAAGCTGTTTTATTTGCGAGCATCGCTAAAAAATGAAGCAAAACAACTAGAGAGTCTAGACGATTCCTTTGAATCATTGTTTACAGCACTTACTGAAAGATTCGAAAATCAACGTTTGCTCATTGACACTCATTTATCGGCCATAATTAATTATGAAAAAATACATTACGAGTCTTCTAAAGAATTGAGATCCTTTATTGATTGTGTAAATAAAAATTTGAGGGCCTTAAAAGTATTACAATATGAACAAAACAATCTGTCTGATGCTATCCTTATCAATATTATATTGCAAAAGGTAGATAAGGAATCTCGAAAATTATTTGAATATTCGATTAAAAAATCAGAATACCCGCAATTTAATGAATTAATGTCATTTTTGGAAAACCGCAGTTCTACGTTAGAAAGCGTAAATAGATACTCTGCTTCAAAACCCTTAAACAAAAACATTCCTCTTTCGAACAAACAAAAAAATTTCATGCTAAATTCGAATGATAAATCGAATGGAAAAACTTGTATTCTGTGTAAATTGGCCTTTCATAATTTGAACAAATGTTCTCAGTTTCGAAAAATGAATGTTTCTGAACGATACGATTTTGTGAAGAAAAATAAGCTGTGTATTAATTGTTTGAATAATTCTCATTGCGTAAATTCTTGCATTTCAAAATATAACTGTAATACCTGTGGATTGCGACACAGCTCATGGCTTCATCGAGAAAAAGAAAATAAATCCAAAAATGAATTGGCTTCCCCCCAAATTTCCTCCCCTCTTGCAGGTGCGGTAAATAGAGAAACGAAGAACATTTCGGTAAATAACGAATCATTAAAGACCTTGAATAATATAAGTAAAGAAAGAAAATCAATTTTATTGAGTACATGCTTTGTTTTTATAGAAGATAATTTCGGAAATAAACGAAGGTTTAGAGTCATTTTGGATAATGCTAGCAATGTCAATATTTTAACTAAGGATTGCGCTGACATGCTGAAATTTAAAAAAAGGATAATTAATGTATCCGTTACAGGATTAAACGGTTATACTTATAATGTAAAACATAAAATTTCGAGTGTAATTACAAACGAAGATGGCTCTTTCAGGGAGAATATAGATTTCTTAATTGTTCCCAAAATCACGGATGTAATTCCATCAAAGCAATTAAATGTATCGGACATTAATTTACCGAATATTGTGGAATTGGCAGACCCCACATTTTTCAAACCGGCAAAAATTCACGCATTGGTTGGCGCTGGATTATTTTATAGAATTTTAAAGCATAATTCAGTTAAGATAAATGATAAACTTTTTCTGCAAGACACTGTTTTTGGATGGATCCCAACTGGGGCGCTAGAGGAGAACACGCAAACAAACAATATTACTATGTGCAATTTCGTTAGAGATTTCGATGAAATAAATGATAATTTAAAACAATTTTGGGAGCTTGAGTCTATAGGCATAAAACATGATAATCCGAAAATATCGGAAACTGATCAAGCACAACAAATATTCGATAAAACTGTCAAATTTGTAGGCGATCGTTATGAAGTTCAGTTACCGTGGAAAAAAGACTGGAAGGATTTAAATGATAATTTTAATGTTGCGAAACAGCGTTTGGAAGGTCTAAAAAGAAAATTTTATCGAAACCCAGAGCTTTTTCGACAATATTCTGAAATAATCACGGAATATTTAAAGCAAGGAATTATAGAGCAGGTGCAAGAAAATGAACCTGTTTTAGACAGGGCAGTTTATTATTTGCCCCATCATGCGGTCTGTAAAGAAGATAAACTTACTACAAAGGTCCGAATCGTCTTCGATGCCAGCTCTCATGATAACAATGATTTGTCCCTTAATGATTGTTTATGGCCCGGCACCAACTTAAATCCACTTCTATTTGATATTTTAATCCACTTCAGATTATACGAAATTGCCTTTTCTTCTGATATCGAGAAGGCGTTCCTTCAAATCTCACTAGCTGAAAAAGATCGGGATTCTGTTCGTTTTCTGTGGTATGATGATGGTTTAAAATCTTTCAAGGTCTTCAGATTCAAACGTGTTATTTTTGGAGTCAATGCCTCTCCATTCCTCCTATCTGCTACAATAAAGGAGCACATCAAGCGGTTTATGAACCTACACCCAAGAACTGTTCACCTACTCGATAAATATATTTATGTGGACGATTTTATATCTGGCGAAGATACGCTGCGAGAAGCTCTTGATGTTTCCCTGAATGCTAACAAAATAATGTCTGAAGCAGGAATGATTCTTCGAAAATGGATAACAAATGATGAAGCGTTACTGCAGTGCTGGCAAAAGGAAGGTTTAAATATTCAAGCAGAACATGCTGCAATAAGCCTAGGAAGCAATCTAAGCAAGGTATTAGGAATGTCCTGGAAAACAGAAGAAGATTGTCTGACATTCGAAGTCAAAAGTTTAATAGAATTCTTGTCATCGCAAAAAAGCTCAAAACGTCTACTATTGCAAGCAGTTGGTAAAATCTTCGATCCGTTAGGCATGCTGACGCCATTCACCATTAGAATAAAATGCCTGTTCCAAGAACTATGGCTAAAGAAGACAGCATGGGATGAACAGTTACCAACTAATGTGCACGAAAAATGGTTAAAGTGGCTCGAAGAACTTCCAAATTTAGCAGAATTAAAAATTCCGAGGAAAATTCTTGGTTGCTTGAATCAAGTAATAGCTGTAGAAATACACGCCTTTTCTGATGCTAGTAAAATAGCGTATGGATCTGCAATTTATCTGAGAATAAAAAGAGAGAGTGGTGTGGAAGTCAATCTCGTGACTTCAAAGAGTCGTGTTGCACCGATAAAGGAGATAACTCTGCCTCGGCTAGAACTTCTCGGAGCCTTACTAAGTGCAAGACTGACCAATAAAGTAAAACCCATCCTAGATCAAAAAATCACATCGAAGGTGTACTATTGGACAGATTCCAAAATAACCTTATTCTGGATCAAAGGATCATCAAAGCGATGGAAGCAGTTTGTGGCAAACCGTGTCATAGAGATTAATGCACTTTCAGATTCGAACTCTTGGTATCACTGTTCTAGCAAGGACAATCCTGCCGATCTCTTGACCAGAGGTGCGAGTGTTAATTCTCTTGTAGAGAATCCAATGTGGTTTAGGGGACCAAAATTCCTAGCAGCTGATGACTTAGTGACTGAGCAAAAAACTATTTCTGTGCCAGAAACAGATTACATTCCAGAGACTAAATCAAAATATAAAAATAACTGTAATGATTTCAATTCTAATATTTCTCTTTCTCTTTTCAGGAATCCTGAAGAAGTAGATTTTTTTCTCAACATAAGTGGTAAATACTATAGTATTCTTCGCATACTGGCATATGTTTATAGGTTTTTTCACAATTGCAAATGTAAGTTAGCAGACCGGCACAGAGGCAGCCTCACAACCCCAGAAATAAAAAATTCTGAAGTTTCTCTAATTAGATTAGTACAAAATGCAGAATTTCAGGAAGAGATTAAGGGTTTAAAACGGGAATCAAGGGTTCCCCCTTCCAGTAAAATTAAATGTTTATCCCCCTTTTTGGATCAAGATAATATCTTAAGAGTTGGCGGTAGGTTGGAAAATTCAGATTTAAACTTTGATAAGAAGCATCAAATCATTTTGCCGAAAGGCCATAAGCTCACAAAACTCATATTTGAGCATTTTCACAGGAAGTATTTTCATATTGGTCCCCAAACTTTAATCCATTACGTACGAATGCGGTTTTGGCCCGTAAGTGGAAAAAATTTAGCGCGAAAAGTAGTGCATGATTGCGTTGTCTGTTTTAGGAACAACCCGGTTACTGCTAAACAAATCATGGGTGACCTCCCATCGGAAAGAGTAACTCCAAATTTTACGTTTAACCATACAGGAGCCGATTTTTGCGGCCCTTTTGAGATTAAATATAAAAATCAAAGAAAAGGGATTTTTCATAAGGTTTATGTCGCGATTTTCGTTTGCTTAGTAACAAAGGCTATTCATTTAGAAATAGTAACGGATCTAACTTCTGATGCGTTTATCGCCGCACTTAAACGCTTTGTTTCAAGGCGAGGGAAATGCGCTTCTATTATGACAGACAATGCTACGAATTTTAGGGGTGCTAAATCAGAATTGCACAAACTTCATGAGTTAGTTCGTAGACCGGATGAAAAATTAGCTAATTACCTTACTTCAGAAGCTATTGAATGGAAGTTCATTCCTCCTAGATCGCCCAATTTCGGTGGTTTATGGGAGGCTGGTGTAAAATCTTTCAAGTATTATCTTAAACGAACATTAAAAGGTGCTAGATTGACTATGGAAGAATTCCAAACAGTCACCACCCAAATCGAAGGGGTACTAAATTCGCGTCCCTTAACTCCGTTATCGACCGATATAAATGATTTTAATGCATTGACACCAGGCCATTTCCTAATTGGTCGGCCTATCGATGCCATTCCAGAACCTCAATTGATTGATATCACAGAATCGAGATTATCTAGGTGGCAGAGAATCACTAAATTCGTCCAATTAATTTGGAGAAATTGGCAATTAAATTACTTGAGTCATCTCCAAAATCGTTCAAAATGGCAGGTAAAGGGGGAAAACATCAAACCAGGGGCGATGGTAGTCATAAAGGAGGACAATTTACCTCCCTGTAAGTGGATGCTAGGACGAATCTTAGAGGTTATACCAGGAAAGGACGGTAATGTTAGGGTTGCAAAGGTAAAAACAGCCTCGAATATCTTTCTTAGATCCATATCTAGATTGTGTGTCTTGCCCATTAATGAAACCTAATGTACATACTTATTTCTCATTGTTTATGTATTTTAAGGTGCATCTAAGATTTACATGTTATTTTACATTCAACTTTTCTTAAGAACAATATAGAACTATTTTTAGAAAATAGCTTAAATTTTGTATCAAGGAATTTAATTTTATTGTATTGTATAGTCCTTATTGTTGCTACTTATCATTATTGTATTTGTATTGTAATATTATTTTGTGGTATTGGTATTTTATTTAGTTCTTGTATTTATAGTGTATTTTTAATATTTTGAATGTGCTACGCACATTGCAACGCGGGGCGGCATGTTCGGACCTTGTGCGCATGCCGAACGAGCTCCGTAGCTTTGCGGTCATGTGACCCAGTTCAGTTGTTGCTTAGCTGCCATTGCGGCACGTTGTGTATTCGAGCGGGTCTTATCCCCAAGTATATGTTGTTCTTTAGCTGCCATTTCGGCACATTGTGTATTCGAGCGGGTCTTATCCCCAAGTATAGTATATAGTTGTTCTTTAGCTGCCATTACGGCACGCTGTGTATTCTAGCGGGTCTTATCCCCAATTATTCTGTTGCTTATAGCGGGAGTATTCCCCATAATATGTTTTACGAACGTCACTTGTTCTAACAGCGGGTTATTACCCCAAAGTCACCTCATCATTCTATATGTTTTTCAGTGTTTGTGATTGTTTGTAACATTTGTGCGCTGTGTGATATAAAATGTGAAAAAGGAAACTATTCGTCTTCATTCCTAAAGTTACACACAGTATTCACATACACATTCCATACCAAAAAAAGCATCATATCATAATACGAAATGAGTACAATCATTTTTAAACTTGTTATAAATCTAGTCCACAGTTCCTGTGAATTTTCTAAATGTGGAGGGATCAAGTGTGTTCAAATTTCATGTTGAAAAAAAAAGAGACAAACTGAATTTAACAAACGAAAACATACGTAATTTTAGATGCAGCGATTTAGCTGAAGAAAATATTTTAGTACTTTTAATCTCTGTTATATGACTAAAGATGTAAAAGGGCTTATGAAAGGCAATACATTATTGAGCATGGCAGAAGATTTTTAGAAAGAAAATATTCGTATCTGAAGTCAGTTAGTCCATCTCATTAAGGTTTAGACGAGTATTCTCATTATTAATTTTCAATAAATTCGTACCTCAGACTTTAGAAGCATTTTAAAAAATATGTATTTTAGTTTTTAAAAAAGTCGTGACTCATTCATTCACAGTTTTATTTTGTTTATCCCTGAGCTAAAATCTTAAACATTATCGCCCTTTCTTCTTTCACTCCATAAATATTTCAAATGTGTGAAATGTGTTTCAAATATGTGTATTTTTCAATTACTTAGATTATCGGAATAATTAGAATAATGAAAACTAAATAATAATGGCAAAAAATACTAATGATTTAAGGTGTATTTTTAGTATTGCAATACAAATATGTTAACTCATTCAAAAGAGAAAAGAAAACTGCATGCATAGTGATCAATAAATAATTTTATTTTTTATACCCACACAAATCGTTGCGTGTATTAATACACATGCTATCCTCTTACTATCTATAGATCATAGATAAAGATTAATGGCATCAAAATACTTGCAAGTGTAAAAAGTGCACATCGCATAGGTATGAACTAAATGCAATTGAATTAGACACACGTGTTTAGTAAAGATTTATACTTTACTGGACGTGATAGAGATGCTATATGATAGAGCGTGATTTAAACATTTTTACAAAAGTTGTATATGGCATAATATTCTATAAATATGTTAAAATTCCCGTAAATTAGTTTAAAAAAAAATAATGGGAGACGATGTACTTTCACAGTTTTTTCCAAAGCATCTCAATGATGGTGAAAGGGATGGAAATCAGAGATTCTTACTTGTCATTTAAGTAAGGATAAGTCTTTGGAATTTTCTGAAAAGTAGGTTATTGCCAGCGGAATCATTGGAAAGAACGATTAGTTACCCGATATATTTTTTTAAAATTATTATTGTGTGAAAAATGCAATGTTTATTCAGTGATTGCTTATTAAAAAAAAAAAAAACGGTATGCACAATTATTGAATTAATACAAAGTACTTAAATTGGAAAATGCATATTTTTTTTATATTCAGTTAATGTTTATTTTAAAGGTAACAAATTATATGCACCATTATTGTATTAATACAAAGTACTTAAATTTAAAAATACAATTGCGAAATTACCGCAATCTTGAGAATTACATTGCTCAAATATAGAAAATGCTACACAGTCAATCTGAATTTAAAATCAGTCATACTAATGTTATATAAAATATACATGATAATAGATATTTATTGATATAAAAACTACACATCTATTCATGTATAAAAGTTTACATCTATAAAAAAATATACATCTGTATAAAATAGTTAATTTTAAATATAAAATGGTAAATTTTAAATATAAAATAGTAAATTTTAAATATAAAATAGTAAATTTTATACAATGTCTAAAACATATCACTTGCTTTCTAGATACGTATGTCGAAAATAAAATTCAAACAACATGACAGTGTAGTATTAAGGGATAATACGAATTTATCTTTAGGCCTTACATTTTATTTTACAGAAATTTGGTTAAATAAAATAAATTTAAAATAAGATAGTTCTGTAAAATAAGGAAGTGTATTATATATTAGGTAAAAACTAACCTTTTTAACAATACTCATTGACAATTTTGCTTAAAAACGAAATACAAACACAAAACATAAAAAATTAATATTATTATTAGTTTCTTTAGAATGTTTTAGATAAATGGACACTGTTGCATTACTTAAAGCAAATATAGCATTATTTGTAAAGTTAATGAAAGTCAAATGTTCCTAAAATAACATTGTAGCCTAAAGCTATTCCCTCATTCATTTTATAGAAAATTAATCAGTTTCGACATTCTTTCGAAAGGTATTCGTAGTATAATGTTTCTCTAAGCAGAATTCTACGCAATTCTTCGAATAACATAACAAGGGAATAGCGTTGTATGTACAGATGTATATTGTACAGTCGTGGGAAAAAAAAGTAAACACCCCCTACTAACTCCTCAACAAATTATCGTAGTAGAAAGTGACTGGTACCGAACGATTGGAAATAAAGTCTACTTATATAAAATTTGATTAGGGGGCCATCTACATATTAAAGCGAACCTTAACTTCATTTTCTTCAATCAAAATACCCAATTTTAACGAGATATTTCAAATCTGCAGTTCAAACTATGCGTATAAACGAAATTTCATTTGGTTGATAAGTTTTTGAATTATAAACATTCAAAATTTAGTGCTTCTAATGTTAAATTACATTTTCATATTTTCATATATATCTCCTGAAATTATACTAATAGTGTGCTAATTTTTTGTGCAGCAATAATACTAATATACGCAAACATAAATACGTTGAATTTGTAATTTTTATAATTTTATGACATGAATTATGGATTATGAAATTAATATTCGAAAAAATTATGAATTATGAAATTAATATTCGAAAAAATTATGAATTATGAAATTAATATTCGAAAAAATTATGAATTGCGACCTACAATTTTTTTGATGGATTTAGATTTATTGAGTCTTGCTTTATGGAAATCTAAAATTTCACATTTGTCTTCAAAGTAGTTTTCCAATTATGCTTAAAAAACGGCAAAATGATGTTTTAAGGGGCCGTCTATAATAGAAGAGACTAGATACTTTGAAATTTTTTCTGCTATCCTGTAATCTAGCAGGCTTCATTCACTTCTTAAGGTGCTTTGATCAAGATGCGGGCTCTCTCGGTTAACAATGGAGTTTCGAACTTCAATTTGGATACAACCTTAAAATACGCTCGTTTTAAAATAATTAATTTCTCGAAAACGTATGGTACGATTTGCATAAAAATTTGTTTTTAGGTTAACCCTCCGAGCGTCTTGCAAAAGGGTAAAATTGTAATCTTGTTTTCTTTGCATTTTTCTTTAAATGCTAATAAAATATGATTCTTTCAACATTATAAAAAAAACTCAATTACAAATAAGAATGTATCCTTAAGAGTATTAATATTTTTTCAATGTATTTCAAATTCCATAAATCTATAGAATTATATTATCTTAAATATCGCTTGTATTGCTGTGAAACCTGGAGCTTAGTGAACGGAATAATACGCCCCAAACACTCAGAGGGTTAAATGAAGGGTGTAGAGCTCATTTATGCTGTCAGAATTGTGTACTGCTATTGAAAAAAATAACGAAGTTATGGTTCTTTTTAATATGTAGATGGCCCCTTAAGGAAATTTTATCTTTATCATTTAAAAGTAGACTTTATTTCCAATCGTTCGGTACCAGTAACTTTCTTCTACGATAATTTGTTGAGGAGTTAGTAGGGGGTGTTTACTTTTTTTTTCCACGACTGTACAGTGTACATATCATTTTACTGTTTTTATTGAGAGGATTGGGATGTCTAATACCTTCAAAAATCGATTTTACAAATTTCATGTAAACGAATAGAGGGGATTCTGAAAATTACAAAGACATAGAATTTATGCACTTTTGAACTCTCTAACACTGATTAAAACTAGCTTAAAAACAAATATTAAAATTTCATTTAAAGGGACATGTTTTATTTTTTCTTCTTTTGCATTTTTTCCAAAATGTGACTTTTTTATGTAAAGGTAAACTTTGCTCCAAATCAGTTGCAAGTATATTTTTGCAATTTAAAAATATGATAGAGTAACTTCTACATTTTTCATAATAATTTGAAAAGTTAGGACCAAACGTAAAATAATTCCTTGATTTCCACATGACTTCAAAGATCCATTTGTGAAGTTCGTGATGCATATAAGTATGTATATATAATATATGTTCTAATTTTCTAATAATTCGTCCTGCGACACTTCTGAATTGGCACACGACAGATCTTTATCTACCCTTATGCCAGTTCCGAAGGTTTATCGGACCTGTTAAAAGTTTTAATTACATTTCAACCAAACTGTTAACACAGAAGGATAGAAGATACTGAGTGCCAACCTAAAACAGAAAGAGTGTGGGTAGGTGCTAGTGTGGGACTTAGTACTATTAAGAAATGAATGATAATTTGAAAAGTTAGGAACAAACATTAAATAATTCAGTGATTTCCACATGACTTCAAAGATCCATTTGTGAAGTTCGTGATGCATATAAGTATGTATATATAATATATGTTCTAATTTTCTAATAATTCGTCCGACGACCCTTCAGAATTGGCACACAACAGATCTTTATCTACTCTTATGCCATCTCCGAAGGTTTATCGGACCAATTAAAAGTTTTAATTACATATCAACCAAACTGTTAGCACAGAAGGATGGACGATACTGAGTGCCAACCTAAAACAGAAAGAGCGTGGGCAGGTGCTGGTGTGGGACTTAGCACTATTAAGAAATGAATGATAATTTGAAAAGTTAGGAACAAACATTAAATAATTCAGTGGTTTCCACATGAGTTCAAAGATCCATTTGTGAAGTTCGTTCCACTAGAGGTCTTAACACTTTGATGGCGATCCATTTTTCAGAATCCGTCCCCTGGAGCCAACTACTTTTCTCTTCCTACATAATTCTTAGAAATAAAAACATCACCATGATGCATATAAGTAGGTATATACATATACACAAAGGGTGTAAAAATTAAGGACCAATCACAAAATGCTAATTTTCATGTACGTTAATACTCAAAAGGAAATAATATAATTCGAATAATCACTATCTATACAACACATCTAGTCCATATAACATCTCATTCATGTAACACATGGTCACAAGTGTCATAGTCACTACGGTGAAGCAAAAAATAGGAAATTCCATACGTCTCGCTATGAGTCTCTAATTATCACTATATGTGACTCCACTGTGAGTGCTTCTTTGTGAGGAGTCACCAGGGGACTTTGCAATGCAGTTACATTGTGACTCTCATGTGACTGTCATTTATAGACTCAATTTCAAAGTCATCATAAACGTTGCATTATGATAAGTCACCAAGTAATATCACATTATAGTCACATGATGACTTTTTAGAAAAGAGCACAATGGTGACTTCACAGCAGTTTCTCTGTCACCTGAAAGTCATCATGTGACTTTAATGTGACATTATATGGTAACTTATGCCAATGCAGTGGTCACGATGATTTTGCATTTGAGTCTGCAGATGACAGTCACATGAGAGGTAAATGTAACTACGTTGTAAAGTCACATGGTGACTCGTCACAAAGCAGCAGTCACAGTGACGTCTCAGTGGAGTCACATATAGTGATCACGTGAGACTCATAATGTGATGTATGGAAAGTCCTATTTTTTGTTTCACCGTGGGTTGGCGGTATATATGGCGGACAAGGGGTACAAGTTACAAAATTTCGATTTGGAGTAAATTGAGTTCAAAGATAATTGACATTAAAGTTGGACATCAGTAATAATTGACTGAAAGGAAATAGGAAACTGTTCTTTGTTTCACAGTGGTCTTTGAACTCTTATTTCAATAAATGTGAAAAAAACTAGAGTGCAATTTTCTTTCAATTTAAAATTAATCAATATTGATCATTATTCGGCAAAAGTGGTTGATCTCTAAAACACAACACATAATTAGAAAATCACTTATATTTCTTTACCTGAAAAGAAAAAAAGCATATTTCTAGGTCGTCTGTGCATTTAGTTAAATTTTTTTGAATTTTGCCACCTCTCAAATATTATCCAGAAAATCCAGTAAGGAGAGGATTTGTTCTCAGTCTTAGAAATAGGTTATGGGGTCCATAAAAGATGCCTTATACCCACAAAATCACAATTCAAAGAATCGTGTAAAGTTTTAATAACCGACGATGCATCATTTGATTCAAGAATAATTGTAAACCAACCAATACATTTTCAGAGACTTCTCCGACTTCCATAAATGAAGGGATATTAATATTAGTTATAGCAGTATTTTTAAGTGGAGGTTTATTTAATATGTTAAGATCTACTATATGAACAACAACTTGATTCACCCTTTCACAGAAAGCAGTATACAGCAGTACACTGAAAACTGCATTCGCGCATGAAACATTATTTAATAAACCTGGTCATTTTTCATCTAACTTTGAATATATTTTTAAATTGTTATTTCAGGATATTATGTACAATGTTGTTTGTCACAGTTTCAAAAAAGAAATTTTTATATATATATATTAAGAACTCTGCCAATTATAAGCAAAAAATTTGGGACTCTTTTTCTAAAAACCTTTATTTATCTACGAGTATACTTGCTATCCTCATACAAAATTATCACAGTTTATTACAATAAACTTCTTAATCATGTTCTACAGTTTAAACGCTTTTGCTACATTAGTTTTTACAGGGTTATCCAAAAGATATTCGTTATTTTTCAATTTGTTGACTCTCCCCTATTGAGTTTCGGGAGAATATCTTCACGGAAATATATGACCTGTACTATTCTAGGTACACACCTGGAATTTCAGGATAATTCCTCATGTATTTTTCATAATATTTAACAAAACGTCTGAAAATGCAAGTTGCCGGTCATCGTTGGCCCTATAGTGTATAATTATATGTATAGTTCCAGTGTCAGTAGAATTTAGGATTTCCGATTACTAGTGGATATTTAATCGTGGAAATTCAGAATGATTACATAATAGTATTTACTGTATTAAACATTTGCAGTAAGTTGTCCAGTCACTCGAACTTTTTACAGATAACTGTTACTTAGTAATTTTAATCGATCCTTGCCATAAAATGGTTAACAATATGCTCACAATAACATCATAATATGGTCACGTAACTATTATTAAAAAAAAAAAAAAACCGTCGATTCACTGGGCAGTTTGCTGCACACATTTAGCAGTGTAAAAACGAAAACGAAGTTTGATTTACAAAAGGAATATGGAATAGAATAACCTTGTATAACAAGGAAGGTCTCCATACGGGCATATTCAGAAAAATCTGAAACAATTTCAGAGTGTTCTTCTCATGTGGATATGTATGTTTATAAAAAATAAATTTTGGCGGAACCTTCATAGAACGTTCGTAAAAAATAATGAAAATTTCGCTTATTTGGCAATTTATCACCGGTTGACGATGAAATGAAATTTCGAAAAAAGCTTTTTTATGTAGAATACTCTTTAAGATAAAAATGTTTCAGATTGAACATGTTTAAATAAAGGGCATAGCCGGATAAGCATTGGAAACATGCCTTTCAATCAAATTTCCTGATTTTTCCCCCATATGTGGCTATATATCTGACAATATATTTTCCCAATTATCGCCCCATAAATATTGATATTTAATGAGATAAAAATGTTCTTTCGATTTTTAAAAAGACTGATTTTCTCAAAAACTGCTACACGGAATTTCATGCAATTAACTGAGGATATATAGATACCAAAGATGCATAACTGGTAATTTTTGTATAATTTTCTGTTTATAAAAACTGTGTGAAATAGCGAAATAAAAATTTAAAAAAGTAAAAATCATTTCTTATGGTTATCCGAAAATTACCATTTTCTTGTAAAAAATTCCCCATATGTGCCCATATATTCTATATAAATGCCGAAAGTTTGCGTTGGGTACTACATATAAATATTTACAAAAATGTATATTAAAATTATTGAAATACAGTTTAAGGCGTTGTTTGGGGCGGAGCTACTCAACTCCGACATCCGAAGAATTTTTGGAACAAAGCCAGCGACAATATGTCAACTGATGTATTTTAGATTCCATTAAGAATATAATTCATGTTTTTCAACTTCATGTTCATTTTGATATCAACAGCGTTGATATATGAGCATATGTGCACTATATGTGCATTAAAAATTAAAATACAGCAATTCTGTAACTGTTTATTCCACACATTCTTCAGGTGTCGAAGTTGAGTAGCTCCGCCCCAAATAACGCCTTAAAATGTATTTCAATAATTTTAATATACATTTTTGTAAATATTTATATGTAGTACCCAACGAAAACTTTCGGCATTTATATAGAATATACGGACACATCTGGGGAATTTTTTACAAGAAAATCGTAATTTTCGGATAACCATAAGATATGATTTTTACTTTTTTTAATTTTTATTTCACTATTTCACACAGTTTTTATAAACAGAAAAGTATACAAAAATTACCAGTTATGCATCTCTGGTATCTATATTTCCTCAGTTAATGACATGTAAATCCGTGCAGCAGTTTTTGAGAAAATCCGTTTTTTAAAAAATCGAAAAAACATTTTTATCTCATTAAATATCAATATTTATAGAG
Organism: Maratus speciosus; assembly: GCA_963932465.1. Taxonomy (NCBI): domain Eukaryota; kingdom Metazoa; phylum Arthropoda; class Arachnida; order Araneae; family Salticidae; genus Maratus; species Maratus speciosus. Next base: position 481,118,395 of record OZ010786.1, on the reverse strand, counting down.
TGATAATAGGGGAAATACATTGTCAGATATGTAGCCACATCTTGGAAAAAAATCAGGAAATTTGATTGAAAGGCATGTTTCCAATGCTTATCCGGCTATGCCCTTTAATGTAAATAACTTTAGTTTTGTCAGTTGTAGTTTGATTTAACTATAGTTTTGTCATGTATATATAGATTTTTATAATGAGAGTTAACTATTAAATTTTATGAATTAAAAATATTAAAATAAATTAAAATTGTTTCATTATCTCAAAATCAAGTCCAATGGAACTCTGTCGAGTCAATTCAATTTTGTTGCTATGGAAACAATGAATTCTTTGATATTGAAATGGATAACTGGTAAATGAATCTTGCCTTTATTTTGGAATACGCTTAAATATATAAAAGTATTTTTTATATATGAAATTGTTTTGAAAGTAATAAAATTAAATAACAAGCAACATAAATATGCAATACGAAAAAAATGTATTTATAAAACTCTCTCATTGTTTATGTTTAAATTCATTAAATTCTTTTTGCATGCATTCTAAAAATTAATTAAAAAACAATTTTCAGGTACATTAAAATCGTTTGCTTTTGTGGAAAAAAAGTACTGCTCGCCTAATCGTGTGACTTTTTTTGTCTTTTCGCGCCAAATACTCGAAAGTATTTTATTTTTTTACAGACTTTCTACTGTGATTCCGCCGCTAAATTTGACTGATCCTTTATTACATACATAAATAGTTTAATTGGTATTTTTTTCTAAATATTCTGAGTATGCCCAGTAAGGAGACCTTCCTTGTAAGAAAAGGAGATTGCACATATTAGTGCACTCTATATGCATATACATTTTGATACATAAAGATAATGAAAAAATTGTAAACAAAAAAAAATTCCCATATACAGTCATTCTTGGAATAAGCATATAAACGCAAATTGAAAATAAATTATATATAAATATGTAACAATTAACAGCTTGAAATAATGTACTAATTATAATTGCTAAAATACGTAAATTATAGGTTTAAAAACCATAAAAATAGGTTTTTTCATTTGTTTACATGTTTCGACTCTACCGGAGTCCTTTCAAAACAAATAAATAAAAATATTCAAAAGTTACACTGTCTATGACACGCCATCATTCAAATTTTCACGTATTCTTTTATATTGCGCACGTTATTTTTTTCTTACTTTGCTTAGATGTTTTTTTTTTTTATTTTCGTAATCATTGACTAACTCAAAGTTAAATGAGTCTGCATCATTACACACTGAATTTTTGCGTGTTACAATCTCTACGGATTCTCTTATAAGGATGGACAATATTTGTATATTAGTATTAAGTAAAGTAAAATAAAGTGTAATTAAGTATAGTAAAAAGTAGCATGTAGCTTATATTAAATATAATAGAGAACGACATACTTAGCAAGATTATATCAAAAAGAAACCATACAAATAAATTTCAATGAAAGTAAGATTGTTTTCCCCTCCAAGTCTAAACTAGCCTCCCATTATAAAAGAGACCATAGAGATCTTAACACGCAAAAATTCACTATGTAACGATGCAGTATCAATTATCTTGTCAAAACTATGGGTCGACTTACTCAATGATTACGAAAATAAAAATTAACACAGAAGTAAAAACCCCTGAAGTAAAAATGTAACGTGCATAATATGAATGAGTACTGAATATTTCAATCATGGCGTTTCATACACCATGCAATTTTAGAATATTTTTATTTATTTGATTTTAAAATGACTCGGGCATAGTCGAAACATGTAGACAGTTGAATAAATCTATTTTTACAGCTTTTAAATGTTTGATTTATGAGTTTTAGCAATTAAAATAGTGTATATATATATATATATATATATATATATATATATATATATATATATATATATATATATATACATTATTATGCTTATTATATAGATATATATATATAATAAGCATGAAATCACAAATGCCTGGAAAAAAGGTAAAATTCTAATAGATGAAGAAAATATGAACACAAGAAACCAAAAAAAAAAAAAAAAAGGAAAATAAAAAACTATGAATAACCCACAGAATCATCAGAGGTGCTTGTTGTTTAATTCAAAGTGAAGATGCTTTATTTCATCCAATTTTGACGGCATTAAGCTTAAAATGACAAAATTCAGCACCTAATAGCGCATCATAAAAGAAAATGAAATAAAATACCAAGCGATCTATAGAATGTTACATCTCACACAGGATAATAAATATTATAAGAGCACAATACTTAAATTACATTAAAGGATCCAAAACGTTATAAAGTTGACTCACAATGTTAAAGCATGTAAGTATGGAAATAGAATAGGTTATGACTATGATAACATGTGGTCATAAGTTGCTGAGATCAGAACATTACTGCATCGTGCCATCTGGTGTGAAAAAGGAGGCTATATTATAATTACGTTTATAAAAAAAAAAAAAAATGTTTAGTGCTGTCATCTATTTCTATAAAACAGAAATAAAATAAAATTAAGAAATTAAGAAATGATTAAAATTAATATTTATTTATAGTAGGATGTAAAAATATGAATAAACTTAATAAGTACGGAGTAAATATGAAATAAAATAAGTAAATAAAAGGGCATTGATTAATTTAACTAATTTAAAAACAAATATTATAAAGTAAAAAATGAGTATATAAATAACATTTAAAAAACAATGAGGATTATTTTGAGAAAATAAAATATGACCTTGTATTATGTACCAATATGTGAAAAAAAAATATATATATATTTATAATTTAATTTTTCACAATGTAAACTTTGTAGTCTTCAAAATCAGAAACATTCAGCAAACTGTCAATTCATTTGACCGTATTTAAAAATAACGGTTATTTGACTAATTCATTGAGAGTATCTGGCCATATTATTATCACAATAAAGTTAATAACTTAAGCGCCATGTCAGTCACCGGTGGCTGACACTGAATTTTCCGTTTAGACACGTGATTCACCGATGACTGATGGTCTAAAATATGATATAAAACTAAAAATATGTATAGTGTTTAATGTAATTACTGAAAATTCATTTAAAATGTACTTACCTTTTATTGATTACAGGATTATACTTTCTTAAAAGTTATTTAAAACATTGTAAATTTTTCAGCTTCAATGTCAGTCACCGAGGCATTCAACGTGTTAAATTACGATTATGTAACAATTTTCTCTAAAAACAGTGAGATTACTAGACTATTTGATGGAAACATTTTACAGTGCTGTATTTTCTATGTAAAATTGTATAGTTAGACAATATATTCATTTTTATACTTGAAGTTATTACGTACTGTAACTTTTTTTGTTGCTGTTTTTTTAAATGTGTATAATTAATAGATACTTCTTTTTAAAATATTCACTTCTGAGATGTACTTTAAAAGTGAATTTTCATCAATGATTTTATATGCTTGAGCGAATAATAATAGAAAATGCTTATAAATGTAATGGCTGTTATGCTTAAACGTTTGTTTGTTTGTCTTATTGTTTCCGCATATAAGAACATAGATGTTAGTTATCCCTACTATCATGTTTCCCATATTTCTGAATAAATTCAAACCATTCTGGGGAAACCATTACTACAAGTATACTTAAATCACATTCAATCTTAGATGTAACTTTATCTGGCTAATCATTTTTTTTCTTTTTTTTCTATAAAACATTGGAATTTTTTTTTTTTTTTTTTGTAATTTTTATGTTAAAGTTAATATTACTTTTGAAAGGATTTTGAGAAATAATGATTTATTCTGCGGCGTTTTCCTATAATAATGAAAAAAATAAATAATTTGTACTTATCAAAAAGTTTACCCCACACAACGGCGTAGTTTCAACTAAAAACAAGATCTTTAAATAATAACTTTCATTCTTCTATTACATTTTACTAGATATACACATTTTAGAAGTGTTTGGATCCATATGTTTCAAAATTCTCGAGATAGAATGAAAAGTTTTATTGTTAAAATAGTATGTTAATTTCATTGAATTGAATGCAAAATAATATAACATTCTGGTGGAACTATAGGCCCCAAGTATGTAGTTATTGACTCAGAAATACAGTTAAAACAATTTATTTTAAATCCGTAATGGTGGAACACAGCCATGGAGCCAGGATTTCATGTTAATAAAGATCAAATTAACGTTTACGAAAGTGATAATCAATGAGAAAAACAAAACTGATACTCCAACTTACGTTAAATTAGCTCCACTGACAATTCGCATAAACCAAATAAAATCGTCCATACGCTGAAAATACCTTATAACAATGTCACTTGCATAGTACCGTAATAGCGCTAAAAAGATTCCGGTGGACTTAAAATTCTATTTATTTTAAAAATCTAAATGGTAACGCCTTACCAAGATGACGAAGCTCTCACTCGAACATCAAACTAGAAAGTTCAGACCTCACAAGCGCTGGCAGATGACACTTCACGCTATCCACTTCAAAATGCAAGAGCAAATAAAGCACTAGGCTCAAACGCCCTAAATTGGAAGATCCTATCAAAATCCAATGTTTTGGTTTTCCATTTCTTTATTTTTACTGGTGAGCCAAACGGGGTAAAGAAACCTTGAAAATTACATTGGGGTCTATTCAACTATATTTTGCGAAAGTAAAAGACATGACAGAATAGATCTCTTACACGCATAAAATGCTAGAAACCTGGCAACACGTTCACACATAAACTCAAGAATACTTTTAATAATAAAGTACACTGATAAAGAGAATAGCTAGGTCCTACCCTATATCATCTTAACTGCATAGAAATAAAAATTTATAAAATTCAAAGTTGTTAAATATTAAATATTGAAGTTACAATGATATCATTTGCTCTTAGAAACTTTATAAAAAAAAATATCATCACGTATTTCTACAACATGATAAATTTTCTTCACAGTACTGTGTCTAAAACTTCACTTCAAAAGCTTTCATTGAATAAAAAATATAGTAAATTAACTTCAGTATTATCAACTTAAAATACTTTGAGAAAAGGGAAAAACCTAAGTTTCGGAATGAAAACTTATATAACGTATTAATATTGTTTCTTTGGGAGGCGTTGAAAAAGAGAATAAAGGTTTAAAATATGAAGTAATGTCATTATAATAGATAAATATATGCTATTTCATTACCTTAGGTAAATATGGTATCATTTGTATCTTTGGTGAAAGTAAAATGTCCTTTGGAATTACAATATAGCCTCAGGCTACTTATTCTCTTTCTTTTCTAAAGAAATATTCAGTTGGACTTTCTTTCTTAATGAACTGTTTTCGTAATGCCACAGTACATGGAACTGTACAAATGACTTCTACTGTACAAATGATATGAATGAATTAACTTTGTGGGGATTAGGCATTTTAAAATTAATGTATTGCGTATATTGAATAAATACATTTCAATCCAAATGACTTGAAAAATTTATATATATATATATATATATATATATATATATAAGGCTTTTTGCGATACAAAGTATAATAAATATTTAAATTGTGAAGTAAATGCCATTATCACAGTTATCAATACTCCCGATATTTTAATACAGCTTTTATTTAGTAGAAAATTTGATTTGCATGATGTTATATTGCGGCGATTAAAAAAAGCAAATGTTTCTTTTCGAAGTTAGTAGTAGTTAAAAACAGGAAGACTTGGCAGCTATGCATACACGATTATCCAGGTTTTGTTTAGAGAAGTACACTCTGTTTCGATACCTTAAGAACATTGCAAAAAGTGGTCAATATATGTGCCGTATAGGCTACGAAAATAATCCACATTGAATATTTGTATTTTTGAACAACATTTTGGTGTTTGAAAAATATAAATTAATAGTGATGTCCAAGGATTATAGGAACTATGTATCCATCTTAAAAAGGGTTAAGAAAATAGAGTATACATCATATAATTAATGTATTTTTGTAAGGCATTATCGAAAGAGGCGTTTTTTTTTTCTTTTGTAGAAGATAGTTTTTTCAATTTTCTTCACGGATGGTTTTTTTTTACAGTAATGAACTGTTGTGAAAAAGAAGCCTATCACCTTACTACGTCTCCAACAAATCATCGTATAACTATGTCACTGGTGCTAATAGATTAGTAAAATCTCTACAAATTAATGTTATGCCTAAATTTCCATTTCAGGGTCATGTAAATATAAAAATTTTAACAAACATTAACAATTTCAACAAAAATTCAAATTCCGTGTAGATTTTCACGTCGTCTTTGGATTCTTAGGAAAATTTTACTTTCGGATATAAATCAATAAGTCATTCGAGGTTTGGAAATTCCGAAGTTTTGAAAATAAGAACTACTATTGTTACATCCAATTATTCAAAACAACTTGCAATGCAGATAGTTTTTTTTTCTAAGAATAACTCAAATCTTAATTAGTGGTAATTATTGAGCTGCAATTTTGGAATTTCATATTTGAAGATTCTGAAAATTTAATCTTAGAAATATTATATATTTCACACATATTCGTGTGTTTTTAATATTGACTTTCACTATATATATTATTTCAAATCAGTTTTCGGAAATATTATGAATTGTAATCTATGAATTCTTAAAGAAATTTCCAGTACAAGGCAATCCAAGTATGTAAATCAATTATTATATCTCAATCTGCCAAGTACTTTTTGAACTCTGCTTAAAAAAAACATCCGTATTGTAATCTGTTTTGAAAAGTATAAAAATTAATTTAACATTAGGTGTTCCAAATACACTATGACGCAAAAGTTTAGACAATGAAGAAATTCTTACATACTTTGAAAAATATTTATTCAATTTTCAAATCACTGCTTGAAATTAATGTGCTGTACATATAAACAATATTTATAACAAAGAAAAGTGGAATTGTGCATATTGCAATAAATTAAATGGTAACAAAAATAAACTGCTGTCTCAAAAGTTTAGACACAAATTAAATAAAATCGAAATAAACAATTTTTAAAACCTGGTTGCGCATCCATGCTTATGTATTACGTCATATACACGAGATTGCATGGAAGAAACTAAATCTTGCATAGTTTGTGGATCGATATCGTACCATGCATTCTCAATAGATGTCTTAAGTTCCTTTTCAGAAGAGTATTGTCTAGCGTTGCTGTAAACTTTGCGACACATGATGCACCAAAGGTTTTCTATAGGGTTAAGATCTGGGCTACATGCTGGCCAGTCGAGAACTCTTATATTATGGGAATTAAACCAAGATTTTGAATGTTTTGCAGTGTGAATTGAAGCATTGTCTTGCTGAAATTCCCACTGAGGACCCCCTAGAAGCTCAGCAAATGGCAGTAGGTTTTCTTCTAATGTCTGTGTATAATGCTGTGAAGTTTGACGACCACTGGTGAAGGTCAGAGATACTTGTCCATTATAGCAAAAGGCTGCCCAAACCATCACCGAGCCCCCTCCTTGTCTGCGACTAAAAAAACGTCGAGGTTCCTTCCGCAAGTCATGCCAATACGATAAACAACCATCTGGACCATCCAGATTCCACTTTTTTTCATCGCTAAATATGACTGACTGCCATTTCTCTCCATATGACATATGCTTTCGAGCCCACACAAGTCTTTGTAACTTATGATGTGGTTTCAGAGCTGGTTTCTTCTGCATTTTGCTATAAACGATTGTTTCTTTTTCCAAAATTCGTCTACGAATCGTATCCTTTGATACAGAGAGTCCCGATGAGCTTTGAACTCCACGTACGCTCATTTGTTGAGTACTCGCTAGTCTTTGTATCAGGCGATCCTCTCGTACATTTGTCACACGTGGCCTCCCAGACCGACATTTTGCTTTATATTCGGAACCACTCGATAAAACTCGATAAATAGATTTTTTTGACCTATTAATAATAGCAGAAATTTCAGAAACGCTCTTCCCTTCACCTTTCAACTGCCAAATCCTTGAAACCTCATTCACTTGAATTTCTTTAGCTCTCGGCATGTCGACTATGAAGCGCAATCGTTTGCAGAACTTAAGTACTCCAAATTTGTGACATCATCGATTCTAAATTTGCATATGCCAGCGAATATTCAAAGAAATTTAGAATAGTGTCTAAACTTTTGCGACAAGCACATTTGAATTTTTATGAAAAAAATTAGTATTATAGCAAATAAAACGACTGTCTTTTGTACATAGCATTTTAAATCAGTTTTTGAATATATTTACAGGTTTTTGTAATTCTGACGTCATAATTCTACATTTTAAAGCTGAATGACGTCATTGTCTAAACTTTTGCGTCATAGTGTATTATATGCCTATAATTTAATAAAAATATTGTCTTAATTGATATCCCGTGTGGTACTCGATGGTACAATGTAACGAAGTATTTAAATATATACTAAAAATTAAGTTTTAATATTAATAATTTTAAATTTTTTTACAACTTCTATATGGAGACCACACGCTAAAAAAATATTTTAAAATAAACTTATTTAACGTTATAACTAATCGATTTTATACGACAATTTTTAGAAGAGTTAATATGGGTTTCTTTTTTCGCATAATTGCACAATATTGCACTCGCAATTTTACGAAACTGTTTTGCTAATATAAGAAAGACATAAAATAGTTGATTTTAGGACATAAAAATATTCGAGTGGTAAAATTACAAATTTATATATATTTTTTTTTACATATTTTATGTAAACATTTAAATTTCTTTGGTACAAATCTGTTAATTATTATTAGCTGAAAAAAAAGTGTTGTGCCTATCAAAAACATTTACGAAGCTAACTACCAGTTTCGAAATATATGTTTTAAAAATGTTTAAATATTCAAATTAACTACAATGATTAAAATAAAAAATAAACTAGGAAAATAGGAACTTATTACCATTGCATGTAGCTTGAGGCTTTTCTTAGAATAATGTATACTGTTTCATTACCTTCAGCAAATAGACCATCTTTTGTATCGTTAATGAAGTCAAATGTCTTTTGGAATGACATTATAGCCAGACGTTACTTTTTTTTTCCTTTTACAGAAAATAATCAATTTTGTTTATCTGTCTTAGTGGGTTGTTATAGTAACGTTACTTAACACGAAATAACTACAAAAATCTCTAGTTAAGGTATTACAGAAATACCACTGTAGATTTCAGACCCCTATAAAATAATTTTGTAACTTACAATATTTCGGATTTTTTTTATGAAAGTTTTTTTTTTTCAATTGTTAAGACAAATAAATATATTATTAATTACATATTACACTATTATAAATAGTACTAAGGGTTATAATATAAAATAGTATTAAGCAAATATTGTTTTACTTTTTGAATATCATTATAAAATACTTGCATGTGAAGAACTCTCTATTCTAGTAAGGAAATGAGGCGAATATGAAGTTCTTTTGGAATAAAGATCGTTAAAAATTATGAACTGACTCATTGAATTATTTGTTTTAATTACGCTATATATCCCGAAACATTTTATAAAAATCGATCATTAGTGTCATGTGCAATATTGCATGACCATCACTTAATAATGGAAACAGTCTTTTATATATTTTTATCTCGGACTCATTCACTGATCAGGTACATGCATATGACAGACAGTTTGACTAACATAACGGACTAGTATGAGTATTTTTTTGTATTATTATATTCATGTATACGATTTACATACGCTGTTTTATCTTTTTGACTCGAAATATTTAGTAGCAATTTTTTAACGTATCTGTAATCTGACCAAATGGTCTGGAAAGATGATGATAAGAAAAGTTTCACATTTGATTTCTCTATAAACGATTTTTTCTAATAATATTATTTTTTTCCATGATCAGAATGGCACCTGTAATAAGTCTTCTGTATAAGGCATTGTGAACCTGTCATTATCGTCGGTCTAATGTCTATTCATTTATTGGAAACTCTCCAAAGACTGTAAACACTGTCATAAAAACTGATCTTTCCACAATAAATTATTCCCAATTTTTCAGAGCATAATTTCGTTCCTACAAATAAAACATGCTTTTCTGTGAACTTCTCCTTAAAAATAGTAACAAGTGGGGAAAATTCAGTTTATTCCCTGCGCGCATTCATGTTGGCTATTTTCCAATTCCAAAAATTCCAATTAAAAAGGTTCCACTAAAAGAATTCTTTAAATATACAATGTGCGGCAGGTATTTGAGAACACACATTATACGTGAAATAACACCCTGCACATTAGGGTTACAAAATCTTTTCCGTCACATGTAAACATGTATGAAGCTAGACTAACCGAGGAAATGAAAGGGAATACTTACATTGTATCATTGGCTGAGGAACGCTCCGATTTAGAGACAGCTGAATTCTTGAAACTCGGCCAGTTATTTGCCTTTAAACTAAGGAGCAAACTGAAGAGTGCCAGGTTTGACGTGGCAAAATAAAATGTATGACATTGTTGGTCATATGACATTAACCAGACGCAAGAATTCGGCATTCGGGATGATAAAAATCCTAGGATGTCGACGAGGGCACTCGCTAGGGAGCTGCAGGTTAATGAGGCTACCATTTGATGGGCGATTCGTGAGGACCTTCTTTAGAGGTCGTGCGTGATGAACAGAAAGGATCCATGTATGCTGTTGTTTCTTTTTCTAGATACAGGAAACGAACCGGAAAAAGACTGTTAGCTGTATAAAATCCTCGAAGAGGTTCCAACCGTCATGCACAGAAAATGTTCCAGCTTTACAGATGATTCTGGGGGTTCGTGAGTAGCAAAGTCTATCTGATGCATACACGTGTCTTTCTTCAAGATACAAGGCTCAACGTCGCTGTTTATATCGAGGTGTTAAAACTCTGAATTACTTCTAATGCACGTGGGAGGTCGTGCGTTTTTCAACAAGTCTCTATACCATACAATACATCCCATAAAACCCAATAATCATTGCCCACAAAATTTCCTGAACATGCCATCCTCAATTTCTTATCTCCAGCTCCCCAGGTATTACCCACACATCTTACTACGTATGTGGTGTGATTAAGAGGGACTCCATTAGACATACACAAAGCACTGTTGCGGAGCTTGGGGCAGCCGTTTGTATTCAATTTCTCAACTGATTATTGCCTGTAGTTGGTTTCGACAGCATGTAGACGCTTTTATTGCGACTGACAGTGGTTTGATTGCATGATATCATGCATTGTGTATATGGTTACCTGCAAAATGTGCACCCACACAAAAAGTCTCCAACACTAGAGCCTATTTAGGTTTGACAGCAGGCGTTATTTTGTTTTCAAAAACCTGACGCATCCTCCAGCAAATTCGTGCTCATAATTACGTGACACTGAGTCTGGCTCGTTCAGTAATGAGACTCCTTCGAGTATAGAACATACGCCAATCACGAATGCTTTGTGTGCATTTTTTTATGGGCGGTTTTGGCTGTCGTTTGTGCTGTTCTTATAATAAAAAAGAAAGGTCAGTTTACTTTTGCAAGGACCTGCACTAGGAACAAAAATGGACTAATGCTGTTTTTCAACTTTTAGATATTTTACCTCCTGTAACGAAAAAAAAAAGAAACGCAAGATTCTTCGAATAACGAAAATATACTGGTATAACTGCTGCCAGTAATATTTTCCTGTTTTCAAAAGGTATTTCTGAGAATATAATGCATGCGTGTGGTGATATTTCGCTATAGGTGACATCATACAAATAAAAGTTAAAATTTAAAAGTGGAATATGGACAATTATACTTCAAAACGCTGCAGCAGGGTAGTCTAATAACGATTCATTAGTTGAAAGTATCAAAATTGTTAGGTTAAATGCTATTTTTTATGAATAAAGACATAATTTCAAAGTTTAAAATTTTCATTTTCTATTAAAATTAAAATATCTTCCGAAATAAATATATTTTTATCACTTCTCGATGTATATATTACTTGGGCAAAATAATTTCATATGGCCATTGGGAGAAGAAAGGACTTTATATACCTTTCTTTTTAAAAGCATAATTAATATTTTACCTTTAATACAGTGGGTCATTAAAAAAACTTCATCGGTATATGAGCCCCTAGAGGCCTAACCTCTCAACCAATTGAAAATAATTCAATGTTAGATGTACTTATTTAAAGGTATGCGCTCTGGATCGTGATTATTTAAAACAATAGAGATATCACGGCTACGGTTACCGTGAAATAATTTCGAAATTTTCGAATGGCAACAACCATTTTTTTCATGCTCAGATTCATCAGCGCATTGAAAATCAATAAATGGCGTTGGTACACGTACGATGTAAATTGCCGGCATAAACAGTTGCAAAAAAGACTATTGCCAGTAACAAAAGAGTAGCTACAAGACATGTTTTTCAGCAGCCATTTTTTTTCACTTGTGAACTGAGTAATGTTGTAACTAAAGTATGTACGGCTATGGTGCATAATATGAAAGAGTAGATAAAGGAGTGTCGCAAAAGTTAGAAAAGTGCACCTTGGGTGAAAAGTGTGGAGGTTAGAAAAATTGCTAAAAATATACAAGTTAGAGCCCGGAGAGGTAAATAATATAAGACTTTTTTTTTAATTTTATGATTTGTCGTTTGATGTGAGGTGTCCAGCTATATGAATCCAAAATTGCAAGTCTCCATCATATATAGTTTCTGCGAACGGGCTCTGTGGCAGACAGACAGGCAGACAGAAGAGTGAGACTAATGTATCTGACATTTCAGATCAAAGAAACCCTAAACATGGAAATTCTATAAATTATGATAAAATGCAGGAACGTTCTTCTCAGCAGAATATTTCAAAAGGAGCTATCAACAAAGATTATATTTTACAACATCACAGAAAAACAATTCAGAAAATATAGATAAAAATATCTCTTTCAAGGAATATACAATTTAAATCCGTAATAAAATATAATTTAAATAACAATAGTTGTACATTTTTTTTTACAGATATATCGCCCCCTAAAAGAAACGAAGTTTTTCTTTATGTCGTTGGACTTACCTAAAAATAATGAGGTCAATTGTGAAATAAATATTAGTTTAAATACAAATAACTATAACAAAATATTGAGATAAATGATTTTTTTTTTTAAATTAAAGCAAATAGCACGATTCATATATGAAAAGAGTGATAATTTAATATGCCAAAAAAAAAAAAAAAAAAAAAAAAAGAAAAGAAAAGAAAAGAAAAGGGAAGAAGACTGTGCGTATTTTGTTCATATTATTTGTAAATCAATAATGTTTACATTATTGATTCCTTTCAGTGTTACTGTAGTTCATTTTAATAAATTGAAAATAAAGTTGAATTGATATTTTTTGAAAGAAAAAAAAATAGTTTAAAATGCATGATGGATTGCATAGACTCCAAATGAAGATGCAATTTAATAAATGAGTGGATTTTATTATAACATTAACGGCTATTATTATATAGAGCAGATTAATGTTCAAGGCTTTAATGTTTTCTTTGTGAAGACTACCAGTAATATTAAGAAGCTAATGGCATTTTAAAATAACTTATGAAGGTGTCTTTCGAAGGTGTAACATTAATTTTCAAAGTATTATTCGTAATATAAGTCGTTTGGAAAATGTATGTGATCACAATTAAATATATAGTAAGGAATACATTTTCTTTGAATTAAGAAAGCATATATTTAAATGCAATGAGAGCTAATGATATATTTACGAAGAACTTTAATCAAATTGACATTAAATATTGCTGAAAACTAGAAAATGCATCGTATAAGCCGCAACATTTAGCAAATATTTTCTGTATCTAACTATTTTATCTATATGTAATATAATTAACGTATTTTACTGTTTTTAGAAGTCGTTATGATACTAAAAGTATTTATTATATAATTCTTTTTCTTATTCAAAGTTATATAAATATAGTATTGATTCTACTAAAGTGCAGTTATACGGAGAAATTGGCATTGAGTGACACAGCTGCTGTCAGTTCGCGCTAATTTTCATATCATTATTTTTATACATTTTGAAGCGTTCGAATATTTTACTAATATAATCATAAAATATTAATTAATTCACAGTTTAAAGCATAACAATTTTAATACGAAAAATATGTTGCCTAATATACACGCACAAGCACTATTTATTAAGGATAGAAGTAAAAATAATGTATATTCACATATATTTTCTTTATTTAATCTAATTGGCATAAGCGAGATATTTAAAATCAAAAAGGACGATGGCAGTTATAACTCATTTTTCAGTTTGAACAACTTGACCATTACTATTACGGCAATTATATTCACTGGTATTTCTGTTGCTATTGTATCTATGCTTTTATACAGTGAATATAACTTAGTAGCAAAGATTGCTCAAGTTGCAATGTATTTAGTTACAGTTGTTAGTCGATTCTACTTTTGCAAGAATTTTAAGGCTTTGACGATGCTACCAGATATAATAAATGAACATCCTTTGCCCAATGTACAAAAAAGAACCATGAAAATCGCATGGGTTTATACTTGGTGTTTCCTTGTAAATCTTCCTCTAATTCTGATATCGTATAATTATACGGTCCAAGATGAAGAGATGTTTTATTTGCTAGGATATAACAGTTTAAATGATATCTATCGGCACTTATTTGCTTTTCTTTATTCGCTGTGTTCATGTACATTTTATTATATTCCATTTAATGTGTTTGCTATCTATTATGCTGCCTTATGCTATGAAGTAAAGAATCTGATTAAAGAGTATCAGACTATAATAAAAGGAAATCCCCCCTTAAATTATACAGAACTCAGTGATCTTTACAGTAAAATAAAATTTAATGTGAAAACCTTTGATTCGAAAGTTGGATTTTTATCCTTTAACTTATTTCTGTATAACGCCATGTTGATGTATCTCGGAATAGGTGCCATTTTACACCCGAAGTCGAATTTAAACTTCTTAACTCAAACACTGATGGTGGTTTATTGTTTGATAACTTTAGCAAATTTTTTGATTCAAGTCTCTTGTGCTGCTTTGGTGAACGATGCATCTCTGTCTGTCAGAGATGAAGCGAAAGCAATCAAAGAAGATAATCCTCAGCTCATTTCATCTTATTTGAGGTTTCTTCTGACCTGCCAAGATGAAATTACTTTGACTGTATGGGGAATCGTAAGCATGAAACGTACATTCATCATCGGAACAATTGGTACCATTCTTACCTATAGCATTCTATTTGAAAGTTTTACAAAATAATGGTCAGCATGTTTACGAGCATTACTCTCGTATTTATGCATTTTTTTTATTATCCTAAACATCACATTTGCCATGAGTATTCTGATTCTTTTAAACATCTAATTTCATTTGTGAAAATTTTAGATAATAAATCAGAACAAAACTATTCAGAAAACTATGGATTTCTAAAGAAGCTGTTTTTGAGTTTATTTTTGTTTTGAGCGTATGTTTAAGATATTTTAACAAATGTTGATGAAAAATATGTTCTAGTGCAGCTAGAGTTTTGTTTCTAAATATCCAACACCTATTTTGGGCAGTACTGGGAATGAACAGAGTGTCAGTTTTACAACAAATATCAGAATTTGGTTAATATAACGATTATACTGCATTCGTTTAATAAACCGCCAGTGAGGATTTAATAATTTTACTATATTAGTGAATCTTGAATTATCCGGACAAATGCGTTCTCAACGCAATCCAGTTATGCAGAAATCCATTTAATGTCAAAAATCATAAAGAAAATAATTATTTTGTGAATTAAAATTGCCAGCAAAATCGCTCTTGTTTAATAAAGAAGTAAGGACGATCTGCTAAAAATCTATTGGGTCTAACATGAACAAGGTTAATTTTACCACAAAAATGTAAACAAAAATACAGTTCATTGAAACCACATTGCGAATAATTCCTTAGTGCAAAATCTTAACCGATATAAGCAAGAATTATTGTCAAGGAAAACATTTTGCGAACCCGACACTTTTCGTTTTACCCAGATAACACGGTACTTGCATACATTTAGAAGTATCAGCTGAAACTGTCTAATAAGGTTATTGTTTTGCAGTAGACTATAATTACTGATTTAAAACTTTCCAAATGTAAACTTCAAAATTTTCACTTAAATGTAAATGTTAACGTTTGTTTATCTAGAAATTTTCAAGCAATTACTACATTTTTAGGAAAGTACTACATACAATTATACGCTGTTATACAAACGTTATGCAGACAATTTGAATTAAAATAAATTCCTTTCTCTTAAATGCAATGTTATATGTGCATATACTGATCTAAATAGTCGACTATCTGGATGACTGGAGAATAAAAAGGATTTTGTCCGTAAATATTGTATTGCAGTGACGAGAGAGCCTAAATCTTGCGTTGCATAATGCAATATCTATTTTATACAATTGTGCAAAATCATTCTTTCATCCTAGTGTGCTTTTGAAGTTCATAGTGCAATATTTCTCTCTCTCTCTCTATATATATATATAAATATATGTATATTATTTCATATAATTTAAAACACGGAAAAAAAAACATCTAAAGAACTGTAATAAAAGAAAAGAAGAATAACTAAGAAAAATCAAAATTTGAAAACTGGCGGCGAGACTAATGACATGCGCTGCGGGTTTAAATATAGTTGACGTACATCCCCACACACATGGCAAGACCAAATAAATGAAAATTGAAAAAAGTAAAATCACAAACCAACCCGAAACCATCAAATGAATAACCAAACTGCTAAACCATTTCTGTCAGGTGTCACATACCGATATGTCACCTGCATCGAACAATTCCAAAGTTTTATTTCGATAACTTCTTTTCTTGATAAAATTGAGAGTTAATTCATTCCGAAAATGTATTGGGTAATTCTGTTTACTGGCGTTAAAGTAAAAGTGAAAAAATTCATCAACATTTGAATACAGATTTACAATACGGTTTAAACCCTTTAAATATGCGATTCTTAAAATTGAGACATGCGCGTTTCTATTAATGTTTAAAATTTTTATTGTATCAAAATCAAAACAATTTCTTTTATTGTAAATACTGTTTACTAAAATTGCGTTTGTAACTTACAATTTAACATCCAAGTAGTTGACTGTGCATTTATTTTCTGATGCGCTTTTTAAATTTAAATTATCTGGATAACATTTAAATTGATAAATTTCGTTATTGTTATTCAACTTAACTGCCAAAATGTCATATATATAGCTGTATATTTTTAAATCTGTTTCCAACAATAAACCTTCTTCATATGTAAATATCATAAAGGATGGAAATGCAGCTACATACCACTGGAATACCGCTCACTTGTTTACATATGTAATTCCGTTCGAACGGATAAGTCTCGCAAACAACAAATTGAAATAAATCAGTGAACAGTTCAGTACTGATATACTTTACTTTAGATTTCTTGAAACAATCCATATATTTTTGCTTCAAATCATCTAAATTTATGCTATTATAAAGATCGGTAAAATCATATGTATGCAATCCTCTGAAGTTTTTCAGGTTTTTTTATATTTTTTACTAGTCCATAATTGTTTTATATTATTATCGACGAATATTCATTTATGGCTTAATCAGAAATCTTTTGTAATATATTCAACAATTTTTTTATTTACACATTCCAGGTAAGTATCAAACCCACAAGTTACCGTTCTAAAAGTTATTGTGGTTTTCTGAAAATTTGGAATTATAACAAGATGAGGAAATTCCGCACTTTTTGCTTAGATTTTATTTTTTATAGAACGCCTTTACTCTGTTTGCAATAATCTGTTTCGTAGACTTCAGTAGTTGATAATTTATCTCATTATTGTTTGTTTCCTTTAGAATATCTACATATAATGTTTTGCATATTATAGCATAGTGAGTGTTTGCTTTATCCTCATATGTAATGATATAATTATCCTGGAGATTTTTTACTGATATAATCAAATTTTTCTAAACTCCTCCCGAGACACCGTCAAAATCTTTATGGTAAAAGCGTTGAAATTCTTTTAGATATATTATCTCCATTCCTGAAACAATATTTGTATATTAATATTTGAATGATCATATCTATATTATTAGATAAATGTTTTGTAACTAAACCTCTACTCACAACTCTCCTCAATCTGTATTTTTTACCATACCTCATGTAATTTCTAAGATTTATATCTGCCACTATATTTTGATCTCCGATAAGGATATGTCCATAATTTGAGTTAACGTAGTTTTATATTCAATTTTATTACAGTGACAAATACTGTTCTCGAAACGGTTCTGAAAATCTCTTGAATATCTTTTATAATTAAATATAACTCTGCCTAAAGGTTTATCGTATTTATAAGCTTTAATAATTTGTATGTTTTTGTCCGGCAGGTATTCATTATACTTATTTAAAATCCCCTTAAAATTATTATCCCTAAAATTGTATCCCATGTAGTCCAGTACAAAATATATCTTATTTTATATATTAACTTGATAGTTTTTCAACTCGCGATAACCTTTTAGATTATGCTTACTTATTTTGAATCACAGTAAATCAATCCCTATATCTATATTACCGTTTCCTGCATGTTCATATAAGTATTTTAATAAGTCAAATATTAACTTCCTTTTCACATTAAAAATCATGTATTTTATTGTTTTAACTATATTGGCTGAATTAATATTGACAATAGCTCTTTTAATCACCTTGCTAAAACATGGATAATTAATTTTGACTTTTTGTCTATTGTGTGCCACGTTCTGATTACTCAAATCGTGTTTAATTTTCCCATAGGCTGGTTCTTCTAATATTTTATTTCTAAAAATTTTCAAACATTTATCAAACATAACATTTAATCCATATGGGTACACTGTGCCATATTTAACCATCATATTCCTTTCATATATTAATCGTTCAGCCTTGCTTACAACTATCTGCAGAATCGATATTTCAATGTTTTCAATTCCATGTTTTGTGAAATGTATTATCTCACTATTTTGTTCTTCCTTCGCACTCTTAATCTTTCTTATACTTATTTTGTTATTGTTAAATCATTTATTAAAAGAAACGGCCGTTTGTTCTATATATGGCATGTTACAAATTTTGCATTTCAGTCTATACGCACAATTAAATATCATATATATATATATATATACAGTGAATTTTCGATAAGACAAAATCGAAGAAACCTGGTAAAAATAATCTAGTTATTCTAAACCCCTTATCGAAAATCCCTTAATACTTACAGAAAAAAAAACAGTCATATAAATAGGAATTGCAGTTATAGTGTAATTACCGAGTCTGGCAAAATGAATTTTAAAGAAACGTTTTGGTCTTTCACTGGTTAGAAAGTCGCTCACTTTTTATAAAGGAAGAAAAATATACACCCACACCGTCTTTTCAAGATATTGCTGTAGTGTCGTCATTACCACAAGTGCTTCTGGAATGTTTGGAGGTGAAGCGCAATTTACTTCATCATCATCTTCAGATTCAGGATCGTTCTCCAAATTTTTTATTGTTTCAACTATATCTGAATTAATAATTTCTCCACAAACTTCAAAATTTTCGTCAATATTTAAGAACTCAGTTTCGTCAAATTAAGAAATAATTTGATCTTGAAGATTTGAGTCCGCATCGCTTGCAAAGAAACCACATCTACGGAACAAATTTTTGATAGTGAATTGTTTCTCATCGTTGTTCCAGGAACACGAAATCTCTAACTGCTTCTAACACATCATAGTTTTGATTTATTGCAATTTCGTCATCGTTGATTGTCTTCTGCACTAGACGTTTTCTGTAGGGATGTTTTAAACTTGTAAGTATTTTCTGGTCTGCTGACTTAGTTTAGAAATTGTGAAATTCTAACTTGATAGATTTCAAGTTCAAAATTATACTGTGACATCTTCACTGATCAACGAAAATCAACACGTTACGCTTTTTGCATGAAATATAACATCCAAATTTCTGATGTACTCTTCGAATAATATTAGGCCATCCAAGCTTTGTGATTTGATGTGTACTGTACTGAAAGAGACTTGTTATGTTTGAAACAGCGAGGATTTTTGTATTTACCAATGACCAGTAAGGGTAACTTTTCTGTTCCGGAATCATTTGTTCCGGCAAGCAGAGGTAAAAATTCTTCACTTAACGTTCCACCGAAACATTATTCCCCCTTAAACATCACCGTCTTATTAGGAATACCTGTGCAAAAAAGTCCCATTTCATCTATACTGAAAACGAACCCCGCATTATAACAAGGAGTTTGGGTAATGAAACTGTCTCTTATTCCTCACACAGTGCATCAGACACATCGTTTGCTTCACTGTGTAATGTCCGAAACTCGATGTTATGTCTAGCTTTAAATTTTTTAATCCATCCCGTGCTTCAAGTGTAACCTTCCACATTCAATAATTTTGCGAAATCCAAAGCTTTCTCGCTTAAGATAGTACAACTTAAGGAATTAGAATTTTCTGTGTCCTTCAATATCTAAGCCGTTTTACTAGAACTGTTTAGATATCGGGAAAGGCACACGTGTTCATCCTATTCCACTTTGGGCTGACACTTGACTTATGTCTTTTGAAAATGCTTTCTTTATATTTCAGTATGGTAGATAGCGTGTTGGGAGAGAAACCATATTTCAGTGCTATTTATTTTTCTTTAAACTAGTATTGTCTTCAATATCTTTTATCAAATGCACATTTTATTCTATAGCAAGAGTTTGTAATTTCCGCTTTGACATTTTAAAAGACCGAACTAAAAATGTATCACGATGTGCAAGAAATAAACACTAAAATGACAAGACTCAACATTAAAGCAAAGTTACCTAATGAAATGACAAGACTCAACATTAAAGCAAAGTTACCTAATGAAATCTCAAGAGAAATGAAAACTATAAAAAAATCCATCAAGAAAAGCATGGGAAAATTTACCAATTAGTATTCACTTATCCACTTGCTCCGTTTCCAAAGAACTCCTTTTGACATGCTTAAAAAGAAATGAATGGGGTAGCGGAAAAAGGTTGCAGCCGAAATCCTAAACTCACAGAGGCTCCACACTCCACACTGACAGAGGTGTAAAGTAAAAATTCGCCATTCGAAGTTGGCGAGGTGTTCAGAAAACTTTTATATAACAGAATTCCGACAGAACGAGAAAATGTAATTTTAAATTATAATAAAGGGGCGAATTCGTGTAGAATTCGACTTAAACGACTATTTGACTTATCGAAATGTGACGTATCGAGAATTCATTGTATATTACTATTCACTCACATGTAAACGTCGTAGCGAAGAAAAATATAATACCCTATAATCATAGCTTAAAAAAACTTTGGGTGAGCACTATGCACGTAATATATCTCCACACACACGTATTTGTATGTAGTCGCTGGATACAACTTGTGGTATTTTGATATAATTCTACGTATATAATATAAGTAATTTTTCTTTGCATACATAATCTCACTGCCATATATTTATATGGCAAATATCCTAGTGCAGAAAAACAGAATAGCCTATATTTGTAGGGTGAAAAAAGTAGTATATATAAAATAAAACATGTAATTTCCTTTTTAGGTGATTTGCTTTAGCAATTAGCTTGAGTTGGTTTGTTGGAATCTACCTAATCACACTTGTTGTCTCTATTTTCAGCTCGTTTATGTTTTTTGGTCGATGTCTGTAGACTGGGAGATTGGAGAAGGCTTTGGTCTATTTATAAAGGCACTAGACCACTTCCTGAGTATTGCGGCTAATCTCTGGACTCAAATATCAAATTTTTGACTAAAAACGCATGCTCTTCGATTGAATATCAGTACATTATTGCGAAAACAAAATGTTTTTCGACACTAACGACAGTCCGTGGATAAGCTTTCTTTGGGTAAACGCTCATGTGTGCATAATGTCATGTCACTAGACAGAACATCACGCAAGCGAAATATCTTTCTATTTTCCCAGATTGATTTCTCGACCCGAAAAAAGAAAATATAATATAATGACTTCGTGTATTTGATGGTTTCGTTTTAGAAATGGGAATAACTCTGAGAATTCAAATGCTTTTTATGAAACTCGATTGAAAATAATTATTCAGTTTAAATATATATGCTTTTTTATATATGATAAAAGATCAAACTTGGTGGAATTTGTCAGTTTTAAACTGATTATAACATTCATGTAGCATTTTACTACGTTTCTCTGAGAAAATAGAAAGTGACTGAAACACAACTGAAATTGTCTCCAGAAGTTTTATTCCTAAGCACAAAGTAATTCCATGTCGGCTTAAGAAATCGGGCACTACACTCTCTTTCCAATATCACTGTAAAAAAAAGAAAAATCGTAAAATTTCAGTAGATGTTCCGTAAATTTTACGAAGACATTCAAATGCATAGCTTGGAAATGCTGTGTACTCTCTCCATTTGCACCAATGGATTTCCACCTCTTCCGATCTCTCTCAACTGCCATGCGCGGAGTTTCGTTCAATAATAATGCAGAATTGAGAGGTTGGTTGTGTGAAATTTTCGAGTCGAAACCGGTTGATTTCTGCCAACAATAAATTGAGAATCTTATTGAACGTTGTGAAGAAGTAGTAAAGAACAAGGAAGAATACATTGTTGATCAATTATTTGTTATTTTTTACTAAAAATAAACTTAACAAAAAAAAAAAAAAACAAAAAAAAACGGCTGGAACTTAGTTGTCAATCCAGTTGAATAAGGCAAATTTTATTCTCCTTTATTACTGGTGCCAAACACAAATTTTGCAAAGAAAGATGATGTCCAGTCAGACTGGACATACGAGTGCAAAGATTAATGATCTGAAATATGATATACATGTCCATTTTTCAAACAACTCCATCAAAAACAAAAACAAATTATTGATTCCGGTAGAAAAAATGTATTTAAAACAAGGCGGGAACTTAGTTGCCAACCCATTTGGCATTCTATAGTAGGCATTCCTTTTTAATGATCTGAAACTAAACATAAATTAACTTGATCAAAAAAAAAGAATATAGATTCCGGTAGAAAAAATGTATTGAAACAAACGGCGGGAACGTACCTTTCAACCCGATAAATTGATTACAAGATTTTCTTTAGAACAATTTATGTTGAAATATATAGATTGCAATGGAAAAAATTCTTAGTGTGCATTTCATATTAATATCTACTGGTAGTGCTAAAGAGAAACTTTTAAAGAAATCTTCAAATATTACTCTAGAATTATTTGTATTAAAAAAGTAAACTAGGCAGATAACGATGTTAAAATGTAATATTTGTTAGTTTTATAAAGAACTAAAGATGTTTTTTCTGCATAATAACGTTTTTATATGAAAAAAGTAAATTTATGTACTTTTTAAATGAATGTTATATTATCATTTTTAAATGCTTTCGAATTTCTGACATTTTTCAGCATTTTATTTTTTATTATTAAAATAATACAAGTATATTTTCAAAAGTATATTATTCGTTTTTAATTCGACAAACATATGTCTCTCTCTCTCTCTCTCTATATATATATATATATATATATATATGTGTGTGTGTGTACTATAATAAACTTATATAGCTGATTTACGTTCGTGTTAACTTGTTTGTACTGTTTCAATATTTGAAGAAATGTACACATATTTATGAGTTAAATTTAATAAAAAATATAATTTTAATTAAAAATAATCAAAGTAATGGACTTTTTAAAAACTTTCTTTAGAATTTTACGTAAGTAGACGATATGATTTTTAAAACAGAAAGCATTAAAATGTCTTACCAGCTTTAAAATAATTTCTTAAAAAGTTTCCAACAAACTAAAAATATAAATCGATTTTGAGGAAAGGTATGAGAAAATTGGATCGTAATTTTATTGGCTATTTTGATACTCACAAACAAAAAAAAATAATTTCCATCACTTTTCCTAGAAGCTTCTTATAAACATATATTCCTGCTTTCTTCCATTGCCACGCCCTAATAAAGCGAGGGATTTTTTTAATATAGTATTGTAACTTAGCGTGACTAGACTTCTCTTGATCATAAACTTCTCCTTGCACATTAGGAGGAGTATGTGTTCACCACAACTGTAATTCGCAGTTGCTGGGGGTAAAAAAAAAATCCCGTACAGTTCTCAGTAGTGAGATCAGACTTTCAGTCCTTAAAGGTACCAGGTGTTACCACCAGTAGTTTTAAAAGTCTATACATACAGTATATATGCTGTATAAATATTTTTGAAGATACACATACTGTATATTTAACATACAGTATATATGCTGCATAAATATTTTTGAAGATACACATACTGTATATTTAACATACAGTATATATGCTGTATAAATATTTTTTACGGTACATTTACCATATATTTAATTTACGGTATATATACTGCATATTTAACATGCGTTTTATATGCTGTATGAATATTTTTTTTTTCTGTTCATATACCGTCCAGTTAAATTACGGTACGTATGCTGATCACAAAGTTGACGGCATGCATACCGTAATTTTTAAACAAACTGTTTTACAGTGCAGGTAACTTGTTCATGAAACTGGATTCTGCTTCACTCTCCAACCAAGGCGTACTTTATGAACTGCTATGTTCCATTCTGCTTGCTGAAATGATTTCTTACTAAATTAAGTACGCCTTTCTTAACAAACTACACAACCCCAAAAAATTAGGGAACAAGCAAAACAAGCATACCAATATTCAATACCAATATTTAATATGCTGATCAGCAGTTAATATATGCATAAAACCTAAAATCGAACAAAACAATTTTTAAGAGCAATTCAAACAAAATCCATCACAGAAAAATAAACCACACACAGTATCGTTTCATTTAGCTACAAATGCGTAATGATGTTATACAAGCAATTCCTCATATTGGCCGATAGATAAAAATTCAAAAATAAGGAGAAATCTGCGCTATCCTGTTTTACCCACCTTCCCGGTTTTGTAGAACCCTCCCCTATATATTAACCCTCCGAGCGTCTTGCAAAAGGGTAAAATTGTAATGTTATTTTCCTTGCATTTTGTTTTAAATGCTAAGAAAATATGATTCTTTCAACATTATAAAAAAAAACTCAATTTCAAATATGAATGTAATCCTTGAGAATATTAATCATTCTTCAATGTATTTAAAATTCATTAAATCTATAGAATTATACTATCTTAAATATTGCTTGTATTGCTGTGAAACCAGGAGCTTAGTGAACGGAATAATACGCCCCAAACACTTAGAGGGTTAAAAAAATATTGCTATATTTAAAAAGATTGTTACGTAAAGTTTTAAAGAAGGGATTTTTTTTTTCCTTTTAAATCAATTTTTAATTGCTGTCCTGCCTGACACTTTTATCTGTAAAATCGAAAGTTTATTCTACACTGTAATGAAACAGGGAGGTTGATTAATTAGTGAATCTTGCCTATTAACAGCTAATACAATCTTATCGTTTGTATTTAGATTAAAATCGGGATTTAGGGACGGTAAGACGTGAAAGAATATGCTATAAAAAGTTTTGTTAACCGTGAAAAAGAGTAAAATCATATCCTGAAAAAATATTTTTAGCGAGCAAAGAATTCAATAGGAGATCTAGAAACTAAAAATTTCATTAAGTGATCAATTACTCATAAAAATAATTCTCAACAACTTCAAAAAATGTCTATAAGTGTTTGATACTTTTAAACGTCAGATAAGTTTCCTTATAACATAAAAATCTACGCCATTTTAATGTAATGTGAAAAAATATTATCAAAAAACTGTATTGATAAAACTGTGCGGAAAACTGTATTGGAAAGAATTGTCTTTAACACTTCATTATACCTTTAGAAGCTTTGAGCATGAGTTTCTCTCTTTTTTAAAACACCTAATATAAACATTAAATAAAAATTTGTGAATTGACAATATTTAGCTTTAGTCTCACAAGATTTAAATATGTTACGGTCATCATAAGTATCACCAATATTTAAGGGAAAATTTCAATTTTAATATATATATATATATATATATATATATATGAATAGTTATGCGAAATTAGCTATCTATAATTTAGAAAGAAATTTAAATTTGAACATTTAATACTAGGATTTTTATATGGAATTGAAAACGAATTACGTACTACCTTCGGTTGACGCTGGGAAATACTTTTTTCTAATGACAGTTAAGTAATAATCGTATTTATTTATTTTAATTAAAAAATAGTTTTATTCTGTTAAAATTTTTATTAATTTTTATATTATATTTAAATATAATTACTTTTACTTCTCCAATATATATATATATATATATATATATATATATATATATATATATATATATATATATATATATATATATATATATTTTCGAATGGTGCAAATGAAGAATTTTACACTAGCAATATCACAAAAGAAAAAATATAATCTAAATCTGAAAAAAAAAAAGTACACATGAACTAAATACCATAAAAGTAACTGAAGGAAAAAACATTCCGAAACTGACATTTATCAAATAAAGTTTCATCCCATTTCTTGTTCAGAAGGCTGTTCGTACCTTTAAAAGCAAATACCCCGTTGATATTTTTGTTAGATTATGTGTTATAACAGCATTACTACCAAGAGTTAGATTCTTTCCTATCTTTTTTTTTTTTTTAATTTATTTCATTTTCTAAGAAAGGAAATGTATAACCCAAATATTGTTCAAAGGGTTCAAATCCTTTTCTTTCTCATTTTTTACTCAAATGTACGGAAACTTTGCAAACGTAATAATTCATACATCTTCTGAGTAAATTAATCAATTTTATTGAACAATATTTGTAATTAATGAAGTTAATAGTTAGAATATGTTAATTAATTACCCTAATAAGAAATGCTGCATGTGCATTAAATATGGATTTAGGAACCTGGTGTTTTGTTAAAAGGTATATTTGTAAAATTTCAACAAAAGAAGATATGCGTTTTAAATTTGTTAATATATTCATAAAAAATAATGAAAAACTCCCAATAATTACACTTTCTCTTGAAATTGCACCGAAAAATTTATATAACTACCAAATTGTCCTTTTATATACACTAATGCATGTATATTAATACTAAGTTTTGAAATATGCTATATTGCAAGCAATAATATTTAATATTATGAAAATTGGATATATAATCAGACGCATGGAATATTTTTAATATATTAACTCGTCGAAAATTCTGATTTTGTGAAAACACTATTTAAATTTTCATTTTTAATGTAACTCTCTTACGGTGAGAAATTTGAACTGATTGTAACTTCTCTGGGAATCGTTGCGGTTGCTTGCGGTTTTTTGCAAATGATGCTGTTTGATATTAAAAAACATTTTTTCTTTCTTGTTCCTTTTTAGTTGGTTTTGTGAATGTAAAATATGAACGCAGTAAGTAGACTGCATTTTTTCTCTTGCTCTTCTAAAATTAGAAGAAATGTTGTTTTAATTTTAAAAGGAAAATTTATCTCGAGCATAAAATCATGCTATTGTTCTTTATGGCTTCTTAATAGAAGAAAATAGTTGCTGGAAATTTAATTGTATTTAGAATCATGACTTCTAGAAGGAGCAAAGCAACTAAATATGTTTCATCTGTAAATATGTAAATAATATACATTATGTATATATTCGAACTGTAAATAATAATCTACAAAAGTAAAAACTTTTATTTGTGAAATATGATGACTTTAATATGATTTAAATGGAATCTTGACTTCTTATAATAATGCTCTCCCTATAACAATTTCGTGAACTGTGATTTAATTGTGGAATAACTTGAAATTCTTCAAGTTTCTGGTGCCGAAACCCGGGAAAAAAGGTAAGAAATACCTTTATTATTCTGCATGACTGTTGATTTTTTGAAAATATACATTTTTCATGATCATTTATTTTGAACATTGAATTTAAATTTAAACATGGATAAGCCTGATAAGTTAAAAAGTAAAAGAGCTACTGTTCGTGCAGCCATTACGAAATTAATCACAAAATGTGATACATTATTATCTGTTGATATTGATAAAACTGATTGCGACTCATTAATGGAATCATTAGAGCTCGTAAATGAAAAGGAAGCTCAACTAAAGGAATTAGATTCCGAAATGGATGAGCTAATTCAGGAAAAAACTGAATATGAAAAAGAACTAAAATCGGTAGAAGAATATTCTGAAAAAATATCCAGTTTGAAATTTAAAATTAAGATGAGGCTTAAAAAATGTAAAATCGAAACTGAACCAAAAGTTGTACTAGAATCAAGTAACGGTTCAAAAATCGGAAGTAAACCAGTTTCGGCAGTGAAGCTTCCTAAACTTAACATAGAAAAATTTTCTGGTGATGCAAGCCAGTTCTTAGAATTTTTTAATTTATTTACTAGTGCGATAGATTCAAACGAATCGTTATCAAAAATTGAAAAATTCCAATATCTCAAATCCTTGTTGTCTGGTCCTGCATATAATATTGTATCTGGTTTTGAACTGACAGATCAAAATTATTCTACTTGTTTAAAATTGTTAGAAGAGAGGTATGGTAAGCGGGAAAATATCATAAACTGTTACATGAATAAAATTCTAAATCTTGAACCAGTGAAATCCTCTAACAATGTTATTTCTTTAAGGAAGCTGTACGATAATATTGAAACTAGTATGAGAAATATTGATGCGTTAGGAGTAACATCAGGCTCTTACGGCCATTTATTACTACCAATTTTATTAAGGTTATTACCAGAAAATTTGATACTAGATTTTCATCGAAAACGTGACCCCGATAAGGACTGTGAAGTCACCGATTTAATAAATTTTATTAAAACGGAATTAAGATGTCGTGAAGCTACTAATTTAGTAAACAATTCCCAAACCAAGACTTATGAAAATTCTAAAACTAAATATGAAAATCCTTCAAGTAAATATCAAAATTTTCCGCAAAAGAAAAATATACCTTCAGCTGCTGCTTTAAATACATCTACAAAACAGTTTTGCATATTTTGTAAGTCTTCTGATCATGTAGGACTAAATTGTTCGAAATTCACTGATGAACAGAAACGATATAAATTAAAGAAAGAAGGTCGCTGTTACAAATGCTTTTTTAAGTCGCATTTATCAATTAACTGTAGAACAAAAATTAACCCTTGTTCCAAATGTGGTAGCACTACCCATAGTACTCTGTTTTGTTTTAAAGAAACAGTAAAAGAAAATCCTGAAAAGGAAATGAAAGGTGCAATTGTATCTATGATGTCGGAACAAAAATATAAACAAAATAAAGCAACATTATTGCAGACTTGTACAGTTTCCGTGTCTGCTGGTAAGGAATGCTTGTTGGCTCGCGTTTTATGTGATAGTGGTTCAGAAAAATGCTCCGTGAAGAGATCGCTAGTACAAAAATTAAAATTGAAGCCATTGCGAAGAGAAAATTTATTAGTTTATCCTTTTGGGCGGAGACGCCCTTATGAATCTTGTTATGAAGTAGTTGCTCTAGAATTATCCAGTGTTGTGCAACCTATTAACTCGATAAATATCGAAGCTCTTGTGGTTGATAATATAACTGGGGCTTCTGTGAAAACACTAGAACCAGAACTTCTAGACATAATGAGAACAAGAGGCTTTAAGCCTGCTGATACAGGTCTTGAACAGGAAATAAATATTTTGCTAGGGTCTGACTTTTTGTGGAAAATATTAAAGGGAATCGAGGGAAAATTGACAAAAGAATTATACGTTGCAGAAACTATTTTCGGTCATACGGTGCAAGGGCAAATAGAGTCTAATAAAAAAGAAGTAGCTTGTTTGCGTGTTTCAGTTGAAAATATAAATACCCAACTGAAAGCATTTTGGGATCTTGAATCAATTGGCATTGCTGAAAGCAATGAAAAGAACATTACCGATCATGAGGTAATAAAAGAATTTAAAGAAAATCTAAAATTCGTAAATGGGCGTTATGAAGCAAAATTATTGTGGAAAGATTCTCGCGAATTACTTAGAAATAATCTTGAAGTAGCAAAGAAGCGGTTTTCTAGTTTAGAAAATAAATTCTTGAAAAACGATTCTTTATTTAAGGAATATAACTCCATTTTACTAGAGCAGTTTAATGAGGGTGTGATAGAATTGTGCATCGAGAAACATTTTAATAATTCCTATTACATGCCCCACAGACCTGTTATCCGTGACGACAAAACTACAACAAAAATGCGCATAGTCTATGATGCTTCTTCCAAATATGATGATTCTCTATCATTAAATGAATGTTTGTATCATGTCCCTAACTTGAATTCTAATGTTTTAAATGATGAAAACATTCCTGTATCGAGTTTCGAACCCCCAAATACTTCCTTGGAAATTTTAGGATTGATCTGTAACAATACAGAAGATAAATTTGGACTAGAATTACGACCCTTGTTAGAAAAATTAAATAATGATTCTTCTACTAAACGCAATGTTTTGAAAATTGCAACTATGTTCCTTGATTCAGCCGGATTTATTGCCCCTTTTGTTTCTGGTGAACTAGAAAATGATTGGCAAAATTGGCTTTCAGAAATCCCGTATCTCGCACACTTGAAGATTCCCTGGCAGTATTTTAGAAACCCGATCATGGAAAAGGAGCATCTCCAATTACATATTTTTCCTGATGCTAACCCTAATGTGTATGTTCCTGAATTTCTTTCCTTGCCCGAAGATCAGTGGCCTAGCGTTAAAATTGTCGCTACACAATTACCTGATGTTTCTAAAGAGAAGTCTCGAAAATCAGCAACCATTTCTTGTGTTGTTCAAACAAATAAAGCTGATGAAATTCATATTTTTAATCTTGAAAAATATAGCTCCCTAAAGAAACTGTATCGAGTAACTGCTTGGCTATTTAGATTTATTTCTAATATAAAATTAAAGGTAGAGAAAAGAACATTTTCACAATTATCAGCTGAGGAAATGTTACATGCTGAAAATTTTTGGTTAAAGCTGGTGCAGGAAAAAAGTTTCCCCGAAGTTACAAAATACTTGAAATGTAACAAAAGTATCCCTAGTGAATCGAATCTTCTACAGTTAAATCCTATGTTGTCAGATGATGTTTTGCTGTTGCTACGAGGACGGTTACAAAAGTCTGATTCCTCATTTTATGAAAAACATCTTGATGTGATTCCTGCAAAACATAAATTGACTGAATTAATCGTGAAAGATGCACATGAAAATTTTTTCATTCAGAAGTGCCCAGAACATTAGTGCAAACTTGTGAAAAGTTTTGGATTTCAAAATCTAGACAGCGCATAAAATCAGTCCTAAACAAACGTGCAATCTGGAAGAAATCTAACGCACGCCCTGGTGAACAAGTTAGAGCACCTCTAAAACATATCTTGTGTTTACCTACCATAAAAGTGAACGATTTGATTTTACTAGCAACCAAAGAATCTTTAGTGAAATGCTTCCGTTTACGTGAGACTCTTCTGAATCATTTCTGGAAGCGCTTGAAAAATGAGTGCCTCTCAACTTACAATCTGCTCACTACACGGACCAGAATAATACTTCTGACTTTGAAATACATGATGTGATTCTTATGCATATGAACATTATATTAAAAGACCTATTAATTCTTGTGTAAAATTTAGAAGTGAAAAAACTCAGAACTTTTTTATTAATAGAACTGAAAAAAAAAAAACTCTGATATTATTAGAGACTCAAGAACTCTCTTGTTTATTGACTTAGAAAAAAAATTATTTTTTTTTCACTTAAAAAAAAAAAGAAAGTTTCTTGTTTGATAATATGTCTAATTTTTAGTTTAATTTTTTTTTTGTGATGAATATTCTAGAATTTGTATAGATTTAAATTGTTCTTTCTATTTTTAGTAGCGGAAACTTGTTCCCAAAAATTTTTAAATTGTTTATTATTTTATTTGAAGTCCAGTATGTAAGTATATATTTTGATTTTGTATTGTATTTATGTATAGTGTAACTGATAATTTTTTAGAATAATTTTTATTTCTACTTTAATTATTTGAATCCCCATTTTGATGAACCCTTGTTCATCGGGGGGGAGTTTGTGGAATATTTTGCAACCTTCTCTCGCGGGCCTCTCTTAGCCAGGCGGGCGCCGCGAAGGATCACGTGGCCTTCGAGAGAATTGATATTAAAAAACATTTTTTCTTTCTTGTTCCTTTTTAGTTGGTTTTGTGAATGTAAAATATGAACGCAGTAAGTAGACTGCATTTTTTCTCTTGGTCTTCTAAAATTAGAAGAAATGTTGTTTTAATTTTAAAAGGAAAATTTATCTCGAGCATAAAATCATGCTATTGTTCTTTATGGCTTCTTAATAGAAGAAAATAGTTGCTGGAAATTTAATTGTATTTAGAATCATGACTTCTAGAAGGAGCAAAGCAACTAAATATGTTTCATCTGTAAATATGTAAATAATATACATTATGTATATATTCGAACTGTAAATAATAATCTACAAAAGTAAAAACTTTTATTTGTGAAATATGATGACTTTAATATGATTTAAATGGAATCTTGACTTCTTATAATAATGCTCTCCCTATAACAATTTCGTGAACTGTGATTTAATTGTGGAATAACTTGAAATTCTTCAGATGCAGTTATAATTGAAAATTTATTAATAAACGAAAAAAGAAAAAAACAATTTTTTTTTGACGATTTTTGGCAAACTGAAAGTAAACTGTCCCCTTAAACATTTGTAACTCTTTTTTATATTAAAAAAAACGTATTTTCAAGTTTCATAAAACAATCTTACTTTGTGCATAATTACTTTTCCATACTATGGATAACTCACCTCCTTAATTTGTCAACTGCTGGACACATTTCTAATATTTTCCGACCCTCTCATTTGATATATTGGACAGCCCTTTGACTATTATTTCATATTATGTACCGCCCTTCCCCATCCCTCCCCAATTTCCACACCTTCACAGTTTTATAATTTTTCCAACCATCCCATGAAATATATTGTTGGACAAAACTTTCATTACTCTTTCCTATTATGCGCCTGCCGTCCCCATCCCCCCAATTAATGAAGAAGGGTTTTTCTCTTATTTCAATCCCGAACGTCTCGACTAATTTATCTACCGATAGGTTAAATTACGGAGTTTCGTTCGGATATAAATTTGTTTAGAAAAGAGTGAGTCACCCTGCAGTGGAATGTGAAATTAAGACATATATTTCGGTAAGGTTTTTTTTTAAACATAATGAGTAGTTAGTCCGGTTTACGCTATCTAAGGCAGCGGCGACTATTCTGAATGTTCATTTTCAGGTATTAATTATTTTTTAAATTTATATATTATTCGAGATTTCAATTATTCACGATTCGTTTCGGAAAATCGACTGGCCCGGCCAACACCTATCGGGTGAGCTAATAAAAGTTGCAGTAACATCAGATGTGTGTATTTAAACAATAAATTCCAAAACTAGAAAAATTATTAAAACATAATTAAAAATAAAATTTTTAAACACAGGAAATGCACAAATGCAAATAGAATTTTCTAATGATCGCTTCACCTTATTGTCTTAAACTAAGTATTTCAACCATTAGTCACAATAGCGCTTCTCAAATAGAATCAAAACGGAGATATCCTGTTTCACAGTACTATACAGTTTTCATTTGCTTCAAATCAGTAAAATAAGTTCAATATTTCCTGCCTAAATCTCTCTATATAAAGAATGGTCATTTTTTATCTATTTGAATTATAATTAATGTTGTGAATTTTATCACTGATATTTCTCCATTGGAATTGAATAGAATCGCATAAATGTAAGCAGAAAAGCATTACACATACTCCCTTTCGTTACTTAAATAAACGTGTAAATGTACATTCTATTTACAATGACAACCCTGTCAGTATAAAATGTCGAAACTGATCCTATTTAATAATTTAATAAATCTTTACCTATTAGTAATCAAAATCAGATTTAAAAAGAAATTCTTCCCATTTTTCCTATTACATTATCATAAAGATAAAAAAATACCATTAAACATATTTCTTATCTTTTCTTAGATGAATAAAAACTTTTACATTCCTTAAGATCAACAGATATCTTTTATCGTTAATGAAAGAAAAAGGTCTTCAACAATGGCATGACAATATCACGACTATCCAGAATTCTTTTACAGAAGGCAGCCAATTTCGGAATATTATTCTGAAGGATTGTCAATGTAATTTTCTGATATAATAAGGGAAATAAAATAATGATTTTATTTAAAAAGATGTCATGCGTTTCTCGATTTTGATCCAATAAAATTAGCAAAACACACATTTCACGCATTTCTTATTTTTTCATAGATGAGTACATAATGTTTAATTACTTAAGCCAAAAATATATGGTTTATCATTAATGAAAGTCAACTGTCTCTAACAATTATTTGGTACAATTATTTGGCTGTGCAGTAGGTTGGGCCGAAAAAACCGAAATATTTATAATCGAAATGTAATAGCGCGCAAAAGTTGCCTTTTGTAATAGAGAATAAAGTCATAAAATATTAAACCCATCGGTTAATATCTTTTACCAGCGCAAGGGGGCCAAGGTTTCAAAAAATTGGAAAAAAGTGTGTTTATTTTCATTTTTTTTTTTTTTATTATCGAAACATACTAAAACAATTTTGTAATAGGACGCAATAGCTACATGAAGATATGTGAAATGTGCCAGTAAATGTTCATTATGATGAAATAAACTCTTTTACTGCCGCAAAAGGACCATATTTAAAAAAGAAATCGAAAAAAAATTCAAATTTTCATTATTTCTGAATTTTTATGATATCTATGATATGTCTAGAAGTAAATAAGATTACTTTATATCTATTAATATGTCATAAATTTTGTTAACTATTTGTAATAGACTGGAAAATAAAAAAAAGTATTCATTTTTGCTGACGATCGCTTTATATACTGCTGTTTTATATCAGCCGTCCATGCACCACAAATCACAAAAATGATATAAAATAAATAAAATATTTTAGTGTTTTATTAATTAAAATATAGAGATATTTAACCGAAACGGGTTAAATAAACTTAAAGTGAAGAAATATTTAACCTAAATGAATTTTATAATATGATTTGCTTTCAAATGAAGCTATTATTCCTCTAGAGGCCGAAATTGATCAGATGTGACCCTCCTGTGTTGTAGTCGACAAATTTTATCAGCACTTCAGTGACCAATTTCAGGTATATTTCTGCTATTCAGTGGAACAAGGAAAGTTGTAATAAAACATCTTGATGACAAAAGATAGGTCCTCTGTCATATTGTTGTCGAATTTGTCCATATCTTGCAATTTGCGAATCATTACCAATTGCAAAGTTTAAGACAATTTCATCTGATCACATAGCTGTTGTCTAAGATGATTGGTCAACTGACCACAGGCATATGTCTCAAATATTGTATGTCTTTCAACAGGCGTGTGTTAAATTGTCAATATTGTCGAGTCTGTAGATCAATATTTCACTCAAAGTGGATCAGTGCTGCTAATCGAATTTTGAAACTCTGCTTTGTAACAGAGAAACCCTCTTCTTGACTTGTCATACTGTCTGAGTACATCCTCAATGTGTAGGGATTAAGTTGGTTCGAAATTAAAATAAATATATCATGTTTTCTCGAATCTGTACACTATAGTTAGTAGCACCCGTTATTTGGTAGATCATCTACAAAAGTTTATAGTTTCTGTAATTTCACGAATGGTCTATTTCGTAAATCATGAAAATAGCCTCATTGAAATGATAGCATATGAAGGAGAGAACATTAGGGCCACAGTCATAAAGGAAACTGTCAAAGCACGAAGTTCTGTAGACTCGAATATTTAATATATTAGTAATATATTAGTGTAATATATTAGTGTCATACGCCAATCCTGATTTGAGCTTTGAATCTTAAACTTGTATGGATTTAGTCAACAGTCAAAACTGTAAACTAATGGAACCACCTGTTATGGTGTCTCTAAGGACTGACGATCTGTCAACTCTGGTGAGTTTAGAATGTTCTATGAAAGATACCAGCTATTATAACTTTCTTTGTCCCACTCAATAGTAGAAAGATGCGTGAAATTAGTTACTGAAGTGCTGATAAAGTTTGTGGTCCAGAACAGATGAGAATCACATCTGATCAATTTCGGCCTGTCAAGGAATAATAGTTTCAGTTGAAATCAAGTCATGTTATAAATTCCTTTACATAAAATGCTTCTTCACAGTAAGTTTATTTAACCCGTTTCGCTTAGATATCTCTATATTTTAATTAATAAAACACTAAAATACTTTGTTCATTTTTTATCATTTTTGAGATTTGGGGTGCATGGACTGCTAGTATGCAGTAAAACAACAGTAGGTAAAGCGATCGTCATGGAAATTGAATACTTTTTTTTTTATTTTCCAGTCTATTACAAATAGTTAACAAAATTTATGACATATTAATAGATATAAAGTAAATTTACTTACTTATAGGCATATTATAAGAATTACAAAAATTTAGTAAAAAGTAAAAATTGAAATTTTTGCAATTTTTTTAAAAATATGGGCCCTTTGCGGCAGTAAAAGATATGATATCATCATTATGATTTACCTGGACTTTTCTCATATCTTCATGTAGCTATTGTGTCCTATTACAAAATTGTATTAGTACGTTTGGATAATTAAAAGAAAATTTGAAAAAAAAAAACATGTTTTTCCGATATTTTAAAAATGTGTCCCCCTTGCGGCGGTAAAAGATATTAACCGATCGGTTTAACATTTTACGGCTTTATTCTCTACTAGAAAGATAGCCCGTCAAAAATGACGGAAAATGCGATATCGAGAAATATACAGTGTTCTTTATTTCGCCGAGCTCTGACTCATACATTTTGAACAAAACCTTATATGCATACTGTTTAAATTAAATTTCGGTGAACTTGATTATGAAAACTACTGCGTTTTAATGGGAATTTCACCAAACTAGCCAGCTATCGCCAACTTGTCATCTTGTATGGCAACTTATTTTTGTTGCCAAATCTGGCGACATTTCGACAAATTTGTCGAATTCATGCCAAATTGGTCAAAATTTGGCTCTCTTGTGGTAATCTATTGCGGGTGCTATTAGTACTTTTCAACAATTACTCATTGTTGAAGATCAAACCGATTTCTCCATAGGAATCCTAACATGGCCACAATGAATGAGGTGGACCAACCGCAATTGTGAGGGACACATAGAGACTTGGATTTTATATAAATAGATTACAAAAGGCAATTTTCCACGCTATTACATTACGATTATATATATTTCGGTTTTTACGACCCACCCTACTGTGCAGAGTTCTTTGATAGAATGCAATAAAATGCACTGAAAGAATCGTCACTGTAATTTTCTTATACATGGACTTTCTTCCGATCGTTATCATACGTTCTTCCTTTTGAAAAGAAAATAAGGTGTTTCAGACATCAGAAGAAAGAAGACAAAGAATATATGTAGATTATTGTTTCACTTATTTACGTATCTTAAATTTTTCGAAGTAATTAAAAATTCGTTTTAATTATGAATAAGTTTTAAGCTTCTTAAAGAACAGTTTAGGAATTTTGAGTATCAACAGGTTTACAAAAAATATGTTAATAAAAAAAAGATATGTATGCAACGTTTATACTGGTTTTACACTGTTTTGGGATGCTTATCACAAAAGTGATTTAAGTTATTTTCTATCACGTACAGTTTTGAAAAAATCGGTCTTAACATATGCTACATTGAAGTAAAAAGCCTGTTAATGTAATAATGACAATTTAATAAAATAGAACATTTTATTGGAACATTTATACATATATATAAGTATACAAATATCCTAGTCAATATGTCTTTCAAAGTAAAGAATAAAGACATGTTTTGTCAGCTAAACAGTAGTGGAATTTTTAAATGTATATATACACTATATGGCCAAAGGTGACCGGTCACTTGCGATTCTAGACGTTTTCTTAAATATCTAGAAAAATGCATTATTAATTATCTTGAAACTCGAGTGTAAACAGAATAGTACAGGCCATATATTATCAAAGTTTTTAATTAAATAGGGGACCGACAACAGATTGAAAAATAACGAATATCTTTAAGATAACCCTGTAAAAACTAACGTAGCAACGTTCAACACAGCAGATTATGTTTAATTGTCTTATTGCTATAAACTGTCTTCATTTTTATGAGAATAGTATGTATATTCGTACAGAAATTAAAGTTTTATAAAAATAGTCCCAAATTTTGCCAAATGTTTTGCTAATAATTTGTAGATTTCTTAATATAAAAAAAAAGTTCTTTCCAGAAAAAATGATAAACAATATTGTACACAATACCCTGCAATCAGAATTAAAAAAATTAAAAAAAGTGATGAAAAATTAGCAGGTTTACTAAAAAAATGTTCCACTGCGCATTCGCGATCGCAATCAAAATATAATGTACATAATGTATTAGCTAAGTGTATAGAGCAACTTTTGTGAAAGTCTGAAAAACATAACTTGAAAATTCTGAAAATATTCGTTGATAGAATAAGCTCGAAATCCGTTGTTCCCAAAATGAATCAAAAATATGAGGGGTTGTATCCATATATCCATTAATTAGAGCCAATATAGCATACACAATATTGCACGTATTACTGTATTCGAATGTTTCTAGATATCTTCAAGGCTATTCCAGAATTTGCATACAAAATATAATGAGCTTCGACATTCCTTTAGGACTGTCACTGCAACTTTATTACACATAGAAATATACAAAATTCTGCGTTTTGAATGAGGGCGAAATAAAGTTTTACAGCAGTGCAAGTAAAGGCAGTGCAATATACATATGTAGCACAAATTACCCATCGTCAGTTTTAAATACGAATGTGTTTTTGAAACTTTTAGAATACATGTTTTTGTTTTTATGATTATTATTCTAAATAAATTGAAATTAATATAGAATTATATGAGAAAGTAATTGAAATAAGGAAAAAAAAAATAGTACAAATATATACACATGGTGGTTCAAAAGGTCATGTCCAAACTGTATGTAGAGTTATGTCAGGTCATGAAGATCAAGAATTACATAGGAACTGAGGGTCGGAAACGCGATCGTGTCGGTGCAATTGCATCGTGAGCGTTGCTCTAAGAAAATATAACAAACGGTGTAAAAATACAGTTATTTTACAAAAAAACACAATCGAAGTACAAAATACAAATGAAAAATGTTACAATTAATAACAAGTGATCACAATGCGCTGCATTAGACGAGATGCAGGCATCGTCGGCGCATGAAACTCGAACACGTTCCAATCGGCCCCGTACCTGAGCCACGGCAATTCCCAGATTTAAACCACTTGTATTTCTACCTCTGGGGACATCTTAAGTCTTTGGTGAACAAGACACCCGTTCCATCGACCATGGATATCATGACATGGGTCGCTGAAGAGGCGGCACGTGCCCGGTAGACATTCGGCCAATTGCTCGCGATTCCATGCGGCGTTGATGCGAAGCATGCATCATGGCTAATGGGGCACATTTGGAGCAATTTTTAAGAGTTGTAACATTTTTCATTTGTATTACGTATGTCTACACGTGCCGTTTGGACATGACCTTTAGAACCAACCTGTATACATTGGAACATAATACAAACACATAAATTATATAAAATACCATTACATTTGTCTCAAATAAATCATGTTGTTACGTATACTATTATAATTTATTTTATATGAGCGTTTTACCTGCATTTTCGTGATTATTCGTTAAGCTGTACATAGTCCAAATATTACGCAAAAAATATTTTTTTTTATAATCTGTAGACCATGCAATTATCAACAGGAAGAGAGTACAAAAGTAACATTTGTATTTATTAAAAAGTTTGTAGATAATCACTAAAGATTTTTAGCATTTATTAGTGTTAAATTTTAAAGTGATTATTACACAGTAAAAGCAACTTCTTTGGAAAGAACTTGTTTTTAAAATGCATAAGTTAAGAAGCGAGATATTTGAAAATATTTACTTTTTAACCCTTTCTCATTACTATTTTTGCATTAGAAGAGAGCAGAAACGCACAAAATAAAAATACATTGACAAGTATCGTTTGATCTTGGTTAGGTGGGTATATTCTGCTAGTTTAGTAAACATGCTCTGCAAATATGTCAATGTATCTTTATGAAATTCAAAAATAACTAGTAATGACATAGTATTATTTTACTATCTAAATAAGCTTGTATAGGTAATACTATTTTAGAGTGTGCATTGAAATAGTCTGAATTTTTAATTCTGTATGTTTGTTAAAGTAAAATATGTGAAAAAAGGAACCACCTAAGCATAACCAAGCAGTATAAGCCATGGCCTTATAGAACGATGCATTATTTTCATGGTATATTATCAGTACCAAAGTTAATTAAGCCTTTATCGTGTCACCATTTGTGGAAAACTGTGAAATATTTCAAAGAGGTTGTACAGATACGGTTTGAAACGTCATGCCAATAAATAGAAGATTCAAAGTATAATATACTGAAAAGAGAAATTTTTGTATTGTTTTATGTTTGTGCAATTCTTGCAAAATATATGTTAATTAAATTTGATTCATATATTTAAAAAAAAATAGGTCCTTACTTAAAACACATACACCTAATAAAGACAGTTGTTGACAATTAAACATAGACAAAAGATTGCATTACTTAATAATGTAAAAATATGTATAATATTACACCCATCAATATTTAAAATTTTAATTATGAAATACCACAGTTTATTGTGATCTGAAACATTAACTTGACCTTTTTTTATGCACGTACCTTATAAAAATTATGGAAATAGAAACTAAATAAAATGAAAAAAAAATGATATATTTATAAAACAAGAAAACTTAAATAATGGAAAAAAAATAGCTGTGTAATGGCTATTTAAGCTTTCGACAGGAATGAGGAGGATTAAGGATCATTAACACAATTTGAAAATTTTAAAGATGGTTGTTTCACGAAAATTCAAGTGAAATGTTTAGCTACTAAAAATCCTTCCTTCGTTTTTCCGGTATCGGTTCGGAATTTTTGAATAGAAAAGAAATTTCTAAATCGGGCGTATATGTAGCAGACGGGTTAATCATATTTTTTATCATGTCATTATTTTTAGCTTAAACTTTATTCTGTTTGAGCCATTAAACATATATGGCTGTTAATTACATTTATTTCAAATGTTTGTTTTATTTTTATTATACTTTCCGAAGGCAAATTTATTTGACAAACGTAATAAAAACTTTAAAAAATGTACCGATGTAACATATTAAAAGGAAAATTCGAATTACAGATTTCTTAATATAAATTAACTGCTGTAGAAGCATTTCATTTTATGCTTTCATTACAATTTCTGAATAATAGAAAATAGCAGCTTTTTAATCGGACTTGTGAAATACATATAAAAAAAAATAAAGAATGAACATATTGATATGTGTAATATAAATGTATTCATTTATTTTAAATCCTGAATTAGTTGAAAACTGAATGGTATTATTTTTAGTACAAGATAAAGCCGAAATCAATCTGATTTGTGAAGCAGAGATACACAGCAACGACTTTTTTAAAACGAAAGGTATGAAAGTTTTATTTGACGTTTTGTTTATTGTAATTTTATTATTAAAATCTAAATGAAAACGAAAGCTGAAGGTTTGTTTTTTGTAATTTTGTTATTAAAATCTAAATGAAAAATAAAGTGAAAGATTTTTAAATTTACAAAAACTCAGTGTTTTCTGTTTCATTGTTATTTGTATTTAATAGAAAACTTTAGCGCTTTTTATTCCACTATTGAAATAATCTTCTTCAGAAAATAAAATGGGAAAGTTGTTGATATATAAGATGAAATCCTTTATTTATTTCCAATCCTGATTTAAAATACGTGAAAAAAATATCATTAAAGCACAGAAGATATCTTCCCAATTTATGAAGCACAAATAAACACATATTTTGATTTTTTTAAAGAAAGCTACAAAAGTTTAATTAAACTATAAATATATGTTTCTTCTAACGCATTCATATACTTTTTTAGGATACACTTCATGTAAAAATTATTATAGTTGAATTTTTTTTCTTTATGCAATTTGTGTAATTAAAAAGAAAATATAACTTTGAATTGTTATACATTTCAGATAATCCTACCAAAAAAATAAAAATAAAAAAATAAATAAAAATAAATCGTTTTACTATAATAATCTGTTACGCGGAATTAAGATTTATTTCAATATTATATATATATATATATATATATATATATATATATATATATAAAATGCCAGATATTTAAAGTGACTGTTAAAACTAATATCTTCAGAAAATAATAAATACATTTTTTTCGATATGACACAAAATTATATATATATTCAAATCATGATTTAGTTAAAAAATAGCAATTTAATTTAAAACAAAGATTAATTCTCTCCAATTTATAATGTGGAAACAGAATTATATTTTTAAACAAAATCTACAAATTTGAATTTATCTTTAATTTTGTTTTTA
Organism: Maratus speciosus; assembly: GCA_963932465.1. Lineage (NCBI taxonomy): Eukaryota > Metazoa > Arthropoda > Arachnida > Araneae > Salticidae > Maratus > Maratus speciosus. The sequence goes on along the minus strand of OZ010786.1, from coordinate 481,076,190 downwards.
CTACCATACACTTATTCGTTAAAAAACATAATAGAATTTCTGTAAAGACGATTAGAATAGTTAAATTTTTTAAAAATATTTATCCATGTATTCTAAAAAAGAAAAAAAACATAGTTTCATAATATTGTATTTTTACTTACGTCTATGTTTACAAGAAGATAGTATTGGATTCGTGATTTTTTTTAATTCAGTTATTCACGGATTTACACGTTTTAGGGGTCAGAGAACCCGAAAAACATGTTTTTACGAAATGTGACTCTGTCTGTCTGTAAGTATGTGGCATAAATTTTGTGGGCGCTCTATCTCAAAAATTAATGAAGGGGATTTAATAAAAATTTATATTCCTTTAGCCCTTGATATAAATTGATGCTGATTAGTTTTTAGTGTAAATCACCCAATGGGTAGCGTTGCAATGTGCATTTATCACGATTTCTGCAATCGCTATATCTTAAGAATTAGTGCACGGACATTCATCAGACTTTAGATTCAATTAGTGCTGGACATGAATTGATGTTGTTTACGTTTTGGTGTAAATCGCCCAACAGGTGGCGGTGCTATGCTGCATTTTTTACAATTACCGAAATAGCTAACACAAGAACTAATGCACGCATTTGTATTAAAATTCAGATTCAGGTATACCTTGATAAATATTGGTGCTGATTAGGTTTTGGTGTAAATAGCTCAACAGGTGGCGCTGCTAATTTGCATTTTTCACGATTTCCACACTAGCTTTATGTCTAACGGAATCCTAAGTTAGATGAAAATTCGTGGATTAGTTCATCATACAGAGAACTAATGCGCGAATTTTCATCTAATTAAGGATTCAGTTAGACGTTCACGCAAGATTTTGCTGATTAGGTTTTAGTGTTAATCTCCCAATATGTGGCGCTGCTATGCTACATTTTGCAGGATTTACACCATTTAAGAGATAGACATTCAACACAACATCAACTACTTCGTGTTAAGCGAAAACCTCAACTCGAATATTCCAGCCGCTGCTGTTTTTCTAGACACCGCTAAGGCTTTTGGAAAAGGCTGGCATGAAGGTCTTATTTACAAGTTAATTAAGCTTGTAATCCGCGCTATAATGAAACACTTAATACATGCCTACCCGAACTTTTTGTGTCTGCATTAACAATAGACTCTCTACATTATATCAACCACTCCCTGGCATTTTTCAAGGATCTGTCCTTGGCCCTACATTATGTAATATTTTTTAGCGATATATATAGAGCACACTGGGGACATTTATTGCCTTGTATGCGGACGACACTACAATGCACACCTCAGCTCGGCATCCTTACACATTATACAAAATTCTTTAAAAACACATCGATGAATTTATTAGGTGGTTTCTGGCGCATTAAGCTCAACGAACAAAAATCTGCTGCCAGCTACTTCTCTAAAAACTGACAAATCCTATTCGCCTCACTATTAACAACACAACTATTTCCTAATCTAACCATACCAAATATCTAGGGGTTACCCTTGATAAGCGTTTAACTTGAAAAAAAAAACATCAATATTAGAGTCCATGCTGGCGGTTTTGCAAAACCTCTCTCACCTCTCCTCAAAGACAAAATTGTTCCTATATGAAATAAACTAATACTATGCAATACATCAATTAGACCTATTCTTGCATACGCTTGTCCCATCTAGGGATTACCTGTAAAAGGAACATAAATTATGTATTCACCGTATATTATTATTCACCGTTGTTTCATAAATACTACGATCCGTAGGGACTTAAATAGAATTTCCTTCAAAATGTTTATAAATAAACTAGCCAAAAAAAAATTATAAGTCCGTATATAATATTCCAAATGAAATAATCACAAAAGCTTTCAAACTACGAGGTCCCCGATCCTTCTAACCGTTAGCGCCCTTGATACACACTTTTGTTAGATGATGAAGACTGAGACTGGCTGATTCCTCTATCTGTTTACAACTTTCTCTATCTCTCTTTTCTTGTCTTTATCATTATATTAAAAAATCTCTTGTTACTCTGATATTTATTAGCATTTATTTTTTAAACTTTAAAATGCATGGACTCTGTAAAAAGTCTTTTGTTTTAGTTGAGGCTCGTCCCAATTTCTCATTCATATGACATTTTCTTATTCAATCTAATGGAATAATTTTACTTCTATTTAATTAAACTTTCCTTTATTTTAACTTAATATTAACTTGTTAAATCTTTTTATTACATTATTTTTGTGGTTTAATCATAATTTAAAATTTTCTTTCGTGACTCCCTATGCTTCACCTAGTCAAATGACCTTTACATTGGATGTGCAGTTGCACAGCACCTAGGCAATCCAGAACATATATATTGTTCAATTGTTCGAATTTGATTATATAAAGAAAAAAAATTAGTACGGTAAAAGTGGTGTATGCTCTCTAATTTTAATTTATTGTGTAAAAATAATTAACCTCTTATGGCGTTAAACGCCTAGATAAGGTCACGAGACTTACATTTCTTACTCCAAACAAAGTTGTCTTACTTTTCTAATAGGAATGTCTAGTCGAACACACTGCTCTTCACTGTATGATAACCCAGATAGCATGAATATTGGCAGCAAGTTTTTTTGTTATTATATTACCTTGCCGTGACAAATTTGAATTAAGAAATTCGCAGCAAATCTCCCGCAATGTATGGCATCACACTTTTGCATAAGTAGTTTGTTGTGAAACTGATCACAAGGCTGTCTTTAATTTACAAAAGTGACGAAAGCAAAATATCCCTCTTTTGAGAGAATAGACAATCAGCAGATACGTAGAAATTTCATAAATTTTATTCGGTTGGCACGCTTTTTTTAAACGCTATACTTATCAAATACCAAAAAATGGCTCGAATTGAAAAGTACAAACATTTCCCTAATTTGTTTATGGTGGTAAAAATGATGCATGCACCTTAACGGTACGTATGCATCAATAGACCTGATTAGGTCTATGAACTCCTTCTAAGGGGTTAAACTTATAGCGTAACAGTTGTAAAAAGTTAATGAGGCATGGAAAGATTACTACTTTGCAGTAAGTTTGCGGCATTTTTGATTACTCGTTTGCCGTTAATTTACAATAAATTTGAAACAGCATGAATTTAACTTGCACGACAAGTTAGCTTCAAGTTCAATGTGTGGTGACTTTGGAGTTTGCGTTATCTTGCTACAGTCTTGTTATGAACACAGTCTTGTCATGCTGAGCTTGCTGCAACTTTGCAGGTTTTCAAAGCAATACTTCTACAAATTTTCTGCAAACTAAAAATGCTATGTGGGAATGTCGTTTGGAGCAGTTGTTCCTATTTTCAGCTTGATCGTTTCATTGCAGTTGATATCTAAAACAAGCAAGAGTTACTATACGTAATGCTATAGTCAATCATGGTATAGATTGTATATTTTGTTCAAGGAAATGATCAGGTAGATAATGTTACCGAAATGTATACTTTTAAATTAAAGTTATTATAAATATATATCTGATTTTTTTAGGCTTATAAAAGTATTTTCAGGCATGATATTTTTTAAATCTATCTACCTATAGCGCGTGCAGACCGGTTACGAAATAATAACAAATTTTCATTTAAAAACAATTTAAATAGTTTAGTGTTTGTTTCCAATATTCCATTCCAATATACCAATATTCCATAACTAAATTAAAAATTCGTCAGTATATAAATAAAATAGTAAACGTAAATGAGACAGAAATTAATTAAACATGTAATTGAATATTACGTGCTTAAACCAACCAAATAACTTTGTGCAACAATATTTCTTTTGCAGAACTGAAATTACTTGATCCTAGATCAGTTTTTTTACATGATTTTGAATATGCTTTTTCCATTTTTCTCTAGGTTATCTAGTGTTTGAGATTTTAGTGTATTTTAAGTTTATGTTAACTTAAGCTTTTTTGTTTAGTTTTATGCAAATTTTAGATACAATAAATGTCATATTGAATTCCCTTTTCTAGATAACGAATACTGGACTATTTTATTCAGATCAATGCCAATCTCTGCATATTCTTAACATTTATATGTCATTTATTAAGACTAATTTGCATACATCGAAATGGAGCATTTTTTACATTTTTATCAAATTTAAATTAGTTACCAGATAATTGACGTAATGTTTTCTAAACTAGATTTTTATCCTTATTTCAAATCTGAAATCTGTTTCCTTATATCACGTCCAGTTTTTAAGTAAAATGAACTTATACGTTTGTACGGTACTGGCACAAGTTTGATATAAGATGCGTTTTAGGGATGTGCGTGCACCTTATTGTCAAAAGTGTGAGCAGTGTTAGATTACGATCAAGGACACAAACAATAATTTATATAATCGAAAAAAAATTTAAAAGTAGTAGAATCTATCCTAACTATTTGAAGTACATCACAAATTAGCTTAAAAAGCAATGTCAGGCTTTTTTGACCAAAAAATAAAATTTCACTTTAATCAAAAACTAGATGTGATAGAAGAAAACAGATACGAGATGTGAAAGCAGTGCAAAAAACTGGTTTAAAAATATATTAGAGTATTCGTGTGGCAGAAAAATTTGGACGTCAAGAAGCATTATTAGAAAAACATGAAAAATGTGCAAATTAGGCACAATATTTCACTGTCACAAGTCAGAATAATCTCAAAGACAACGTTTTTTTTTTTTTTTTTTTTTTTTTTTTTTTTTTTTTTTTTTTTTTTTTTAATTAACCACGCACTAATCTTCACGTAAAACAAAAAAGCCAGTCTGATAATGCATTATGTCTTAAATTTGATTATTACTGGACAAATTATACAAAATTTGCAATATCGCAGCTGTTGCAAATATTTGCAACAATTGAATGGATTAATTTATTCACGCTCACAAAGAGCTAATTTAATTTTAATTTAATTTTATGTTTGCAATGTTTTTCATTATGCATCATGCCTCCTGACATTGTTTACTATGTATGTTTATGGTTTTTAAATTATGTGATAATATTTTCTATCGTGAATGATTTTGAAAATGTCGCCGTTGGTGCGACGAAACGATCGTTAATCTTAATAAAGATAATTTATCACTTTTATAGCATTATTTAACTTAATCTGTTTATAAGTTATTAGTATACATGTTTTTGATATTTTATGTTTTAAAAACGAACGAACTGGGAGTAAAATGTTAATACTTCATATAAAATTAAGCATATATATATAAAATATTTTGAGAATTAAGAAAAAAGAGACGTAATTTAAGAATTATACACAGAAAAAAGAAGTCAAAGATACTAATTTAGCGAGGAGATATTTTAAATGTATGAATGCATCAAACGTCCATAGACTTAACATCACCGAGTGGAGTTCGGGAGCTGAATAACGAGTAGCCTTATGTCCAAAATCCAATTTCGTTGACAAAATTTTAAAAAAAGTTAAAAATAATATTAAAAGGGGAAAGGAAATGGAAAATTACTGATTTGTTTTGCAGTTTTAAATAAACCTTCTCGTAAATCTCTCTGTCTTCTTTGTGTATTCTTATTTTTATTTAATAGAAAAAATAGCTTTCTAATCCGACTTTTGAAATAAATTTGAGAAGAAGAAATAAAAAAAAAAGAAACTTATCGAAATATAAGATGAATATATTTCTTTACTGCAAGTCCTTATTTAGTTGAAAAATGAAGCACGTATTTTAATTACAAGACAAATATCAAATTTTCCAATTTTATAAAAAGACATGAATAACGACACATTTTCTGAAACGAAAGTTACAAAAGTCTTAAATTAATCTTTTATTACTTGTTTTTCCTATCACACTTATAATCCTTTAAAAATGTATATAATTGCTGCGAAGACAATAGCACTGTTTTTAATTAAACTGTCTTTAAACTGATTTTTGTTTAAAAACAAAATGCTAGTTTAAAAGTATTCCATTTTAATATCGTTTGGTTTTAGCAAAATCAATCTTTTTCTTTACTAAAATATTTCAATATTATTTTTTAATTTTAAAAAGTATTACATTTTTTGAATATGATTAGCTAAGATATTCCTTAAATTTTTAGATTAACGAGGATTAAATATTTAGATGTATCGAGAAATATTTCTTTATTAAAAGTAATGCTACAAAATATTTTAATATATGGTTATTTTGTTTTTCCTGTCAGACTTATATTGTTTTTGTAATACCGAAAAACTACTACAAAGACGGCTATAGAGATTTTAAATCGTTAACATTTTTATGTCTAGACATTATCAATAAATGCAAGTTCGAAATAGTTATATTTTTCTTATAACGCCTTGCATTTAATAGCAGTGTACTTTTTTTTGTTACGAACATTTTTCAAATTCTTGCTTGACTTTTAGAAGCCTTTTGCAATATGATTGAATTAAAATGCTCTATAAGATTTAAAAAGTTACAAGGATTAAATATCATGAGAATTTAAATAATAAGAGAATAAGATTTTTTAAAATGTACAATTAATTATAAGTATTAATTATCAGGAAAAATTCTTCTTCTTTGTGCGTAATACTAATGCAAAACGAAGATGTTTTGGCAAAAAAAAGATGGTCAAAAGGCTTTCTATCAACCTATATATAGACAATCCATTTACACATGTTAAATTTTTAATGGAAAATGTTAATGAGTACAATAATTTATGTTTGAAAATTTGATATCACACCAGTTTTTATCCGCAACTTTATTATTATTATTATTATTATTATTATTATTATTATTATTTTTTTTTTTTCAGCTTGGCTTTTTTTTTACTTTTGAAAAGTTGTTTTTAGTGGATACGAAGTACACATGTTTGTGTATGTACATGTGTTTGTACACACATTGTTTTTGATATTTTCTTCCTACAGATATTTAACTCTTTAAAACATGCAAATATGTTTCTGCAATAATAAAAATAATGATTTTAATATGAAATAAATATTAGATAATTTTGATAAAGAATTTTTACTAGTTAAATAAATTTGTAGAGGAAGTATTTAATTTTTTTTTTATGAAAATACGATTGAGATTTTTTTTTTTATGTAATTAGCAACGGAAAATGAGATCCACGTGTACCTTTAATGAATGAGAAATTTCGTATACAGCGATTTGTATCAATGTTTACATTATTGATCAGCTTTCTCGTATTACCGTAGTAGATTTTAATCTATTGATAATATTTTAATGTTGAATCGATTTTTTTTAAAGAAATAAAGAAAGCTTCAAATGTACGCTGGCTTCAAGGGCTACAAATGAATATTCAATTTAATAACGTTAATGGATTGTATTATAACTTTAATAGATTTTACTATATACAATAGGTTACTTTTCAAGGTTTTTTTTGCTTTATTAGTGATGACTAATAATAATACAGTAAAACACCTGACAACATGAAGATGATATGCTAAGACGTTTATCCGCATTAATGAATAGGATTAATGTTTACAGACGACTTGAATTAATATTTAAACTATTTTATATAAAATATATCTATTGCGAAATTTATATAATCAGTAAATGTGTGCTACTAAAAAGTTTTTCATGTAATTTTTAAAAGTTGTCATTATGGGTTATAATATTTCTGCAAGAAAGCAGTAATTAAACTGGCAATAATAAGAACTAAACAATAGAAAATGTTTGCAATGAACCAGTTTATTTAGCAAGTATTTGTTAACATCTCTGTATAAAAGAATATAAGTATTTATAGATCTTAACACTCGTTATCATACTAAACATAATAATTATTACTATATACAAGAATTTATACAGTTCTGTTTTTTTTTATACAATTAATGAAGCATAGATATGGCAAAATCGGACGTGTCTCAATTGCTGCTAGTTTGCGCTAATTTTCATATCATTATGTTTATATGTTTTGAAACATTCGAATATTTTACTAATATAAACATAAAATATTAATTAATTTACAGTTTTAGGTATAGCAGTATTCTTATAAAAAATATGTTGTCTATTAGATACGCACAAGAACTATTCATTAAGCATACAAGAAAATATAATGTATATTCACATATATTTTGTGTATTTAAGCTCATTGGCATAAATGAGATATTTAAATTCACAAGTGACGATGGCAGTTATAATTCATTTTTGAGCTTGAACACCTTGAACATTACTATTACGGCAATTACATTCACTGGTATTTCTATTGCTATGGTATTTATACTTTTAAACAGTCAATATAACTTACTATCAATGATTGCACAAGTTGAAATGTATTAGTAACAGTCGTTTGTCGATTCTACTTATGCAAGAAATAATGCGTTGCAGTGTTAGCTGATATAATAAATGAACATTCTTTGCCCAGTCTACGAAAAAGAACCATGAAAATCTGATGGGTTAATACTTGGTGTTTCGTTGTAAATACTCCTTTAAATCTAATATCGTATAATTATATGATGCGAGATGTAGAGATGTATTACTTGCTAGGATATAACATTGTAAATGACATCTACCGATATATATTTGCCTTTCTTTATTCGGTGTGTTCATGTACATTTTATTATATTCCATTCCATGTGTTTTCTATCTATTATGCAGCCTTATGGTATGAAGTAAAAAATGTGATTCAAAATTATCAAACTATAATAAAAGGAAATCCCTTATTAAATTATAATGAACTTAGTAATATTTATATTAAAATAAAATTTAATGTAAAGACTTTTGATTCCAAAGTTGACTTTGTATCCTTTAACTTATTTCTGTATAATGCCATGATGATGTATTTTGGGATTAGAGCCATTTTGCACCCGGAGACAAATTTAAACATCTTATCACAGGTACTGACGGTGGTTTATACTCGTAGCTTGATAACTGTTGCAATTTTTTTTTATTCCAGTGTTTTGTGCCTCTTTGGTGAACGATGCATCTCTGTCTGTCAGAGATGAAGCGAAAGCCATCTAAGAAGAGAATCCTCAGCTTGTTTAATCTTATTTGAGGTTTCTTCTGACCTTCCAAGATGAAATTACTTTGACTGTATGGGAATCGTAAGCATGAAACGTCCATTCATTGTCGGAACAATTGCAACCATTCTTACCTATAACATTCTATTTGAAAGTTTCACGAAATAATGGTCATTTACCTTTATTTATGCACTTTTGTATGTAGATTTCGTATGGAATACTACATATTGCGATCGCTCATACACTGTAAAAAAAAAAAAAAAAAAAAAAAGAAATCTGTAAACTTACTAAAGTTATTCTAGGAAACTGGGATTCCTAGAAATTTTTATGTAACGGTAACAACAAAAATTCCTGTAACAGAGTCTGTTACAGGATTTTTTCTTGCTGCTGTTACATAAAAAGGTCTATGAATCCCAGTTTCCTAGAAAAACTTAATAACTTTACAGATTTTTTTTTACAGTGTATGTTGGAATTTCTGAAACAGTTTTCAAGATCTGCACCAATCATGATCCCAAGAACCCAAAACTGTCCCCAGTAAAAAAACTTCATCTCTCTCTCTCTCTCTCTATCTCTTTCTCTCTCTCTCTCTATATATATATATATATACAAGGTGTCTCAAGAGGTTTCTTACAAACTTAACATGCTGGTCTGTCATATCATGATAAACAAGATTGAAAAAGGAACTTGTGTTCGACAATGCAAACTGTGTCTGCCAGAGGGCGAGGAGCCCACACTTATAGGAGAATGGGAAGCGTAATCATTTCAGGCGAGGACGTTGCAGGAAAAGGATGAATCGGTTTAGCAACGCAGAACTGGCCGTTATGCATTACGTATATGGCGCCTCGGATGGAAATGCACGAGCCGTGGTAAGGATGTACCTTGAGCGCTTCCCAAGCAGACGTCAACCAAGTCATGTTTTGTTTGGACAATTGCACCGCACATTGCGTGAAGCAGGATATTTCCAAGTACGTAGCCACAACTGTCAAGAACGCACTACACGCACGCCTGTCGTAGAGGAAACCGTCCTACGGGAATTTGACAGCAAACAAGTCCCCGAGCAAACGAACGCGTCTTGAGTGTACATCGTTCCAGCATTATGTGCATACTTCATGAGGACACACAACACCCCTATCTCTTACAAAGAGTAGAGGCGTTGACGATTATCCCCAACGCGTTAAATTCGCACGCTGGTATTTGCAACAATGGGTTGCACAGCCGGATTTTCCATCGTGGAATTTGTTTTCGGATAAATCCGGTTTTACATAGGACGGTGTCCTGAACCTGCACAACATGCACACATGGGGGAATGAAAACCAAGGTCTGCACGTGCCCAAGAACGTCAACAACGTTTCGCCGTAAACGTTTGGGCTGGTATTATCGATAACATATTAATTGGCCCTTACCTACTACCTCAGTGCCTCGACGGGAATGCGCATCGCAATTTCTTAGAAAGAGTCACGTCGGATCTGATGGGTGACGTTCCAGTCGCTACAAGCTGAAACATCTGGATTCAGCAGGATGGAGCGCCTGCTCATTTTAGCTACATTGTGCGAGAATACATCTATAGGAAATATCCTAATCGCTGTATATGCAGAGGCGGACCAGTCGCACGGCCACCGCCATCCCCCGACCTGATTCCCCTAGTTTTCTATCTGTGGGGACACATGATGTCCATGGTGTACGAGACGGACGTAACATCCGACATGGATCTCGTCGCCAGGATCGTGGAGGCAGCGCACTTGTCCGTGACACACCTGCCCATTTTGAACGGCTCCGTTAATCCATGCATCGACGTTGTGAAGCATGCATTCCGGCGAGTGGAAGGAATTTGAACCCCTTCTGTAAATTAAACCATGTTCTTTAATAAAAGTCATATTAATACCTCTTTCGATATCCTTTCTTTGTTCCCCTCTACACCTGCACTCATCGTCCTCCAGCGGTCGCAGTTAACATTTTTGAACACAAGTTCCTATGTAAATCTTGTTCCACATTATATGACAGACCAGCATGTTAAGTTTGTACACGACCTTTTGAGACACCATGTATATACACTATATTGCCATTAATGACCGGCAACTTTCAATTTTAGACATTTTGTCGAATATTTAGAAATTTACTTGACAGATTCTTCTGGAAGTTCAGGATTGAAAAGAACAGGTTTGACCTCATATTTAGCATGTTGATTTGGTAAGGGGGACAAGGGGGCCAAAAAAAATAAAAAAAAAAAACAATACTTGGGATCACCCTGTAAAATAAAATGCACGAAATGATCTACCGCTACCGAATATAAATAAACAGACATTGTGCAATATGTGTATTCTTTTCTGTAAGAATAGCGCATATATTAATAGAGATATAGCGATTTATTTTTAAAAAAATTAAAAAATTCTTGCATGTTTTTGCTTATAACATGCAGGGTTTTCAACCAAATTTAACGCCGGTTTCAGAATAATTGACAAAATATAGTAGAAACAATTGAGTGCAATTGGAATATAAATATATTAAATATTTTAAGAAATATGAGCAGTTGTATGAAATAATTTTTATCTGCCCATGCGCGAACGATAACAAGGATCCTTTTACATAATTTAATAGTCAACTCTATGGAGCAACTTATTAAAAAAATCTAGTCAAATATCATAAAAATTCAGAAAGATATTGGGGTTAGAGTGAGAAACTTTTTAGTTGTTCTCTAAAAGCAGCTGAATGATAAGGGATTTTCCACAAATTGTCATTTTTAATTTTTAATTTTTTTCAATTTTCATTTTTTATTGATGCTTTAATTCTTCTTGGATAACCACCAGAACGAGCCTATACCATGATCAAAAGAAGTATCAAAATCGAAGCATTTTTTCCAAATCTACTCGTTGATACTCTCACTAAATACTAACTTTTTTCTGAAAGTCAGTGAATGAAAAATGACAATTTGTGTAAAGTCCCTTATCATTCAGCTGCTTTTAGAGAACAACTAAAAATTTGCTCACTTTAACGCCGATATCTTTCTGAATTTTTACGATATTTGACTAGATTTTTTTTTACTAAGTTGTTCCATAGACTTGACTATTAAATTAGGTAAAATGATCCTTGTTATCGTTCGCGCATGCGCAGATAAAAATCATTTCATACAGCTGCTCATATTTCCTAAAATATTTAATATATTTAAATTCCAATTACACTACATTGTTTCTACTATATATTGTCAATTATTCTGAAACCGGCGTTAAATTTGGTTGAAAACCCTGCATGTTATAAGCAAAAACATGCAAGATGTTTTAATTTTTTTTTAAATAAATCGCTATATCTCTATTAATATACGCGCTATTCTTACAGAAAAGAATACACATATTGCACAATGTCTGTTTATTTATATTCGGTAGCGGTAGATCATTTCGTGCATTTTATTTTGCAGGGTGATCCCAAGTATTATTTTTGTTCTTTGATTTTTTGTTGGCCCCCTAATTGGCCCCATTAACAATTCGACATTGCTAAATATGAGGTCATACCTATTCTTTTTAATCCTGAAATTCCAGAAGAATCTGTCAAGTATATTTCTAAATATTGGACAAAATGTCTAAAATTGAAAGTTGCCGGTCATTAATGGCAATATAGTGTATATATAACTTTTTTATGGACATGACAACTTCCGTAATTCTGCATAAATCTCTGCCAAACTGATACATAAAATAAAGGGGCATAAAATCTCGGTCAAGTTCGTTAATGGGCAAAATCGGACGAAGGGTATGGAAATAGGGAGGAGTTATGTGAAAACTGAAAAAACCCCATAACTTCTTAATTTTTGTACATATCAAATCAGTTTAAAATTTTTATTACTTTTAAAAATAGGGCAGGAAATTTATGTATCACATATGTTTGATAAAATTAAAAATGGGCTCAGCTCAAGAGGCGCAAAAAAAAAAAAAAAAAAAAAAAAAAAACATGGTTTTAGGGAGAAAAAATTCATAACTTCGTCAATTCTCAAGATATCAAATCCAATTAAATTTATTATAAATTTTCTTAATATTATCTACAACTTTTATATTGACAAGTTTTTGATTGGACCAATTCGTACCGCAAAAAAAAGTTAAAAACGAAAACGAAAAGGGAGAGTTGAAGAAGAAAAAAATCCATAACTTCGTCAATTCACAAGATATAAAATCCGCATGAATTTATTGTATATCTTCTTAATATTATATACAACTTTTATATTGACAAGGTTTTGATAGGAACAATTCTTACAGCGAAAATAAATTACAAATACATAGCGGTTAAAGAAAAAAATCATCGTATTACGGTTGTTTTCAAATCTAAACTGCTTATTTTCTGACTTATTTTTAAATTCATTTTTGCTCTCAAACGCATCCAATTTGTAAGTTCTCTTATTGAGAAGCTATATAATGTGCTGTAATGGTTGATTTGTTTATAGAGGCAGAATATATTTCAAAAAATGATGTCAAAGTTGGCATTTTGAACCGAATTTCTCGAAGCGATTGTGTTGGAAACGAAAAATACGGTTCTACTGAAACTTGTTTATATATCAAGTTTTAATTAATAGAAAGAAAAATAAAAACACAGGACGCTTATAAAATCTCTTCAAAAATCGTGTCAGTAATTTTCATATTTTTTCTTTTTAAAAATAAATCTGAAAACATGGCAGACAATTTTGAGTTGTTGAGTATGGAAAAGTATTTTTTGAATACCGGCTTCACATGATTCTGATAAAGGCAGCTCTTATAAAAGAATTAAATAAAAACTCGTCAAAATCGATCAGATAAAATTGTTAAACTGGGTTTATCTCGAATCATGATTTAGTTTCTGTTGTTGAAATTAGCACTTAACATCGAAATCTACCTGCGCCTGTAGGCCGTGCCGACAGAGATTTTTATACTTCAAAAGTGCACATTTGCCTTGAACACTTAATTATTTTAAATATATACTGTGGTGTGTTGAAATTTTAAAGAATTATCAGGATCAAATGGACTCTTTATAATTAAGTCAGGTAAAATTATTTTCAAATATGGATTTCTAAACAAGCTGCTTTTGAAAACATTTTTGTTTTGAGCACATGTGTGTGAGAGCTTAACTCATCGCATAGGAAAAATATATTTTAGTGAATTTGAAGTTTTTTTCTAATATCAAATACCGATATTGGATAAAATAGGCACAGATGAGCATAGCAGTTTTATAATAAATGACAAAATTGTGTTAATCTAACATTTATACTAGGCAATTTTAAGAAAACGTGAGTGTTGATGAAATAATTTTGATATATCAATTAATCTAGAGTTATCCGGGCAAATGAGCTCTCAACGGAGTCCAGTTACACAGAAATCCACATAATTTCGGAAATAATAAACAAAATATTCATGTTGTTAATTAAAAATAACAGTAAAAATACTTGTTTAATAAAAACTTGAGGTCAATATACTGAGCATCTATTAGGCATAACATTAAAAAGGTTCCTTTTACTACGAAAAATATAAACGTAAATACTATTCAGTGATCTCAAATTTCGAATGCTCCCTTAACGGATACGAGAATGAATTTATTTTTAATTATTTTTTTAACCTTGGTTACACAGTACATGCATACATATTCAGATGTTAATGCTAATAATTTATGTTATGCTATAGCTGCTGTTAAGAATTTATTGTTTTGCAGCAGGTCGTAAGTACTGATATAAAATTATCGAAATATGAACTTGAAAGATTTCAATTAAACGTACATTTTAGCGTTAGTTTTTATAGAAACTTTAAGAAAATTACTATATATTTAGGGAAGTACTATACATAACTATTCACTGCTATACGGACGCTATACGTGCAATTTGCATTTAAAAAAATTCTTTTCCTCTTAAAAGCAATGATTTATATCCTTATATCGATCTAGATGGTTGAGGATCCTGATGATTGGAGTTCGAATAATTGGAGTTTTATTGCGTGTATTTAATAATAAAAAGGCCTTTGTCCATAAATAATGTAGTACTGCGACGATAGTCCCTACAGCTTGCGTTACAATACGCATTATCTATTTTATACAATAGCACAGAATTGAAAAACGATAAAATTTCTAAAAAATATTGCACCGGATGTAAAATAATTATATCTTTATGACCACACATTCATATCTGTAATTAAATTTCTTGAACAAAGCAAATAAGCAAATAGTGCTCTTCACTTACGCATAATAAATTTTACGACAAGACATTTTCGAAATTCAGTGTCTAGATCTATAAAAATGTTGTAATTTAATATGATATCATAATTTTATATTAGTACAATTCCCCTTTTATTTTAATTTACATCTTAAAAGTAGCTTTTCATTTAATTTAACACATTAATTTTATTCAAAACGGTGTAAATTTTATTGCTACCAACGTTTAAAATAACTACATTTCTTTTAAATACGTTCCTTCTTTGTTGCTTTGTAATATGTATTTGTATTACTTCACTTCATCCGGCAGCACGTCAAGATATATAAAAAATATAATAAGAAAAAATTTTAATGAGTTACATTGTTCAACAGTCAATAAAGCAATGCCCAATTCTTTATTTGGTTAGCATCAGAAGCCAGCTTTCCAGACACCCTTAGTAACGAAATTTTCCAGATGTTAAAATGTGATTGCATTTACTTTTTTTTCGCTTGCAATTTCGAAAGTACTAATGAAATGCAATCTCTCATAAGTATTTTTACAGACCTATGCAATAATTTATGATCAGTTTAAATGTTTCACTCTTGCGCTGTCCATGAAACCTTGATTCTTTCCAGAAGCTCCATATTACATCTACGTGACATGTGCTTAAAAAAATCCTTTCTCCTCCCTACATTAATTCAGCATTATGGCGATAAAAGAAACAAAATAGCGCCGATCATGCTAACGCTTTTTTCAGGGAAATGTGTACCAAGTGGCAACTAATTGGCGAAACTATTGTCGATACTGTTCTCACTGAAGACAAATCTGGTTAGTGTAACTCGCTCGCTTATTTTCTGAACCATCTGTACTGCATTTCTATGGTGCCCTTATCTTGACTTACTAATTTGGAACTTAAATAAATCTCCATTAAAAAAGTAACATAAGATCTTCTGTCCTTTCACGGCCTACACAGTGAAAAGTAACTGCTATTCATTCTACTTAACTCGAATCTAAGACAATACCATAGGGAAAGAATCAAATTCATTCTTTCATATCGAGTATGCATTAAAAGTTGATAGCGTACTTTTAATAAATACACACCCGCTAGCACACAGATACACACGCATATGTATATATCACAGTATTCACTGACATGTAATGTGCAGTTTTTTTTTGGAAAAATTATATCGTACAAAAAAATTAGCTGCGCACATAACATAAAATATACATAACATACACATAATGCTCACTCATGGTCAGCCACGTGGTTGCTGGATACAACATATAGATATTTTGATATAATTCTACGAATATAGAAGTAGTTGAACATAAAAGAAGTTATGTAATTGAATTTTACCTGACTTGCTTTAGCAATTATTCTGTATCTTGTTTCTCTGATGATAAATATTTTCACAACAGTTTACCGAAAAAAGTATACATGCTGAAACAATAATTTTATAACATTTAAGAATGATACAGTGACTGCATACGATAATTAAGATAACTTGTGTCGGGATTCCTGCAATTTTTTTAACCGGAATTTCTACATTTTCAATACCTTAATGCAAAATATAAACGATTGCGCAACAGATAACTGAATCGGGTGGGAACACACATTTCAAACAAAACTGGTCTACAATTCGAATGGATTTGACGCTATTAATTTTTGGTTGTTAGTTGGATTCAGGTTGCGTTTTGACTCTTTCAGGTCGGGTAAGAATCGACCCTATACTTAAAGAAAAATAGTCCTGTTTATTTTGAAATAATAAAACTGCATATTTCATTAATAATGAGCGTATATATGTACAAAATATATTACATATATGTATTACATGTACTATACATTATACAAAACGACAAAATTGATGTTAAAGATATAATATTGTAGACTACTCATTCATAAATCTATTAAAATATTGATTAAATGCCTTCCACTCCTTGTTCAGATTTAAATATTTCTTTATGTTTGGATCCGTCTCGGGATAAATATGTTTAAATATTTTTTAATTAATTTTTCAACTACATTTCAGCAGTGACATTTCAGCACATACATTTCTACATTTCAGCATGTTTAAATATTTTTTGTTGAGTCCCAGTTGGTTTGACTTTAAGTGGAAATTTTGGGTTCAGATCGGCTATATTTCGAGCAGTGCAGGACCGTAGTGCAAACTATACATGAATAGATATGGCAAAAAAAGTTACTCTTTATAAGACCTTTTCGCAGAGATTACAAATTTTAATTAGTTAGCAGCACAGGTAATTTTATTAAGAAGTTATTTTTTTGTTTTGGAAAAACAATGTCCATTCCTTTATGAATTTCTTAAAAAAAAAAAAAAATGTAGTTTGGAATCTTATAATAGAGCTAATCTTATGATATTCTGAAAAGAAGAAAATAGAAATTCCACTTTACCTGCGTCGTATTTAATATTGTGAGCCTCATTATTTTAATAAAGATTATGCATTTCGAAAATCTATTTAATCTTCGAAAAAAAATTGTATTTTTAATGATTTTCGTTCATTTGTATTTGAATTTAGGAACACTCTTATTAAAGATTCATTTAGGGAAATTTTATTAATGTAATTTTAAAGGCATATTTTTATTTCCTCATTTTCATTCTACATTTAATTGAAAATCGAATTATGTATTGTAATAAATTATTTGAAAAACAAAGGGAAGAAAAATATATTTATGTATTTTTTTTTATTATTATTATTTACTTACATTTAATGATTGTTCTTTTTTAAAGTCTTATCTGCACTGTAAAAAAAATCTGTAATGTTACTAAAATATTTCTAGGAAACTGAGATTCCAGGAACTTTTTATGTAACGGCAACAGCAAAAATTTCTGTAACAGCATCTGTTACAGGAATTTTTCTTGTTGCCGTTACATAAAAAGTTCCTGGAATCCCAGTTTCCTAGAAAAAATTTAGTAACTTTACAATTTTTTTTTTACAGTGTGATGAGAAATTTGGATTTATTTTCTATATAAAATAGGAGTATTTAGGAGTTCATTAGGAGTATAACAGTAAATTATTAAAATAATAAATTAAATTAAAAAAAATATTCGTAATTAGTATAGGCTTTATAAATTGTAATTACAATAAACTTAATCTAAAACTATATGCTTATTAATTTGATCTTCAAAGTACTCCTTATACTGCCAGGCTACGCAGAGGTGGTTTGATTTTGCACATACATTAATTTAAAAAACAAACAGAATTTAAAATTCAGAATATTTGAATAGATATTCTAAAAGTTATCCTCTATAAAAGTTAACTGATATAGCCTAAATGTTAACACGTCTCTACTAGTGACATTTCAATTTCATTAAAGATACAAAGTAGATGACCTGTTTGGTAGACTATTTCAATATATCTACCTATCTTGGAACAAACGACACTTGTCATGGTATGCTTTTTTATGTATTTGTGCTATGTTTCAATGCGAAAATAGCAATGAGAAAAAGTAAAAACAATATATAGTTTTTAAATATGTCACTTCTTTACCTATGGATTTTTAAAACATGATTTTAGCAAAGAAATTTCTTTTATATTTATTCATTAAAGGGAAGAGTTTCCCTTCAACAGGTCAAAAATGCTAGAAAATTGATTCAATTTCCATACATTTTCACAAACTAACTAATAAAGCAAATTCAATGATTTTTTTTAATTGTTAAGTATAGTTTAGTTGTTACAATAAACAAAGCAGATTGATGAAAAACATCTAAATAAATTAGGAAAACTTAATTAAGTAACCTACTATTTTTTTGATTTCGTAATTGCCATATATCATCACTGCGCGCATGATTTCTCAAAAACTAGTAAAGATAATGGGTTGAAATTTTTGGAGTGCATTAATATTACACTTCTGCATAAAATGAATTAAAATCTCAGAATTATCTTAAATAATAAAAATTTTATTACAAAAAGTATGGAAAAAATTTTACAGATTTTCTTTTTTTTAATTTTTATTATTAATTATAAATATTATTATAATTAATAATAAAAATTATATAAATTTTAGTTCATTATGTTAAGCGAAGTATTATCTTTAAATTAACATATATTTAAAGTTAATAAATTAAAATGAACACGAAATATCATGCGCGCAGTGATATATAGTAATTATGAAAACAAAAAACAGTATGTTACCTAATTAAGTTTTCCAAATTAATTTAAATATTTTTCATCAATCTGTTTTGTTTATTGTAACAAGTAAAGTTATAATTAACAATCCAAAAAATGTCATTGAATTTGCTTTCTTAGTTCGTTTGTGAAAAGGCATGGAAATTGAATCAGTTTTCTAGCATTTTTGACCCGTTGCAGGGGAACTGTCTCCTTAAAATAGCATACTTATTAATGCTAAAAGCGATTACAGAACATAATAAATAAGATCTATTTGCTTTTTAATAAATAAAATTCGTACAGTCAATATCGATGGCATCTGCACGGGGTACAGATGATGAAAAGTATTTCTCAGTGTTGCCAGTTTGGAGACTTGTTTGTCCCCAGATTGTTGATTGTCACGGCTTTTTTTAAATAGAAATATTCGCCTTATTTAAAAATGGTTTAAAAATTCTGAAAAATAAGCGAATTATACTATTTTTAAAAAGTGGTGGCAGTCATATAATCTAAATTAAAAAAGTCCCCAATCTGGCAAGACTGGTATTTCTGTATACAATTTGGACTATGTACATGGTCATGAAATAGGACGAGATAGCAGATAACACGCCTATATCTAATAAATTATAATAGTGTATGCAACATCATAAATTATTTCAGACAAATGTAATGATATTTTATATTATTTCTTTTGCATAACTCTATTCCTTATTTCAGTTTTTTTCTGATACAATCCTACATTTACTTTAATTTATTTATGATAATAATCATAAAAGCAAAATGACTCATAAAATTTTCAAAAACACATTCGTATTTGAAACATACGATGGTAATTTATGATACACATGTATTTTCTACTGCCTCAAAAACATTATTTTATTCTTACTAAAACGCAAAAATTTGTATATTTCTTTGTATAAGTAAGTTACAGTGACAATCCTTTTAGAATGAAATGCCTAAACTCATTATCTTCTATAAAGAAATCCTGGAATAGCCTTAGAGATATCACGTCATTTCTACAGATATTTGAATTTCATTAAAAACAAAGTATACTTGTAGCGGTATTTCTTTTATGTTTTATGTTATTATACTTTCATTCAATGCTGTAATATCAATAAGAAATTTTGGAAAAAAAAAAAATATATATATATATATATATATGTGTGTGTATTGAGTTTAAATCGTGCATTTCGTCGACTACGTGTTTGTTTTCATCTCATTTTATAACATAATATTCATAACAGATTTTTTTCATGTAAATTACTTTTATTTTAAAATAATGAATTTTTTTATTTAAGATAATAACACAGGCCTAGAAACATTTTTTCTGATAAGTTTAGCTGTTTTTAATGTAGTATTCGACACCGAATTTGAAAATCAAGATGTTGAAGCATACAATGTTTTACAAATTTACCTTTCATTTATTTATGAGATTTTACAATCAACATGTTGTAATCGCATCTCTTTTTTAAGAATAAATTACAAAACATTTTTAAAAGAAGAAAATTTGTTATTCCTCAAGTTTAAATGCATGTAGTGTTACACATTCCTCTAGAAATATTTTTGTACTTTTTTTGTGTAAAACATGAAAATCAGTTCAGGATAGACCATGAGCACTGGTATTTTTATAAAATTGTCTAAAGTTAAAAATAAGCATTCAAATTATATATCTAATTTGTATAGAGAGAATCTGAGAACCACTATGGGTATTTTTTTTTGTTGTTGTTTTTGCGCTTGTGATGTTAATTGTAATACGTTTGAATAAAGAAAGAGTTTACGCTCCCAAATCTTCCTCAACTTTACTACATGTTTCACTCAATTCGCAAATTTCTGACATTTTTTTACCAGTAAATCTAGAAGTCTGGCAAGCTCTTGATTCAGATAATACAGCTGTGACAAATTTCATTGTATTATAGGCAGTAATGCTTCTATTCAATCAATCTGAACAGTCTGATTTAATCAGCGAATTGGTACAGTCCAAAATATTTTCTGAAGAGATTCGAGATTAAAAATAGACACATATGAAAAAAGGAAATCCAATTATGTTTACATAACGAGGGGACAGGTGTTTATGTTTACTTTGTACCGCATATTAATTACAAATAATGGAAGTATTGAAATAGATTGCAGTGCAAGTTTCACGGTAAATAAATATCCTAGGAATGGAGATTAATTATGGACTATAATAAAAAAATAAAGTCTTACAACTATTTTTACGTAATGTGAAGAAACAGACCTCTGTATCTATCGCACTAGAGTCAGTGAAACATATGGTTTTCTATTATTGCTTTATATGTATTCGTAAAATCTTTACACACACACACACAAAAAAAACAAAAAAAAAAAACAAAAAAAAAAAACAACTCAGCTTTATTTTCAAAAGAAAAACAGCGTACATGCCTTTTGACTAAGAAAAACAAATTTATTTATTTATATTTTAATTAGTTATTATGAATACGTATATACAGGATGTTGTCAAATTCGCCCGATGAACTCAGAGGGGTGACATTAGGCATCAGCAGGATGATAAATGAACATAGGCGTCGCAAATACGTACTTAACAAAGAAAACCTGGTGTTTTGCTCCAATTCAATTTGAGTTGAGGGTAATATCTTCCAAAAAACTTATGAATAATTTTCTTAATAGGCATTCTCACATTTGTTGTGAGTGTGATGATAAAAATATTGGTAGAAGTTTGCATTATACGCGCCAGCAGTATGCACTTGACACTTCATATTTTGGACTGCGATTACCAACACATGCTGTAGCATCGATAGATTGAGCAACTTTTCTTTATGTTAAAACAGGGAACGCCCATTCGTTAATCTTGTGAAAATTAGAGCAATTTTTCATAAATACTTGCAATTATTTCATTATAAAAAATATCTATATAATAAAAGCCAGTGTAACGCTGGGCGGGGCGAATCCATCAATCTTACCAGTGTCCCAGGAAGAGACTCAAGGGGAAAAGGATCCATTCTCTCATTGGTTGACAAGAAACAAGAATCCCGCGATTACTTCTCAAGGTTACAAGTCCTGATAATTGAGCAGTGTTAGATACTTCTTCTTAACAAATCAGTGCAAAGCACATCGCATTACACCACCAAAATAAATCGTCAAGTGTCACTTAAGATTATTTCAAGGATTAAGTTGCAATCATATTAAATTTTCTTTGCGACATGTAAGGAATTTTATTTTATTTCTCACATAAAGTGATTCACGGAAAACAATGATATGGTATTTTAAAAATATCCTTTTTTTCCTGAAAAAAAAACGTATCCCATATTTTAAAAGTAAAAAATTAATATTTATACGAAAAGTAAAATTAATAATTTTTGATTTATAGCTTTGCATCAGGAGGACAGAAGCTTAGGGGATTAGACGGTTGGGATTCAACCCGAGATACTTATTTATTAATCAATATACATATTTTTAAAAATTTGGAGGGGGGAGGGGAGGAAAGGGGGGGGGGGTAAACGATAAAATACAATTTCAAAGTGTTATTTAAAAAATAGTATTATTTCAATAGTTGCAGCAGACTGTTTTAATTACACACTTTTATTGCATATTTATTAATTTTTTTGTTTTACTAGGAAATCTTAATTTTGTTATAGTACATTAGCCGGAAAACCTGGTTTACCCAGAAATATTGTAAATGCTAATTGAGTGTTTATTAGAACATAAACTAGCCGAATCTAAACTAGCCGAAACGAACTCATCTAAACGCTTCCATATTGTCAATTATTTTTTTATCAGTTTTTCAAATTTTAAGTGAAAAACACATTTTTTACCCACCGTCCTAGGACGGGCATTTACACTAGTATTTAAGATAAAAATTGATGTAACCAATTAAATATCACTGTGTTAGACTCTCGTAATATATATATCTAATTGGTAACAAAAAGCATTTTTCAAAAATATATATTCTAAAAACACACTCAAAATATATATTAAACATTTAATTGCTAAAAAGGACGTCAAACGTTAATAAAATACATTAAAAGATCTTAATAATTTGACATGTTTCGATTGAATTTACTCAATCATCATCAGAAAAACAAATAAACACAAAGATGGAAAATAACAATAAACTATTACAAATGAAATTTAAAAATAAATAAATAAAAATCACGCGCGTAATATTTTAACAAGTTTCACGTTGCCCTATTTTATTTTCAAATTATCTAACAATTCAATCCAAATATTTGGGATTTGAAATGACAAGGAATCATTGCAGACCATTGAGTTTCTGACGTAAATTTCAATAGATTCTCTAATAAAAAGTTGCAAATAAAAATCTGACCTATAAATTAATCTACTTTCATTAAACAAAATATTTATGATTTCTATTTTATTTAGCCTAGATAATGCGGTTTTACCTCTATTAAATTTTATGTCTGCAATGTGCTCTTTACATCTCACTTGGAATTTTCTCTGAGTCATGCCAATATAATAATTTCTATAACCACCTTCTTTAAGAAAAGGAATGATATAAACACCGGAAAGGTCAAATTTATCAATAGGGTCAATTCTAGTGGTTAATTTAGGAGGGGGTCTAGCAATTAAATTTACATCAAACTTTTTAAGTTGAGTTTTAGCGGATTCGAAGAAATTTGGATAATAATTTATAACCACCTATAACGATTATCTCGTTATATATGTTCACATTCCATCCCCCCCCACCAGTTTCAATTAAAATTCTGTTTAATAACTTATTTATTTTAGTGCACTATAGTCAGACAGTGCAGCCACTAAATTAAATTCAACATTTAAAAACTAAATCGATTGTATTAACAACCTTTCACATTTAAATTAAATTATTCTAAGTACTCATCTCTTTAATAAAATAAAATCAGTGAATCACTCTCCATTTTCACTTTCTGATTCTTTCACACATACGATTTAGCCTTGTACAAAATTCGTTACGGCTGTCTGTTAGTTTCAAAAGCATTTTAACTTCGGTTATTTCCTTATTTGGGCATGAATATAACTCATCATTTAAAATCGCTTTACATGCAATCTATTTATTAGAATTATCTTCGCTTCACACCCTTTTGTTCAGATGTATGGCAATTCTGCATTTTTGTGGTAAAGCGGTTCATCTTTGATCTAACATCTGGTCTAGAAAAATACATTCTCATGCTTCTTAGCCTAACGACTTCGGTCTGTTACTATGCCCTTTCCAGATAACATTTTTTATTTTTTTTAACCGCAGCTGTATCGATGTACACATTAGTCTGCGGCTATTATGACTCAGGAATGTATGCAGCCCACAATCTGCCCTCCCCCCCTACACAATTAATATGGTAGAAGCCTACCGTATGTTTTTGGCGAACATACCAGCCAATGCTTCTATTAGCCTCTTGTGCATGGCGCAAAAATACTTTGAGATTGGCGATATTGTTGTCCGCCAAGCAAGAGAGTTGTAACTGTATATTCGACATTCCTGCTCTATCTCTAGCCTCGTGATGATGTCTTAGAAGAGGCTCCTCATTGCTTCCCCCCTGTACCTCTCCCTTTGACTTTCATCATGAAAATAAAATAAGTCTTCGTTTACCCGAATTGGAGTTTTTTTAATAGGACCTGGTGTAAAAAAAATCTCTTGTCAACACAACAAACGGACATCTCTTTTACTAGCAAAAAAGTCTTCATACCACCCTTTTCATGTTATTTTCTCTGTCGGTTTTATTCTCAAAAACTGCATAGCTCCTTTTGTTAATAAACTTTTTAATTAATTTATTAACTATTTTAACATGATATCCGTTGTTAATAGCTATTGTTTTAATTTTATCTAATTCATCATTTAAATATTCAGGGGAACAAATTCTAAAAGCTCTGTTAATAAGGAATCTAAAGGTTGATAATTTATAAGAATATGGAGTGCAAGCATCAAAAGGTATAACATTTAAGTTAGTTATTGGCTTACGATATATTGAACGAATTAGTTTATTATTTTCTCTTTTTAATTCAACATCTAAAAAGGGTAATTTCTTATCGGTTTCAAGTTCAAAAGTAAATTTAATCTTATTATCTAAATCATTTAACTGTTGAATAAAAACTAACAATTTATCAACTTCTCCTTGCCAAACAATAAAAATATCATCTACATAACGTAGCCATACTAAAGGTAATAATATAAAAGTACTGAAAATTTTTGATTCAAGAGGGCGTAATTTGAATTCTGCTAGGAGGCCTGAAATTGGAGATCCCATTGGGGCACCGTCTGATTGTTGATAAATTATATTGTTAAAAATAAAATAATTACTATTAATTATTAGGTTTAGGCCACTTTTTATAGTGTTTTTCATTGGTATGTCAAAATCTTCTCTATTGTCAATGAACTGTTCGATGGTTTGAGCTACTTCTGAAGTATCTATGGATGGATATAATGACACAATGATTCCATAGATACTTCAGAAGTAGCTCAAACATAGAAAACATAAATATTTTGTTTAATGAAAGTAGATTAATTTATAGGTCAGATTTTTATTTGCAACTTTTTATTAGAGAATCTATTGAAATTTACGTCAGAAACTCAATGGTCTGCAATGATTCCTTGTAATTTCAAATCCCAAATATTTGGATTGAATTGTTAGATAATTTGAAAATAAAACAGGGCAACGTGAAACTTGTTAAAATATTACGCGCGTGATTTTTATTTATTTATTTTTAAATTTCATTTGTAATAGTTTATTGTCATTTTCCATCTTTGTGTTTATTTGTTTTTCTGATGATGATTGAGTAAATTCAATCGAAACATGTCAAACTATTAAGATCCTTTAATGTATTTTATTAACTTTTGACGTCCTTTTTAGCAATTAAATGTTTAATATATATTTTGAGTGTGTTTTTAGAATATATATTTTTGAAATATTTTTAATGGACGTATAAGAGAACTTCTGTTTATAATTTAATAAAAAGCATTTTGTTTGTTTATATATTAAATCAAAATTTTGTTACTCTTGTGACACTCTGGTCAGAAGAGTAACAAAAAATTTGATTTATTATATAGACAAGCAAAATGCTTTTTATTCCAAATTAGATATATATTAAATGAGTGGAGCACAGTAGTATTTCACTGGTTATATCACTTTTTATCTAAATTACATTTTACAATAAAATAATTTGAAGTATTTGTAAAAAACCGCTCGAATGGTCACAAGAGTAACTGTGGACGTTCCTAACATTTCACACAAAAACATGGTACATGCCGTTGCATTTTCATTGTGATGTTTTTTCTTTCTCTAAATTATTACCGTCCATAGAATCTGAGTTAGGATGAAACTCCCTTTATTTGTGACTAAATAAGTTGTTTGCTACTCCGTGTTCTGATGCAATTTTTTTTGTCCTTGATGCTTACTCTCACCCCTTTGAAATTGTCGGTCGAATTCACCAACACCAAAAAAATATGAAAAAATATGTATATTTTTTCAAATAAATTGTCCTACTTTATTTAATTGCCATTATTAGGTTTAACAGTATTTTTACTTCAATGTAACACATATAGACTTGCATTGTATAAAATCTGTTCATGGCACAAAATAAGTCATTTTTTTAATAAGCATTTCAAAACTGTATAGAATCAGTATAAATGTTATATATATATATATATAACCATTAATTAAACATTACCGACCATCATCAAATATATATATATATATATGAATTAATCATGTAAGTTTTGTAATCCTGTTTATTCTCGAAATTTTAAAACTTTGATTTAGGAACATTCTAACATCTTCATAATTTAAAGTTATAGAAAACGTTATGATAAGTTAACAACCTAAACAACGTACTACTTATTTATTTTATTCTTATCTCGAACACTTCATTTTTTAATGGAAGAACGTCCATCTCATAGAAAATGTACAGCGAAAATCTTTTCATTGCATATGCCTAAATTGTTTGCCATCTAGGAAAGAATGTTCAATAGCCTTCAACGTGTCAAATCAATGCTTGTGACAGACGTCTTTCATTAATGATAACCGATATCTTTTGTGCTTAAGTAATGTAACAGTATATATGCATCTCTGAAAAGATACAAAATACGTGTAATAAGAATTTGCTTTTATTATTCGAACTTAACAGAGAACTTCATTGTAAAGATTTAAACACATAACTGATTTTATTTCAAACTATTCTTTCTCTTATGTAATAAGAAAATTACATTCACAGTCCTTACAGAATAATATTCCGAAAGTGATATGCCTTCTGTAAAAGAATGCTCGATAGTCGCTGGATTGTCATTCTATTCTCGGAAAAATGTGACTTTCATTAACGATGAAACATATTTTACGTGCTGAGCAAATGTAATAGTATTTATTCATCTAAGACACGTGTGATAATATTTTGATGCTTTTAGTACAATTAAATAGTAAAAATGAGAAGGTTTATTTTTTTAAGGAGTCTTGTACCTTTTAAACTCGACGAAATATAACGAAAAAATTCAAAGTTTGCATTAGTCTATCTTCAAAATCTTTTTTATGCATAAACATGAAATTTTGAAATTGATTAAACAGATTATGCTTTGTAATATGCTACCATTAGAAATTTATTAGCCTTTTACAGAATTTTCGTATTGTTGAAATCAAAATAGCTCTTATTTTACCCCATGAGTCATTGCGCGCATGATATCTTGAGAAAGTATGTATGGATTGTCATGAAATTTGGTAAAGATACTAAACATATATATGTGTTTAAAATGAACTACTCATAGGCCAAAATTATTTGATGAACTATATAAAAAAATTATTTTTTTATAATATATACATATATTTAATGAATAAAAATAGTCATAACTCCTAGAAAACAGGAATTCTGCTTTTTCAGAATTTAGTCTTGCCCCTGATGAAAAAAAATGTATATATAAATACTACAAAAGATATTTCAATTTTAAGACTTAAAGCACACACTTTTATTTTATGTAAAATGACGTTATTCGCATCAGCTTAAGAATTCCATATTTACGATCAAATCTTAAACATCTGCAGTAAAGCATGCATAGTATGTCACTATCACAAAATAATACACAAATGCAGCAAAAAGATGCCGTCATTAAAGAAACTCGACAATGGACCGGCTATCTAATGATTCATAAGCCTTCATTTGTTTGTAACATTAATATAGACGATTTCAGTCGTGACGTCAGAGATGACGTTTTGGTTGGAAACTGAATCCGAACAAACTGTTGCTATGTTGTATGTTCTATTTTGTTTATGTGTTGCAGCTATATCTTATATCTATATCTCACATCTAAGTTTTTTAATACTTGATATACACTGGTAACATTTTCCACAATTGATATTTAAAAAGAAACGACGGATAGCAACCGTTTGTTTGGAGTCAGTTTCCAACCAAAATGTCATAACGGACGTCACACTGAAAGTGTCTATTGATACTTAAAATTAAATATAGTTTAGCCCAATGTTTTATCAGAAATTATTCGTTTATATTTTTTCAAAACAGCAGGTACTTTAGTTACATTTTCTTTCTGTTGCTATGAGAAAATGGCAACAAAAAGATATAATTGCTATTTTTCACTCTTCGACTATTTTCCCTTTGCTTTCTATTTCTACATAAATCGAGTACTTGGGTTGCCAAAATTAAACAAATGGTACTAAAAACAACGATAAAATTAATATTTCAAAAATAAATGGAGATGCTCTTTTCAAACAAATTGTATTTAAAAGCAATTTTTTGACGCAAATAAGCTAAGAAATATTACCATTGTAAATACTTAAAAGTAGTTCATTTTAAACACACGCATTTGTTTACCAAATTTCATGACAATCCATACATACTTTCTCACGATATCATGCTCGCAATGACATCTGGAATAAAAAAAAAGAGCAATTTTCATTTCAACAATACACAGATTCTGTAAAATGCTAATAAATTTCTAATAATAGCATATTATATATCATAGTCTGTTTAATCAATATGCAAAATTTTATATTTATACATAAAACGGTTTTGAAGATAGACTAATTCAAACTTTGAAGTTTTTCGTTAACTTTCGACGCGTTTAAAAGGTACAAAACCCCTTAAATCTTATTTTGATTATTAAATTGGAATACTACAATGAAAAACCCTTTCAGTATAACATGGCGAAACTGATTACCTTCTACAAAAAAATGGTTCATATTCTTGAGGGTGTCGTGTATAACATTCGACTTACAATAGGGATAAACGATACCTTATTTATTTAAGTAATAAAACATTATATATCCATCTCAGAAACCAATGAGAATACAACAAATGAATTTTCCTTTACATTTTACGCGTTTGTATTCAATTTCAATACAGAAACAACAATCAGAATATTCGCAATATACTATATTTTATTTCAAATAGATGTCCATTGTTTATCTAGTCAGCTTTTGGCAGTAAATATTAAAGTTTGTTTACTGATTTGAAGCAAATTAAAACTGTATAGTATAAGTAAACAAGATACCTTCGCTTTGACTCTATTTCAGAAGCGCTCTTGTGGGTAGTGTTTGAAATACTTAGGTTTAGACAATAAGGTGCAGCTGTTAGAATATTTTGTTGACATTTAGTCGTTTCCTATATTTACAATGTTATTTTAAGACAATAAGGTGCAGCTGCTATTAGAATATCTTATTGGCATTTAGGCCTTTCATGTGTTTAACAGTTTAATTTAATTTATTTTGTTTATTAAATTTATAAAATGTTCTTAATTATTTTTAATTAACACACATATGATGTTACTGAACTTTTAAATTACTACTAGCTAACCTACTTGGTGTTGCCTGGGCCCATTGATTTTCCCAAAGGAATCGTGAATATTTAAAATCTCGATTCATATTAAAATTTAAAAAATATATTATCTGAAAATGAACCTTTGGTATGAATCCACGCTGCTTTAGAGAACATAAACCGGGCGGGCTGCGCAGTATGTTCCAAACAAATCTTTCAGAACGAAATCTTTTACTTCCGCAATCCAACGTCTTTTCCAAAGAAAGCTATATCTGAACGAAACTGTGTTATTCAATTTATTAGTAACTATCTTAGCGAAGGGAATGGGACTTAAATGAGACACAAACCACCCGGAGTTAAATTGGGTTGGGAGGGGAGATGTATAATACAAACCCAGTTAATGACTTAAAAGTCAAGGTTCGAAACGTCGTGTATATTTTAAATGTGTGCATTAAATTTTCATGTTGATTTTGTATCTATGTACGCTCATTATTATCTAGCGTGTTCTAATTAGACTATGATTTTTACAAAGCTCATAAAGCGTTTAACTTATTTTCGGAAGTTTCTCAAACTGCAAAGAAGAGTAAAACATGCAAGATAAAACAGACACGATTGCAGTTTTGTTTAGCAATCTGACATCCTAAGCAGACTATTGATATTGCAAATCCAATTCACCCATCATAAACTTTTATCACTGACTATCAACCATGTACACGAATCAATCATAAATTAACAATTTAAAAATGGCGCTATAATTTCTCCGATAATATTCCTTATAAAAAAAATTAGAGATTGAAAAGGAAAAAGTTAAACTTCTTTTTGGAGGTGTCTCTGTGATACCCTTCGGATCATTCGATCAGAATTTAAATATTTTTAAAATCATTGTACGCAATGAAGGAGGTCAGCTTGTGCACTTTTTACAGTTCATTAACACAAACACAGCGTACACTTAAACACAACACAAACTTAATTATAAGTAGTAATACACTTGACCTTTTTCCGGATCATATTAAATCGAAACAATAGCACTTCAGCCTTCGCTGGAATCATACTACGTTCTAAATGTTTTTTCCTCGGGACGGGACGATGAGACCGAAATCCCCATAGGGATTAGTCTTTTTTATTCAAATGAATTGCAACATCCTCCGGCCCCGATGAATACATTCATGAAACCTGATTTTTTTTTCATTATTTAAATCTACAAAATGATTACTAATCATGAATACATATATACTTCAAAAATTACGCTAGGTTAAACTCAATTAAATATAGAATCACAATTACACAATTTTACACAATTAAAATAACATTAAATGAATACTTATACTACAACTAAGAAATTAAAATAAGACAATAAATTATATAAGTAAACACCAAACCAATGATTGTTCAGTTTACTCATCTAGCTCCAGCGGGTAAATCATCTGGATTGCTCGTTTTATTTTACCGGTGGGAGTCTTGAGTGTGACGCTACGTATGCGTCCGTTACTACCTTCGTGAAATTCTAAAATCTTGGTCATCTTCCACATCTTCCTGGGCAAACGGTTTTCTCTTACTAAAATGCCATCTTCTATATTAGAAGATTTTACAGCATTTACAGGTTTAGAGAGTTTCGCACTTTTAAGTTGAATGAGATATTCTCACTTCCACCTATTCCAAAACCTATTCAATAAATTTTACGATATACATAACGTCTTAGCAGCAATTTTTTATTGCTTTTTAATGTTTGATCAACTTTAACAGCCATGGAGGGTAAAGAGGTCAACCTCTTTCCTGTAAGGAAATTGGCAGAAGTGAGAGGGAATGGATCACCAGATTTATTGTAAACATAAGTAAGGGGCCGTGAATTCATGACTGCTTCAATTTCAAGAAGAACTGTTTTGAGTTCTTCGTAACTAACTAACGCCTGACCCAAAACTTTTCTAAGGCCACCCTTTGTTATGCGAACCATTCTCTCCCAGTATCCAACCAACCAGGCTGCACGTTCCGCTATGTATTTCCAGACGATACCCCTTTCAGCAAAATAATTTTGCAAAGTTTCACTAGTCATATTGGAATACATAATTTTAAGTTCGCTCTGCATTTTTAAATGTCAAGTCATTGTCTGAATAAATAGTCTTGCACAGTCCTCGTTTGGAAACGAACCGTCTGGATGCTAACAGAAAATGTTCAGTACTAAGACTGGATACAACTTCTAGATAAATGGCACAGGTAAATAATGCAACATATACCTTGTTCCTGCCCTTTGTGTATAAAGGCCCTGCAAAATTGGTTCCTATGTTATCAAAAGCATTTTTAGAATAAAGTCTGTCCGCAGGCAACGGAACTACCATCTCATTGCCTGGTTTGATCCTGTAGCGCCTACAGATTAGACACATATTTAAGCAAGTTTTCACTGTTTGCCTGCCCTTGAGAATCCAGAATTTTTCACGAAGCTGAGTGAGAGTGTCCGATACACCAGCGTGGCACAAATTTTGGTGCCCTCTCATTATTAGTCATTCAGTGAATTTTGATTTCCCTAGAATAATTAATGGGTATCGTTCTGAAAATTGGAAGTTAGAATGTTGAAAACGTCCTCCCAAAAGTAAAAGTTTGTCAGGTGTAAAAGTGGGATTAAGACAATAAAGTCTCAAATCGGAACTTATCGTTGAATTTTTGAGGAGTTGAAAATACTTCTTTTCAAATTCCGTTTTTTTTGGACAAAGTGAATCCAGTAATTTTCCGCATCCGCAAGTTACTCTGCAAAGATGGAACCTGATATTCTACTAGATTTAACTTTGCAATTTTTAGTAAAACGAAGACTATAAGCAGTCACCCTTAATATTTTATTGAGGCTGCTAAACTTATCAAGATCAATTAAGGGTAAAATTCAATAAATCTGCTATTTCTTTCTTAATGAATGTTCTGCCCCCCCCCCCCCCCCCGTAAAGTAAATATCTTATTAACTTTCTCTCATTTAACCTTGTTTTTTACTAAAGCAGAAAACTTTTGCAAAAAGACAGCATTCGAATTTCTATCCATTATTTTTCTTTCTTTACATTGCAGACTATTTTGTGTTAGTGAATCATCACGCTTATTATTAGAAGAGGAGTGATTTAAGTTTTGAGACTCACATATTAACACATTGTGAGGTAATTTACAAATTCGACATACATTGTTTTTTTTTTCAAGAGTTTTTAATTAAGCGGCGTCGAGCAAGGCAGGGAAAGCAGCGCCCTTGTGTCATTAAGGTTCGCTTTCTCTCAGTGACATTTAAATGGCAATTTTCACTCGAATGGGATTTATTTGAGCAAAATATACATTTATTTCCTGCATTTGAGAGGAAGGCAGAAGTTCTAGGATTATATTTTTTTGGCTGATTATAATTTCTGGGTTTATTGAAATTAGTAGGATTGTAAGGATTATTACTCTCTTGCTTTCGTTTGAAATTTTCCGAACCACTACTCTGTTGATTTGATAGCAAAAGTGATGTTTCACGACAATGAATTTCTTTTCTCAAAAATTCCACCAGATCACTTATATCAAAAAGATTTTCGGCTTTCCGTTGTCGATTATATTGCAAATTTTTTTCATCGGGGATTTTTTGCAGTATTACAGGGCAAAGTAAATTACTATACGTTCCGGCGGCTACACCTAGCGATTGTAGTGATCTAACTTGTATCTCAATAGCGTCGTACATTTCTTTGGGCGCTTTTATATTAGAAATCGCTTTAACAGGTTCAATCAATAATAGTTTGTTCATATGCGAGCTAATAATCAGGTTTGAACTACCAAACCGGGTTTTGAGTAAATCATTGATAAATCATAGTTTTCATTAGTTAAAGCGAATCCCGACACAGCCGACAGAGCAGTCCCTTTTAAATAAGTTTTCATGTACGCGAGTCTCTATCTTACGTAGTGCTTTATTGTTATGGATCGCTACTTCAAAAGAATTTCAAAAATATAACCACTCACTACAATCGCCATTAAATACAGATATATTTAGTCGGGGTAATTTAAGAGTTTGATTTTCATTCCAAACAGACAGTCCTTCATCATGGCTTCGCCTTTCGGAATGGTGTTCTTTCTCCAAAGATTTTAAGAATTTATCTAATTTCGTTTTAAAGGTTATGCCGATTTCGCGATATTTATCGCTGGCTGTTATTTCTTTTTTTTTAGATCTTTGGTATCAATTTCAATTTCAACCGAATAATCTAATTCTTTTAACTCTTTAAGCTTTTCATCTAATTCGTTTTTTAAATCATACAGTTCTTCGATTTTATTTTCAACTAAGTAATTTTCATCGACCGAATTTTGTATCGTGTTTTATAATTTTGTGGTTAATTTTGTAAATGACTCCCTGACATTGGATCGTTTGGCTTTTACATTTTCTATATCCATAATTAAAATATTTACAATTTTCCCAATCAAAATCAAATAATTAAAGGGAGCTCAATCGAGTCGCTCTGACATCACTTAATAAAAACACCTAGAAGGTGCTAGCATCACGTCCTGGCGTCGCCATGTGATATCCTTGGCAACATTTGATCAGAATTTAAATATTTTTAGAATCATTCTACGCAATGAAGGAGATCCTCTTGTACACTTTTTACAGTTTATTAACACAAACACAGAGTACACTTAAACATAACACAAACTTAATTATAATTAGTAATACTTTTGTCGGATCATATTAAATCGAAACAATAGCACGTCAGCCTTCGCTGGAATCAAACTACGTTCTAAATGTTTTTCCCTCGGGTCGGGGCGATGAGATCGAAATTTCCATAGGGATTATTCCTTTTCCCCAAATGAGTTACCAACATTCTCAATGTGTTCGGAAGATTACCATATACAAGATACAACAGAGATGAGTGAAGGTTAAGTTAGCATAACGACATCCTAATCAGGAAAGGAAATATGTGAATTCCTTTTCTGAAGTTTCTCAAATTGCAATGACGATTAACTTATACAAGATACAACAGACACGATTGTAGCTTGGTTTACAAATTAGACATCCTAATGAGACTAGTCATAGGGGCTGTGCATATATAACGTTATCAACTTTTTGGTAATTTTGGACCCACCCTCCCTTCCGATATCATATGTTATCATCTCTTGATCCCCCCCCCCCTCATAATGATATTGTTATCGATGTCTAAAAATTCTTTGATTTTTTTAAATTTATTTCTTCTTTTGTTTGGAATTATATACAAAAATGGTTACATTTATTTTTCGTCACAATTTATTGATTCAAATGAAGATAATCCAATAAAATATCACTTTATATATGAAATAACTTTATATCAAATAATACTTAAAATAAATAGTTACTATTTAAAAGTATTTTATAATACCTTTCTGTTACATAATCCATTTAACAGTAATAATGTATTCTTGTACTTGCCCCTCACGGAAATTCTTATCAACAAAACAGGTAGACAACATTCTTTCTCTTTTATTTATTAGTAAACACAAGTTTTATTTCAGATATACTTCGCATATGGTTTCTCTAACAGCGATTATGTATGCATACACACATGAAGAAGGAGAAGAATGTCAGACGTTGGGGTATTATATATTTTGAAATTAAATAATCTTATAATCGGTGATTTTTAAAATAATTTTGTATTTTTATAAAAATTGATAACAGACTAAAAAAAAGATAACGTGCTATTTTCGTGTAAAGACCATGCTAGAAATAAAAAGAGAAAATTTTGGTTCGATTAATTATGATAGCGATATCAAAACACAAACAACCTCTTCCTAAAGATATCTTACGATATCATGTGCCACACCTCCTCTCTCCCCTAAAATGATGACGTTATATATGTACAGCCCCATATTGTTATTTCAATTCACGCACCAACAACATTTATTATTGACCATCAACCACGTACACGTATTTATCATAAATAAAAAAAAAAAAAAGTGATACTCTAATTCCGCCGAGAACGTCCCATTATAATAAATTTAGCGATTGAAAAGGAAAGAGGCGGACTTCTTTTCGAAGTTTCTCAAACCGCTCTGAAGTTTAATATGTATATCCAAGATACAACAGAGAGGATTTCAGCTTAAATTTGCAAACCAATATTCTAATCAGATTACTCACATTACTAAAGCAATTCATCCAGCGAAAACACTTATCATTGACTATCAACCAGGTACGAGTATTTATTATAAACTACCAAAGTAAAAATGATACTTTAATTTCACTGAGAACATTTCCTCATAACAAATTTAGAGATTGAAAAGGAAAATTTGTGATGCTGCAGGAACGACCTAGCATTTGACGTCATGGACTCACTGAAAACTAGATATTAATAAAGTAGATTTACGGTTGCTTAAAGAAAATTCTTCCTTAAAGTTATAATGCATGTAAAATATTATTAATCTTTGTTACGTACAACTAATGAAGTACGGATGACAATTTGCGATATCAACAAGAGCTATTGTTAATTTTCTTAATTTATTGTATGCAAATGTCTGGTATCTAGACACACGGCAGTGTGTCAGCCAAGTTCGCCTGACATAGCCGTGTGTTATTTACACGAACCATTTCGAGCTGTTTTCGTCAAATTTCGATGCTCTACTACTGAAAATCTATGAGACCTACGTACTTGTTATACGAAATGTGTAGTAAGGCCACCCTAATTACCTAAAATCGAAAATTTTATAAATAACGCATAATTAGTTTCCGAGATAATGACATTTGAAAATGTCTGATAATCGACAATTTTACCACTGACTGACTGACTCACTCACTCATCAAAAAGATCTCGTGTATCTACTGCAGCTACAGACTTCAAATTTCGTGCGAAGTTCGTTTACACTATAAAACTAAAGAAAAAATAAAAAAAAAATGAAAAAAGCGATGAATTACCCACCTGGGGGTGCCCATTTTTACTTTAACATAACGTCTATTAGGCGAAATTTTAATTTGCCTTAGGAGGGGACGCTGTTCTGTCGCCAAATACCGCCAAGTTTCTCGCAAACATGGCGATATCGCGCCAAATTTGACGACCATAATTAGTCGCCAAAAGTGACGCCACCTTGGCGATATCTCTAATATTTCGCCAAATTCCCATAGCCTCCCATTGTAAACCTACCGGGTGTCCCAAAAAGGACTGACTAATTTTAAAATTCAATAACTTCCAAACGGTGACAGATATTTAAAAAATTCTTGCAGGAGGGTTATGCATAAAGTCAAAAGTTTTATTACAGTGATTTCGATTTTAGTTCGAATTACAAACAATAGATGGCGCTGTAAGTAATATTCGCTAAATACAGGCTCGATTTTTGGTCCTTTATCTTGTTCCATGCAGAAAAAGGAGATGGAAATGTATTATCCGCGCCACGAAGTACCAAAAATCGAGCCTGAATTTAGCCTCTATTGATCGCAGCGCCATCTATTGTTTGTAATTCTAACTAAAATCGAAAATCACTGTAAAAAAACTTTTGACTTTATGCATAACCCTCCTGCAAGAATTTTTTTTTAATATATGTCACCGTTTGGAAGTTATTGAATTTTAAAATCAGTCATTCCTTTTTGGGACACCCGGTATATACTTATTGGGGGTTTATCTGATTTACTTGCTTACAGAAAATCAACAAATTGAAATATTTTAAAAATTGAGATATTTTAAACAATTCTTTCTAAGTGAGCTCCTAATTAGGTTGGAGGAGTGAAATTTTTCATACTGATAGCTGAACACCTCACATCAAATGACAAACCATAAAATTTTAAAAAAGTCGTACATTTAACCCTTTGCGCTCCCACATGTGTATTTTAAACAATTCTTTCTAAGTGAACCTCTAATTAGGTAGGAGGCGTGAAATTTTGCATACTTATAGCTGAACACCTCACATCAAACGACAAATCATAAAATTTTGAAAAAGTCGTACATTTAAACCTTTGCCCTCTCACATGTGCATTTTAAACAATTCTTTCTAAATGAGCCCTAATTAGGTAGGAGGCGTGAAATTTTGCATATTTGTAGCTGAACACCTCACACCAAACGACAAATCCTAAAATTTTCAAAAAGTCGGACATTTAACCCTTTGGGATCCCACATGTGTATTTTAAATATTCTTTTTAAGTGGCCCCCTAATTAGGTTGGAGGAGTGAAATTTTGCATACTTATAGCTGAACACCTCACATCAAATGACAAACCATAAAATTTTGAAAAAGTCGTACATTTAACCCTTTGGGCTTCCACATGCGTATTTTAAGCAATTCTTTCTAAGTGGCCCCCTATTTAGGTTGGAGATGTGAAATTTTGCATACGTATAGCTAAACACCTCCCATCAAATGACAAATCATAAAATTTTGAAAAAGTCGTACATTTAACCCTTTGGGCTTCCACATGCGTATTTTAAGCAATTCTTTATAAGTGAGATCCTATTTAGGTTGGAGGCGTGAAATTTTGCATACTTATAGCTGAACACCATCATGCGACAAATCATAAAATTTTGAAAAAGTCGTACATTTAACCCTTTGGTCTTCCACATGCGTATTTTAAGCAATTCTTTCTAACTGAACCCCTTATTAAAAGGCAGATTTTAAATTTTGCATACTTATAGCAGAACACCTGTGGCCAGGCGACAAATCATAAAATCTTGAAAGAGTCTTACGCTTAACCCTTTGAGGTACCACATATATACTTTAAGCAATTCTTTCTAAGGGAGCCCCTAATTAAGTTGGAGATATGACTTTTTGCATACGTATAGCTGAATACCTCAGACCACACGACAAATCATAAAATTTTCAAAAAGTCTTATATTATTTACTCCCCCGGGCTCTAACTTGTGTATTTTAAGCAATTTTTCTAACTTCCGCCCTTTTCACCGGGGTGCACTTTTCCAAATTTTGCCGACACCCCTTTGACCATTCTTTCATATTATGCACCATAGCCTTACATATTTTAGTTCCACTTTTAACCGCCAGGGGCGCCTACTTATGTATGGGGCTATGGGCTCAATCCCCTCGACTAATATATCTACGGATAGCATGTAAAACGGAGTTTCGTTCGGATAGAGGTTTGTTTAGAATACAGTGCGCCCCTGGTTGCGAAATGTGGAACTAACAGATTTTTCAAAAGGATAAAGTGTTTTTAAAGGAATATTAAACGAAACCCTCGGTGCAATCTGTGATCACACTTACCCACTTGTTATTTTCAAAATCATCAGAGAAAAGGAGATTTAGTTAATTAAATTTGAAAATCCAGGGAGGGACAATGTCCTTTCTCTGCACTGCCTCTTTGCCGGCAACCATGGATGAATGATACATAGTGTGTGGCATAAGCACATAACTTTATTTTTCACTTTCAGTACAAAAAACCAGGCCCATCTATAGGATATTTAATTGGAAAATTTAATATGAAAAATTTAATATAGAAATTTAATAGGATTTGTAGTTTCAGAAACAATAAAAATTTCGAATCAATACATTTCGTTTCAAAACATGCATTCAATGTAGCAGTATTAAAATGTAGATTTCTGCCGAAAATTGACAGCCAAATAGTTTATTGTAGG
This sequence comes from Maratus speciosus, assembly GCA_963932465.1. Taxonomy (NCBI): domain Eukaryota; kingdom Metazoa; phylum Arthropoda; class Arachnida; order Araneae; family Salticidae; genus Maratus; species Maratus speciosus. Next base: position 481,036,839 of record OZ010786.1, on the reverse strand, counting down.
AAATTAAAATTGAATGTTGCTTGGTGAATAAAATAGTCACATGTAAACACATTCAAAAGCATTAATTAAAGTGTCTAAATATATTGTAACTTTACAAAAAGTAATGATATCTAACAAAAACATAGCTGTGAAAAAAGGGAGCCAAGTTCTGTAAAGACAATGGCAAGAAAAGAAGTGATATCTAAGTGGGTGCTAAGTTCAAATAAAATTCACGCAAACTTACCTACTGAAGTATTATAGCATTTTTTAAATTGTTTAGAAATAAAAATCATTGATAGCATATTAATAAAAAATCTAAAACTTGACAAGTTTTTGATAAATGTTATGCCTATCAATTTCATGTCTTAATAAAATGATGATGTTAATATTAATTTCAGTGACATTACAAAAAAAAAATAATGTAGTTTTATAAACAAATGACTCATGTTAAAGATTTGATAAACCAATAAATACACAGATACACTCCCGCTCGTCTTTGGTTATCACTATGTCACCCACCCTCCAGAAACCTCAATGCAAAGAGACTAACCCGGTAATTCTCCGTCAACTCCAACCTCGCGTTTCGGAGCTTAACTCTCGGTTGAATGCGAAATCCAATTCTTCATTTACCCAACCTGACGAAATTCGAGGTAAATACTAACCTGGGGTTGACTAACTCAACCAAACTCTGGTAGGTAGGTTAGTGAACCGCGCATGCCTAGTAGAAAGAAAGATGGCGGTCGTTTTAAATTGTGCGCTGATGCTTCTTTTTTAAAAACAAAGCTTTTTGGAATTTACTAATTAAACGAAGCATTAATTATTAAAGATGGTATTATAAAAGAATGTGTGACTTACATTTTCCCCCTTTTTTTGGATATTTTTGCTCTATGAATGCAAAATTATACTAATTTGTGTGTCGAAAACAAAGCTTCAAATTTTATTGATTTACAAAGTATTTTGTGGTGGCGCCATCTAACAAATCTAAATGGAAATATGTACTTTCAATACCAATTTTGTAAAAATATATGATTCAAAACTCTTTCTTTCTCTCTCTCTTTTTTAATAATAATGAAAAAATAGAAAACAAATTTTCTTCCATTTGAGTCCCTCGTTCATAGTTGCTTAAATCATGAATTTTTTTACCGAATTGTGTATATGTGATCAATTGTTCATAATAGATAAATAATTATTTGTTTTATTACATACTTAGTAAGTTTGAAATAATGATTTTTGTTTTAAAGAAACATTTTTTCAGAAGATTTTTTTTTTTATTTAATTTCGCAATACATCAAGAATATTAATACATGTTCTCGGCCTTCTTCTAATGTTATTAAACATGATCTCTAAAAAAATGTGTAATAATCAACACAAGATTTTCTAAAGCCTCGTCTTTTTTTTTTTTTTTTGCTACCGGCATGCTATTTTATCCAAGATATTTTAATTGAATCTGTACAGACATTTGTTAAATAAAATATATATGCATTAGAAATAATTATATGAAAACATCTTCACATCTAATATTCATTGTAAAAAATAAATAAATAAACCTATTGCGTTATTTACTTTTATTCTACTTAATACTACTAGTTTGGTCAGATAATTGTTTATTAAACTTACATTAACGAAAATGATTTTTTTAATCAAGATATTTTTTAATCAACTGTTTTTTAAGAATTTTATTGTTAAGAATTTTAATGAAACTTTTGTTCTGTAAAAGAACAAAATCATGAAACCAAAATGGTAATTGCACATTTACTTATAAGAATTTTTTATTTAAAAATTAAACATAAGTATTTGCATTTCCAATTTCAATACTGCCTTTAGATTCGTTATTGAAAAGAAACAGATTAAGATGGTGTCAAGGAAGGACAGAACTCGCAGAGAGGATTGCTAGGTCATGTGATTCCTTTGGCCAATCAACTACGCAGATTTCAAGCGAGAGTTGACTAACTCAGGTCGACTAATCGCGGCTTGAAAGTTATCGATGAATTCGAAATATTAACCGGCGGTTAGATTTGTCAACGGAAGGTTTCTCAACTGAGAGTTGAACCGCGAGTTAAAGGTTGGTGGAGAATCGACCGGTAAGATACCTGACAAAGAGACAGATATACTTACGCTTGTTCTTGGTCATCACTCTAGAGACTGCACCCCTTTAACCCTTTCAGGGGCAAATATCTTTTATTCGTGAAATGCTGAAATGATTGAATCACACCAGAATTAAAAAAAAAAATATTTCAAAATAGGTAAAAGCTTCTTTTCACGTATTTAATAAAATTAAACTTTTTAGTCCTGAATTCTGGTGTCAATGTGGCATTTTGCAGTTAAATTAGGTGGGCTATATTTTATCCCACCGCCCTTCAAGGGGAAGGAGCTCGCTCAAATTAAGGCTTCCAATCATGAAATAACAAGATTTGATATAATAATGTCATTATTAAAAATAAATGACTGGTAGGTAAAAACTTGCCAAGTTCTAGATTTATTATTAATATGCTATCAATAATTTTTATTTCTAAACAATTTTAAAAATGCTATAATACTTCAGTAGGTAAGTTTGTGTGAATTTTATTTCAACTTGGCACCCACTTAGATATCACTTCTTTTGTTGCCATTGTCTTTACAGAACTTGGCTCCTTTTTTTCACAGCTATGTTTTTGTTAGATAAGATTCTCTGGTCCAAAGATAAAGTCGAAGCACTCGACAAAAAAGTTGGCATTCAACCAATGAACCAATAAACATTGTTTATGATGACATTATGTTTTTTTCTGCAAAATGAGGGAATTAGAGGATAATGTTTAACTTTCATTATAAATTGCAAATATTTCTACGTGCTTAATATGTTTTACTTCTGTAGAAATTGTAGTTTCTATGTTGATCAAATGCATTTTAAATATGACAAGTGATGTTCCATATAATATCAACTTTACTAATTAAAGGATAATATACTTTGACATGCGATAGAATTTTGCACTATAGTAACTGCGCTAATGAGATGTATTAATTGAATATGCTATACTGTTTTTTTAACACAATCAAACTGATTGGTAAACTTATCAAATTCAATTTATCCAACTGAGCGAGAAAATGCACAAGCCAGGAAACGAACCCAAATCCTTGGCTTATATTGCAAATGCTCTACCCCGTTTAAGGGGTCTTGTACCCTTTAAACGCGTCGAAAATTAACGAAAAACTTCAAAGTTTGAATTAGTCTATCTTCAAAGCATTTTTATGTATAAACATGAAATTTTGGATATTGATTAAACAAATTGTGCTTTGTAATGTGCTACCATTAGAAATTTATTAATCCTTTAGAGAATTTGTGTATTGTTGAAATCAAAATAGCTCTTTTTTTACCCCACAAGTCACTGCGCGCATGATATCTTGAGAAAGTTTGTATGGATTCTCATGAAATTCGGTGAAGATACTAATCATATATGTGTGTTTAAAATGATCTACTCATAGGCTAAAATTATTTCATTAACTACAGTAGTGGCCATAAGTTTCGGACCACCACTGAAATTTAAGATACAGACAATAAATTGCATCTGCGACATTTATTACTCAAAGAAAAGCGAATACAGTAACTCCACTGTCAGACGGAATGACGCCATCTGACGAAAAGCGATTTTATTTATGACGTTATCAGTGGTTTCAATTTTAAAAACGCTAGTTTCTGCACGGTGGTCCTAAACTTTTGGCCACGACTGTATATAAAAAAATATTTTCGTAAAAAAAATAAAAAATAAAAATTTTGCATTTTTAATGAATAAAAATAGTCATAACTAAAATATTACCAAATACTTAAAAGTAGATCATTTTAAACACACATATTTGTTTAGTATATTTACCAAATTTCATGACAACCCATACATAGTTTCTCAAGATATCATGCGCGCAATGACTTATGGGGTAAAAAAAGAGCCATTTTGATTTCAACAATACACAAATTCTGTAAAGTGTAAATAAATTTCTGTTGGTAGTATATTACAAAGCACAATCTGTTTAATCAAAGCCCAAAATTTCATGTTTATACATAAAAAGATTTTGAAGATAGACTAATTCAAACTTTGAAGTTTTTCGTTTATTTTCGACGCGTTTAAAAGGTACAAGACCCCTTAAGCTACCTGGGCGGACAACCTTCGATCATATTTCGCTCAGAAAAGCTTGTTGGTTATAACGTTTGGTTTATCATGTAGATGGCTCAACAGATTAAATCGCAGATAAAGAAACTCCATTTAAAAGATGGGTACTAAGATATACTATTATTTTTAACACAATTATAGTGAATGGTAATGTCACGACATGTATTGAATTTTTTCAACTGCTCGAAAAAATGCGCACGTCAGGAGCATTTTGAGGGAAATATGGTCGCCGGTAGAAATTATAGATTAGTATTTGAATTTCAATCAAATTAGTTTTAAATATCACAAGTGATGTTCTATATAATATCAACTTTAATAATTAATTGATAATATACTTTAACACTTTATACATATATATATATATATATATATATATATATATTAATTAAGTAACTGCGCTAATGAAATATGTTAGTTGAATAGGTTAGTTGCAACGGCAATTTTGAAAAATAAATGTTATTAAGAATATTGACCTCGGTTTTCGAATTATTTTTTTTTCAAACGAAAACCATAATAATGAACTAAAATATACTATAATATTTACAATAATGTACTAAAAATATAAATAACGCCTATTTCATTTCAAAAAATATGTCTAGTCTGCTTCTCTACATTTCGAAATTGTTGTAGATTTACTGTTATTTAGTCTTTTTAAATACTTAGTTCCAAAAGATATCTTAAAATATTTTCTTTATAAAAGTATTTTTTATTATATAGCTTTTTTAAAGATGATGTACCTTTTTCAGTGTGACATGTGAACAATTTTTGTCATTTTACAAATTTAAAGGACAGAAACTCTAGAATTTTAGACATGTTCTATATATATAAAAATGAAAATACTGTTTTGAAATTTTAGACGTTACATTCTTTTGTCAAATTCAGAAAAGATTTTATGAATTCTAACTAAGTTTAAGATTTATTTTCGAAATTGAAGCAAAAAAAAAAAAAAAAAAAAAAAAAAGTTGCAGGTGAGTAAAGTTTAGATTGTTGATTTAGAGTGACATTTTCTAAATACCGTATTAAATATCTAAAAATAAGTAATAATGACTTACACAAAGATTCTGTGCAATTGGTTTTCCTGTAGCAAAAACAACAAAAAATATGTCAGCACACAATATTATGCAAAAGTTTCAACCAAACTTAAAACCGTTTTTAACTTAAAAAATACACAATTCAAACAATTAAAAAACGGATATTTAAAGATAACTTAATAACAGAAAATTAATTTGCTTATATGAAATTGTTTTTTAAGTGATTAATAAAAATCATTATATATATTACATAATCATTATATGTATTTGGAAGTTAAAAATCAAAGCCCCTTTATCAAACTTCAAAATGGGATTTTAAAAATTAAATATTTCAAAATATTGGCTATAAAATTATTCTTATTTTGAAATGAAAAGAAAGAAATTCCAGAATTTTATTCTACATACGTTAGTCATGTTCTTACAACATATATTCTCACGAAATTATCCTATAAATTTCGAAAGTGTCCGATAATATTTGGCAATACAGTAGAGCACCGATTATCGGAACTCCAATTAACCGAACTTCCAATTATCCGAACAGCTTATTTCTCTCTCTCTTTTTTTTAAATCGAACTTGAATTTATCCGAACAGCCTATTTCTCTCAAAAAAATGTTTGTAATGATGATGAGATTGTGGATGAGATTTAAGATGAAAAAGAAATTGAAGAAATGAAAACGAATGCTCAGAAAATGACCCAGGTTCATGACATAACGAAGCCTTTGCAATGTTTGGAAACAGCTATGAAATGGCTCGAACGGCAGAAGAACTCTGATCCTATTCAACTAACGTATTTAAGAAAAATTCGAGATATGGCAGCATTGGGAAGAACGTCTTCTTTGAAGCAAGCGACAATCGAAAGCTTTTTTGTTTAAATTATAATCTTTGGATTTCAGAAAAATATAAAAAGAGAAAAAGCTAATTTTAAATGATAGAAAAGAAAAAAATACAAATTTTAAACACGCTACCACTAACTGCTGCTACCAGTCCTAAGCCTGGATAAACTGTGAAGGTTTTAGTACAGTCAGCAAAATCCATTAAACTGTCAGTCCATTTATCCGAATTTTTTCTCAACCGAACTAGGATCGGTCCCGACTTGTTCGGCTAATCGGCACGGTACTGTATAGTAAATAGTCTGTCATTTTGTTTAATATAGCACATCTGAGAGACGAAAAGAGAGTATTTGAAAGACCAACAAGACCGAGTAATAAATTTCATCAGTTACTAGAGTCTTTGGAGTTACGGTTTTATTTAAAAAAAGAATCTCTTAATCTAATCATATTTTTTTAAATATTTTTAATATATTTGATTGATGAGTAAATTTTTGAGATTAAAATCACATAATTTATTACTTTCTTCTACCTTCAATAGAAGAAAGTATTGAAACCAATTTTTTTTTTCAGCTTCCGGTTTTCGACAGATTTACACGCTTTAGGGGTCAGAGATCACAAAAACATGTTTATACAAAATGTCTTTCTGTCCGTGTGTCGCCATTGTACCATCAAAAATTGTATGAAACTATGCATAGATTTGAACCATTTTTTTTTTAAGTTTTTGGCTGTGGCAAGCAGGTCCTCCCTGAATTTGGAAAAAATCCGCCGGTAGGAGGCTTTGTAATAACGATTTTTGTGCATTTTGAATATTGTACTATAGAAAGGTGTATGAAGTTATGCATAGAATTGAACCAAATTTTTTGTGTATATTTTTGGCCATGGCAAAACGGTCCTCTCTGAATTTGGAAAAAATTCGCCGGTCGGGGGCACTGTAATAGCGATTTTTGTGCGATTTTTGTGCATTTTGAATATTGTACCAAAAAAAAAGTGTATGAAGTTATGCATAGAACTGAACCAAACTTTTTGTGTATGTTTTTGGCAGTGGCAAGAATGTTTCTCCCTCTTCCACCGAAAGGGGGCGCTGTAATAGCGATTTTTGTGCATTTTTCAAAATTGTATCATCGAAAAATGTATCAAGTTATGCATTATTCTAATAAAAATACTAATAAAACTAATTAAAATGAAATATTGACATGAGATAAAAGAAAGTTTTAGGATTGGCACATCCAAATAGTTTTTCTACATAAAACTATATAATTGAGCAATCCGAGATATACAACTGGTTTTTTTTAAACGAAATATTGAAATTAAATATATTTAGACATAATAACGTAAAACGTGCAATTAAATTATATTGAAATTAAGCCATTTTTTAATATCTGAAAAATATCTGTTACTATTTTTTTTTAAATTTATTACGGATAAAGTAAGTATTACCCAACGATTTATAACCATTCACTCTTAAAATCGTAATATTAAATATTCGGTTTTACAAGCTCCATCTTTTTGAAATACAGTTAAATAATTGTGTGTAAATTCCTTTGAGTAATTTAAAAAAATAGATCAACGTTTATCAGTAATTATTTTAATGTCTTCAATTTGCATTAATTATTTTATCCAGATTTACCTTCAATTTGATGTTTTCAATTTTTGTTTGATTGAAATGCTCCTTTCAAGTTCAAAATAGGATTGAAAAATTTAAAATCTTTTATTCAGATTTAGCCGAAAAATACGCAATGTTAATGTATATATAAACATATTCTTTTAAACATCATTTTTTCACTAGTGATACTTTGGAGATCATAAAGATAAATGCTAAAACCTTCCCTTTTGAATATTACGAAAATTAGAGTAATTTGGGTAAGCGTCATTTTTAAAAATTGTTCCTCCGTGATTATTAATTAGTAATTAACATTATACTACTGGTTTTATAATGAAGGAAAATACGTATATGAGCGCAATAATGTAATCATAATTTGCATTTCAAAAGGAAATCGCTAATAAAGAATAGATTTTTAGCGAATGCGTTAGTGAATTTTTAAAAAAATTTTTCCATTAACATACTGAATATAAAATTTCTTTTAATGTATCCCAATACAATCGACACCCATTTTTTAATAAATAAAAATATACCTTGCTAGCAAACCCCGCGGCTTCGCTCGCGTAATAGTTGAAATATTCCAAGTGATATTTATATGTCTAATTTTTTTTTAGAAAAAATTATACTTTTGGTACCGGCATAAAATATAGCTGTGTAGGATCTGAAACTATCACTATTGATTTGCAACCATGCTTTTGAAATTGGTTCATTATTTTTTAGATTGCATAGAAATCGTAATTTACTTTATTTTAGATCATTTTTCACTCCTTCCCTTCGCTTCAACCCTATTAAATTTAGAATTTATTTTTGACTCTTATTAGAGCGCATATATATTTCATAAATAACTACCATGCTGTATTTAAAGATTTCATAGCCTCTTCTGTATCACAGAAATCGCAATTTCGAATGTTTTTAACTCGTGCAACCCTCTAGTGTTAGTGGTACCGACATACAATTTAGCTTATGTTTGAGCAGGTTTTAACCTCACAAATCCCAGCCATTGTTTTATTAAATCGGTTTGGTATTTCATAAGATTGCATAAAAATCGTAATTTAGAACTTTTTGGAACACTTTTCGCTCACTTCATCCTTTTAAATTTGTAAATTTTCTTTCGACGGTTTTAAGAAAACAATTGCATCTTTCAAATAATTTCCTTGCCAAACTTCAAAATGTTAGAACCCTCAGTATCACCAAAAACGAAATTTAGAATATTTTGTGCTCCTGCAGCACCCAGGTGGTAGTGGCAACAACATACAATATATACCATGTTAGAGCAGGGACTGTCATCATCAATTTGCAACCATTTTGAAATCGGTTTGACATTTCCTGAGATTATGCAGAAATCACAATTTAAAACGTTTTTAAAACGTTTTTCTCCAATTTTCGCTATTTTTAAATTTCGATTTTTTAGAAACGTTTTTAGGGATCATTTATATCTTACATATAGCTATCATGCCTAATTTCAAGGTGCTAACCCCTGCAGTATCACAACAATCGCAATTTAGAACGTTTTGTCGCCGGAAACACCCTGGTGGTAGTTACACTGACATGAAATATAGCCTATGTTAGAGCCAGTGCTGTCACCATCAATTTCCACCATTACTTTTGAAATCGGTTTAATACTTCCTGAGATTGCTCACAAATCGCCATTTAGAGCCTTTTTAGAAGGTTTTTAGCTTCTTTTTTCCCCCTTTTAAATTTCCATTTTTTTAAGAAATGTTCTGAGAGATGATCATTTATATATTATAAGTAACTACCATGCCAAATTCTATGTTTCTAGGCCATTCAGTAACACAAAAATTGCATTTTTATAGCATTTTTTGCTCCTTCACCCCGTTTGGGGTAGTGGTATGAACATAAAATATAGCCTATGTCGGTGCACGGGCAGTCCCCGTTATTTTTTAAATCGATTCGGTACTGAGATTGCGCAGAAATCGTAATTTAGAACGATTTCAGAACGCTTTTTGAGCATTTTCACCACTGTTAAATTTCACTTTTTAAGGAAATATTCCTAGAGATCATTTATACCATAAAGTAACCACCGTGCCATATTTCATGTTTCTAGGCCCTTCTTTAACACAAATATCTTATTTTTAGAAAGTTTGTTTTGCTCCTGCACTCCCTTTAAGTTAGTGGAATCGACATAAGATATATCCTATGTTTTAACAGGGATTATTGCCACCATTTTGATGCCATTACTTCTGAAATAGGTTCGGTAGTTCCAGAGGTTACCCCCTACAAATAAATAAACAAACTTTACTTCTTTATAATAATAGTATAATAATACAAATTGTTTCAAATAAATTAGTATTTCAAGACTATATCTGCAATGAACTATATTATTTTGATGTACTAACTTTTTATCTTTTACAAATTTAGAAGAAAACAGTGCAATATATATGACACTTACTAAAAATATTTCCAGGTCAGAGTTAAGGTTAATATAATGATTTATTTTCAATAAATATGCAACAAATATACGCAGAAACTAAGAGTGTAATAAATTAAAATATAAACAGTAGATCAAAAACTTCCATAGATATACTTATTTAAATTCAAACTCTATCATGGTTTTTCATATATTATGTAAATCTTAAATTATAAAAATGAATGTAAAATCTTGGAAATTCTCTGATATTTAGTGTTAACATTGAGGACAACATTGAGGACATTTCTCAAATTTTAGTCAAAATAGCTCACATGCTATTAAAGTCTAAAAGCTAATGTGCCCGAATGTTCTGTATGTACGTACGTACGCAGGTATGTATGTATGTATATAACTCTTGATAGAAATATCCCACTTGCTTCAAAAAATTGTCTAGTTCATTCTGATAAGGCGCCTCCCTGATTAGTTTTGTGACTTCATTGGCTGTAAATAAATGAGGGGACAAGGGCTAATCCCCGCTTAATTTAGATAAATGAGTTTTTCATGCAGAATTATCCCATTTTCATGAAATTTGGTATAACGGTTTATTTTGATAAGACGCTTCCCTGATTATATTTGAAAGTTCTTTGGTTAAGTATAATGCGGGGACGGGGCGCTAATCTCCCCTTAACTTAGATAAATGGGTTTTCCATGCAGAAATCTCCGATTTGCTTCAAACTTAGTATGCCGGTTTATTCTGATAAGGTGTTTCCCTGATTAGATTTGGAGGTTTATAGGTTAAGTATAAAGGGAAGGTATACAGGAAATAATAACCCCGCCCTTAATTTAGATAATTGGATTTTTAATGCAAAATTTTCCGACTTGCTTCAAATTTGGTATATCGATTTATTCTGATAAAGCGCTTCCTTTATCAGATTTAGAGGTTCATTGGTTAAGTATAATGGGGGAACTGGAGGCTAATCATCTTTCATTAGATAAATTGGTATTTCATGCAGAATTATCCGATTTGCTTCAAATTTGGTATGCTGGTTTATACTGAAAAGGAGCTTCCCTGATTATTTATCGTTTTGTCAAAAAGAGTGAGTACTATTACATGAATAATAGACATAAATAGAAATATAATATACATTTTGTGTAAATAGCCTGTGAGCTTAATGCCATCAGTTTAGCGGGGCACTTATATTTTTATATATTTGCTAAACCATAATTTGTGCTGTTAGAACATGATTGTCTTTTCCTGAAAATTGTGTTCTTCGGAAAACACTTGTAAAAATGTTATTTCAAAAAATATATATTACAAATATTCCTCACAATTTCTTATAACTCTCCTGATTTAGACTTTGAACCGTCGTAAATCCAAATATCAGAAGTTAATTTCTGCTGGTTGTCCTAAAAAAAAATCCAGTTACTAACATTAAAACAAAAACAATCATTACTATATTTCTAATGGTAGATCGTAGGATAACAAAAACATTTGTATTGCTGATTGTTTGTCCTTTTACATGAATGAAAAATTTAAAAAAATGTGACATTTGAATAAATCTCTCTTTCTAAATAATGCGGTTATCTTAAAATAAAATTTCTCGAAAAAAAAAGGCCCTGCATCCTGGTGTACAGGATGTAGATTTCGAAGTAAATCATTAATTTTGCAAACAAAAACTGAATCAATATTAAAGGTAGTTGCTGTTAGAGTTGGTCCTATCAAAAACTTGTCAACATAAAAGTTGCATATAATATTAAGAAGATTTTGTATAAATTTCAACATATTTGACATCTTACGAATGGACAAAGTGATGAATTATTTTCTTCTTCCACAATCTCCCTTTTTTTCGTTTTATTATTTTTTTCGGTATGAGTTGGTCCTATCAAAAACTTGTCAATAGAAAAAATGTAGATGATATTAAGAATATTAAAATAAAGTTAAGGGAATTTGATATCTTGAGAATTGACAAAGTTATAATTTTTTTTTTCAAATCTTAAACCGCGTTAAAACTTTTCACCGCGTGTGCTCATTTTCAATTTTAACAAAAATCTGTCATACATAAATTTTTGTCTCTTTTCCTAGGAGTAATAATGCCTTTAAACAGATTTGATATATATTATAATTAAGAAGTTTAAGGATTTTTTTGGTTTTCACAAAATCCTTCCCTATTTACACCCTTTGCTACGATTTTGTACATTAACGAACTTGACCGAGATTTTCTGCCTCTTTTTTCTATGCATCAGTTTAAAAGGGATTAGTGCAGAATTATAGAAGTAATAATGTCCATAAAAAATGTGGGTGTTTTTCGGTTCTAAGGGTCATTATCGGCGTATATCTGCCAACATTTTCCAGATATTCTAACATAGGGGAGAGTGTAAGAGATAGTATTTCTTACGTAATCTACCTAAAAAGTCATGATTATCTAAAAATGGAATAAGGGTAAAAGAATAATTTAACGCTATCATTGAATTTTCGTGATTACATTTTTTGATATTTCCCACTGAAATGCTGAAAAATATGCTTATTTTAAATAATTAAAAAAGAAAATTCAAAATGGTCACATCGTTAAGAATTTTCGTATTATTCATGCTTTACAGCACGCGCTTTACAAAACACACGGTTACATGTAAATATAATTTAATTAAATTGGTAGAAAAACAGGTATAAATACAGTAAATAAATATTAAAATAATGTTCTACCAAATTAATGTGGGGTGCGGCATGCATTTAGATTTTAACATAAGGAAAAACAAAGAGAGATCGCGCACAAAGAGATTCGACGGGAAGAGCAGAGTGCGCGCGCAGAGGCTCCAGGCTGTTGTACAGCAGCATTAGTGCAGTATCTACATGAATGTGCACATTGATTGTTCAGAGCATTTTGGATAAAGTATCGCTATTTTGTTTTGTTTTTCCAAAGTAAGTACTTCAATTTTCATAACTGTTTTTTAAAATTTTTATAGGATGTGTCGCAGTACAAAATATTTTGAACTTAAACGATTTCCTATAAGCTACTAATCTAAACTAAGGCTGCGAACATCAACAGTTCATTTTAGAAGTGGCCACATTTAAATTAAAGGCCGCGCAATCTCTCCTACCAAAATAGGAGAGTTTGCGCATCTGCTACTTATGAGAGATGGCGCATTTTTGCATAAGTTTCAGTCTAGGAGAGATTACGCAGCTTATTGGTAATTTTTCATGAATTACAAATTACGTATAAAACATTTGAATGAATCAATTTTGGAATGATTTTTGAAAAATACATAATTATCGAAACTAAATTTGGCAACAAATTATTTTGCAAAAAAAATACTTTTGCAGATAAAAGTTTTTTTAAATATATTTAATAATACAGTTGTTATTAAATTAATTTTATATAATTATTTTTGTTAATAAATTATAATATATATTTATTAAATTAATTAAATATTTATATATATATATATATATATTTAATTTATGAACAATTAATTTGCTAATAAATTAATTCTGTTAACAACAATAAATTTTCTAATAAATGATTTATTTTATTTTATTTATTTATTTTTATTTATTTATTTATTTATTTAATGCGTGTTGGAATTTTTAATAGATTTTTCAGGTCACAATGACAAATATTTACAGGGGGAAATCAAACCGAAGTAAATCTGAAATCCCCCGTAGAGGCAATACAACATAGCTCACTTAAAATCCGTACAGAGGCAGGGAATTCATTATTCCATAATCCACCTTGAAAGGTATGCTGAACAAATCAGATGAATATAAGGTGCTTCCAAAAAAAGCAAGAAAAAAAACTGAAGGGGGAAAAAAAGTTAAAAGTTCAGTGAGGATGAGTGCATTGAGTGTCTGGAACTTTTCCAGGACACAACTTCTTCCAGTGACTTAATTCAATGTATTGCTTCTGGAAGATGACTGCTCGAAAACTGCACGATTTACGACAATAAGTGCATCGATTGTGGACGAAGACAACTTCCGTTAGCAAACCAAAAAAGATTAAACAGTGGAAATGAAAATGAAGTAATTTTCAAGTTAAACATGTTATCAAGTAGGTTAATGTTATTTTGCAATCTTAGGTCTTGCTTTTTCTGATATTTTTATATTTTTCTTAAATTAAAATTCTTTAATTGTTGTTAAAATTCTTTCTTTTTTAGGGTTCCGTACTTAAAAAGTAAAAACGGAACAATTATAAGATCACTCCTGTGTCTGTCTGTCTGTCTGTCACAGCCATTTTACCCGTAAACTATGGAAAGTTCAAACGTGGAAAGCTCAAATTCGGGGAAGTAATAAATACCATTGACCCACATATTTTCAGATTAATAAACATTCATAAATATATTTAGTAAAAAAGTAGAGGGGCTAATTATGCTACTTGAAAAAAAATCCTTGCATATCATGTGGGGTATCCTGTGAAAGCTTTTGTAACGCTGAACTCAAAAATACATTCCTTTTAATTTTAGGTATTATATTTTCAAAGATATTGTTGAAAATGTAGCGCCAAAATATGTCCTCCCCCCATCTAATTCCGAATCTACTGAAACAAAAATTATGAAAAAAATAGAGGTAGTAGACGTTAATGTAAACCTTGCCGGGAAATTATAGCGATTACCCTAGGTCACATAGTTTTTGAGTAGTTAGCATTTTTCTGTTATACACAAATTTCGATTTACGAGCATTCAGAAAAATTGTTGAGCATCGCTGAATATACCTATCGTTGCAGAATAATAAAAGCATTATTGATAATGATTTTCGAAAAAAATCATCGGTAATTAGCCGAGATATTAACCCTTAAATGTACGGTCAGTTTGGACATACACAGGGACAGAGCGGCGTACTCTATGCCTTGTTAACTACTTTTAATGATATATGTGGGTAATGTAATGTTCAGTAACAGTATAAAAGCAATAAAAGTCAAATATTTAAAAACATACTAATTTAAGGAGTCTCGGGACTCTAAAAAGTGGAAAAAATGAAAAAAATACAATTTTCAACACTTAATGTCTTAAAACGTATATGATTTTAAAACACAATTTTGATTGGGATAAAAATTTGCAAGATACAGAATTAGTATTTATAGGGCGCTCGAAACTGTTAGACATTTGTCGAACAAAACATTGGCATAACAGTTTACGCGCAGGATTACAAAATAAATATTGCAACTAGAATGAACATTTTGGTGCTTACTTATACTTCAGATTGTAATAATTTCCCTGAACTTAAATACATTTGTATTTAAAGCATTTTTTTTTTTTTTTTTTTTTAGTGCAATGTTGCATTTAGCTAGTACAAATTTTTGAAATTTTCAACAGTAAAATCACCTAAAAAAATATTTTTTTTTTTTTTTTTTAACAATAAAAAGAAAATTTTAGGTTGCGTTTATACAGAATAACATGAAATATATGCTTGGAAAATTTCATAAAAAAATATTCAGAAGTTTTTGAGGTATCTTGCACGTTATGCCCAAAAAACGCCATTTGGAAAATAATGACTTTAAAGTTTCGGAAACTCCTCTTCAGCTATTGAGCGGGTATAATTCTAAAAGCCAAAACTTCTGTTCTAATGGGAATTTCAAGGAAACAATTATATCAAAATATTCAGAAAAAATAGGAGTTTAACATCTAAAAAAATTAAAATTTCTTAAATTTTGAAACTTTAAGAGTTCTGCGAGCACTTAATCCTTTCCGGCACGGAGTAATTCTATTTATAAACTTATGAAATAGTGAACTGACACCAGAATTTATAAACGAATTTATTAGAAAATGCGAACTTGCTTATTTTCACGTACATGATAAAAGGAAAATTTTAATTAAATATTCTTGGTGCCGTTTGTCTGTTTTGGAATTAAAATTAGGTGTCCGTTTTTTAAGAGCTTCGCCCTCGAAAGATTGAATTAGAATGAATCGCATAAATACTGTGGGATTCGCGATAGTTTGCATTGATTGTATCTCTCATTACGCCTCGAGTGATTTTAAAAGTTAATTAAACACCTATCTGGAAAAACGCGGCACTGACCAAGGCGGCGTTGCAATTTTGAGACCTCAATTCGAAGCGCGCTTAGCACAATGCCAAATTTAAACATTGAACAAAGGTTTTGTTTTAGCTGCACTGTAGAAATAAAGGTTATTACTACGCTGAATTTAGTTTCATGAAATGCCAAATGAAGTTTATCTATGCACTGCTTTTATTGCCAGTACCGAATTAAGTTCATCATAAACAGATTAGGATAATATAAAAAAAAGAGTTATACAAATAGCTATATTTTATATAATTTAGGTTCCATATCTCTTTGAACGTTCATGGTTTAATATCTACACTTTTCTAATACATACAGTTATACCCAACCCTACGTTGTATAGTTTTTTAGAAATTCTTAGTATTCTTTTAGCAACTTTTTTTTTTTTTTTTTTTTTTTTTTTGTTTTATAATACAATTACAAATTCATATATTTTTGCTACG
The DNA here is from genome assembly GCA_963932465.1 of Maratus speciosus. Taxonomy (NCBI): domain Eukaryota; kingdom Metazoa; phylum Arthropoda; class Arachnida; order Araneae; family Salticidae; genus Maratus; species Maratus speciosus. The sequence continues at coordinate 481,020,440 of OZ010786.1, read as the reverse complement.
GAACCCTCTGTGCGCGAGTAATGTTCGCACTTGACCGTTTATTTTAACATAAGGTTGAAATATTCACACCTAAAACAATAATATTTATTCACACAAACCTTACAATAATGTCATTTAAGCATAATTATTATTGTTAACAATTTAATTGTAGCTATCATTAATGACAATCTCTTCTAACCATGCGCGCAATCTCTCCTACTCAAGTGCGCAATCTTACCCACCCTGTAAGGAGATATTGCGCAAAATAGTTTTCTTGGTTTTATTTCCGCTGTTCTATTAAATTACAGCACAACAACAAGATAACAATGGAAATGCATAAAAAACTATGAAGTCAAAATTATTCATGGATAGTTTAGCAAAATATTAATATTTAGATTTATTATTATTATTATTTTGAAATGTGCGAAGACTCTCCTAGATTCACCTTATGTAACACAAATAAGCCATTTTAAAAAGCTTATTTATGAAGTATTTTATACATGTAGAAGAATGGTGTAGAACAAAATTCTAAAATAACTTATGGCAAATATAAAAATACATTGTTGTAAAACGAAAGTTTTATTAAATATTTTAGATTTTTAGTGATTTGGAAAATGTAAATAAAACATATTATTTAGATGCAAGTGGTTTTAAAAACTATTTTATCAAAATTTTAAATAAGTGTTTGAAAATAAAAAAATGAGTTCCTAATATTTAAGGGGGCTAATATCATCGGTTTAACTAAAGATCGGCTTAAAAAGCGTTTTTTCTTTTATAGATTTTTAATATACTCCAATCTTAACTGCATCATTTGCAAAAAAACAAAATGAATTGCAAAGATTCATAGCAAAGTTACATGCTTTTCAAATTTGTAAACCATAATTTAGTTACACATTTAAAATCACACTTTAAATCGTGTTTTCTCAAAATGAGAATTTTCGTCGAGTTAATATATTCAAAACGTTAAATGCCTCTTATTTTTCATCCAAGTTTCTTAATATTAAGTATTACTGTTTGCAATATGCTTTAGTTCAAAACTTAGTTTAAATATGTATGTCTTCATAAAAGGAAAATTTGAACGTTATACAGTGTGTCCACGTATAACCTGACAGGCCTTTATTTCCGCAACCGTTGGTCCTACATTCTAATTAATTCTAAGATTAAAATTGACCGAGTAATAGCTGTTTGAAGTTGGAGTATATTTTTTGCTGCATATTAGGGGTCATTCACAAATTTAGTAGATTATATTTTCGTCAGATATATTAAAGAAATGGTTGAGAGTAAAATTAGCATTGCAATATAAATTTGAAACCTTTAAACATTCTGACATATTACTGCAAAATGTACAATTAGTACTGAACATTATAAGAGGATAAAAATAACAGATTCTTTGTTAAATAAAAGGATGAAAAACAACAGCCTCCATTCTTTAGAAAATGAAACATATTTTAAAATTCTGTTAGATTACACTGTCTTTCAAATTTTGGGTTGTGGCATGTTTTTTAGTTTTTGAAAATTGATTCTTACGTATTTTTTAGCACTGAATCCGAAAATTACCTTCATTTTAAACCATCACGTCAGGAATTTTCTCAAATCGCAAATTTCAAAGTTAAAAAGATAAAGTTAAAATTGATCCCCCTCCCCTCCCAACCTCATCGGACCCCCGAGCTGTTTAGCTATAAGAAACCCAGTATAAGCCAAAAAATCTAATAAATGATTCAGTTAAATAGAATTAAACTGAATAAAAAAGTCTTACATCTATTTTATAGTATCAGATTTTTCGCTATTTTTTGACCTTCTAATTTATGATTTCCAAAAAATCTTGACATGATGGTTAAAAGTGGAGGTGCTTTTTTGATTCAGCGTTAAAAAATACGTAAAATGTAATTATAAAAGTTAAAAAACACAATCATCGCAGGTTTATGTTATCTAATTTAAAAGTTTTTCTTAAACTTCTTGACCTTAATCTATCCGACTTTTTTTGCGTTATCCTCGAATATAAGTATGTATAAGATGTTAAGAGTTGAAAATCATGATAATATTGCACTGTCATCGAATTTAAATCAGTATGTAAAATTTAACTTCGATCGGACATTTGAAAGTAAGTTAATGTTCGAGTACGAATTTTAAACAGTAAAGACAATCATTGCAAGTTAAATAAAACATTTTGAAAATAACACAATTTTAGTTAAAAGAAATCATAGCTTCAAATCCTTACAAAATAAAACATATGTTAAAATACAATTATTTTAACTAATCTGAAACCTAACTAATAAAAGTTAATCCTAATATTTTTACGATTTCTTTCAAAGCGCAGATACCTTGAAATAAGTTTAAGTACTTTATACACGACCCCTGAAAGCATGGTCGAAATATCTATTTTGATATGCAAAAAAGTGTTATAAGTCATGCATTTCAAAGTTGTATAACTCGGTGAATTTTAATGTTAGATGAATGGAACTTTTTTGTCTTACTTGTTAGTGTCGCAGAAAATTTTTAGTAAATATCACTTATAAGACCGGGAAACCGTATAAAAATTTAAATTTCGTAATTTTTTAATAAATGTTTTTCTTGACCAAAATCTCTTTTTAAATAATTTTTTACATTATTTAAACCATTTTTGTAATTGGAAGTATGCATCTAGGACCAACGGTTGCGAAAATAATGGTCGGTCAGATTATTTGTGGACACACTGTATAAATCTGTTCCGTGGAATTTCAAGAATAAGTTAAATACAGGAAGTTTTGCATCATTTTTGCCAATATATTAGTATAATCTGAAACGCATAAAATTTTTAATTGCAATATTATAAATCTACAATTTAACAAAACGCGATGTTCCTAAAGCAGAGGCATTTTTAATTTTAGAGATTAATTAACATAATTTAATTAATAACTTACACTGAGAAAAATGACACTTTCAAATCTGAGGAAATCGATGTTTTCTGTTTGTTATGAAACTTTTTGTTTTAAATATGACCACCCAATGCTTTCAATTCTGAAATACCGAAAATACGCAGTTTCAAACAAAATTACCCTTTTATTCCTTAAATGTAATGAATTTCACCATTGTATATGGATTTATTTATATTATTTAATTTGTTATGATTTGAACGAAACGCTCATATCAATAATATTTTATTACATGAAATGTGGCGAACTACATTTTAATCGTAATCGCGGAAGAATACATAAAAGCCTTCGTAATGTGATCGCAGAGGTAGTTCTTCAGCCTTCGAAACCGAAGAACGGATGAATTCGTAAAAGAAAGATTTCGCAGGTGGAATATGCAAGATTTCATTGAACATTTTGAAAGAAATTTCATTAATTTTGTTGTTTCGAAATATGTATCCCCATTTTTATTGTATGCACACTTAATTTCTATAAGTTATCTTAAGATTAGGGTTAGCAAATCACCATGTTGCGTACACTCTAAAAACGGCATTTTCAAAACTGAGCAAAAGATACTCAAATATGAGTATACCGCATAGTCAAAATGGCTCCGAATCAAAATTACTCAAGTTTGAAACATGCATATACTCATTTCTGAAAACATGCATATACTCATTTCTGAAAACATGCACACACTCAAGAATAAAACATCATGTGCTCATACTTGAGTATGTCCATGTTTTTAGAAATGAGTATATACGATTTTCAAACTTAAGTAATTTTGATTCGGAGACATTTTGACTATGTGCCATACTCAAATTTGAGCACTTTTTGCTCAGATTTGAAAATGTCGTTTTTAGAGTGTAATTGAACGACACACATTTTAGAAAATAATTGATAAATCTACTTAGAAAATGTATGAAGTATTACATGCTCATTTTTTTCCGCACAACTTTGGGAAAAATGAAAAAAAATGTTTTTGAACGTCCACAGTACCCTTTATGAATAATTGGCTTATAAAATTCGTTTCTTAAAAAATGGAGTATTTTCTTAAAAATGTGAGGAATGAATCTAAATCTGTCTAGTAATGTTGTTATAACATATAGTAAAACAAAAATATCAACGGAGTATTTCCTCTTAAAGGTACGAACTGCACTGTTAACAAGAAAAAGGATGGAACTTTATTTGATAAATGTCAGCTTTGATTTTTTTTTCTCCAGTTACTTTTATGGCATTTAGTTGCTGTGTACTTTTCAGATTAAGATTTTACTATTTCTTTGGTCATATTACTAGTATAAAGTTTTGCATTTGCACATTTCGAAAAAGAAATTCGATTTTATTAAATATATCAATAATTAAATAAATTGCACTTAAATGTATTATAAAAATGAATGTTTTAACAAAAAAAATCATTTTTAAAGTTTTAAAAATATACATGAATATTACCTCGTTTAAACAAACTGTTTACCAACGTTAGTTGAAGGTAGTAACTATTTCCTGTTTAAATCCCAATGAAACTCTTAGTGTAAAATGTTCACTTTTAAATTTCTAATCATTCTAAATTAAAGATAGAGAATTTTGTATAATTATTCATATATGATTTTAAAATTAAAATGTGTTGGAATTCTTCACGCAAATATTGATGTTACTTACGATGATCGCAAAATATTTGAAACCTTGTGAGACTGACGATAAATTTTACGTGTTTACAAATATTTATCCGACGATCATTTAAGCATTTCGAAACAAAAGTAATTCATCATCAAATTTTATTAAATGCATCTGAAGGTATAATGAGGAAATGTAACGTTCACGATGGTATTTTTGTTTAATTAAGGTATCTCAGGAATCTTAAAACTTCAAAATTGTAGATTTTTTTTTTATTTTATGTTAAACTCATATATTTTCCGAACATTTTAATATAACTACAGTGGTGGTCAAAATTATAAGGACAAGGGAAAAATCGCCAAATCTTGGCTACATTTGGCCGTAAACTTATGCAAATTTAATGGATGGAAACTAAAAGAAAAATGAAGAATATTTTTATAAGTTTTTTATGGAAATAGGTGGAAAATCCATATTCATAAAATGTATTATGTATTTATACAGCCATCTGATATGGACAAAATTATAAGAATAACTGTATTTGTGTGTTCTAAAAAGTAAAGTTTGCATGTTTTTTGCTCTGTACATGGAACAACGACGATATAAATCCGTAGTAAGCGTTTGGGATCGTCATATTCTGTTTTTCAGTCATGCCTCTAGGTACAAAGCTTTCGGAGTTTGAGAAAGGGAAAGTGGATGCATTTAAAAGTTCAGGACTTTCTGTACGCCAAATCGCTACAAAGCTTAATAGATCAAGAACGGTTATTTACAATTATCTTAAAAATCCCAGTAAATATGGATGGCAAAGACATACAGGTAGGCCATCTTCTGTTTCTGTACGGGAGAAAAGAATGATAATAAGGCGAGCTTTCTCCAAAAAATAAACGTTAACAGAAATAAAACGTGAATTGAACTTAGAATGCAGTGCTCGAACTGTTCGAGGTGTTTTACGAAAAGAAAAAAGGTTCGCTATGGTAAACATATGTCACGACCGCCTGTTTACAAATGTTCATAAGAAACTGGGGATGGAGTTTGCCAAAAAATTCATTACTATGAGAGAAAAGTGGGATGATAATGTCTTTTCAGATGAGAAAAGGTTTAATTTGGATGTACCAGATGGTTTTCGCTACTTCTGGTATGATCTCCATAGAGAAAAGAAATTTTCTCAAAGCGTGCATTTGGAGGTGGCTCAATAATGGTCTGGGGAGGTTTCACAACTAATGGAACTACTCCAATAATTTTTGTGCAGGGTAGCATGAATTCTGAGAGTTATTTTGATGTATTGGGCGGTAATCTTTTGCCGGAAGCACCGTTAATAACGATTGGAGACTATTTTTTCCAGCAGGACAATGCCTCAGTACATGTTTCCCAAACTTCAAAATCGTGGTTTAATGCTAATTTCGTGAAACTACTTCATTGGCCGGTCAGAAGCCCTGATCTGAATCCAATGGAAAATATCTGTTGGGTATTCTGGCACACGAAGTATACAAAAATGGTATACAAAATGAAATCAAGCAAAAACACATGCCCTCCATCGAAAAGGCCTGATCAAAAATTCCCATGAACGTTCTTAAGGAGCTGTCAAACTCCATGACGTCAAGACTGATCAAAGTGATTGAGAAGAAGGGGGAGATTATTAATTATTAGTGTGTTTCAGGCAAAAACATTCATTGTCCTTATAATTTTGCCCAATTTTTACAATGGCATATTTTGTTAATTATGGCAAAACATTCATATTTTGCATTTTCCAATGTTTTGTATTCCCTATTGATTTCTAGCATAAAAAAGCATTTTATGTATAAATTTCACTTTATTTAGTTCAGAAATAATTTTTTTCTGTGCAATTTTCAATTGTTCTTATAATTCTGACCACCACTGTATTTAAAGGAAATTCCCACTATAATAGAGGTTATGGCTTACAGAATTACGCCCGCTCAATTGCTTAAGCGATGTTTCCAAAACCAAGTCATTTTTCCAAAAGTAAAGTTTTGGGGCACAGCGAGATGAATAAATTCTCAACAGATTTTAAAGAACGTTCCAAAATATATGTTTCATGTTAGGTTGTATGAAATGAACCTAAAAGTTTCTTTTTCGTGTTGAATAAGATATTTTTAGATGATTATACTTTGGAAAATTTCTAAATTGTGTTTTAGATAAATGCAACTTTGTATTAAAAATACAAAATGGCTTTAAAAACTAATTTACTTAGGTTCATGTTAATTATTAAAATCTACAGTATAATTACTCACCAAAAGTTTCAGTCCATTTTCCAAATTTATTTTGTAATCCTGCCTTAAGCTGTCATACTAATGTTCTGCTCGACAAATGTCTGACAGATTCTACGAAATCCTAGCTGGCGGATGAGTTTCTGATCATCAGTTACCATCCCAATCAGCAGGTTTTCCGGATGGGCAAAAGGGAATTGTGCTGGATTACTGGGTCACTTACAACTTTAACCCGCCTGAGGCGTATCACTTGAAAAATAAATAATTTCTCAACGTTGGCTTGCACTTAATTGCAAACCATACACGTGCGTACACCATGAATATATAAGCTCTGTCAATATCTTCAGATTTTACATTGGATCCGGTGTTGGCACATAGTCTCTCAAAATTCTGTTGGCGGTGGTAACCCATCTGCTGTGTGAATGTCTACCAAGACATCTATTTGTAAGGTCTTCCGAACAAATTCCTTTTTTAATAGATAGGATCATTTCCTTCGGGTATTTTTGATAGGTATTGAGATCGTCAATAACACTTTCGAGGTTGTAATTAATGTCGATAGTCTGGAAAGAAACGACGGGAAGAGATTCTCATTTGTCCAACATTCTTCCAATCGGCCTACTGTGACTGTATGGTCCCTTGCTGCATCCATCTAGCACAAACTGATTTAATAGAACTTTAATTTTTTTAACACTTTTAATAGATTTAAATATTAGTTTTCATTCTTGAAGTTTAATTGTTTGTGCACTTTTCAGAGATAAATTGTTTGTATTGCTCTTGCTTCTTGAATGATGCATTCTATTATACATGTACAACAGATAACAGGGAATTTACGAAAATTTTTCATAAATTTCGGATGACCAGGGCCCTAGAAGATATTACGTGATTTCGAAAAAACTGTGCAGGCATATAACTACGTACCATTCGCAACTTTTCTGCGTTATGACAGCTTTACTTTCCAACGTTATGTTTATTTCAATTTATAAGTTGTGCAAAGCATTTTGACAAATTTTTCAAAAATTAGGTTGATCGGGCGCACCGGAAGATAACACTTGATTTCGAAACAACTGTGCAGGCATATTAGTACCATACAACAACTTTTCCGCGGTATAATATTTTTATTTTCCATTTTTATCTTTATTTCAATTTATAACTTCTACAAGGTGTTTTTGACGAGTTTGGCGAAAATTGGGGGGGGGGGAGGGGCACCGGAGGATAAAAGATGATTTCGAAAAAAACTGTACAGTGTTATTCCTGAGGACAATACACAACTTTTGCGTAGTATTACATTTTGATTTCCCGAATTTTGTTTTTTTTTCACTCCACCGTATTACGCATATTTAATTTTAATCTTTAGGAATGCAGAAAAAAAAGAATGTAATTGAAACCTTTTATGACAATGTTCAATTTCCTAAAAAAAGTATAAATTATGGAAAGTGAAAACTCGGCATTGATATTTTAAACAATATTGGCTGTGTTCATACGAATTTGCGTTCTTCGCGAAATGTTATAATATTACTCACAAGGAGAAGGCCAACCTTGGTAATAACAGATTTTGATTATTTTAATATATGGTGTAGGGTAGAGACCCCTTAAACTAGGGGGGAGGGGGGGGTCTAATAGTAGTACACCACTTAAATACTTAATTTGTAAGAAAAGGGATACGTTGGTCGTAGCTCAGTTGGTACGGCGTTTGATGGCTGAACTGAGGGCACGGGTTCGATACCCGATCGCGTTACAATAGTTTTTCTCATTTTTTGTATAGTATACTTGTAATTATAATTTAGTATTTTCAATTAAAAATTTTAATATCATGCATTAATTATAACGTTAACAAACTTAAATTTATATATTTTTATTTTTAAACTAATATTTCTCATTCTTTAAAGATGTTTAAAAAGAAATTGGATCTATTATTGAATGATAAAAATTTCAAAATCGTGACAAAACCTGCTGTGGTCCATCTAGTTATAATAAAATAAAGGACTATTTAAATAAAATAAAAATAAAAGCAGAAAGAAGATAAAGGGGAAAGCAAAATAAGAAATCGCAAGCATACATATTACAAATTTAAAAATCTGTAATATGCAAAAAATCGGTTGTAATTTAATTCTGATGCTAATTTTTAATATAATTATGCTTGTTACTTTAAAAAAAAAGAATAAGAGTATTATCGCATTAACTTCCGTTGTTATAGCAATGCGTAATTGTATAAACATAATTGTTTGTGTACAATTCATTCCGTTCTGGAACACAAGGGAGTTTTAATAAAATATAAGAATTAAAAAGTTGGCTAAAACGTATTTAATATGTATTAAGTAGCAGTAGGTACAATACTTTCAGAGATGTATAAAATCTACTTTTATTTGAATTGAATTTATTTAAACAGAATATAAATAAATATATCTTCATATAACATATTTATTCTATTAGAAAAATAAATATTTAATATTTGTACGAAAAACCAACACAGAAATTTATGTAATTTTATTAAAAAAAAATAAAAAACTTGCACAGTAAATTGATATGGTAAATGCAACAGAAAAATCAGTTGCAAAGTGATGTTTATCAAACAAAACAGATATTTCGTCCTATATCATACTCAAAGGTCAATGCAATTTGTTTTAACGCAAATCAAGTACTGATATGTTTCTGATATTATGTTTCATAACGTTATTGGTAATTAGACTTTGATTAATTTCTCTCGTTTAACTTTCAACTCGTCACCCCTGCCAAAAATAAATAAATAAGTATATATATTATAATATTTAGAACAAGACATTAAAAATATTTTAAAGTTTAATCAGAAATACTATATTTAAACTCGAAATGCCATAAAGATGTTATTTCTTATTTAAAAGCTTAAAAATGCTTTTATATAAGAGTTACTAATGAAATTTATTTATTTTTCTTCGTAACTTCAAAAATGTGAAGTTCAAAACTTTTTTTATAATTGAATCTATTTTGTTGTATATATTTATAAAAAAATTATGTACAAATATTTTCATGATATATTTAACTTTATAAAAAAATAAAGGCAAAAAAATGTCTTTTCAATTTATTTAACTACACATTTAGAATTAAAGTACACCTTGTGTTTTACATACTGAAGTTCACATACTGAAGTTAACTATTCTTTATTATATTTTTATTTTTAAAAATCAATCCTAAACGGAAAAGACATAAATACGTTCTTTTTCATATTTCGAGATAAGTATATGACATATTAAATTTCATTGAAAGTGCAAATATATATTTTTTAATATTATAGACAGGTCTGAAATTTAAGCGGAGCGTTAAACTTATAAAATGGCAGTGGATGTTCAAACATGGAACTGAATAAATGACATTCATGTTTTAAATATATATATTGAAAAAGTTTTCTACTTTTGCAGTAATTTTTATGCTTCAAATTACTTTGGGATATTAAATAAAAGTTATTCAAAGAGACTTTTTCATACAGAAGTAGTCATTTCAAAAATTAATTATTACATATGTTAAGGATTTATTTAAAATATGACGCATCCGAATATAATAAGCATTAATTTGTAAGTGTGTTATTATATTTTAGTCATTTTTACTGTAGGGGTTTCTCTTTTAATGTGCACGTTAATTTTAAATGTACGAATAAAAAAACAAACATTAATAATGGTGATTAATTTTAGACGTATAGAATCACTTTTATATTTTAAATGTTACTAATGTTGTTGTTCATGTATTTGTTTCTTTTTGTTGGTGAAATGCATTAATGAGAGATAACATTTTAAAATATATAGTAAAATAATGTTACTGTTCAATTCTCCATATCGTTAAAAATAAGCGCATACAAACATTTACAATAGTACGATAACAGCAATGTAACAATCCCCATCCAAATGCAACTGATAGTAGAACATGTGTATACATGTGTATGCATGCCTGTGAAGATCTATTGCTGCCGATGGTGGAAAATGAACATTTAAAAAATATTCATCTTTTTAAAATAATTTGTACATGCATATGTTATTCTTATTAATAAATGTGCCTTATGAATCAAATCTCTGTACGCAAACTGTGGAAGTGTTTACGCCTCTGATTATGTAAAAAAAGCATTTCGAGTAAAGTTTTTTTAACGTTTAAGACAGGATTCCATACTAAATAGAGAATATTCTACAATTTTACACTGACTTTAATTTCGCTTTATCTCATAGTTTTCGTGATAGGATCGATAACGCCCAAATTTCAGTATGCGGGAAATCAGTTATCGGTACATTAGGACCTTCCGTATGTGTCACTTTACTACACCATTAACTCGCTGGAGCAGTATTTCGCACCGTTCGCAAATGTTTTCTGAATAAGGATGTTATGTATATAATGTTTATGTATAAAATGATGTAATAAATGTTTTCTGGATTTCTTCCCCAAGCATGAATTTTCCTTCCTCTGTAAAAATAAGCCAAATCCAACTTTTTAAAGATTGTGTAAAAAAATTATCTAATGATTAATACTGTTAAGCCACTGGATATTTCAGTTATGCCATTTAAGGATAACTTCCTTCTTTTAGTACATACGCCAGTCTTTGTCATTTTACTATTTGGACTTTTAATTCGCTATTTCTCAAGAGTTTCGAGATAGGTTCAATAAATTCCATATTTCGCTACTGCGGAGTTCAATATATCTGGCTGTTTTGCTTTAGTACACTGTTAACTCACTGATACAGCTGTATTTATCACCGTTTGCAAGTCTTTCTTGGGCTTAAACGGACTTTCTCATGCAAACTTTGTAAACCAAAATAATTAAGCTCTTTCAAAGTTGTCAAAAATCTTAATTAATGATTGATAATCTCAAGTTTTATCTTTAAATACATATTTCAGTTTTTATGTCTTGTAAGAAAAACCTTCGTTTTGAATATACAATCGAACCTCTATTTAACGAAGTCGCTAAATCACGGGAAAAAGTTCGTTATATGGAAAATTCGTTAAATAGAGATTCACCTTTTAAAATACATTAAACTACATAAAACAGATTTTAAATTCATAAACACTAAATATTTTTACTAAAAGTAATAACGTAAAGTAACTTTAAGTAATAAAAGTAAGTTATCGATTTGTTTTATTTATTTTACCCACCAATATCCATCATCAATTCATTTTTCTATGTGTTTAAATCTTTGAAATCTGCAAGGAAAACAAAACATTGTCCGGGAATACACTGTATTTTCTGTATTCATTATATTAATAGTTTTACGTTAAAATTAACGAATTTTAATGACATTATCGTATTTATTATTATTATAACAAATTATTTTAACCATACATTAACATATGCGCCCTTAAATTTAATTTCTGAAAAACTCTGTTAATTTTGCCTGAGTTTTTTGTTTAAAAAAGTGCTTTCTCGAAATACGTCTCACATCTTTGCAATGCACAAAATACCCCTTCATGCGTTTTTTCTTCTAACTATAATTTGCGTCGGATTGTTTCAAATGATTTTGGCATTTCATCATACGAAGTTTACTTAATTCCTGCATAATGATCATTTCCATCATCATCATATTCGTCTTCATTGCAATTCATTGCTGTATTGTTTTTATGTTTCACACTGTCGAAAATATCCATTTCGGATAGTGTTTCTGAGGTCTCAATTTCAGAATTAAGTGAAATACAATCAACAATCAGCACATCATGGTTAAATTCTTCTTTTTTTCTCACTGTATCCACATTTTTGTAAGTTACTCTAAGGGATTATCGTCTTCGTCCTCCGTACTTACCGAATTCACACTGCTGACAAAGAAGGCGCCTGGTAAAACCAGTTCAAGGCCATTGAACATCATAAAATGTGTTTAAAGAAAGAATAAGTTTGAAATGTCCACAAATATTTTGAGAAATGGGGAGAAAAAAAATAATCACAAGAAAAAGTTCGTTAAATAGAGAATGCACTTCGCTATTTGGAGGTTATTTTACGAAGAAATTCGCAAAATGTTCTTGGTTCCAAGGAAAATTTCGCAAAATAGAGAAATTCGCAAAATAGAGGTTCGTTAAATAGAGGTCCGACTGCATAAATATTTTTTTCCGGTGTATCTACAACCAATTTTACTTTTATGCTGTATAGTCATAGAGCTGGAGTAAATGTTATCATGAAAAAGGTAAATGTATTTTTAAAATGAAAGTGTGCGCAAGTAGTTATCTTCAAAAGTGATATAAGTAACATAAATATAACGCTTGGCTATTATTTACTTTTATTCCACATAAGTAGAGAGCTTTTGTTTTAAATAATAAAGAGTTTTAAATGTTTTGATCAACGGCAACTCTTTGTCTTCCCTTTGGAATTATTCTCTGAATTTAATAAGATTTTTCTAATTGCCGGAGATCTGTATATATATATATATGTTTTGAAATTATTTTGCTGAGAATTTCTGTTTTCCTAGAAGAATAATATTTTACAATTAATTTTTTAAGGAAAGCGTACTTAGTTTTCTTAAAGACTTTTAAAGGCGCGAAATAAAAAAATGAAGTTAATAAAGTACGCCTAGGTTATAATAGAAGTGGCAATTTCATGTAAGTTTAATATTTTATTACATATAAAACAGCATATCTATTAAACTGCATAAATGAATTTCAATCGAGTCTCATAAAATGCATTTGAATTCTCAGAGCAGCTTAATTCCTTTTCTAGAACAAAACCATGAAATACAAGATTTCGTTCTCCTACTTTATCTTTTCCAGCCGTGTAATCAATCTGGAAAAATACAAACATTTTTGAAGTGCGCTTCACAGTTATTATTTAACTGTAACTAAGCCAAACGGATCCGTGCGACGAATTTCGAAGGTCAAGGGAGCAAGTTCCCTTTTTTGTATTTTAATGTGTAGCAGACATCTGAAGTTAAACTCCTTGTCTTTTCATAAAAAGAACAAACCATAGTTTTATATTTTCCAAAAAGTCGAAACTACGACATACTCAGAGTAAGGCACATTTATCATAATTGAATACTTTGGCTAAATTAGGAAGTATACGAGATTTTAAAATTGTTTCATTTTCTTCTAAAAAATGTGGTGAAGGAAATAGTTCGTTGGAAAATGTATGGTGATTGCCATCCGTGAGGATCTTTCTAATTGATTCTAAACGGTGTTTAATTCGAGGATTTTCAAGCAGGTAAAATAAGGAAAAATGAAAAATCAGGAATAAAATATAAAACACTTTATAACACTAAATGAATATTATTAAGAAGTTTCCTTTCTTTCATATAGTAGGATGTGATATCTAAATAAGGAATTTATAAAACACATAACTAGCTAAAAACCTAGCTAACTAGCTAAAAATTTATACACACCATGTAAAGCACTAAAAATTAGGTAAGTTTAAAAAAATGTATCTACCTATCATAGTCCTTCTTTTGTACATCTCTGTAAAAAGAAAAAAAAAATGGTATGTACTTCGTAAACTATAGAAAACATGTTTTAGTGTACTTCGAATCCATAGAAAGCATGCTTTAGTATACTTAACTCACCTATAGAAAAAAATGTTGTAGTACACCTTACTGATCTATAGAAACATGTTGTACTGCACCTTACTGTTCTACAGAAACATGTTGTAGTGCACCTTAGTTATCATTTTTAATTTCATTGTTATTAAAGTATCTTGAAGTACTTAAAATACATAAAATAAACTGCAAATGATTTTTCCACGTAGATCAAGCATAATGAAACTCTCTTGTACATCTCGTAAAAAAACAAAATAATAATAATAATGCTATTTTTGTATGTTCCCGAAAAGTTATGTTGAAGCACACTTGTGTGATTTATATATATATATATCTTTTTATTTGAAATATTGTAACACAAAATGATGCACCACAATATGCTTTCACCATTTTTTGCGTGTCCTTTTTGTTTGTCCTCTTAATTATATTTTAAAGTATTTTTTAAGTATTTTTAATTGTTTTTTTCACCTAAAATGTTGCACCTTTCAGTTGCAATACCTATCATTCTCTTGACAACCTTAATATCATGTAAAACTTTCATGACAATCCGAGCACAGGTCCGAGAGTTTCAACACGGGAACTTGGGTATACATGATATGGTTTCAATTGTAGTATAGCACATGCCGAGAATGAGCCGCGACAATACACTCGTTATAAATCACCGAGAATTCAATGCTTTTGCAATTGTGCATCATGGTCGGAGTTGTAATCCCTCGGGTGTTTTCCCGGATATAACAACTAAACCCGTCTTATTCATCAAATAATTTATTAGATGGCCTCTAGCATGTGTTAATTCCACCAGTGATTTAGTTACCCATGTTCGGGTCGTTGTCACGTCTTAAAAAGAAACTTATAGATATTAAACATTAGAAACGCCATAACGAAATAGCAGAAAAGCAGCTATCCATGTGACAGAAACGTACACAAGACAAAAATCGTAAAAAATCTGCTCTCTCAAGTTAATGTAAGCGTATAAGTATTAGAAAGAACGCGTATGGTTACACGTCAACGAGCTAATCCAGCGAAGAGAGGGGCGAACGGGATGGAGAGGCTTCGCAAGCGATAAGACTAAAACCCAGGCAGGAAGCGGGGAATCTTGACATGGAGACAGTATTCTTTACCTAATGACAGAAGTTTTAAAAAGGAAACAGATTAGCGCGCGAGAGCTCTCGCATAGAATCATGGGAAATCGAATGAATTTAATAAAAATAATTGGTATTAATAAACCTTGAAAGAAAAATTACTTTAATGTCTCAAAATATGAAAGAATAAAATAAATTAGTGGGTTTTTACAAATAAGTGTAGGTATTAACAGATTAAGGGTTTTAGAATAAGAAATAAAAGAATGCTCTGAATTAAAGACAGGGGGTTAAAATATAAAGGATATTTAAGATATTATTAAAGGTCTGGTAAAAAAGATAGAGATTATAAGAATTTTGAACTAAAGTAAATGGTCGATTTTTTTTATTATTCCATACATACAGAATGACACATAGGCTGACACACCAGATTCATAAATACTTTTCAACTATGTCCAAAAGTATTAAAACCAGTACCCCTGGAGCTAATGTATGTAAATATGTAGCAACTGTACTCGAAAATAATCTAAGACGAGTCCATTCACTGACAATGACGAGATATCTTTAAAATGATTCCAGAAATAATCAGTCCTCACTATACTCTTCCGCTTAATAGGCTATTTAAAAAAATAATAATCGATATCAGTTTTACTTCTTCGTTTAAGAGGTTATAGCTTACACAGATTTATGAACCTGGGAGATAGTAGTTTTCTTACTAGGACCATGGAAATTTTCAGCTTTGAGCAGGAATCAACTGTATAAGGGTTACATTTTGCTGATTTTATTGAATTACTTAACTTCCGAAATCTTCTCTTGTAATTAAAGTTAACTTTTTGTATGATTTTAGTGCAATTTATGTTTTATTAGTTTTTATTGGACTTCATTAGATCTCTTATCAATTTTTAAGCAATTCTAATGACAATACATGAAATACTTTCATGCTATAAGTTAACCTTTAATGTAACCTTCAATGTGATTTTTTATTTAGTTCGGAAAATATAATATTTGAGTGTATTTTTGTTAATTATACACTAGAAAAATAGTAAACGAAATATCTATGGTTCTGTTGGACATAATGTCATAATGTTATTCCTGAAATACCTAACGAAAATGGCTGAAAAATGATAATTTTACATTAAATAATTACTTTAATTGTCCTGTGAAATGGGAATGATAATTGACGATTGGATACATTCATTATGGTAGAGCTAATTTTTTAATATGGAGTATGGGTAAATACTATGACTAAATTCCACAGGTTTGCAAACAAATATTTTTGTTGCCAGCGACGCCATCTTGAAAAAATGACGAAATTTTCAAACTTTGATTGGTTTTTGCCAAATATCTGCCTAATCAGAGGTCTGATAAAAAAGTTATATTTTTTTTTTCAAAGTAGACTAATGTCTTTACAATTTAAGCCAAAACTTATTATTTGAACTGAAATAGTTTCGGTGTTACAATACTTCAATGTTATGCAAAATCTTCCGAAAAAGAGAAATTTTGGAGCTTTTCACCATTTATCCAATAGTATCTCCTAAATAGCGAATCTTTTCATCCTCCACCCTTGTAACGTTATTTTAAGTTTGCCCTCATAACAACTGTAGGCAATAGGTATATAAAAACCATTAAAAGAAAGAAAAGAAAAAAGAAAAACCTTTAAAATAAATAATTTCCCCGCATTCTACATATCCGGAAGATTTTTACGTGTGTGGGGGTGGGTTGGGGAGAATATAACGACCTTCGACCTTTCTAGCATGAACCAATACAAGTTGTAGCATGCGAGAGCAATGGGGATAGAGGAAGCGAAAAGTCTAATTGAAATTTACAAATTTTGACGCTACCAAAAAAGGATGTTTAAAATCATATGGGTGTCAAAAAGCAGGAGTGAACTGCACAAACATCTGCAAATATTGCAATGGCCAGTCTTTCGAAAATACACCCGAACTTTTCTTATCCGCTGACGTGGAGAAAGTAGACGATCTTGAACCCATCGACATGCTGCTAGAAATCGAGAACGAAGATGCTGAAAACCTTTCGGTCGACATTATAAATATTGGCACAGCAGTGGAAAATGCCGATGAAAATCCCGCTATCTAACACCCAGGCCCTTCTAAGCGCCAAAAATTGTAAGTGACTTGAACATTATAAACTTTATTTAAAGATTTTTATAAATTGTAAAACTGTGTTTATATATGTAAATTCATTAAGTTACACGTAACTGGTTTTTAATGCTGTTATTTACCCTCACTTAAAAAAAATGGAAAAAAAATAATATTAGAGGGATGCATTTGGCGAAAACGATATTTTCCAACACTTTGTATATCGTGAAATTTTTAAAACAAGGAACACAATCCGTAGTCACATTGTAGCAAATTAACTCTTGTGTGAAAGTTATTACATAGTATTCTATCGTAGGACTCTTAATTTTAAATTTATGTGTAAAAATTGGCGGAAAATTCCCGATTTTTATTTTTGAGGAAAATGTTGCCTAAATTTGAAGAACTATAACACGTCAACTATTACAGGTATAAAAATCGGTCTGTACTCAAACTGTAGCAAATTTAGTCCAATTTGAAAAAAGTGCAACAACATTTTCGTTAGATGGGGATTTAAGCAGATATTTGGTAAAAACTAAAAAAAATCCGGTAAATTAGGCGATTTTCCAAGATGGCGGCACCGGCGGCAAAAACTTTTGTTGGCAAACTTGTTGAAATTAGTCAGAATACCACCCCATATATCATATTCAAAAATTAGCTTTACCCTAATTTATATAATCATTTTCTATCATTTGACTGGACCATAAATTATTTTACTGCACAATAACAGCTATTTAAAGATAAAATATTTTTCATCATGTTTTTAATGGTTTGCAAAATTAATAATCGCTACCCTATAAAGATGAAGAAAAACGCTAGTTGAGGCAATTGCAAGGATTATCAACAAAATGCGTTTTAACAATCCATGATAACAAATCATAACAAAAACAGATGTCACGATCTTAAATGTATTACACGTAATTATCCGTTTGTACCATTATTACACATAAGTATCACGTAATAGTTTACCAAAAGACCAATAGAAAACACCAAATGGCAGTCCTGTAAGCTTTCGGCTGCAATTTTTGAGTTTATTTTCTGAGATATTTTTCATTCGTTTAGTTAAATGCACTTATTTTAACCGAACATATTTTTTTTAACGAAATATGTGTGTACTCTATGTCAAAGGCCTGTTCAAAAACCTTTCCTATACCACCTCATTAAACTTTATTCATTTTGTATGTGCATAATATATTGACATAATAAATAATATGTGTGATGAAAATTAACCTAAAAGTATAACAAACATTCAGTATGGAATGCCATATGTACGCAAAAAATCCTATTTAATGATATCACATTCATCGTTGTACCATACACATTCGTTAAATTCATTATGCATGTCAAATGTGGTAAGAAAGACGCTAACTAATAATTCCACACTCAGCGTTGTACGGTACATATTAATTCAGAAAAAAGATGTTGACAACATAAATAATATATCTGATTATTTTCCTAAAAGCAGATTTTTGATATTTATCATTTTTAATCTTTCAAGTTTTTTTTTTTTTTTTAAATAGCTATTGAATGATTAAAATAATTCATCGTCTTGAAGTGATTTTTGGGATATAAGAACTTAATAAGTACTTCATTTTTAGGGTTCCTTATTTAAAAAGTAAAAACATATTCATTATAAGATCTCTCCTGTGTCTGTCTGTCACATCCATTTTACTCATAAAATATCGGACGTGGAAAGTTCAAATTCGGAGAATAATAAAGACTATTGACCCACATATTTACGGATTTTTAAACATTCACAAATATAATTTGCAGAAATGTAGAAGGAATGATTACGTAACTTGAGAGAAAAAATCTTTTATTTGTATATCGTGCCCGGTACCCTGTGAAAGTTTTCGTAACGCTGAACTCAAAAATACATTTCTTTTACATTTATGTATTACATTTTCAGAGATATCGTCGAAAATGTAGAGCAAAAATAGGATCTTCCATTCCATTTCCGAATCTACTGAAACTAAAATTATGAAACAATTAGAGGTATTAGACGTTAATATAAATCTCGCAGGAAATATATACCCTAGATTAACCTAGATTACATAGTTTTTGAGCAAAGAGCATATCTCTATTACACACAAATTTCGATTTGTGGGCATTCATCAAAGGCGTTGAGGAACTTTGGAAGTACCTGTCGTAGGAGAAGTATAAAAGCATTGTTGATAAGTATTTCCGAAAAAAATCGTCGGTAATTAGTCGAGATATTAACCCTTAAACACACGGACGTTTTGGACATACGTAATGAATGGGGCGACGTACTCTATGTACCATCGGCTTTTACAGCCTTGATAGCAACTTTTAATGACATATTTGTGTAATGCATTTCCCTGTAGCAGTAAAAAAAAGCAATAAACGTCAAATTCTTTAAAACGACTAAGTTAAATATAACGAATCGCATAAATGCTATGGGATTCGTGACTAGTTTGCATTGAGTGGTTCTCTCAATACGCCTCCCGTGTCTTTAAAAGTTAATTAAAAACCTATCTGGAAAAACGAGGCACTGACAAAGGCAGAGTTGAAATTTTGTGACCTCCTTTCAAACCGCGCTTAGCACAATGCTAAGTTTAAACTTTGTGCAAATGTTTTGTTTTAGCTACAACGTATACAGGAAATATTATTACTACTCTCAATTTAGTTTTATGAAATGCCAAATGAAGTTTAAATATGCACTACTTTTATTGACAGTACCGAATTAATTTCATCAAAAACAGATTAGGGTAAGATTAAAAAAAGAGTTATGCAGAATAGCAATATTTGATATTGTTTAGACTTCATATCTCTTTGATTTTTATGCTTCAAAGAGATAGGTATACTATGGTATACTCATTCATACATTTGTAATATATACAGCTATACCCAAACCTACGTTGTATAGTTTTTTACAAAGTCTTATTATTCTTTTAGGAACGGTTTTTTTATAATACAGTTAATAATTCATATATTTATTGTAGGAACCCTCTGAGCGCGTGTAATACTTCATCTTGACAGTTTATTTATATCTTCAGTTGAAAAAAGATTCATTTTAAACTTTTGTATTCCATTATTTCTATTTCCCTTATCAAGCGGAAAAATCTACATACTCTTTTTCCAACCTAGATTTTGTTTACCAAATTTACAGAATTACAGTCATGTATAAAAGTGAGAAATCGATAATTTTGTATGTTATATTTGGATATTTTTCTTAAAGTATTTTTTTCACCTTCTAAGAATTACGTTTGAAGAACGTGTAACTTCAAAATGACGTTTGTTTCAAGTCAATTTTAATTCGTTGTTTGTTTTGATTTGAAAATTCATTCCAGCGCATATAAAATGTCCTCTAATGGATTAGATAGATCTAACTGACATAAATACTTAAAATATAATTTTCAGAATTTTCTAAGGTTAATTTTTCAAAATATGTACCATGTAACACAACATTTACTTCAAGGATTACGTATGTTAAGTTGGATAGTATTTTATATATAACTTATCAAATTGTTTTTTAATGAAGATTAGGGCGATTCGTGGAAAAAAAAAATTCTTAAAAAAGAAAAATAAATTTGTCGTGTTTTAATTTCCGAAAAAAACTGAAATATGACCTATATTTCCAGACCTCCTGATAATATGAGCTGATATTTTCACCCCTGTGCAGAAATGGACTGAATGCGCGACTGAATTGCGCATGCGTACTATTTTTGTTTTTGTTTTTAAAATGTATTTCTATTCAGTCAATCATCTTTTTTCCCTTTGAAAATGAACGTGTGTGTGTTCGAAAGATCTCAGGTTGCATTAAATAATATTTTTATATGTTTCTGTCACCTTTTAAGTAGTTATAAGTATATTATAAAGTTTTAAAAATGTTTTTAAACAGAGAAACAAGATACGGCATAGTTGCTAAAGCAAGTGACGTAAAAATTCAATTACATAACTTATTTTTTACTCACTACTTTTATATTCGTAGAACTGCATCACAATATCTACATGTTGTATCCAGCGACTAAGACAAAACATGTGTGGTTTTACATACGTTTGAGGTATTTTTTAAAATAATTCGGGCCCAATTATTTTCTACGGTATAATTTTTCTAAAAATTACCGAACATTACATATGAATAAGTAATATAATATATATATAAAATACGTTTTCACTAGTAAGAGATAAACGTGTCGGTCTTACGCAACAGCATACACTCGTTATGTAACTCAATGAAGAAATCAAAGTTTTTGCGGTCGTAAAATCATGATTAAGCGTGGAAGGTCATGCCTCCGTCCATTGGAAGGTTTTCCGAAAAATAATAATCGAAGTCGTTAGATTCATCAAACATTTATTAGATGATCATACATTGCACCAAACTCCACTAGCCATATGTTATCCATGTTCGGGCAGATGCTACGTCGTAAAAGGTTAACCACTAGCTGTTACGTATTAGAACAACATGACGAAGATTCAGGAAAAAAACTCTCCAGGTGACATGGGTTATTTAATCAAATCAATAATCGTAAAATTCTATCTCTTCTAGCCCATACAACCAGTTAAATACTTGCAAAAACTGCACGTGTATGAATACAATACAAGTGAAAGAGCAAATCCCGTAAAAGTAGCCGGAAAGATGCGATGATTTGCAGAATATCATAAGACTTAGCTCGGGGGAAGGGGGGAAGCACGCGTGAAAACGATGTGAAATATTTAGACTCGGCGTCTGAATTATTACGCAAACAATGTTGGCGGAACGCTGGCACAGAATTATGGGAAATCGAACACCAGAGAAAAGACGGTATTAAAACATTCGAAACAAAAAGAATTTATTTTCAAAATAAAATGAAAAAGGTAATTTAATGGGTTTTATAAGATTAAACGAATGGATTTAAGGTTTTTAGAAAAATAAAAGAATACGCATTTAAAGCATGGGAAAAAGATAAAATATATTTAAGATAGTATTAAAGCTAAGTAAAAAAGGTAGATATTATAATAATTTGGAATAGTTTAATTAAGAAAAAAGGGCGAAAATTTTTACTATTACATATATATATATGTGTGTGTATGTGTGTGTGTGTATGTGTGTGCGCGTGCGTGTAGAAAAATCACGATATCAACTTGTAAAGAATACTCGAGATGTAAGAAGGAATTTGTTCCTTTCACTTTAAAACTTTTTCTAAATCAAGACATCGGATTTCATAAATGTTTTTCAATAAAATTTATTATGCGTAAGTAAATAATATTATTATGCTTGTTTGCTTATTCTTGCAAATTTTATTAGAGATATGAACGCGTGGTCATAAATATAATTATTTTATACCGGTGCAATATTTTTAGAAATTTCACCATGATTTTCATTTTTGTGCTATTGTACAAAATAGATATCGCATAATGCAACGCAATCTGTAGGTTT
Source organism: Maratus speciosus (assembly GCA_963932465.1). Classification (NCBI taxonomy): domain Eukaryota; kingdom Metazoa; phylum Arthropoda; class Arachnida; order Araneae; family Salticidae; genus Maratus; species Maratus speciosus. The sequence goes on along the minus strand of OZ010786.1, from coordinate 480,997,729 downwards.
CTCTCAACAGCACTACATTCTTTACTGACAAACTCCTATTTATTATTATATACAAGCAATAAAACTCCTATTATTTGAACTCCAGAAATCTTGATCGTCAAATATCTCGATCGTTGTAAGGACATAAAACATTGCATTTAAGAGGAAAATAATTTATTTAAATACAAATTCTATGCATAACTTCCGAATAACAGCGTATAATTGTTTTGCAGCAATAAAAAATACAGTAGAAAAATACAGTAATTTTCATAATATTTCTATATAAACCAACGTTAAAATTTACATTTACTTGAAAATTTTCGGATATATATTTGGAAAAATCTAAATCAATACTTATGATATCAGGCAAACAGAAATATTTTTAGACAGAAACAGACATATTCAACTAATGCATCTAAAGGTATGTAAGTACAGTGTAACCCTGGGAAAACGAAAAGTTACGGAACCGCAATAAGTTTCTGCTTATATCCGTCATGGATAGTCATTAAGGGAATATTCGGAATGTGGGTTCACTGAACTGCATTTTTGTTTATATTTTTTGCAGTAATTTAACTTTATTAATGTTAGACCTAATGCATGTTCGGTACATTGACCAGACATTTTTTATTAAAAAAAGCGGTTTTACTGAAATTTTTGACTTGTATATGAAACATCTTGACCATTTTGTGTATAATTTTCGAAATTATCTGGATTTCTCCATAACTGGATTTCGTAGAGAAAACATTTGTATGGATAACTCTACATTCATTTGATATATCAAAATTATTTTATCAACGCTGGCATTTTATTAAAATTACCCTGTTTAATTTGTAGATTAAGGTGTTGTACCTTTTGAACGCGACGAAATTTAACGAAAAAATTCGAAGTTTGATTTAGTCTATCTTCAAGACACTTATATCTAAAAACATAAAATTTTAGATATTGATTAAACAGATTGTGCTTTGTAGTATGCTACCATTAGAAATGTATTAGCCTTTTACAGAATTTGTATATTGTTGAAATCAAACAGATATATTTTTTTACTCCTTAAGTCATTGCGCGCATGATATCTTGAGAAAGTATGTATGGATTGTCATGAAATTTGTTAAATATACTAAACATATATGTATGTTTAAAATGAACTACTCTTAAGCCAAAATTATTTCATTAATTATATATAAAAATATTTTTGTAAAAAAAAAAAAAAAAAAAAAAAAAATAATAATAATAATAATAATAATAATAATAATTATATTTTTAATGAATAAAAATAATCATAACTAAAAATTTTACCATTATAAATACTTAAAAGTAGTTCATTTTAAACACACATGTTTGTTTAGTATCATTACCAAATTTCATTACAATCCATAGATACTTTATCAAGATATCATGCACGCGATGACTTATGGAGTAAATAAAAAGAGCTATTTTGATTTCAACAATACACAATTTCTGTAAAAGGCTATTAAATTTCAAATGGCAGCATATTACAAAGCACAATCTGTTTAATCAATATCCAAAATTTTATGTTTATTAAAGTTGTTATTAATGTTTATTAAAGGTTTTGCAGATAGACTAATTGAAACTTTAAAGTTTTTCGTTAATTTTCGACGCGTTTAAAAGGTACGAGACCCCTTAACCGAACACTGACATTTACTGTAAAACTGTTACGATTTTAAGCATTTACGTGGTAATTTTGTGTAATATCTCTATCTGATATTAGAAACAAAACTCCAAATTCATTAGAATATTTTTTCTTCATTACAGTTCTTAAAAATCTCTGAAACATGTGCTAAAAAGGCAGTTCTCAAAAATAGCTTCATTATAAATCCATAGTTTAAAATAATTTTATCAAGTTTAATTTGTAGATTAACTGAATTCTAACATGTATTGTAAAACTGTTATATTCTTATACGGCTATTTTGTCCAATATCGGAATCTGATATTAGACACAAAACTTCACATTCATTAGAACGTATTTTTTCCATTACAGTTCTTAAAATCTCTAAAACATGTGCTCAAAACAAAACTGTGCTCAAATCAGTTTCTTTAGAAATCCAGAGTTGAAAATAATTTTTCGTATCTTAATTATAAAGATTCCGTTTGATCCAGATTAATTCCCTAGAATTTCCACAGATCACATTGGAAGTTTAAAAGAATTAAAATGTCCAAAGCAAATGTGTAGTTTTGGAGAATAAAAAAGTGCATAAATAATCAGAAATAACCATTATTTCCTGAAGCTGTCAAATAGAATGCTATAAGTGAGAATAGTTCCAATTGTTCCGACAATGAATGTACGTTTCAAGCTTACAATCCCCCATAAAGTCAAATTAATTCCATCTTGGCAGGTCAAAAGAAATCTCAAATAAGATGAAATGAGCTGAGGATTATCTTCTTTGATGGACTTTGCTGCATCTCTGACGCACAGAGATGCATCGTTCACCAAAGAAGCACAAGAAATTTGAATCAAAAAATTTGCAAAATTTATCAAAGTATAAACAACCCTCAGTATTTGTGTTAAAAGATTTAAATTCGGCTTCGGGTGCAGGATGGCTCCAAATCCAAGGTACATCAACAGGGAGTTATATAGAAATAAGGTAAATGATAAAAAACCAACTTTTGAATCAAATGTCTTCACATTACATTTTATTTTAATGTAAAGATCACTGAGTTCTGTATAATTTAATGGATGATTTTCTTTTATTACAGTTTGATAATCTTGAATAACTTTCTTTACTTCATAGCATAAGGCTGTATAATAGATAGCAAATACATTCAATGGAATATAATAGAATGCGCATGAACACACTGAATACAGAAAAGCAAATAGGCATTTGTAGGTATCATTTACAATCTTATATCCAAGCAAATAATACATCTCCTCATCGTTGATCGTATAATTATATGATATTAGAAATAAAGGAACATTTACCATAAAATACCAAGCATAAACCAATGAGATTTTCATGGTTCGTTTTTGTAGATTTTTCAAAGAATGTCCATTTATTATGTCTGCTAAGATCTGCAGTTCTTTAAAATTCCTGCATAAGTAGACTCGAGAAACCACTGTCACTAAATATGTTGCAACTTGTGCAATCTTTGATAATAAATTATATGGACTGGTTAATAACACAGATACAAAAGAAATAGTAATACCAGTGAATATAATTGCCGTAATAATAATGTTCAAGGAGTTCAAGCTTAAAAATGAGTTATAACTACCATCGTCCTTTGTGATTTTAAATATCTCGTTTATGCCACTCAGCTTAAATAAGGAAAATATATGCGAATATACATTATTTTTAATTCTATTCTTAATAAATAGTGCTTGTGCGTGTTTATTAGGCAACATATTTTTCATTAAAATTGATATGCTTCAAAACTGAGAATTAAGTAATAATTTATAATCGTATTACTAAAATATCTGAACGCTTCAAAACATAAAAAATAATGATATGAAAATTAGCGAAAACAAACAGCAATTCAGACTTGTCTAATTTCTCCGTATAACTGCAATTTTGTAGAATCAATATCTAAATTTATCTAATTTTTAATAAGAAAGAGAATATAATAAATGTTATATTTAGTATCATAACAAATCTAAAAACAGTACAATACGTTAATTATATTACATATAGATAAAATAGATATGGAAAATATTTTCTAACTGCATCGGCTTATTCGATGCATTTTCTAGATTTCAGCATTATTTAATATCAATTTAATTCAAGTTTTGCGAAGATATACCATTATACATACATTTAAATCTCTTTTTTTTTAATTAGAAAAAAAAAGTATTTCTTAGTATATATTTTTCTGAACATATAATTTTTTAAAACGACATATTTTACGTATAATACTTCAAACATTTGCACCTTTGGAAGTCACCTTCACAAGTTGTTATAAAACGCCGCTAGCCTTTCGGTAGTCATCACAAAGAAAACATGAAAACCGTGAAAAGTAATTTGCTGTATATAATAAGATCGAACAATGTTATAATAAAATTCATTTATTTATTAAATTGAATCTTCATTTGAAGGTCTATGTAATTCATCATACATTTTTATCTAACTTTTTCTTCAAAAGAATACCGACTCAATTTTGTTATCAATTTATTAACACCAACAACAATAACACTGAAAGGAGTCAATAATAAAAACATTATTACGTAAGTCTTCTTCTTTTTTTATTTATTATTTTTTTCTTTTTTTGTATATTAAATTTATCAATAGTGTCACATATGAAACACACTATTCGCTTTAAATTAGATAAAAAATCATATCAATCTTATTCAATAAATATTTGTATTAAAATTAACATTTATTTCACATTTGAGCTCACTATTTTTAGGCTAGATCAATGACGTAAAAATGTATTCGCTTCGTTTAGATACTCATATATCTGTAGAGAAAAAAAATGCGATTTTGTTTTATTTAAATTATATTTTATCGCGAATTTAAATTATATATACCTTGAAAGAGATATTTTTATCTATATTTGGTGGATTGTTTTTCTGTTAATATTGTAAAATACAATCTCCTTGTCAAATCTTCCGGTGAGAAGAATTTTTCTGTATTTTATTATAATCTATGAAATTTTCCTTTTTTTTTTTTTTTTTTTTTTTTACTCTCTTGCGATTACATCTTATCTGATTTACTGCCTATACAAAGTATAAAATATGGAAGTTGCGCCTGTGATTAAGTGGTGAATGAATGTGGCTACGATTATGATAGTGGTATCCACATGTAGGGAAGTGAGTATTCTGCACACAAACTGGTTTATGTTTGAATCGTGGGGTATCACTATTTTCGAAAGGTAATCTTCGCTTTACATAGTCGCAGAATGTCTGCCGAGGAAATGACCGATATTATTCAGAAAAAAAGTGTTTCTAGGTAGATTGTTGTAGGACAATGCTACATTTCAGAATGAAACATGTCGCTGTGGCCACTAACAGTTAAAAGCGGGTCTTGTCTGGTGGATCATATAAGAAAAAAGTTCAGATATGTTGAAAATGTCGATTAAAAAGTTGTTCAGCTCCATCGATTTAGTAGGAAAAATGACACTTCTTGTGCAAAAATAACATAAATCGAAAGGGGAAAGGGCGAATATTTATATTTGTATGTCTTCCCATCAACAGTATTGATAACAAGTTGGAAATTGCTCGTCAAACGTGGCAAATGAGGTGCGTTCGTACTATAACGAGTTTTATAAATATTTTTTGTTTTTTTTTACACCGCGTATTGTATATTTTAGTACACTTCATAAGTGCATATAAATATCATTCTGTTCCAAAGGCTGTAACATCATTAAAATGCACTTACAATATTTTTTTCCCATTGGCCGTAATGTAATGGAAAAATTTTGACTGTCCCTGTAATTAAACTATGCATGCAATTTTCATAAAATTGAAAATGACTCGACAAAATTTTGCAAAAATTATATATTTAAAATTTCAGACAATTCGGAAGGCTGTAACATTAGTAAAATGTACTTGCAATAATTTTTTCCCATTGGCCGTAATGTAACGGACAACTTTGGAATGTCCCTGTAATTAAACTATACATCCGATTTTTCATAAAATTTGAAATCACTCGACAAAATTTTGCAACAATTTTATATTTAAAATTTCAGACGATTCTGTTGGGTAGATTTTACTCTGTTATATACGGGCGGACGGACAAACAGACAGATGGAGAGACATATAGACAGACGGACAGACAGATGGATCGAACAAAGACTGTAGGTTCTACGTATTTATATAATTATGAACGCACCTAAAAATGACGATTAACTCAAATAAAAGAATAGTACATAATAAATTACGCGAAATTATAGCAAGACAACTTAATTGTGATAGAACTTTATTGCGTACGCTTGAGTGTTCTCCGTTAAGTGCAATACACATTGGAAACCCAGGCGGAACATTGCATTGGACATTCTACAGCTATTTTAGAAAAAGAAAAATTTCTTTTATTTATTTTTTTTAATATAAATGAGAAGGAATAAGCTGTAAATTTACGTACTTATGTGTTGGACAACTTTGTAAGTAAAAATTAATGAATGTTTGATGCTTTTTTAAAGGTAAATTTATTAATATATTTTATAACTTCAAATTATTATTGCACTTAAAAATTGCGTACATTGTCATTACGTCAAATGTTATATAAAATAAACGCGATATTCTATTCATCGAAAGAGTATTTTAAGATTATTTTAAGGTGTACAGGTGTTATCTAAATTAAAACTGAGTAGGTGTTTCGGACATTCGCACACTCAAATTTCGATCCATGTTAATTGTGCTATAATTTTAAGAAAAAAGACAAAACAACTTATAACTATTTTGTGGTCCATTTAGTCTGGGGAATTCAAATAAAGACTCAAAAACGGATATTACTTCTAAAGAAGAAAGTTAGTTTAATCTTTCATTTACAGACGTTCTATTATGAAAAATTGCTTTCAGAATCAAGTAGAGGTGTTTTTTGTGAATCTAAGTATGTTGTTTTGATTTTACGTAGTGGCCAGGGAAAATGTCTGGAGAAACTTATTTTAAGAATCGGACTGCATTTTCTTGTTATGTTATTGCTGTCCAACTTCAAAAGTTCATATATGCTGTCACATAGATTACATGTACTAAAAAATAATGCGAAAGTTATAAATACAAATATTTTTTTTTCGTTTCAGGTTGCCAAAAATGAAATTGTGGTAACTATGATGGCGTATTTATATTTTTTAAAATATTATAAGATGAAGGATGGTAAATCAACTACATTATCTTTACAAAATCGCTAAAACTCACCCACATTTATGAAACAATCTATTAATACTTTCGATTGGAATTTTTAATGCTGGGCTGAGATCTGGAACAGGATCGATTAAGTGGGAGAAAATCGTTAATTTTGATGAAACAATGCAGGATAGGAATCGAAATTGTTCTTTTACTTTTAAAACGAATTATTTTTTTTGTTTCTCTAGAATTGAACTATAATTTTTTTTTTCACTTTTAACAATTTAGTTTAGAAATTTGATTTATTTAAAAGATAAATTATATGTACCATAATCATCATTTATTTCTGTTATTTAACAATTAACATAAAGAATATCAAAAGTTAAATCATAAATTTTAAACAGTAGAACCAATTCTGGAAAGAAGCTCATGAGTGCGTGGCTTGTCACCATTAAATTTTAATAGTATTTGAATTTATTATCTTTGTTTTAGTAAATCTCAGAAAATCTGCATTTAATCAGTCCAATAATGCCATTTAGATTTATTGGTGACAATTGGCTCACTGCTGTGCTTCTTTACCTCCACTGCTTATCGAAAATGAAAATAATTTTTAACATGTGTGTTTGAACTAACAGTGCTTTCTTTGTACATATATTTTAGATAACAATACGTTAAAAGTATGCATTAAATTAAAGTAAAGTAAAGTATGTATAAATTATTTTTAAGCATCAAATGAAATATTTTACAGGCAGTTCCAAATTTTCAGATTGCTTAAACAGTTGTTTTTCTATAAATAATGATTTATATCTAAGCAAAATAAGTTCTTTACCCGTGAGAGGCATTAATATACTTTATAATTGCGACTTTTTCTTTTATCGGGTTCTTTATTCATCTTATGAAAATAAAAAGTCCTTCCGGCCAGTGCCGGGAGGAAGAGGTAGCTTTCATATTCCTTATTTTAAAAAAGCCAACTTATATTATTCAAACACACGAAGCTCAATTAAGTGAAACCGAATGTAGGAGATTCAATACTAATTTTTATCAATACTAAATCATTATGAATGAGAATTTCGCGAAATTAGTCAGCTTTATCCAAGCTGCTTTTATTTAAAGTAACTTATTTTTGGCTTCCAAATTCGGCGATTTCTTAAAGTGCCTGCCATTTTAAGACAACATGGTGGATGAGGCTAACAAGTGAACTTGGTCGAGACCTTAGTAATTGCTGTGCACATGTTCACTCACATCGGAATCGGTTGATATATACGAGTGCTATCGCAGGCAAAAAATCAGATTTTTCAAAATGTCACCCACGTTAGAAATTGAAACTGCAATATCTGAGCCATTTTTTAAGATAAAGACAAACAAAAAATGCTCCTGAATCCTTATATCAAGGTCAAATACTTAAGAAAGAAACCTTTTTCAATTTCTAATTTTTTTGAACCTCATTTTAAATATATATATTTTTTAATTTAATGGCCGCCATTTTGAAACAAGATGGCTGATGAATCTGGCCAGCGAACTTGGTCGAGATATTGATGTATACTATCCACATGCCTTCTTCCATCGAAATAGGCGAATGCGTGTGGTATCGTGAGACAAATACAAGATCGTTTCAAAGTGTTAGCCATGATAGAAATTCAAAGTGTTATAATTCAACCACTTTTTAAGATATAAACAAAAGAACAAATTTTCAGAAACAAAAACTGCTCCAGAATCTTTGTATCAAGGCCAAACACATAAAAAAAATCTTTTTCATTTTTTCAATTTTTTAATACCTCATTTTAAATTTTAAATTACATTTTTTTTAAAAAATGGCAACCCTTTTGAAACAAGATGGCGAATGAAGCTGGCCAACGAACTCGGTCAAGACATTGGTATGTACTATGTACAGACCAAGTTACATTCAAATCGGTTCATAAATACGCCTGTTATGGCGTGACAAAAATCAGGTCGTTTTAAAATGTCAGCCACAATAGAAATTCAAAATGTTATAACTCAGCCATTTTTTTAGACATAGACGAAACAAAACCTGTTCCGGAATCTTTGTATTAAGGTCAAACCCATACGAAATAACTCTTTTTAATTTTCCAATTTTTTGGTATCTCATTTTAAATTTAATTTTTTTTTTAATTTTTTAAATGGCCGCCATTTTGAAACAAGATGGCGGATGAAGCTGCCCAACGAACTCGGTTGAGTTATTTGTATGTACTATGTACATACCAAGGTACATTCAAATCGGTACATAAATACGTCTGTTATCACGTGGCAAAAATCAGGGCGTTTCAAAATGTCAGCCACACTAGAAATTCAAAATGCTATAACTCAGCCATTTTTTAAGATATAGACGAAACAAAAACTGCTCCCGAATCTTTTTATCGAGGTCAAACACATAAGAAATAAATATTTTTTTCAATTTTCAATTTTTGGTACCATATTTTAAATTAAAAGTTTTCTTAAAATTTTAAATGGCCGCCATTTTTAAACAAACTGGCGGATGAAGCTGGCCAACGAACTCGGTCGAGACATTGGTCTGTACTATGTATAAACGAAGTTACATCCAAATCGGTTCATAAATACGCCTTTTATCGCGTGACAAAATTCAGGACGTTTCAAAATGTCAGCTTCGCTAGAAATTCAAAGTGCTATAACTCAGCCATTTTTTAAGATATAGACGAAACAAAAACTGCTACGGAGTCTTTGTATAAAGGTCAAATACATAAGAAAAAAATATTTTTCCATTTTCAATTTTTTGGTACCACATTTCAAATTTAAAATTTTTTTAATTTTTTTAAATGGCCGCCATTTTGAAACAAACTGGCGGATGTAGCTGACCAACGAACTCGGTCGAGACATTGGTATGTACTATGTACACACCGAATTACATCCAAATCGGTTCATAAATACGAGAGTTACAGTGTGACATAGGTCAGATATATATATATATATATATATATATATATATATATATATATATATATATATATATATATATATATATATATTGATATATATATATATATATATATATATATATATCAATTTTGAACGGAGGGTGGTTTCGGGGTCTGGGGGTCATGATCGATGAAAATATACCAAAATTTTTTGAAATCGCTTTCCTCCGAACGGCTGCAATAGGTAGCTTTTTGTAAAGAAAGCTACCTAAAAGAAGTAAATAAATTTTATTGGGCGATTTTGCTTTCCTATAAAATTACATTTGAATATTCATCTTTCCCCTTAATTTTTGTAGCATATAATATGTACTTCAACTTTAAGTATATTTTATTGTTTAGCTTATGAATTTTGTAATAATAGCAAGGTAAATATTTTTTGAACTGGATAATTTCTATCAATAAAGAAAACTTAGAAGTAATTCCTTCGTTTTTTAAGTTCAATATCGTTCAATTAATTTCAGTATGTAGTTATTTTCTAAAATATAAGTTTATTTATGACATTTTTTAAACCTCGTTTCGAGCATGATATGTAAAGGCAGATTTTCTGATTCACAACTTAGCATTATGACTTATAATTTTTCCATATTCTCCGTAGCGTCTTCTAAGTATAATAATACTTCGCACTTTGTTGCATACGGGTTTCAATAGAAAATGCTACTATTCAAAGAGTCACTGTCGTATATGATAATATATTTATGAGGCATTCTCTCATAATTTTGACTTTTATGCCCCTGAATAATAATTTTTATTTTAGTACGTATTCTTTTTTATTTATTTATTTATTTATTTATTTATTTATTTATTTTTAATATTGGAAAATATTCCATTGCATGACTGTATAACAATATTAACGAGATAACAATGATTTGGTTAATGTTAGGGGTCCAAATATACTACGGAATTTCTTACCGTCCCGTGTCCCTGATTTTTAATTTTCGAGCTGTCTGTATTAAATTGTTTCAATAAATTAATTCGATGCAATTTTTTTTCCGAAACTGAGACTAATGTTTTATATAAATATGTAGCAAAAAAAATTACCTGCACACATTTTTACGGTGATTATAATTTTTAGATTCCTTGCCACCCATCTTGCTGAAATTATACAGATAATAACTTCAGATGCAGCCACATAATATTTCTCAACTTTTTTCTCATGCAGATGTATGTTAGAGAAATGATGGCTAAAATTCTTTGACAGGAAATTTACTTCAGAGTTTAAATCAACATTTAAATATGAATTTCAAGCATTGCGCTTTTATTTGTAATCTTACCGTCCCCATGGCATATTTCTGCACTTTTCGATGTAAATTTTTCAATGGAAGTAACTATTGATAAACTCAATGAACATTGTGGCTATCTCTTAGTCATAACATAATTTTCCTAAAAATAGGAGGAAGTTTTTCTTACCATCCATCCTTTACCATTCAATTTTGCTTACAGTCTCTGTCTTAACATCCCTTTAAGACAATGTTATACCAAAATTTTGTACTAAAAATTAAATTCTTATTATTAACCATTTGAAAAAATGGTTATTGCCCTCGTCAGGGTAGGAAATAGAAAGCATATCTGAAGCTTTTTATTGGTTTAATCCGCATTTTATTCGCTTTCTGATTGGTCTGTAAAGTAATCTGTATTTTCCCTTTACTTTCAACAGAGATGCATACTTCTGTTGCCACTATGACAAAAAAGTAATAAAAACTACAAAAATAAATAATAACTCAGAAACAAATAGAGATACAGCTTTCGAACAAACTGCATTTAAAAGTACATTTTTATCTCTATACGATGGTGTAAAAAGTAATATTGTGGGTTGTTTAGAAGTTTAAGAATGAAGTTTCATTTAAAATCGGTCTTCAGATTTCTTGGACGATGGAAAAGCCTTTTCCCGAACAGCCAATGAAATGCTTGGGTAATACGTAAGTTTCAGGTGGATAATACGTACCAGTCGCTGGCAATTTTTGTCGCTTACAATTTTTACGTGTAATAGCACTATTAATGTTTAATTCATGGCGTACATAGTGTATCACCAGCTCCGTAGAAGCTTAAAAAATTACAGTACCGAAAATTGTAAAACTGAAATTTCTTTTAAAATTTGTTCATGATAGGTCCAGGAATGTTAATGTTTAATTCATGGCGTACGTAATGTATGATAAACTCCGTGCGATTTTTTTATGTTTTAAATTTAAGTCTTCAAAAAAATCATTTTCCAAATGGTCGTTGTAATTTCTTAAATTGCTTTTTTTTTTAGTTTTTTTTCTTATTTGAATGTTTTACGGGTAATATGCAGATTCATTATAAGTAAAAATTTAGAAGAAAATAAAAAAATTGCAGAGGTAAAATGTCAAGTCAATGTAAAAACATCGTCGCTGCTGATATATATATATATATATATATATATATATATATTAATCATTAAGGCATTCATCTATAAGTTTAAAATGACGTTTAAAATGACTAAACACCTTCGATTTTAAACTTTTGATGAAAATCTACAGAAATGCTTGACAAATTCTTCTGGAACCTCCATAATATGAAAAATATATTTGCCCTATATCTTTCAACGAAGATGAAAGTCACGAGAACAACTAAGGGACAAAACACACATGGAATAGAAACATTAGTCGTAATTTATAAATAGTAACGTTATCAGAAAATCGTCTTCGATAAGAAAAGAATTTCGTTTCTGATTTATTCATTCTTTGACCGAAAATACCATTAAAAATTGAACAGATGTCCTGCTCGTATTAGTCATGATATTGGTTTTGTCGCTTGTAAAAAGAGTCATAACCTGAATATAACTTATATAACTAAATATAACCAACAGTTCGGTACCAGTATATTGCCTGTTTAAACCGTATCTTTATTTTAACCACGATCGTATTAAACACGTTCGACGATATTACAATACACTGTTAATCGGCAGTGTTGCCAATTCAGAACTTTTTTGTGGCTAAATATACAAACCGTTAGCTATTATAACAATGCTTTATAGTATTTTAAACAACTATATTATACTTGAAAATTCTAAACTTGGAAAGCAAACGATTAAAAGCTCTATGCTTAGAATGTAAAAAAAACCCACCACAAATGTTTAACCCTGCTGCTGTGTTCATTTTCAAAATAAACGCACTGTCTTTGAGTCCATATGAACATAATGTTTCGCTTTTCAATTAATAACAATACTTCAATTTTAATTTTTTTAGCAAAATTAATGGTAAAATTTATTTTTGTCTTTAAGAAAGTATTCTACATGAAATACGACATTTTTATGCATATTTATCCACATTTAATACAAGAAGGTTCAAAAAATAAATGTAAAAATAACAGAAACTTATATTTTTTACACAAATGAAATCTAAGTTAAAATTATATTAGATAAATATTGTTACAATTATCAGATATCTTTAATATTAAAAAATATAGTTGTACTTTAAATATAATAATAGTTATATTCTTTTGTATGCTTATGTCATATATATAGACAAAGTTACCTGTTAATGACTGTATTTTCAATATAGTAAAATGTTCCTCACTGAACAACACTAGTAGTGCTTTTTGTACATAGTTGATTCAAGTGCGAGTTACATATGTGTTTACAACACTTCATGCATATATTTTGAAATTTATTGTCTGATATACAGAGATAGCAGCGACCTCTTTTTCTTCTTATGCTCGCCGATAAGAGTGTTTCTGCAGCAGAATTTCCAAAATATTTTGAGCACTCTTCCGAAATTTTCCCTAATATAGCTGCAGTTTCATAAAGTGTGGGCACATATCTTCTACAAATATGGTTGTGTATTAACGCCATACCAAGAGTTTCAATAAATACTCGTCGTCTTTTCTGTTATTTTTGTTTGCAATTAGGATTTGCTGCCAGGAATGGTATGTACGCATTCACCGCTGAAATATCAAGAATATTTGAAAATACAACGACTAGTAACCTGTTAGTTTCTTCTTATAAAGTACAGCATGAAATCATTTTATCTAAGTTGTCTACAACACCTTTTGTAGAATTATATTCAAGGATTGCTTGAGGGTTTTTAGATGCTGAAGTGTCTACTTTTTATTTAGAGTGTAGTGAGCTTTGAATAATAAAGCATTTATTTCTTTTGGGTATGAATGATACACGACTTTTATCATTCGTCAGCACAAATGCAGATGAATAAACTTCCTTGCTTTTAGTATGGAATAATTCAGGGAGAATGGAAGGCTTATTTCTTCTCACTGTTCCGATCATAGTTACATTCCTTTTCAGTAACACCTGCCCAAGTTTAAATGAGACAAATAATTTGTCACATGTTATATTATCTCCCATGAGACGATAAAAAAATCAAGAACAACCCCAAGACTCTGATTTTTCACTCGTGGCTAGTCTTTTGGTCCTCCATGGTATGGTTGAATAAATCACACGTAACTTCTTTCATTGTCTCAGAGATCCCAAAATTGTGAGCCACATTTTGCTGTTATTTTTAGGAATGTACTGTTGTAATAGACAGATTCCTGTGAACGAAACTACTTGTTCATCAACTTTCACATATGTCCTGGGATTAGAAGTTTTGGCAGTATATCTACCAACATATCCCATAAATCGCGAATAGCTGCAATTTTATCATTTCTTTTCTTGTCTCCTACAGGAAAATCTTTCTCGATCATCAAATCTCAAAACTCTTGAAATATGAAATGAATCTTTTTAAACTCATCGTGCCCCTGAAAGTAGCTCTTCCTTTCTCTGTATCCCACAAAATTCCTGTATATTCTTCGGATGAATTAAATACGCCAAGATAAGTAAACCTATAAAAGCATTGAATTCAGTAATATAAATGTTTTTCCGCTTAATTTCAAACACACGTTTTCCTTCTATATTCGAATTCAAGATGACAATTGCATCCATTGTCTTTTATAAAAAACAATCTAAAAGCAGGCAGATCATCATGAATTCTTGAAGTAGCGTATTTAGTATGTCCGAGTGACAAGCTCAAAATATCTATCGAGGGACGTTTACCTACTTACAAAGAAGGTTCACTTCTATACTGAATCAATTTATCTTTGCACAAATAGATACTGTCCGTAAATTCAATTTCAGGTTAACATTCATCCGAAGATAATTCAGAAGTTTCAGATATTTGATATTCAGATTTTGATACAATTTCTTTGCCGTCTGTAGTTGCTACACTGGTGTCCAAAATTAAGGACCAGTCACAAAATGCTAATTTTTAAATAAGCGAATACTCAAAAGGAAATAGTATAATTCAAATAATTATTATCCCTACAGCACAGCTAGTACATATAGCACCTCATTGTTGTTACACATGGTCACAAGTGTCACACTCACTATGGTGAAACAAAAAATATGAAATTCCACACGCCCATTATGAGTCTCAAATGATCACTATATGTGAGTGCAGTGAGACCTCAATGTGACTGTATGCTTTGCGACGAGTCAACATGTGTCTTTACAATGTAGTTACATTGTAACTCTCATGTGACTGTCATTTTTAGTCGCAATTTCAAAGTCATCATGAACGTTACATTATGATAATTCATCAAATAATATCAATTATAGTCACATGGTGACTTTTCACAAAATAGCAAAACGGTGACTTCACAGTAGTCTCTCTGTCACTTGAAAGTCATCATGTGATTTTAATGTGACATTATTTGGTAACTTATCACAATGCAGCGTTCACGATGAGTTTGAAATTGAGTCTACAGAAGACAGTCACATGGGAGTCAAAATGTAACTACATTGTAAAGTCACATGGTGACTCATCACAAAGCAGCAGTCACAGTGACGTCTCAGTGGAGTCACATATAGTGATCATTTGAGACTCATAATGAGATGTATGGAATTTCCTACTTTTTTGCCTCACCGTAGTCACTCTGACACTTGTAACTATGTGTGACATGAATGAGATGTTATATGGACTAGCTTTGCTGTAGAGATAGCAATTATTCGAATTATATTATTCCTTTTGAGTATTCGCGTACTTGAAAATTAGCATTTTGTGATTGGTCCTTAATTTTGGACACCAGTGTTGTAAAGATCCATCCCTACATTGAACTAATAAGAAATCACTGTTATAAGATGGACCTATTACGAGAATTACTAATTACACGTAACTCGTATTTCAATTTTACAACTGCGACGCTTTTCAAAGGAAAATGGTAATATACCTCAAAAAAAATTTTAACGCTTCTCATTGGTTGTGACATTCATAAGCCTCCAGGCAGTCAGAGGCGAAAGTTTAGCGGGGAATTCCCTCAAATAATCTTTTGTAAATTCCTACTGATTCTAAACATTTATGTCTAGACATTCTGTCACCATTACACGTTTTCCGAAATAAAGTTTAACCATAAAATAAATATACATATATCTATATTTATAATATATATTAATAATAAATATATTTTCGATTTATAAAAATGTGTATTCTTCATTTTTAAGTCTGTGCACTTTAGCATATGAGCCCAAAAGGACCCGAACACAGTATATGTAAACTCTTTTTTTTTTTACAATTAGGCTGTAGCCGTCTGATATTTTTCTCTCTGTCTTTCGAGGAGCAATATTTATTTTCATCCAATAGCAATGAGGCGCATTTTCTTCCCCCCCCCCCCGTTTTTCTTCGGAGCGCATTTGAAGTCACCTGACACAGTAAAAATTCGAGCTCTCCAGAAGCCGCAGATTATTCCGTCAGTGACGTTGTCGAATATTTGACTATATGTTGTTCTGTTTAATAAAGTTTATTTTTCTACAAAAAACCTTCTGATCACTTGAGTCACCGAAATATTTTATCGTCTCCCTTAAATCTATTCTCTAAAATGATGACCGAGGACCTTTGAACTATTCAACTGTTTCATGGAACGTTTTGTTTCACTAGCAAAATGGCAACTTCTGAAACATCTGCCGTAGTCATTCCGCCTTATATTCCTGTGGATCCAACTTTATGGTTTCATATTCTGGAAAGTACTTTCCAATTAGCTACTCCAAAAGCTATTACTGCGTCGAAAACAAAACATAATTATGTTGCACTGCATCTACCACCTGCTGCTGCTACTATGGTTTGAAACATAATAATGAGTTCTGATCCCACTGATCCTTATCAGATTTTGAAATCAAAAGTTATCGAACGTTGTGGAGAAAGTCATACTCTAGAAATTCGAAAACTGCTAGGTAGAGAAATCCCGAGTGATAGAAAACCAACTGAATCGCTTCGTTTAATGAAAAGACGGACAGAAAGCTAATGAAAAGACGGACAGAAAGCCATAATATCATTGACGATTTTCTTTTAGAACTGTTTACTCAACAAATGCCAACCACCGTTCAAACAATTCTAGCTTCCATAGAACAAATTACTCCTGATAAAGCGGCGGATATTGCTGATAGAATAATCGAATTAACGCTTTCCAACATTAGTTCTGTTTCGGTTCGAACACCAATAACTGAAACTCCGACACCGCTAGCCATAGATATGCTCGTAAAAGAAATCAAAGCATTATGCCAAGAAGTCGTTCAGCTTCGACGTTCAAGAAGTGTATCTAGAAGTGATAATCATCAGCGTAATCGTTCTCAGTCCCGGCATAGGGATGTAAAATTGTGTTGGTATCACCAAAAATTTCGGGAAAAGGCAAAAAAGTGCCTAGCATCTTGTTCATATTCGGAAAATCAGAAGCGGGAAGAGTAGCGGCGACGGACTTCTCCCCAACACCTTCTAGTCGTCTTTTCGTTAGAGACAGAATTCAGGGTTCAGGACAGAATTCAGGTATGTGTTTTCTAATTGATTCTTCATCGGATGTCTCACTCGTAGCAGCGAATAAAAATGATAAAACTAACCCTGTTCTGCAAACCTTTCGTGCCGCTAATGGCACCAAAATTAATGTGTATGGTCGTAAATGTATTAATATCAACTTAGGCCTACGCCGGAATTTTACATATTCATTTTATATTTGTGATGTTTCATGTGCTATTTTAGGAGCTGATTTTTTGCATAATTTTAATTTAAAACTTGATTTGCGGAATCCTCGTCTTATTGATTCCACCACTAATTTAAAAGCTCCTATTATATTAAGTGTTTGTAATATATTTTCTGTGAAACCCAATTTTGTAAATGATATATATGGTAAATTGTTATTTAAGTTTTCTGAAATCACGAAATTACCGGAACCGAACCAACCGGTTAAGCATAATACTGCGCATTATATAAACACTGAGGGGCCTACAGTTGCATCTAAGCCTAGACGGCCAGATCGGTTAAAAATTGCAAAAGCTGAATTTCAGCACATGATACAACTCGGTGACATGAGACCTTCTAAAAGTAATTACTCTTCGCCTTTGCACCTGGTGCCGAAGAAAGCAGCTTTCGATTGAAGACCTGTTGGTGATTATCGTGATATAAATGCACAAAACGTTAAAAAGAAATATCCTATTCCTTGTATCGCAGATTTCACTGCTGAATTACATGGCAAGTACATCGTCAGTCACATTGATCTTGTAAAAGCCCACCATCAAATTCCCATCAATCAAGTGTAAAATGCATCCTAGATTTTCTCCAGCCCTCTACCTTAACTCAACTAAGACGCTATTAGGTATTTTCAAATTTTTATCGACGTTGCAGTCCCAAAGCTGCCGATATTTTAGCTCCACTCGTTAAATTCTTAGAAGGACACAAAAATAAGAAAAAACATCCCCGTTCCAATGCTAACAAAACTGAGCAATTACAATGGAACGGTAAAGCCATTCTTTCCTTCACTGCTTCAAAAGAAGCTATAGCTCGAGCTACATTATTACGACATCCAATTCCTGGCGCCCAGCTAAGCTTATGGGTCGATGCTAGCAATGTCGCAATTGGTGGATCTTTAATGCAACTCTCCGAAAACCAATGAGAACCAATAGCATTTTATTCCTGCAAATTAAACAAGTCTCAAAGAAATTGGTCTACTTATAATCGTGAATTATTTGCTATTTATTGTTCTATAAAAAAATTCAGACACATGCTAGAACGCCGAAATTTCATTATTTATACAGACCAAAAACCACTTAAATTCGCATTTCAACAAAACCCTAATAAATGTAACCCGAGTCAATTTAGACATTTAGACTATATTTCGAAGTTTTCTACTGATATTAGATATACTAAAATCTCTGACAATATTGTGTGTATTATCTCGAATTGAGATAGATTCAATTTCTCCTAATGTGTTAGATTTTAAAGAATTTTCCACTGCTCAGACCAATGATGAAGAGCTAAAACAACTTCTCGAATTTGACACCACTTCATTAAAATTAGAAAAACATTATTTTCCACTCGAAGATGTACATTTATATTGCGATATGTCACAAAAACGTCCTCGACTATTTGTTCTATAAATTATGCGACAATCAGTTTTTTCAACCTTACATTATTTCTCTCATCCAGGTATCTCAGCTCATTAGATTTAATTTCCAAACGATTTGTATGGCATGGCATGCGTAAGGACATAAAATGTATGGTTCGCAGCTGTGCGAAATGTCAAAAAGCTAAAATCTTTCAACAACCAAATCACCAATTGGTACATTCTCTGAACCTGATGCTCGTTTTGCCCATATTCACGTTGATTTTAACGAACCCTTACCATCCTCCGATGGTAATCCATACTGCATGACCATCACTTCTAGGTTCACGAGATGGCCCGAAGTTATACCTACATCTGATATGACTGCAGAAACTACTGCTCGTATATTGATACACAGTTGGATCTCCAGATTTGGATCCCCTGTTACCATCACTACTGATCAGGGTAGAAATTTTGAGTACACTCTTTTCAACGAGCTTACTAATAGATTAGGATGTAGACGCATCTGAACTACAGCATACCATCCACAGTCTAACGGTTTTATTGAAAGATTCCATCGCCATCTTAAGAGTTCTCTTAATTTCACAATCAAATACAATGGACTGAAATCCTCCCCATTGTCTTACTTGGTTTACGCACTGCTCTTAAATATGATATCCAAGCGACCTGTGCTCAACTTGTTTATGGCACAATTATCAGACTACCCTCTGATCACATTAACACTAGAACTATAAATCAAGCACTTACTTTTACATACGTGACTGACTTAACTGAAAAAATGAGAAAGTTAAATCCTATTGCCACTGCAATGCAAATCCTAAAATCTATGTCAATCGCTCATTAAAAACCTGTTCACACGTATTTCTTAGATCAGATAAAGTCAATCATATCTTATCACCCCCTTATACAGGACCTCATCGAGTGATTGAGAGGTCTGAGAAAACGTTTGACTTGGAATTAAACGGGAAGTGCTGTACTGTATCTATCGATCGCATTAAACTTGCATATCAATTAGCAAATTCTATTTCACCTTCCCAAACTCAAAAACAAAATAAGCCCATAAATTTTTCAAGTACTCCTGTCGAATACCCTACCACCAAATCAGGTCGTAAAGTTCATTTACCGAAACATCTCGTTACGGATTATATTGTTTAAAACATTTGATGTATATAGTGTGCATATTATTTCCTTCTCAAAATATTGTTTTTCATGTAATGCATAATAAATTTTCAATTGTTTTTTTTTTTATCATATGTAGTTTAATTTTACTCAAGACCTTTCTTATGTATCTTATTAATTTATACCTTTTTGTAATCCTGACTACGTCATTGGGGGCATATTCTATAGCCGTCTGCTATTTTTCTCTCTCTCTTTCGAGGAGCAATTTTTATTTTCAGCCAATAGCGATGAGGCGCATTTTCTTTCCCCCAGTTTTTCTTCGGAGCACTTTTGAAGTCACGTGACACAGTAAAAATTCGAGCTCCCCAGAAGCCCCAGGTTATTCCGTCAGTGACTCTGGCGAATATTTGTCTATATGTTGTTCTGTTTAATAAAGTTTATTTTTCTACAAAAAACCTTCTGATCATTCGAGTCACCGAGATATTTTATCGTCTCTTTTAAATCTATTCTCTGAAAGGCTTATGTTGCAATCAAAACAGAAAACGATTACGTTTCACATAATAGCAAACTAAACACATTCGTACAGCCACAACGTAATAAGCATCTTATTTTTAATTTTATTACAAAATGAAATGGCTTATGTGTAGAAATAGACCTTAACACATGATCAGGGTTAAACAGTAAATTTACGAAAATACAAAAAGTTCAATTATAAAGTCCCTTAAATTATTTCATTTAAGCAGTACTTGACTGTAAGTTTCATCTGATGAAATTGCACGAAAAATAACTTTTCAAGGAAATAAAACATAACTTCTTTTTCTCTTAAATGAAATGCGGTGCACTTTACCTTGAAAATCTGAAGAAATATTGGTCTAAATAAATATAATGTCTTGCCAAATCCTGAAGTGTAATGTTATTTTCAACAAACCGTGTAATTTAAAATACATTCCTTTTAAAAATGCTTTGACGATAGTAAAATGAAAAGCTTAAAAGAAGTAAGAATGCATAAAAATTTAATGTTTCACATTTTAAAGAATTTCTAATATCCAAACTTATAGTTATGTACTATTAGCTTTTATTAAAATTTAATTACACAGGCCTGCGGTGAAAAAAAAATACAAGGGAATTTATAGCTGAACTTTATGTATTTTTTGGTGCCAATTTAAGAAAAAAAAAACTTTGGTCTATTATAATGTATATATATATATATACCAAATATATATATAGATATATATATATATATACATACCAATATATATATATAGATATATATATATATATATATACATTACCAATTTTACTTAATGAAATTACATCGCCTTATAACATATATTTTGCGACAAAGCCTATTATCTTTTTCATATCCTCCTCAGACCCGAGATAAAAATAAAAGATTGGTACTTACCCGAAGTTGTTTAAATAGTTGCTTGGGTCTTCATGAAGCATAAAATTGCAATTAAAATTTTTTGTAAAAATTTGCGGTGGCTAGGGAGCATGTATCACATGTGATACATCAGGACTGAAAAGCTATACAAGAAAATTTTTTTAAGTTTTATGTATAATTAATTTAATCATCTTATTCTGAGTTTAAATCAGACTATATATCCAACACATAAATTCTGAATGAAAAATAAATTTTATTGGTGTTCTGTGGCAATATTACATTCATTTTTTGTTTTCATGGAATTCCTTGAAACAATTTCTTGCTGATGTAAAACACAAAAAAACATTGCAATCTGTGCAATGTACAGTAGTTAAAGCTGAGCATTTGAAATTTCTACATCTGCTTCTACTGTTTCTGTCCCCAATCATTTCAGGCATATGCCTAGCCTCTTTGCTACGTGCTGTTTCATGTAGAATGCATGTTACAGCCCTACGTTTTGGGGTGGGCTCGTATTCTTCATCGGTTAAGGTAGGAGAAGACATTCTAGCAGACTTCGTCGAAAAACCATGAATCAGGTTTTTTGCTATATCCAGTCTGAAATCAAAATAATCAAGAATGTCTTTACGATCACCTCTTTCCCTCATGTTATTCCTGTACGCAAGCCAGGCACTTGAAATTACAAAATCTATCATATGGAGTATAACTCGCACAGTCCATTTTTTTGTGCGATGCTTCATTCTATAGTTGCTAATGCAACGGTCGAGGTGATCAACGCCACCCATGTATTCATTGTAATTTTTTACAATGTTCGAACAATCAACTTCCAAGTAAGTTTTGTCCTTTTTGGACCACCTTTTGCATTTCGATAATGGATTTTTCCCATGCTCGCTTGATAATAAAAGCACCCCTTTATTATCAAACCATTTTACAAGGGAAATTTTTTTATCGCCTCTCACAACTTGGTCTATGGATCCTCGGCCTTCTCGTTTCATTTCTGCATCTGACTTCAGCTGGATGTGTTTAGGAACTTTGTTTTTCATTAAAGTTCCAGTCACATGCAATTCTCGGTTCAATAGAAGATCTAACAGCAATTCTGAGGTGAAGTACCTATCCACATATATCGAAGAGCCTGGATATAACGAATCAGACAACTTCAGGACGACTTTTCCTCCCAAATCTAGGAAACTTGTGTCCTCAGGAGATGTTACATCAGTCCCTTTCCCTTCATAAAAAATAAAATCTTATGGTAAACCGTAAGATGTGGACATAACAAAAACTTTTAGCCCTACTGGGTTTGGCTTTCCTCTTACGTATTGTCGCATGGACACTTTCCCCTGAAAAGGGATAATCTGTTCGTCAATTGACACTATTTTGGGTCTTTTCTGTTTCAAGGAACGTTCACGAATTTTATTCAACATTGGCCTGACTTTCCAGAATTTATCCATTTTTTTATCTTCATTAGATACATCAGTATCATTCAAAATTTTCAGATTGTTCCGAATCTGGAAATATCAATCCCTAGTAATGTTGTCAGCTATGATGGGCACTCGTGTTGACCTCTCCCATACCATTCTAATCCTAGGGTAGCCATAGCATGACAAAAGAGAACTGCAACCTATGAACGTCATCATTTCCTCTTTCGAAGCAATAATATTCTTGCCAGTTCGAAATACGGATCGAATATTTGTGAAAGTTGAAAAATCATTAAAAAAACCTTCATCTAAATATTCCATGAAGTACTCAATAGGTGTAGTACTTTGATAGTCAGCACATTCTACCTCCTGAAAATCAAACGATACTGAATCATATTGACTTGTATGCATACCCCATTGGGTTGTACCAGAAAAGTCAATTGTTTCACCTTGATCATCATCATCATCATCATCACCGTCATCAATCAAACTTTCATCATGGCTCTGATAATCCTCTTCATCCGACAAAGAACTTAAATCGGAATCATATTGATTCATTAGCTCTAAGATTTCGTCTTGTGACAAATATTGTACTGGAAAAAAAAACTAAGTCAAAAGTTAATAATTAAATCTGAAAACCAAAACTTCAAATTAAGTTTATATCAAAAAATACTTCTAATAACCTTTAAATCTACATAAAAACAAACCTCAAAAACCAAAACAACACTGACTCAAAAAGCACGAACCCTACGTGGTCCGGTCCCATTGTATCACATGTGATACAAACAAATTTCAAGGATAATAATTTTTTAACAATTCATTATAAAGTTATTTTATTTGTATTAATTGATAAAATGTACACTTGCAAAGGAAATGTATATCTTAAAAATAGTTTAATACTTATATTTAAATAATAAAATAAAACTTACTTCGACGGTGTGCCGACATCTCTTTTTTTCTCCAAAACGCTTCTAAAAATTGAAATCGTGGGGAGGTACTGCCATCGATCGGCTAAAGAAAAAATTAACAGAGGTTTTTCACCTTGTATCACATGCGATACAATCGGTCTCAAAATTGTTTTTGCCGTCCAGCTTTTGTAAAAAATTCTGAAACTTTTGTATCACATGTGATACAAGGGGCCTGAGGAGGATATATATACAAGAACTTTCTAGATAGCTCGACTCCTATGGTCCACATATTCTTGATTTCTATAAATTCCACATACATTTTTTTTATCCAATTTCTGTTTAACATTCGGTAAATAAGAAACGACTAAATGCTATTGAATACACGTATTATTCAGGAATGCTGCTAACTTTACATAATGTATGCAAATACGTTTCACGAGCAACAAAAGCGTATGTTCAAGAAATACATTTTTAGCGTGTTATATAAAACATATATATGAAATTCAAATACATGTAAAATCACAAAAATCTATTTAAAGCAATAACTCACACAGAAGCAAATACTTTTGTGTGGCTCAGTATAAAAAAAGTATATTATTGACACTCAATCATATACAAAAACAAAATTTAAGCGAATGATACATTACCCAAATACCAGTTAAATTGTAAAAGGAAAATTACTGACTGAACACTTATAATGCTGACTAAAATTGTTTGTAAATTAATGAATATTACATACCTTATGAAATGAAATATATATATATGAGTCTCATATTATATGTGAAGCTAATGCTACAAATCTTTCTTTTTTTATTTATTTATTATAAAAATTAGTTTGAATTTACTTAACCCATTCAGGGGCAAAGCATTTTCAGTGATAAAGTGTTGAAATAAATGAATGGCACTGGAATTTACCAACAAATTTAATTAGAAATAGGAAAAAGGCTATATTTCACTTTCATATTATGTGGAAAATATTTTATCAAAATGTTGGTACCAGTGTGACGTTTAGGAATTAAAATTAAGTGGTTTCTTAAACATACCACCGCCCCTGAAAGAGTTAATGCGCTCTTTTCTAAATCAAAACTGTTTTTCAACAGCAATGAAGAAAATAAATGCGCATTATACGATGGTATAAACTGTTATGAAAGCAATAGCAAGTGACATTTCATCGTCAAATATTATATAGTATATGTGTCAGTGACAATAAACTTATTTTTTACGATATTACATATAACTTTACATGCATTTAAAATAAACTTCTTATATATCACAACATTTTTTTTAAATCTAAAAAAAAATGAAATAACCTGTCAGGAATGGTAGTATTCGCAAGGCTCCCAAATGGTCCGCCAACTGAACACCAATAAATTTTAACAGAAAATTTTATGGTAGGTTTGCGCTAGAATTAAATTTCGAAGGTGATACCGGGGCGGTTTGTAAGAACAATCTAAAAAGAAAATTTTTCTAAAAAAATATTGGTATTCAGTTGGCGCACCATTTGGGAGCCCTGTATTCGTTAACAGATGGATAAAGAGAATTTTGGATTGAATATTATTTCAATTTTACATTTGTAAAACGGGGATTCATATAAGAATTTGGAAACTAAAGCAATATGATACCATTCAATAATTTGAATTCCTGTTATGGGTATGTTTGTAAATAACAACATTGAAGATAATAAAAGCTAAGTATAAAGTGATATAAATTATTACAAATGGGAAATTAAAATTCGATTTTTAAATATTATGCATTACTTATATTTAAGAGAAAAGAATATATTTTTCTTTTATATTTCAAATAAATTTAAATACTTTTCAATAAAATGTTTGAAAAATCAGATAAAAAAAACCATGTTATATACCCAGCCTGGATTTAACCATTGGTTATTTTCAGATATATAATAACCGATACTCACAATAAAGAGAAAACAATGGACAGATTTAAAAGTAATGTACGGTAATTGCTGTTTAACGAAAAAAGAAGTATATTGCAGGATTATTATGCACAGGATATACTATTTATATAGAGTAAAATTAAGTGTTTAACTCATTCAACATCATGTCATCAGGCATTCTTCAGCCCACATCTTCATACTACGTCAGCCGGTCACCTACTCTCGCTCTTTGATCCAAGTAAAACCTAACGCCAAATTGCATGTCTGGATAGAAAATAGGCAGATATTTCCCAATGCTTCTTTCTATTGAGAAAAGATAAATTTAAAGGCGCTATGATAAAATAATAGGGTTCCCACTATCCATGAGATTTAAAAACATCAACTATTATAAATTGAGATTGTTACGCCTTCAAACGCATACCATTTCGTTTATCTGAATCACCAGACACGTTTCAATTGGCGACAGCAGTGATTTTAGGATCAGTACTGGTTTGCTTTGTGCATGATTATGTAGACGGTAATATAATAATTTTCTCATCCTCTGAGAAACATTTATCTTATTTGGAACAAGTATTTAATGTAGCTTACTAATGTCATTTTAAATTTTCAGAAGTCCAATTTTTATTTCTCTTGAACAAAAACTTCTCACTTGGGTGTCACTGAATCAGATACGGCTGTGGATGTTGAGAAAATTGCTCCTATCTAATAACTACTTTCCCTCTTTAATGTTACAATATATAGTACGTTGTTTTGGTTTGTGTACATGCTAAGTTCCTTCCCAAGATTTCTGAATTATGTCGATCTTTTTATCAAATTAAGCATAATCAGGCAAACTTTCTTGCTCTGAGGCATTTCAGCAGACTTTCGATAATACGAAATTTATTATTGCCTCGACCTCCATTCATTCATTAGGCCAAACTATACTATTTATTCTGACTTAGATACTGATGTAGTTTATGGTATGGCAGTTCAAATGTGTCGAAATAGTTTTCCCCAATGTTTAGTTTCCAGAAATATTTGTGCTGCTGAATGGAACTTTCCCACGGCAGAATGTGAGTGTATAGTTCTTGTTCTCACTTTTAAAAAGTTTCATATAGACTTTTGTAATATTCATGTCCCTGTAATATCTGATTAAATCGTCTTGACGAAATTAACTGATTGGAAAGTATTGCCTCCACGATTGATTAGATGATGTGCTGTCGCTAATTTTTTTTTTTTTTTTTAATCCAGACTGCTTAAATACAACCAGTTTTTTAAATAATATAATTCACCTTATTTTCCCATTATTTAGTCTGTTATTTAAGAAGGCGAAGTTAAAAAAAATAGGTGGTAATGAAGCAATCTGAATCAAGAGAAAGTAACAAATTGACAATACCGATAAGGTGAGCTCTCAAACTTGCGGAATTTAATATTAATAATCAACATCGGTCTATGACTGGAAATGTGATAGAAAATGTTTGTACAGTTGTCCTATATGTATACATTGTGATTAAGCGGCTCATCCATCTAAAGCTTTTCTCCTAAGTGACAGAATTGTAATACTTCTCATTAACATATTCAAAGCAAACATAAGAGGATTGCAGAATTTTTTGGTGCATCAACAAATAATATGTATGGTGCGATTAGTGAATTTTATTTTCAACAAATAATTATACCGTCTGTGAAAAATACTAAACAACAAAGCCCAAATATAGCTTCATCTTATACCATACCAGCAGCTTCATTTACGAAAGTCCCCAGGTGATACTCTACGATTTCCAACGAAGTGTCATCTTTCGCCAAAATTTACTTCTCAAGAACCTATTCGCCAGCAACCACGTTTAGCTTTTCCTTCATCTGCGAACAAGCGCAGTCTGAACTCCAAGAATATTGCTGCTGAAACACCGTTTCGTCTTCGTCATTCCAGGTTTGCTATCCACCGTCATTCGAAGCTCCGTCATTCAGCTCCGAAGTACTCGGCTTCCTTTAACACTATCTCTTTACATATGCCTATAACAGGTTTAATAATGTGCATATATCCTCACGTTCTGCCTGTCGGCTTCAACATCTTTATGGGTTCCGACATATCCGTTTTCAACATCCATCAATTGTTTCGAGGACGTTGTATTTATCCGTATATGAGTGAGACTTTGTCTACTTTTTTTAGCTCTCTGACACATCAATATGTAAAATTGGTAGTCACTAGCGGAAGCTCGTAAATTATGTTTTTGTCTACTTTATCACTCTTTGAGACATTTCCAGTACTGCCGGCGTGACACATTTTTACTTTGGAAAATGTTTAAGGACTTTGTTCTTGAAACATTGGCATTGTGTGCATTTTAAAGGACTTTAACAAAGACAAAATTGTTTTACTTTTCGGTGTATGCCAAACTTGATTGGCCTTCAGTAGCAGTTGGGTTTTATTGATAGTGAGTCTATTATTGTAACTGCGTGTATATTTGTCAAGTTGAAATTTTTATGATAGTTGTTTTACATGCTCAACAAACATAGTCCCAAGTTGAATATTATGTCTGTAATATGTGTAGTATGAATTATTCCCTATAAATGATGTTATGATTAAAGTTTTTCTTTCAGGGAGACACCTTTGTACTAAAGGATTTGTACAAAAGCCTTTTCTTTCACTTCCATAATAAATGAGTTTATGTTGCATATTTTTCTTTGTATGATGTTACATTTATTACATATGAAGATGCTTTAAAAGATTTTGAAATCGACTAGTAATTGACATGTGCAATTATTTCGTGACATAATAACTAGGACTTGCTCTTGTAACAGGCTTAGTATTTGAATTTATTTCAATCAATGACTTTGATTTCGTAACATTTTATTGCTGTTATTTAGTTTGATTGTTTCGTTACTCGCGAACTTTACTTTTAATAAAATTAGTTTTATCCCCTACTCATTAAATCAGCCTAATATTGTTTGTTCCAGTTTAGGCAACCAGTTGCTGAATTTGGACCACTTTTGAATACTTTTTTTATTAAAATAAAACTCAAGATTTTACAAAAGAAATTATTTTATAGATTTATTTATTTAGCAGATGAATAGATTGACCACGTGTAGTGGTATTTTGCAGAAATTCCAAAAATGAATTGACTTACACCTGAAAAAAAGTGAAGTAGTCCAAATTCGGCTTCTCTCCCCTATATTTCTAAATAGGAACACTGAAAAAAATGGGTTCTCAAAATTGAGTAAAAAGTACTCAGTTTTATATACGTCATACGTAAGATACTCAAAATAGCTCCGATCCAAATGTTCTCAAATTTGAGAAATACATGTACTCATTTTGTATTCCACGGTTATCTTCAGGTATGAATCATTATATACTTCCTCCTGCACCAACAAATTAAATTAAAAATGTACTGATATTTATTTTTTGCTCAAAATTATTAACAATAAACGTAAATTGATTATTTATTAAGAAAATACCAAAATTATTATCAAGATAACCAAATGGAATATTTGTATGACAAGATCATTATTTTTGAAGCAGATTTTAAGTTATGTTAACATTATGTGCATAATTTAATATTCACATTAATAAACATCTTTTATGCCGCCATGAATGAAATAATCTATTACAGAGAACGAAATTATTGATTTGTTTGAGTTTGGTAAAATATGATTTTTCAATATTGAGAAAGCACAGACTCATTTTTTATACAAACATACACAATTCGATATGAGTACATCGATTTACTCATTTTTGAGAACAGTTTTTCAGGTTTATTATTGTTCTGCTAAAAGGTTTTTTTTTTTTTTTTTTTTTATATATAATTCGTAATTTCAAGACATATTGAGTAATACTAGTATAATTTACAATCCATAGTAATATTTATAACAGTGTAATTTGTAATTTGTGATATATTAATTTATGTCTTAACATTTGAAATTTCCGAAATAAAGTACGCAACATGTATTTTTTTAGTAGTCTAAAATCTACAATTATATTTCTCTAATACCTTAACAAGAGATTTTTGTACTTCTTTTCCGTGTTAAGTAACATTACTTTAACAATTCAAGCAGACCGATAAACGAAATTGATTATTTTCTGTAAAAGAAAAAAAGAACGTAACCTCTGGCAATAATGTCATTCCAAAAGACATTTGACTTCATTAACGAAACAAAAGGTGGTCTATTTGCTAAAGGTAATGTAGCAGTATATATTATTCCAAGAAAAGCCTCAAGCTACGTGCAATGGTAATATGTTCCTATTTTTCTTGTTCTTTTTTATTTTAATATAGGAAGTTACTTTGAATATTTAGACTTGTTTTTAACCATCTCGTCATCCTGAGTCTCATATGAGGCTCCTTCTTTGAATTGCAATACTTGAAAGAGCAAAATATTTTTTGTTAATTCCAGCACTTAATAGTGATAGCACATGTCGATACATTTACTATTATGATTTTACTTAAGTTTCAGCATTTAATAATAATAATAATAATAATAATAATAAAATGTTTATTAATTATTAGTAAGCCGTTTGCGTTTCTTTTAATTCAAATATATGTTTCTCTCTTTAAATTTAAATTAGGGACTCCTTTTCCGAATTAGTAATTTGTGATAAAACATAAAAATACTACTAAATTTTTTATGTTTGTTTAATCTGGTTGTAATCCGACATTCTCTAAACGTGTTAAAAAATCTTCCTTAGACTATTTTTATATGAAAAACACCCAACATAACTACATTCGTTAGGTTTATATAAATAACACATTAGTTAAATTTCGGTAAACTGTATTTTCTGTGATTTCGATAGCAACTTTTAATTTTGCTAGCCTAAAAGTAATTTTTCCGAAAATTGGAAAAACAATTCAGTGCCGACAGGGTTAAGATATATTTCTAAATTGGCATTCAGCTTCGGAAATTGTTGTGATTGGTAGGAAAAGTATTTTTTTTCAGCTAAAATAATTAATACATTTGTACTGTCGTCCAAAAATAGCTAACACCCATACTAACTCCGTAGAGAATTGTTGTAGAAGAAAGCTACAGGTAACTTACAATTGGAAATAAAGTCTACTTTTCAGTTATTAATATAAAATTTTCTAAGTGTGTCATCTATATATAAAAAAACAAAACTTGGTTTTTTCAATAGAAATAGCCAAGTTTGACACGATAAAAAAATTTTACATCAATCAATTAGACTAAAAACAAATTTTCATGAAATTCGAACGATTTTTTTCAGAGAAATTGGTTATTTTAAAATGAACATATTTTAAAGGCTGTTTCAAAATTTAGTTTCAGTACTCGATTTGTAAAATGCTACTATTTCATTTCTACTAATTTAATATTTCTTACCTATATGACCATTTCACTCACTTAATATGTTTCGACTATTGCCAGACCAAAAGTTTCAATAAAATGAGTAATATTTTTTTTTCAAATTTTGCTTTTCTGCACAGCATAGACAGCCCCTTAAATCACCCCTTTTAACCTTTTTAATCTTAATTCGAAAACTACTTAGAAGAAAAATTTCAAATCGAGAATTCGCACAAAGCAGGACATAATAAATATAAATCTATGAAAGAAATTGTACGTTGCAATTCATATTTGTTTTTCGAAAATTAATTTCATAATTCATTATTCATATTATAATTTTTTAATTGTAAATTCAATATATTTAAATTCGTTTTTTTAGTATTATAACAACATAAAAAATTATCACATTAGGATAATAATTTCAGGAGATATGAATAAAAATATCAAAATGTAATTTAAGCTCTATAGAATATAATCTAAAATATATAGGTTATATTCTATATGTAAATCTATATCTAAAATATATAGCTTTATAGAATGTAATCTAAGCTGTATAGAAGCTCTAAATAGAATATTTATAACTTAAAGCTTCACCATCCAAATGACTTGAAATTTTGTTTCGATGCATAGTTTGAAACAAAGATTTAAAAAATATTTAGAAAATTGAGTGTTGCCTTTGAAAAAAAAACAAATTTCAATCTTGTTTTGACTTGTAGGTGGCCTCTAAATAAATTTTAATTTCATCATTTAAAAGTACACTTTTTTCCCAACCGTTTGGTACCAATAACCTTTTCTGTTATAATAAGTGACAGTGTTAGTGGGGGGTGTTTACTTCTGTGGTGTTTTTTTTTTTTTCATAACTGTACCTCATAAAATTCGTAAAATATTTTTATTTGTAACTTTACCACTCGAATATTTTTATAAACTTAGTCAACTATTGTATTTTTTTGTTATGTTAGCAGAACAGTTTCGTAAAATTTCGAGTCAAATATTTTAAAATTGCGCGGATGATTTCAAAATATTTATTTCATAATTTGGCAGTCAGTATTTTGGGGCAACGTCTATAAAAAGTCCAGTCAAATGTTGTGAAAACTTAAAAAGATATAGTGAGCTGATTGAAAAGTTGTGGAAAATCCCTTATAATAAAGCTATTTTTAGGAAGCAACTCACTATATCGACCCTATCTTTCTATATTTTCACAGCATTTGACTGGACTTTTTATAGAAGTTGAACCAAAATACTGACTAACAAATTATGAAATCTTTCGCGCATGCGCAGTTAAGAAGTATCTCATAAAAATATAAATCATAAATCATACCCATATCTCATCAAATATTCAATGTATTCATGTTTTAATTGCAGTACACTGTTGCTACTACTCTTTGGCAAGTTTTCGGAAAGTTGTGTTAAATTTGGTTAAAAACTCTGCTTTAATGCATGAATACGAAATTTATTAAGATTATATGTATTAAATTCCGTAATACGGAAATAAAGAACTCTTAAATAGGTCGTAATCTTAAATAGGCTGTAAAAAACAAATCTGCTTTTTGAAAATTTTGCTATAAACAAAAAA
The DNA here is from genome assembly GCA_963932465.1 of Maratus speciosus. Taxonomy (NCBI): domain Eukaryota; kingdom Metazoa; phylum Arthropoda; class Arachnida; order Araneae; family Salticidae; genus Maratus; species Maratus speciosus. Next base: position 480,965,190 of record OZ010786.1, on the reverse strand, counting down.
CTTATGAATTTTTCACAAAAACGTTAACATCTTCACAAGTATGAGTGTTATGCTTACACAAATGCATACAAACGTTGAACAGGACCCAAATAGTGATTTACCACAGTGACAAACCATTTCCAGCCTTTTCTGTTACATAGGTGATCGCAAATATTATTTTATTATTAAATTTATTATTAGCCCCCTAACTGTACCCCCCCCCCGAAAAATCTTCACCGAGCAATATAAAATCAAACATTTCATTACATCCTAGAAGTTCAAGAACAATTCGCCAATAATTTTTGTAGATATTCGACAAAACGTGTGCAATCGAAGATTACTATAAAAACACATTTAGGAGGAATGTCGAAAATAACTCTCTTCTACAAAAGAAAAGGATAATATCATCTGTCTATAATGTCAAACAACAAGTTGGGAATTGCGCATGCGCATAAAACATGGTAAATGAGATACTATAACTTTTACTGTTACTTGTTTTATAAATATAAACATATCGGTGCAATAGTTGTTGCACGCTTATGTAAAAATGCATTAATACGAAATTTATTAAGATTATATGTATTAAATTCAGTAATACGGAAATAAAGAACTCTTAAATAGGTCGTAATCTTAAATAGGCTGTAATTACCATGACAACCTAGAATTTTTACCTATCGTGGTATATCATTGCATTTATGACTTAAAATAGGATTTAATAGAATGAAGAAAAGTGCTATTAATATCTTTTTCAGTTTTTACTCGTTTTTCATAAAATTTAAAATGACTCGACAAAATCCTACATAGATTATATGTATTAAATTTTAATCTATTCTGTTCGCTAGTTTTTGTTTTTTATATGTGAACAAACGGACTGACCAGAGGACGACTATCACTGCTACGCACCTAAGCAGAGATTATTAATACGAAATATACTCTATTTGCTTAAACGTTTACTGTTGGAAACCACATTCATTTAGATTTTGGATATCATTATTTCTGGAAAATAATTTTTGGTTTTTCAATAACCTAAATGTTGTGATAAGGTCAAAAGAAATGTTCTAAAGTACGGGCATTAAATCTGGATTATATTGTGTAGCCAATATGCAACGTTTAGTTGCAGCTCCTCCAGAAGTTTATTAAGGTATTTAAACAGTATATACATTCGGAACAATTTCTGATGTGTCATATAATGCATAGTGGCCAAGTGTCGCGGTTTTTGACTAACACTAACGAAAAGATAAATTTGCTGTATTTAATCGTAGACATATACCATAATGCTAAGCAGATTTTTTCTATTAAAAAATTAATATTCAAATATTGGGAGAGTTGGGAAATGTGATAATGGTTATTATTTCACAATTGCAACATTTATTATACATTGCGCCGCAAAAAAAGCTTACATAATGATTTGGTTTTCTTTTTTTTCGCGTAAAAATAGTAATATATTTCTCAAATTTTTAAAAGATATTTGGATTATTAATTCATTATTTAATATATGCAATGCATTATTTTTTAGTGCCTAATCTACACAAAATCTACACAATTAATTATTTGATATCTTAGCATAAAACGTTTCTACAGTTTCGTGTACTGTGGCATTACGAAAACAATTCACTCAGAAAGAAAGTCGAAACTGAATAATTCTTCAGAAGAGAAGAAGAATAAGTATCCTGAGGCTATATTTTCATTCCAAAAGACATTTTATTTTCATCAAAGATACAAATGATACCTTATTTGCTTAAGGTAATGAAATAGAATATATTTATTTAAGCAAAGTTTCGAACTGCGTATAATGGCTTTACTTCATATCTTAAACATTTATTCTCTATTTCAATGACTCCCAAAGACACAATATTAATATTTTAATTATTTTTTTTCATTCTGAAACGTAAATTTACCCTTGTTTGTCAAAAGAGTTTAGTATAAAGAGTTCAAAAGAGTTTAGTTATCGAAAGTTGATAATATTGAAGGTATATTAATTTTTTTTTTTTTAATTCAGTGGAATATTATGAATTGTATTTTTCGACACTGTACTGCCAACAAAATATAGAAGAAAAAAAAATTTACTGTCTTCTAGAAAACGTGATGATATTTATTTTTGAAAAGTTTCTAAGCGCATATATCATCATATTTAGATTGGTTCGAAATTTATATTTAACAAAATTTAATGTTATAATTTTGTCTTTCTACACAGTTAAGATGTAGATTTGTATGTTATATTGTATTTATACTCTCTTTTATCAAGGTAGATTAGCTTTAAAAGGATTGCTGCGTTTGCGTGTGATCGTTATGCCCGTATTCTTGTATTTAATGCATGTAGGAGCCATCCATTCTGTCATGTCTATAAATGATCCCATTCTGTCATGTCTTTTCGCAAAATATCGTTGAATATCTACAGTATGATTGTCAGGGTTCTTTTACGCTGTTCGAATCGCATGTATAAAAGTTGAAGTGGAAATTAGTAGGAAGTGATTTCGGTTGGATCTTGCAATTTATGTTGTTTGAGAGAAGTACCTTATTTATTAACGCAGGTTCTTTTACGCTGTTCGGATCTCATGTATAAAAGTTGAAGTGGAAATTAGTAGGAAGTGATTTCGGTTGGATCTTGCAATTTATGTTGTTTGAGAGCAGTACTTTATTTATTAACGCAGGTTCTTTTACGCTGTTCGGATCGCATGTATAAAAGTTGAAGTGGAAATTAGTAGGAATTGATTTCGGTTGGATCTTGCAATTTATGTTGTTTGAGAGCAGTACTTTATTTATTAACGCAGATTCTTTTACGCTGTTCGTATCGCATGTATAAAAGTTTAAGTGGAAATTAGTAGGAAGTGATTTCGGTTGGATCTTGCAATTTATGTTGTTTGAGAGCAGTACTTTATTTATTAAAGCAGGTTCTTTTACGCTGTTCGTATCGCATCTATAAAAGTTGAAGTGGAAATTAGTAGGAAGTGATTTCGGTTGGATCTTGCAATTTATGTTGCTTGAAAGCAGTACTTTATTTATTAACGCAGGTTCTTTTACGCTGTTCGAATCGCATGTATAAAAGTTGAAGTGGAAATTAGTAGGAAGTGATTTCGGTTCGATCTTGCAATTTATGCTGTTTGAGAGCAGCGCTTTATTTGCTCCTGAACTTTGAAGTGAATTTCGTAACTTACTATCCGCCATTGTCTGCGTGAAATGAACGTTCTACTTGGATTTTCTATGAAGAGCTTCGACATCTTTGTTAGGCGTTCCCATTTAATGTTTTAAAATAAAGAGAATTTTAATTCCACCGGGTTCTTTTTTAGCGCTTTAATAGTATTTTGCAAGTGACTCTGTTAGATAGTGTTTTCAGAGTATATAGAGTTTCAGAGTAACAAATATTTCTACCATTTCAACAAAAATGTAGTCAGATAACGGTCGATATTATAGTAAAGTAACAGTTATCTTTAAAAAAAAATGGTCAAAGGTCTCGACAGTTTGCTGAAGATTTTTAAGAGCGAGTACAAAATTTATATTTGTGAAAACTTACTATACGAGTGCGAGTCAGTAAGTAGTTTACAAAATCCAATACAAAATGGGAAAAAAAGATAGATACTTGAAAAAGAATGTTTGTTTCTCTATATAATCGTCCTTTACATTGATACTTTTGCCCCATCCCTTTATGAGTTTTCCAATACCTGCGACATAAAAGTCTTTGGACTGCTCTTTCAGCCATCTGTTACCTAACATGCAACTTCTGCATCAGTCGACGGTAGGATAACCCATGGGAACGCCTTATTCTAGTTCCTATGCTGTCTATTGTTGTTCGCCTGTCACCTCTAACCATTTCACCTACCTCCCGCAATGTTTCTTCGGTCGCAATATCAACAGGACGAACACTTCATTCTTCGTTCAGCAGCATTTCAATGCCCCCGCTCATTTTGTACAACTGTTGCTTCATAAATTCGAAATTAACATCTTACAATAGAATAGTATTGCCACCTATTGGCATATTTGGAGAAAAAAACACTAATTTTGGACCTATGATATAGATTTGTAATCTATTTACTGACTTTCCCTCGTATCTATCTATCTATCTATCTATCTATCTATATATATATATATATATATATATATATATATATATATATATATATATATATATATATATATATATGTGTGTGTGTGTGTGTGTGTGTGTGTGCACTCTCCTACCCTCCCTTTTGAGTACCTAAAGTGGTTTAAACACCAACGTACGGAGTAACCAATTTCAATTCGAGTAACTTTTGCCGGTTACTCGATTTGTTTAAGCATACCACGACGTTCCTGAAGCATTTTTCTATACGTTGCACCACTTTTTTCGAAGTTACTCAGAAAAGCGTTATTCCACAGTCATTCATACACACCGTGTGTTATGTAAAATCTAAAATCTGTATAACGCCATGTGGCGGTGTGTAAAAATGCAGCCTCAAACCCAGTGAGTTTCCTAACGATTACTCGGTAAAACGGTAATAGTCCAATAATGGCAACCCTTGTGTGTTTGGTTTCTATGGTAATGCAGGCTTGCTATATAAGATTTTCCTCTCTATTTAGCGGTTACTCACTAAAACGGCAATAATCCAGGAATAGTAATTCTTGTGTGTTTAGCTTCTTCGGTAATTCAGGTTTGCTATGTAAGTTTCTCCTCTTCATTTAACTTGTTTTTTGATAGAAGAATATCTCTCTATGTCGTTTTTTAAATATAATGAAAAAATCAAATATGAAATTCACGATTTTATTAAATGTAGCTTTCGAGCGTGAATTTCTTACGAAATAAAGATCTGAAATAAAATAAAATATTCAGTGAATGCAAAATATTAAAAAGAAATTGCAGGCCTAATTTTAATAGCGTAAATTGTCAATATTTCAATTAAATTCATTATAAACATGCCCTCTCGGCGCCAGCCGAAACAATGGGTTATTTCTTCTGCTTCTTCTTTTTAATTCTTTTAAAGATATAATGCATCGGATTTAATAAAATTTAAACAAATTGGTGTTATTCCCCTCCAAATTCATTATTTTGTTAAGAAAGCTAATTTGTAGCGAAATTTTTAATTTCCTTACGGAATGTAATTACATGCATATGAGATAGCTATATCAAATTTGTTAAGCAATTATTTAAATTATAGAATAAAAAATACCAAACTGGCTATAATATTTTCCCTATTTCATACAAGCTCCTAACCCAAATCATTCAACGAAAGCCATAAAAAATTTTAAATGTCTCGTCTAGCAAAATAAACAGCTTTTATTGAAATCAAACGATTTTAACATAGTGTAATAATGAGTTGGTGGATTGAAAATCTAGTTCCCTTAACTGTAAATTTATTCGATTTTTCATATGGCCATTATTTTTGAATTTAAATGCCCAAATTGCGTTCTAGTTTTTTTTTTTTTTTTTTTTTTTTTTTTTTTTTTGACGATTTTGTAACAACTCAAAGTTGTACATATGATGTTACTAAGCTATAATACTATTATAATACAAATGAAAAGTTATTTTAGTATGTCTGTCACCAAAGTAAACAATTCCCAATGTTTGTAATGAAATCGTTAGAAATTTACCATGTATTTCTAATGAACTGAACATATATCTTCACTGACCATAGTGTTTGTTATTTAGATATTCAAAGGGTCGTTATTTCCAAACGAATTTCAGAATTTTCTTAATTAATGAACGCACCCAATTTAATTTACTTTTAAAAAAGAAAAATATATTTTTCTTTTCCGACTGAGCTAATACAACTTATACATTGTAATAATTCCTTGGTCTGACTTAGACTACGTAGAGCAGTGGGGCAAATATTATTTTGAAGACCGATCTTCTGTCTATCCATAGAATTTGTTCATAAATAGTATGCTTAAGTGACTACTACTAATCTTCATGCCTTTTGTATATATACATAAATTTTATACCATGTAGTATTCCCATCTGTTAATTTCATAACACAACAATTAAAAAAATATATATCTAGTAGAAAAATAGGAAACTAATAAAAAAATTGATGGATTGGTTTATGGGATAAAAGTTTGCGACCTTCACCTTTGTTAATCTATGTATGTCATGAAATATCTAAAAGAACTACCCCCCCCCCCCCGCACTGATAATCATAAATTGTTTTAACTTGCCGCGTTAAAAGGAAAACGCCAATAATTTCACTTGAAAACAATGTACTACTATGTTTTTATAATACAATTCTAATCATTAGTTTTTTTTATGATGTAGCTCATTCTTTTTTTTTGGGGGGGGGCGGGAGGGGAGGGCATGAGCTACAAGAAGTAGAGAAGGAAAGGAGAGGAAACGCCCTTCCTTAATATTTGAAAGTCTTTTTGGCGAAAAGGAACATTGGTAATTTTTGGCCAATTTTACTCAATTTGGCATCCTAATTCCTGCCATCGTGAACCCGCTCAAATGAGGTTGCAGGGGCTCCATTTGAGGGGGATGAGGGGCAATAGTGCCCCCCCCCCAAGGAATTTGATTTTTCAGAAAATTTATTAACTATCAATTGCCAAACTCAAACAAAATTTTAAAAATTTCTCAAACGCTAAAGTAATTTATCAGATTTGATTGCAATAAAAACATATGCATTAAATAAATGCTTTATGCATAGAAATTAATCATTATAAAAAATATTTCCTATTCGAACTTTCTTAAGGTGAGACCCATATCGTACTTTGGCTAATTTAAAAAAATACATGAGAGACATTTTCTTTTATCAATTGCTTCTCAACTGTATACAACTTGATCATAGGAAAACTAGTCCCCTCATTCTAGAAATTCAGGGGTACAGTTTTTTCCGATAGTTTTTTTTTTTTTTTTTTTTTTTTTGGGGGGGGGGGGGGATTGAAGGGGCGAGTACAATTCAAGTTCTTAATTATCCGGCTTTATTACTTTTTTTTGGATTATTAGTGTCACATTATATTTACTGCAATTACAGCTGTGTTATCAAATTATTTAATTATTTGCTTTATTAAACCATATTATGTATGGAACACTCTCAAAATTCTTCAACGCCTAGGAATGGAGTCTGTGCGCATCCAACAAATACAATTTCTTCAGTCCAAAAACCGACAGACTTCCACCAAATACTAAAGTAAAAAACACGTTTATAATAAAGTAGTCTATAATTTTATCCCCTATGTACAGAAATGAACACATGGGTTATTACTATGGGCCACAATCAATAGTCAAATATATAGTTTTTCCTTTAAAAAATATCCAGAACGTCCTTATGAAAAACCAGGTCATCCTGACTCCGACCGAGATAAAGCACAATCAGAAAAACTTAAAATGTACAGTCGTGGAAAAAAAAAGTAAACACCCTCTACTAACTCCTCAACAAATTATCGTAGACGAAAGTTAATGGTACCGGACGATTGGAAATAAAGTCTACTTTTAAATGGTGTGTATAAAATTTTCTTAGGGGGGCATATACATATTAAAACGAATCCAAACTTCATTTTTTTCAATGGCAGTACCCAAATTTAACGAGATATTTCAAATCTTCGGTTCAAAATATGCCTAGAAACAAAATTTCAAGTCATTCCATTGATAAATTTTGAATTATAGACATTCAAAATTTAGCACTTCTAATGTTAAATTACGTTTTCATATTTTTATTTATATCTCCTGAAATTATGCTCCTAATGAGCTAATTTTTTGTGTAGCAATAATACTAGTATATCCAAACATAAATACGTTGAATTTGCAATTTTTATAATTTAATGATATGAATTATGAAATTAATATTCGAAAAACTTATGAATTGCAACATACAATTTTTTTGATGGATTTATATTTATTAAATCCTGCTTTATGGAAATCCAAATTTTCACATTTTTCTTCCAAGTCAAATTACGCTTAAAAAACGGCAAAATGATGGTTTAAGGGGCCGTCTATGATAGAAGTGAGTAAATATTTTAAATTTATTCTCCTATCCTATAATCAAACAGGTTTCATTGACGCTTAAACGTGCCTTGATCAAGAAGGCAGCTCTCTCGGTTAACAATCGAGTTCGGAACTTCAATTTGGATACAGCCCTTAAAATACGCTCGTTTTAAAATAAGTAATTTCTCGGAAACTTATTGCACGAATTGCATAAAAATTTGTTTATAGGCTAATTGAAAGGTGTAGAGTTCATTTATGCTGTCAGAATTGTGTACTGCTATTGTAAAAAACAAAGTTGTGGTTTGTTTTAATATGTAGATGGTGCCTTAAACAAATTTTATATACAACATTTAAAAGTAGACTTTATTTCCAATCGTTTGGTACCAGTAACTTTCTTCTACGATAATTTGTTGAGAAGTTAGTGGGGGTTATTTACTTTTTTTTCCACGACTGTACCTCACTCGCAACGAAGAAAATACGTGAACATATCCTGACGCAGGACTGTAATTTCATGTAAATACGAAAACCGCTAAAATGATTTCCATTAAAAGGCAACCCAATCCGAAATGAAAGAAAATTTAATTCTTATTTTAATACAATTATTGCAAAATAAGTCTACAATTATATCTTTAATATAAACTTTACATTTTATGTAGAAAAATGAAGATATAATATAGTATTCATTAATGTTCAAATATGTAGCTTTTTCATCTGAAAAATATTCAGTATTTCTTTGAAAAATAGTATTAATGAACCCACCATGTAGTACTGAAAACGCAATCTGAAACAATTAACGCTTTACCTTACTTTTACTTGCAGAAAATCACTAAAGAAAATTTTCTTATCGCTGTAGATCACAAAAGTTGCAAATTTCTTGACCTTTTCATGACGTTCGTCTGCTGATTATCTCATGACTAATTGAATTTCATGATTCTTTTTTTTTTGCGATCATCTGACGAAATTTGCGATTTTTTCCGCGATCGTTTCACGGAATTCGCATTTTTTTTTTCTGCAACCGTTATCGAAATTGCTTTTTTTCTCACGACCATTTGTCGAAATTCACAATACGAAATTCCATGTTTGTTTCTGAGATCTTTTGACAAAATTCGCAGTTCTTTTTCATGATCATTTGTTGAAACTCGTGATTTTTTTCTACCACCGACTAATAATATTTGTAATTTTTGGCGCGATAGTTAGACGAAATTATGTATCTTACTTCACGATCGTTTGACGAAATTCCCCTCGATTGTTTGAGTAAATTTTCGGGATATTTTGTACAATCTTTTGATGAAATTCGCGATTTTTTTCGCAATCCTTTTACAAAATTCGAGATTTTAGTTTGTACAATCATTTGACGAAATCTGCATTTCTTTTCGCGATCTCTGATGAAATTAGCAACATTTTCCACGGTCGTTTGGAGAAATTAGCGATTTTTCTCCGCAACGATTTGGGGATTTTTTTTTTCAAAATTTTGCAAAATTCGCGATTTTTTTTCTGTCAACCATTGATGAATTGATTTTCCGAATTCGACAGAAAAAAAATCGTGGACTTTCACGAACAAGGAAAAAATTTGCAGAATATTCACATGTCCGTTAAAGAAGTTAAAGAGACAAAATCACACAGAACTTTTTTTATTGCGCGGGGTTTCCCAATTTTCAGTGAGATTTGTGCAGTTCTGCACATTGTCAATTCTGCCCGTTCCCAGTTTTCCGAACAAAATTTTTCCTTGTCCTTTGCCAGGAAACTTTTGAAATGGCCTCCCTGTAGTAAAACCTAAAAAAAAAGAAGTGCGAAAAACACTAGAAAAAAGTTTCATTTTAGACAGGTCTCTGTCTTAGCAATTATAATTGTATGATCATTTTTCATCGAAATTTCTTTTTTTTCCCCTTTGAGAAAGAATTCTGTTATAGACAGACTTCGTTTTCATAAGTTTTACTGTAATACATCTCTTTTCAGAGCTATACTATAGAGTGGATGGTTTAACAGTCTTTGAGGATACCTGTAACCTATAACAGAATCCCGTCTAGAAAGAAAATTTTTCATATGCAATATATTGAAATTTTACCTGTTAAGACGGAAACCTGATTAAAACGAAATATTTAATTGGTTCTTAAGTTTTTGTATTCAAATTTTTTACTGTTTTTGCAAGCATGTTTACGTTTCTCGTTCGGTGGTGGTGGTGGGGGGGGGGGGGGGGTAGACGCCCGGATCCTAGCCTTAGCTATATAACTTAGCTCACAAAATCTTTGCCCTTCCCCAAGAAAGTTCTGAAATGGCGCCTCTGTGATGTGGCTCTGCATGTCCGTGCAATAGTCAGGCTTATAACGATAAATCTTAAGAACTCTTTTCGAAAGAGATGTATATTATTAGCAGAATTTATAAACACTCCGCAATAAACATAAGTTTAGCTAATATTAGAAACGAATACAATAGATAAAAATGCACTTTTAGTTATGTAAGTATCGCTCATAGACAGTAATGAAACCGAATTACCGTATAGTGCTCTATATGAGTTACATCTTTTAGAGTATCCTTGTAAAAGATTTATAAATACTACACACTCTTACATTTTACAGAAAACATGTTGTAATACACCTCAGTAAATGGATATGATTAGATCACAGCCCAACTGGACTTTACCCTATGTCTCTGACTTTCGGGGCTCTGAAATTTAGTATGCAACGTTAATAAAGCTGATATTTTAAATCTATTTTGATCTAATAGTAAATATGATTGATATTTTGTGCTTTTACAGTAAGATAAGATTAAAATATGTATGTTATGCATATATATATATATATATATATATATTATGCATTTAAATATTTATATCTGTATTCTAAAGCATATAAAATATAAAATTTTCTGTGACAGTATAGGAAGGCGGGAAGGAGGCGAATTAATACTGGGCCTGCACCTTTTTTTAACTTGATCGAATCCTGCTCAATAATGCATATCGATTTCATTATGTTTGAAGAAATCTAACATAACTAAAATACGCTGAAACTTAATTATCTCTATAAATCTTAGTGTAACAGATTTTTTGTGTATCAATGTAAACGAACAACATATGTTATAACAAACTCATTCAATATAATTCTAAGTTCCATACATAGTAACAATTAGTTTCGGATATTCTCGGTAGTTAAAGCGTTACTATGATGACACATTTTACATAAATTTTTTCAGTGATAGATTTCGTTTTAACAATCGTATCATTACAGATTAAAAAAAAAAATATATATATCTGTCTCATTTTCCTGTAATTTTCCCCAAATTATTCGAAATAAGACGAAAATATACCTGTTTCACCTGTTTTAAAAATAGTCTTTCATACTTATATATCTTATATTTTCTGTAGATGCATATTAAATAAATAAAAGTAAAATTAGTTCCTAAAACAAATACCCTTTTATAAGTTTTATTTTTTTTTAAATCACGCCTGAGCCTGATTATTAAAAAATAACGCTTTTTTACGCTTCATAGAAAGAGCGAAAGAGTGAATTTATTATATATATATATATATATATATATATATATTAATTACTTTGTTTTCATTTTTAAGATATAGCAACCGGAACATTTGATAATTTAATTTATATTAAACTATTAAATTGTAAAAGAGTATTTTTTTAAATATTACACTTTTTATTTTTTACTTTCATTTATTTCTCCTTTTTAATTTTTGAAGTATGTCTTTGATGCAGTTTCATAACCAGCTGACCTATTTAAGCAAACGTAATTGGACGCATTATGGTCTCCATTGTTCTCGTGATTCATATGAAGACATAAGGGTCTGATTGTAACTTCTAATGAAAGAGGTCACTGGAAATACCCCTAAAATTACAGTGAAGATAAAAAAAAAATCTTGTTTCTTATAAAAATTTTTAAACGTTTTCTAATGTTAAAAACAGTTTATAAACTAGTTAATAATGCAGCGCTCAGTCCGAAACTTGATTAATGTAAGGATGTTTTAAAGTTTCATTTCTGCGTCAGAGTAGAAGGTAATTTAATAGGTTTAAAACTTCTTGCAAAACCTTTAAAAACTGATTCATTTTAAAATAATTTCTTTTGGATAAATACATGATACAAAAAATAAACAAATAGAAAGAAATGTGACCAGTTAAACTGATGGCATTGAGCCCCCTATTCACACTAATTGTATATTACATTCTTATTTCAAAGAATAATTCTGCATGAAATACTCACTTAACTAAATTAGGAGGGCATTAGTCCATGTTCCCCCCTTTATACTTAACCAATGAACCACCAAAACTAGTCAGGGAAGCCTTATCTGAATAAACCTTTATACCAAATTCCAAGCAAATCGGATAATTCTGCATGAAAAACACATTTAGCTAAATTAAGGGGGAATTAGCTGCCCCATATCCCCCCCATTTTATACTTAACCAATGAACCTCCAAATATAATCAGTGAAGCGTCTTATAAGAATAAACCGGTATACCAAATTGGGAGCAAATCGGATAATTCTGCATGAAATCCAATTTATCTAAATTAAAGGGAGGGATTAGCCCCCGTTCCCCCTTTATACTTCAAGAATGTATCCCCAAAACTCATTAGGGAAGCGCCTTTTCAAAATGAACCTATTTACAATTAAAAGGAAATTGGATATTTCTGCATGAAAAATCCATTTATTTAAATTAAGGTTCACACACTTTACACCCGTTCACACCCTTTATACTTAACCAATTAATCCTCAAAACTAATCTGCATCATCTGGTGTTTTTCACTCCTTTCCTTTTATTTTGATAGAAAGACTTACGAAAGGGCTCCATTATGCAACCTTGCAAAAAGTTTATTTTAGATATTTGTGCTTTAAATTGCGTCGAATTTTTACATGTCATGTACAGATTAAACATAACGTTCTAAACATTAGTTCTCAAAAAAAAAAAAAAAAAAAAAAAAAAATCAATAATAACTCGAAATTTTCTTGCACATTTTCTGTCTAATTTTTAAATATAAAAGCATGCTACTTGCAGACATAGTTATGGCATTAATTTCTAATCGATCAGTTTTTATTTTTTTTTTCGATAAATGAATCACTTCTTTAGATGATAAACGATTGTAGTCTTTGGAAGCACTTTTTTCCTTTTCTGTATTGCCGTCTTCGAAAATCGACCAAAGACGAGCTCGAATTAAATTCTACATTTCATGCAGCGATAAGTGCATAAGAACGCATTGTACCTAGAAAGAGATTGTTCTCTCTTTATATATTGCTAGCAGGCTTTGCGCGTTTCGCTAGTCCGTTTCGCCTAACTAACTTTGAAACAAATGAAAAATTTTAGTGAATTTGACCATCTGTTTTAAAGTAATTTGGAACGTTATCTGTCTTTCTGTATTGCTGAAAACGATACGAACGGCATTGCGTTGTTAAATTTTCTAATGTTTTAAGTAAAATTTGGGCTGTTAAGAAGCGATTCCTTTTGTTGATCATTTATTGTAAGATTTGATGTAAAACGATATGCAAAATGCTAAAAACTCCCCTGAAAATTACCTAATTAGCAGTGCAATTCCCATCAAAATCCATTTAGCAGAATTTACGTTATCAACAGCCGGAACAAAATTTCCCATTTTATATGTATAGTAGATATTATGAACCACAAATCCTTCACAAATGCAATGCTTTTCTGTCAAGTAAGCTGAGATTACTCGAAGATGCGATATTTTACCAATTCCTACACACAGGTCTTTTAGTTACTCGATGATGCAATCTTCTGCCGTGTGTTACGCAGCAATATAAGTTACTCGATGACACGGTATTTTACCAATTACTATACAATTAATATACTATCTCAGTTACTCGATAATGCGATCTTCTGTCGATTTATACACACAGCGATCTAAGTTACTTAATGGTACGCTTTTTTTCCAGTTCCTACATATTCTCAGTTACTCAATAAAGCGATCTTCTTCCATCTACACTCACCGCATGTTAAGTTACTTGATGATATGGTACTTTATCCCATCATAAAGACACAGAGATTTTACCTTAAAAAGGTGAGTGAAGGCGGGGGGGGACTCACTTAAGAGAATTTGGACGAATATTTTGACAAATCGCTGCATAGTCTGATTAATTATTTAAAAAGTTAAGTTTAAAACCCTTAAATATGGAAACCGGTACTTTTATTCTTTTTGCCAAGGAACATGACACAATAATGTTTCAAAAAGGATTAAATTGATGTTTTATTAGCAATTAATCTTAAAAGTCCTTTCTGTGAAAAATAAAAACTATATATTTATAAATATGGACTTTCTTAAACTATCAAATCTTGTCGATTCGTGAACACCAAAGTTCTAAACCCTTTAAATATCAACATTCTCTCCTGACGGGCCAGATGTAAGTTAATAAACGTTACCGCTAAGCAATCGACGAAGGTTGATAAAGGAAAACTGTAATTTCCATAAACTTTTATTAAGATCTCACCTAATTAAAAAAAAAAACACAGCATTTTTATTTATATCTACGCGATGCTTTATACAAACGCGTTTATATTTCATTTGTTACAATCATCGATTTATTAAAGTAATAATAAATCATTATTTTATATTAGACTTAGAATATCCTTTAATTATTTTGAGCAGTCCGTTTACGTGAAAATACGTTTGTTGTTAGAAAGGAACTATTATTATTTAAAGGAACTATTATTATTTGTGCTCACTTAGAATTGACAACAATAGTTAAAAAAATCTCGAAATATGAAATAAATGTCTCGTGTAAATATATTTTTAATTTTAAACTGCTTGGCAATATTATTATTTGGCCATTTTTAAATATTATGAAGTAATTTCCACCATTTACTGCGTTTAAATTTACGTATATTAATGAATTTAATATTTAAAAGTTTTGTTTCATTTTTAATATTCACGTGTAAATACAATTTTTATGATGCAATTTTCAGTATTTTCCTCCCTTTAATATATAATTATTTAATTCTAATTTTAAGGTTACTCCAAGTTGCGACATTTTACTAATTCTTACACACAATCTATGTTACTCCATAACGCAAACTTCTGCCGCCTGTATCTATCTGCTGCCGTTATGCCGCCACGGCAATTTAAGTTACTCGACTATACGGTATTTTGCAAATTACTACACACAACTACCTCAGTTACTCGATAATGCAACCTTCTGCTCATCTATAACATGAAGCCATCTAAGTTACTCGATCATATGGTATTATACCGATTCTTACACTCAACTATTCATTTACTCGATAATGCGATCTTCTGCCTTTCTGATCACACAATAAGCAAAGCTACTCGATGATATTGTATTTTATCTAGTCATAAGAGCACTGATAATATCATAAAAAGGAAAAGAGGAAGTAAGATAATGGGGAACTCACTGACAAGAATTCGGTCTATTGTTTTGTGAAATTTTTGCATGGACTGCAGACCTACGTCCATTAATGTTTTAAATCGAAATTAAAGGATAAAGCAAATATGAATTATATATAACCGATATAGTATTTTAAATAGTTGGTTGTAGTGTAAGCGTGGTTTGTCTCTCAGAAGAACGAAAAAAAGGCTGTTTTTAGTTTTTTTTTTAAGAATAGGAATGAAAATTTGTGCTCCGTGTTTTTGCAAGTTATTTATTATCATTTGAAGGATATTGCATTTTTTAAAATCAAAAATTGATTATGTGGATTCAGTTGCGTAGGTGTGCGTCGTGCACTTCCAACTGAGAGGGATCCGATAGATTACCAGAGACGTCTGCATTTAATTTTATTTTCGTTAAATATTATGAAAGTATATAAGATTGTATGGGTGCTTCAAGTATTTTGAATTCAAAAAATTGAAAGTAACAAAATGGGGGCCATTTGAAAAAAAGTTACTTTTTGGCCCCCTTTTCCGCACTTTGGCGTTATTTTAAAAATGTTGTTTTAATATAAAAATGGCTGAAGGTGGTTCAAGACCCATTGAATTATGTCCCCTTTAATTAAAAAAACTGCAAGATCTGTTTAATAGATTTTGGGTTCTAATCCCACCCAGCTTAGAAAAAGTCATTTTACGTAAAATGCGTTTGTAGTGCTCCAAAACAGTAAAAGCCTATGGAAGTGATGCGCTAAAGCACAAAATAACTACGAAAGGTCTTCGAATTCGGCCAAATAATTTTATAAGGATTATCAATAGACTGTAGAGAATAGAAAAATGTAAAAAAAAAAATCGATTTTTTGAATCGAAAAAAAGCAAATCTCCTCTTAAGGAAAAATGTATAATAACAATAAAATGAAGCTCTTTTAAAAAGTTAAATGAAAACATAAATATTAATGCATGAAATAGTTTCATTCTAAACACTGTCCTTTTCATTTTTTTCCCCATAAAAATGTTTTACTTCTTTGACTGGCTGGTATAGTGTATATATTATTAGATTTAACATACTTTCTAGGATTCTGCTGAAAATCTTTATAATGCAACTATCTATATAATTTATTTCTGAGATGTAAATAATGGATTTTGGAGTTACAAATCACCTGTATTTCACATACATATATTTGAAATATCTACTATTTCCCGAAACATTAAGTTTTACACATTTTGATTTTTAAACCTTTCGAGACGGCATCCCTTGCACAAATTTTGTTTGGTTGGCAATGATTTTTTATAACAGTTCCCTTTATTGGTGAAATTCCAAAAAAATGCTCTAATTAAAAAAGACAAATATTACATTTATTTATTAATAGTGTCAAAGACAAATTCCATATGTTCCTTTTGACGATGCATATATGCATCACCCGTCCCGAAATGTTTAACACCTTATTTCAGAATTTTTTAATGAAGGCAGTGTTGTAGTAAAAGACCTTTGTAATGCAATTCTTTGTATAACAGACAGCTTCTTTAATGTAAACAATGAATTTTATACTTAGAAAGAGCCTGCATTCCATTTTGTAGAAATATTGCTACCCTTTAGAGCAGGGGTTCCCAAACTTTTAGATCGATGTACCACTGAATAGAAGTTCATTCTTCCGCCTACCACCAAGTTACAAACTCAATGCTATTACACAAAAACCTGTGTAAACGGAATATGTCTAAAACAAGGTATTTGTCCAGTCTTTTGTGCTCCGTCTGAGCAGATTTTACTGCATTTAATTGTATGATTACATTATTAAATTGGTACTTGGATTGACTGCTTTATATTAACATTCAAGTAAAAGGTAGTAGTATCATCATTACAAATTAATAATATGTACATTATCAAAATAAGTGTTTTGATTTTTATAAAAAGCTACAATACTTAATGGCAATCAAGATTTTGGTAATCACAATCTTTTTATCAAATATTTTTATGTATTATAATCCAGATTTTTTGGTTATTAAGACTGGCTAAACCTGAAATAAAACTTCCTTACTTTATGATTTTGATGTGAATTCATAGGTACCATTAGGAGGCAAGTTTCATTCAATAATTCAAGGAAAATGTATCTTATCTTTATTATGCAGATTTAATTATACATTATTAATTATTTACTTGATCTTTACTTTTAATAGTTTAATCATTTTTAAAATAATTATCTTACTTCTTATCATTTTAGTTTATTACTAAAATGTTACTACTAGTTAATTATTTTAATATTTTACTATATTGAAAGGATTTTTTATAATTTTGATTGCATAATTATATTCAAATGACTGTTTAATAAATGCAAACAAAGCAATAACCAGAAATCTGCAAAATTCTAAAATCTGCACAACCTCTGGTTCCAAGTTGTGCGGATTTGAGGGAGTCTACTGTATAATGATTTTGTCCAGAGGTACTGTCTGTTTTCGTAAAGCGAAACTTTTCGTGCTTTTGCGCATGCGTCAGGTCTGTTTTGATTTTACCAAAATAGGGATGATCGGAGGCTGTTTAGCTGAGTGACAACATACAACTGGAACTTCGGTAAATACCTATCTCAGCGTTACCACCCCTTCGGATCGTAAAATCGTCTCAAAATGTTAGGCGCGGCTTTCAGAAACGAACTGTATTTTTTATGTGTTTATAAGGCATCATTTTGTTTACATTTTAAAACTTCATCAAAATAGTTGTAACTTTTCTAATACATATGTTACATATAATATATGGCAGTAATAATCAGTATATCTGAGGAAAATTCAAGTATTTTATTAAAATAAACTATTTATTTAATGATTTTTTTTATTTCTATTAGTGTATTTGATTAATAGTAGTTCAAGAGCCATAATTTTATATTGTAAAATTATTTAAGCATTCTGCAAGCAGCCCTTGTTCAATCACAAAAGCCTGCCACTAAAAAATTTTAATACAGAAGATGCATTTATTGTTTTTCTCAGATGTAAACAATAAATTTTGCAGTTAAGAAGCACATGTATTTCACAAATATTACTATTTCTGGGAACACTAAATTTAATACATTGCCGCCTTTAACACATTACTTTGGAGTAATGAAAACATTGTTATTACATTAAATTTTTTTGTAAATGAGTGTTATCAAAAAAGCCTGCTACTAAAAAAATTTAATACAGAAGATGTATATAATGTATTTCTCAGATGTAAACAATGAATTTTGCAGTTAAAAAGCACACGTATTTCACAAATATTGCTAATTTCTTGGAACACTAAATTTGATACATTGTCTTCTTTAACGCATTATTTTAGAGTAATGAAAACATTATATTAATTTTTTTTTGTAAATGAGTGTTATAATCGGTGGAAACTCACGATGTTTTTTTTTTTTTTTTTTTTTTTTTGAGGCACTAAATGCATGCCTTTCAAAAGTAATATTTTTAAAAAAAGAAATTTTTGCCTTATTTAATGTAAGAATCTTCTACCAGAAATAAGCCAAAGATTTCATTTTTTAAAATAGCGAAAAAGGAATAAATTTGCCAGCCATGCATTTAGTGCCCCCAAAACTGTTAGCCACGAGCTACCACTGTTTATAATGATTTTGCCTAGGCATATTTGGATCATGCTTTAAGGTAATTTAATAATGTGTGACATGATCTATACCTATTATGTATAGGTGCAGATTCAGTCGCCATGTGATGACTAAATTTTTTGCTTTGGCCACTAACTTCCAATGTCTCAGTCGCCATACGTTATACAGGGTTGCCCCTTTTCCGCAAATGGTGGATTTCTACCTTTTTAAAAAAATGAAATCCGTGTATTCTGCTTCATAATTCCTACAGTCCAGAATGATCTGTTTAACACAGAAAACTATTGTATTACATAGAAAAACAAACGTCTGAAGTGTGTTTTGATTTTTATAGCGCTAAATAATTTTACGCATTCACAATTTTTTTAATGAAATCTTATACGATAAAATCAAATATTGTTGAATATATAATTGTAAATAGAAATATTGTTGTCCTAATATTTCCCACTACCATGATTGCTTCGCTTTGCATTTTTTTAAAAAGTATCTTGTCCAACTATATCGTCGGAATGAACATATTTTAACATTTGTATTACACTTAATAATCAAATTTAAAGAATTTTGTGATTAAATTAAACATACTCATTTGATGTAATTAGTCTGTGTTTTCTTGCACATAGGCATATGTATATATCAAATAAATTATTTTCCACTTTGAATTTAGTCCCCCCCCCCCCTTATAAACGCTAAATTTTATGTGTTTGTTTCACAATGTGGCCACTGGATTTTTTGGGTTTAGGAGCCACTTTCTCCTTCCAGATATTGCGAATCTGCATCTATACTATTTTGTAAAATTTTATAATTTTCACTATTTCTGGTTTCAAGGAATGTAATTTAAAGCACGTTTACAAGGTAAATTTAATGATGAATGAAATATGATCTATATAATGCAAAATTCTGTAATACGCAGAACGTCTCATCCCAAGGTGTGTGTTATAAAGATCTATCGTATTTATCTTCATATGTAATTCACTCATCAAAACCCTAAATATTTAGTATTTGTGAAGGCGTTTTTACAACTTTACAATTTTTTTCATTCTGTGGCACAAATCAGCTTACAATTCACCAATCAAAGCATTGCCATCTTGATTTTTTCCACTTACTTTATTTACCTCTAAAGTGGTTAAGATTTTTGTATATTGTAAATACTAAAGGTATTAATAGCAAAAAAACATCTTTAACCCCTTGGGGACGAGCAACCGGTATACTTGCCAATTAAGGTGTTCGGAATACTTCATTATTCACAACACTTATTTTTAATTGTAAAGTTTACCTTATTTAATCAGAGTATTTTTTACGATTCAATTACAGAAAATTTTCTGTTTTGAAAAACCGGTGGTAAAAGATTAAAAAATAAGCAAAGGACTCAAATCGCAAAGGGGTTAAACATCTTGAATTAAAGTGAACTTTAATAACCTTTCGCTTTAATTTCCAGTGCTCTTCCGATTGAGCTATCTGGACGACAACCCAGCCATCACAATATTCGCTCACAGCAACTACTATGATATCAATTGATTGTGTGAAAAATAATTTAAAGTGTACATGATTATATATTTTATTTTATTATTATTAAGCAACAGACTTTGCAGATTAGTTTTTCTAAAAAGCTCTAAAGATTCAAATCTCTAGGCTGGACGGGGAAAGTGGTAAATTTCAGGAAAGGGATGATAATTTATATTAATTGGTTTTTATTGTCACTAATAATCTTTAAATAAGATAAAAGAATTTTCTTTATAAATAGCTTTAAAGATTCAAATCACTAGGCTGGAGGGGGGAAGTAGTATTTTTCAGGAATAGGAGGGCATAAAAGTAATTTTTTTTTGTTGTTGCTGTTGGGGAGTAGGCGGAGGGAGGAGAGGAGAAATGTACATTTGGGAAGTTAGGACTTTATTTATTTATGTTAGTGAGCAACAAATGTTGCAGATTTTTTTTTCTTCAAATTAAGTTTGAAAGATTTTAATTATTTATTAAGCTGAAGAGATGGGTGCAAAGGGTTAAATTAAAGGGCAAAAATTAAAGATAAAATTTATGTAAATAGTTTTTTTGCGTCATTTTATCCAAACTAAGTGAAATGTATTCAAATGGATACTATGAGGCAAAAAAATATTTACATAAATTTTATTTTTAATTTTTAATAGCAAAGTACAAAGGATAAATCAATTTATTCAAATAAATACATTTGAATGCACTATATAATTTCAGTGAAAGTGACATATTTAACAGTGTATTGGAAAATTAAAAACATTGTTTAGAAGTATGAATATATCTTAGCCAAACTAAAAATAATTTAAATTGAATTTTAAAACAAATCGTTTAAAGCCACATCAAGGTGTCACTTAAATTTTGATATCATATCTTATAAAACGTGAATTTATTAGACTTTGAATTTAACTTTGAATTTATGAGAGATATGAATGATAAAGCATCAATGAACAAACTTTTATACATCTTTTTAAATTGAACATAATTATTGCACATGCAGTTATAACAAAATAAAATGATGAAATAAATATGTATAGAGATTATAATTAATAGCATACCGTCACTCAAAATTTGATATCATTATTTTTAAGTTCCATATTTAAAATTCTTAGAGCATAAGATAAAGCGCTGCGTCACAAACTTTTAACCCACTAAGGGTTTTTGTATTGATATAAAATACAAGAATTGCAAACATTACAAATTTTGTACTCTTTTTTTTTTCTCATTTGATATTTTTTTATTAGTTATCGTCATAACGCGTGAACATTCACGACACGCCTTTAGACTTTTGGAGGCCCTGGGTACAAACACGATTCTAAGCTCCATTCTTATGTTGTGTATTAAGTTGAAATATGTTGTAAACGTGTTATATTTTATAGTTCTAATAGGCTGACACAAATTAAACTTGATACTTTATGGCTTCACGTAGTCAATGTTAGTCATAAATGCACAAAATTCGAATTTCGTTTTATTCAAATAACAAAAAATGGAATTGCATTTCCAATTTTTCTATTAAAAAAAGTATTCTTAAAGTTAGCAATGTCTGTTGTAACGGGGCAGACAGAAAAAGCATGTTTTCGGTCAGGAATCAATTTTAATTCAAGATGCTTAAGGCTTCTGACCCTGCAGGCGAAGACACTCATGAGCTAATGCTAATCCTATGGGGATGGATTTTTCTAATATCTCGTTTGCATTTCGACATTTTTATTTTTATTTTTATTTATTTATTTATTTTATTTTATTTTTATTTTATTTTATTTATTTTATTTATTTATTTATTTTTTTTTTTTGCATTGGATAGCCGAGATCTGTCTCTACATCGCACCTTTTTTTACTTTTTCGATTTTGGTTGCAGATATTTTTTACAATGACACTTTCATTTTCAGAACCGGTTTTGAAATTGAAAGAAACTTTATAAAAAATATCTGCGACCCAAATCGAAAAAGTAAAAAAGGTGCAATGTAGAGACGGATCTCGGCTATCCAGTGCAAAAAAAAAAAAATGAAAATATAGAAATGCAAAGGAGATATTAGAAAAATCCCTCCCCATTAGAATTAGCTCGTGAGTGTCTTCGCCGGCAGGGACAAGAGTCTTAAGTTAATAGGAAAAACACTGATTCCACAACATCCGAAAAACTAATATAAAAAAATTTCATTTTTACGCGCAAAAAATGTCTCAGTGAATGTGTAGAAAGATGAGATTTGTTGATTGCAGTGCAAAAATAAAAAACACGAGAACACGCTTATATAACTTTCAAATGCGAGTATGATTAGACCTTTTTTAGACGTGATTTTTATGATGTAGTTTAACCCGTAATTTGCTTTATCAATGTTTTGATCATTACGAAGTATATATGCATTGTAGTTACTGGGACCCTGTTGTACGGTGAAAACTATATAAATAATGAAACTCAACACCTATTATTTTTTGTTCTACCTACTGACCCCACCCCTCCTCCCCCTACACACACACACAAGCTTATGCGAACATGGACCTATGCCCCGTGCATCAATCTTTGGCTAATGTATCTGCCTTGTGAACATTTAAGCACAGTTTAATTGTTCTAGCCCAGGGTCGGCGAGCCTTTTTACACCCGCGTACCAAATTTTTTTCCGAATGAAAATGACGTGCAATTAATATATAAATTTAATGAAAAATAATAAATTAAAATTACTTGAAAATTATTTATTAGTATTAAAATATTTTTAAGTAATGTGCATGTAAGTTTACACTGTAAAAGATATAGAATTAAATACATTTTAGAAATTAATAAAAGATTAAATACGATTTCTGTAGTGACATCGAGGATGAAAAATAATTAGCATCAGATTCATACTAAGATCATTTCAATAGAAGATAAATTGAACTACAGATATCTAAGTTTCTATTTGAGTTTTTTTTTTCTTTTTTATCTATATTATTTGTTTGTGAAAATAATAGCAAACATGAAAAGACGGGGAAATTCGACAAATGGCCGCTTTTACAAATAGCTCTGTAATTAAGTTCCAAGTTGTCATATTTCAGCATCGGAATTTTTACTTATAATATTTAATAATTTTTCCGTTTCAATACTTTCCAAATATTACATTTGTTTGATGATTTTTTCAGTCCATATTGAGCTGCGATTTGACATCAATAAAGCAGAATAAAAAATCCTCCAATTTTCAATCAATTGAATTTAGACAAGATTTGATAATCTAAATTTATGTATTTTGTCTAATGTCATCGTATCTTGTTTAGAATCCCAAACAATCCCGTGCCAAAATTATTCTGTCAAAAATCGCACACGTACGATACGTTTAACGACCCTGTGTACCATAGGTTAAACCCTGCCAACACAGGCAGCGTTAAAAGTGAAGAAGATAAATAAATACTTTTTTGCAGTCACATTACATTTATTTGAAAATAGCACTAAATTTTCACTTAAAATTCACTCAAAATTCTTTAAACAACATGTAATATTTTAGTAAATTGTACTTTGTACCGTACATGTAAAAAAGTTTTAGTACGCTAATTTTCACAGAATAAAAGAATTAAAACTTTGAAACTATTAAAAAACTTTTTCGGTTGCAAAACATAGTGTATATTTCAGGAAAAGACTTAATTTATTTCATTTCCTTTCATCTGATTTTTCCCCCACTCTCTTGAAAATTCCAAAGCTTATATAAAACATTAATGTATTCTTATTTATATCAATTTTCCACGTTGTACTATATATATATATACATTGACAACTGATTTAAGATATATTTAAATTATTTTTTATGATAGTTAATTACTGTTATAGATAAATATTAATATTAATAAATCTTCAGTTGTGTGGAATCTGAATTAAAATATCTGAAATTTTTATGATTGTGTTGGAAAATTATTTCGTGATTTTAAGTCCAAGTTTAAACGTTCGATACATATTTATACAATAATGTTGATATTGGCTGTCAAATAAATTCGGGATTATTATCTGAATAATTATTGTAAAATTCACATGCATTTTATAAAAAAAATACAAGATTATGAATATCATTTTTTTTCTTTCTTTAAAACAAACCAAAGAATACATTCTGTAAAGTTGAAAATGCACTATCATTTTTGCCAGAACCCTTTTTAACAAGCATGTGTCCCAGCTAAACTAATCGCTTTTACCCCGAGCGATTTCCCACCCTCCTCTGTTAGATAATTGACAACAACTGGATAGAGTGACAGTTGTATCTTCAAAAGAATAGGGGGGAAAAACACGCTTTTAGCATATTGTTTAAGTTCTCATGTCATGTGCAATATGTTTTATTTTCTAATTTATATTATGCTTGAAAATATTTATTATCAGCAGTAAGTTGGCTATTTTGAAAATATCGGATATATATCGGATATTTTTGATATTTTCGAAAATATCGTGATATTTACAAACCCTGAGTATTACATTTTTTAGTAACACATGCATTTTTTTTTCTACAAATAATATTTGAGTTATTTTACTATGCTTTTTATGGTTGATGTAGCTAAATTTATAGGATAACAAGAGTTTATTTTTGTTATTTTTTAATAAGTTTTATATTAATGTATGTGCAAAATGTTTTAGGAATGTCGTTTTTTGGAACTCAAACTGTTCCATGGATAGATTACTTTGTTTTCTGTATCCCTCCTCCCTTTTTACTGTATAAATTTACCATTGAAAAAACGAAGGACAGAGGAAAAAGAAGCACACAGAAATGACTGGTAATCTGCCGCCAAAAAGCAGGGGGGGGGGGGAGTGTATTCTGGATAATATGAAAAGCATTTGTAAGTAGACAGCCAGTGGCAAAATTTTTTAAAAACCTCAGAATAAATCCCAAAATTTTAGGAGAAGATTTTACGGAAACACGGAAATTATATTGTTACAAAATAGTGAATCAAGAGTACCAAACATTGTTTTATTTTTTTACTTTTGATTTATCGTAAAGTACAGAAAGTAAGACCCCTTCTAAATATAAGTCCCCTCCCCCCAGCATATATGATTTTTTTCTTTTTTGAAAAAGTTCCATTTATAAGGTCTCCTCCTGAAGTTTTATTTTCTGGCGCTCTGAATCCTTCTGTGTTTTTCAGGAAATTCCTTAAGAATTTTTTTTCATATCTTCTAAATGAATATATCTTATGCAATTTATTTTTATCTAATCTCTTTGCTGATCATTGTATCAGAATGGCATATGTTCAATATATTATACTATTAATGTTTACCTTGATTTTTATGCACTAATAAGATTTAATTGATATTTATATTGAGATAAAATTTTATAATATTTGTTCATAATTCTTTATCTAAATTAACTATTTTATGTAAACATGCTTCATTAATTTAATATTTTTATTAATGGAAACTACTTAGCTTCTATGGAAGAGAGTTTAATTTGATCTGATTTTATTTTTAAAATTGTTCAAATCCTGTGAAATTTCCTAAATTACAAATACCCCCCCCCCCCACCCTCCCAATTTCCCTACCCTTTTCACAAAAGTTCCAATTATAAGCACCCCTTATATTCATTAGAATTTCCTGTTTGCTAAACAGGGGCTTACTTTCGGTACTTTACGGTACTTGTTTTAAATTATTTTAGGAGCTTCCTGATTCATTTACTTTTATAATTTAAGAGAAAACTATAATAGCTCTGTCATTTTTGTAATTTTAATTTTTTATTTCCAATCTTAAGGCGATTCTCTAACTCTTCTCAAAAATGGGAAACTTTGACACATTTTCTGAGTCATTTTCAAACGTAAAAGCATAAAATTGACAGGCCAGGATATTAACGTAATTTGGAATCGAATGGCGTTTTGAAATTTTTGATAAATAAATTACTTAAGGAGTTATAAGCATATATTGATTCGTGACGGCAGATTTCCTCCTTTCCCGTTCTGTCAAGGCCGGGAATTCCGTTCAAATTGCAAACTTACGTAAGATTTTCTGAAAGATCCTCTGTTTTTACCAAAAAGATGAAAAATACATTAGAATACATGATTACATAATCGTAACACTTGCCAATTCCATGTGTTTCCGAACAAAAATTAATTCAGAAAGGTGACATAAAGTATCTTCTTTTAATTTCAGAACAACCGTAGTGCTATAAAATTAAGGGCTCGTTTGTAAAATAAGTAAATAATAAAATGTAATTTCGAGATGAAGATTCGAGTTTTTTAAAGAAAACTATAACTATCCTCTCATGAACCATCGTGATTGTTTCCTCTAAAACAGCTAATCTGTTAAAGACTGTATTCTCAACAACCTCAGTTGCACATATGTACCACACATTTTGAATGATTTATTTTATTTTATCGGATTTATATACAAGAAGTCTTCTTTTCTAAAATTTATATATAAAATTTGGCATAACTTTTGAAATTCTTATAATATTATGACATATGATTCAAAAAGAAAACTTGTACATTTAAAAAGATGTCAGGATGTAGTTAACGGCTTGACATGAGAATAATAATAATAATAATAAATCACAGTTACCATTTTTTTACGCTCAAATCCTTCATATATGTTAGTATTTAATCAATGCATTGAATGTTTCTCTGAAGTTATTGCCACTGCTCAGTTCAAAGGAACAGATTTAGAGCTACCAACTTATGTTAGAAGTAGGTCTGGGCGATGTAGAAATTTCTTAAATCGATTTATCTTCCATCTAACATCGCGATTTAGTGCTAAATCGCGATTTAACACTGATTTTACATTTTAGAATCTGGAAGCCTATTTTTTAATTTTTAGTAACTGCTGGGCAACATATAACTATGATATGTTCCCGCACCATGTTGGTTAAATCAAAGTAAAATTGCGTAATTTGTTATTTCTGTTTGTATAAATATTTTTTTATAAAATATAATTATGAGTGTAAAATTATAATGTTTATATATTTAAGTAAAATAAGAGTGTAAGTTCATACAAAAATTATTAAGTTGATTTTAAATATTAAATATATATTTTAAAAAAATTGTTGTATTGTAAAATGAATGTATAATGTTGAATAGAGTTCGGATCTCAGACAGCAACAATAGCCAGACGCCATGGTGTCGTTTTATGACAAGCCAATGGAAAGTGGTGTATAATTAGAAATCGTAAAATAATAAAAACGTTGGAATAAATTTATGGCCTCAATAAAAGTGTTGGGATAAATTTATGGCTTTTCAGACCACCCAAACTTTAAGGAAGATAATAATATTAAAGTATATGTAAGGGGCCATTTGCAGACTGTTAGCTAATAGGCCTATCGAAGAATAATGCAAAATCTTCTCACATCCAATAACAGTGGACTAGACAAAATAGTTCCACCCACTGCAGAAGTTGGTGTGCCAGAGGAATAAGGTTTGAAAAAGAGAGTCTGAAAAAAGATGTAGAGGACGCAGGAGCTCTCCTGAAAGCCCGTGCAATGAATCCAAAAAGCCCTAGTAATGCCCAGGCGAGGTGGACATATCGGAGCGAGCCTAATCAAGCCTAATTGAGGATGTCTTCCGGATGTACATATCGGAGTGAGCCTAAGCAAGCCTAATTGAGGATGTCTTCCTGATGATAAAATAATGTGGATTGTTCTACAGAGGTCCGTAGCTATGCATCCTGCCATCCCGAGATCGCCGCTCTGATACAAAGCGAATTCCTGATGACATATGGGCATGATCCTAAGCAACGCGACAACTCTGAATTTGATGAATAAAGGCCCCCCATCCCGTATATTAAAAAAAGGTACTACTTTAAACTTTTTCTTTTACCACTTAAAAACATATGAAAAATTATAAATATACTTTTCTGATATTTTATGGTAGAGAGTAATCTGAGATCCGACAAAACCGATAATTAAATAAAATTAAGGTAATTTAAAAATGAAAGAGAATTATTCTTTTAGCAAAATGAAAAAAATATAATAATTAGAGTAAATGAAAATATTGTCTTTTTTTTAAAGATTAAATATACTTAAAATAATGAGAAGCAAACAAAGGTGTTGCTTTCTTTTTTTTTGAAATAATATTATCTATTTCTGTATATAGTTGTGTTCAATGTAAATAAAATATTTAATCAAGTTTTAAAAAGTTTCTGTAATTATTTAATTGATGATGTTTAAGGTGTGTCAATTTATTTTTACAGCTTAAATTTTAGTTTAATTCATAAGTGGAAGAGTTCGTCTAAATAATTCACAACGCAAACTCTTAATTTTATTCGTAATTATTTAAATTTAATAATTACATTTTGACGCGAGTTATAATTTAATTTTATTAATGCTTCGCGTTGCTCTTCTACTAGAATTATGTAATTACGATCACTTATATTATTTGAATTTATCTAAGGTATATAAAATTATATACCAATTTACTATGAGGTTGCTTGGATGATTTGGACTAATTAACAATTTTGGATGTAAATTTAATAGATAATAAACAGGTGTAATTATCTGTCTAGCAGTAACAAAATACGGTCTTTATGTGCACCCCCCCCCCTTTCTGTATTATTTAGTATACTTAGCTTTTATTTTTTCAAATAATTTTGAAAAGAAGTATATTTTACACATAAAAAAAACTTTGAATGTCCCAAAACACTAGTTGTTTTTTTTTTTTTTCATTTTAAAAATTAGTGACCTATTGTAATACATTTTATAAACTCATTCTAAAAGTAGTAATATAAAAGAAAATGATTTTTTTTTTTTTTTTTTGGTCTGACTTGTTATGCCTGCTACAATCTAAATTCCTTAAGGGGGGTGGGGACATCGCCTAGTCCATCCAAATAGCACTTCATTGCTAACAACCTACATGTACTTTTTTTTTTTTTTTTTTTTTTTTTTTTTTTTTTTTTTTACAGACACAGATTAAAAAAGTTATTGAGGTAAAATAGAAGCATATTAAAAGAATTCAATGATGAATTTAACTATTCATTTACACTGTCTGTTAAAATCTAACGTCCACCCAACCAATCAGGGATCTCTTTGCCTGCTGTGAACCCCACCAGAGTAAGATCGGCAAGCTCAGAGGTCAGAATAAGATGGCCAAACTACGCAGGAACACCAAATGCTTGTTTGACTCGTTTTCCAATGTTTTGTGATCAACTCATAAAACTGCTACATAAAACAGTAATCTAGGCTTATCAGTTCAATGAAAGGGGGGGAGGGGAGGTGATGTAAAGAAAAACTTACTAAGACAAAATTGAAAAAGACAGGAGAATTTTTCGTTTTAAGCAGGTTTTGCCATAACAGTTAGCGCAATTCTAATACAATGAAATCTGCTTAGACGGAATCACATGGGATCAAACGAATTCCGTTTTAGATAGATTCCGGTCTTACAATAAAGGTGCAGATTCCCAAAATCTCGAAGGGCCCAGTGACTTCTAAACCCAAAAAATCCAGTGACCACATTGTGAAACAAATGAATAAAAAAAAATAGTGTTTATAAGGGGGGGGGGGGACTAAAAAAAACCCCCCAGGAGTTCAAAGTGAAAAAGTTGAAATTGGATGTATAACATGTATGTACATGGGTAATGATATTAAATGAGACGAAGGATTACTAGTTTTTGAATATTTAGCAACATGTAATGAGCTGACCGGCTATGAAAAAAAACATGTAATTTTTTCTTTTTGATCTTAGTTCAGTTTATATATGTTTTTGCACTAAACATGTAACAATTTGTTCGCGTGACCTTAATTGATTTATGTACTTGAAACTATAGTATATAATTTAATAAATATTTCAACATTAAAACAAAAATTCTATATTTTAATTTTTAACATTTGATATAAAAAGGTTAATTCTAAATTAAAATCTAAAGTGCTGTTGCGATTCATTACTATGAATTTTCAAATTAATAAACAATAGTGCGAATTTTGAGCAATATTTCAAATGAAAATATGACTATTTCGATAAGTGCAAAAGCTATTTAAAAATATATATATATATATCAAAATTGGTGTTTTGAAGCAATTTTTCAGCACAGACAAAGCGAAAAAAAGGTCCCCATGAGACATGAATCACACATAACAGTGACTCCAAATTTTCAAAAATATTGAGTAGGCTCAAAACGATTTTAGTAAAATGGCACGGCCAGTTTGTTTTTCTTTGACGGGCGGACAAATTGTGAAAGATGACAACTCAAAGTCAAGTTACCACGTTTTAATAAAGTTGTAATTTTATCAAATTATATTTTCGCGCGTTTTTCCAAATAAAGACACTAATATTTATAATTTCATCATGCTATGAATATAACTACAAATTGAAAAGGCAAAAAGTTAAACATGGAGCAAAACATTTCAGTCATTTGGGATTTCTGGGTGTCAGTCAGAGAACGAAAACAGATGGTCATTGGTAAAATAAATTTTGTTCCAGGCTGAAAAATAAATAATTAAATAATAATGAAAAATGTAATGAAATAGAAAAAATAGAAATTGGACATGCTAGGAAATGATCAAAAATAGATTTTAAAAAAAGGAAAAAACTTTTTGATTGCATAGTTTTTGACTAAGAGCAACTGCCAATTTCATGCGTTTGCGAACAAAATGAATTAAAAAATGCGTCAGAAAGTAGACAAATTTGGATTTGAGAACATCCTTAAATGAAAATTTCAAAGTAGCTGTTCATATGTGATAAGGCATTTTAAATTAACAATGAGTAAATATCCCAGAACTTGCCTTTTACTATTGCTGCTAATGTCACGTCATCTTTTTAATCTTGAATATGTGAACACTGTATTGTATAGTATGGATTTTGAAAATTTTCCTTTATTTATTCTTTTCCCGATTGAAAATTTAAATGCTTATTAAGTTTATTTTGTTTCTTTACACATAAAAAATCTTTTTAGAACAGCATAAAAATTGCGAAGATAAATCGTAAAAATATTTCAATGATTTTCAAAATTCGCCACAATATATATTTTACTTTATTTTTAATATGTATTTGATGCTTATTATTTATTTATGATGAATTTTCAGGAGGCATAAAAATTTTGAAATTAATGTGTTCATTGCTTTTTTGAAAAAGGTTACCCGAAGTCTAGAATTGCAAATGTTTTAACGATTATTACGAGTATTTAATATATAAAAATATTTTTTTATGTAATTCGCACTTTTAGGTAAACACACACTGTTATGGGTACATTTTCACATATTGTGTAATACAAAAAAAAGGACACCAGCAAAGGGATGTGGCAGGTGTAATGCAGCCTGGCCCCGCAATTATAGAGACTAAAAAACCTTTTTTTCTACATGAAAAACATAATAAAGTATTAAATAAATTGGGTCTTAAAAAGGTTTGCACTATGCCCTGCACCTAACGAGATCTAAATTCCGTTTTATTTTAACTTTAAGGTGAAGACAAGCCCTGTACAACAGTATACTTAAAAGTAGATTATACTTAATCTCCCCCACCCCCCCACCCCACCAGTGGCCGAGAGGTTCTGCTCTCGAAGCTAGTAGACGGGAGATGCTGGGTTCGAACTAAATCGCGCCCGTCGGCCTAATCGTTCAGAGTTTTCGTGGTTTTCATCGAACCTTGGATTTCCAAGCGTAAATACGTGTTAGGCTCCCTTAGAAAGATTCCCACACAGGGCACTCTCTCTCGGGCCTATCCCTCGAGTAGATAAATCGGCCGTCAAAAATCAATCCAACCAAACATATCCTCCCTCTTTCCTAAAAAAATTCGTTTAACAGTGACAAATTTTCTGACATTTGCAAACTCATTCTTAAACATAAAGCCTGAAATTAGCAGATTGAACTTTGGAATCGAATGTCGTTTTTTATTGTTCGATAAATGCATTGCAATTTCATTTTGGTTTATGTCGTGTGTGATTAATGTCTCATGGGGACCTTTTTTTCGCTTTGTCTGTGCTGAAAAATTGCTTCAAAACACCAATTTTGATATATATATTTTTTAAAAATAGCTTTTGCACTTATCGAAATAGTCATATTTTCATTTGAAATATTACTCAAAATTGGCACTATTGTTTATTAATTTGAAAATTCATAGTAATGAATCGCAACAGCAATAATAAATTCATTCAGTCATATTACACACTTTAGATTCTAATTTAGAATTAACCTTTTTATATCAAAAATTAAAAATTAAAATATTGAATTTTTGTTTTAATGTTGAAATATTTATTAAATTATATACTATAGTTTCAAGTACATAAATCAATTAAGGTCACGCGAACAAATAGTTACATGTTTAGTGCAAAAACATATATAAACTGAACTAAGATCAAAAAGAAAAAAATTACATTTTTTTTTTTTTTTTTTTTTTTTTTTTATAGACGGTCAGCTCATTACATGTTGCTAAATATTCAAAAACTAGTAATCCTTCGTCTCATTTAATATCATTACCCATGTACATACATGTCATACATCCAATTTCAAATTTTTCACTTTGAACTCCTGAGGGTTTTTTTAGCCTCCCCCCCCCCCCCCTTATAAACACTATTTTTTTTTTATTCATTTGTTTCACAATGTGGTCACTGGATTTTTTGGGTTTAGAAGTCACTGGGCCCTTCGAGATTTTGGGGATCTGCACCTTTATTGTAAGACCGGAATCTGTCTAAAACGGAATTCGTTTGGTCCCATGTGATTCCGTCTAAGCAGATTTCATTGTATTAGAATTGCGCTACCTGTTATGACAAAAACCTGCTTAAAACGAAAATTTCCCCTGTCTTTTTCAATTTTGTCTTAGTAAGTTTTTCTTTATATCCCCCCCCCCCCTTTCATTGAACTGATAAGCCTAGATTACTGCTTTCTGTAGCAGTTTTATGAGCTGATCACAAAACATTGGAAAACGAGTCAAACAAGCATTTGGAGTTCCTGCGTAGTTTGGCCATCTTATTCTGACCTCTGAGCTTGCCGATCTTACTCTGGTGGGGTTCACAGCAGGCAAAGAGATCCCTGATTGGTTGGGTGGACGTTAGATTTTAACAGCCAGTTTCATTTACCATGATGAGAAAAGTAGTAAAAAAAAAGAGGGGGGGGGAGGAAGATATGAGAAATAAGGTGCAATTTTATATCTTTTTAACTTTTAGATTATAATAAGATTTGTTTAACATAAATGCTGACAATTATATAGTGGATGGAGAAGGATTGAAAGTGTGAGCTTTGGAGCACATTACTGAAATTGCTGATTTTTTTCGCGGCCGTTGCCATCCATTAAGATTAGTAATAAATTATAATCTTAAAATATATCTCTTTTTAATGATAATAAAATGTCAAAAAAGCAGAAAATCGCAGATCTGCAGAAAAATCTAATGAATGCCTCCTCCAGCCTTCTCCCATTCTGCTGTAAAAATAAAGTTACTTGACTCAATACAGAACTTTATTAAAGTATTTTTAATTAATTACAAAATAATAATAAATTAAAACTAAAATATTCCCATAATACCCTTACATATGAAAATTAATTTTTCATGAAAATAATGCAAAAAAATATAAACTAAAAATGGATGAATTTGGATATAAATCAATTTCAGCAAGATACTCAATCCATGTGACTGGCATTGGAATCAGATGTCAAACCTGATGCATGACTATTTTAAAATATTTTAATTAATTACAGAATAATAGAAAATAAAGAATATGTATTAAAATATTACCCAAACATGTGAAAAATGAATGTTTCATTAAAAGAATGCATAAAAATAAAAACTGAAATTCGATGAATTTGGATTTCAAATATGAAACTTTATTCTTTTTTTCCAACCATAAATACTCAATCAGTCTCAGGAAAAAAATATTATTAGTAAAAGAAAAATATTTCATGTGGATCATGGCCAAATACACAAAACAATGCATGACTATACTTTAAAATAATTCCATTAATTACAAAATAATAGAAAATATAAAAAATAAATGTTAAAATATTACTAAAACATTTCAAAAATGAATTTTTCATTATAAGAATGCATAAAAGTCTAAACTGCAAGTCGATGGGTTTGGATTTTAAATATAAAACTTTATTATTATTATTTTTAATCATATAAATGCTGAATGAATTTCAGGTAAACAATCTTTTGAAACAATGCATGATTCTACTTTAAAACATTTTAATTAATTACAGAATATTGGAAAATAAAAAATACATATTGCAATATTATTCAAATATGTGAAAACTTAATTTATCATCAAAAGATTGCATTAGCATATAAATTGAAATTCGATGAATTTGGATTTTAAGATTTAAACATTACTTTTTCCTTTCAACTTTTCAGTATATAAGTTCTTAATTTCTGAAAAATACACATTCCAATCTCGTAAACTCTGAATCTTGTTTACAAAATAAATAAATAAATATCAATTCTTACTTAAATCATTGTTTTCTTAAATCGCTTTTTTCTTGAATCGGAGATGTTCTTTTAAATCGGATCCTGCTAAATCGATTTAACACCAGCTTGCCTTGTTTTCCTTAAATCGGAAAGCATGGAGAATTGCGATGTTTGCTTAAATCGGATCCTCCTAAATCGATTTAACACCAGCTTGTCATGTAAGTAGTAGATACATCAAAGTAGATAAATTGTTTTTCCGATGTTAGCTCTGAATCAGTATTTTGTTTTAAATCGATTTAAAGCCAATGGCTAAATCGCGATTTAAGACAATGGCTAAATCGCGATTTAAGACATTGGCTAAATCGGGATTTAAGACATTAGCTAAATCGCGATTTCCGATTTTAGCTTAAATCGATTTAAGACCAATAGTTAAATCGGATTTCCGATGTAAGCTTTAAATCGATTTAAGAGTTAAATCGATTTAAGGCCCAGGCCTAGTTAGAAGGATTTCGTTAATAAATATGTAAAGTAGCATCTAGCATACGTTACAAGTCTGATTGATGTGTTGCTTGTATCTAGTTTTATTCAGTCTAATATACTTAATTTTTTAAACCTTTTAGGCGGTAGTTTCATAGCTGCCAACTTTTACACTTTTCTCTTTCCGCTATTTTTTAAAAAGCCTTTTTTGCCTTATCTATCGCCAAATTTCGAGGATTAAATAAGGGGAAGATTGCATTAAAGTAGAGTAGCTGAAAAGCACAAAAGTTGGCAGTTTTATCGCTACCATATCTACTTTATCAGACTACTTTTTCTATGTTAAAGTCGAAATGCATATTAACTTAAAGCATCCAACATTTGAATTAGAATTTATTAATATCCGAATAATTAATTATAGGAATATGTTAGAAATTTATAAATGATTTGATCCTGTTATAAAGTAATAGATTTGCTCCAAATCTCACAGATTTTTTGAGTATTTTTCGGTTTCTTATTTTCCTGGTAAATATGTTATTACAAAGTATTTGGATTAGTGATGTTTGACAGCATTCATTTCTTTATCTGACCATGCCATTTTATTTCTTATTTATTTTTTGGGGGGCGTGAGGGGGGGGCATGCTTTTCTTGCTTTTAATTACTTTTTTTTATTCAATGCCAATAGCATGCCGACTCTTGAAGTTGTTTTCAGTCGAAGTACCCATACCAATAGCAAAAAAAAAAAAAAAAAAAAAAAAAAAAAATAATAATAATAATAACACATGTGTTCATTGCTTCTGTTATTTCTGTTTTATTGATGAATAGGTTCGTTTTTTATAAATCCTTGAAACATCTGAATGCTAAAGTTTTGCCTACTGGTGCTACTTGTTATGTCGATTTTTACAAGCCAAGTATTTAATAAAAACTACGTTATAAAAATATAAAACTGTACCCTTTGCAACTGAATATCATTCCTGGGGAATTATTATCCAACGCTTACAATTACTGTTATATTGCCATAGAAAAATACTTTCAAAAGGCTCTGCAAAAAAAGACCTGATTTTTTTCTTCTGCTTTTTTCTTCTTCTTTTTTTGTGCAGGATAAATGGAAGAAATCATCATATACATAGAGGGTAACGCTTGTACAAAATGCTGTGAGAATAATACTAATATTGCATTAATACAATGTTGAAAGTTGATTTATACCATAACTAAACTATGTTAAATATAACGTTTGTATCAAAATAAGTCTAATTTTTGCTAAATAAAAGCACTTACGTTATGAATATTAAAGGCATAATTTAACAATGCAATATGAGTTACATTATACAAAAGTGTTAGCTGATTTCCAGCTAATTATATTTTTTCAAGCATGAAACATGGCCGATTTGATTTTGAAAAAATATTTTTGACATATAAAAATAATTTGATATTGAGTTTAAACGGCAATCCTTAATCTTTAATAAATCTGATAGAAATTTGAGTGAAGAATATTAGAGAAAGAGCTAATGAAATGACGAATTTGCTGATTTTATTTCTTACGTATTATTTCTTTTACATTCATGAATAAAAAAAGTCCTTCCGGCCAGTGCCGGGAGGAAGAGGTAGCTTTCATATTCCTTATTTAAAAAAAGCCAACTTATATTATTCAAACACACGAAGCTCAATTTAGTGGAAACCGAATATAGGAGATTCAATACTAATTTTTATCAATACTAAAGCATTATGAATGATTCACGAAATTAGTCAGCTTTATCCAAGCTGCTTTTATTTAAAGTAACTTATATTTGGCTGCCAAATTCGGCGATTTCTTAAAGTGCCTGCCATTTTAAGACAACATGGTGGATGAGGCTAACCAGTGAACTTGGTCGAGACCTTAGTAATTGCTGCGCACATGCTCACTCACATCGGAATCGGTTGATATATACGAGTGCTGTCGCAGGCAAAAAATCGGATTTTTCAAAATGTCACCCACATTAGAAATTGAAACTGCTATATCTGAGCCATTTTTTAAGATAAAGACAAACAAAAAATGCTCCCGAATCCTTATATCAAGGTAAAGTACTTAAGAAAGAAACCTTTTTCAATTTCTAATTTTTTTGCACCTAACTTTAAATATAATTTTTTTTTAATTTAATGGCCGCCATTTTGAAACAAGAGGGCTGATGAAGCTGGCCAGCGAACTTGGTCGAGATATTGATGTATACTATCCACATGCCTTCTTCCATCGAAATAGGCGAATACGTGTGTTATCGCGTGGCAAATAGAAGATCGTTTCAAAGTGTTAGCCATGCTAGAAATTCAAAGTGCTATAATTCAACCATTTTTAAAGATATAAACAAAAGAACAAATTTTCAGAAACAAAAACTGCTCCAGAATCTTTGTATCAAGGCCAAACAAAAAAAAATCTTTTTCATTTTCCAATTTTTTATTACTTCATTTTAAATTTTAAATTACATTTTTTAAATGGCAACCCTTTTGAAACAAGATGGCGAATGAAGCTGGCCAACGAACTCGGTCGAGACATTGGTACGTGCTATGTACAGACCAAGTTACATCCAAATCGGTTCATAAATACGCCTTTTATCGCGTGACAAAAATCAGGTCGTTTTAAAATGTCAGGCACAATAGAAATTCAAAATGCTATAACTCAGCCATTTTTTTAGATATAGACGAAACAAAACCTGTTCCGGAATCTTTGTATTAAGGTCAAACACATACGAAAAAAAAATCTTTTTCATTTTCCAATTTTTTGGTATCTCATTTTAAATTTTAAATTTTTAAATTTTTTTAAATGGCCGCCATTTTGAAACAAGATGGCGGATGAAGCTGGACAACGAACTCGGTCGAGATATTTGTATGTACTATGTACACACCAAGGTACATCCAAATCGGTTCATAAATACGTCTGTTATCACGTGACAAAAATCAGGACGTTTCAAAATGTCAGACACGCTAGAAATTCAAAATGCTATAACTCAGCCATTTTTTAAGATATCCGAATCTTTTTATCAAGGTCAAACACATAAGAAAAAAATATTTTTTCAATTTTCAATTTTTTGGTACCACATTTCAAATTTAAATTTTTCTTAAAAATTTAAATGACCGCCCTTTTTAAACAAGATGGCGGATGAAGCTGGCCAACGAACTCGGTCGAGACATTGGTATGTACTATGTATAAATGAAGTTACATCCAAATCGGTTCATAAATACGCCTTTTATCGCGTGACAAAATTCAGGACGTTTCAAAATGTCAGCCACGCTAGAAATTCAAAAGGCTATAACTCAGCCATTTTTTAAGATATAGACGAAACAAAAACTGCTCCGGAGTCTTTGTATAAAGGTCAAATACATAAGAAAAAAATATTTTTCTATTTTCAATTTTTTGGTACCACATTTCAAATTTTAAATTTTTTTAAAACTTTTAAATGGCCACCATTTTGAAACAAAATGGCGGATGAAGCTGGCCAACGAACTCGGTCGAGACATTGGTATGTACTACGTACACGCCGAATTACATCCAAATCGGTTCATAAATACGAGAGTTACAGTGTGACATAAGTCAGATATATATATATATATGGATATATATATATATATATATATATATATCAATTTTGAACGGAGGGTGGTTTCGGGGTCTGGGGGTCATGATCGATGAAAATATACCAAAATTTTTTGAAATCGCTTTCCTCCGAACGGCTGCAATAGGTAGCTTTTTGTAATGAAAGCTACCTAAAAACGCCACTGTATATTTTATGAAAGCGCAGTTTGACACTTCCTAAACTTTAGTTAAAAAAATAAATATGTAATATTGAGAACCAATATATATATTTT
This sequence comes from Maratus speciosus, assembly GCA_963932465.1. Taxonomy (NCBI): domain Eukaryota; kingdom Metazoa; phylum Arthropoda; class Arachnida; order Araneae; family Salticidae; genus Maratus; species Maratus speciosus. The sequence goes on along the minus strand of OZ010786.1, from coordinate 480,926,381 downwards.
AATAACACATGGGTCCACATCTGTAAGTAGAAATATAAAGTTAGGAAAGTTGTATTGACAACATAACTTTTTCATTCGAGAAGCCTGATTTATTTGAAACAATTGTTATACGAATCTACTAATCGCTTTACCAATCACGTCTGTCTATAGAGAAAGGAACGAAATATTACTTTGGTCTACAATTTCTTAAATCAATTAGATATAGAAAGGGCTTTCTTTTTTATAGTTGTAAAGTTATCGAAAGCACTAAGATCTAAAATTTTCGGTAAACGGAAAAAAGGTGACAGGAAAAAACGGGACCGGAAAAAACGTGACAGAAAAAAGAAGAGCGGAAAAAACGGGACCGGAAAAAACGGGACACGGAAAAAACGGGACCGGAAAAAACGTGACATGGAAGTGTTAAATATTGAACTTGTCGATAAATAAATGTTAAAAACTAATCTAATGTTTTTCCACTGTCAGTTTCTTACAGCGTAGGGTGGTGGTGGTGGGGGGGGGGGGCACAGTTAATGGGTGAGTTAAACAATTCTAAGATTTGGTCCAAGAAAACAAAATTTTAACATTTCATTGAGAGAAGTTTAACATGACTTCTACAAGGGACAAGCTGGTGCTTTCTAACGGGGGGGGGGGGGGGTTAAGGAAATACAATTTATAGATTCTTTCAATTTCACATTCCCGAACGCCAATACAAATATTTTTTGCCGATTTCTACGAATGCTAAGATTGAAAATATTTGAAAATTCGCTTACGCTAATTCTAATTAACATCACTACTTGATATTTGATGTTCGCGAACGGTAATACCAGTATTTTCCGTTGATGTTTGAGTTAATGGGTGAGTTAGACAATTCTAAGATTTGGTCCAAGAAAACACAATTTTAACATTTCATTAAGAGAAGTTTAACATGACTTCTACAAGGGACAAGCTGGTGCTTTCTAACGGGGGGGGGGGGGGGTCGGATTAAGGAAATACAACTTATAGATTCTTTCAACTGCAGATTCGCGAACTCGAATCCAAATATTTTTCGTCGATGTCTACGAATGCTAATATTGAAAAAAATTGAAAATTCGCTTACGATAATTCTAATTAACATCACTACTTGATATTTGATATTCGCGAACGGTAATACCAATATTTTCCGTTGATGTTTAAGAATGCTATTATAAAAAAAATTCCTGAATATTCGCATATGAAAATTCACATTTACACTACTACTTAATTTGGACATTATGTGAATAAGAATGCTTTCCGTTGATAATTAGAATGCAAATATTGAAAAATGTTGTGAATGTTCGCATACGAGAATGCTCGTTTACGTAACAACTTGTTTTTCGACTTACGCATGTATAATATCATATAAAATTTATTTTATTTTTTTTAATTTTAAAGAAGTTAGTTATAATAGATTCGATTGGAAAGTTTTATTTTTATTTTATTTAACGCTATTTGAATTTTTTGTTTATTAACATAAAATTATATTAATAATAATAATAATAATATTTTTTAGAAATTTCTGAATCACTTATCAATTTATAATTTTTTATGTCCCGATCAGTGGCATTAGTATTTTCAGATATTAGCAGAACAAATAAAGAAAAAAAAATAATAAATAAATATCTTTGTTAAGATATGCCTAAAATTAGAAATTAGCATAGTTTGTTACATTTTTTTTTTTTTTTTTTTTTTTTTGTTATATTAAGCAATTGATTGAAGTCAAATTTTTTGCAATTTTTTGGTTTCATCATGGAATTTCCAGATATATTATTCTAAACATTTAAACTAAACAAAATAAATTAAAATAAACATTTCTATAAGATACTGGAATCACGGAAAAAAAGCGCACATAGGAAAAAACATCGGATAAAAGACCACGGGAAAGTATTCTATCTATTAAGTTGTATACATAACAGAAAATATAATATGAAGTTTGTTTTTTAAGGAATTTAATATATATTTTAAAAACACAGTAAGCCTTATATATTTTTTAACGACATGAAGGCCATATTTAAATAAACAATTAAAACTAAAGTGCAGTTTTTCCACTGTGAGCTTTTTACAACGTAGGAGATGGGGGGGGGGGGAGGTATTGAGTTAATGGGTGAGTTAGACAATTCTAAGATTTGGTCCAAGAAAACACAATTTTGATATTTCATTAAGATGTTTAGTACGACTTCTACAACGGACAAGTTAGTGCTTTCTACGGAGGGGGGTATTAAGGAAATACAATTTATTGATTCTTTCAATTCGTTATTGATAGCTTATATATAAGCAAAGATGTTTTATATATTTATAAAACTTTAATCAATCATGATTTTTGGGTACAGTGGAGGACGGAGGGGGAGGGAAAAATTACGTACACAGCTTATAAAGGGAATAAAATAAAGACGAAAAGAGGAGGCATTTTCTTTTGAGGAATTTTTTCATTATACTGCTTTTTAGCTCGCAGGCTATCAAAGCCCAAGGGCTAATGAGCACGCAGGTTCTGTATGTATGTATGTATGTATGCACTTACGTCTTATGTACGTAACGCGATAACTCTTGACAGAAACATCCGATTTGCTTCATTTTTTTTTCCAGGTTCATTCTGATAAGGCGATTCCCTAATTAGTTTTAGGGGTTATTGGTTAATAGTAAAGGGGGGCTACTCCTCCCACCTTAATTTAGATAAATGGGTTTTTCATGCAGAATTATTCGATTTGCTCCAAATTTTGTATACCGATTTATTATATTAAGGAGCTTCCATGATTAGTTTTGGAGGATCATTAGTTAAATATAAAAGGGGGAAAGGGGGCTAGACCCCCCTTAATTTAGATAAATGGGTGTTTCATGCAGAGTTATTCGATTTGCACCAAATTTAGTACACCGGTTTGTTATCCTAAGGAGCTGCCTTGATTAAATTTGGAGGTTTATTGGTTAAGTATGAAGAGGGGGGCGGGGGCTAGTCCCCCCTTAATTTAAATAAATGGGTTTTTTATGCAGAATTTTTCGATTTGCTTCAAATTTGATATATCGGTTTATTCCGATATGGCGCTTCCTTCATTAGGTTTGGAGATTCGTTGGTTAAATTTATAAAAGGGGGGCAAGTCCCCTCTTCTTAATTTAGATAAATGGATTTTCATGCAGAATTATCCAATTTTTTTTTTTTTTCTATGTTCATTCTGATAAAGCGCTTTCCTGATTAGATTTGGAGGTTCATTAGTTAAGTATAAAGCTTAATTTACCGATATGGTTTTTTCATGCAGTATTATCTGATTTGCTTCAAATTTTGTATACCGGTTTACTATGTTAAGGAGCTTCCCTGATTAGATTTGGGGGTTCATTGGTTAAGTATAAGGGGGAGGGCGGAGGCTAACCCCCCCTTCATTTTTTTTTTTTTTTTTTTTGAGGTGCATATTCTTCGAAAGTTATAATTTGCAAGATTATATTATACTGTTGTATTTTACAAGATTATATTATACTGTTATATTTTACAAGAAAACCCTATTGTTCCGTTTGCTCCTATGTCCCATTAGCCCCCAGTCTCCCCTATATGTATTTTTCCTCAATATTTGTTATCTGGATTTTTTGTTATACTGATAGCATGAACTACGGGTGACATGAACAAAAATTTAATTCCCCTTGAGGTTCATGTTAACGAGGTTTGACTGTATTCACTTATCTTTATGTACCTAAACTTAATTTGGTAGGCAGAAAAAAAAAAAACGGCATGAGAAAATTAAGATTTATATTTCTGATCAATTCTGTGGAAACTGATCGAGAAAAAATTCTGGAAATGTTCATATATATAGGAATAAAAAATATTTCATAATCGTATTAGCGAGCGTGGAAACGGAAAATATGAAACTTAGCAATTAAATAATACATTAACCCTTTATGTGACGACAGTTCTTCAAAATACCATTAAAATAACTGTTTATAAAATTCATTTAATACATCGATTAGTAGTAGTACAGTTTAGAATGAGTTATACAGACGCTTTACTCTATCATGTTCAAAAGCATTATTGGTTGCACAAAACAATAGCATTTTTAAAATGATGATTTCTTTGCCTTTGCATCTTTTCAGCTTTCTTGATGTTGAAAGATTGGGGGGGGGGGGGGGGATTCTGTTGTAAGAACATGACATTTGTACATTTCCTAAATCTACAACAAGGTTAAAACAATGTGAGTTCTTAAATTATTTCCCCTCCAGTGGCCGAGAGGTTCTGCTCTCGAAGCTGGTAGACGGGAGGTGCTGGGTTTGAACTCAATCGCACCCGTCGGCCCAATCGTTCGGAGTTTTTGTGGTTTGCTTCGAACCATAGATTTCCATGCGTAAATACGGGTTAGGTTCCATTAGAGAGACACCCAAGGAGGGCACCCCCACCTTTTGGGCCCATATCCCTCGTGTTGATAATTGGCCGTCATAAACACAACGAACCAATCTCTTAAATTATTACACATCAATCTGCAATAGTTAAGCAAAAAATAATTCAGTCTTTAAACTTGTGAGGTCTCTAGAAATGTAGCATATGGCACTTCAGGGAATATTTAAAAAGGATAAATACAGCTGAGTATTTGTTCCAATAATCCGGTTCAAAGTTATTCATTATACGCTATCTCAAATTGTGTGAAATATCTAAAATCAACACCATTACCTATTATTTACATGAAAATATCTCATAAAACACGATGGGTGGCACGTAAAAATTTCACAGAAGTAACAACCCTTTTATTATACATTATTCGTCTGTCAGATTAATATCATTCAACAAAAACCATTCTGGAAAACTAAGGTTTATCTTTTATCACTTTCAAATATGTATATTGAAGTGAGTTGTAAAATTCCAATGTATTTTTCGTCAACATAATACCTGTCTATCATTCTTTTAAAACTACAATCTGCAAAACGCCTGTTACAATCAAATAGAAAGCAAAATATTTTGAATGATTGTCAATCAATAATAAGAGGAACCACTCTCTTTGTTGAAGGATTAAGTATTTAACCTGGGGGGTCCCATGCTTCGAAAGCATGATTTTTCATTAACGTTCAACATATGGGTACATTTTTTCTTAATAGCCGTATTTATTTAGTTTGAAATATTTTAATTTTATTCAATTATATATTTTTTAGTAAGCTATAGATTATATATATATATATATATATATTTAACCAGGCCTTTACGTTTAAAAATAAATCGGAAAATTTGTCAAAGTTTCGCGTTGTTGAGTAGAGAATTTGAGAACCGCCTAAATGTATAAATATTTATTTTCGGTTGTCCGATTCCATGACATTTTTAACTTAATTTCGTTATTTGTTTTTTGAACCGGAAGACGAACCAAATTTAATGCCTCCCCCTTCTACCCGGCAGCCCAGGGTATACGCTCCCTAGCTTCCCTCTAGTTTAAACCCTGAGGTCATGTAAAGTTAGTTAAACAGTATTACCAAATCTAACTGTTTGATAGGAAACAAAATATTAATAAAATTAAATAAATTATAAATAACTATTAGTTATAATATTAAAACTTATGGAATTATATTAAGAGTACCTATATATTAATACTAGTTTACCCCTGTTGTCCATACCAGCCCCGCCCATTTATCAGAATGAACATAGAAAAAAATAAAATAAATTGGATAATTCGGCATGAAAATCCATTTATCTAAATTAAGAAGAGGGGACTTTCCCCCCTTTCCCCCTTTTATATTCAACCAACGAATCTTCAAACCTAATGAAGGAAGCGCCATATCGGAATAAACCGATATATCAAACTTGAAGCAAATCGAAAAATTCTGCGTGAAAAACCCATTTATTTAAATTAAGGAGGACTAGCCCCGCACCCCTCTTCATACTTAACCAATAAACCTCCAAATTTAATCAAGGCAGCTCCTTAGCATAATAAACCGGTATACTAAATTTGGTGCAAATCGAATAACTCTGCATGAAAAACCCATTTATCTAAATTAGGGGGGGTCTAACCCACTTTCCCCCGTGTATACTTAATTAATGAACCTCCAAAACTAATCATGGAAGCTCCTTAACATAATAAATCGGTATACCAATTTTGGAGCAAATCGAATAATTCTGCATGAAAAACCCATAGTAGCCCCCCTTTACTCTTAACCAACAACCCCCAAAACTAATAAGAGAAGCGCCTTATCAGAATGAACCTGGAAAAAAAAATTAAAGCAAATCGGATGTTTCTGTCAAGAGTTATCGCGTTACGTACATACAGACGTAAGTGCATACATACATACATACAGAACCTGCGTGCACATTAGCCCTTGGGCTTTCATAGCCTGTGAGCTAAATAGCAGGATAATGAAAAAATTTCTCTAAAGAAAATGCCTCCTCTCTTCGTCTTTATTTTATTCCCTTTACAAGCTGTGTACGTAATTTTTTCCCTCCCCCTCCGCCTTATAAAACATATTTGCTCATATATAAACTATCAATAGCGAATTGAAAGAATCAATAAATTGTATTTCCTTAATACCCCCCCCCCCCCCCTCTGTAGAAAGCACTAACTTGTCCGTTGTAGAAGTCATACTAAACTTCGCTTAATGAAATGTTAAAATTGTACTTTCTTGGACCAAATCTGAGAGTTGTCTAACTCACCCATTAACTCTGCCCCCCCCCCCCCCCTACAATGTAAGAAACTGACAGTGGAAAAACTTTACTTTAGTTTTTAGCATTTATTTATCGACAAGTTCAATATTTAACACTTCCTTGTCACGTTTTTTCCGGTCACCTTTTTTCCTTGTCACGTTTTTTCCGGTCCCGTTTTTTCCTTGTCCCGTTTTTTCCGCTCTTGTTTTTTCTGTCACGTTTTTCCGGTCCCGTTTTTTCCGGTCACCTTTTTTCCTAGATTCAAAATTTTCTATATCTCGATATTTTCATTGATTACGTTGAGGTTGAAATAAAACCCTGATCCCTTAAAGTATGATTTCGCTAAAACGATCCGAAACGAAAAAAAAAAAAAAAAAACATTTGTATGCATTCTAAATTTTCCTACACCCATATTATTCTGGTAACTCTTATACTATAAGAAGCTGTTTTTACTTATTTTACTATGTTTTTCAAGTTGAAAAGACAAGTTTTCTTATCTTGGAAGTGGAAAAAAGAAATATGCTGTTATCTATTATGTTCCGGAAAGGGTCGGTAAACATCTGCAAATCATTTAAAAAAGGGGTGAGGGTGTATGCGTGTATTTGAAAATTACCCCAGGTTCTACAGAGAGAATACTTTATGGTTTGAGATTTTAAGTCTTCATGTTTTAAAAATTAAAGCTATCTGGATTTTTAATTTGTGATTGCTTCAAAGAAATGCTTACAATAATATTTGAAACGTATCTCACAGAGTCAATCTAATAATTCCAATTTCGGGTTTTTTTGCTTATATAATCTTTTAATTTTTTTTTTTTAGAATGACATTTTAATTTCATTATAATTATCTCGCAAGATTTACTCACAGTAAAAAAAAAAAAAAAGTGAAAGTAATTAAAATGATAAAAATAAAGCTATAAATGACTTTATTATTATTATTATTATTATCCTGATATTACTTCAAAATTGAAATTCATTTCATTTCAGATAGTTTCGCATGATTATAATTCAAACAATGTGTGTAGATTTTATGTGGAATTACTCAATTTATGAATGTATGCTCTTACAAATTAAATTTGTTGAATTCATGAATTTGGTTTCTTTAAGATTAAACTTTTATTTACAATATCTCTGTAATATCGGAAAATAAAATGCGCTAAATGTGTAATTACCTAAATATATAATTGAAAGTAAGCTGTAAATAAATTTGAACATAAACTTTTGATGAAAATAAAATAATTTAATTCAGAATGCTTGACATTCAATAAGGAACTTCTTGAAAACTAACACGAAGTCACTCTTTCAATTTGAGAAAATATTTTTTCTCTATTAGTAAAATATGCATTTGAATTAATATTTCATTTTTTTTTTTTTAGTTTTGTTTATTATTTGGATAAGTGTCAAATAAAATAAATAAATAAATAAAACAGAGAGGGGGAGGGAAGACTACAAAGAAAGATAAAAGGAAAGCAAAGGAGAGAAATGAAGTTTTGAATACGTCAATAGATTATATCATTGCGAAGGTCAAAGAACTTTTTTTTTTAAGTGCGAAGGAGGAGAAGGGGGGGGGGGAGCATAATAGAATTTCATTTGTTTCAGTGTACATAAAAATGATTTCATTTTTTTTTCCATTTTGATTTTTTTAAATACTTTTTACCTTATAAGAGATTTTCCAAAATAACTTTTTTGTTAAGCAAATGATTATAGTGTGCTTTCTTTCTATCGCTGCGTGTTTTTATTCAATTTGTGTTTCTTCAAGGAATAAATCAAGGGACATCGTTAACGAGGAGGAATATGTGCACTAGTAAGACAGAAAATAAATATAACATTTTGCATATAAAAAATGCACATAATTTTGCTGTCCTAAATTTGTCTTGAGTTACACATTACTATAATGCAAATTAGTTGAAAGGAATGATGAGGTTACAAAATTACAAAGTTTATAATGTTCATATTTTGTGTGTGTGTGTGTGGGGGGGGGGGGTACCAAAAGTTTATACGCAATTTCTTTTCATCTAATAAGACAAAGTTAAGTTAATCTATAAACAGGGCCGGCCCAAGGACATTTTGGCGCCCGTGCAAGCACCCATCGGGGCGCCCCCCCCCCACACACACACAAGAAAAATTACTTGTGTTCTTAATTTTTTTTTCAATATTAGTAATTTTTATACGAACTATTATTAATTATTTAAGATATTAATTTAAAGTACATCAAAACCTGATAAAATTTCTAATTTTAATCCCATCTTTGAGTTTGGTAAATTGTAAAATTAAGTCTCATAAAGGAAATTTCAATTTTACAGTAATTACCACTCTTAATGTGTAACATGTTAAGATCCAAAAGTAAAACACAACGCATGGTATTGGACAAAAAAAAAAAAAAAACAATAATAAGTTATTTAATTTTTAAAAAATCTTTGTTAGAAGAATACTGTTTGGAATACTTCGACAATAAACAATTAAATTTAAAAAATCAAAAAACCCGACCGCGTAAAAATCGAACTAATTATTTCACATTAATATGAAACTATTTTTTTTTTTCAATTCCTACTCTTAGCTCACACTCTCGCTATATATATCTTGTTCAAATTTTCAATCTTTAATAAAAGACTTATTATTCCTCCAATCAATCTCAAATAATTTTTTTAAACTTGTAGTGGATGACACTTGATGTTAATCCAGTTTTTTCAAATATTAATTCATTAATTAAATTAAATTAATTAATTTTCAATAATCGAGAGAGCCTTCTTCTTGATCATGTTATTTTCAGACCGAGAGAGCCCTCTTCTTGATCAAGGCCTTTTAAGCGCCACTCAAGAGGAAAGAAGAATGGGAGGAAAAAAAATTATCTTATTGACCTAAGTAGGAATTGACTTAAAATATTTTTTTTTATAAAATATTTTTTTATATTACTTTTTTATATTAGGGGTCGTTCAAGTATTATGTAAGCAGTAAGTGGGGTAGGGGGCATCCAGTGTCTGCTTATTTTTGCTGACAAGGGGGAGAGGGGGTCACGAAAATTCTTATGTAAGCATTAGATAACAAAGCAACTATAGTTTAACAACAAAAAGCAAAAGAGCATGATTTAGATGAGCGTTCTGGGGATGTTGAACAACTTGAGAAAAAAGATATGGAGTAAACAAGGACTGGAAACGTAACAAGAGATAGGGAGTAAACAAGGATCATTCCAGCCCACCACTACAATGAAAACTTAAAAATAGACAATCCAGAAACACGGATTCAAAGATCTTGGACACCAGACTAGAAATGTGAACGCCAAACACATAATATTCCTATGATCCTTGTTAAAATTTTTAGTTATGTGCCTAAATAAGTTAGGGCCGGTTGTATTCCTTAAAGTTTTTTTTGTTGTTGTTGTTGTTGTTCAGTGCGATTTCTTTTTCCTTCAATACCACAACCCCTATGTGTCTGTTTATGTAAATTTGCTGTATTAATACTGCAATTTATCGCTAACTGTAATTTTTTATGGCAAACAGAATTGATGTTAGAATGTCATAAAATCTTACGTAAGCAAAGGGGGTGGGGTGGGGTCTAGTATTTGCTTATTTTTTCTTACAAGGGGGAGGGAGGGGTACAAAATGACTAAAAATATGCTTACGTAATACTTGAACGGCCCCTTACTTACCTATCTTTTTTATTTACTTGTATTGATGACTTTTAAGTTGTGTTTAATTGTTAGTTCCTATCTATAAACACTGTTTTGATGAGGTCTATAGATGCCTATGATGGTTAGAGTTGCAGTAAAGCTAGAGATCCTACCTATACAACTTCCAGGTTGTATAATATTTTAGCGGAGCTTCTGACTGTAATATAGTCAATGAAACATAGTCTTACTTTTGAAAGACCTATCCAATAATATGTCACTCAATAGGGTGCGTAATTTTTATTTCGTCTCTACCGCCATTTTGAATTTATAGAAACAAAACCTAGCCTATAACCATCGGGCCGTTAAGACGAATTGATAGAGACCTCATTCATTAAAATCCATCCAGCCGTTGGGATGTTTCGAGGGTTTAAAGAAATCCACATACACAGATACGCGTGAAACACATAACCCTTCTTTTCAGTCGGGTAATTAAAGAAGTGGAACTACTAGTAAGTAGCAACTATGTAAGATGAAGACTGTAATGGTGTCTCGTTATTTAGTACATAAAAAGTACGAATACATTTCATATTTAATGTATCTGTTTTCGTAAAGGGCTCACTTTTCATGGTGGAAACTGTTGAAAAATGGGAAAACCCAGTTTTCTATTCAGCGAATCCCGGAAATATAAATATTCTTATTCTTTCTTTTCATTTTTGGAATGGTTCTGCTTCTCTTCTTTTAAAACTAAATTTTCTTTATATGTGATAATTTTAACCAAAAAGGATAAAAATAGTTTTTTTTTTTTTTTTTTTTTTTTTTTTTTTTTTTTTTTTTTTTTTAAGTGACCTGAAATATTTAAACATTAAGAGAAAACTATGATTGAGAATAAGAGTTGTATTTATAATAATAAGGAATCTGTTTAACAAAAAGTGTCCACAAAAAATTTTACCCTTTCCTGGATTTCGTTCTACTGGCGCCCACGCCTGAACTAAACAAACCATTCCAAAGAAAGCCCCCTATGTATGTTTAAGTATTGCGAATTTAAGTCTTAGCGCCGCACTGAAATTGTATAAACAAAGTGTCATTATAATTGTATGAATCCAGTTAAATCATAGAGTATTGGTGTAGGAAATCAAATGATCATGAAAAAAATTCAATATAGCGGACGCTAAAGAGAAAAAAAAAAGTTCTTTAACGATAAATGTATTGAATGAAAGATTTTCTCATGACGATTACTAAATAAAATTTATATGGAGATAAATTATTATTATTATTATTATTTAATAGGGTCCAGTTTCACAATTCTGTATTGTTAAGCTTTTGTTGATTTATTCTTGTTAGAGCACTTAGCTCATGTTAATGAGAAATCAAGTAAGTCTACCCGACTTCTGTTTATTAGATCAGCAAATAATAAAGTGCTTGTCATAGGCACCGGTGTGAGGGGGGGGGGGGGCAAGGAAGGGCCTTTGCCCCACTGTTTAGAAGAAAAAAAACTCATTATCTTGGATGATTTTTAAAAAAGTTCGTAAAATGTACTTTTTTCGCTTGATTTTAAATAATAAATCACTAAGAGAAAAATTGTGCTTGGGCATAAGTCTGTATATATTATAAAAAGGCTTAGCACAATATTATCCCAAAGAAACCTTACCCCTAAGTAGATTTCGTTCTTCCAGTACTTAAGATGCAAAGTATCGCAAAATAATGAAGAATTTCTGCAATATTGAATAGAATTCCCTGTCGGTTTAGACAAAATTTAACTCAGTATCAAATACATAAACTGATTCCAGAAAAGTCTCTTTAAAGAACAAAAAAACAGTCAAATTTCCAGCAATTTTTATTTTTAAATTAATAAAATTTCATTTATTTAAATTCCAGTAATGCGAAATATTTATTTTGTAATGGGCCAAAGACTATATTCCAATAATAAATAATCTCTATTGATGAATGAAAAAGTGCATCATTATAACGCAATTATATATTTTTATGACGTTGTTTTTTACTGGCTTTCAGCTCAGTGTTCCTTTCAAATCGTATGTCTCGGAAAACTGGGGCAGTACATAAATTCAAAATATGGGCACTGGCTGAACGAAATCCCTGAAGGTGAGAGATTTTGGAACGAATGTGTGCCTTTAGTAAGAATGGAAATAGTTTAATCTTCTTTTCGTGAAGGGCACACCGACCTCTCCCCTCCCCGCGCTTAAGATATTAAATATTGGAATAATTAAACACTAAAAGAAAAATAAACTAAAGGTTTAGAATGCAGTTCATTAATTGTACTATTCCACAAAAATTTTCCCAGGTAAGGGGGGGGGGGGCTGCGCCGGCCACGATATGCGCCTAAAAGCATTTTTTTTCCGATCAGAGTTTGATTATTGCAAGGGCAAACGAGGCAGCTGCCCAGGCTCTCCACTCTAAAATGCCCTGCCAACCCAAACACCAAAATCGTTTTTTTTAAGGGAATTTTCTTATTTTCGGTTGAAAAAAAATCGATTTCCTTCTTTTAGATTTTTTTATTTTCTACAGTCTGTAGATTATCCGTGTACAGCAATTTGGCCGAAGACCTTTCGTAGTTATTGAGTGCTTTAGCGCAACGCATCCGTAGGCTTACAATGTTTTCGAGCATTATAAACGCATTTTACTCAAAATGACTTTTTTCAAAGTGGGCGGAACCAGAACGAAAAACTATAACCGATCTTGCTATTTTTTTTTCATTATTAATGGTGATAATTTATTGGAACTTGGACCACTTTCAGCCACTTTTATAAAAAATAAATATATACGAAATAAACCACGCCAAAGTGCGAAAAAGGGGTCAGAAATAGATCTTTTTTTCAAAGCGCTGACATTTTGTTGATTTTCAGCATTTTTTTTTTTTTTTTTTTTTTTTTTTTTTTTTTTTTTAAATCTCAAAGTGGTTGAAGCTCCAGGCAATATTATCTTCTTTCATAATCCTTAAAGGAAATTGATTGCAAGCGACTCGGGCGATTTACCTGATCCCGCCCAATTGAAAGAGGACATCCACCCACGCCACTGGAGCCACATTATCAATTTTTTATTTAAAATTTTTTAAATGTTCTTCAAATGATAACAAATAACTCTAAAAAAAACCCGGCGCTAAAATCTTCATTCCTATTGCAAAAAAATTGCTAAAGAAATCCCCCCTTTTTCGGCCTTACAGGCAAAACCCCTCCTTGATTAACAGAAATTCTGGTTAAAAACGTGTTAAAGGGGTCCCATCTGAATTTTTACCCCAGTTACCCGGGCGCAGTATATAGGGTTAATTGGACTCTAGTTCCGCCGTTCTCAGATTAGGGCACAACATCCTTCGTAATTTCAAGAACTGACAGCTTTCAAATACTACGAGCATGCATTGTAACTTTAAATATTCTACTATGTTTCATATCCGCATGAAAATTACTCATTTAAACGAAATAAATAAATGAATGAAGTTACTTGAAAAATCTTTAGCTTGATTCACTTCTACCTATTAACCTTTAACTGATGTGACTAAAATTTGTCACACAACTGATGTGATCCGGTCTCTCAGACGCCTCGAATAAAATGAATAAAAAAAATAACTCAAATGGCTGGATTTACTTAAATTTTGTCCTAACAATATCGTTGTACTTCTCTTAGGAGCATGTGAATTAGATTGCATGAAAAAAGTATTTTATTCATATTATTTAACTTCAGTACAGAAAAGTAAAAAGCTGTAAAAGTGTTTACAGCTGGGAGTCGCGGGGTCTGGGAGACCGCGTGACATCAGTTAAAGGTTAAATATTCCATTTACAGCAGTTTAATAAAATAATTAGTGAACGACCGAATCGTATTGTCTCGATATTACAGTCATCTTAATAGGAATTATTTCCATACATATCTTTGGTTTTATGCCCTTTTTTGGTTTTTAATTTTCTTCAAAATTTCTGACACTTAATCCTATTGACTATTAACAGAAGATAAGCTCATATCCAAAAGACACTGCTAGAAAAAAAACTTTTTCAAAGACGTCTGTTTTTCATTTTAAAATTTCTGCACCTTCAAGCTCTTAATGCTTTCTTTTTTCAGGTCATCTGGTGGCCAGTTTCAGATTCCCTGTGGAATAAGATGATTCTACAATAATACGCTTAAATAGCCGGAAGTGATATCGTTCACCATATAAACTTGTCAAAGGCTCAAAGTCGAGATTAATTAGCATCCCGCAAGGAAAGTGGATTTGAATCATGTGGTTCCTGGGGTTCGTGATTCTGTTTCTTATCTCAGTTCGACGAAGCAATTTGAGCAATATTAGCTTGAAGGCAATTCCATTCTTATAAAGAAAAGAAGCCGATGTCTGCATGAGAAAATTTCAGCGCCCTTGAATATATTTTTTAACGCAACGAAGAATCCTTTCTCGAACCGGCCCCAGCCTAGCTATAGAAAATGTAAAAGAAAAAAAAAACGCAGAATATAAAATAGTTTTTATCGGTGTTCTTGTAGGCGCCCTTTCATCTGGTTGGCACCCCGTGCGGTGGCACACTTCGCACACGCCTTGGGCCGGCCCTATCTATAAATGTGTAGCGATTAATAATCAAATATACGTGATTTTAAGTTAAAAAATTACAAAATTTAATAATGTTCATATTGTACGAAATTTAAAAAAAAAAGGTTTACCAAAATTTTTATACGCGGATTTTTTTTTTTTTTTTTTTCCACTTCTAATAAGACAATGCTAAGTTAATCTATAAATGTGTATACATTCATAAACAATTATAAGTGATTTTATATTTTTTATTATTTTAATACAGATTTAGTTAGTGGTTATTTGACAAAGTTACAAAATTTCTAATGTTCATCTGCTCCTCTGAAAAAAAAAAAAAAAAAAAAAAAATAGGTTTACCAAAAGTTTATATGCAGTTTTTTTTTGTTTGTTTTTTTAAATAATAAGACAAAGTTAATCTCTAAATGCGTATGATTAATAAACGTACGTGAATTTATCTTTTGTTTTAATACAGATTGAGTTAGTGGTATGCTATTTATACAGATTATTTAGGCCAATATTCTAATATTCAGTTTTTTAACATTTTTTAAATTCTGCCTCTCCCATAATTTATATGAGGACGTGAGTTTCAAAACTCGCGTTATCTAAAATATAAAATATCGCGTTTTCCCTATCAATCTATTCTAATGGTAAATTTGCACCGAAGAAACACAATACTCTGCTAAAAAGCTGGTTTTATCCTGTATATCCTCTATTTTTGCTATTGCAAAATCTTTGTTTTAAAAGAAAACCAATGGACATAGTCAGAGGCTTTTCGCGATTTCCTGAAATTTGATTTTCTGGATAAGGCGAATTTTGACTCACCTCCTCTCATATATATATATCTTTTATCTTTTGTTTTATATTTACGATGACCATATCTCATTGAAAAAATACGGATGGCAAATAATAAATGTTGACATCTGAATACCCTCCCTTCATAGAATACATTGTAAAACCTTCATAATAGATTTAGCGAACATTTTTTTTTTTTTTTTTTTTTTTTTTTTTTTTAATCCATGGTACATATTTATGTACATTTTCCTTTTTAGCAGATTTTGAATTTTGAAATAAATTTGGAATTTATAATTAATATATATATTTGCAATTACAAAGCAAAAAAAAAAAGAGAAAGAACTTTACCATTATTAATTGCTATTTTAATTTATGCATTTTAATGCTATACTTTTTACTTTCTTCTATCTTTACAAGAAGAAAGTATTGGTTTCATGAAAATTTTCGAATTCCAGTTTTCGACGGATTTACACGTTTTAAGGGTCAGAGATTCCAAAAAACATGTTTTTACAAAATGTCTGTCTGTGAGTCTGTCTGTCTGTCTGTATGTGACACAAATATTGTGGGCGCTCTATCTCAAGAACTAATGCACGGAATTTAATAAAAATTGATATTCAGATAGTCCCTGATATAGATTGGTGCTCATTAGATTTTGGTGTAAATCGCCTGGCAGGTGGCGCTGCAATGTAGTATTTTGCAGGATTTCAGCCAAAGCTCTATCTCAGGAACTAATGCACGGATTTGTATAAAACTTCAGATTCCGTTAGTACTTGACATGAATAGATGCTGTTTACGTTTTGGTGTAAATCGCCCAACAGGTGGCGCTGCTATGCTGCATTTTGCAGGATTTACACTATTTTCGCAGTAGCTCTATCTCAAGAACTAATGCACGCGTTTTCATCAAACTTCGGATTTAGTTAGTCCTTCTTATGAAATCATGCTGACTACGTGTTGGTGTAAATCGCCCAATAGGTGGCGCTTCTGTGTTGCATTTTGAACTATTTCCTCAATAGCTCTATCTCAAGAACTAATGCACGAATTTTCATCAAACTTCAGATTTAAGTATAACTTGATTAATATTGCTGCTGATTATGTGTTGTTGCAAATCGCTCAACAGGTGGCACTTCTATGATGCATTTGTCATGATTTGCGCAATACCTCTATCTCAAGAACTAATGCACAAATTTTCCTCAAACTTCATATTCGGTTAGACGTTGACATAAGTTGTTGATAATTAGGTTCTGGTGTAAATAACCCAATAGGTGGCGCTGCTATGCTGCATTTTGCTGGATTTACACGATTTCAGCGACAGTCATACCTCGAGAACTAATGCACGGAATTTCATATTTTTAGAATTCTCATGATGAACACACATTGCCATTTCATTTGGCACTGAGATAGTGAATTTTGAAGTATTGACATGTATGAGATAGAAGAAAGTTTTGTGATGGCCACAACATACTAGTTTCAAATTTAAAATCGCTATGTAATTCTGTTACTATTTCACAAATATAATTGGATATTATGTGTTAGCTTCTCAATAATGCTTTCTCTTCATTTAACATTTACGGGGATAAAAAGAAAAAAATCAGATTGTGACGAAATATGCACATATTGAAAAGGGCATTTATGTTATAAGCAAAGACAAAAACTGTCTAATTTTTATATACTTACATAATTACAATTTTATATCATTATTAATAATTATAATACCATTCATTTTCAATTGAATTATTACTTTTTTTCAAAAGTGCTTAAAATAAACAACAAATTTCTAAGCAACATTTTTGTAGCTCATGAGTTATAGAAATGTGTATTTAATGAAACAAATTTTATGATTTTCTTTGTGTTGCACACATTTATGGTGGTGAAGGGAATAATAAAAATATTGCTATGGAAGTAAAATGAAAATAATAAAATGTATAGCAATATAAAATGTTGCTTTGAGAAGACTTAACGCAAGCTTTTTGTATTTTAATTTATGTTAACTGTTTATAATATTCAATGAGCTACTTTTTAAAATTTGCGAATAACTTGCTTTTTCGTTTAAATTATCTGTGTAATAAATCTAATTTCAAATGCAATTTTTAAAAGAAGCGTTCTTTGATTATGTAACAAAAATGTGAAATGTGTAATTTCTCACGGAAAGATTTATAGACTAATTTATTCATTAATATCAGCTATAGGCAGTAAATTGTTTTCAGCGTACTATTGTGAAAGTCCTTAAAACAGGCGGAAATGCAGTTATATTAATTTAACGCTTCTCTTTAATAATAATGATTTCTTTATTTAATACTGATTTTATATGATTTCTTTATTTAATACTGATTTTAGAACTTTTTAATTTATGATTATAATTATTTAAAGCAAATAAGGATCTAATCGCATTGAAAAGTCCCTTTTTCTGCTCAAATGACGCATTTCTGTTTTGAATGAAATATTTGAAAACTGTACAGAATTTAAAAAGGATCTGTCTTTTACGTCTGTATGTTTTCCATTGCAGCAACAACTGAAATTATAATAGTCCAGGCAATAGAGACCGTATAGGGACTCTACCTAGCAAAATTCATGGTAGTTCTGAAAAAAGGCTTACTATATGTTTTTTGGGTCGCTGAATCCGAACTTTTAACTTCCCACCAAAATTTCCCCCGGCAACCCCCCCCCCAATTTGTAAAATGCCCACCAAAAAGGTTTTTATAAAAAAAAATCAATTTTTTTATTGTTTTAGGGAAAACGTATCTAGAAATTCAGAAAGTAGACAAAATTTGCAACAAATTAGATACATGACATTATGACTTAGGATGAAGGGGTAGGGGGGGATCTGCCTCGGAACATGCGCGCGGTGCTGCGTGAACTAAGTTGTGCAATTCCGCTTAGCCACTCACATGTTTGCATTCGCCCTCCCATCTCCCCTCCGAACTTTCTCTATAAGGTTTACTTTATGTTTTGGTTCAGCGACCCAAGTTTTTTGGATCGCTGAATCCGAATTTTTAACTCTCCCCCAAAATTTCCACCCCTCCGAACCCCCCTCCCCCGCCCAAATAGTTGTTTTTAACTTAAACTTCACATTGTTTTAAGGGAAAAGCATTACGAAATTCAGAAACTAGACAAAATTTGCAAAAAATAGGATGCATTACATTATGACGTAGGATGAACGGGGAGGGGGAGGGCTGCCTCTGAACATGCACTGCGGCGCTACGTGCACTAAGTTATGAAGTCCAGGCAATAGGGGATTTTACCTGGAAAAATTAATACTAGTTTTGGATTTCGACTCACTTTATGTTTTTGGGTCGCTAAATCCGAATTTGTAACTTCCCACCAAAGTTTCACCAGGCAACCCCCAAAAAAATTGATTTTTTGAAAAAATTTGGTTTTTGAGAAAAGCGCGCGGGGAATGTTCCGAGGCAGCCCCCTCTCTCCCCGTTTATCCTACGTCATAATGTCATATATCCTATTTGTTGCAAATTTTGTCTAGTTTCTGAATTTTGTAATGCTTTTCCCCTAAAAAATAACAAATTTAAGTTAATAACAACTATTTGGGGGGGGGGTCGGGGGGGGGGAATTTTGAAGGTAAATTAAAAATTCCGATTCAGCTACCCAAAAAACCTAAAGTAAACCTTATAAGGACAGTTCATAGTGGAGATGGGAGGGAGAATGTAAACGTGTGTGTGGTTAAGTGGAATTACACAACTTAGTCCACGCAGCACCTCGCGCATGTTCCGAGGCAGATCCCCCCTTCCCCTTCATCCTAAGTCATAATGTCATATATCTAATTTGTTGCAAATTTTGTCTACTTTCTGAATTTCTAGATATTTTTTTCTAAAACAATAAAAAATTGATTTTTTTAATAAAAACCTTTTTGGGGGGGCTTTTTACCAAAATCCGGGGGGGGGGGTTGCCGGGGGAAATTTTGGTGGGAAGTTACAAATTCGGATTCAGCGACCCAAAAAACATAAAGTAAGCCGATTTCCAGAACTACCATTAATTTTGCTAGGTAAAATTCCCTATTGCCTGGACTAAAAGCTTACTTCCGTTTTATTTTTAGAGATAAATTCTAGGCATGAAAATCTCCAGAGATTCCTTATTTAAATCCAATTAACACCAATCACGATTTTGCTCAATATTAAAAAAGATATTTAAATCAGAGGAATGTATTGTTAAAATCATTTATACGAGTATAAAACAGCAATCAAGGTTCGTTTTAAATGTTTTAATTAACATTTTTTTAACCTATGTATTATTTCTTTGTATGCATCATTATATATACAAAGACCTTCTTTTAAGTAATATTATAAAAGTGGGACATATTACCTATTACCACTTACTTTGAGGGGAAAGGGTGAGGGAGATCTCGGGTTTATCGGGAATTCTGGTGAATAGTGTACAGATAACAGTGTTTAAATGGTAAAAAATACTTTTTAAATATTGCCGTTGCGTTTTTTGAACAGGGAAATTTCTTTCTTTCTTTCCTTATTTTTATTTTTTTATAGCTTTATCTTTGACTCTATTTTGTATTTTTAAGGTTTAATGAAGTAATATTGTTGTCTTCCACATTTTCATAAAGTAGAAACAAATTACCAGATTTAAAATATATTTAAGTTAATATTATAAAATCCAAAACAAATTTGCATGCTCTATTCAGAAAGGAAAGTATTCTAGACATTTATTTGTAGTTTTGAAAAATAGCCCAGTTAGTTCTATTTAAATTTTGTGATATTTACTGTATGAAATACTATAGTAGCACATGTTTATTATCGAAGGTTGTATAAGCATTTAGTGTTTAATTACTCCCATTTGACAGATGAATAGACGGCTTATAACATAAGAGAGAGACTTGATAAAAATAACAGACTTTATCTAAAGCTTCCCCCAGGGTAAAAGGAATAAATTTGTGTACTAAGAAAATTTTGTAGGAAAAGAATTCCTCACATTTTAAAGTTCATATATATTTTTTTCTTATCAAACCCTTTTTTAATTTTTTTTCAACAAAATAAAGGAAGTATTAGACAACAACATAATTTTTCGAAATTTAATTACAATTACTATTCAGAAACTTCAAATAACATATTCGTACTATTACTTTCACTTAAATGTAAATACAATCAGTACATATAGAATATATTAGTCTTAAACAATTTGTATTAATACAGTATCGAAAAGAGCAGAACTCTCTGTTAGATTGTACTATTTTATAAATGAATAGTACTCCAAAGGCCTGATTATTGCACAGTCAGACTAAACCGCAGCCTTGAGATTACGATGCAAACACTGAAATTAGTAAAACGATTTATAAAAAAATTCTTAAAGCTTTAGGGTAAAAAATTAATTTCGAGCTCCAATATCTAAGTAACAATAATTAAATGTCTAGTTAAAGATTGAATAAATTCCATCTTTATTTGGAAGCCAACTTTCCGACTGTATAGTGCATAGTAGCAAGTATTTTCAAGAAATTCATAGTTTTATATGGCTTTCAATGCTTAAAAATAAGGTCATTACAATAAATAAAATAAAATAAAATATTTTGAGAAGAAACGAAAAAATTTTAACATATATCGCATTTAATCAGAATCTTTCTTAAAAAAAATATTTGGGAACGAAAAAAAATAAAAAAAAGAAAGAAAAAGAAATCTATTTTGAACACTAAACATTTTTTTAACACTTTCCAATAAAGTTGAAAAGGGCTTATGACTTTTATTTGTCTGTCCGTCTGTCCGCGCTCTAACTCTCGTAAATATACTTGGATCGTTCTGAAATTTTTGGATGTTAGTGACCTCTACCATAGCACGATCCCTATTTCAAATGAAGTTTGTAGCATGTTTAGTTCATTTACAAGGACAGTCAAAAGTTTTTCCTTACATTACGGCCAATGGGAAAGAAATTGTTTCAAATGATTTTTAATTGTGTTACACGCTTTCAAACATAGTAAAATTGATATGCATTTATGAAGTCCACTAAAATATGCATTCTGTAGAATATGCGGTGCAAAGAACAGTTTTTATTCATTTACAGGGCCACACATAGAATTCCGTTACATAATGGTATGGGGAGGGGGGTGGGATTGTTTGAGGTGTAGTCGAATTATGTTAAACTATTTCATATACAGCATGACTTCAAAAATCCGGCATTCAGAAATCCGGCAACTTCAAAAATCCGGCATCAAAATCATCTTTTCCCTTCCTTTTTCTTTCACACTTTCAAGCTATGGAAGAAATAAAATAGCAATTCTTTATGAATTAGAAACTTCATCATCGAAAGTAGAAATGCAAAAAAAAAGAATATTTTACGTTTTTTTTTCATTTGTCTGAGGCAATTATTTTCTGAACAAATTTTCTGGGAGCTGCACAGTTGCTTAGCAACGGGAGAAAATTTGGAGGGCAACTTTGGCGAATGAATGGCACAATATACGGCCAGAACGAATTTTCGGCAACTGCGACATCAATGATGAGGAATTTGCCGTGAAAAGGCCGCAATTTATGAGAGAATTGAACACGCAAAATCTGAAAATGCATTAAGTGTCGAAAATAGGTATATAGATGATTGGCTAAGCTTTGAAGAAAATGCATCAACAACAAACAATTTAACGGACAGCGAGATAACTGACGCTGGGCTAAATAGAACCGCCGATAATACTAGTAGCAGCTTAGAAGACGAGCATGAACAACCGGCAGAAGAAAAGGTGTCACTAGAAAAATGCATACATTTGATTGGAGAATTAATCTATGCTTTAGAAAATCAAGACTGTGTTTCCGAAATAGATATTCTTCATTTGTATAAAATAAAAAAATAAAAACTTATTAAAGAACGACAAAAAAAGTTGAAGCAAACAAAGTTGACATCGATGTTTCTGAAATTACAAGAGAAGAAATAATGTCATTCTTTATTTATATATATATTTTTTTTTCTGTAACATAGAAAATATCAAAGTAAGTTTTTTTATTATTTAATTTTCTCTTTTTGTTACATAATTATCACTTAATAATGAATTAATGGGCATTGCGAGGTAGTTTCAAGAAAGGTATTAGTTTCTGGAACACAGTAGTGGTGATTAAGAGTTACCTATCTTGTTATTGTACGATATAATATAAAAGTATGTAAACAATGAAACTCAACAGCAATTTCTTTCAATTCTGCCATTGTTCTACCTTATATTGATAGGGCTAAAAGAGCGACATAATAAATTAATACTATTTTGGTTTTACATTGCAGTGACTTGAATATAGTAATGAATTTATGTTTCGCTTAAATTCGATTCGAAATTCCTTGATCAAATGTAATAATTTTGCAAATTTTACTTTATACTGTGCGTGTAAAAAAGTTTTTACCACGCTAATTTTCCACAATAAAAAAAAAAAAAAAAAAAAAAAAAAACAGTTGCTAAAAATTGTGTGTTTCAGGAAAATCTTAATTTCTTTTTCATTTTCTTTCATCTGAAAAAGCTTTTTGGCTCACGTTCTTGAAAACTGCAGTATTAATAGGTATATAGTAAAACATTAATGTATTTTAATTAATATCGATTTTTTCTCCTTGTTTATATATTAGATATATATCTGATTATATATGTGTGGACAGCTGATTTAAGTGATGTTTAACGCGTTTTTTATTATAGATAATTACTGTTATAGATATTATTAATAATAAATCATCAGTTTTATGGAATCTGAATTAAAATGCATGGAACGTTTATGATTGTGGTGAAAATATTTCGAGATTTTAAATGAAAAATAAAATTATAAATGCATATATATGCAAAATTGATCATGTTGGCTATTAAGTATTAAAAAAAAAAGTTATGTAAAATTATTAATATTATTTTAAAATCTGACTAATTATAGTAAAATTTATATGCATTTTATAAAAAATAAAGGGTTATGATTCCTATTTTATTTTTCTTTCTTTAAAAGAATTTCGAAGAATATCTCCTGTAAAGGTAAATAAAAGGCAAAATATTATTTTCTCCCGACCTTTCACCTCCTTTTTTTCCCCCCAGACCTTTCATGCCTTTTCAGCCTTTTCTTCGGGCTAAAACTAACCGCTATTGCCTAGAGCGATTGCCAACATATGGCCGTGGTCACTCACACCTGGGTAGTAAATAGATGATAATAAATGCCAGACTTAAAATTTCGTGGAAATTGGGCAGGAAACGTAAATAGCCATGATACAGTTGTATCCTTACTCTGTGTTTCAGATAGGGGAGTTGTAACTTGTAATAACATTCAATGTATTGTATTATGAGTTAATGCATTAATATTTTTGTTATGTATTAACGTATTTTTCTCTCGCAAAGAATGCACACATTCTATTGCAGTACGTATAATTGATTTCAGAATACGCTTCCTTTTTTCAAAATATGCACCAATAACAATTGTAAATGTCGATTTTGTAACATTCTGTATTAAAATTTAAGCAAATAATTAAAATTAAACTTTCATAATAAACTTCTGATATATATATACATATATATATATTGTAAAATATTTAACTTTTAAAAACGCGATTTTTCTAGTGAAAAAAATACCTTTTAAATATATTTTTAATTGCAAATTAAAAAATATTTTTAATATAATTTCTTATCTCAAAAATGCCATATGAGTTTGTATTTTGTTGGTAAAAAATCCAATGTTAATCTTTTGAAAGCATCAGTATTTAACCGACGATGTTTATTTAGCCTGTACCAGAAAAATAAAATTAAACAATAAAAAGTTTAATTAGCATTTTGTTTTAATAACACATATATGGGTGATATTAAAACATGAAATTCCGAAATACAAATAATTCAAAATTTGATTTTAGGATAGAAGAATTTGATCGTAATTTTATAATATTAATGAATAATGACACAAACGCCTTTAAAATTTAACAATATAGATTTATAAAATAAATAAAATAAGATTTGGCAAAGTTTAAGAAATGGCAGACCACACCACAACAAACTATTTTTTATATAGGAAGCCAAGGTCAAATAACATTTTCTTTTGTCAAAAATACAGGGTGCCTCTCTCCCAGCACCACAGCAATTGGCACCCTGGGCGGAAGAGCTTGTTATACCATTGTCACATAAAGATAATAACTGACAAAAAGAAAAAAAAAAAGTAAATATTCCGGATCGAACATCGGTCAGGTATGGGGTTGAAAAATTTATCTTGTTGGTTCTACATATATATATATATATATATTTTTTTTTTTTTTTTTTTTTTGGGGGGGGGGGGGTGTCGATATTTTATTAAGGCTCTCAACTGCTCTGCTCAACAAGTGCAAACAGCTTTGACACATTTACAAATTCATTTTTTAACGGGAAGATATAAAATTGGAAGGCCTGACCATGTAAGCGATTTAGAATCGAACCGTGTTTTCAATTTTTTGATAAATAAATTACCTATTGAGTTATAAGCGATTTTGATCACGTAACAAATACGTTTTTTACCCTTCGCTGACTGGTTTTTATGCTTTCTTCAGGAACTTCGGTTCAAAACGTCCACTTTGACTCTATTTTCTGAAAGATCTATTGCGTTTGCAAAAAAAAAAAAAAAACGGAAAAAACGGTTTAATTACATAGTTTCGGATCAACAAAACTTGCTAGTTTCATGCATTTCCGAACAAAAATAAATTAAAACTTATGTCATAAAGTTACCCTTTTGGATTTGAGAACAACCTTATGACTTAACTATGATGGTATTGCATTGAGCATTTCAAAAATACGTTTTTAAAGGTAATATTCTTTATAGAAAGCTAAATAAACATTTAAAATAAGCTTTGATAATTAAAGCTTAATGAAACCGATCTCATTCATACTCACATAAACAAGTCGGAGGGCTACTTCATTCACACGAAAATACCCGCTCGCTACTGCTAATCCAATGGTAGAAAATTTTAAAGACATCTTGTTTGCATTTCAATATTTTTAAATGTTTTTTTTTTTTTTTTTTTTTTTTTTGCTTTTTTGCTTTTTAGATAGCTGAGATTGATCTGTACAAAGGCCGTTTTTTATTTTTTATTTAATTTTTTATGAGGATGCTTTCATTTTCAAAACCGGTTCCGAAAATGAAAGTGTCCTCATTAAAAATACCTGTAAACAAAATCGAAAAAGTAAAAAACTGTCTTTGTACAGATTTTTTCAGCTAGTTACAGACTCAGCTATCCAATGGAAAAAAACAAAAAAAATCATTTAAAAATATGCAAACGAGATATCTTTATAAATTTCGCTCATATGATTAGCATTAGCGAGCGGGTCTTTCGCTTGATGGAAGTAGCCTCTTAAGGCTGTTCTTAACTGCTCTGCTCAACAAGCGTAAAACGTTCTGACATATTTACAAATTCATTTTTTAACTGAAAGATATAAAACTGGAAAGCCTGGCCATGGAAGCGATTTGAAGTTAAGCTGTTTTTTCCATTTTTTGATCAATCAATTACCCATTGAGTTTTAAGCGTTTTCGATCACGTGACAAACCCGTTTTTCGCCCGCTCTTGAGTGATTTTTCTACTTTCGCGCGGAAATTCTGTTCAAAACGTCCACTTTGAAGCTATTTTCTGAAAGATCTATTGCGTTTGCAAAAAAAACGGAAAAAACAGCTCGATGACATAGTTTCTGAACAACAACACCAGCTAGTTGAATGCATTTTCGAATAAAAATAAATAAAAACTTATGTCAGGAAGTTGCCCTTTTTGATTTGAGAACAGCCCATTCATCAGTTCCATTTCTGATAATCCTTTTATTTCTAAACTTTTCACTGAGAATATGATAAAGCTGAAAATATTCTTACAGTTTTTTTTCAAAGAAAATAAATAAACCCTTTAATTGTATTAAGGTGACAGTGGACGTTCAAAAACATTTTCTACAGTTTTTGCTCAATTGATTTGAAATTTAATACACGTATAATTTGTGCAATAATTAAGAAAATTTCTTAATTTAATTAAAAAACATTAATATGCAAATGAGTAATTAATTAATAATATGGTAATTAGTGATACAAATTAAAAATGCTCCATGCGCATTAAATTTTGTTTCAGAAACTTGTAATTTTTTTTTAGGATAGCTTTATCATATTATATCAAAAGTTGCTATACATTTTAAAATTATACTAAATTCCTTGGCAGAAAAAAATTAAAAACCTATAATATTGATCATTTTGGATAAAATTCAATAATAAAATATTACTTTTTGACCTTTATATGAAATAATGTACACATTTTAATAGCAAGTTTTGTAATAAAGTATATCAACAACAATATCACCAAGTATTATGAAAATTGGTATAAAATTAAGACGCATGGAGCATTTTGAACTTACTCAGTCGGCGAAAATTCTCATTTTGAGAAAACTGGATTTAAAGTTTTATTTTAAGTGTAGATTAATGATTGTTTACGTTAGAAAAACAGCTGTATCTCTGCAAAAAATTATCGGATTTGAATAATTTTTATTATATTTGAAAGTAGAAGATTGCCAGAACATTTTTTTCCAAAAAATAAAAAATTGATTTTTTTAATGTTTATTGCGATTTTGAACGTCCACGGTCGCCTTAATAAAAATAATAATAATTTAAAATGTCGTATTCCTTTATCATAATGTTTCGCTTTATCTGTTACACATATTTAAACATTCGTTTGATAATCAATGCATCTCGACAAGAACAAGAAAAAACTGTCGATTTTCTAATATTTATTTTTTAAATGGAAATTTATCTGAATATACAATAAAATCATGTATTATTTTAATAAATTGTTTCTTGAAAATATGAATTCTTGTTTTGAATTGCTGTTCTAGTTAGATTCGAAAATCCACTACAAAAAACAATTTTTGTATTGGAAACAAAGGCCGAAAAACATTTTCTTCTGAGAAAAATACAGGGTGTCTCATTCCAGACTAAACACAAATTTTCTCAAAGGTTTAACACTGAATAAACCATATTACAGCAAAATTTCATCATACTCGCCTTGCTATTGTGTGAAATGTAAATATAAAACACCAATTTGTGGAAGATGTTGTCCTTATCTACCTCCAGACAGTATCGAACTACATGCTCCATAATTAGAAATGTAGTTCACATTTCATACGGTGTCACTGACCGAATTACAGCTCACTTCCAGAACTTTTTTTAGCGCCATTATATTTCACATATGAAACATAAATCAGACAAAAAATTCTAAAAATCTTTATTATTCAGTTTTCCCGTTCCTTCAGGCATAGACACTCGCGAGCTAATATTAAAGCTTTGGAAGTTCCTTTTCAAATATTTCGTGTGCATTTTGACTTACTTATCTATTTATTTATTCATTGGATAATTGAGGTCGATCACTTTATTCCCCTTTTTTTGAATTTGTGTGCAAATTTTTAAAAATATATAAAGTTAACTTTTACTTTCATAATGGGTTCCGAAAAGAAATGTGTCATCCTTAAAAAAAAAAAAAACCTGCAGCAATGAAAATCGAAAAAATAAAAAAAGGGGAATGTAAGCATCAACCACAGCTATTAAATGCAAGAAAAATTATTTTAAAATATGGAAATGTAAATGAGGTATTTGAAGAGAATCTTCCAGAGGTTTAACATTCGCTCGAGACGGCAGCCTCATTTTATTAAAATATACAATTCATTTTTAAATTATAATAGAATCCGACAAAAAAAGCTGGCTGTGGAATATTTTATTCTTAATTGATAATAAATTTTCACGAAAGACATATTAACTCTATTTTTAGTTTCCAATTCAAAATCTATGAATCTAGGTTTTACGGATAAGATGAAGACTGGTTATCCACTATTTTAGGCAGAGTGAACGAGCGATTTGAATGAAAGACACTTTTTATAGAAGTTTTACACTTGTTGAATAGCCACATTGCATCCCAGATAAAAATTCTGTTGATTGGATGAATACAGTACATTTTCTGCTGATTTCGAATACTTAATAATCACATTAAACAACCTGAAAAAAATTTTAAAAATCTGGAAAAATGTCTGACAATTATAATCAATGCTGTTAGAATTTGCAGATAAATTCAGTTTTGTAAAATACTTTATAAATATATCTACTGTACATTTTCATTTCATGCAAAAAATCACTTAACAAAAGAAAGAAAGAATATATATATATTTAATTACTAGAAGATCTAATCCGGACATTGCGGTTACAGAATATTGGTAAAAAATTCTAATATATTTCTTAAAATTTATCTTTATATATCTTTAGATTTACCCACTAGCAACTCCTAAAAGCATTTTATATGAAAAATATGAAAAATAAATTTAAATAAAATTTGAAATTTATTAAAAGAGATACTTTTGTATTAGTAGCACACCAGATGTTAACAGCCTATAAGCAATCGACAATTATTTCGCTTCTTACAGCAGCCTTTTTTTATTCTAATAGATTGATTGGCTTATGCGCGTAGTTGTATTTTAAGTCTATAAAATTTGGAGTTTTTTTTATATTATTTATAATATTTTACTAATTTATTATTTTACTTATTTAAAAGTTTCATTTTCGTTATCGAATACTAGTCTGAAAGAAATGCTGGACTATTTATATTGTTTCGTCTGTAAAAGTATACATTGAATGTAAATATTTATGTGTTTCGTAATCTCAAAAGAACAGCGCAATTTTTTTTAAATCTAATTTTTCTATCAATATAACAATATTCTATACATACATTTCCCTCAGTCATTGTTCATTTGGAAAAAAAAAAAAATAAATAAAAAAAATAAATAAATAAATATTTGAACCATTTTAGAAACAGAAATTATTTCGACAATTTGAAAACAACCTGTATATACTCCATATAATGATTAATAAATTTTGCCAAAAGTTACTACACATTTCTGTTAACAGCCAAGCTTAAAAAATACTTGAAAAAAAAATACTTTTTTTTTTTCATAATTCAACAATTAAAAAAAAATAACAGTTTAGAAAATATTAAGAATGTTTAGTGAGTTTCAACATTATCTTTAAATAATCAATACATATGTAGTATTGCTGATATTAGGTATTAAATAAAAAAAATCATAAGTTATTATTATTATTATTATTATTATTATTATTATTTTATATATATATTTGTAACTGTAGTAAAATTTACATGCAATTTGAAAAATTTATAACAGTTTATGATTCCTATTTCATTTTACTTTCTTTAAAAGAAATTTAAAGAACACATTCCGTTAAGGCTCCGCTGCAGTCATTTTTTTTTTCGATTCTCATAAAAGATACATCTTGGTAAATGTTGTGTAGGCGTCAACTACGTAGAAATGATCGACAGAAAATCCTCCAATCCGAACAAGGGACATAATAGTAAGGGTAATAAAAATAAAAGGTAATAATTATATTAAAAAAAAAAAAAAACATGATATTTTTCTTTATTTGAGACCCCCTTCGAACGAGCATTTTTGGTTTACTACATGAAAATATCGTCAAAGTAGTAACAGTAATAGTTTACTTATTATCAAGTTCTTTGAAAAATATCTCAGAATTTTAATAGATGTATTTAAACAGATGCTCTTAATTACTCCTCTTTTTAGTTCTTTAGTATCAGTTTATGTTTTTTGCCTAAACCGGTATTTGCACGTTTCCACACCCCTTTGTCTACGATATCATCAGGCAACTGATGAAATCAGCGGGAGTTGGTAAAAAAATGTGCGCCGCTAGAAATTCCGGTGAAATAAATAAGATACAGCCATTAGGACACGCGTGTTCTTACTCCGAGTTTAAAATACAGTTTTCTTTTAAACATTATTAAATAATAGAATTTTTTAAACAACATTAAAGTATTTTATTATTAGTTAGATACGTTCTTCTCGTTCTTAATATTCCATTGCAAAACGTATAACTAATTTATTTATTTATTTATTTATTTATTTTTAATATGCATCAAAAACAGTTTAAAACTATTATTGCAGTTTAAAAATTGCTCAAAGTGACTTAAAGAAGTGAAAGACTTAGAAAAGTGCCAAGATTCTTGTTGATACAAATATTTTCGCAATTTTTTTTTGAAAATGTCGCCGTTTGTGTGATGAAACATATGTCGATCTAAATAAAAATATTATGTCTTTTAACTGTATTATTTTTATCACTTTTAAAAATTTGTAAATTAATTCAGTTGATTATAACTGATTTCCATGCTTGCTTTTATAACAGTCTTAAAGTAGATTTTATAATTTTCTGTATTAAAATTGAAGCAAAAAATTAAGATTAGTCTTAAACTTTTCTAATCAAAAATATGAGAATGCTCATTTTATAAAAGATTGAAGTTTTATACATAATAATAAATATTGCAGCTAAAGATTTATAGTATTTTGTGATATTTTAACCACAAGAATTGTTTTATTTGATTGATTTTGTATATTATTATTAATACTGAATTTGTATTATATGCATTCAAGCGTGAATTTCCTGAACACATTTTAAAGTATATTCTCTCTGTATACTATTAATAATTTTAATTATACGCAATTCTCCCAGTTTAAAAAACACCTAAGAAACATTTAAAATACATTTGTAATTATTAAAAAAAATCTTTTTAATATGATTTCATATCTGAGAAATGACCTCGTATATTATGTTGGCATCATCAATAAACCAACGATATTTACATTTCTACACCAGAAAAAAAAAACAATTAAATAATAAAAAGTTTAATAATAATTTGTCTTAAGAGCTTATACAAGTCACACAGAGAAACTCGAACGAAAATGTTAAACCTATGGGAGAAAATTAAGCAGAAATCTTTACAGAAGTCGTTATATATACATATATTTAACTTTCTTTTTCTTTTGGGATATCTGAGGTCGATATCCATTTTTGTGCTTCTGCACTTTTTCGATTTTTTTTTTTTTTTTTTATGAGGACAGTTTAATTTTCACAACCGGCTCTAACCACTTCCAAATGTGAATGTATCCGCATATAAAAAAAACTGTGTATCAAATTAGAAAAGTACAAAGCACAACAATGGGATGTCATATCAACCTCTTGTTTCCTTAAAAAAAAAAAAAAAAAAAAAAAAATGATAATAAAATAAAAAATATTGAAATGCGATTGAGAAATCTGTAATGAACACTCCGATAGGATTAACATTAGTTTAGGACCTTCTTTTCGTGGCTTACGTAAGCTCTTAATCCCATTTTGCAACACATAAATGGTTTATATATATATATATATATATATATATATATATATATATATAAAGAAATTCTGAAAGACAAATAATTTCAAATTTTCTTCTAGTATAGGAAGTTTCTTGTAACCGTAATTTTCTCATGTTAATGAATAATGACGTAAACACGTTTAGAAGTTAGCAAGATGCAGTGATTAAAAAATAAATAAAAGTAAAATGCAGGAATATAATTAACAGCGCCGGTGAAGACTGCCCTAAATGACGGCTCCTGGTGCGGGGACACTGCCCTAGTCGCTACACTTGCAGCAGCATTGCGTCCCTCCAGGCAAAACCCAGATTATACGCATAACTTTAAGTATAAATAATCCATATTATGGTAAAATTTAACCAGGGTTGA
Organism: Maratus speciosus; assembly: GCA_963932465.1. Lineage (NCBI taxonomy): Eukaryota > Metazoa > Arthropoda > Arachnida > Araneae > Salticidae > Maratus > Maratus speciosus. The sequence goes on along the minus strand of OZ010786.1, from coordinate 480,894,392 downwards.
CTTGCATTGTGTTAATGTAAATATAAACGTTGAAGTAGTGAAAGTTCTGTTAGTGGACATCGTGCCAATACATAACTCCCAAAAACATTGAAGTAGTAGCTTTGTGTTGGAAAATGTAATTCGAAATACACATAATGTCACTGACAGAATGACTTTTCATTTCCAGAATGTTTTGGTATCGCCGTGACGTTTTTCCCAAAGGAAGATAAATTTAAAAAAAAATCTCTAAACTCATTACTTTAAAAGTTATGAACAAAAATTTATTTGGGTTAAAGTGATTTTTGTTTATACGACACTAGTTTCCTATAAGACAATTGCTTGTTGTGCGGTACTAAGTTTGTCTCATCTTTCTTTTAAAGCGAAAAGTTTTGATACTGCAAGATATCAGCTAGCAGGTCAGCGCACGCGCCCTCCTTCCACCCACCGAAGGTTATGAAATTTTTTTACGCCACATAAGAAGCACACCCTTCTATAATTAACTCACCGAATTAAGCAAATTAAACAAGCAACTGTAAACAAAAGATCTGGCTAAAAAATCATTCTCTTAGATATAATGACATATATTTTACTAATTTAAAAACAAAAGAATATTTTTTACAAAAGTTACTTTATTTATTTATTTATTTATTTATTTATTTATTTTTTTAGGCGACATAATTTAAATAATATTAATCAGTGGTTAACTACTACAGATTAACATTTGTCAATTATTTACTATTTCTCAATTAAAAATATTCATGAATTACTTACAGTTGTCCACGTACCAATAGCGTCAATTAAGTACCATTTCAATCAAATGTAAGCAAATCATTAATCATGAATATCTTTATATCATAACACTTTCGTCTCCATTGCAAATATTATATTTTTGAAAATTTTTCATCAACCAGCAAATCCCCCCCCCCCCCCCCCCGTATCAAACATCCTTTCAAGTCGCATAAAAAATACATCATTCTACAATTATATTATATCCGAATTAAACAAACAACCCTGTTCCGAAGACTTACCTAAAGAATTTGTTACAGCCAATGACATATGTTTTAACATTTTAAACAAAATTTAATATTTTAAACAAAATTTAATATTTGTTCAGAAAATTTATTAAAAAAAGAGTAAATTTTCTTTTAAAGACGACATTAATTAAATAGTATTAATCAATCATTAACTAACCGCAGTCAATTTGTCAATTATTTACTACTTGTCAATAATAATCATCAATTATTATCGATAACTAATAATAATGTCAATTAAGTACTATTTTAATTAACAATAGCAAATGATTAAGCATGAACATATCGAAATCATAACGATTTCTTCCCTATTGCTTGAAACATCCTTTCAAAAAATACTCATTGTCCTTCAAACGCTTCAATAAATTTATACACTTTGTCAGGCAATTTATTGAATAATAGAGTAACCACCCAGGACATCTTAGTTCGAGATTAAGTTACTCGGGTTGAGTGTGTAAAATTTCAAAACGAGTAACACCCGAGTTACTCTAAATAATTGTACTTTGCTCCCACAAACTTTTCGTTCTAAAAAATACAAATTTTCTTCGAATGGAAATTTTTTGGTGTTCATATGTATATTTTGCATATCTTAACATTCTATAAAAATATTTAAATGATATTAATAAAATTTCGGTGGGTATTCCAAACGTCGGTAAAAAATTTAGTTACTGACGAGGGCGGGTAGGACGGTATGTGTGTGTGTGTTGGTGTGTGTGTGTGTGTGTGTGTATGCATATTCAACACATTTTTCGTTTGCTTCTTTCAAGGATGGTCGCATCTGTTTTTTATCACGCACAATTTTTTCATAATATGCATGAAAATGTGCATCCAAATAGATAAAGGTTGCATTAATAGGTTTAAATCCATTTTGTGTTCTTTGTCAATGCTATTCTACTATATACTCTATATATATTCAGCACATTTTTCGTAAGCTTCTTTCAAGAATGGCCATATATGTTTTTTATCACGTACATTTTTTTTCATAATATCCATAAAAATGTGTATCCATATAGATAAAAATTGCATTAATAGGTTTAAATCAATTTTTTCTTCTTAGTCCAAGCTACTCTACTATAATCTACATATACAAGGTGCATAGGAAAGTCCCTTTAACCTGAAAATACTTGCGAACGGAGGGAGCTACAGCTATGCAAGTGAGGTAACGGTATAGTAAAGCGACTACGTCCGACCTAATGCAAACGACTGCAGCGCCCCTCTTGGCGAAATTTGAAAGATGGCCATTGCAAATCGGAAACGAAAAGAGAGAGAGAAACATTTCCAATTAGAAAGTTGTAGAGCATCAATTAATTAGTACGAAACGACATTTGGTTCACACGGATAAGACAAATCGTCGCCTGTATACCCAAAAATGTCCGAAATTGATGAGCGACTATTCTACTTTCCATATTCACATTTCGGAAATATAGCAGTGCGTAAATTGCAGATTGTGATGTTGTGATGTCTGTAAAAATTTAATTTCCAATGCATTTAAAATTTTAGTTTAACCCTTTCAGGGGCAGAAGAATTCTGTTCGTAAAATGATGAAATAATTGACTGACACCAGAATATTCAAACGAATTTCTTAAAAAATAAAAACACGCTAATTTGCACTTTCATTGCAAAAGAAAAATTTTATTAAAATATTCTTGGTGCCACTTGTTAGTTTTGGAATTAAAATTAGGTGGTTAGACCGTCTAGCCACCGACCTTGAGAGGGTTAAATCTATGTCGTCGTACTGAAGAGGCTTGCAATAGACGTTCTATGTTGAGAAATGTGCATGCAGAATTACTCTCACGAATACAAACGTGTATCGTGAGCAATGGCAAACTTTTCGAACATACTGAATATTAAACTTTTTATCACTGTGAAGCAGTTTGTCTTTTTTAGGTTTTTCTGTGTGATTTTATCAAAATGTATTGAGGAAAGTACGTGTTTATGCAATAAATTGTGCGCATGTCTTCATACTTTTGGCTATTCCATTCAATCGTTTACATAAAATGGACTGCATCGATTTCGGACATTTTTGGGTATACACGCGAAGATTTATCTTATCCATGTAAACCAAATGTTGTTTCGTACTACTTAATTGATGCTCTAAAACTTTCTAATTGGAAATTTTGCTCCATCTCTTTTCGTTTTCGATTTGCAATGGCTATATATGGCTATCTTCCAAATTTCACCACTAGGGACGCTGCTGTCGTTTGCATTAAATCGGGCGTAGTCATTTTACTTTACCGTTACCTCACTTGCATAGCTGTAGCTCTCTCCGTCCGCAAGTATTTTCAGGTTAAAGGGATTTAAAGGGACTTTCCTATGCACCCTGTATATTCAACACATTTTTCGTATGCTTCTTTCAAGAATGGCCGCATTTGTTTTTTATCACGAACAACTTTTTCATAATATGCATGAAAATGTGTATCCATATAGATAAATATTACATTAATAGGTTTAAATCCATACAGTCTTCTTAATGAAAGCTATTCTACTATACTCTATATATATTCAACACATTTTTCGTATGCTTCTATCAAGTATGGCAGCATTTTTTTTTTATCACGTAATTATTTTTCATAAATATGCATGACAATCTGCATCCGTATGGATAAAGATTGTACAAATAGGTTTAAATCCATTTTGTTTTCTTAGTCAAAGCTATTCTACTACATATTTGTTTTGTTAATAATAGTTACTTGACCATATTAAGCAGCTATTGTGAGCATAGTATTGATCGAATATATTAGATTTATCTATAAAAACTGTCGAGTAACTGGACAGTTCTCCAAAATTTTCTTTTTTTGTAAAAGAAAAGTTTTAAGAGTTCGTTTGTTTATGCCAATAATAAACAAACACTATTGAGGTTTATACTCAAATTGCGCATACATCTACTGACATATTTTCCGTGTACGTATACAATTGTTTCAAGAATGAAATACATAAATGCATTTTATATGGTTATATTTACACAGTAGTTGATGCTCCAAGATCCAACAAGTTTTACCTTTTCGTCTGGAGCCGCATGTGGTCAGCATGTCTCCTAGACAACCTTGAAGGTCCAATTAAATCAGAATCATCGATTCATTAATTAATTAAAGCGCCCAATTGTGTATATTACATTGGAAATCGCCATCATCAGTAGAAGATTTTCTGAATCTGAGTAAAGTGTGTCTTAAAATAGTTCTTTTAAAAATAAATATTTATATACTCTATCCGATCACTTCATTTGAAGACTCAGAAATTTGTGGAGAGAAAGAAATGTATGGCAAAGCTGAAGAGTATTTTTATACAGACTTCATTGTATTAAGCCTTCCAGAAATTAATATCACACAATCAAAATAGAGAATTATGAATGCGTTATATACTCCTCTCTATGACAATTCTGAATAGTTATCTTTTTATCGTTTGCAAAAATTATTAAACCCCACATAATAATCTTTATATGACGGGCGATATTCTAAGCTCATTTAGCAGTTTAACTCCAAAATAATCCGAATAAATGTTTCTAGTGGGCTGAATGTACCATAAAACAGTTTATGCAAGGCTGCTTTTCAATTCTATTGCCACCCCTATTTAAAAAATAAATAAATTGTGTAGTATATTACTCTTGCACATGGTGTCAAAGAGTCTGTAAAATATTTTCGTTTTGAGAAGGTGGTGTGAGATAGAGTTATAAAATAATCGCTAGTGCCAACTATATTTATGTAATAACAATAATTTTTATTTTTTAAAGTGTTCAACGAGTTAATTTAATTTAGGCGTTGTATTTGTAATAAAAAGATTTTAACATCGCTACATATCGAAAAAGTTACGTTTGCGGAAAGATGATACGTAGTACACCAATTTTATTGTGATTGTTAAATTCAGAATCAAATATTACTTTCATGTTTAACGATTCATAAATTAGTAGTTATGAAAAGTATTGGTATGAGAATTTTTATTCGATAACCTTACATCTTTATTTATCTTATTCACCTCAAAAATTAGCTTTAATATCGATTTTGTGTCAAATCAGCTTTAGATTCTAAAGGGTTAAAAACAGCCAAAATTATCAAAAACGGCTTTTTTAAGTACACCTGCGTAATTGCTATAAAATATATAATTAACATGAAATAATGGGAAATTCTTAAGATGAAAGTAATAAAATAATTTCGAATTTTATCTCTCTAATAATAAACCGTCTTTTGTTGAAATTTGTATGTTACGTGCTTACTTGATGTAAGTCCATATAAACACATGTGAAATTGTTTTATACTACAATGAAAAATAATTTTCTATTAAAAATTTGATTAAAATTCTGTCAAAGAAAAATTATGATCCTTATAATCTACTGTACATCAACGTATTACATGTTTTAATAAAAATAGTTTTAAATACGTTTTTACGTTAGTTACCATCTGATAATGACATTAAATGGATAAAACATACATTACTTTCAAGTAATGTGTCATGTATTGTAATGAGATATAAAACTTTTGACCCTTTAGATAATAATATATACACAAATTTCTATCTTAGACTGATAAAAAATATCACAATTACTTTTAGAAAATAGAAAATATACTTAAATATAAAAATAACGAACTTAACTAAAATTGAATTTCTTTTAATGTGCTTCTTTGATTTGAAGAACTTTACTTCGGCATATAATTCTGATTTATGTATTTAGAAAAATATTTGAAATTAATATTTCTATATAAAAACCTTTTGAAGTGTCTACAGTTTATAATTTAAAAGATATTATTCGAAGCAAAAATCTCCATTCATAAAAAGATTTTGTTATAAATTTATTTTAGAAATTAGTATATGTTTTTATCTGTCTGACATTTGATCGTGCACTCTCACATTTTGACATCCAAAAATATACTTTGAAATAAGCTTCAGTCAGTTCCAAAATAAAACAAATACAGGTATCGAAATTTTAAATTTTGCAATATTTCTTTGAATTTTGAGATTATTTTTTTTTCATTCTATTCTCGTTTCAAAGTTATTTCTTAAAATGAAAAAAATATATACCGATAGTGGAAGCAAAATAGTGACAAAAAAGTTTTCAGTATGTTCTAATACTAATTGAAAAAAATAGTAATATGTTAGTGTACTACCCTCATAGCATGCATGGTCACAGTGACGTCATTGTGACGTCACTGTAAGTCACTGTGGTCACGTCACATCTGTGACCAAAATGCCACCACTCAGTGATGTCACATTGTGACTGAGATGTGAACTTCTTAGAAAACTTAAAAAAATTACAAAAATTATTAAATCATGTTATTTACTGTAAAAAATATTTTTCTGCCGGATTTAAAATTTTTTTAAACCGTGGTCCAAGTTGCCTCTGTGCCTCTTACCAAAACTTTTTATTTTCATATAACATAAAATGTAATTAATTCATCAGTGACACAAAAATATTTCCTAATTATGCTAATTTCATATTATTAAAAAAAATGGTTTAGGTAAACAGACCCCGACTTATCTTTTATAAAGATTTTTGTAAATGATCATCTGTTATATTAGAAGTTTCTCAAAGAGTAGTCGAAACATTTCTGTGGTTTCAAACTAAAAACTTTCTATTACAGTTAAGTCTGCAGCTTTTAATGAGCACGCAGAAAGCGTCTTCAAAGTTTAGTCGTATATGCATTTCTTGCTTTATAATTTGCATTCAAGTCATTTTTTTTTCCTCTTAGTGTTTCACTATTTTAAATAACTTTTTTTTAAAATTCTACTTCTTTCAGACGTTTAAAATAAAATTGACATTTTCTGAATATAAAATTAATGTACAAAATTTAGGCAAAGCCCATGACATAATTAATTATTCATATTTTTATTTTTTGTTTTCAAAATATATCTTTAAAAATTATTTTACAAGATGTTTTGTTCTACAGAAAATTAATATTAAGATAATGACAGATTGGCAAAGAAAAACTCATCTCTTCTCGATAATCTTGTATTTTTTAAGAAGATATTTTGTATATATTACCTGTGATATAAATTTTACTTTTAAAAAAAGGAGGGGTCATCATTATTACCATTAAATTAATTTATACACATTTTGAAAAATTAAGCAATATTTTATCTAGTAAACTCTAATTATGGATAATATTATTATTATAATTTACGTAAATGAAATTTTACAATTCAATAAAACTGATAAAAATAAAAGGTGAAATACAATAAAACATTTTCAAACAGGAAATTGAATTAGAGACAATTTGATAAAATTATTACGCATTTAATTTCCTTCCGAAACTGTTGTATAGAAAAACAAATAAAACCGAAAAAACATCTGCTTCGAACTTCGAAACTTAAAAATCGTCTGCATCTGCACTATTTCAGTTGTTACGACTCACCGCAGAATAACGGATAAAAGTAACAGTGAAGCTTTTTAGAATAAACGCGGGAAGTTATGTGGACACTGGACAGCATAGACGTGTTGACACGGATTTAAAAAGTGAAACAAGAACGTTCTCAGGATCCAAGTTAGTTCAGCTAACAAAATATAAACCCGAGAAAATTACGGTAGCTTTGACTTGTTGAAGATGATTCAAGTCATTGCTATGGTACTTATTATCGGATTTAATTGGTTCCCCAAAATCAAAGTATCACGTACAACGTCAATGAAATTAGGTAAGTAAAAATATTATTTTCCCTGTTTGCTTTTTTTTAACCGCAACAATTTTAGTTAGCTTCTCATAAACATGCTGTAGAACATAAATATTTCACTACATTTATTTTTTATTTTGTTGAAATATCTAAAATATTATTTTCCCTGTTTGCTTTTTTTTTTTAATTACAATGATTTTAGTTATCTTCTAATAAATATGTTATAGAACACAAATATTTCATTACATTTATTTTTTATTTTGTTAAAATATCTAACTTCCTTTTGAACAGCTTTGATCAGATTATTAAAATTAGTGATTTAAATTGCATTTTAATCTGGTTTATATTCTTATTTAAATATTTGGTTAAAACCACATAGTGTCCTAAATATGAAAGTATATGGATAAGTATTATAATCAGTCATTAATATAATAAACATTTAAAGATAATTAAGTTATTTTAAAAAAAAAGTCTTTTTATGGAATAAAATTATTGGCAAACATAATTTTTTAATTTTGTATTAAGTGATGGTCTTAACAATTTGAATTGCAAGTTTTTATTTAAAAAAAATTGCATCTGCTCAGAAGAGGAATTTATAAAAAGTAAGACACAAAAAAGAGATCGTAGATATGTAATGTTAAGAAAAAAAAATGATTATTTAATCTATTATTCAACCTGAGAAATGTTTTAAAATCTATAAAGAAATAGTCATAGCGGGTGAAAGCTTTTCAGTTGTTAAACATTCTTACTGAAATGTTGTCTGTTGGCAAATGAAAATATAGAAGTTACGCAATCAGTAAGTGTTTAAATATGATTTTACTTTAAAAATAACGCAAATACTTGAACGGTATGAATCTAAAATGTAATAATCATCTTTTATTATTTACTTTTTTTTTCTGGATAATTTTATCATTTTATCTCCTGAATGATTTTATCGAGATAAATTTCAAAGTATCGATATTATACACTCTTTATAAACAGCGTGATTAAAATGGATTTCTTATTTATAATTACCATAACCTTGTAAATAAAATATTAATAATAATAATGAACCTATGTGTGGCTCTATTTTGTGTTTATGGGCTCAATTTTTATACTTTATTTACATTAAAAAGTAGTTAACCATTTGATACTGGGTTCATTATTTTGTTTTATTGTGTCATATAAAAATAAATATGATTATTTGTAATTCTAATACAATATATACAGTAGAACGCCGATTGTCCGAACAAGTCGGGACCGACCCTAGTTCGGATAAACAAAAGTTCGGATAAATGGGCAGACAGTTTAAGGGATGTTCCTGACTATTCTAAAACCTTCACACTTTATCTAGGTTTAGGACTGACAGCACCAGTTAGTACTGGAGTGCTTAAAAATTGTTTTGTTTTTTTTAATTGTTTTTTGTTTACTTATTATTTAATTTTTTTTTTCTTTTATCATTTTCTAAACTTCAGAGGTTATAATTTAAGCAAAAAATAAATTGGAAGTTAGGTGTTTTTTTTTTTCTTTTTCAGAGAGACAAATATTTGGATAATTGAAAATTCGGTTAAAAAGAATTCTTTGAGAGAAATATGCTGTTCGGATAATTGGAAGTTGGGTTAATTGGAGTTCCAATAATCGGCGTTCTACTGTATTTATAAAACTTTCACCAGACTTTATTCTAAAAATTTCGTTGTAGATTCTACTCTGTTTGTACTATTTATGACACTATCAGAGTTATAGATGCCATGGCAACATATATCCAGCCAGATAGATCTTTGGCAAAACATAAAAACTTTCACATTAGACGCAAAATAGAGTAGCTGCGGTGCTGTGTTTTATAAACAATAAGGTATTATTGTTTTAAAAAATCATAGATAGTAAGAGTTATTTTTATAATATATAATTTCATAAATAAAAATGTAATTTTGGCAATCAATTATTAAAGTTATTTTTTAATAATCAAAAAGTTGTTTTATATATGGATTTTACTCCAAGCAAGCCCTGATGTAAAATAAATTAACCCTTTGTATCACCGTTCTATGCATACCTAAAAGTTTTATTTACTTTTACAGTGAGCATAAAAATACGATTTTATTTATTGCTGCTATCTTCCAACATAACGATTATTGACGAAATTGTTCTTAGAATTCTCAACATAATGATACTGGTGATACTCAGTTAATTTTCTATACCAAAGCTGTATTTTTCATTTGAGTAGTTTCAAATGGTTATTGCTAAAATGTACTTCGGAAATTTTGTAATGCATGTATGGGGCATAAAAGACGTAAACAATACATATATAATGACTATATGGCACATGATGAGCGTTTCGAGTGTATATATATATATATATGTATATAACGCATGCATAAACTTCACAATGATCTTAGCAATGTCGTTACTGCAATTTTTGCATAATCAAATTTATAGGGGCCTCTATAACAAAGAAGTTTCCTATTTTCTCAGCCCCAACTTGTTTGAATTACAATCATATATATATATATATTTTATGGTAATCAATATCATAAAACATATAAAATTTAATTACTTAATATCGGTATTTCTTTTTATCTTTCATTTTTTTTTATTATAAATGTTGTGTAATCGAAAAAAATTCAACCTCACCAGTGACTTCGAGTTTGTAATGCGTATTAAATGAAATAAATTAATTTCATTCAGTATTTTCTATAGTTTAAAGAATATAAAAAGTACTGTATATATTATAAAATATTATATTTTCAACACAAATTTTATCTTGATAAAGATTTGAAAATTTAAACAAATTGTTTCTTTGGTAATTTTAATGCTTTTAACAAATAGCTAATTTTGAAAAAAAAATGTGATAGATCGATCATTCAGTTGTCTTCAATATTCTCATTTATTGCAATAGGAAAGAAAGGTGCAACAAAAATTGAAGTCTGCGGGGCATTGCATTTTGATTCAATAAAATTCTTTTGGTATGCCCTTGTTATATCGGCCCCCAAGTTTTAATTGCGATGTATCGCCGAAGTATATTAACGTTATAGATGTAAATTATTTTACAACATGCATAATTATGACTATGTGTGACATGCATACGTGTTTACAACTGGACAAGTATGTCATAGTGTGACTTCACAACATTGCCGCTAGTCACATATTCGTCACAACGTTAATGACAAAATTGTCACAAATCACACAATTTTCACAAAATTGTCACAATGTGACTTCAAAGCAGTGTCGTTGTCGTCACAGAATCATCACAGTGTTAAAGACAATTTCGTCAAAAATGACACATATTTCACAAATTGATCTCAATGTGACTTTAAAGCATTGTTACATTCGTCACAAAGTTAATACCAAAATAGTCACAAATGACACACTCTTCACAAATTTGTCACACCGTGACTTCACAAAGTCGTCACAATGTGACGTCACAAAAGAGCTCTAAAACGGCCATAACGACCTCACATTCTAGTCACAGTGACTTCACTTCGACGTCACGTGACGTCACATCGACGGTCACAATGTCACAGCGTGACGTCACAACGACGTCGACGTGACGTCACCATGCCTTACGGGTATGTGTTATAGCAAAATGCACAAAAATTATTCTAATTTATAGAACATGATGAATAAAACATAAACGAGATTTCTGTACTATATTTTTATAAACTATTTTCTACCACACTCGTAATAGATTTATTTCAAATTTGGAATGGTAATTATTTAAGAAATGCAAATTTTTTTAAGAACCATAGAAACAAAATTCCAAATTATTAGGATGAAGTGTACGAAAAGCGTTCTAAAAGCGTTCCAAATTACGATTTTTATTTAATCTTATGAAATACCAAACCGATTTAAAAAATAATGGTGATAGAACCTGCTCAAACATAAGCTATATTTTATGTCGGTATCACTACCGCTATAGGGTTACAGAAGCAAAAATTGTTCTAAATTGCGATTTCTGTGATACTGAAGAAGCTAGAAACTTGAAATATTGCATGGTAGTTACTTATAAAATATAATGCCCATTAAGAACAGTCGAAAACAAATTCGAAACTTAAAAGGAATGAAGCGAAGGGAAAGAGTGAAAAGCGTTCTAAATTACGATTTCTACGCAATCCAAAAAAAATAATGAACTGATTTCAAAAGTAATGGTTGCGAATCAACTGTGATAGATTTTGATCCTACCCAGGCTATATTTTGTGCCAGTTCGCTACCATCTTGGGTTGGCAATATCAACAAACGTTCTAAAAAAACTTTTAATTTTTTTTTCTAAATTATGTTTTCTATGGAATATTAGGAAATACCAAACCGAAATCAAAAGTAATGTTGGCAAATTAATAGTTACAGTCCCTATTTCAATATAGGTATTTTATGTTGGTACCACTGCCAACAGAGTGGTGATTGACTATTAGATAAGAAGCTTGAAACTACAACCAACAGAGAGTTGATAGACCATTAGACAAGAAGCTCGGAATTTGACATGATACTTAATTTTAAGATGTAAATGAGTACTAAACAGATAGTTTCTAAAAAATTCAAAATTTCAAAGGAATACTGAAATGGCTGTATGAAATGAACATAAAAGCTTTAAAATACTTTCTAAATTACCATTTATTAATAATTAATTTTAGTTCTTCTTATTAATTTAAGTGTAATTTCTGCCTAATGCAGTGTAATAATGAAGTTTAGTCAAACTGTGGTTTAATTAGTAATTTTTGAATTATTCATTAAAGTGTAGTTTCTTCTAATAAAAATTAGATCTTGTCATATCTCTTGTCTTATATTCAACTATTATGGGAGCAAAGCCGCGAGTTTTGTTAGTCTAAAAATAAGTTAAATTCAAATTGTAATGTTAAAATGGAATGTAGTAACATTGATCTAAAAGTTATTGTAATAATATTACTATTCATGAACTAGAAAAATATTATGTGTCGACAAAATATTTATAATACATACTCAAGAAAGTAACATCTTTCGCCAAACATTTGTTATGAAACACACGGTTTTCCTCGAACCTTGGATTTCCTTGCGTAAATACGGGTTAGGTTCCCTTAGAAAGACCTCCCCATGGATGACACCCACCCCCCTTCGGCCCCATATCACAAGTATAGATAATTGGCCGCCATAAAACAACACCGTTATGAAACATTTTCAAACGTATTCAGAGTTCTGCAACAAAAAGTCTGCGATTAATAATAATAAAAAAAAAATATTTAAGTAATAAATTTGCTAAACGCATAATACATTAAAAACCAAATGACAGCAATTATCATCTTCAATAGAAAATTAAAAAATATTTAGCGAAGATCTGTATTTCTAATTTTTTCCATATGTACAACATAGTATGCTAAATTTTATTTCAGTTACAAAACGCATAACACATTAGAAAATTCCCTTTCATCAATTCCCGTCAATAAACGGACATGCACTTGAATTCCTTTGTGAAACCCTGTATATAATCTAAAAAATTGTATACATTAAGAATTACGCAAAAGAGAGTGTTAAATTTAAAAACGAACATCATATATGAAAACGCACTTCCAGCAATTATAGACAGTACTGCAACCGAATTCATTTTATAGGGCTCTGTAAATAAAAGACTATGTGCTATGCACACCATATTTTATAGTAAGCATATTGTTCTGCATCTCAGTTTCAGGCCAGGCGGGGAGGCCTACCAATATGGTTTTAGCTCAACAAGCCCCGCCCAGCAGAATAACTACCATCATCATGGGCGCTGCCGGAGGCAGGGCCCGGAAATACCTTCGTTGAATAAGACCCTTATATACTAAAACTTACAAAATTATACAAAAATGTTACAAGTGGCAGCCCAGTTATATCCCAGGCGTGCTGGACTTATCATTATACAATCTTGTGTACATTACAGATTTTAAAGGATAAAAAAAAGAAAACTTATAATGCAGTATTATACATTGGTGGACAAGTGAAAAACAATAAAAATACACTAAACAAAAGAAGTCCAGTTGTGAACCAAAAGTGGAAAATCCACTTAATAGGACTTACAGATGCAGCAAAAGCAATGGGAGTAAAAGAAGTTTTTCCCACTTTTTCATATAAGATACAATGCTGGATTACAGTATTATACATTGGTGGACAAGTAAAAAGCAATAAAAATACACTAAAGAAAAGAAGTCCTGATGTGAACCAAATGTGGAAAATCCGTTTAATAGGACTTACAGATACAACAAAAACAATGGGAGTTAAAAGAAGTTTTTCCCATTTTTTTCCTATGAGGTACAATTCTGGATTACGCTATTACACATAAAAAAAGCAGTGACACATAATTTAATTTCAATATGTTCAATATGTTCTTATACATTCTATACCCCTTTCGATGTGTAAACGAAGAATCAGTACTTCACATTTATTTTCATTACCAATCATGCCACAATAATACTCAAAATCATTTACATAGCAATAAGAGTATATATATGCGTGTTAGTGCGTGAACAGTCAAACAGACGGACAGACAAACTGAATTCATAAAAAACATTTCAACTATGTTGTAAAGTATGAAACGCAACTCTATTTGGGGCAGTCTCACAATCTTTTGACTTTCATGTCCCTGAGTAATATATTTTTTTATTTAATAAACTTTTTTTGTATTTTTTTATTTCATATACTGGGGATCATCCCATTGCATGATTGCATAACAATATTGACGAGATAAATAAGTTTTGGACAATGTTGGGGGTCCAAATACCAGGAAAACTCATCTACCATCCCGTGTCTCTGATGCTAATTTTTAAGTTTGGAGCTGGCTGGATAAAATTGTTTCAATACAAATAATTCTATGTAATTTTTTACTGAAACTGGAACTATTGTTTTATGTAAATATGTAGCTAAAAATGAACCTACGCACATTTATAGGGTTGTTATTATTTTTTAAACTCTGTCCCTGGGTTTTAGATTCCTTACCATCCCTCGTCTAAAATTATATAGAAAATCATTTCAGATGCAGCCACAGAATTTTTTTCAAGGTGTTCTCATGCAGAAGTATGCTAGAGAAATAATGTCTAAAATTCTTTGACAGGAAATTTACTACAGAATTCAAATATCAATTTCAAGCATCGTGGCTTTATTGGCAGTCTCACCGTCCCCAAGGTTTATTCCTGCACTTTTTGAGGTAAATTTAAAAAAATAATAATAATATAATCCAATGTTAACAACTGTTTCTAAAAATCAACGAACATTGTGGCTATCACTTATTCTTAACATGATTTTCCTAAAAATAGGTGGTAATTTTCCTTACTGTTCCATCCTTAACGTCCTTTTTTTTACCATTTCGTCCCTTTTTTTCAAATACATCCCCTTTTTTTACCTTACCGCCCCTTCTTTCACACCCATTTAACACAATGTTATACAAAAATTCTGTATTAAAAGTACTACATTGTTATTATTTCTTATTTGAATGTCTTGTGGGTACTATGCAAATTCATTACAAATAAAAATTTAGAAGAAAATAAAACGTTATAGTGGTAAAATGGTAAGGAAAATTAAAATCGCAAGTTTAACTAAAATCTCAGTTAAATAAAAAATAAAAAAAAATCGCTGCTGACCATTTTTTCTTTATTTTGAATCATTAAGGCATTCGTGTATGAGATTAAAATGTTATTTTAGCAAGTTTAATTTAGTCAGATTTTTTCCCCCAAAAGTCAAAAGATTGTGAGAATGCCCCATTTATAAAATTATTTTTGCACACGTATATCACATGTGATATTTTTCAGGAATATCTATGACACTTTTTAAAAAATATATTTTTTTTTATATACTTATCATTGACATAAAATTTCGACAGATTTTCAAAATTCGTTAAATGCTTAAAATGTAATCTTTCATTCTAACTTATTATCATTAAATGAAACAGAAAGTACATTTGTCTGTCCTAACATTTCCTGGTTTAGAAATGCTCTATAGAAGGAGGATACATCCTCTGTTTACCATGCGAGCACATCACAGAAGTGAAACTCCAGGTTTTTCTCAAAATTATGAAATTTTTTCCAAACGAAGGAACTTCTGTCTGCATATAAAACAATCATTTTCTGAACGCTTAGGAATGAACTCTGTATTAGAACAGAACTTTATTTTTTTAAGGTGGGCATCCTCACACCTACTGAGCAAGCGCGACATGTTTAACTATAAATTTCTACATGTTGAGATACGGACATGTAAACAAATTTAATATATACGTTTCTCTTTTATTGGCATTTTTATAATATCTACAATTTCATTACAGTCAATGTATATATTTATTCATTTTTTTTTAATTAAACCTAGTTCACATATCAAAAATGGAATTTTTAAATTATTTTTTACATTTCCCGATATGTTAAAATTACAAAATTAGGTATATAAGAATATTCCCATGTGTATTCAATATTTTAATATTTTTAGATTTTAATTATAAATTAATAAATAAATGTTTAGGCATTTTTTAAGTGGTTGCTGATGACAAATTGCCAAACATTCGTTATTGTATACGAGCTACACCAAAAACTGAGTTATTTAGACACCAAAACACGCTCGTCAAAATAGTTCAACTGCCTGATAAACTGAAATAATGAAATATTTTTTATCTTTAAAAGTGGAAAACAAAATATAAATAAAAAATGAAGAGGGTGATATATTTAAGAAATTAGCTTTATTCGATTTAGTATTAACTAATTTATGATTATAGGCTGTGAAAACAATTTAAAAACCTTGAATAAACAGTTTAAATAATGCTTTTTCCCTTCTTGTCATATCCTAATAAGAAACACAGAAAAAATAAATATATTCACTAATTACGTTTTCTAGCAAGCGTCAGTGGAAAAATTGAATTTTCTGAAATAATGGCTAAACCAAAAAGTCGCAATGTCACGGATTTTTTCTTGAACTATATAAAATTTCGTCATGGAAAAAGTCAGGTATTTTAATATGTATAAAAAAAAAAAATTATTAAATAGTTTTACAGATATATATTTACTTTCATTTTTTCCACAGTTCCAACTTAAACAGAAAATGTAAAATATTGTTTAAAGTTAAAATGTTAAAATTTATAAATACCCTTCAATCGTTATTCGGTTCAAACATGAAACATAGAAAGAAGCACCCATCCTTATACTCTGCTTATACCAAATGTTGAAAAGTTATCAAATAAAGATGGGATTCATATCATAATTCTTATTTTTTTTTCTTTTACTATCCTACTTTACTAAACATCTTACAGCGGTTACTATTCCTAGAGTAAAATTTTGTTACCAATGGCTTCATATATTGGCTATGTATCTCACTTTTCGAATGGTCGTAAAGGTGGTTGCAACGCGGAAACTCCTGAAATCTGTGTCACTCTGTTTCGCTTAGTTTAATTATTAATTAAATGTACGGATAATATGTACAGTACATTTGTAAATATTTGCTATTACTTTATATTTCCTGCCACTTTTTTATTTTCTATTACATTTATATCTTTTATACTTCAACGAGAATTAAATATGGAATTAAGAATGTTTAATTTATATGCAGTCGAAATTATTTCTTGTTTAACCTTTAACTAATGTTACCAGTCTCACAGACCGGTACTTTTTTCAACTTTCATAGTTTAACTTTCAAATTTCAGTTTATCTACAAACACTACAGAAATTTTATTTTGTTTGGATCTTTAATACTAACACCAGAGACTTTTGATTAGGCAAATTTTAATTATAACACTCCTGTAGAAAAAGTTTAGTACAAAACCAACATACTATGAGTTAATCGAGCCTTTTACTCATCTTTCGATTTAGCATTCTCACAGAACACTTCCCACTAGTTATGTGACAATTTCTGTGACATCAGTTAAAGGTATATTGAAGGACTATAACGTCTTAAGACTAAAATCACACAATAAATTAAAAATCTTTAATTAAAGAAGTATATTACATAAAAACACATTTAAAACATTAAATAATTTTTTTTTTAAGTTTAAAAGACAACATTTAAAAACCAACAAATTTTAATTTATTGCGTGATTAGTTAAACGGTAACTTGTTAAAGGAATTTTTATTTTAACTTTGTACCGTACAGTGATTATATAGTATTTCAAAAACTGATTTCGGTTTCTGTTTAGGTCTTATATTTTACAGCTTTTATAAGCACATCTTTGATAAAAATTACGTAGGTCAAACTAAAAGAAGTATGCTTTGCATTTTGAATTCCTGTCAAGCTATGTATATTTAAATCTTGTGGTATCTATCTCAACACGCCCATGTAAGTAAAATGTGCGGGAGTAGAATTCCTTTACTTTGAAATTGAAAGAGAAAAATGGCTTTTCCTTTGAAAAAGGAGACATTTTCTTTTAAACCATCTTTTAAAGATTCTTGAAATTTTCTTCACACATTCCACTTTTTCAAGAGAAATAAATACTGCTTGTAGAAATGGATTCCCAATAGAATTGTAAATCAACTGTTTGAATCTATGTTTTTCGAGCCTCTTTATAACATGATCATTTTAGAAATCATTTCATGTTTAAATAAGATATATAAGTTGCATTTATGATACAAAATATTAGTCAGATTTTAGGAGTACGTGTTATACGCCGCAAACAAGAATTACAGGTTACAGATTAAGCATACGAATTCATATTTCTATATTAATATCTAAGAGAAGAAGATGACTTTTTTTAAATGAACGAGAGTACTATATGAAGGACTTTCAGAGGATTTAGCGTCATGTAGTGTTAGTGTTGTGATAAGCGTAGTGTATGTCATCATGTTAAAATTGCTAATTTTGCTCTAACAATACTAACTTTCTACATTTTCCCTAGTTATTGTAATTTCAAATAATATTTTTTATGTTTTCATACTACATATTTTATAAAGCTTTTTTTAAGACAGGAAAAATCATGCATCAAGCACATGCTATGAAACACTTTCCAAGATATTCAAAATATTGTAAAAAAACGTCAGCGTTTAATATCTTGAAATATGATGTCGAATAGAACCATTTGGAAACGCATGACACATTTTAAACACCAAATTTCACCATTTCCCATCCACAGGCGGGAAATTATTCTTAAAACATCCCTGTATATATCGAGAGCTATGAACTACATTCATGCAACAATTAGTTCAGTTAGGAAATACATATCACATTTGAAAGTTTACCTTCAACAGTTTCCTCTTTGTAAGGGAAACGGTACGTGAATTCCTTTATGCAGCCTCGTATACGAGTTATAGAATTTATACAAACTGATTGCAAAAATTTTGCACGCGGAAATTAAATCTGCACGTCCCGCAATTGTCGCTCAAAGAAAATACTGTAAACGATTTATTTTTTGTGTCCCTGTAAATGAACGATAAATGGTAAGAATGACCTATTCTATTTTAATCATCTTATAGAGAATTTCTGTGATTTATATCAATTTTAATACATTTGAAATAGCGTAAGGTCATTAAAATACACTGCAAACGGTTTTTCTTCATTGACCATAATGTAACTGAATTCTTTTGAGTTCCCCTATAAATGAACTATTAATCCCACATACTCCACATTCCATAATGATCGTGTCATGGTAAACATCATTAACATATATGAATTGCATGAAAATCCGAGTCTATTTACGTGAGTTAGAGCGAGGACAGATAGACAGAAACTTAAAATATTTAGAGTAAAAATAAGATGAAAACTTATGAATGTTCACGCTGATTATTTTAAGGTCATTATTATAAGAACCTGCTTATGTGCTCTTTTTTTCTTTCAAGTAGAATAAGAAACAAAACATATTTATGAAAAGATATATATCCTTCAAATTCGTTTGAAAGACTCTAGAAAATTCTTCATATTTTTTTTTCTTTACAAAAAAAAAAAAAAAAAAAAAATATATAGTTTACAGCAATATATATTTAGAATAGATTTGAAAATATTTTCAGTTTGTTTTTACATTTTAAATGTTATATGTATATATATGCGAATAAAAAAAATGGGTCTGTGTTATTTGTTCTATAAACAATATTTTTTTATGATTTACATTTCTGCTTTAATTATCTTACTATATTTCTTATTGTATTATTCGTAATATAGAACAGTTTTTCGAAATGTATTGTTTTGGACAGATATAGACAACTATTTATCAAAACGAATATTAAAAATATTTTTTTTTTCATGTAGCATATATGAAAACAAAATTACAGATACAGTAATTCCTCGATATGTTGTATTTCGTTATATCGATCATTTGAATAGATTGTTCTTTAGTGTTTTCCCCATAATAAAATAGCTAAACTGCATAGTTAACTTAATATAAGTAATAACAGTTATAAGAACTCTAATGTTGTATTTTTAATTTTATTAAAAACATATTATTATTTATAAAAACTAACGCTTAGGAGACAAATAGAATACTTTACTTCGAGCCTATTAACTTACATAAACTTTAAACTTTAGGAAAATAGGCAAATAGGCATTAGAACTTATTATTTGACTCACTACTTTTACAGGGGATTACTGTTATTGAATGCATAATGTGATCTAATTATTTAATAAAAATGAGTACTTTTTTAAAAATGTATGACATATCAGGAGATATTTTAAAGAAATATTTTATTTCTGTAAAGAAGGGACAATCTTTGAAACCAGTCATGATGATTTCTAAATATATTAAAATTATAGATTTTTCGATAATTCCGTTTCTAAATGCACATATTTCTAAGTTAAAAGACTATACTACTGGAATGAAAAAAAAAATCTGAGATTTTATCTAGAACCCGGATTTAAGAAAATTGAAACTATTTTCTTGGAGCATAGAAATATGTGTCACGTAGTACGTGATGAGGAATATGTACATCTACGGTGTAGATTTTAACAGGAGGGAGATTCTCAAAAGGTGGGATCATTAAAGTTAACTATATGTAATTTTTTAAATTTTCAAATTTAAGGCCATTTTTTTAATAGTATAGTATTTTGTCTATAAATATAATATATAAATATTTCATAATAGTATGTCTACAAAATTATACACAAACATTAAAAAACAGCAACTATTCTGGAAAATTAATGATTAAAGCATTTAATTAGCAGTTACGTACTTTACAAATTTTGGACACTGTTTCGCACGTACGTTACAGATTTTGAACGTTGCTCTTAGTATTTAAAAAATTCTTAAGACTAAGAATGTAGTAAATGTTCCTGTATACATATATATATATATATATATATATATATATATATATATATATATATATATATATATATATATATATGTGTATAATTAACTTTTTGTTATTAGTAATAATAATAATAAAATCAAATACTTTGTTACGTACGTTACTTTCGGATATAACAAAATACAGAAAAATTCTTTATAGAAACGTCCTTCTATCTCCAAAAAAGCAATAAATCAGCCTGCCATCTCTTAACGAAATTATCAAAAAATCATCCGTTTCCTTTATGCATTCGTTGTTTACCATTAGAACCACCTGGAAAAAAAATTAAAACTCTTTTTCTTGGTGGTACATTAGAGCAGTTAACGTTATGAATGTCCGAAATTGGCCTCTTTAGCATAAAATAATAAAATTTTAAGATATTTATACAAAGCTTTTACAATAAATTATGTCATTTTCTGTCTCTGAATAGAATTAAATCTCAGTGTACAAAAAAAAAAAAAAAAAAAAAAGTCAATGATAATTAAACTTATGTTTGAAAGGCTTAAAGTTATGACTTGTGTCCAGTGCCCACCTTTTGAGAATCGCGGCGGGTGAAGAACAGAACGGTTGCCGTTCGTGTTCGTCAAACGTAGAAATGACGATAAAAGAAGAGCGTCCACGTTCAATACTGCCAGCTGATGGAGTACTGCTGACAGAAAAATGCATACTTTGCAGGAAACGTACTGTGAGAGAGAAATGTGACCCTCCAATAGGTTTTTAACCGACTGCCAAGAAGAGTTATGTGTTTCACGAGTACCTGGGTATCTGGATTTCTTTATATCCTCGAAACATTGTAACGGCTGGATGAAATTTAATGAATGATGTCTCTATCGATTCGTCTTAACCGTCCAATGGTTTTAGGCTGGGTTTTGTTCTAGGCTGGGTTTTGTTCTTTTAAATTTTATATGGTGGCCGTAAAATACAAAATGGCGATAGAGACGAAAAAAATTACCCGCCATAATGTGTGGCATATCATTGGATAGGTCTTTCAAAATGAAGACGACGTTTCATTGACTATTTTACAGTCAGAAGTTCCGTTTAAACTTTACACAACCTTGAAGTTGTGTAGGTATTATCTCTAGCTTTACTGCAAATCTAACCTTCATAGACATCTATAGGTCTCATCAAAACAGTGCTTATAGATAGGAACTAACAATTAAACACAACTTAAAAGTCATCAATACAAGTAAATAAAAAATAGGTAAGTAATATAAAAAATAGTTTCACATTGATGAGAAATAAATAATTAGTTCGCTTTTTACGCAGTCGGGATTTTTGATTTTTTAAATTTAATCTTTATTAAAGTAAATGGTTTCAAGTGGTTTGAAGCAGTTTCATCTAAGGTGAAGAATCTGCGACGACCGCACTGTAAACTCGTCCTTTGTCTGCCACTAATGTTTTCAGCAATTGTAGCCGTCCTGGCAGAAGTCCATACCTAAAGACGGCGAGTTCTGAGTAATATGAGGTTAGTTGAGAGTAACAAATGATACCAATAAATCATATCCGTTAGGAAAAACAGTCTCAGAATATTCTGATCGTAGTAATATATAATTCATATTGCTGTTTATCGTATTCATGTAAATATTGATGATAATATTAATTCCAAAAACAAATATATGAAAAATGTGCACTGTCTTATTAGACTAATCCCCTAAAACAACATAGAGGATAAAGATTTATTCGTTTAAATTCTACTAATAAATTGTTAAGTATTTGCGCTTCGCTTTTCTTGACGGCAGTTTTAGGAAGACTCAAAAATTAATAAACGCACTAGATTTAAATCAATTACTCTCTGAATGTCGGCCACAGTATAAAGTCGGTATTCTATCGGACCATTATCAAAATTTAAATGTGTAATCTTATAACGTTATGTTATAGAAACTATTTTAAATTTAGGGTGAACAAACAGTACAATTTCCTATACCCAAGCTATGTTTTAAATAAATTTGAAATATTACGTAAAAAGTAAACTCACAAAATGCTTAAAGCGAAAAAATATATAAATTTTCGTTTCATATACAAAACTCGGAAGCGTTAAAAGAATGGCTTACATAAGCTGCATATCCAGTAATCTAAATACGTGCATATGTAAAACTATGTTTTTATAATATTGAATGAATTCGCTTCAAAGGGGCATTCAAAGGGTCATATCAAAGGGACATCTAAAAGGGACATATGCAAAGGGTATATGCAGTTTTCTGCAGATTTTTAGCGGCGTAAAATAATGAACATTGTGTGTGTTGTTCACTCTTCTAAAATTGCAGCGTACGGACCAGTCATTCGACCGATTATACAAGAAA
This sequence comes from Maratus speciosus, assembly GCA_963932465.1. Taxonomy (NCBI): domain Eukaryota; kingdom Metazoa; phylum Arthropoda; class Arachnida; order Araneae; family Salticidae; genus Maratus; species Maratus speciosus. The sequence continues at coordinate 480,871,337 of OZ010786.1, read as the reverse complement.
CGGTTACATAACAGTAGTTTGATTTTATTCTGATTATAATGATGTTAATAATATGGTCAGATAACCGTCATAACCGTTATGTATAAAGACAGTTGTATTACTGAGCAGATTGCTGCAGCTTTTAAACATTATACGTCTTTGAAAAGAGCTCATTTTTTTCATTTTATTTGTTGAAGTTAGATTAATTTTCAATGTTTTTTATTCATTTTTCTTGCTACGTGTTATATGCTTTGTTTCAAACAAAGTCAATGGACGTAACACGGCGAATATACCTCAAAATGGTAAAATATAGTGTCGGGTTTCCTCTAAGTCTACACAACTTTAAAGAAATCCTTTACTATTCATATGCTGCCACAACCGATATGATTACGTGATATTGGTCTCGCTATGAGAGGATTGTTGAAAAGAAAACCAACTCATTCAAATAAACTTAAATAACAATTTATTTACACACTATTTACAAATAGCAAAACGATATTTACACTTAAGAACTCGGATATAGGTGATACGGTCCAACATTAAGGGGGTCCGGGACACATTTTAAAATAATTTTTATTTATTGAGTTAAAATTTTGAAATTTTCTTTCGTAGTTAACCATATCATTTGTAAACTAAATCACACGATAAAACATCTCATAATTAAAAAAATAATAATAAACTTTAAATTTTTTAAAAAAAGTGGGGTACTTTAAAATCGTTATAACTCAAAATATTATTTGGATATAGTTTAATATAACTTGGATGTAGCTGATCCGGTCCAACATTAAATTAAATACAGTAAATACTTGCTGTGTAATGCTAAACTACTGTATATTCCTCTCACCTACGCTAGTTAAATTAGATTCATCGGAGATCACTATTAATCTCCCAACAGATTAGCTCTATTCTCAAAGGGCTTAACCGCCTAATCACGCTCTATCCACGAGTTACTCTGGAACTACTCACACCTTGAGTTCCAGGCATCCACTCTGTTTCGCGAGAAAGCGACCACATACTTTCAGCTATACGCCTTAACTGATCTCCCTCAGCTGTATCACTTTTCTCCCCAAAACATCAACGGGTTTTTTCTGCCATCAGGGCCCCCTTCCCTTCCTCCAATCCATCGAACCTAACCCTTTCACCTTCCGTTACGCCCGTTATTTTGTTATCTGGTGAAATAATTTTGTCTGCCTTATCTCAGATATGCATTTGAATAGCAGGGACCCCCCTTCTATTAATAAACTTCACCTAGTCTGTATAACTCACTAGCCCGGATTAAATTTCAGATAAGAAATGAGTGTTCATTTAAAATTCCCAGTACACAGACAATATACAAGCAAGAAAATAATATATAACCATAGTTCTAATAGTATATGTTCCTCATAACCTGACATATATTTTCAACATTTTGGTGTGCCTGAAACGCCGGATTGTACTATATATATTTCTTCATTCTAGACAAATTAAAATTTATGTTGTAATGTAGCCAGCTAGCATAAATATTTTAAAATTAATCAAAACGTGAATCATTAATACAAAGTAAAATTAGAATTTGTCCCTTGAGATTTGAGAACAGAACATGGTACATTAAATAAAAGTACTGGCTGAAATTTTCTTTTCGTTAAGATTAATGCGTTTTCGCCTTTTTTTTATTTCCCGTCATATTTCTTTCGGCATTGTACTCAATTGTTCTTCTTGTCAAAATTGCTGGTTCATATTATGTTTCTGTCGTATATAAAAGTAATTTTTACTATAAATGAGATTTCAGCCTTTATAGAAAATATCATCTGAGATTTAAAAAAAAAAAGAAATTCTTCGAATAAAAGTTTCAGTTTTAGAAATCTTTATAAATCATATTTTTAGTTGACTCGTTATTTTATTTATTTATTTGCTTATTTTTGGAAAATACGTGGCTATACGAAAAAGGGATAGTCATTGACACACATATGTTATTCTCATGAAAACATGCGAAACGATGTCATGATACAAATATAAATTAAAAATTCTAACTATGTTTTAGTGGAAATTTCGTGGAGATTAATGAAAAAAAAATTAACGCAATTAAACAAATAATAAAAAATGTATTTTTTTTTTTTTTTTTACATAAAATGTCCATAGATTTATCAAGTCGGTGGATTGTTTCAAATTAAATAAGAGTTGTATGAATTGAACATGTGTGAATTGAACATTCTTAATTTTTTCTAGCAAGTTTAAAATACCTTTGTATGGGACAATTCAGAAAAAAACCTAAAATTTAAATTTAAATTATAAGCTTTTTCTTTGTACCTTAATATCTTGTTTAAAATATATATTCTTCTAATGAATAAATCAAGGCATATATATTATAAAAGCACATAAATTAACGCCTGAATTCATTAAAGGTGCACATATATAAAGAACAATTTATTTCAGATTTAAACACAGTTAATACAATAAATCCGTCAGAAGTGAAAAATTTCATAAAATTTAACAGAATAGCCTGATAATAAAATTTTTATAGACATTCTTAATCTGATTTGTGTCTAACAACTAAATAAATTTAATTAAAGAATACTTAAATTAAATAAGTAATAAAATATTTTTTTTATATAACACGGCCACAGATTAATCAGGGGAATGGATTGTTTGAAATTAATGAATAGTTTTATGAATCCAACCTGTTTGTTTTAAAAAAAAATTAAGCAAGTTTAAAATGTTTTTCTATGGGACAATTAAAAAACAAAACAAATAAAAACATTAAGTTTAAAATAAAATTATATAAGTTCCCTTTGTCACATAATGAATTCTTTAAAATGTGCATACTTCTAATAAATAAATTAAGGTATATAAATTATTAAAGCACATAAATTATTGTCTCAATTCATTAGAGGTGCACATATATAAAGAACAATTTATTTCAGATTTAAACATAGTTAATAAATAAACCCAACACAAGTGAAATATTATATAAAATTTAACAGAATAGCCTAATAATATTTTTTTAGACATTTTTAAACTGATTTGTGTCTAACAACTTTCATTGTGCTTATATACAGATTGTTTAGTTACAAGATTTTTTTAAATGTTAGTTTGATTAAAATATTTCTCTTATATACTCGTTTATTAAATATTTCTGAAGCAAAAAGAAAATGTTAACTTATTGTATTTTATCGTGGGATTGTTTTATCCTGATATGAAAAATATAATGCGTACAATATTCTGGCTCTTTTTACAAGGAGTGAATACTGATAAAAATCTGTATTAAACCGTCCAGACCTTCAAACGTTTTTTAAAGAAAACGGTTGCATAACCGAAATTTATCTTTACTAGCCGTCCTTGGTGACCAGTCTGGTCTCTCTTAAAATTTATGTTTGCTAAAGCATCTTAAGCATTTTACCATGCTACTTTTATTCATAATTTAATTTACTTGGACTCCCTTAAATATAATTAATATAATCCCTTAAGCTTATATTAGTTTTTGTTGCACTGAAATATCTCAATTTGTTGATTTTCTGTAAGCAAGTAAACAATATTGATTTACTATGGAAATCTATGGGAATTTCGCAAAATATTATATACTAGCAAACCCCCCGGCTTTGCTCGCGTAACAGTGGGAATATGCCAAGTGTCATATGTCTAAATTTTATTTTAAAAAAATACTTCTAAGAATATTTCAAAAATTACTATTTATAACAAAGTTTAACTAAACCTCATTATTACACTAAATTAGACAGAAATGAGACTTAAATTAATAAAAAGGACAAAAACTAAACAATTGATAATTTAGAAAATATTTTGCACCTTTTATGCTCCAGTATTCATTTGAAGCTTTGAATAAATCGTTCTTAGTACGCATTTCTATCTAAAAAATAACCATCATCTCAAATGCCAAGCTTCTTGTCTGTCGATCTACCACCTCTCTGGTGGCAGTGGCACTAACACAAAATGCCTATGTTGAAACACAAACTGTCACCATTAATTAGCCTACATTATTTTTGAAATCGGTTTGGTATTTCCTAATATTACATAGAAATGGTACTTCAGAAAGTTGTTAAAGGTTTTATTTAGAACATTTGTTGTTCCTCCTGCCAAACCGATGTGGTAGCGGCACTGGTATAAAATATAACCTATGTGGAATCAGACACTTTCACCATTGATTCGCAAGCATTATTTTTGTAATATGTTTACTATTTCATGAGATTGCATAGAAATCGAAATTTAGGACTTTTTTAGTACTATTTTTGCCTCTTCCCTTCGCTTCACCTCTTTTAAATTTCGAATTTATTTTCGACAGTACTTAGATGACATTTATATGTTATAAGTAACGACCATGTTATATTTAAAAGTTCTAGCCCCTTCAATATAACAGAAATCGCAATTTAGAACGTTTTTTGCTCCTGTAAATTCCAGGTGGTAGCGACACCAACATGCAATAGAGCCTATGTTGAAGCAAAGGCTGTCATGATCAATTTCCAACCGCTACTTTTGAAATCGGTTTTCTAATTTCTGAGTTTGCGTAGAAAACGCCATTTAGAACGTTTTTAGAACGCTTTTCGCGCATTATCACCTATCGTAAATTTCGATTTTTTTAAGAAATGTTCTTATAGATAATTTGTGTCTTATAACTACCATTCCAAATTTCTTGTTTCTAGGTCCTTCAGTAGCACAAAAATAGCATTTTTAGAGCGTTTTTTGCTCCTGCACTGCTTTTGGGGTAATGGCACCGGCATAAAATATAGCCTATATTGGAGCAAGAGCTGTCACCATCATTTTGACAGCATTAATTTTTAAATAGATTCGTTACTTCCTGAGATTGAGTAGAAATCGCTATTTACAACTTCTTTTAGAACGCTTTTTGCGCATTTTCAACCCTTTAAATTTCGAATGTTTTAAGAAATATTCTTAGAGATCATTTATATCTTATAAATAACTACCATTCCAAATTTCATGTTTCTAGGCCCTTCAATAACATAAAAATCGTATTTTAGGACGTTTTTTGACAAAAATATGCACTGAAAAAAAAAAATCCGACCAGTTTTCCTGTAGGAATAGGAAAAATAGTTGCCCTTATCGTACCGGAAAATTTTTCGACCCAGCTCGGAATAAAATCCTTAAAAAACTGGAAATAGTCAAATAAACGGTATTTTACGGATTTTATTCCGAGCTAGGTTGGAAATTTTTCCGGTACGATAAGGGCAACTATTTTTCCGATTCCTACAGGAAAACTGGTCGTATTTTTTTTTACAGTTTGTACACAGTCCAGTCACATTAATGTGACCACCTGTCAAAAGCCAGAGTAACCACCTTTCGTACTGCGGACTGCTGTGAGCCGTGCAAGAAGAGAGTCAGTTAGGTTCTTGAAGGTGTTCACTTGCCATACCGACTCGAGGGCCGTGCCCAGCTACGCTAAGTTACGCGGTTGAGAATCCATGCCGCGAACAACCCGATCGAGGTGGTCCCACAGCTTCTCTATTGGGTTTAAGTCCGGGGAGTCCGTTGTTGTGGACATGGTCCGCAAGGACAGATGCATACTTGTGTTGATCAATCGCGCCTTCCACAATGATGAATTCACATTTGAGAATACCGTGAAAACATTCCCCAGATCATAATGCTCCCTCCTACAGCTTTGACTCTTCTGGCAATTGTTGAAGGGTGTTTGCTTTCAGACGTTTCACGCATTATACGCAAACGTCCATCTGTCTGATGGACCATAAAACGTGATTCATCTAAAAAAGCCATCTGTCGTCACTCAGTGTATGTCCAATTGCGGTACTGGCGTGTAAACTCCAGCCATCGTAGCCGATGAACAGCAGTCAGCATATGTGCATTAACCAGGCGTCTGCTGCAGATGTCCATATGAAGCAACCTTCTCTGAACTGTCGTTGAGGAGACACTGTTGGTAGCCCCTTGGTTCATCTGGACGGCTAGTTGCTCAACGGTTGCACGTCTGTTTGTCCGAACACCTCTCCGCGACCGTCATTCACCTCTGTCATCTTTGGCCCGTGGTGCACCACATTTGCCACGTCGTTGATTTTCGATAGTGCTATTTTGCCATACACGGTATAGGGGAGGTAGGGGAGATATGATAGTCATTTTTTTAAAAAAAATTTTATAACCATTTTTAAACAAATTGTTCGTGTTTTCTTATAAAATGACCTTTTATTTATTTATTTAAAATATAGTGCATTTAAAAAAAAAAGAATCATTCAAAAAATATATCCCAATTATTTTCTATGGTTACTATTGTATCAAATCTCCCCATTACTGGGGAGGATTGATACACTTGCAAGGGAGATTTGATATATTGTTATGCAAATTGAAAAAAAAAATGCAGACGATTCAATTTTTGTGTCATACAATTTTTTATGATAAATTTTGAATAATTGGTAAAATTAAAAAAAGAAATGACATTGAGATATTTTTGTTTCAGATATGTTTATTACAAAAAAAAAAAAAAAAAAAAAAAAAAAAAAAAAAAAAAAACTATTAACATACATTTTCGAAAATAAATCTAACTTTAAATTATTCATCAAGTTTTTTTCTTGACAATCTTATCAATCAATATTAAAGATTTTTTTTTTTAATTAATTTTTCAACTACATTTCAGCAGTGAAATTACGCTTGAAATTATTGAATATTAATGATGTGAATTAATAATATTGTGAATGTAGCAATGTGATAATTCACATCATTAATATTCAATAATTTCAAGCGTAATTTCACTGCTGAAATGTAGTTGAAAAATTAATTTAAAAAAAATAGTATATTCACCGATGCTGGGTTTATTTGCGTCTCATGTTAAGACGCTAGAATGTGTGCTCATGAAGACTTCTCCATCTTGTGCTGCAGTAGCAGCCTTACCGACTTATATAAGTGTGAAATGCCAAGCTGGACATCGTCCTTGTGATTTAGTGGTAGAGCACTGGAGATCTATTCCAGGGACCCGGGTTCCATTCCCGGCTTGGACATTTTTCACTAAGTTGGTTTACGCTTTGTAGCAATGTGATAATTCACATCATTAATATTCAATAATTTCATGCGTAATTTCCCTGCTGAAATGTAGTTGAAAAATTAATAAAAAAAAAATAGTATATTCACCGATGCTGGGTTTATTTGCGTCTTATGTTACGCCGCTAGAATGTGTGCTCATGAAGACTTCTCCATCTTGTGCTGCAGTAGCAGCCTTACCGACTTATATAAGTGGGAAATGCCAAGCTGGACATCGTCCTTGTGGTTTAGTGGTAGAGCACTGGAGATCTATTCCAGGGACCCGGGTTCGATTCCCGGCTTGGACATTTTTCACTAAGTTGGTTTACGCTTTGTAGCAATGTGATAATTCACATCATTAATATTCAATAATTTCATGCGTAATTTCACTGCTGAAATGTAGTTGAAAAATTAAAAAAAAAAAAATAGTATATTCACCGATGCTGGGTTTATTTGCGTCTCATGTTACGCCGCTAGAATGTGTGCTCATGAAGACTTCTCCATCTTGTGCTGCAGTAGCAGCCTTACCGACTTATATAAGTGGGAAATGCCAAGCTGGACATCGTCCTTGTGGTTTAGTGGTAGAGCACTGGAAATCTACTCCAGGGACCTGGGTTCGATTCCCGGCTTGGACATTTTTCACTAAATTGGTTTACGCTTTGTAGCAATGTGATAATTCACATCATTAATATTCAATAATTTCATGCTTAATTTCACTGCTGAAATGTAGTTGAAAAATTAATAAAAAAAAATAGTATATTCACCGATGCTGGGTTTATTTGCGTCTCATGTTACGCCGCTAGAATGTGTGCTCATGAAGACTTCTCCATCTTGTGCTGCAGTAGCAGCCTTACCGACTTATATAAGTGGGAAATGCCAAGCTGGACATCGCCCTTGTGGTTTAGTGGTAGAGCACTGGAGATCTATTCCAGGGACCCGGGTTCGATTCCCGGCTTGGACATTTTTCACTAAGTTGGTTTACGCTTTGTAACAATGTGATAATTCACATCATTAATATTCAATATTAAAGATTTTGCGTTACGTTTTCCACCTTTTGTTGTTGAAGCTGATTTCTTGGGATAAGGTCTAATATCCTTGGGACTTTGGGAGACTTGTAAATTTGGTACGCGACGGCTCTGTATTTTCATCTAGAGATATTTTAGGTGTCGTGTCAGTAAATAACTGATTAATATATAACTCACTGGTTTCGTGGAGATGATCATAAGAAGATGTTGAGGGTAGAAAAATAGGTATTGTCGAAGCAATTAAGATCAAAATGATAAATTTTTAAATCCAGACATAAAAAATATTTGTTAAAGTAAATGATTTCGGATAAGCTCCACCAATGAACCCTCCTTACAAATTTGAGTAGCTCTTGCTGCAAAACAATAATGAACATTACAGTCCTATATTAGTTTGCAACTAAAAAAACTATTAAATTTCGAATATACAAGTGTATCATTTATCAAAAGTACTAATTTATCATTTCTCTCTACTATGCCTTATTGGATTTTCGATCACTTTGTATAAATGCATTTGCAAAATTGCAATCTACTCTCTATTAAACCTAATCCTAACAATGAGCTTTATAAAAACAAAATTACAATATACACCGCGTCCCAAAAATTTAGACAATCAATACAATTTGCATTAGCATAAAAAGTATTAAGGTACAATTAAAATTCATGAGATAGGTAATAAATAAAAGCAGTTTTGCTGATATACACATATAATTTATGATCAAAGGTTTGAAATTATAAAATATACATTAAATTATATAAAATTCTGCTGTCCAAAAGTATAGACGCCTGTATTTTTTTTTATTTTTTTTTATTTTTTTTTATCTTTTGCTTTTAGAATTATAAAGGTAACTAAAAACTTACTTTTAATATTTAATTGTATTGCCACGACACTTTATAACATCATATACATGTTGTTCCATAGAATTAACTAAACATTCCATTACAGAAAGAGGTACTTCATACCACGCTTTGCAAATTGCAATTTTTAAATTATTTACACATGTATATTGCTTTTCCATTTTCATATATTTTACGAGATATGATCCACCATATGTTCTCCATGGCATTCAAATCTGGACTAAACGCTGGCTAGTCTAATAGTGTGATATTGTTTTGCCTAAACCATGTTTTCGATGATGTGGATATATGGATGTATGCACCATTCTGTTGGAAAACACAGACTGAGCCTGCTAGCAAATCCATAATTGTCAGTATATTGATGCGTAAATTATACTGATAATCCTCTGATTCCATTTTTCTGTCCATACATCCTAGAAATGTTTGGCCGTTGAAAGAAAACCCTCCTCAGGTCATTACGCAGCCTCCTCCTTGTTTCCTGCTGAAACAGTTCTTGGATTCTTTTATTATGTCACGTTAGTAAAATTTATGACCATCTGGTTCATCTAAATTCCATTTCTTTTCATCACTGAAGATTGCAGTAATCAATTTTTAACCGTGTGACATATGCTTTCTAGCCCACTTTAGACGTGCATCCTTATGTTTCTGCTTTATGCAGAGTTTTGTATCTCTCCAAACATTTCTAGGATTTATTGAAAGAAAAATGAAATCAGAGGATTATCAGGGTATTTTACGTACCAATTTACTACCAATTATGAATTTGCTAGCAGCGCTAGACTGTGTTTTCCACCAAGATGGGGCATCCATCCATATCTCTACATCATCTAAAACATGGTTTAGGTGAAACAATATCACACTATTAGACTGGCCAGCACTTAGTCCAGATTTGAATCCCATGGAGAACATATGGGGGATCTTATCTCGTATAAAATATATGGAAATGGAATGCAATATACATATGTAAATGACTTAAAAATTGCAATTGACAAAGTGTGGTATGAAATACCTCCTTCTGTAATGCAATGCTTAGTTAATTCTATGGAACAACGTGTATATGATGTTATAAAGTGTCGTGGAAATACAATTGAATATTAAAAGTAAGTTTTTAGTTACTTTTATAAATGTAAAACCCCAAAAACTTACAGGTGTCTATACTTTTGGGACAGAACATTTTTTATATAATTTAATGTATATTTTATAATTTCAAATCTTTGATCATAATTTATATATGTATACTACCAAAACTGCTTTTATTTATTAACTATCTCACGAATTTTAATTGTACCTTATTAATTTTTATGTTAATGCAAATTTTATTGATTGTCTAAACTTTTGGGACACGGTGTATTATCTTCACAATAATAAGAGGTGTGAAAGAATATCAGTATTTGAAATAAAAATACATTGACATTCCAAATATGTTCAAAATTAAAATAAAAGAAAAGTTGTCAGTTCTTCACTGATTAGTCCAGTTAACATGGATTTTGCAAATAAAAGAAGCGTTTACATGTATTAGAATGGCTGTTAATGCCATTTGTTGAGAAACATTGTCAGTGTATCAACCCTTCCTATGTATCAATCCGCCCCTACGTCCACTACTTTTATCACGGCGGCTCGCGAAATATTTTCAAAATTAGCCATTTCGGAAATGCTTCCCCCCGTGGCCTGAAAGCCAATGATCATGTCTTTTTGGACGTCGGAGAAATCGCTCTATTTCTTCATTACGTCAACGATTGCAATATTTTCCGATTACATCGGACACCATTTATATACGTTCCACTGCAATGTGCTGTCACCTGGTTTCATTGATTGGTCTTCACATTGACGTCCAAAGCAGATGGTGGTCACATTAATATGACTTGACTGTGTATATTTAACTTCCCTGTGACGTCACCAAAATATTGTACATTAATTTAACATTTAATTTATATCTATCTATATATCTATAAATATATATATATATATATATATATGTGTATTAGGAAAAATTGAAGCCACATTTACCATAGAAAACGCAGCTTTATTTTACGAATTTCAAAATATCCCATCTTAGAATAAAAGTAATTTACTCCAGCTTTTTTGTGGTAGAAAAATTTTTAGATGGGTTTTCTAAGGCTTGTTTATTTTTTTTTTTTTTCATGATTCATAAATTCTTTTTGAGCTTTTATATTTTAGTGACCCTGTTCAACCATTAATCACAGGAAGTACATTTCTACCGTTTTAAAATAAAGCTAGTTTGAAGTAGAGATTTGCGATAGAAATACTAGTTTCCATATTAACGATTTATGGTCCCCCATGGTATGTGTTAACGATTGCCATGTAAGCAACTTATGCTCGTGAAGCGCTCTGTTACATTTATATGAACTTCATGGTAAATGTCGGTTAAATGAGTTCTGTACGCTAGTGCGTAAGGTCCCGCTATACTGTTGTCGTTTTGAAGAATTCCTATCTTGAATGCGCAGCAATCGCCATATTTTTTAATGATATACCATTTTCCCCAAAAGTTACCCATGGATTGAACGGGCTATCCTGGTGAATGCCAGTTTTTAAAAAAAAAATAGTAAATTTAAATTTCTTCAACTTTTTAGTGGTATGAAATTTTTTTAAATGAATTAAATTGTCCAATTAGCTCCAAGGAAGTTGGGCATTTATAATTATGTTATACAATAAGGTAGATAAAAAGAATAAAAGAAAAGAAATACTTTTATACTTACAAAAAAGAACACTTTTTTGTAATTTTTGTTTATTTACATTTTTTTAAATATTTAAATATTACAAAAAACTGTTTTTTTAAAAAAAGGTACATATATCATTTTTACACTGAATATGTTTTATTTTATCAAAAAGAAAAGTTATTCATATACACATATATTAAAATAACTGAGTTTTTACCAGTATTTGTTCAATAGCAAACTTCGTTTCTTTTAATTTTACTGAATTTTATATATCGTAAGTAAGTTGAAAGTATTTTTTTTTTTTTTACATTTACATATTTAGGTATAAATTATGTATGCATTTTATCGTCTCACAAAAGAAAGCATCTACTAGTAATATATATTTATAAATTGATATCTAAAGGGAAAAATAATTTAATTACTAAAGGTTACAAAGATATTTCATACCATTTTTCAGAAAGAGTTTCTTTTAAATTTTTAGTTTATAACAGTAAAAAAAAAAAAAAAAAAAAAAAAAATCGCGTAATTAATTAAATAAAATAAAAATAAATTATTTTTAAAATTTTGATGATATAAATATCCTAGAATTTTCGAATGTAATAAATGTTTACCTAAGATTACTTATTTATATATATAAAACGCACAAAAACTGTTAAAAAATCTCTCACAGATTTTCTTGTGTTCTATTTAATTATACTTTTTAGATGTTAAACAGAATTAACATTTAATTATTATTAATTAATGCATGTCATATAGGCTTTGGTTTTTCTTTACCCAGTAAAAAGTCTTATAAACCGCAAAATATTCGTTTTTCATAAAATAAATTTTTTACTTCGAACGAGAGCTAATTATCATTTCGAAGAATTAATGTAATTAAAAACATTATAATTAAGCTTATAAAAGAGTTGTTGTTATGATTAAAGTTTTCTGAAGTGAATATTAGAAAAAAATATTTGATTATAAATTTAAGAAGATAGCTAAAGGAATTAGACAAATGTTTAATAAATTAGATTTTTTTTTTTTTTTTTTGTAAATGAAAATCTCTATTTTTTAAAAAGTTATTTTTGAATTTTTCATTTAATAAACAAAGTAAAATATTTTTTAATATATTTGATGTATTTAAATACCATCTTACTCCCGTGTAGTTATTACATTTTCTGTTAATTGAAAAATAAAACACATAAATTTGGCAAAATGCAATTCAGAACAAATGGTTTATATAGGGTAGATTGGGTGAAGATGCCGTAGTTTTTGACTTAATCGTTTTAAAAATCGTATGTTGTTTATATTTGTTATTCATTGATTTCTTGTTAAAGTTTAGACACTTATGTATGATTTAAAAACATATTTCACTTTACAGATGTTACAGAAAGCATAGAAAATTTTGTTTTTGTAAACATTTGCATTTCGGCATCTCACCAATAGGGGGTAAGATGGCCAAATATTTAAGGAAAGATGCCTTATGGAGTTTCCATGTAAACAATAATTTTTGTGAAGCAGTATAAAACATAATGGGAGAAGAAAAGTAACTTTAATATTTTAGACATGCTAGAGTTTTAACTTACTTAATATTAGAAAATTACAAAAATATGAATGTAACAAACGTTGACAATATAATAAAGGAACAAACTAATATTTATTTGCTATATAATTATTTATGTTATATTAGTATACTTGGTTGCGTAATATTTATTTAATATATTATGTTCTACTTAATATTTAAAAGAATTGTGGCTTTTAAGTATGTCTATTTTTAAACATTATAACAAGTTTAACTAAGGTAAAGGCATTGTGATAATGTGCTTTAGAGTCAAGCTTTTTTTTTAATGTTTTTCATGTGTCGCATTGTTGTTTTTAGCAATATCTCAGGTCTGACACAAACTGAACATTTGCTTGGCAACTTTGGACAGTTTTTATATAACCAACGGTTTCACTGAATGCACTTGATCCCATCATAATTCCCGGAGTTTTTATTGCACTCTGCTAGACATTCTGAACTATCATTCTCGTTCATTAAAAAAAATCCTCGTGTTCTGAATCTTGGGAGGGAATTTAATCATCATCCATATCATCGCCAGTTGAAGATTCTGTCTTTCTACCCTTTGACTTCTTATCTAATTCCTTTTCAGAAAGGCTTTAGACACCTGGAAATTCGCAGATGCGACTAAATAGTCACACCGACTAGATAGTCACACCCGTGACTAAATAGTCACACATATTTAGTTTGGCTTTTATAGGCCTTTAAAATTACTTTTATTTGAATATTAAAATAAGAAAAAATGTCTTTGGTGAAAATTACGTCATATTTAAAACGACAGTTTTAAAGTGTCTAATTTAAAATGAATTTCTTATAGCGTCTTTATAAAATTGTTTACTTAGACGTTTTATACAAGCTAACTTCAAATTGTTGGGTTGATCTTATTTAATCAATCACGAAAGTAGCAGTTACCTGCCTCGATAGCAATTGATTCCTTCTTAAAATCCCTCAGCCAAAGGGAAATTAATGGAAACCAGATTACGGGAGATCGCCACTATTCGTGTAATTACGATTTAATCTTACGTAGCCTTTTCAAAGCAGATGGAATTAGCGTGTTTTTAGAGTCTGCGGTGTCTGGATGGATTATGGCGAGCATAGCTTGTAGGGGACAGAAAACCGTAGTTATCTAAAACTATATTATATACTACCGATATTACCATTTATTAAAATTATTTATAACTGCATTAAACATAAGATGTTTTAACAATTATTAAAATTAATAATTATTAAACATTTATTTATTAGGACAATAAAGTTTATTTACAAGGAAGGATACGTATAGAAACCTTTCAAATTATGTTCACATTACACCTTAATATTATTACATTAATATAACATTTAAAAAATGTATAATTTTAATCAATGATTTTTTTTTAATCAGTTGATTAAAATCACGATTTAATCCATGATTTAAATTATCTGATTAAAATTGCTGAAAAGTTATTTAATAGAGAAGAGCAATTTAGATAATAAAGAAGCCACCAGGCATCTGACCGCATTGGTAAATAACCGGCATCTTATCCCAAGGTAAAACAACCGGCATCTTACCCCCCCCCCCACCCCCGAACATTTTCGTCGACTCACCCCAAAGTATTGTGCAGAAAGGCGGTGCCCCATACTGAGATGAAGAGGCGGGAACCGGCCACTATTTATGCTTTGCAGAAAGGCCGAAAATTTACCACCACATTACGATCAAGGCTCCTTCCTTTTCCTTTTTCGAAGCATTCAATGGCTGTTCCGGGCAAGGTTTCACCATCGCAAATTTTACAAATCATATAATTTGCTATTTCTTTCGGTATTATTTCGCATCCCATTCCAGGAATAATATAGGGGACAAATTGCTCCAAAAATAAAAAGGTGCTTGTTATTCAAGTACTTGTTTTTCACCTTTTAAAATTTGTGTCGCCAGAAAGTAACGATAAATTTGACGAAATACCATTTTAGTTCCTTCACTCACCCTGAAATTCTTGATTCCACTGTTTTTCTACTTACTGATATGTCACCCTTCACCATGGGGAATTTCTTGCGGTGTTTAATTTTGTATGCAATTTTGTTTTGTATTATTATTCACTGCACTGATAATGTAGTTTTAAATGCTACGAAATAACTCTTTGTCTTTTGTGGATTTATCTACTTGTCATCTCACTACTTAATGAATGAAACAACAAGCCTTGTATGTTATTAATAAAATAAATCAAAATGAAACGTATGTGCTAAATATTCAACGAGTAGACAATTTTCCAATCTTTTGAAGTTAATTTATTGTATGGTTTTAGGTCCGCGATTTTAATTATTATGTTATATTTATTTAAATAGGAATCTTCTAAATTATTTAAATCAATGCTGCGAATAAATTTTTCTCTAGATAAAAATTTTAATTATTGCTCTAAAATTTTAGCTATTAAGAAATATTTAACTTTTCCATTGGTTTCTACGTCACTATTAAATACGCAATTCTAGATATTCTGATACCTTTATCTCCATTATTACCATTGTACGGAACAGCCTCTTTTCGTCTGCAGCCCTTTATTCTTCTGCTCTATTTCGACTCTTTTGCGGAAGCAAAGTTCATAGGTCCCCAGTCACGTCCAAAGTAAAAGACACTCTAGCGAAAGACAGGAAGAAACAAAAATCAAAAATTGAAACCGGACAAATTTAAAAGGATAGTTATACAAATTAAAGGACACTGAAATCTACAAGAAACGCACTTGAGACCTGGTATTACCTTTAAACTTCCAAATTATTACGTCATCCGCAATGATCACCATAACAACAACAGTCCGCTTGCCATTCGTGGCACGGCTGTTTGTATTAAAAAATCTATTAATTTTCATATTGCTAATCCCTCCCCCCCCCCCGGACTTAGTCGGCGCCACTGGCATTACTATTATTATTCCTGGTTCACCGCCTTTGACTTTCTTTTCAATCTATGTCCCACATGGAGAGAGCGCGAGTGACGTCACGAGGGAGATTAGGACACTCCTTACGCATGACGTCAACACCTTCGTCATAGGCGACTTCAATGCTCATCACTCTTCCTGGAATTGCAGTTATAACAATGCATATGGACAAAATATCTATGATTTCCTTTTAAATTCTACTGAGGACTTTATTTTTCCGGGATCCCCCACCCGTGTCACCAGCCACAGTAGTAGCACTATTGATTTTGGACTTTTTAACGGCTTTAACTATGCAAAAGAAATTGCATCCCTCTGTGAATTGGGCTCCGACCATAATCCCATTAAAATTAGCATCCAAATTCGTCTCCCACCCTCTCCACTGAAAATTTCTAATAAAATAAATTGGGCTCAATTCCAAAACTACATTAATGACATTCCCCCCTCCCTCCCGGACATCAGCAGCACTAACGACATTGATAATCTTGTCAACTCCATAACGAGCGATATCAAAACAGCTGCTGAATATGCTACTACGAAAGTCGTCAATAATGAATTCTACAAACTTGACCCCCATGTCCGCAGACTCACCATTAATCGTAATAGGGCGAGGAAAATTTTCCAACGTACACGTAATCAATCTGATAAAAGAATCATGAACAGAACACAGGAAGATCTTAAAAAATATCTTGACGACCGAAGGCAGCAATGGTGGAGTTCCTACCTTCAATCGCTGTTACCAGAAGACGCCAGCATATGGCGGGCAGCGCAAAAGATCAGACGTTCTGATTCTAATTTCTCCCGAATCCTTAATCCAAATTCCCAAGATTACGTGTACACTGATGAGGAAAAAGCAGATGTTATTGCCAGCAGTTTAGAATTGCAATTCCATGGAAACCCTATTTTAAATCAGGAAATTGAAACGGAAGCCAATACTGTAGTTAGTGATTTCTTAAGCAACAATCCCTCACCCCTTCCCAACAATATCTCGATCACAACCACTGATGTCATAAAAGAAATTAAAAAACTTAAAAATAAAAAATCCCCAGGCATCAGTAGCATCAATAACGAAATGCTTAAGAATCTTCCTCTCGCGTATATTCCAAAAATCACCCTCCTTATTAATAATATCTTTAAGTTCAGCTATTTCCCCCTCTACTGGAAAACTGCCCTTACTGCTCCTATACTTAAAAGTTCTAAAAACCGTGAGCTTCCTACTAGTTATAGACCCATTTCTCTTCTAAATTCCCTTAGTAAGCTCACCGAAGCCTTCATTGCTAATGAACTAAATGCCCACAGCCAAGTAAATAACATCATGTCCCCAGTCCAGTTTGGGTTCAGGGAGGGGCTCTCTGTCCCCCATCAGGTCTACAGGCACGTGGAGCATATTACGACAGGAAAAATCTCCAAAAAATTCACTGCTGCAGTTTTCCTAGACATCGAAAAGGCGTTCGACAAAGTCTGGATTTATGGCCTCATTTTTAAACTCATTAAATATAACTCCCCCCCCCCCCCCCACACCTTATCAGATTAATTTTCAGTTTCCTTCTTGATCGTAACTTCCATGTTAAAATTAAAGACAAGCTTTCAAGAAATATTTTCGCCCTGTTCGGCCTGCCACAAGGCAGTCGCCTTAGCCCTTTTCTGTTCACACTCTTTATTAATGATATCCCCACCTCCCCCCAAACCTTCCTTGCTAAATTCGCTGATGATACCTGTGTTTTCGCCATTAATAAAAATCGCCGATACGCTATCCTCCCAATCACCCGTCACCTTAAAGCTCTCTCCCAATGGTTTAACAATTGGCGTATCGCTCTTAATATCAATAAAACCCAAGCCATCCTTTTCTGTAACCTAATTAACGAAAATAGAGATAAATATAAAATTAAATTTAACCAAACTGAACTGCCATGGTCTTCAAGCTGCAAATACCTTGGAGTCATCCTTGACCAACGTCTCACTTTCAAACAACACATTCACACTACGCGAAATAAATTTCGAGCAGACAGAAGTAAATTATATCCCTTTTTAGCTCGGAATAGTGAATTGTCTCTTAATAATAAACTGCTCTTGTATGCTTCCTTTTTACGTCCTATTTTAACTTACTGTTGTTGTGTATGGAGTTTTTCTGCAAAAACTCATATTAAACTTCTTCTCCAAGCCCAAAATTCAACTTTTAGAACTATTTGCGATGCCCCCTATTATGTCCGTAACTTTCATATTTATAGAGAATTAAATTTTCCTAAGCTAAATGACTTCATTCAACATTTGAATATTAATTTCCACCTCTCCCTTGAAACTTCTGACAATAGTGCTTTAAATAATTTACCAAATTATGACATACACAACAACGCTAATCGTAAAAGACACAAAATGGGAATAACCTTAAATACCCTTCTTTAATTATTTTTTAAAACTCTTTTACTATCTTATTTTGTTATTATTATTATTATCTCACTTTATACTAACACCTGTTTTTTCCCTCTATCATTCCACTGACTGCACAGAGCAGCTCAGTCTCCGCCTTTGGCTCCTCCGTTTTCCTTCGTAGCCTATATAACAAGTAGTTTTTCCATTGTTCTCGTCAGTCTGGTTCCAGCAGTCACGCAGTGTATAGGGCAGATGGACCGGTCCTTTTCAGGACCTACGGCTTAGCCGAAGTGTTGCATCTGGCACTGCGGTGATATTCCACAACATTCCAGCACGTCATTATGCCCCCAACAGTCAGGTGATGAACCGGGAAGACTGGCTCTTTTCAGAGCTACGCTTAGGCGTAATGTCACTACCGGCATTGCCTTGGCGCTCGGGCGGCAAAGAGTGGAGTCTGCGACGGCATCCCAAAGCGGATCCAAATGGCAACTTCTCAAGAAGTTAGGCCTAGATGCACACACACACACTAATATAGGCTACCCTCTTTCATTACTAGCATTTATTTTTACTTGAGTCTAATACTCATCTGTTCGAAAGCTTTGAAAAAGCTTTTTTAATCTTATAAAAAATCTTAGAAAAAATACAAAAAATTTTATAAAATCCAAAAATATATCTAGTTGTTGTAATGCTATACTTAAACTTCCTCCTAGTAAATTCTCTCTGCTTTCTCCTTTTTCTGTCATTTTATATTATATTTTACTTCAAGTAGCTCATTTTTCCCACTGTCAGGTTTTTTATTACCCTTTTTTATTCCTCCCCCCCCTTAATTCTATTGCTACCATCCAGGTCTTAGTTTGCTCTCCTGTCATTGCTCACAAATTCTGATCCCGGGGATGTGTGGAGTTGACCACAGGGGCCTCGGTCAAAAAGTTATTCGAAGTCGAAGTCGAAGCTGTAAGAGAGGGCTTGGGGCGGTAAAACTACCGAACGACTCCTGCTACTTTGAGCCTATTATTAGTGAACATTCAGAATGGGGCTTTGTGTATAACTAGTGTTTCTCAACTCCGCTAGAAAACAATCCCCATCGAACTAACAACTTGAAAATCACTTCTCGTCCACGTTCTCAGAATCCAGGTGATTTCGTACCGAGATCAGTTATGTTTTACCTGTATTTTTTTTAAATTTTTATAACAAAAACGCTGCGGACATTGTGGACGGAAGTATGTGCTTTTTAATTTACTACGTTTGGTAAGACACTTCACCCCATTATCGACATCTCTTGCATATTGTTGATTATTATTTTTCTTTTGTGTTTTACTAAAATCTGGGTCATAAACGAATTTCAATGTTGGCCTTGAATTTGTTGTCACACTTCAAGTAGTATCGCAAGTAGTTTTATAAAAGGGATCTGCTCGTGTTGAAAAGAAATTGATAAGAAAACGCAATACATTTAACCCACATAGTATTTTTAATTTTCAGAAAATTTGTAGCAGTTTTGCTTTGAAAACCTGCAAAGTTGCAGCAAGCTCAGCATGACAAGACTGAAAGCTCATAACAAGGCTGCAGCAAAATAACGCGAACGCCGAAGTCACCACACTTTGAACTTGCAGACAACTTGTCGTGCAAGATAATTCATGCTGTATCAAGTTTATTGCAAATTAATGGCAAACAAGTAATAAAAAATACTGAAAACTTGCTGCAAAGTAGTAATTTTTCACACCCCACTATCTGTTTACAACTGTTACACTATAAGTTTAACCCCTTCGGAGTGTTCCATAAACCTCATTGGGTCTATTGATGCGGACAAACCGTCAGAAGGTGCATGCATCGTTTTCATCACCATAAGAACGTTAAGATAATATTTGTACTTTTCAATACGAGCCTTTTTTGGTATTTGATAAGTATAGCGTTTAGAAAAAGCGGTGCCAATCAAATAAAATTTCTGCAATTTCTGCGTATGTGCTGATTGTCTATTCTCTCAACAGAGAATTTTTTTGCATTCGTCACTTTCGTGAATTAAAAACAGTCTTGCCTTCAGTTTCACAACAAACTACTCATACAAGTAGGGGATGGTATACCTTGAGGGAAATTTGCTGCGAATTTCTTAATTCAAAGTTGTCCCGGCAACATAATGTCAGAAAAAATCAAACTTGCTGTCAATGTTCATGCTATCTGGGAATATTTATACACATAATGCGTGTAATAATTTGCGTAGTAGGAAAGTATATCTTTTATATAAAAAATTTTTTCCAGAAGTCATAAACAATTTACTTTATTGTGTGTTTTCATAGTCTAAAAGCAAGTAACTATAAACTGTTATCAAGCAACTTTTTCTTCATCATTTTTGCATCAGAACGACCCTATAGTATTTTGTGCAATTATCCCATGTACAATCTTTTTATTTGTATTTCTATTCTTTATTCCTATGTTATCATTTTTGGCTAAGCATTTTCCTAATGTGATATTGCGCCATTAAACCCTGTGTAACTAAACACTATACAATCTTTTTTCTTTATAGTAATTCGAACAAGTAAACCACATTATGCAACAGCGTAATAAACTAATTTTCACTCGTTGTGATTATTCATGATTTGTAATTTGTTCATAAGAAACTATGCTCCAAATACAAAAGTATTTTAGCAAATATAAAAAGGAAAAATTCCTATTAATATATTTTTTTAAGGATAAAATATTCTTTTAATCTACATGAGTGTAATGTACTCTCAGAAACGTTATTTCTCACAGAGAGAAAATTATTCTTTATTTCTCTTTTTAAAAAAATCTACTTAATATTAAAAAGTCCTTCCGACCAGTACCGGGAGGAAGTGGTAGCTTTCATATTCCTTATTTTTTAAAAGCCAGCTTATATTATTCAAACACACAAAGCTCAATTTAGTGGAAACCGATTATAGGAGATTCAATACTAATTTTTATTAATACTAAATCATTATGAATGAGAATTTCGTGAAATTACTCAGCTTTATCCAAGCTGCTTTTATTTAAAGTAACATATATTTGGTTGCCAAATTCGGTGATATCTTGAAGTGCCTGTCATTTTAAGATAACATGGTGGATGATGCTAACCAGTGACCTTAGTCGAGACCTTAGTAATTCCTGTGCACATGCTTACTCACATCGGAATCGGTTGATATATACGAGTGCAGTCACAGGAAAAAAATCTGATTTTTCAATATATCACCCACATTAGAAATTCAAACTGCTATATCTAAGCCATTTTTTAAGATAAAGACAAAACAAAAAATGCTCCGGAATCCTTATATCAATGTCAAATACTTAAAAAAGAAACCTTTTTGAATTTCTAATTTTTTTGCACCTTACTTTAAATAAATATATATTTTTTTTTATTTACTGGCCGCCATTTTGAAACAAGATGACTGATAAAGCTGGCCATCGAACTTGGGCAAGACATTGCTATATACTATCCACATGACTTCTTACATCGTAATAGGTTAATAAATACGCGTGTTATCGCGTGACAAATATCAGATCGTTTCAAAATGTCAGCCGTGCTAGAAATTCAAAGTGCTATAATTCAAACATTTCTTTTTAAGATATAGACGAAAAAAAAACTGTTCCGGAATCTTTGTATTAAGGTCAAACACATACAAAAACAATCTTTTTCATTTTCTAATTTCTTGGTACCGCATTTTAAATTTAATTTTTTTTTCAAATTTTTTTTTAAATGGCCGCGATTTATAAACAAGATGGCGGATGAAGCTGGCGAACGAACTCGGTTGAGACATTGGTATGTACTATGTATACACCAAGGTACAACCAAATCGGTTCATAAATACGTATGTTATCGCGTGACAAATATCAGGTCATTTCAAAATGTCAGCCAAGCTAGAAATTCAAAGTGCTATAACTCAGACATTTTTTAAGATATAAACGAAACAAAAACTGCTCCGGATTCTTTGTATCAAGGTCAAACACATAAGAAAAAAATATTTTTTTAATTTTCAAATTTTTGGTACCACATTTCCAATTTTAAATTAAAAATAAATAAATAAATGGCCGCCATTTTGAAACAAGATGGCGGGTGAAGCTGGCCAACGAACTCGGTCGAGAAATTGGTATGCACTATGTGTACACGAAGTTACATCCAAATCGGTTCATAAATATGAGAGTTCCAGTGTGACAAAGATCAGATATATATATATATATATATATATATATATATATAAACGTAAAGCACAGTAATCACCAACAAAAAACAAGATAAATTCATGTGAAATGCGCCAAACAGCTGCAGTAAAACACATAAATTAAATATAAAGCAGTATAAGATTATATTTAGCCTGAACCAGCGCACCCCCCCCCCCTCACAGAACAAGAAGAACAAGAATAATATCTATGTAAACATTAAAACTTTAACAAAAACTAGGAAAAAATAGGCTGCGGCCTCATCGGCAGTGGGTTATGTTTCAAAAGCAGCCGAGCATTCGATAAAATATACGTTAGTGGCAGTGGGTTTCGGCCAGAACAGTGATAGCAAAATCAAATGTTAAAACATTCGATGGCTATTATCACATGCTCCCCCACCGGACCCTACGCCAACAATATCAAATGAATGCCTCACCTGGAACACAGTAAAAGATGCTAAAAATATGTTCGTTGAAAAAACCACACTCAACCAACTTAGCCACATTGCCACAACCCAAATATAAAACATAAAACAAACTAAACAGAGCAGAATCCAGCATCCAATCAACCAATCCAAATTATTTCCAGTTCTGTTGCCAATCGACGCAGCACATCATCATAAAACCGTCCTTGGAAAGGCTTTAGGAAATATGAGTCATTCACTGACGTCGAAAAGCAATCGATCAGTAATGAAGAAAATCTGCAAAATCTGAATATTTTTTTATAAAAATTAAAGGTATATTGTTTTTGTAATATAAATTACTTTTAAAATTAAACAATTCCCCCTTAAACAGATGTTTATCTGTACAAATTCTAAAAAAACGAAATATTTGACTAATAATTATATTAATATAAATGCGTTTGTAAATATTGGAGGACCAGTGAACAAGTTGATTAACCTGAAATTGAAAAACTATTACGTTTATTGTAAATTGAAATATGTACTTTGTTACTTTCTAAAATTATTTTTAAGTCAAGGTAATCAGCCTCTAAACCATTATTGTTAGTTTTCTTTAGTGTCAGGGAGTCAGGATAAATTTCTCGAGAAATTTCATTAAAATCATTATTGAAGTTTAAGACGATCAAGTCGTCTATGTATCTGTAAGCCAGGAACAGGAGATCAGCTTTATTAATACTGTACTGAAACTCATAAAAAAATAAAAATAAGTTAGCAGCTGTGGATGAGTAACTAGTACCCATACCAATTCCACTGATCTGTAAGTATACTTTAGAACCTGTATAAACGTAATTGTTGTAAAGGCAAAAACGACATAATTTATTAAACAAGTTAGAGTTGAAATCTGTAACATCTAAAACCAGTTCCGCTGTCTTTAAAAGTGCCTCCTTTAAACTATTGATAGGAATGGTGGTGAATAAATTTTCAAAATCATATGTTTGGATAGAATTAATACTATTGCATTTTAATTTTTCAGCAATTTCGAAGCTATTAGAAATAATCCAGAAACAATTACTATCTTTATATTTATATTTTAACATGTTCAAAACTTTTTTAAGTAAATCCTCAAATTTCCTATTAAAATTATTACCTATACTGTTGACATTGCTGCAAATAAATCTATATTTTGTAGGAACTTTATGAAATTTAGGGGTCAGAAAAAGAAATGGAAATGATAGATTTTTACTACGAGGAAAATAAATTTTTGTTTGCTTCGAAAAAGCCAAATGCTTATTAATAAGTGTCTGTACGGAAGATTTACATACTTTGTAAGTTATACTATTATTTAACTCTGCATTGAGCATTTCAGCATAAAATTTTTTTCATATGACTGCAAAATTTCCAGCTGCTTTATCTACTTGACAGAAAACAAACATCCGCTTCAAATTGGTTATTTCATTTCTGATATCCATACTAAAATTATGATAAGTATAAGAAGAATTATTAAGGAAACTACCCTGAAACGATTTAAAATCGCTTAAAATATGTAGCTTCCAATCTGTAAAGAGGGGGATTGGTGTATTGTATCTGTAACTTAAATTTAAAATAAAAGCATTCAAGTCAGCTTTAAAAGTATTAAAACTTTTAACTGGATTCAATTTTTTGTTAATACGGAATTTGGTTCCGAAATTCAATAGATAACGTAGATTATCATTTTTGATAATGTTCAGATCTCCTGTTACGATATGTTGTCCGGTATCGTTTAAAAACGTTGAATTTTCATAATCTTCGCATTTACATTCCAAATCCAGGTATGATTCAAGTTCTTGAGAAACTTCTCTATAATTAAATAGAATACTGCCAGTGTTTTTGTATATTCGTAAGTCGATATAACTGCAATATCCTTAACTGGAAATAAGCTATTGTAACGTGAAATTATTCAGCTTAACTGTAAATGATCAAAACTTTTTTGTTGAAAATTGCATACAAAATAAACTTTTTCTATATCAAGAGGCCTACATTTGCCAATTTTATATAACAAAATATCATTAACTAAATCTTTAAACTGCAGGTTTGTACAATTAAAATTTCCTATTTTCTGTTGCAATCTTCTCAGTATCTTAAACTTTAAACCAAATAGAATTATTGTAATCTGTCCAATATTGTAGCTATTACAAAACAAATTACAAAGATCCTGTAAAATAATTGATGGATTTATGTCAAAATACTTTCTTTGTAATAATTTATCTGTATGCTTTCCACGTTTACCTCTTTTATATTGGAATGACGGTATAAATACAGATGCAAAAATACTATAAATACATGTAGAATTTTCCGTACGATAATTTAACTTTGTATTCAATCCGTAAGGATACAGGGATTTTAAACGAAGTATATAAAAACTCTAACACTAAGTTGGTTGAGTGTGGTTTTTTCAACGAACATATTTTTAGCATCTTTTACTGTGTTCCAGGTGAGGCATTCATTTGATATTGTTGGCGTAGGGTCCGGTGGGGGAGCATGTGATAATAGCCATCAAATGTTTTAACATTTGATTTTGCTATCACTGTTCTGGCCGAAACCCACTGCCACTAATGTATATTTTATCGAATGCTCGGCTGCTTTTGAAACATAACCCACTGCCGATGAGGCCGCAGCCTATTTTTTCCTAGTTTTTGTTAAAGTTTTAATGTTTACATAGATATTATTCTTGTTCTTCTTGTTCTGTGAGGGGGGGGGTGCGCTGGTTCAGGCTAAATATAATCTTATACTGCTTTATATATATATATATATATATATATAATCAATATTTGAACGGAGGATGGTTTGGGGGTCTGGGGGTCATGATCAATGAAAATATACCAAAATTTTTTGAAATCGCTTTACTCCGAACGGCTGCAATAGGTAGTTTTTTGCAATGAAAGCTACCTAAAATTCATAAGAAAAACCTGTCTTCTTTACCATTTATTTTCCTCAAGAATTTCTTTTACTACATTCTGCATTTTTTGAGAGCAACTTTCTTTTTACGAACGAAATGAATCATGCAAGAAATATAAAAAAGAAATGAAAGTTAGTGATGTGATTTACACTTTTAAATGAATTCTTTCGTGAAATTTGCTATTTTTGTTTTTATTATTGCATTTATTGAAATGAAAAAGATATCACTTAAATCAGTTTAAAAAAGAAAAGAGATGTGTATTTACTGATACAAAACTTCAGATTACTTGTTTGGATTGAAATTACAACTATTATTCAGTAAACAAAAACAAACAAAAAAGCTTTTCGTGTATTAAGAATTTAATTGAATAGAGCATTTTTTTAAATAATGCAGCGATATACTTTATAACACTGATAGTTTTTAAAGAGTCGGGCTGTTTTAACTATTAATTTCCTTTCTGTAGAACGGATTTAATCATCCCCAACATATACCTGAGCATGGCTAACCAGGCTACCATACGAAATAATGCATGTTCCCCATTTACTTATAAAATTTCTACTTACACATTCTTCATTAGACGAGATTTTCTAATATGTACTGAAAATTATTTGAATGTAGAATTAGATATTATACGTAGGATTGCTAATAATGGTTTTAAAGTTCAATATATTAATAAATTAATCGGGAATATTACCAATAAAAAGAAGCTTGAACATAAAATTGACTCGCAAAAATACAAAATTTATCGTATTCTATATAATCCAAGCTATTTTGAGAAATTAAAATACCGTTCTAAGCGGTTCAATATCTGCTTAGTAGCTAAACCACCTCCGAAATTGAAGAATATCATTTGCATTAAAATTGATCCAATTAATTTTGAGAATTATTCAGGAATATACAAAATACGATTATTTAGAGCAGACGGATCAAAGAATTATTATAATTTAATAGCTAGCATGAAATTTAAGCACATAAGTAAGGAGCATATAGCTGATATTAAATGTAATAGAAAAACCACTGCCCTCGCAAGATTACATCAAGAAGAGTTCATCCAAATAAATTTCATTAAAATCTAGATAATTTTTCTCTTCAATCTACATTATACGTCCATTAAATAAGAAATCGTAGAGATTTTAACACGTAAAAATTCCATATGTACTGATGCAGCATCATTTAAACATTAACAAAATTCTGGCTCGAATTACTCAATTGTTACAAAAATGGAAATAAACATAAAAAAAAAATCATTACATCATAGAGAATTTCCGAATATTATAATTTATTTGCTTTGAAATTGTCTCGGGTAGGATTGAAACGCTTCAACAGTCAAATAAAACTATTATACTGTTTTTAAAGTTTCAACATTAAACCTTTTTAGATATTTGAAATAGCATAAGATTAGAGGTTATAGTCTATGCGAACACTAGTTCATTAAAAAAAAAAAAAAAGTTTTTTTTTTTTTTTTTTTTTTTTTTCCAAGTGCAATTTTTTTCATCAACTGTTTGATGATTTTGTTCATTATCAATGACTAGCAGCCTAACGCCCGCTACGGTGGACAGTTTTTTTAAAGAAACCTTGAATCAAACGAAATATATCTGTGAATTTTATCATGCGTTTTAAAGCAATATGGACATTTACCTGGAATGCCCAATCTAATTGGTGAAAGCAATATGAACGTTATTACGCTATTATATCGCTTGAGCCATACAAAATTTAGGCTGTTAAGGGCCAACTTCTTTCGTTGATCATTTAGTGTAGTATTCGGTGAAGAACGATAGAAATATATGTAATATACTAAAAGGATTCATGAAAAATTATCAATGCAAATCTCATCAGAATCTGTTAATTGGACATACTGAAAAGGCTAATCGTTCATAATTTGGTTCGCCTGCTTCTAGAACATTCAGCCTTAATTCTAAAATCAATCAACCTGACGACCAAGCAACACAAACCGAATGATATGTGCTTTATACTAAAACATTCACTGAAAAATTAACTAACCGAGCAAGTTCCATCGAAATCCACTTATAGGATCTTTTAAACTGGAAAATGTACCGAAGCATTTCATAAAAATAATCTAATTAACAGTTTAAACCCCGTGAAAATTCATTCAGCGGAACCTTAAAAAAAAAGCTAATCTTTTGAAATTGGGTTCGTCTGATTTAGAACTTTACCCATAATTATTTAATTAAGCAACGTAGAATATTATATTTTATACTAAAATCTTTTCTGTAAATTATCTAACTAACAATGTAAGCACCATCAAAATCAATTCAGTAGAAGTAAATTTAAAAGCGGCCGGAATGAAATTTCACTTTCTCATTTTATATACATTGAGATAGTTAAATATAGCTATCATAATCGCGTTAACCTGATTATATAGAACTCTCAGAGATGTAGGGGTAGGTATACGTCGTATCATTTCTGGATTTTTAAAGAAACTCTGCACAACTTCCATAACCATAGCATTCTAGTATACATACTTTGTCTGTAGCGTATATCCTCCAAATTTCTTTACTATACCACAAAGAACTTTTTCCGCATAGCTTCGTAACTAAACAATTTTGAAAGATATGGTAAATATTGAAAAAATCCCTGAAATATTATCTAACTAACTGTGCAACTGTCATTAAAATCCGTTCACTAAAAATTAAAATCTTTCCTAATCGAGTTCACCTAATCTTAGAACCCCTGTAACTATTACTAAGTAACTTGGAACGATGGTTTTTAGATTAAACTATTTATAAACCAAATTTACTATCTAATAGTGTATGTTCTGCAAAATTATGTTCAGTAGAATCTGAGTTATAATCAATCGGAATGAAATAAGAATTTACGCTTTACATATAGTAATAGAAGCCTTCGCCCGCTACACTGGTCGGTTTCTCCAAGAGGAACTTTAATCAAACGAAATATATCGGTGTATTTGATCTTGTATTTTATAGCAATAAATACATTTATCTCTAATGATCATCCGCGTTGCTGAAAACAATGTGAACGCCATTACAATTTTATATCTTCTAATGTCTCAGACAAAATTTGGACTGTTATGAAGCAAATCTTTTAGTTGATTATTTATAATTCAATCTAAAAAAAGAACGGAAGAATAATATGTAGCATATTAAAATCATCCTTGAAAATTAAAAAAATTCAAATCTCATCAAAATCCGTTCAGTAAAACCTTCTAATAAGACTAATTTTTCATAATCGGGTTCACCACATAATACAACATTCAGCCATAATTCTATAGCAAAGCAATGTAGAACAATATGTGTTATATACTAAAATCTTTCCTGAAAAATTATCTAACAACAGTGCTAATTAACTCAGTAGAACCTTTTAAAAAGGCTAATATTTCAAAATAGGGTTCACTGATTAAAGAACTTTCGCACATAATTTTATACCTGAGCAACATAGAATAATATGTGTTATATATGAAACAGTTTCTTGAATATTTATCTAACAATGCAAATCTTCTCAAAATCCATTGAAAAGTACTCAAGTTATAAGCGGTCGGACCGAAATTGCCCTTTTTATTTTATATTTGAAGTTGATAGTTAAATATATCTTTCATAATCAAGTTAACGTGATTGTAGAATTTTTAGGAATGTAGCATAGACTATACGCCGTAGACCTTCTGGTGTTTTTTAGAAACTCTGCACCCCATAGCTATAACATATATACTCCCTAATATATACTCTCTGCCTGTAGATTTTATCCTACTTTTTTTTTCAACTACACCACTGAGAACTTTCCTCATAGTTCCATAACTAACAATGTAGAATGACATTTCAAATATTGCAACAATCCCTAATATTACCTAACTATGCAACTCCAACCAAAATACGTTCAGTAGAACTTTAAATAAAAGGTAATCTTTCACATTCGGGTTCACCTAGTTTTGGAACTTTCTCTTGCAATCTAATTTTCTGCAATCTGATTTGTTGCCAAGTTTGTGCTTCAGAAAAACAATAACCCAGAAGAAAACTTCGCTACAGAGAAGTACCAACCATTCACAAAAAATAATCTAACTAACAGTGTACGTCCCATCAAAATACATCCAGCAAAACTCAAATTATAAACAGGTGGAAGGAAAAGTAAAATTGCATCTTTTATGTAATTACAGTAGATGTATCTTTCATAATTGCGTTCACCTTTCTGTATAGCTTTTCCAATAGCTCTATAACTAAAACGAAGCAACGTAGAACACCGTGTGTAAAAAAAAAAAAAAAAAATGTTCCAAAAACATTACCTAACTAATAGTGGCATATCCTATCAAAATATTATAAAGAATAGGAATAAAATGCAAATTTCCGTTTGAAATATGTAGTAGATGCTGATGATACGATTTTCTGTAATAGAATTCATCATGAAGTTTTCGCTTCATACAAAAACGATGCTTTCAACATTGTAATTAATACACCGATTGAAGAAGTATCTGATTACGGAAGATTAACCAGAAATTCCATGATCAACTACCCAAAGAAAGGTGAATATATGGCTTTTGTGATACTTTCATGTTAGCCGGGCGGAAGTAATAAATCAACAAAGTTTGTTTCCATATCTTATTCTTATTTTATTATTTTCATTCAAAATAAAAACATTTCACTCATTTCATTTATAATACATGCTTTACACTAATATCATTGAAAAAGATGAAAAGTAAAACAATAGGAAATAATGCCATAACTTAAAACAAAAAATTGTTTTTAATTTACATACGCGAAATGTAACTACTGATATTGGCAATTTTAAAAATGCTAATGGCTATATTTACATACGGATACGGCTGATATAAAAGTACCCATTTTTTCTTCTTATCCAGGAGCAAGTGATAAATCGCGATGTATTATTTCAATTCCAATTTCTTCCATTAAAAAAAGCAATACTTACGCATTATTCGGACCATGAGATAGATCACCAAAAATGGTTGACAATAGCCAATATTGTTTATCGTTTGCCAGTTACGTTCAAAAAAGTAATTTAACATTCTTTAATACATAACCTTGTTAAAAATGGCAAATTGTTTTAAGTAAATACATAAATAAAATATATAACATAAAACTACATACTATGAACTATAATAAATAAAAATTATAATAATAAAATTAATTTAAAACTATACTAAATAAACTATCAAATGGACAAAAAATAAGGGTTGCTGTAATTAATGTAATTGCCATGCTTGGCGCCGTTGTATCTGACATGGCCCGGATGTAAGTACCACAAAATTTTTAAAGTCGTACAAACATTGCTTTCATTTTTTAAATATTTTCGTTTTATAATGTTAATTTCTAAGTGGATCGCTTCCTTGTATTTTAAATAAATTCAATATTTTTTCTTCTATTTTTCAAGGCTTTTGTATTTATTTATTTTTTTCAAACTCATATAGCCGGTTCAATTCTTTAACCAAAAGATTTAACAAAAAGATTTAATTTGAATTCCTTCCGTTGCTACAGTAACGGATGTATAAGATGAATGAATATGGATGAATTATCACATAATGTTAGGTATTTCGAGGTTTTGGCCCCAAAGACATCGCCAAATTAGAAATATATGAAATATCTCGGAAACTATAGAGCTTAAAAGAATTTAGTTAGTACCATTCGATTCAGCATACAAAAATACACCAAAATATGTTATCAGTTGAAAAATAGCTATAAAATCAGATTTTTAAGGAATTTTTTTAAAGTTCGTTCGATTTTTACCCCCCTTAGGGGTGGAATTTTAGAAAATCGTTTCTTAGCGGCACTCAATGTCATAAGAAGAATTTGTACCCCAAATTTCAAGACATTAGGTTCAGTAGTTTGGGCTGCGCGTTGATTAATACGAAATTCAGACTTTCTTTTATATATACGAGGTAAAGCCCGTCGAATTTCGACGAAAGAAAATGTTTACAAAGGAACTGTTGCATCAAATTTATAATAAATCGACAACAATAATTACAATAAAAAATCCATCTCACACTTGTTAGTTTAACTCTCCAAAGACATATTTTAACCTAAGATTAACAAAATATGTACTTTTCTCATAAACTTCAACTGTTAAAATTATTGAAAAATTAAACTTCATTCATATACGTAATCAGTAACATATAATCAAGATAAGTAATTTTGATGAAGTTATCAATTGATGCTTGATATTAAGGAATGAAAAATCAGCAAATATGATTTCACCTTTACATAATCATAGAATTTTCCCCCTTTAAATCTAAACCGAATCCAGTCATTTTCCGCGTTTCACATCCTCCATATTAACCATTTAAAAACATTTTTAACGCGCAAGAGGTTATTAATAAATATATTATCAAGCTTGAAGTCACGTTTGTCAATTATTACAACTTTCCATGTTAAAATTCCCACTCGTGATTTGAGGTCTTTGTGTAATCTCTGTACCTGCGCGTAAAAATTCCAGAAATTTATAACTTTTAGACGTATTCAAGGGGAAATATATTGTTTTATCAAATAAAATTAACGTTTTCTTTTAAATATGACGTCATTTTCAGTCGCTGAAATATTTTGCCTATTGTCTCAAACTCAATATCAGCGAAATGAAAAAATAGTGAAATATAACAGCATCATCAGGGAAATTTTGTCTTTTTTTTAAGCGTAACTTCATTTTGTTCAAAATTTTTAAAAAAGATATTTTTAATTGCAATGAAAAAATGGCATCAGTAAGAATATAATCAATAAAGATAGCTAATCCACTTTTAACACAAATGAAGTACTTCAGTTGCCACGATTAGAAAATTGGTATTAAAAAATATAAAAAAATTAATATCTCAAAAATAAATTGAGATACAGCTTTCAAACAAATTGCATTTAAAAGTGCATTTTTTCTGCATACGTCGGTGTAAACATTTAAAATGTGGGATGTTTAGAAGTTTAAAAATTTGCTGTAGCGAAAATTGCAAAACCGAAATTTCATTTCAAATTTCAAAGTGTTGCCATTCGCAGAATGACGTATGCGTTACGCACATATATGTTTGTCCTTTATAATATAGATAGATTAGCTCTCAATCCCGCACTGTTTGGACTTGATTTTTGTGCATTAGTTGAACTCTCATCAGCTAACAGATATTATTACAGGTAGCCGTTCAGTTAAAGTCTTCCATGAATTCATTTGACAAAAAGGAAAAAATAATTCAGATCATTCAATTCTTCTTTTCATAATTTAATAAAAGACAACAATATAAAAAATTCTTACCACCTCCTCTGCTCAACCGTCGTAAATGACTTCAATATCAAATTTTCTTCCTGTTTCAAAATATATTATTTTCAATATCAATCCTGCTTTCAATTTTTTTTTGTTAGAATTTCTTTTCTTCTTACCTCTGTTCCAAAATAGCAGTACCTGCGGCTTCAGCAGATGCTAAAATCTCTCTCAAACGCTCAGATAGATTATACCCAGAAAATTGTTCCAGGAAAAGAAATAGCAAACTTGAATGTCGCACTCGCTTTTCTCCGCACACAAACGCGACATAGAGCTTAAAAGTGTGTCTATTTAATTTGCTAATTAAACTTGATAACGCATGTTCGTTTCTATCACATATTTTTTTTTTAAGAAAGTGAATTATTGTGAAGAAATACTGTTGCGAAAAAAAAATAATCACTTGTTTCATTTTATTTCAAGCTGTGCGTAGGGGAGATGGGAGCACATGTGAACACGGGGCACATGTGAACATCGCAGTTTTTCGATAGTTACTATAAGCTTTTTTATTTGAAAAAAATTACTAAAGATGATAGCACCTGTAGACATATGGTAAAAATTTTTTGAAGCTCTATGACATTTTGTTTGTCCTCTGTAGCCAAAACACTGTTTTTAGATCTCAAAAGTAAAATCATTGCTCCAAGTTCATAAGCGAATAATTTTATTTTTTTATTCATTTATTTGAATTTGAGTGTTTTACCATATACTATGAATACTAATAAACATTTTTGATAAAATTCTTTTTCTTCTAAAATTGAGAAATGTTAATTATTCATCAATTTAACAGAAGCAGCAATGTGGGGCACTTGTGAACAGGCTAGTTGGGGCAGATACGAACAGTTCATAAGTACCCCAATAATCATTCTGTGATTCTGTTTCTTTCAGTTAACTTAATGAGAGATAATGTCAGTTCCATTATCTACAATTTTCCTGAAATTGAAGATATTTTCCTCTCACAAAGTTGATTTTGTATTGAAACTTCCACAAACACATCTTTCAGCAAATACATAAAGAACAACAGACTCGTCTACGTTCAATTGTACTTTAAATAAATTTAATGTTTTCTAAAATGCAATAAATGTTATATATTATTTTACTAAACGGTTTACAACAATATTTTTTATGCATTGTTAATACAAAATTATAACTTTGAACAACTTTGCAAATTTTTCTTTTACATTTGTTCTAACCTTGCAATGATGGCTTACTTCCATATCTAAAACTTTTAAGTATATGATGCTTTGAATGGAGATATATACCAGTAATATTTTAAGAAAGTAAAATTTTTAAACTGATAACTACCATAAATTCCCAATTGTACCCCCCCTCTCTTTCAAAGGCAAAAGAAGTTGGGGGGGGGGGTTATAGTCGAGATTTTTTTTAATCATTAAAAAACCCTTCTTTATCTATAATTTACAAGAAAATAAGGCAAATACAGGAGTGAGAATCTTTCGTATTTCGGCAGATTTCCGATAAATAGTATGTAAATACACCCTGCCTAAAATTTCCCCCAAACAAAAACCCTTAAACAAAATTTAAAAGTTTTAATTTCTTTTTTTAAATTGCTTCTTTATTTTTTTATTATATTGCAGCAATACTTAATGAATCATCTAAGCCTCTCCCCACCAAATCTACTTATTTTCATTTTATAATCTTTTGCTTAAACATATCACGCAGAAACTAGAGAAATATACATATATATTTTTCTTTATGGTGAATTTAAAAGGTAATATAACTAATGATTACTATGACAAATGAATAAAGGAATAAAAAGCACGTTAAAGGATATTTTTCCTTGTGTTCACATGTGCCCCACGTGTGTTCACAACTACCCCGCTGATGGGGCACATCTGAACAATTTTTTGATTTTATAAAACTATTAAAAAATGTAAGAAGAACTATACAGGGGATTTTGAAAAAAATACCATGTGCAAAAGAAAGTTCTTTTTACTATATTAAGTAGTTTTTGTTTATCGAAATTAATCCAGTTATGAGAAAAAGCTATATTTATGCGAACTGTTCACATGTGCCCCCATCTCCCCTACTAATTTACATTAAAGAATTTGACCATTCTAAGGTAGGTAACGTTACTCGTTAAAAAAAAAAAAAAAAAAAAAAAAAAAAAAAAAAAAAAAAAAAAAAGTTGGAAATTTGAATACCAACTAGACGATATAGACAAGTTTGGTTGTTGATCAAAATGTCTTCGACAAACGAAATTTTACTCATCATATATTGGTAAATTATTATCAAAATACTTTAGCATACCGTCAACTTTGGTCCATTCCATAAAAAAAGTTTTTATTCTTCGTATTGATCAAACAATACAAGATAATTTGGAGTTTTTATGCTTGAAAAATATTTTATAACCTGAAAAATATTTCATAGGGTATTTGAATGGTTTGAGGGTAATTTAAGTTTTTTT
The DNA here is from genome assembly GCA_963932465.1 of Maratus speciosus. Lineage (NCBI taxonomy): Eukaryota > Metazoa > Arthropoda > Arachnida > Araneae > Salticidae > Maratus > Maratus speciosus. The sequence goes on along the minus strand of OZ010786.1, from coordinate 480,835,903 downwards.
AGTGGCAAAACTGGATATGTTTGTAAACAACTGTTTTCGTGTGTAAAATTTATCTCTCCAAATTTCTATAGTGAAATAATCTGGATAAGAGCTACAAATAAGGTAAGTGTCAAAATATTACCTTTAGTAACTTGTAACCCATGTGTGATGATAGTTTTTCCTTTAACTTTTTATTTTGACTGGAAATGCTTACGTTTTCATAAAGCTAACAGGAATATTATTATATCGGGGCTACTATATGGCAGGCCTTTTTTGATCCGAAAATGCCTATTATATAATCAAATATCTTAAAACGTGTAAAACTTATTCGTGATCAAAACTGTCGAGAAATATCTTTCGTAGCAATAAAATGATTTCGAGAAAAAATCATTTAGTTGTAATCATAGGTGATTCCTTTAAAATAATTAGTCTTGATGGTCTTTTCATTTTTTATTTGTTACAGCACAGCACGACGACGACACATAAGCACATTTAACATTCAACATTTAGAATAAGATTATAAATTCCGAGAATGCATCTCGGCCAAGCATAAATATATTCTGATCAAACATCACTTCATTATTAAATCACACTTGTTCATATAAATATTTACAATTCTGAGAAAACATTTTTTCCCGACCAAGCATTTTAAATTTTCTTTACTTAAAAAAAAAAAAAAAAAAAAAATTCTAGCATCAAGCTGCGCGCTCTCTCTACATGTACCGAGCCACGTGATCGCGGCTATTTTTAGATTTCTTCCCACGGCAGAAGCCATTTCGTAACTCTGCCCATTCATGAACATATGGGTGTTCATCACAAATAATTAAATATTTCAAATTAATACAAATACAAATATAAAATATGAAATGTTGTACATACTTCAGTATTTAAACACGTTACAATCAAATTCAAACTAAAATAAGAAGAAAAAACAAGATTAATATATGAATATTTGAAGTCAATCAGTTCGTAGTTCCATATGATACAGTTACTATACTGGACGTCTGAGAATAGATTTCTCAATTTTTACTTTACAGGCCCTCACCTTGCCGTCTCTTCCAGAAAATAATTCAATAATTTTTCCTAGACTCCAGAAAATTCTGGGTAATTTATCATCTTTGATTACTACAATGTCATTTAATTTAAATTGAGGACAATTAGTTTGGTTAGAACTTAAATGAGCTGTCCTCAAATTTAACAAGTATTCCCCTTTCCATCTACACCAAAACAAGCGCATTAATTTTTCACGATAGTTATAAGATCTAATTAACTCTTTCCTGGAAGAGATATTCGAGTCAAGGTGAAGCCGAACTTGTGGCAGAGAAGATATTCTTCTCCCAATTAGGAAATGTGCAGGCGTTAATGGTAGGGGGTCTGGACCTTCTGGCGAGGAATAGGTAATAGGGCGAGAGGTTGACATTGCCTTCAATTTCCACTAGTACAGTATCCAGTTCAATCACAGTCAGGGATGATTTGCCTAAGATTTTTCTTAATGCAGTTTTTATAGTCCTAACCATATGTTCATAAAATCCCCCCCCCCCACCATGCTGCTCATTCGATTATGAATTTCTACTTAATGTAATGGGAAGAAAAAAAAATTCTTGTACATCTGGATGAGTTATAATGGACCAAAGTTTTTTCAAATCAGTTTCTGCACGTTTAAATGTCTTGGAATTGTCGGAATATATTATACATGGTAATCCTCGTCGAGCAATGAACCTACGGAAGCCTAGTAAAAATATTTGTGTCGACAGGCTGACGACAAGCTCCAGGTGGACATTTCTAGTTACTGCACACGTAATCAGCAAGATGCATTGTTTATTACCAATGTTTTTTACGTACAAAGTTCCTGCAGAATCACATCCTATCACACTGAATGGATTTGCCTGTTCTACACGATCAGCTGGCAATGGAGCTACCGTTTGGTCTCTTGGAGTAGAAAAAAACCTCTTGCATACAATGCAATTTTTAAGCCCACTTCTCACGGTTTGTCTAGCCTTTAGCTTTCTAGCCAGAATCTTTCACGAATTTGTACAAGTGTATGGACAACAGCAGAGGGGAAAACTTTATAATGACCATCCCAAATTATTAGCTCTGGCAATTTAGTTTTTGGCGGAAGAATTATAGGATGTTTTTCATCCATTGATAAGTCAGTCTTATCGAGTCGTCCCAAAACTCTCAAAACTCCTTCTGAATAGAGGTGTGGGTTCAAGGAAAGTAATTTTGATTCTCTAGGAAGTGGTTTCGATTTTTTCAGGCATACAATTTCTTTCGCGAAAATTTCATTTTGACAATTTTTTATCCAATAAATTTCTGCTTCTCGGATTTTCTCTCACGTAAGATTACAATTTTTCTCGCGTTTTTTCTTTAGTATTTTGATGAAGAGTATAACACAGCCAGTTACTCGTAATAGTTTTTTCAGGTTACTGTATCTGTTATTGTCAATGAAATTTTCCTTAACGATTATTGCATTAACAATAATTTCACTTCTAGCTTCAATTTCAATTTCAGAGTACACTGATTTTTGTTTTAACTTATAATCCTTAGGCCAAAATTTTTCAGATTTACTAAGCCATTCAGGGCCATACCACCACTGATTAGAGTTTATTAACTCTTTCGCTGACAGCCCCCTAGTGAGCATATCTGTAGGATTATTCCTGCAAATTACATGCCTCCAAGAACTAGGATCGCACATTCCCTGAATTTCTGTAACCCTGTTGGCTACAAATGGCTTCCATCTGGATGCCGCTCCTTGGATCCAATGTAATACGATTGTCGAGTCTGTCCACAGTACTATTTTTTCGAGATTAGAGAAAATACCTTTAAGGTGATTAGCTATCCAAGAAGCTATTAGAGCACCTAAAAGTTCAAGTCGTGGCAGCGTTATTTTCATCAACGGGGCCACCCGAGCCTTAGACATAACAAAGCGTGTCTTAAAAGCACCTCCAGATGTTTTAAACCGGAAGTAGGCTACCGCTCCATAGGATTTTAAGGAAGCGTCGGAAAATAAGTGAAGTTGTACATTGTCCTGCACTTCACCCGGGTGATAATAATACCTGGGTATTTTTAATTGTTCAAGCAATTCTATTTCCTGATACCATGTTCTGTATTTAATTTTAATTTCTTCGTTAAATTGATCGTCCCAGTCCAACCCATTCTGCCATAATTCTTGTAAAAAAGTCTTAATTCTAATCAAAAATGGTGACATAAATCCATTAGGATCAAATATTTTGGCGGCAGTTTGGAGAACATGCCTTTTAGTAAATTCCAAGCTGTCACCAAGTGACACTAAAGATGCTAAATCTATGGCCAGAAAATCGTCTTCAATATTCCACTTTAGGCGCAATAATTTAGACTCCGTACGATTTTCATTAATTTCTATAACCGGGTTACCATTCCACGATTCCTTTAATTCTGGTGAATTATTAACGACCTTTCGCAATTGCATATTAGTATCTTTAAATATAGAAACTGTAGTAGTTGTTAGTTTCAATGGCTTCTGCAACCGTGGATGCTCCATAAATCAAGTCATCCACATATAAATATTTATTAATCATTTCACAAGCGGTGGTTTGCGTTTCCTTATAATTACCAATATGTTTTTTAATTGTAGAGGCTAAAACATCGGGGGAGCTGGTCACACAGAAACAGTGACGGTTAAAATGGTATAAAACGGTGCGTTGATCTATGTCGCAGTCACCGAAATACAAAAAAACATAAATAATTTCTATCATTTTCTGATACCTCTATTTGCAGAAAGGCCCTAGCAATATCCCCCGTGAAAGCAATTTTAAACCGCCTAAAATTTAACAGCACATGTATGATATTAGGATGTAAATTTAGACTTTTCCCCATTTTTCGGCTTCTCGCATCAAAAACTATCCTTGTTTTTGTGGTAGAAGACCTTGGCCTTGACACTGATTGATGGGGCATTAGATACTCGATAGAGCAATTATCACTACACTTTTCAATAATTCCCTCACTTTCACACCCTGTTCTTTCATAATTTCATTATATTTCAAAAACAAACATTTATCACTCTTTAATCTTTTTTTCCAAACCCGCAAAACGCTTTTTCGCAACCTCGTAATTATTAAACAAATTTTGTTTATCTAATTCATTACACCATAACAAGGGAGTCATATATCTATCATTTCTAAAAATGATTTCTTTCTGGAATTGATTAATGACCTCATAAGTCTCTTCGTGCTTTTGATCATTAGAATCGATTAAAAAGGACTCGATGTGCCATAAATTTCTAAGATCGTTTTCTGGTGGGAAACAAATTACATTTAAACAGGGAGTCGTTTGTGAATTATTACTATTAACTGTACCGACAAGGGTTTTACCAAATATTGTTTGCTGCATAAATAATTGATGATTATTTTTTTCGACAGATCCTATTATAGTTTCGAATAAATAATCTGCCCCTAGCAATATCTAAACAGGTTTCGAATGAATAAATGCGTCAGCCAATTTATGTTTATCTAATCGCAGTTTATCTATTAACTGATAATCAACAGAAGTCATTATTTTAGTAACGCTAATAATTTCAGAAACCAGCCCCCTTACAGTTATTTTTTCATAAGGATGATGACAACTAATAATAGTTCAAATTACCACATCAAACTCCTTTTTGTATGGCATCGCGGTTCGCAAACGTATAAACCAAAAGTGTTTCCTTAGCAACAGGTTTTAATTTTAACGTTGAGGCTAAACTTTTTGTAATAAATGTTCTAGAGGATGCAGAATCATATAAAATTCTCGTGTTTAATTTATTTCCTGTTCCCTGCACTTGTACACAGGCAGTTTGCAACAATGTTGCATACTTTTCGGGTGAATTATTTGTTTTTATTATATATGATAACAGGGCTTCACTTTTGTCAGTTTTAGACGCTTCGGCTTTAACTGAAACATCATCGGGACGCGTTTTTGCCGATTTTTTAGTGGGCAAAATAAATAATTATGCTGATAACTTTTACACAATTCAGAAAGAGGTATTTTTACCTTACACAAAGATATTAAGTGCAATTTCAAGAAGCATCGGTAATATCTCCCATCTTTTTTCAACTTATACCTTTTCTGTTCATCGGTAATCTCGTTACACTTTAAGCTTAAATGGTTCGAGTTACAAAAAATACAAACATTTTTTCTTTTGTACTTTTGTACTTTACTATTGTACTTTTGAAACTATTCATGAATTCTAAAAAGGTACCTGAATCCTCCTTAAATACTGGTATAGTTTTTTTTTTTTTGGCAAATTTATTGTTGCCGGTCTAGGACTAACATAAGGAATTGTACTCGCATTAAATACAGAACTATTATCAGGTTGATCAGAATTAATTTTAAATTTCTTCAAATTCAATTTAGTTTTAAATTTGGCATCATCGTAATCGATGCTCGTTTGTATATCATTTTCAAAAACTGTTCCATCATCTATTAGCTCCTGAACCTTATTGTTTACTAACTTTAATTCGTTTTGCTTTTCTATTATATTATTTAAATATTCTGTAAGTTGGTTACTTTTATTTTCAAAATCAATACTTTCTATAAAAGTTTCAATTCTTGTTATAAGTTTCGTTATTGAGGTCTTCATGACCTTTCGTTTACCTTTTAACTTATCTAAATCCATTATTTACAATTTTACAATTATTTTCATGCATAGAACAAAATTGTGTACAGTACCTTTTTTCTATCCGCAACGAGAGAAGACGGATAAACTGTGGACGGATAATCCAAGTTTTCGAAGACGGTGATAATCTGTGCACTAGTACTCCATGATAATCAAAACACTATCATTAATAAATGCGAAGACGTGAGTGGTACTCTTGATAAACACTAATAAATTTGATCCTGATTTTTCGGGAGTTTCTTGGCACCATAAAACTTATTCATGATCAAAACTGTCGTGAAATATCTTTAGTAGTAATAAAATGATTTCGAGAAAAAACATATTTCGTTGTAATCATAGGTGATTCCTTTAAAATAATTAATCTTGATGATCTTTTTATTTTTTATTTTTTACAGCACAGCACGACGACGACACATAAGCACATTTAACATTCAACATTTAAAATAAGTTTATAAATTCCGAGAATGCTATAAAATGCATCTCGGTCAAGCATAAATATATCCTGATCCAGCATCACTGCTTTATTAAATCACACTTGTTCCTATAAATATTTAGAATTCCGAGAAAACATTTTTTCCCGACCAAGCATTTCAAGTTTTCTTTACGTATAAAAAGAATTCTAGCATCAATCTGCGCGCGCTCTCTCTACATGTACTGAGCCACGTGATCTCGGCTATTTTTAGATTTCTCCACACGGCAGAAGCCATTTCGTAACAACGTGTTTTAAGTGAAATATTTTTTTCAAACGCTACTGTAGCAAAATGTTACATTAATTGTTTCTGTTCCAGTTGCTGAAGATAACATGATGAAAATTGTTTCTAGTTTATTTAATATTAACAATAGGTTTATTTTCTTTAAATGTTAAAGAAAAAAAAAACCTTTTGCTTTTCGAGTTTGGAGTGTTATATTATTAGAAAATGCTATTGCAAGGGGGTTTCAATAAAAATGTATTCATTTACATATGAAATGTATTCATTTTATATGAAACAAAATGAATGGACCAAAGAAGCCCCACTTTGTCCCAAAATTAAAAAAAAAATAGTTAAAAAAATAAAATATAAATAAAAGATTTACTCTTTAAAACCATACAGTTTGCTTCACTGTTTCATGTTAATTGTTTGCAACTCCATTTCCACGTTGAAAAATTACATATAATAATTTTTAATAATGAAAATATGAGTGGAACCAGGAAAAGTGGCCCAAAGTAGCCCCGGTTAACGGTATGTAGAATTGCTTGGCCAATTGGAAGTAACTATTTTATGTTCAGATATCACAACTTCGTATTTTTCAGATCGCATAGTTTAAGTGTCTTCTTGAAATAACAACGTGTTATTAGTCAAGGAGAATTTATAAAAATTCGTTTTTTTTGGACGCTTGTCATATTGCTAGATTTAGTGTGTGTGCCATCAATGTATCGTTAATGAGTGTTTACTTGTATAATTTATGTAACCGAGTACGCCCAGTGGAGTATTTACACGTTCAGTAATCTGAGTTGTCATAGATTAGACAAAAACGATCATTCTTAAAATGCATTTTTATGAATATGTCCCTATTTGTCTGAAAAAACATTTTTATGGATGTGAAATAATATTTTTTAAAATTACTCTGAGTTGAGCTTAGACGAATGAAAAGTCTGTTCTGTAATCTGGATATTCTAAGTGTCTGTTATATATAATAAATTACAGGTACTCATGGTATAGATCTAGTTTTACTTTGAAAGAGTTTAATATTTAATGAGATTTATAAATACTGTTCATCAAGTTGAGATTATCCATAATTTAATGGGTAGTTATGCTAAATACTCATACAAACGGGTAATACAACTGTAAAATAAAACTAATGGGAATTATTTATTTATTCATTTTTAAGTATTTTATAGTTATGGAAGAATTTTTCTCAGTTAGTGTAATTTTTTTAAATAGTTTAATTATATTTTTGATTCCGCAGCTTTATAGGATTTTACATTGTATAACTCAGTAACATTAAATTATATATTGTTCATAATCCTCTAAGGAATGTCAAAGTACACAAATAATAATAATACTATTAATGAATAATAATAAATATAGTAAATAATTATTACTATAATAAATGATAAATAATAATAAGTATATTAAATAATCCATAATAATAAATGAAATATAACTGTTGATTATAATCACATAATAATAGATATAACTATTGAAAACTCCGGAACTTCATTTCCGGAAAGCATTCGTTCCATAGTATTCATAACCCGTTTAGTTTAGTAACAAATCGCACACGCTAAATTTATGATCCGACTGATAAAAAATCCAATTAAATATTCAGATTTTCTTTCGTGAATCATCAAAATGTTTTTATGGACAGGAGGTGAGTCATCTACCATCCGTTCAAGACCATGAAACACCAGTTGCTGAATATAAATAACGACGCATGCTATCACTGAATTCGATTAACACTCCTATTTTTGAAAATATAACTGACATTAAATTTTAACACGTTGGAAATTTTACGTCAAACATAAAAAATGAGGTGCATTCGTACAATAACCAGTTTTATAAATATTCAGATCTTTGTGCAATTGCTATTGCACTCTTACGCAAAAATGAATCAATACAAAAATATTATGATTATATATATTAAATTCAGTAATTTGGAAATTGTTTGACTCCATATTAAATAGGACCTAATCAACATAATAACCTAGAATCATTAAATATCATATAATATCATTGAATAAATTACGTATGATAGGATTTAATAGAATGAAGAAAATTTGTATCAACATCTTTTTAAGTTATGATTCGTTATTCGCAAAATGTGAAATGACTTGACAAAATTCTGTACCGATTATCTATATTAAATTTTAAACTATTCCGCTGGGTAGTTTTTGCGCTGTTATAAGCAAACTGACGGACAGACTAGATGATGACTATAGTTGCTACGTCATAGTTATGACATTTTCCCAGAGATCATAATGTAATGAAAAGCGTTTGCGTGTCTCTAATAATAAACTATGAAATCTACATACTTTATTTTCGATTTCGAGTATGGAATAGTAAATCTCAATAACATGTATTAATTAAAGAGCAATTCAACAAAATAAGCGCAAGTTAGAATTCGGCCAGACAGACATGTAGGTGTCCAGACTGCCAGACAATCCGAATTCATAAACACGTTCCTGCTACGTTGGAAATTGTTAAAAACGCCTAATAGGTTGAAATTTCACTTTCAGAATTTTTACCAATGAACGGAAGCATTTTTGAATGCTTTTGCACAGCCCTGTATTTTACCTGTTACCTTTATATACACGTTACTATTTAGCTAAAATTTATTCAATACTAAAACACGCATTAAGCTATTGATATCTCTTTTCTAGAGATTATCAACCATTGACGACCATGTATCTAATTCTATGCTTGGTCAAGTATATCATATACGTAAAAACTCATATCAACTAAAAGTGCTCTCCCACCCATCATCGCTAATATACAGTACTTCGCATACAGTATAATATCCGAAATCTTTTGTGCGTTCCTGTAAATAGTTTGCATTTTCTGTTATACAGGAAGTTAGCTGTAGTAACCCTTAGCAATGTATATCAATTTCATTACATGTGAAATAGTTTAACATAATTAAAATACGCCGTAAATAATGTTCCCCCCTATACCATTATGTAACAGAATTCTTTTGTGTTGCCAGGTGACTATATAATAAATATTCTTTGCATCGCATATTCTACAGAATGTATATTTTAGTTCACTTCATAAATACATATCAATTTCATTATGTTCGAAAGGGTGTAACATCATTAAAATGCACTTGAATCTGTTTTTTCCATTGGCCGTGATGTAACGGAATACTGTTGACTGTCCCTGTAATTGAACTATGCATCTTATTTTCATAAAATTTGAAATGCCTCGACTAAATTCTGTAACAATTATATATATTAATTTCAAATCATTTCGGTTTGATAGTTTTTGCGCTGTTATATGCAGATAGATACACAGGGAGACAGACGGAGAGAGAGTGAGACAAACAGACAGAGAGCCAGACGGATGGAGAGATAGACAATCTGACAAACGTACGGACCAGAAGACGATTATAGGTGCTATGTATTTATATATTTACGAACGCACCTAAAAATGTAAATCTAAATTCCGCTCAATTATATATATTATATAATTATGATTTTGTTTTATTTTATAATTTTTTCGAAATATTACCTTGTTATGATCATACCAATTTCTTTTAAAAGGATAATAATGAAGTAATTGTAAAAATATAGTTTTCATTGTGCGAAAGATTATTCAAAAAATCTTTTTCGAAAAAAGTCTCAAAACTGACTATTTTTTAAAAAAAGAAATGAGTCAATAGCTTTAAGCAATAAACTCCATTTAACATACATTTGACTTTCATTAAAAGTACAAAGGATACTGCATTTACTGAAGGTAATATGAGAGTATTCATTTACTTAAAACAGCCTAGAGATATTTACATTTTGTTTTTCACATTTGCCCGAAATTTTGGAAAGAAATGACACTGTGAATAGTTACAGTGCTGGGTAGTATTTCTCTATAAAAAACATTTCCTTATTAAATATTACCAGTGCTATATATATATTTTTTTTGATCGATAATTTCAAATTTTCCGTTTCTTGAGCAGATACTTTTTTTTAAATTTGATGTTATGTGTTTTTAAATTTCCAGCATTATGTTCTCAATACAAATTTAAATTCTGTAATATTAACGAATAGTATTTTAATCATGTCATTTATAATGATATTTTAAATTAACTTAAATTACATTCTAAAATAACGAATCATTTTTATTTGCTATGAAAAAAGGTCATATTAATACAAATAAAACTACCGGGTGTCCCAAAAAGGACTGACTGGTTTTAAAATTCAATAACTTCCAAACGGTGACAGATATTTAAAAAATTCTTGCAGGAGGGTTATGCATAAAGTCAAAAGTTTTTTAAGTGATCTTCGATTTTAGTTTGAATTACAAACAATAGAATTCGCTGCGATCAATAGAGGCTAAATTCAGGCTCTATTTTTGGTACTTCATGGCCCGGATAATACATTTCCATCTCCTTTTTCTGCATGGAACAACAGAAAGGACCAAAAATCAAGCCTGTGTTTAGCGACTATTGCTTACAGCGCCATCTGTTGTTTGTAATTCGAACTAAAATCGAAAATCACTGTAATAAAACTTTTGACTTTATGCATAACCCTCCTGCAAGGATTTTTTAAATATCTGTCACCGTTTGGAAGTTATTGAATTTTAAAATCAGTCAGTCATTTTTGGGACACCCGGTATATTCGAGTAATTTACATTTTTTTTCAGAATTTTTTTTTTATCCAATTGCAGGTACATTAGTCTAACATTCTGTAATATAACCGTATAAGTTTTTGCATCTGTTGTGCGTTCACAAAAGTATATTTTCTTTTTCTGATATTTTTTTTTCTTTGCACGTATGTAGTATTATAGTAATTATCATGCATCCTTAGAAATTTAATTTGCAACAGTTTATATGCATCATTGCAGGTAATCGAATTATTACCATTTATTGTTACTGCATTTTTGTCGAGAGCTCTTTCTATTTTCACGTTCCTGTTTATCTCACTTTTATTATTTATTATTTTTTTTTTTTTTGAAACATTTATTTTTCGTACGACTATAAAAAGTGAATTTGATAGCAAACAAATAAATAGTTACAGTTTATGAGAAATAATAAATAAATTAATTGTATACGCATTTTTAAGAGGACAGATCGCCTTAAAAATTTTAAAACATGTTTGTTGTCTGTTATGAAAGAATAACATGTTACCGAAAAAAAAAAAATACGACGATACTCCAATTAAAATTGGTTTTATTATAAAACATGTGAGGCGATAATCATCTAAATCCAGGTACATTTTAGCTTTAAAACCATTTTACTCAAGTCAGATATTTTTGACATTGCGCGCGTTCTATTCCAAAACTAAGTAACATAGAAATTTAAATTTGTGAGTTATACTGTATCTTATATATCTTTATAAACTCCACCTATTTTTAAGTAAGTACATGTAATATATTTATTTATTTTTTTAATTTTTATTCAAATTTTATGGTTTAAATGCCTGAAAAATATTTGCTTCGGTAAACTTGATTATTAATTTAGGTTGTACAGTTCGCTCTCTGTTTAACGACTTTCAAGAAACCTCGAAAAATCGTCCTTAAATAGAGATCTTCCTTAAACAGAATTTGTGGAAAAATAATATTTGAAAAACATTTCCCTTCACACTTTAGAGGCTTAGGACTGTCAATACATTTTTCAATATATTGGCGTGTTTAGAAACGTAATTATACAGTACACAAGAACAACATTACAGCATACAATACTACTTAAAGTACAATAAAAATATTTATAATACATTTAATTAAACAATGTTACTTACAGTACAATAAAAATATTTATAATACATTTAATTAAACAAATTAAGTTTTAAAAAAATCAAAAAGTGTAGATTGTTTAAATAGTGGTCGAGTTTTTAGTACCCTTGCTTCAAGCTTCTCGAGAATATAGAATGAGTTATCTCCATAGTTGATGAAACAGTATACTGGCGAAGAATATCCTGGGCAGAATTCCCATCTGAGTAATAAGGAGGTGGTGTCTCGCTTTCTGTATCATCAGCTTCATCACCATCTTCTGCATCTGAAGTTGCATTTTCATTTGCGATGTCTTAATAAATTTGATCTAAATGTCTGAAGTCGGTTGTTAAAACGTCTTCACATGGGTAAAGTCCATTACGCCCTTCACCTTTATCTGTACTCATCTGAATTGCAAGAAAACTTGTTTTTCTATCAGAGGAAGTTCCTTCATTTAACATGTATAAAGCGTTAGAGGAAAAAAAACTACGGTAAAATCGTTGTTAAATAGAACAATTTCGTCTTTAAATAGAGATTTTTTTACTTTAAGGAGCCGGGATCACAAAATATCGTCCTTAAACTGAGATCGTCGTTAAGTAGAGCGACGTTAAAGATAGAGACGACTGTAATATATATATATATGTGTGTGTGTGTGTGTGTGTAGAATAGGTGGGATTGACTGGGGTCGAACTTTGGTAGTAAAGGCTTCTGATTGAACACTCGTAGTATAGAAATAATCACGTTTTAATGTCTTGATTAACGCATAGATCATATTTACAGAGCACATTAACTATATACAGGGCTCAGGGGGGGGAGGGGGGGAGGGGGAATTTCTTACGGCAGTTTACCGGCATTCAATATATTTCGGAAGCATGACCGGGTACGTCTTACCAGGTCAGTCCGCAGCACAACTCTGACGTTACATCGAACCTTAGCCCTCCGGCTGCGGTTCAGAATTACTCACTCATCAGGTTTATTGTCTTATAGAATTTGAATACTCTGTCAGTTCTCATGGGATTTTAGCTGCACCTCTTACTGTATTCAGGATGTGGTTTAGATTGTTTTGGGAACCGCATCCACACTCGTCCATCTTGACAGGTGTGCGCCCCTGCACACGTGAGAGCAACCGCAGCAAAAAAAAAAGGCAAATTAAAATTTATCTAAAAAAAACACTAACAAAAATTTTCGAAATTTCTAAAGTTAAAAGAAAGAAAGACAGAAAAACTTATCTTTAAAAAAAACTTAGATGCCGAAAGGGAGAGAACTGACGAAACACGAACAAAAAAAATGAATTTAAATTATGGCTTTTCCATTACAATGCATAAGCTGAACTGCACTACACTACGTGAAGAAAAAAAAAAACGTCTTCGAAGAAGAAAAAAAAAATAAAAAACGTCTTCGTGTGTCATGTGAAAATGACCGTCTTTGCCATCTTAAGAAGAAGATTCGCCATGGAACTTCACATCTTTCGTCATTAAAATATTTTTCGTCATTCGTCTGAAAAATCTAACATAAGGAAAGAAAAAAAATTCGTCCTAAGTAGTGCGAGCAGTCAGTTGCTATACAGAGAGAAAAAAAAATAACATTGCTAAAAAAAAATAAATGCTGGTATTGGGGAAAGGGGGGGGGGGTTACATACTAATAATTTAAACAATTATTCGAATTAAACATTTCAAAATATATCAAAAATTATCAAATATATAAAGACATGCATAATAATACGAAAAACAATAATATTGATGGCAACTTGTAAAATAATAGGAGTAATAATAAATGAAAAGCTGTTATTCCATTGCTGTGTATAAAAAGAGAGAAAGAGAAGAAAAAAAGTCTTGGAAAAATTTCTCTTACATGGGAGAGTTCTGTAATAAACAGTTTTTGATGGTAAATAAGTTCTTGGCCTATCAGTCACTGATAAAAGAAAATAAGGTTTGGCGATGTCCGACTCATGAAGTCCAGATAAATAAAAATAAAAATAAAGAACTTACAGTCTGCTGTCTGGATGACATGTCGATACATAAGTGACTTTTTGTGAAAATAAAATAAAAGGCACCACTATTAATACTGGTTGATGATAAACACTGTGATACTTGGCTGGTAGACGTGACACACAGACAAAAAAAAACATGAACACTTCCTATGGCGAAATTTAAAAAAAACACGATTTCGCAGCGCGGATGCTTATTTGAAACAATAGAAACTGTGAAAACAACACTTAGAGAAGCACACTTAAAAAAACACTTTTCTCCTCTGTCTTTTTTGTAGCTATATTGTGCGTGAACGAATTTTGTTTCGTTTCCATTTTCGGTGACGTGTTTTTATTTTCCTAGTATTGGGAAGAGCTGGCACTAGTGAGCTGTAAAAATATTCCGTCATACACAGTGAAAAATATGCCTCGAGAAAATGGATGAAAGTTCCCAAATCAGAAACACAGGTACGCGATGCACTTGTGGAATGTAGTATGACGAGTAAGAAGCATAGTACGTACACAAGGGAATTTGGAGCAACGAACGTCTTTTGCATAGGTGCGTGGTGACGAGGGCAATTAGGAGATAGTCGGATCTGAGAAGGCACGTACTCGCAAAATTCTGGGATACTTGAAACTAAGCTCTGTAACACGACATCCTCTTGTTTGTGGTCGAAGTCTACATTGTTTATACTTTCACAAACGGTTATACAATTGACAGATATTTCGGGTGGAGGTGGTTTTTGGAGTGAGATGCCGTTCTGATCACAAGTGAGTATTCCCTGGGAAATTATGTCTCTTCCGATGATGAGAGGAATGTTCATGCGAGAAAATTCTACGACATAAGCTGTGGTTGTATACGCATTATCCTCTACAGAGATGGTTGTGCTGAACGACCCGATTGGTGTGACACTGCTGTTACCGAAGCCTGCGATTTGTAAGCTTGCGTCGTTGAGGGTGGGGGAACCCAGTAAGCGGTACAAATCTTTTCTTACACACGTAATGTGCGAACCAGTATCCAGCAACCCATCTATCGCTAAATCTGCAATTTTCACTAATTTCGTCAGGTTTTGACGCGGTTTATCCAATTCTACTACTCGAATTGCAGGGAGACAGGTATCTGAGTTTGAAACTTTAGGGCGGGTGGTCTGAGCGCAGTTATAACTGTTGTGTCCAAAATTATTACACGAAAAACATTTAATTCCTTTGTTTTTATGTACACAATCTTTCGCATGGTGTTCAGGTTCTCCGCAAGAAAAAAAAAATGTTTTCGGGGCTTTTTCGGTGTGTAGGGGTTTATTACTAACAGGTTTAGGCCGCGGCTGTGACTGGCGAAGGTGGGGACTTTGATCGCAAATTTGCTGATAAATTTGAAGCTTACTTTTAAATTAGGTGAGAGTTTGACAGCCAAAAAGAATTGCTTTATTGTTAGGTGTATCTCTAATACCAGTGATAACATAATACATGAGTGATGCGTCGCCTATTTTTGCTCGTTGGACAATCTCTTTCATTATTAAAAAATATTCACTCATTTTTTCGTTGGGCTTGCAAGTACGTGAAGCTAGCATTTCATGTATTTGGGCGGAAGAGGAAATGTGCGCGAATTCTTGTATTAACGCTTGCTTTAACGCTGCGTACTATGTTAATTCTGGCTCACTGCGGACAAACAACAATGCAGTACCCTTGAGAGCCCTTTCGACGAAAAGAAATTTTTGCAACTCATTCAGTTGAAATGTTGTGGCTAAGCCTTCAAATCTTTCTAACTATTGTAGAATGTTTTCGACTGGCTTGCCGGAAAAAGGTGTAATTAAATTTTCGAAATCGGTAAAAGAAATGGACTGACGCGGTGCCAAATGGGGGGAGATGGCAGCATTATATTGTAAAGTGGTACCGGAAAAACTCGTTAATGGATTGGATTGCAAAGTATTGCGAGAATCGTCGTCATCTGACTCGTAATCGGTTTGTGGTAAACTGGAGGACTGGAATTTTGTTAGGTCTGCAAGGGCTTCAATAATACGTCGCGAAATGTCTGCTTCGATACCAGCAATGTCTAGACAAAGTAAATTTGCCATAGAAATGAGTTGAGCTAAGGGGAAGTTTTTGGCCGTTTCAGCGATTTTATCGTCAAATTCAGGATCCCCAATTTTAAGTTTGAATCCCTGAAACTTCCGTAAATTTTTCCGATTATTTCTATTTTCATCAGTGCCGAATACCAAGGTATGTAGAATTTTGATTCGTTCAACTCGTGCTGAATTAATTTGAGCTAACACCGACCGTATATCTTGCAAAAACATGGCTGAATAAGAAATAAATCTTGCTTCCAAATTGACATCCTTTTTTTTAAAGAGAACGCCGAATGGTTTGATTATATCCATTGCAAACGAAAAAGATATCACAGATGTCTTCTTTCACACCACGCACACAGAAAACGGATGAGTCGGTAACAGATAAGGTCAGTAGATCTTCCTTCTCTCGCTCTTTCCTTATCAGAACTGCGGAGAGAAACTTCGAATAGAATCTTCGCAGATCTTAAATATTTCAGAAGTTGGATTTCACAACAGTTTCATGGATGTCTAGGGGCTTGATAAATAGTTGGATTCGCCGAGGTCGAGCGCCCATGTAGAATAGGTGGGATTGACTGTGGTCGAACTTTGGTAGTAAAGGCTTCTGATTGAACAGTCGTAGTATAGAAATAATCACGTTTTAATGTCTTGATTAACGCATAGATCATATTTACAGAGCACATTAACTATATACAGGGCTTAGGGGGATGAGGGGGAATTTCTTACGGCAGTTTATCGGCATTCAATATATTTCGGAAGCATGACCGGGTACGTCTTACCAAGTCAGTCCGCAGCACAACTCTGACGTTACATCGAACCTTAGCCCTCCGGCTGCGGTTCAGAATTACTCACTCATCAGGTTTATTGTCTTATAGAATTTGTCTACTCTGTCAGTTCTCATGGGATTTTAGCTGCACCTCTTACTGTATTCAGGATGTGGTTTAGATTGTTTTGGGAACCGCAAGTCACATCCATATATATATATATATGCATAGTGCTTTATTTGTTTGTTCTTTTTGCGTTTTAAGATTAGATGCAATAGTTCTACAGTTATATAAGGCATTTACATTATTTACAACAGATGACTGCACTATAAAATATTTTATTAAGTTCTACTATAAAATATTTTATTAAGAGTTCATTTAATAAGTTAAGTTAGATGGCAGCTCTAAATAATTATTTATTTAGGTCTAATAATATTGTCGCCATATAATTTATTTATATTTTAATATTTCTCTATGTAATTATACGCTTAAATTTAAATAATTTTATTCTATATATTTTTAGTAATAATTTATTATAGGGTACTTTTAATGCGTATAATCATTTTTATAATAATGACGATATGTCATTTTTTTGTAGTGGTTTTGTATTTTTTCTGCACACTGTGTTGTTTTGCAACCGTAAAAATTCGATTTTAACTGTAAAAATAAATCGGCGGCACATTTGCTGTGATTATTTGTTAATTGTTCAAGATTTAAGGAGGTCATTGCAATTCTATTGCTTGGTATGTCTTCTAATTTAATGGTTTCTTTAAATTAATATTGTTCATTATTAAGGATCTTGTTTGGATTAATATTTTTATTTAATTAAATTTACATGTCATGTTAAATTTATACATTTTTTTGGTGTGCGGTCGATCGGGTGCATAAGAATCTAATTTTTAACTTATGCTGGATTCTTTTACAGAAATCGACTATGCTTTTGCTTCTATTGGTGTTTCATGTACCCCTGATGAAGTGAAATGCTATATAAGTTTCCGGCTCCATCCTTCTAATTGATCTATTGTTTGTTCACAATATATTCTTTTATGTGTTCAACATTTTTTAGCTGGTTTCTTGTTTCGCAAGTCTTTAATTGATTTTTTTATCAAAAAATTTATTGGTTTTTCATATGTTAATATGGATTAATCGTATGCAATGAGCTAGCGAATTAATGGATTTTGCTTAATTAGTATTACATGTATAGGGTTCCATCTGTATTTTGTATAATGTTACAGTTATAATTTGCTGCTAAATTTATTAAATTATTGAATTAATTATTATAATTGGAATAGATGGTGATTTGTAATTACATTATGGCTACACACACACACACACACACACACATATATATATATATATATATATATATATATATATGTGTGTGTGTGTATATATATATATATATGTGTGTGTGTGTGTGTGTGTGTGTGTGTAAAACTAAGACGATATATCGAATGTATTCTTTATAGTCCTGCGCGCAACACATGTATCTCATGAAAATCCTTAATCAGTATGTCTTAATTAAACTAATTATGTATCAATAAAGGTGCTTAATGCAATACGTGAACAAAGATTTGTGCAATTTATTAAAAAACAAAACCTTTGAGTTTCATGAAATATTTACAGCTCCAGTTTTATATATATATATATATATTGTGTTGAAAACAAGCAATATCGATCTGCTAAAGGGGATTTCCCCCCCTTAAACTTCTATGTTTTTTTCAAACTTTTTTGTGCTTGCGTCTATTTATTTTTGTTACAAATAATACATTTATTTCCAAAGAGGGCCAATAATATAATTTCTGCTTTAAATTATAATTGGATTTGTTAAGGTTTTAATTTATTGAAAAAGTATTTATGCAATATTTTTTTTTTCTTTTTTAAAAAATCTCAGAAAGACTTGTGAATGTACTGTACTTCGAAAATAGGACCTCGCTCTTTCTTTTTTTTACTTTTTGCTGTTTATCTTTTAACTGATGTGACTATAATTTGTCACACATCTGATGTGATGCAGTCACACACACCCCTCGAATGAAAAAAATAAAATAAATAAGCAGTCAAGTGCTATTACTAATCGCGCTTAGAGGGTTCCGTGCAATAAATGTATGAATTATTAACTGTATTAGTAAAAGAAATTGTTGCTATAAGAATAATAAAACTTTGTAAAAAACTATACAACATAGGGTTGGGTATAGCTGTATATACTAGAAAAGTATGAATGGGTATACCATAAAAGTTCAAAGAGATATGAAGCCTAAATAATATCAAATATTGCTATTCTATGTAACTCTTTTTTTAATCTTATCCTAATCTGTTTATGATGAACTTAATTCGTTACTGACAATAAAAGTAGTGCATATTTAAATTTCATTTGGCATTTCCTGAAACTAAATTCAGCATAGTAATAATCTTTTATTTTTACAGTGTAGCTAAAACAAATTCTTGTTCAGAGTTTAAACTTGGCATTGTGCTAAGCCAGCTTCGAAAGGAAGTCGCAAATTTTGCAGCACTGCCTTGGTCAGTGACGCGTTTTTCCCGCTATGTTTTTAATTAACTTTTTTAAAAAAGGGAGGTGCATTTAGAGATCCATTTAATGTAAAATAGCCACGAAACCCATAGTATTTATGTGATTAATTATTAAATAAGTCAGTTTTTAGCTCATAGACTATCAAAACCTGAGAGCTAATGTTCCCGCAGGCTATGTATGCATGTATGTACGTATGTATGTATGTACGTAACGCGATATAACTCCTTGTAGAAATATCTGATTTGCTTAAAATTTTTTCTAGGTTCATTCTGATAAGACGCTGCCCTGATTAGTTTTGGAAGTTAATTGGTTAAGTATAAAGGAGGAACAGGGGGCTAGTCCCCCGTAATTTATATAAATGTGTTTTTTATGCAGAATCAACCGATTTGCTTCAATCTTTTTTTCTATGTTCATTCTGATAAGGCGCTGATGCTGATGCTTATGCAGAATCAACCGATTTGCTTCAATCTTTTTTCTATGTTCATTCTGATAAGGCGCTTCCCTGATTAGTTTTGGGGATTCATTGGTTAAATATACAGATTGGAATGGGGGGGGGGGTAAGCTCCCCCACCTTTTTTGAGATAAATGGGTTTTTCATGCAGAATCACTTGATTTGCTTCAACTTTGATATACCGGTTTATTCTCTGACCAGTACCATTCTATACCGGTACCTGAGTAGATTTGGAGGTTCATTGGCTGAGTATAAAGGGGGGAAGTGGGCTAGTCCCCCTCCCCCTTAATTTATATAAATGAGTTTTTTATGCAGAATTATTCCATTTTCTTTAAATTTGTATACTGGTTTATTCTGTTGATCTTCATTGATTAGATTTGAAGGTTCTTTGGCTATGTATAAAGGGGGGGGTACGGTGGCTCCCCCCTTCATTAATTTAAATAAATGGGTTTTTCATGTAGAATTATTTGATTTGCCTCAAATGTGATATACCGGTTTATTCTGATAAGGCTCTTTCTTGATTAGATTTGGAGGTTTATTGGTTAAGTGTAAAGGGGGAATGGGGGAGCTAATACCCCCATAATTTAGTGAAATAGGTTTTTCATGTAGAAATATCTAATTTCCTTCAAACTGTAAATACAAGTTTATTCTGATAAGGCACTTCCCTGATTAGATTTGAGGGTTCAATAGTTCAGTATGAAGGTGGGGGGGACGTTGGCAAATCCCCCTTAGTTTATTTTTTTAATGGCATTATAATTTGAAATAAGCTTATAATATACAATTAGTGTGAACAGCCTGTGAGCTCAATGCCATCAGTTTAACTGGGCACTTTTATTTTTGATTAAAAATTTGAAGTTTATTGCTTTTTTAGGTGCGTTCGTAATTATATAAATACGTAGCACCTATAGTCGTCGTTCAGTCCGTCTGTCCGTCCGTCTGTCTGTCCGTCCGTCCGCATATAATAGAGTAAAAACTACCCAACCGAATGATCTGAAATTTTAAATATATGATTGTTGTAAAATTTTGTCGAGTCATTTCAAATTTTATGAAAATCGGATGTATAGTTAAATTACAGGGACAGTCAAAAGTTTTTCTTTGCATTACGGCCAATGGGAAAAATTATTGCACGTGCATTTTAATGATGTTACAGCTTTCCGAATGGGCTGAAATTTTAAATATATAATTGCTGCAAAATTTTGTCGAGCCATTTCAAATTTCATGAAAATCGGATGCATAGCTTAATTACAGGGACAGTCAAAAGTTTTCCGTTACATTAAGGGAAATGGGAAAAAATTATTGCAAGTGCATTTTAATGATGTTACAGACTATGCACTTATGAATTGCAAATAAATACACATTCAGTACAATATGGGCCGCAAAAAATAATTATAAAACTAGTTATAGTACGAACGCACCTCATTTGCCACGTTTGACGAGCAATTTCCAACTTGTTATTGTTTCTGGGCGCAATGCCCAGATTGCACAAGTATGTCCCTAAACGTTGTTATCTAGGCCTTAAAAGCCGATGGTACATAGAGTACGCCGTCCCTGTCATTATGTATGTCTAAACCGTCCGTGTCTTTAAGGGTTAATATCGCAGCTAATTACTGACAATGTTTTTCGAAAATCATTAAGAACAATGCTTTTATACTTTTGCTGCGATAGGTACCTCCAGCGCTTAGTAACACCTTTGGTGAATGCCCACAAATTGAAATTTGTGTGTAACGGAAAAATGCGCTTTTCTCAAGAGCTATGTGAACTAGGGTAATCGCTATAATTTTCCTGAAAGGTTTTAATTAATGTCTATTACTTCTATTTTTTTCATAATTTTAGTTTCAGTAGATTCGGAAATACAGTGGGGGGAGCATGTTTTTGCATAACATTTTCGCCAATATCTCTCAAAATATAATATCTAAAATTAAAAGAAATGTATTTTAGAGTTCCTCGTTACGAAAACTTTTACACGATATACAAAGAAAATATTACTTTTTCAAATAACTTAATTAGCCACTCTACATTTTTTCTAAATATATTTGTTTATGTTTAAGAAGCTGTAAATATGTGGGTCAATAGTCTTTAGTACCTCCCATAATTTGAACTTCTCACGTTCCATAGTTTACGAGTAAAATGACTGTGACAGACAGACAGACACAGGGGTGATCTTATAATGGACATTTTAAGTACGGAACCCTAGAAAATAACTAAAATGGTTGAATTTATAATCATTTGTCCTAACAAAGATCGTTGTACTTCCCTTATAGCATGTGAATTAAATTGCATGGATAAAGTATTTTATTCATATTATCTAACTTGAGTACAGAAAAAAAAAATATTTTTCTTTCTCAAAATAAACGGCAGTTTGTTAATTTTGCAAATTAAATATGAAAATGTATCGAGTACATTTTTTTACAAATCATCTTTGCAACAAAGTAGTAAAACTGAAATACTGTGTTTATTTTGCAAAAGTAATATTTACCCAACGAATATGCATGAGTCAAAATACATCATTACTTGCTGTCAACACATATTTTTTCTTGGACATTCAATGTATACTGGCTTCGGCATGAAATTCCCTCATAAGATGTTTTTTTCTCTATACCATTCATTCCATAATAAAAATTATGTTGAACTCCATCAGAAATATTTGCATTTTTACCATCGGAAAGTTCAGAATTCGTATCGTGATCTCTTTCGTCAGTAAAATCTATATCGTCAGAACAGTCAATATCAGAATATTCTTGAACTGGCCAGTCGGTCATAATATATTCGAATTTCTGCTGGCAGGGGAAAAAATAGAACGTTTTCGAAGTTGCAACGACATTGTAACCCAAAAATACAGTAAAGAAAGGGGAAAAAAATAAAGTACAACTAATGACGAGTATTGTAAGAAGTGGCTTCACAATATCCTAAATAGACATGCCCTTAACAGAAAGCTACTTAAAATATATCTCTTCTGAGAGATCTGTGAAACATTACCTAGTAGCCGTCAGCTGCAATTCCCAATGCAATACTTCTTCTCAATCTCTGCCGCCTGTCACGTTGAGGGTTCTTCCCTGGAAGAGCCGCCCCATAGGCAATCTGGTCTTTGATGATAGTTTATAATTACTATTTTTTTCTTTAGCAAGCTTATTTTCAAACCCGCCTCATGTCGCGTTTAACGGCGGATACAGCTCCGGCTGAATGTTGTAAGTTTTTCATTGTAATTTTTTAAAACCTTAATAATGGTGACCGGGAGGGATGCTATCAGGGTTCTCGCTGGCTTTTGACCAACGTTAGCGATTTGTCGTATAAGAGATAAAAAAACAGTAGCCAAATAAATTGAAATATTATCAAAATTGATTTAGCGTGAAACACTGAAAAATCAATCTTTAAGCCCTTATTGCATCCCCTTTTTTGAATATGTTCTAAAATAATCTAATGTTTTGTAATTACTTATAAAATAGAAATTCGAGTATCCCCTACAGAAACTATTAAAAATAAGTACATTTTAAAACTCTCATAAATTTGTAAATGTTTCAGATATTCTCTTAAAACACTAAATAAAAATTTAAAACAGCTATTTTTGATATACAATTGTGAAATTTACACTAAAAATTGCTATGATATTTCAACTCTATCTGAAACTGATGGAAGGCCAATGATACTTTACATAATAAACATACCTTAGTAATAAACAGTATGGTTAATGGTTAATTTCAACACCGCATTCCAGCAACACGTTTCTCAATTTGTTACTTGGGGAGAGTAATTATGTTTCTGTTTTTACCAGCGCGACGCCGATGCGTAGATACTGATTAACTGACATTAGAGAAATTCCTATCGCATTATCCTTTCTGTGACTTTGGCTGTTACTAAAGTGTCATTCCATGCAAAATGAGCAAATCAGCTGTAGCAGACATGTTACAGATTTTAATGAAAATCAGTCTATATGTAGATCGTATCTATTTATGAGTAAATGTAAAATAATAGATTTCAGGATTGTTTATTTAAGTATTAAAATATACATTAAAATTGAATGCAAAATCGAGGTATTGTCTACATGCTTAAAATTTCAATTCTGATTGTTAGCCTTAGGAATTGAAAGACTATATTAAAAATTATTTATAATTAGGAATGAATAAAAAGTAACAGATTGGCGTAAGTTATTAATTGTATTTTTATTCCGTAATGAGAAAAAAAATCATTTTTCAAAAATTTAAAAGTAAAAATGCAATATTTCTACTGCTCATTTAAGCATGAAGGACAGCTTTGACAATTTTACTTTTTTTGGCGTTACAACTAAATATATATATTTTAAATATCGAAAGTTTCATTCTTGCCTTTTTAATCCTTAATGAGAAAAAAAATAAACAGTAAAAAATGTTGAGGGTAAAATGCAATATTTCTATCACTTCTTTTTAAGTGAAAAAAAGCTTTATTAAACTTTTAAATTAATTCCTATTATAGATAAACGTGTATATTTTAAATTCAGAAACTTTAATTTTTGCTTTCAGTTTATTTTTGGCTATTAAACTGCAGTAATATATATATATATATATATATATATATATATATATATATATATATTACTTTGAACAAATATATATATATATATATTTATCCTCTAAATCCATAGATGGCAGCACTGCATTTTCCCCCCTTGAAAACCTGCAATATTGTAACACAACGCGCGCTTATTGAAAGAGTACAGCTCTTGGAATGCAACAAATATTACCCTTTTAACCAAATTTTGTGACGTTAGAAATCAAAAGGCAATCTTGAATTTTTTTAGCATATCATGGACTTATTGATCTTTATGTCTATTCAATAACTATAATGTCTGACCTTTCCTTCAATATTTTTTGGCATATAAATGAGCGGAAAAATCACAGTTTTGTCATTTTTTTTAAATTTTCTAATTTTTTTTTTTTTTAAAGTTGAAGGATAAACATGGCAACTTAAAACTTTAGCAATTAGATCTTAATATGTAACACTACATCAGGCATCAATTTCACAGATGTTTTTGAATTCCTTTAATTTTTATAACGTTTCTAATTTTCTCAAAATTGACAAATTTTCAGTTTTTACAACAAATTTAAGATTAATCATGACGTTACCAAATTATTATTATTAAATAAATATGAAGATAATTTTCCAGAGAGTATAATGTTATAAAAAGTTTTATTTTATGTTAAATAGTTTTTAAGATACGGAACTTCAAACTTGCAACTTTAAAAGATTGTACATATGCCATTCTATGTCACAAGTTTTTTAAATGTCCTGAACTTCCAAAAAAAAGTTTTTTTTCGAAATATTTTGCAATGCTCTATTTGAATATGAATTGAATCTGTGTATCAAATTTTATTAAAATCGGTTACTATGCAGCCACGACTTTTTTTTTTTTAATTTTTGCTCAGTTTGTGTGGAATGACCCTAAACTGAGTGAGTATTGAAGCAGTATCTCTATAAATAGGTCAATGTAAATAGCATGGCGCGATTGATCATGTAAAGTGACATCAACCTTTAAGAAACGCGAATAAGAATCTCAACTGCATTGGCACACACACACACACAAACAGAACAGAAATTGAGCACTCTCAATTTGGCGAATCTCATTGTTCGTTTACTCGCCAAATGAAGCATTTTTTTGAAATTTGGCGCAATGGCGAGCGGCAGCGAGAACTCTGGAAACTATGCTCTGCAGACTAGGTCCTGGTATGAGCAATGCCTTATAGGCTATCAAATTAAATCAAATCAAATGACGCGTATTGTACAACAATTTCAAATAATGACACAACTGCTGTGATGCTGTCTGACACTCCCCAGTGTAACGAATAATACGTTTAAAATCAACTCACATAATCATCGCTTTGTGTGTCGCCTTGGCAGGCTTCTAGAAGAAGGGACTAGTAACAAGGGCAAGTAATATTCTCATTTTTAAGGGGTGGATGTTTTTATTGCTGAGAGTCTGAGAGTATGTGAGACCGCATCACATCGGTTAAAAATTAACTTGAAATACACTTTAACACAAAAGGCTTTTTATTTAGTCTACTGTGTTTTTTTTTTGTTTTTTTTTTTTTTGTTATTGTTGTTTCGTTTCAGTATCAATGACTGCATTAGTGAAATTTGTTTCTTTCGGATCCCTAGAACTATCTCTAAAGCCATCTCAATAAGTACATTTTGATTATAGAAAATCCTGTAGTTAAACTTTAATATACCAGAGACAGTGTTCTAATTTTTAACTTAGCCATTTATTTATCGTGTCATTAAACGGTCTCAGAGAAACCTCATTGTAGCTTCGAAAAAAAATTGTGACTGTATTTAAAGGTTAAACAGAAATAATTTTCACGTGTCTGGTTTTTTATGCCCTGCCTCTAAAGTTAGCACTATTGCAAAATAATTTAACTTAAAAATGTTCACGTAGTTATAGTAAGGCAAGTTTTTCTGTTAAAAATAGTGTTAGAAAATTTCCCTGTAGTATCTGGAAACTATGGATCATCTACAATATTGTACTTTTTTGATCAAATAATATTATATTTCAATTTGATTATTTTAAGAAAAATAAAAACGAAATCACCCATTTCCCTTTTTTTTCTGTTTAATTCAATTTTATAGCCATTTTGTAAAAACAAGACATTGTTTTCATTGGTGGCACCATTTCTTATTTCTGAAATTAGTACCCCGAACATAAATATTCAATAAATTATTTTTATATATTGTGTAACCTCGATGCTTCCTAATACCTTATTCTTTCTTAATTATATTATCTTGCGTTGGAAGGAGTAAGTTTCTTTGCCCATGAGAGACATTAACATACTTTGTAAAATAACATTTTCTTTCTTGAGTTTCTTCTTCTTCTTCTTTTTGAAACAAAAAGTTTTGCAATTTTCTTTTATGCTCCATTACTTTTTGTAAAATAGTTTAATTGATTACTCTTTTTACTCTGTGTTATTGGGATAAATTGTTGTTTTTACGTCATATAAATTATTTCCTTTTTTTTGTAATTTTTTTTATTAGATTTGAATTACATCAGGATGGGGTTGTAATGTGTTTCTTATGTTTAAAGTTTTTTGTATGTCTTGTATCTTGCTTAATGCAAAAGTATTTTTAAAGAAGAATTTTATCCAATGCATATTTAACTATACATGACATATAATTTACATATAATTTCTCTAAATTCATTCCATATTGAATAATAAAACGGTAATCTATAGAAAAATAAGGGAAGGAACTGAATTATAGATAATCGCTTGAAAAAGAAACAATTAAAGATTGACAAATGTTTTATGCATTACTGCTTTTTGTAGAAAAAAAAAACATTTTTACACAAATAAATGAATTTTCAATTAATCTAAAATATATAAATTCGAAGTATAATTGTCACTTTTTATCTTGTTTTGCGAAATGAAATGATATTTATTGTATGAAATGGAATTCTAGCAAATTTATCTATATCGTTGCATAAATAAATATGCTGTCTTCTTTCAGATGTAGTAGGAAGATATTGTTCCATTGCATTTATTACATTTTTTTACCACAAATATCTAACGCATGATTTATTTTTTACAATTATTTAAAATTTATTACATTATCTAATAACATATATCTATTTTTATTGCAAGCTACAGCACGAACGTCTATCGTAAGTTTAAATGAAACAATATTTCGAAGATTTAGAAGGAAAGTTTACATAAAAAGGGAAGAAAATTATTACATAGTAATGTATAATTACTTACATAGGAGTTATTATATATATATTTTCATACACAGATACAGATTCATGAATAATAACAATATTAAACTATAATAAGCAATATTATACATGCACTGATAAGACGCTGTATGCTTTTTGCAAAACGCATACACAAGAACGGAAACAAAATGTTAAAAAGTGCAGTAAAATACATATAAGAATGTATCTACGCATGTATTTCGCTTGAAACCGCATTGGTAAAAAGTAACCAATTATAAATTAAACAAGAAAGATATATCATGCATTAAGTACACATTATGAAATACCTTCTAACAATTCCAGAATACATTAGCAATACCTCGCGGTTTAATAAGATAAATAACATACCTAATAAATCATATTAGAAAATGCATCACATATATAAAACTAGTATGTTGTGGCCATCACAAAACTTTCTTCTGTATAAATCACGTCAATTAAATCATTTAAATAGTACAAGAAATTACATGAATTTAGCACCAATTCATACTATCAAAGTATATCTGAATATGAAGTTGGATGAAAATTCGTGCATTAGTTCTTGAGCTAGAGCTATAGCGGAAATTCTGAAAAATGTAGCATAGCAGCGCCACCTGTTGAGCGATTTGCACCAAAAATAAACAGCACTAAATGATATTAAGGTATACCTGAATCTGAAGTTTGTTGAAAATCTAAGCGTTAGTTCTTGAGATAAAGCTATTGCGGAAATCGCAAAAAATACACCATAGCAGCGCCACCTGTTGAGCAATTTACACCAAAAATTAAACAGCACTAATTTATACGTCAATTCATGTCAAGGACTAACTAAATCTGAAGTTTGATGAAAATCCGTGCAATAGTTCTTGAGATTCAGTTCTTGAGAAATCGTGAAAATGCAGCACAGCAGCGCCACCTGTTGGGAGATTTACACCAAAAATTAAACAGCACTAATTTATAATCAGGGACTAACTAAATATGAAGTTTGATGAAAATTCTTGCATTTTTTCTTGAGTTAGAGCTATTGAGATAATCATGAATAATGCAGCATAGAAGCGCCACCTGTTGGGCGATTTTCACAAAAACGTTATCAGCACCAAACTATATCCTGGACTAACCGAATCTGAAGTTTTATAAAAATCCATCAGTAATTCTTGAGATTTCCCTTTGGTGAGATCTATTGCGGAAATCGTGAAAAATGCCGCATGGCAGCGCCACCTGCTGGGCGATTTTCACCAAAACCTAATCAGGTCCAGTTTATATGAATGTCTAACTAAATATGAAGTTTTGTGAAATTCCGTCCATTAGTTCTTGAGATAGAGCGTCCACAAAATTTTTGTCACATACAGACACACAGAGTGACAGAGTGACAGACAGACATTTTAGAAAAACCATCAAATCGTGTTCTGGGCCTTCTAAAACGTATGAATCCGTCGAAAACCGGTAGTCGAAAATTTTCACGAATCCAATACTTTCTTCTTGTAAAGATAGAAGAAAGTAAAAACATGATTCAGAAATTACCGTCCATAGCTGGGAAGTACTTCAATTCTTTCGTACAGCCCTGTATATCACCTATAGATTTTATACTCGTCATGTAGTAAGCTAAAATGTAATTTAAGAAAAAATACGCTTAAAACTAGTTAAATCACACTTTAGGAATTATCATTCTTAAGTTGTTATTTGTACTGTTCTTTCTATGTCTCTCTATGTGATTTTACTTATATTCTGCTAACATCTCTTCGTATGCTAAATATAGTTCAGACTAAAAATACACCAATTCATTAAAAACACCTTTAAGAAATTCGCGCTCATAATCAGTAATTCTTTTGTGTAGCCGTGTATACGACCTATGGAACTTATACATTCCCCGTAATATGTAAAAATTTGTTAAATGTAAAAACTCACACCATAATTGAAAATTCCGTTCCAGAAGTATTCGATCACAGACAGTACCTTAGATACTGAACTGCCGCCTACGAGCTACCCCTGTGAACTCTTTTTCATGCTTGCAGATTCCAAAAACATAATAACTTGCTCTGTTTTTTAAAATTAGCCGCTATCGTAATATTGAATGATATTATCACTAACGGTGTCGATCTTCTGTAACCATATTGCCATGAATTTCTCTTAGACTTTAAAAAAATGAAAAAGAAAAAAAACGCACTTTAGAAAACATGAAAGCGAAATATACGGGCAAGTAGCGCCATCAACACTCGAAGTTTGGAACGAATTATTTCCGCTCGTTTGAAGAAAGCTTTTCATCTTGGAAGCATTTTAGACCAAACCCCACTTCTGTACGAAAATTACTTGATTTTATATTGAATTTTAAAATGTGTCAAGGAATTTTGGGGCACGTTGTATATATAAAGTGTTATTCCACAAAACACATATTTCACTTTGAATATAAAATTGGGAAACACAATGTTTTATTCTTTTTAGTAATAAATTATTTAAATATCATCATTAATATTTGACCTACACTACTGATTTCTTAACTTTTTGAAACAATAAATATATATATATATTGATAAAGATATATCTACGTAAAAACGTAATGAAAGATTTATATGTTTTGTTTTAGTTTGCATGTAAATTATTCTATCAAATATTAATTCATTTAAAAAATGTATAATTTGTTAAATATATACTGATAACAAAGGCCTGCAAAACATAATTTTCGAAAATTGTGTTAGTTTGGATAAATGGCTTTCACATTATTTCCAATGTTGATTTTACAGCATCATCTATTTCCATCCTATCATGTAAGTTTCTCACAAAGATTCGCATATTTTGATAGAAATAAACGAAAGAATAGAATTTCAGAATTCAATTTTAATTTAATATTTTTTTAAACCTATACAAAGTACATATATTTCCTAATTCAAGTAATTGTTCAATGGCAGATAATTACATGTAGAAGCCTACTAATAGCCCTATTCGTAAATTTCATTCCATATGCATGTATGAAACATACATATGTTGTGAACAGACCTATTTGCTTACCGGTGATTAAGTTAAAGAAATCAAAGAAAATACTGAGCTTAATTTTAGGCAAATCTTTAAAAACTTCTGAAAAACTATATTTATAGGCAGTTCATCAGTAATTCAGAAGAACATTCTAAATTTATAACGGTATATTTGTTTTCTGGGCCAGAATTTAATATCCCAATATCCTCTTTAAACACAATAAAAGTGTCTGACAAAAGACTATAATTAGGGGTTTCTTGTGTACAAAGTATACAAAATGCAGAAAAAAATTATATGAAATGAAACTGCGTGTGATGGACTATTTGTTTTTCAGTAAAAAGTATTATCTTAGTTTAAATTACGAATGTTTGCAATGTTTTGTTTTTGGCTAAATGAATAATGGAGGTATATTTCCGAAACGAGTAAATCCGTTCTACAGAAACGAAATTAATAGTTAAAACAATTCGACTCTTTTAAAATGTCAGTGTTATAGAGCATATCGTTGCATTATTTTTTTTTAAAAAGCCCTGTTCATTAAAATTCTGAATACCCGTAATGTTTTGCTTTTTGCTTACTGCAAAATGGATGTCATTTCAAATTGAATCATAATCCAAATAAGTAATTTGAAGTTTCTTTGCAGTAAATACACCTCTCAGTTTTTAAGGAATTTTCCTTTTGAAACTGATTAAATTTGTATTCTTTTCATCTGAATAAATATAATAATAAAAAAAGAAAACAACGAATTTCAAGAAGTGCAAAATATATCACTAACTTTCATTTTCATTTTAATATTTTTTTCAGGATGCATTTCGCTCGTAGAAAGAAAATTGTTCTCGGAAAGTGCAGAATGTAATAAAAGAAACTGCTGAGGAAAATAAAGGGTAAAGAAGGAAGATTTTTGTTATGAATTTTTAATGTTAAGTAGATTTAAAAAAAAAAGAAAGAATAATTTTCGCTCTGTGATAAAATAACGTTTCTGAGAGTAAATTAAATACAACTCATGTAGGTTAAAGGAATATTTTACTGTTTCTAGGTTTCCGTATTTAAAAATTAAAAACGGAACCATTATAAGATCACTCCTGTGTCTGTCTATCTGTCACAGCCACTTTACTCGTAAACTATTGAACGTGGAAAGATTAAATTGGGTATCTATATTTACAGATTATAAAACATTCACAAATATATTCAGGAAAAAGGTAGAGGGGCTAATTAAGTTTCTTAAAAAAAAAAAAAAAAAACTCTTTTTTATATATATCGTGTGGGGTATAATGTAAAAGTTTTCGTAACGCTGAACACAAAATTATATTTCTTTTAATTTTAGGTATTATATTTTCAGAGATATCGGCAAAAATTTTGTGTAAAAATATGTCAACCCCCCCCCCCCCCATCTATTTCCAAATATACTGAAACTAAAACTATGAAAAAAAATAGAGGTAGTAGACGCTAATTTAAACCTTGTAGGAAAATTATAGCGATTTCCCTAGGTCACTTAGTTTTTGAGAAAAGTGCATTTTTCCTTTAAACACAAATTTCGATTTTCAGGCATTCAGCAAAAGTGTTGAGATACCTATCGTAGAAGAAGTATAAAAGCATTGTTGATAATCATTTTCGAAAAAAATCGTCGATAATCAGCCGAGATATTTGCCCTTAAAGACACCGACGGTTTGGACATACAACATGTGTTCACATAGTTTCATGACTGGTCTGCGAACACAAAATTTATTAAACATTTTTGTATAACGAACTAAAGTTCTTCGAAACATGACCCATGGGCTTCAATAAATCACTGCCAGCATTTTTTTCATTATTCATAGGCTACCTGGGAATGTTCGCTCGCAAGCCTGTTGAGGTACCTCACAGAAGCTGCATGCATCCCTGGAATCGTGTCGAACCGTTTCCCTTTCAGGTCTTTCTTGATCCGGAGAACACAAAAAGTCTCTGGGAGCAACGTCTGGGCTGTAGGGGATCTTACGGCAGTATTGTCACTTTACACTTAGCCAAAACTTCGGCCTCGATGAGCGGCATTTGAGAAGGCGCATTGTTGAACACGACAATGCGCCCTCTCACACGTCGCTCGCAGCCGCCAAAGTTTTGGCTAATTTTACCGTGGCAATGCAGTCACAAGACCCCTACAGCCCCGATCTTGCTCCAAGCGACTCTTTTTTTGCTCCTCCGGATAAAAAAAGACCTGAAAGCTATATTTATTATTGAATAGGAATATTTGATATTATTTAGGCTCTTTTAACTTTTATGGTATACCCATTTATACTTTTCTAGTATATACAGCTATACCCAACCCTACGTTGTATTGTTTTTCACAAAGTCTTATTATTCTTTTAGCAACGATTTTTTTAATATCTAGGAGGCTCTGTCCCCTACGAGATGAGCACGCCAGCCCACGTTCAGACACCCCGGATTCTAAAAACAAGTTCATTTGATTGGATTTAAAAAGACCTTAATAGAATTATATAATTTATTTTTAATTTATTAGAATAGAATAATATAATTTATTTTTTTATATAATTTATATTTAATAGAATTATTTAAAAGAATTATAATTTAAGAAATCAGTGGCGATCTGTCTGTAAACGGTTTTCTTTTCGTTTTGTTTTTATTCGGAGTTTTTAAGACCAAATCAGCTGCTGTTAATAGATACAATAGCTGTTTTCGTCTTTAATAAAACAATAGTTAAAATTAGATAATAATCTAATGTAAAATGAATTAAGTAAACATTGATGCTTATGAATGCTTATTATGCTTATTTTACAAACGAATTAAGCAAACTGGTATTTTTTAAGAACGCTATGAGAAAATTCTGTTAAATAAGCCAGTTAAAATGTATCGTTTTAAATCTGACATAATTTTCACCAAAGTTTTATTTCTCTAATTAATATTCATGTGAAAATATTTTGTTGTTAGAAAAGGAAATATTAATTGCGCTGTCTTAGAATGCACCACAATAGTTGAAAAGATTATCTCACAATACAAAATAAGTGTATCGCGCAAATGTATTTTTATTGAAACTGTTTTGCATTATTATTTGACATTTTAAATATGACGTAATTTCTTCCATTTAGGACTTTTAACGCGTAATAATGATATATTTTTTTAATTGTCTTTCTCTTTTAAAATCAATATGTAAATATAGTTCTTATTACGTAATTTTCATTATTTTCCAGCTTTTAGCATGTAATCATTTAATTCTAATTTGAAAGTTTTTTTCTGTTTATAACAGCCACGCAAAAATAAATTTTTAATTTGAAGGAAATATTATTCGGTTCCTATTTCTAAAATTGGCAAGAATTTAAAATAATAGCCTTTTCTAAAATACGTAAAAAATATTTCTCGAAATGCTAAAAAATTTAACTTAAAATTGAAATAAAACCTCAAAATATGAATCAAAATAAAAAAATAATTAAATTCCTATGCATAGTTTTTGCTCCTATAAAACCTTTTTAATGGAACAATTTTTACCAACTTTAACATTAAATATCTCTTAAAATAATTATTCGATTTGAAAACTGTTTGCATCAGACATTTGTTTATCGAACTTTTCTCAATAACATTACCAATTTTTATATTTTTATATGCAGTATTCTTCTTAATATTAACGAAGAAAGACCTCAGGTCATAAAAAATTCATTGTCCGCAGCGGTGACAGCGTTAGTTATTTTTTTAGAGTAGAGATATACAATTAATAATTCATATCTTTATTTTACGGAACACTATGAGCGCGAGTAATACTCGCACTTGACCGTTTTATATATATATATATATATATATATATATATATATTAATAGGAATTGTTCCTTTTTATATTTGCTAAAATACTTCGTATTTGGAGTGCAGTTCCTTGTAGACAAATTACAAATCATGAATAATTACAATGAGTGAAAAATAGTTTATTCCTCTATTGCATAAAATGGTTTACTCATCTGAATTACTATAAAGAAAAAAAGTTGTATAGGGCTCTGTTGTACAGGGTTTAATGGCGAAATTACCAATTAGGAAAGTGCTTAGCCAAAAATGATGACACAGAAAATAAAGAACTGAAAATGAAATAAAAAGAGTTTGCATGGTTTAATGTCACAAAATATTATTAGATGCGCCTAAAAATATGAAAAAAAAGCTTGTTAACAGTATATAGTTACGAGCTTTTAGACTACGAAAGCACACAAAAAGGTAAATTCTTTATGACTTCCGAAAACTTATTTTTATATAAAAATATACCTTCTTTCTACATATTACACACATACAATACATATTGAACCAGAAACAATACAGAACCTCATTTTATCGATTAAAGACCGTATATTTAAAGTAACAGAAAAAGAAATAAAAAGAATGTACATGGATTAATATCACAAAATATTATTAGGTGCGCCAAAAAATATAAAAAAAAGCTTGATAACAGTATATAGTTACGGACTTTTAGACTACAAAAGCACACAAAAAGGTAAATTCTTTATGACTTCCGGAAACTTATTTTTATATAGAAGATATACCTTCTTTCTACATATTGAACCATAAACAATACAGAACCTCATTTTATCGATTGAAGACCGTATGTTTAAAGTATTACAGCAGAATGGTGCAATAATCAAGTATCAATTTTCTTTATTCTTGTTCTACTAAAAACAAAAGAACTATCCTGCTTAAACTATTGACACACTCATTTTTGTTAAATCTCACTTTCGTCCGTCACTTTTGATAAATTTTATTCTTTGAGATATATTTTAAAGCACAAATCAGTTAAATATTTTTTTAAACTAAAATTTGTAGGTCATGTTAAAAAGAAAGTAACTTTCAGTCAATAATAAAATTTTATGTTGAAATTTTATGTTGTGCTTAAACTTTTGGCACGTATATATTCGAGGCCAACATTGAAATTCGCTCATGATACACGTTTTAGCAAAAACAAACGAAAAATACTTAGCAACAATAAGCAAGAGATGTCGACAATGGAGTGTGTAGACTGAAAATAGATGGCTGGATAGAGGGTCAATAAAAAAAATTGTAAGTGGAATAAATGTCGTGCAAGCGTTAGTAAATTAAAAAAAAAAAAAAAAAACACTACATCCTTCCACAATTTTCGCAGCGTTTTTTTATATAAAAATAAATAACTTATTTTAAAGAAAACAACTTAGAAAATAACTCATTTTAACTTTTTATAATGATATTTCAATTAAAAGTCAAATATTTATTCTCGATTTCTTATTGCGGTCAAAATGACCACAATTGTCTTCTTAGGTAGGCAAAAATATCGATCACTCTAGTGTTAATGATGAAACATTGTTTAAAAAATTGAACTTCGCAATTGTTTCTGCTCTCTTTTTTTATTTTTATTCGCAAGTCACGACTTTTGTACGTAATATGCCGCGTTTTTATTTATTTATTTATTTATTTATTTATTTTTATTATGTAATATGTTTTTTTTCTTAATTAAACTTGAGATAATTTATATAATGTATATATATTTTATATAAATGTGATGCCTATTACTTTTATAGTATTACCAGACATTAAACACTATTCTTTATTACTGTCAAACGTTCATATTTAAGCTCAAAGGGAACCAGATGCCTTCTGAATTTTTTTTTTTTAATTTAAGTATTTTAATGTACATTTTTGGCATAATAAAGGATTCAATGAACGAAAATGATTCTATCAAGAAATTGTTCGATTCCCCTGGTAAAATTGGAAAATAATATGTATATATATATATTGATTGTAAGTAAATTTTAAAATGTTTCTTCTCCTACGATTTTGAACATTTCGAGTTATTTTTTTTTAAAGTATCAGATTTCACATAAGTTAATTAGTTTGGGAGAAAATAGGAATTGTGCAAATAGGTATAAAATTACAGTGAAAACAGAATTTATTCTACATTTTAATGTGTAAAAAAAAAAAAAAAAAAAAAAAAAAACCCTTTACGTTATGGTAAATCCGATATTTAGTTTTATCAAATATACGATAAGAAACAACCAAAAAGAATTTAAGTCAATTGAAAAAGATGCATAAAAGTTTTATCAGTTTGAACATTCTAATTCGTGGAAAAAACCCAAACTGAGAAAAGGCACATTTAAGTGATGTTGGTGCGGTATTTAAAGGGACAGAAATGTAATAAAATCGCTTTTAACTGTATTTGTAAAAGTCGGACCTTTACGAAACTTCATCAGAATATACTAGGGATAATAAAGTATAATTTAAGCAAAAAATTTGAAAATCGATATTTTCGTCATTTTTCGCCAAACGAATGGTACCGAGTCACCTTAAAAGGATTTGGCCAATAGAACACCTTTTACGTTGCTAAAAACCATCCATGTTATATTAATTCTATATAAATTAATTTTGTTAATGATTTACCGTTTTTTACATTTATGCTACTACTGGAAATTGCATTAAATGAAAATGTCATTAAAATTTGTTATTGCAGGCTTTAAAAACCGATGACGAATATGTCCCATCGCATATACGCGCCCATGTCTTTATGTTACTGCATATCGGATGTCTTTAAAGGTTAATGACTACATCTCATATTTCGAAAATATTAAAATTATTAAAATGACTGCTATAATTTGAAAAGTAGAATCTTTCTAGGAGATTGGTTTATGCGATTACAGAAAACTCCCCTAAAAGGAACATGTACTATCCTACCATATTATGTGGTCTTAATGTAACTTATACACCATAGTGATTAATTATATAAAAAGCATATTTTGAACGTGAATGAACACGTGTAAAAAATAGCTTTGGTTTTCAATGGACAATTATACTGATGAGGAGCATTAAAAACTTGAAACATCTAAAGTTATTTCTTTTATTTTGCAATATAAATTGATTTTTAATTTGATAAATATCTGATTACGTTTTCTTATTATTTAATTATTTAATTACTAAATATTTTAGAGTTAATTCTTAACATTACATCATCAAATAATTGGCATTGGTATCCTATCGCGTAGAAAGGTATTGGAGATGGCATAATTGTAGAAAGTGTTACGTTGTCTCAGAACATTTTTTTCAAATTGTATTTTTTATCCTTTTTACAGTTCAACAGTTGTCTTATCATTGATTTTACAGGTGCAAAGATACAGAGTCATATCAGGTGGTATTAAGAATGTAATGGGTTTGTATGAGGACTTCCATCAAAATCCTTTTAAAAAGTCGAGCGTTTTAGTAACATTCGATCTAACAGTGTCCTTTAGCAGAAATATACCTTTTGATTGTTTCCACATACGCTTGCTATTAATGACTTGTTTAACATTCAGCAACCAGTTGCAAAATCGATGAAAAATAGTATAACAATTATTATTTCTGATCTGGAGAAATAGGATATGCTGCAGACTTCTCAAATCACTTAAGACATGTAAGGTTGCAGATGGAGAAACTGTTAGGTACTATCGTATATACGGGCGTATAAGCCGACCTTGATATTTTGAATAACAAAATAATGGTAAAATTCTTCTCCCACGTATAAGCCAGCCCTAATAAAATCCAATATATTTTCAAGAAAAATCTCATTTTTAGTGAAATCACTGATTGAATCTCAAAACAGTTCGATGAAGTATCGTTCGGTTGCTTCCACGTTCTAAAAATCAGACTCAGTATATTATGAATTTTCGACATCACTTTCAAAAATAAAATCGCCTTCAGTGCCACCCATGGCGCTGCTAATAAAACACTTTTTAAATATTTCACGATCATATCCGTTGGAATTGAAATCCACTCCTGTTTAACCCAACAGGAGATAACATAGATTCCCGCTTTTTTTCAAATTATCCTTCTTTGTTTTCTGCACATCTGGCGAACACATCCACTAAATATAGATTTTCCGCAATCTATATTTAAATAGTTTGTTGTTGCAAACCTCAAGTGGTTGCAGCATTGATGTCAGTCCATCTCGTATAACAACCATACACAAATTAATTTTTAAACTTTTTCTTTCACTTAGTCGGCTAAATGTACCCCCATGCAAACATAACTGGTTTCTTAAATACGGCTGCTAGTCTTTTGAATCACACATTTTCCAGGCCAACCCATGGTTCCTCTTTCACCCATCCATCCATTATTTTGTGACCACATAATTACTCCAGTGGAAAATTTTACGTTAGATAGAATTTTTTTCATCTTATATACGAGGGTGAGTCGGAAAATAAGTTTCCCCTGGCAACTGTGGACAGAGGTGTGTATGAAAGACAAAAAATGCAATGAAACATTAAAGATAAGACGTAACTTTATTTTTCAACTTAAGTGCCAAGTGAGTTGAGACATTTATCATACCCTTTATAAGCTTCATAAAGCTCACCAGGGAAAAAAAAACAGGTCTCTGCATACAAAAGAAGCGTTGAACGGCTTGTGTGACTTCAGCATTGCTTACAAAGGAGTAGTCAAGCATTGGGTTATTCTGCAGTGGCCGTGCACGTCCGTCCAGGTCTCGGTCTGTCCAACTCTTGCTGACGCCCCTCACTGAATTGGCGGCACCATATCCGCACCATTTGTTTCGATATCCCATCTGGCCCATAGACCCCCACGTAGCGGTTATGGATTTCTGTCCCGATACTCCACGTGCCAAATCATAGCAGACAACCGCTCTCACTTCCTCCTTTGACCACGAATTCATAACGCATTTTCTCTCCATATCTACCGGGAACAGAATGATGCAGAGCCTTGATTTTTTCAAGGATTGCTTTTTAAAGCTTATAAAGGGGTATGACAAATGTCTCAACTCACTTGGCACTTATGCAGAAAAATAAAGTTATGTCTTATCTTTAATGTTTCATTATATTTTTTGTCTTTCATACACATCTCTGTACAAAGTTGCCGGGGAGAAACTTATTTTCCGACTCACCCTCGTATAATGATAAAATTAGGGCCATGTGAAAAGCGAACTAAAACAACAGTGAAACAGTTTTTCTAGTGATGTAACCTACTGACGTAAAACTTTCACCACAAATCTCAACCGCCTTTAAGCCGACTTCCCCTTTTCAAAAGACAATTTTAGGTCAAAATTTTTCGGCTTATACGCGAGTATATACAGTATTGCAAAACTTCACGCCATGAATCCACTAACATATTTGCCCACTCGGACAGGAGACAACGCCGATACTACAAAATATGAGCGTATAGAAAATGGACTGGTACAATAATTTAAACACAATCCAAACCTTTAGAGAAATCATTGTTATTTCTGCTCTTTGGAAGATAAAAATAAGGGTTGGCTTGTCTAAATATATTTGAAGGATGAAGGAGGAAATTATCATAGTTAGATATATTTAAATATTAGTTATTAATTGTTCTACAATTTGGACAATTGATTATTTTTATTCTCACAACTTCTAGTCCTTTATACCCATAAAAAACGGAGTTTTCGAAAGTTTTTTCAGTTTTATACGTATAGCAATGCTTTTAAAACTGCTTTTTTACCTCCATTCGACCTTGGAAAATGATAGTACACATCCCATTGTACTGAATGACGATGGTACTTTAAATCTAACATAAAATGGAGTATCATTATTTCTTTCACTAGCGCTTCATTTATTCTGTCATTTATTTTATTAGAAATAAAAATGCATTCACTGAATAAAATAAAACATTACATGTTTATCACCTTGTTTAAATTACGAATTTATTTTTAAACTGAATTATAATCCATGATAAATAAGTAATTTGAGTTCTATGTAAGTATCATTTCTTTATTGATTTTTTTTTCAACCAATTTATGTCATATCCTCTTCTTATAAGCAAAAGAAACAATAGAAGCAGAGAACACTGAATTTTACGACACAATTAATTCAAAAGTGTAAAGGATGTTCTATATTTTTTATTTTCTCTTTAACCCCTTAATTCTCGCTCCCGTAATATTCACGGGCTGTGTCTTTTACTCAAATTGTTTGATTCCCACCAGTTTTATAAAATAGTGAAATTGGTTATATTTTAGTATCGTTTTACCTATCATTAAATAAGGTGAATATTTCTTTTTTCATAAATGTGGTGCCAATATGCAATTTGAATTCTTAAACCGTAATTTAATTCGAGCGTTAAGCGGTTAATATTTCTTTCATGTTTCATCGGTGAAATTAAGTTGCTCTCAGGAAGTATCGGGGGTAATAAAAAAGAACAACATTTAAGTAAAAGGAATTGTAAAAATAAAAGTGTCTAAAAAAATAAAATTGCATTCATTTCTAATATGTATTTATGTATATAAATATCTGATATTATACTTTTAAAACCGCTGCATTATTGAGAGATTAAAGTGATTGGCAAAATGTAACAATTATGTTTTTGTAAAGAGAAAACTTCAATGTAGTTTTTGGAGCACTTTCTTTTTTGCGAGTTAGAATTACGGTAACTTTGAAAACCAAACACGTTTTCAGTTAATCTTTTGATAGTTATTTGCATTCATTGATTTATTGCTTTCTGCGTAATGTACTAGATGTTAAGTTCTGTGAACCAAATAGTGTATTTGAAAAATACTTAAATAGAAAAAAATAAGACATTTTACAAAAAACTAGTCGGATATGCCAATCCCAAAACTTTCTTCTATCTCATACATTTTAATACTTCAAAAATCTCTAGTACAGTGCCAAAAATAAATGGCAATCTATGCCCATCATGAGGATTCTAAACATATGAAATTCCGTGCATTAGTTCTTGAGATAGGACTAACGCTAAAATCGTTTAAATCATGCAAAATGCAGCATATCAGCGTCATCGGTTAGGTGATTTAGACCAAAATCTAATCATTGACAAATTATGATAACATATAACCGAATCTGATGTTTTATGAAAATCCATGCATTAGTTTTTGAGATAGAGCTATTGCTGAAATCATGAAAAATTCAACATAGCAGCTCCACCTGTTGGACGATTTACACTAAAAACTAAACAGCACTAACTTATATCAGAGACTAACCGAATCTCAAATTTCATGAAAATTCGTGCATTAGTTCTTGAGTTAGAGCTATTGCGATAATCATGAATAATGCAGAATAGCAGCGCAACCTGCCGGGCGATTTTCACCAAAAAGTAACCACAGCTAAATTATATCAAGGACTATCTGACTCTGAAGTTTTATTAAATTCCGTGGATTAGTTTTTGAGATATAGCAATTGAGGATATCGTGAAAAAGCAGCACAGCAGCGCCACTTGTTAGACGACATACATCTAAAAGTAATCAGAACCAGTTAATATCAAGGTCTAGCTGAATCTAAAGA
Source organism: Maratus speciosus (assembly GCA_963932465.1). Lineage (NCBI taxonomy): Eukaryota > Metazoa > Arthropoda > Arachnida > Araneae > Salticidae > Maratus > Maratus speciosus. The sequence goes on along the minus strand of OZ010786.1, from coordinate 480,794,252 downwards.
TTTTTTAAAATTCTGTGCATTAGTTCTTGGGATAGAGTGCCCAATTTTTTTTTCACACACAGACTCACAGAGTGACAGACAGAGTGACAGAGTGACTGACAGACTCAGAGACTAAAAACTGTCAAACTTTTCTAAAAACTGTCAAATCTTGTTCAGTATGAAGTCAAAATTTTTCACGAATCCAATACTTTCTTCTCGTAAAGATAGAAGAAAGTAAAAATACCTTAAATAATCAAATAAATAAAAACAGAATTCAGTAATTTTTTCGGGAATCTATACGAATAAAAGAACAAATCGCTCTGTGTGTGTGGGGGGGGGGGAGGGCTAGCAAAATCTACGGCACGTACTAGGCTGAAAAGTTTTGTGAAGAGAGTCCAAAGCCTTTGCTAATGTACATAAGCCCATAATTTAAAAAAATTTATAATTATTTGAGTTGTTAATTAACAACCGTTAATCACTCTCATTAAAAAGCCATCAAAGCGGCAAAATTAAAAAAAAAAACATTTATTTCCTCAAAACCACACACTAACTAGATTAGGACCCCGATTTCCAGATGCGAGACCACCGTAGGACTGTCCAATCAAAACGCTCCCGTTGAAATCTCACTAGCTGTAAGACGAGGCTAGAGTATTGCTGAAGTTAAAGACAATATGTCTGCTTTGAAAAACACCTGTTTTCATTTTGGAGAGTGGATAAAAACCACAGTTTAAAATTTTAATGGAAGTTCAAACATAAATTAAAAAATATAACAATACAGCATTTAGAGATGTGAAACTTATGCACCTAGGCCTATATTTGCACAGTAATTAAAAATATGTAAATTTCAAAATATTGATTCAGAATTTTTTGCTTTATAAAAAAAAAAAAAAAAATCGATTTTCAAAAAGAAAAAAAAATGCTTTTTTTTTTTTTTTTGATTTTTTTTTTTTTTTTTTTTAATAGAGGATGAACGCAAATTTGTTAATATTCGGAAAACGATCCGATCGACTATGTCCGATCGCAATCCGATCGACTTAAAACTTTCAGGTAAGTTATAACAGCCCTTTGACCACTGTATCGTAGCGTAGTGTTTGTACAGAACATGCTGCGCTCCCTGTCGGTGGAAAATTTAACTAACCACTATTTTAGAATAGTAATTAAGCATTTTTTAAATTTCTTATTTTAGCCAACATCCTTATTTTAACACAATATTTTCGAAGCATCTAAATAGCCCAGATTTACATATCATACAAAAATTTTGAAAGGTTCTGAAGGGTAGAAATACTTTTTACAAAATAAAATGTGTGAAAATGTCCACGAAATCAGAAAAAAAAAACTTGCGTGTTTTGTCACGGTTTCCTCGCTTTCGGTACGCAATGCCTCCAAAAATCAAATTACTTGAAATAGCACGTATGTTCAATTCAATATTCTTCCTGCGATTTTTTTCATTTAAAAATTTAAATTTAGACAAGAGGGAAATAAAGGTATAAAATCATACAAATTTGAGGTCAAATTAAGATTCATTTATCACGGGCCCAGGCAACGCCGGACGAGTCAGCTAGTTTCAAATATTTTAGTTCATTTCATAGAAAAATGTATATCTACCATTATGTTAAGAGGAATTTAAACAATGTTAAACAGAATGAAATTGAATGTGCAGTTGCTCGCTTAAACATAAATGTATATTTTATCTCAGAAAAAAAATATTTTAAATTTGCGTAAAATAAATAAATATACAGATATATATACCTATTAAGATTTTCTTATTTTTACGTTAGAACTTATCTAGAAGTGAATTTATTTTCCTAATATAATGCACTTTTTAAAGGAAGGAATTTAACGTAGGCAATCACCCTAAATGAAATTAAATAGCAAAGAAAAAACACTGAATTTTAGAATACAATTTATTCGAAAATGCAAAATATATTCTTAACTTTCATTTACTTTTTACTATTTTTTTATAATTCATTTGTTTGGAGTGAAACAATATTCTCAGGAAGTGATAGGGAATTTTTCACGGATGATAAATTATAAAGAAAAATGGCCCATTCTTATGAATTTTTAATATAAAGCAGATTTCGTTTAGGCAAAAAACAAAAGAATAATTTTCTCGGTGTGAAAAATGACATTTTTGAGAGTTATGCAATCAAAATTCATGTAGATTAAAAGACTATTTGATTACTTTCGAAATAATATTTTATAATAAACCGCGCCAGTTTTTATAGTTCTATAAGATGCCGTATACGCAGCGTAAGGTATATGTTTTGAATGCATTTGTTTGGAAGGGGGGAAATGGTATCATTTCGAGAAGCACAGAAGGTAATGAAAGGAAAACTTGCTGCCAAAGGTAAACTACAAAGAAGAATTTACATGTATAAAAATTTTAATATTAGTTACTTAAATATAATTTTTTCATATAAAATATTGTAAGGAGTCAATTTGATCTTTGAGAAACATATCATTTTTGGAGAGTGATACAATCAAGAATAACATAGATTAAAATATTATATCTCGTCTTTAAAGAAAAAAAAAAAAAAACGTGAACTTTACACTGTTGGAAATTTACTGCAAACTGGTTAGTCATTTGTTTTTAGTCATGATTTTATAGATGACGGTTACTTATCTAAAATTGTAACTGATCCTGACCATAAGATGGTCAATAATACGATCATTATACATTAAAAATATGGTTAAGTAACTGTTATTTGGTGAAACAGTCAAATCAATAAAAAGTTTGCTACAGATTTTTGACAGTATACAAAAGATTTCTGCTCTTTGTAAATGGCGTAAAATTAAAAAAAAAATTCATTTGAATCGAAGATAAATAATTTCTTTTGAAAAGAGCAGAACATAATAAAATGAAAATCTGTAGCGGAAAATAAATTGCATATAAGCAAGGTATATGTTTATGATTTTTTAATAAAAAATAATTTGTTTTCGGTAAAAAGCAAAATAGCAACTACCACTGAAAAAAAAAAAAAAAAAAATCATTTTTCAGTGTCATTCGAACACAAATAAAATTTTAAATGGCTACTCTGTAGTTTTTAAAGGACTCTTTTACAATTACAGTAATGCCGCAAAAAAATCTACAAAAACTTTTTTATGACTAAATAATCCTAAAATAAGATTGTTACGTGTTAATATTTTAGTTTATTTTTTAGAAATGAAATGGTGATCTATTAAAAATAATTATTATTTATCTATAATAATAAAATAAGAGGCGTTGTTTATTTTCGCGAGTGTGTGTGCTGAATTCTAAGGCATGTAGCTGTCGGAAATATTGTTAGGTGAGGTTATAAAAATAGTTCAAATCAGATCCTAATAAGCAGTTATTGGTCGGTAGCTGCATCGCCTTAAGCCCCTCCCCCCCTTGCCGCTTTTCGATGTCTTTACTTTGTGCAATTTCCTTTTTAAATTTGTCCGGTTTCAATTTTTGAATTTTTTTTTCAACCCGGCTTCCGCTATAGTGTCTTTTATTCGGGAAGTGGTTGGGCACCTATGAACCTTGCTTCCGTAAAAGAGTGGGAAGAAATAGTAGAAAAAAAGGCTGCGGACGAAGAGAGGCCGCTCCTCGCGGCGGCTGATTCATGGGGTTCGGATTTCTGAATTTTTGATAATTAGCCGAGATATTAGTTAAAAACATCAATTAAAATAACAACAATAGAGCTGCAATGGTGCGTTCCAGAAACTCTTTCCGAAGCCTCGAAGCGAGAAGAAACGAAGATTCTTTTTCGGTCGTTTTTTGGAGCGTGTAATGGTGAAACCATTTTCAATACAGCAATCGAAAAGCTTATCGTTAAATTTTGTATTTTTCTACTTTAGAACACAGCTTTGCATTTACAGATACGAATTTTAACATTTTGAAAAATATTCGATTTTCCGTTTATTCACCATATTTCGAAGTCCCAACCTGTTTAGCTATATCGTAAGGGAAAAAAATATCCATTATAGTTGACATCGCATTCTCTGTGACCATTTAATTCGTTTAGAAAAATAATGAATATTAACATTTACTAAAAAATTCGTGACTGGCAGTCATTTTGCGACTCCTCGCGATACACTTTTTTCCCAAATAAAAGTAACTGATTTTCGGTAATTTAGGACAATTATCTGGACACGTAATTTACATTACGTATGAAAATCTCGGGAAATTCAAACGATTAAAACTATTAAGAAAAAAAAAAAAAACGTAACATTTTCGCTCCTCGTTAATATGCGAGAACACGTTTACATGCTACTGGATTTTGGTCATATTTTACCGTATTTTTGCACGGAACTTAACGCAAGCCCATGAAAACTTATATTTATAATTTATATAAATTATAAAAAGTTCGGTCAACAAGAACTATCCTGTTTTTTATAATAAATTACCCGAAAAGAAATAGAGCAATTAGTGAAAATTGACACATTTACCTTACTACATTATCATGATAGTTTTTCATTTACACTGAACATCACGAAGCATCTTTTGTAAGATACCAGATTACACGTTGTGACAATCATCCGGTAGATAAACGTCGTCGTCGAAATTTCTGTTAACTCCTTCCATACATCCCTAACAAAGAGCTTCAACTTCTATAAGCTATGAGGTCTCAATATATGGATAATATATGAATGGGGTATCAAGAATTCACATATATTTGGGCACTTTAAGAGTTGTTGATATCAAGTAGATTTTGTTTTTTAAATTTAAATATAAATCTTTCAGCATTTCAGGAAACGTTTAATTTATCAATTGCCACGTGCCAGCAGCAAAAATAAACACTTGACATCATTAATAAAAGCTAGAATTTTCACGTTATATGTATCATTTGGAGACCCAGTGTTGCCAGATTGGGGACATTTTGATATAGATTATTTGACTGTCACCACTTTTTTAAAATAGTATACTTCGGCTTATTTTTCAGAATTTTTAATCTATTTTTAAATAGGCCGAATATTTCTGTTTCAAAAAACCGTTGACAATCAACAATCTGGGGACAAAGAAGTCTCCAATCTGGAAACACTGCGGAGACCTATGAAATAGTGAATATTATTTTTCTATTTTCTCATTTATCATTTCTGTGGAAGATAACTCTACAAATTATTTGAATAAGATAATGTTTTGTGAAAGATTTAAAAACTTTTAGAACAGATTTTTTTTGTTTGTTTGTTTTTAAGACATTAGACAAATAATCACCATCGATAAAGGACATACAAAAAAAAAAAAAAAAAAAAAAAAAAAAAAAAAAAAAAAAAAAAAAAACAATATCTTTATAGCGGACTTTTCTTCAAAAACATCTGAAAGAAAGGAATTTTTTAATGTTCCAAAAACAGAAAATATATAATTTCGCAGAATATATTTGAAATACAGATGGAACACAATATATCAAATTACCATAACGTCACGTAGTTATCTCTCAAACGCTGCAACAAATGCACCAAATGGAAAAATGTGCCATCTCAAAACTCGATCATCACTACTGACAAATATGTTAGGTAAGAATTCAGTACCTATTGATTAGTCGTACACTGTTAAAAATTTTGCAGCATTCTGGCAGGTCATTCGACCGTTTTTTGAAAAAAACAGTTTCATAACCATAATTTAACTATATTCTGACCATAAAATGGCCAATAATATGGTGAGAATAGTATTAAATTACGGTTGTGTAACCGTTTTCAGAAAAAAAACGGTAAAATGACCTGCCAGAATGCTGCAAATTTTTACAATTTGCCTAATATTACATATTTTTCTCTTGATACCCACATAAATTTCCTTATATTAAAAAAGACAGTCAAAGAAGATGCTTTTCACAGAAAAGAAAATTATAAAATTGTGATATATACTCAAACTATGATTATACAATTCCAATTCTCCAAAAACGGTGTCAGAGAGAAAACTATCATTTGGAAAAACAGCTTTATATGATTCACTTTATAATTCCTTGAACGTTATTAGTTTTGAAATAACGTAATAATACAAGAGATTTTAAGCCTCTGGATCTTTGTATACTGGATTTTATTTATAGAAAATGTCGACATTTTAAATTTAAGAATTTTCCGATATAATAAAATATAATTTATTTTACTAAAATACTGGTATTGAAAAAGCCGGTGACTGGACAGTTCTGAATATCTACTGCTAATTATTGTCAGTTGTACTATTTATTATTCAGATAATCTGCTTAAAATTTTATGAATTTTCAAATAAAATTTTATTAAATAAATTGTCATATTTGTAGAAATTCTGTTAAGAAATATCAAAATAATTATTGTTTAAAAAAATTGTCCAGCACACTTATGTGTACTTCGGTATTTGTAGGGTTATTTTTGTGCGAAAATTTAAAATGCTTTATATATTGTTAATCTACATATTTTCTGAAAATAATATTTTTTACACCTCTCAAAAGTTTCATTCAATGCCTTATCTTTAACTGTGTTGCAAGAAACATTCTTTTCGAAAAACATTTATCGAATGATTAAACTAATTAATAGCGTTCGTGTCAGTTTCAGGAAATAGCGTAAATAGCATAAATGAAATACCACTTGTTTTATCAACCATCCATGAGACGAAGGTATTTAATTAAGGTAACTCCACTTTCAAATTATACTTAATATAAACACCTATGAAATACTGCAGAAAAACAATATATTTTTTATGACATATGATGATATTCAAATTTTTTAAATGTAAACTGAAAGGTACTGTATACTAAAAACATTCTTTGATAGATTCTTTGTGAGGAAAGCAAAATTTTATCACTGCTTTATATCTTCTTCTGCTATAAATAATATTTTTCTTAATATTTATCAAATGATTAAACTAGTCAATAATGTTGTTGTCGCTTTCAAAACTTAGATAAATGAGCTACGACATGTTTTGTCACATTTCCAAGAGTTAAGGGCATCTAAAAAAGGCAATTACGCTTTCAAAGTATCCTTTAAAAATAAATAAAATATGTAAGGAATTCTCCTGAAAAAAAATATTTTACAAAATATTTCGTGATTCAAAGGTTTTAAATGTAAAATGAAGGGCATAATTCATTCAATAATGGTCAACACATTATCATTTAAAATAAATTTTATAACCGGAGAAATATTTTTCTCAATGCTTTATTTTTCATTCAGCTACAGATAATATTTTTTAAAGATATTTATCGAGTGAGTAAACTAATTTATTACGTTAATGCAACTTTCAGGAAATAACGGAAATAAGATAAATGAAGCGTCACTTAGCTTAGTCTCCTAACTAAAGACATGAAGACATTTTACAATGGCAATCACAGATTTTAATTATTCTTTAAAATATAAATAAAAAAATCTGCCATAAAACAATGTATTTTTATAAGTTATGTTGGGATGCAAAAGATTTAAAAGTAAAATGAAAGATATTGTACGTTAAATAATGGTAAAAATACTTTATTAAACTAGAGGTCTTTTCTTAATACGAGCAACGCTCGCCAACCACAGTCCAGACATACCAAACTCTAAAAACACGCTTCGGTTTTAAAAAAAAGATTGAATTATAATTTTAAAACAAAACCAGTGACAATCTTCCTATAGACGGTTTTCCATTCATGACCCTTTGACTGCGCAATTTTAAAGCAAAATAAGCTGTTGTTAAAGCATATAATGACTATTTTCTTGTTTCATTAAATAAGATTAGTTAAACATTTGAAAATAAGCTAACAAAAAATGAAATAAATAAACAGAGAGACTTTGCCCATCGGTATTCTTCACCGACTCTATGAAAAAATTATTTCAAATAAGACATTTAAGTGTATCGTTATAAATCTAATGGTTATCGTTCATTCTTTTATGTTCACGTGAAAATACGTTTGTTGTTAGAAAGGAAATATTATTTGAGCTGTCTTAGAATTTGAAACAATAGTTAAAAAGATTATCTCGAAACATGAAATAAATGTCTCGTGTAAATATATTTTTTTTAATTAAAACTGTTTGGCAATATTTTTATTTGGCCATTTTAAATGTGACGTTATTACAATTTTCCCCATTTACTGCTTTTAATGCATATCAGTGAATTTAGTATATTAAAGTTTCCTTTCTTTTCTATTATTCATGGGTTAACACAATTTTTAAGACGTAATTTTTATCGTTTTCCTGCTTTGACACGTGTTCATTTATTTCTCATTTTAAACACCTTTTTTCAGTTTTCGATAACCACGTGTAAATAAATATATATATATATATATATATATATATATATATATATATATATTTTATTTAAAGAAAGTAGTATACTTTGCATACTGTTTTTACACTTGTCAATCATTTAAAAGAATAACCTTTTTTTAATATAAAAAATATATATATGTTTTGAAATGATGACAATTTTAATAAAAATTTGAAAGAAATCTAAAAAAAGTTCATAAAATTATTAAAATAAATACATCTGCATACCCCAATGATGTAATGTAGATCATTAGAAAGGAAATGATTAAATTCCTATGTATAGATTTTGTTCATGTAAAACTTTTTAATGAAAAAACGTTGAGCAAATTTAACGTTAAATAGCTTTTTAAATAATTATTCGATTTCAAAACTGTCTACTTCAGCGTGTATATCAAACAATTTTGTATAACACTACAACTTTTCATATTTTTGTCTGCAGTAGTTTTCTTAATATTAGTAAAGAAAGACCTCCGGTCACAAAAATTTCATTTACGGCGGCTTTTGTGACATGGGTTACTTTTTTTTTTTTTTTTTTTTTTTTTTTTTTTTAGGAAAGAGAGATAATATATTTTATGTTCAAAGAAATATTTGAAACAGTATTTTTTCTTCGTTTTGCTATTTATACTATATTTTAAAGACATTTGTCGAATGATTATACCAATAGTCACTAATGTTGTCGCCCATTTCAAAACATAAAAAGTTGGTAAGGCAAATGAGATACGACATGTTTTTATTTACATATCCAAGAGATAAAGCTATATAATTAGTGCTGACATTTTATTTTAAAATATGCTCAAAGAGGAAGTTTTCCTATATGGGGGAGGCGTTCCATTCCACATCCTCATGCTACATATTTCGGAAATATATTGTACGTGATCATAACGTACAGAAAACCTAGGTACATAACAATAAAAAAATCCCTCCCGGCTACAGGCACAGATAGATTTTGAGTAATTTCACAAACAAAAACTAAATGAAGGTACAGATAAACCCAGTTTAACAATATTATCTCACCTCTTTTGACGAGTTTTTTATTTCATTTTTTCTGTAATAGCTAGTTTTATAAGAATCGTGTTAATGCGATAATTTTTCTTTCACTAATTATTTTTGTTTTGTTTTGTTTTGTTTTTTTTTTTTTCTGTAAGATTTGGTCCTATCAAAACCTTGTCAATATAAAAGATACAGATAAGATTGAGAAGATTTATAATAAATTTAAGTGGATTTGATCTCTTGAGAATTGACGATGCTATGAATTTTTCTCATCTTAAAACCCTATATTTTTTAGTCCCTTGAGGCCCATTTTTAATGATAGCAAAAAATCTGTCATACCTAAGTTTTAGGCCTTTTTCGTTGACGTAATAATATATTTAAAACGATTTGACATGCGTTATAACTAATAAATTATAGGGGTTTCGTTTTTCACAACCCCCCCCCCCCTATTTCCATCCCCTTGGTCCAATTTTTCCCATTAACGAACTTTACCAAGATTTTCTGCTTTTTGATTTTATGTATCAGTTTGGAAATGATTTGTGCAAAATTATGGAAGTGATCGAGTCCATATAAAACTGATATATATATATATATAGATAGATAAAGTTTTTTATCTGGAGGTGGTTTTGTGTTCTAGGGTTCATGATTGTCGTAGATCTGCAAATTTCCAATATGGGGGAGAATGTAATAGATAGTATTTCTTATGAAATGTACCTAAAAGTAATTCATAACAAGAAAAAATGGACTTGGGATAATAATTTCTTCCACCAGTTCCTCATTATTTGTGTCCACCTGTTTTTCCAACCTTTTCGATAAATTTTCTTCTACAAATTGGTCTAGACCGTTTGAAATAGTATATGATATGTGGTTTCTCAGGGCTGTGGAGCTAGAAGAATCCTTACTAAATTGACAAACCTTGGGAAGATACATGTATTCCAACTGTTGTGAGAATTCTTCTGTTCGGAAGACTTTGTGGCGTCTCACTCGATCAGTTTTAAAGATAGAATAAAATTTATGCACCAAAAATCTTCCTTAACCTCTTCGCTTCCTGAGTCCACATATATGGTCCTCTATTCTTTTCGCCATAAAAACTAAACTGCTTGATATTTTTACATTTTGATTTCATTTCTTAATAGCTGAATATTTTTTTTTTTTTTTTTTTTGCTTTAAAAGCAAACGAAAAGATGTCAACGTCTATGCTGATTTGCTCATAAAATAGAATTTATTTTCATTTGCGTTTAAAAAATGCCGTCAAGACAGTGTGACCAAGAAATTGAGAAATTTGCATACTTATTTCACTTAAATCCTTTACAATAAAATGTTTTGAAGATTTATATAGCATTCATTAGTTTAAATGCCTAAAATTTGTGATTGTGCGAATTTAGGTTAGTGATAATTAAATTGATATATTAAGGGGATTTGTAATTTTAGATCCATATTTTTTAACCGAAATTTCTAGTCCCTAAAGTATCCATTTTTGAAGAGTTCTTTTTTTCTGTCATCTATGATGTCAGTTTGTTTGTTTAAAACCAATTAATGAGTATTTGTAGTATTAGTTTGGCTTCGGGAACGAAGATATTAACTCTTTTCAACAATAGCTTTGCAATGATGAATTTTAAATTATATATTTTTTAAATTTTCTAACAATTATGCTGTTTAAATAATATTCACTTACGTAATATAATTTTTTTAATTTTTATATTTAAATAGGTTAATACAAAAAATTTTCAAGTTAAACATTAACGATTTTTTCCAATTTCATTAAATCTCTGACATAGATATTAAGAAAAAAAAAATTCTGTATTTATTATATCTTTGAATGCAAATGTTGGTGATTTAGTTATACATTTTAAAATATACATATGTTGTTTGTGCTATTAACCGAATCCACCATAGAATAATACTTTTCGTAAAATGATTGACTGACAAAGACTGACTTTTTAAGAAATTAAAAACTCGTTACTTTAAATTTTCATTGTAAAAACCAAATTTTATTAAAATATTGTTTTTTGTTCCAATATTAAACGTTATAACAAGTTATAATAAGTTATAATATGTTATTAATTCTGATATTTCTTTCGCAGAAAAAAAATAGCTTTAGTACTTGATTTTATTTCTTAATTTGAAACGATTAGTGATTCATAGGCTGAATTAAAATATTTAAAATATTTAGTAAAAAGAATAATGTGCATAGAATTTAGAAAATCAACTTCATCTTATTACGTGTATTTGAGACATTAAAAGTATAATGCTTAGAAGAATAATTAAAGAAAATACATTAACTGACCTGTATAACTCTGTATGTGTTCAAACTTTCTTTTTTTCTGTTTCTTTAAAAGTTTCTACACCCATGAGGGCTATTAACATTTATTGTAGTCGGAAGGTTCTTTTACTCGGGTTCTTTTTTCATCTCTCTAAAAGAAAAGGATGGTTTTATACTTTATTTATTTTAAACATTTTTTTTAAAACTTTTTGAAGCATTAAATGTTTTATTGTTTCTGTAAGATTTTCAAAATTGTTTTATTTTGCATAAATTTATTATTTTATCCTTAAAAGTTTATTCCTCGATAGGAAGAATATTTTTAACTATGGTGATTCTGAAAACTTTGAATTAATATTAAATTTTCGACTACTAACATGTACTTGCAGGATAAAATAATGATATAAATAAATAAATGCATATTTTTTAGGAATTTGTTTGAGTAATTTTGCTTTATATTTATTATAATTATTCAAGTACTTAAAAAATGAGTAAACATCAGATAAACGAATAAAAGGAAGATTGTGTAATTTAATGATATAATGTATTTTAAACTTAAGACAAATCATTGAAACAAAAAAAGAAAAAAAATAATATTACCGACACGCATGATTGATATTTGGAAAGAAACAATATAAATATATATATGTTTCGAAAATTTGTAATATTCAGTCGGGAACTGAGGTCATAAATATGACATTGCTCTCTCCAACTCTAAAAAATTCTCCTCGAAAGGGCACTCAGAAAATTCCATATTCAGGTACTTGAAAAAACACTATTCTAATACTTATCTAGTAGATAAATGCTGAAGTATATATTCTGGAACAGCAGATTTCTAGTCTCCGTTTAGCACTAGATCGAACAGATAGAGTTTTTCCATAAAAAACAAAACATAATTATCCTTTCGGAAACACATTTATTTAAAGACAACAAAATTATATATAGTACAAAACTAAAATAATTCGCCACAGTTCCATATTGTATTTCGAAATTTTCACTACTTAACTTTAATAGTTAGTCATATCATCATGAAATGCATCTTGAAAAAAATATTTTGATATATTTCAGTTATTCAAATAAAGAATCCAGGACGACAGAGAAAGCAACTGGATACACGAAAATTCTACCCTCCTCACACATGTTATGGTGTTTAACGCTCTAATCGGCGTGATTTTCACTGCACTGTAGATATATTGATTAGCGAAAAACAGTCCAAATATGAGCAGAGTTATATTTTAAACGCGGACGAAACATGGAGCTACCGGTCATCGCGAAATCAAAACCCTCCAAACTATTTTTAGAATAACTAGAAATAGAAAATGGCGCAAAACAGATACTTTTATTGACATTTAAAATTGAAAAATGAAACATATTTAAAAAATAATAATTACGGAAAATATTTTTAGAATAGATTTTGAAAACAAATAATATAATAATGTGCGCATTTCAAATAGAATGAATTTAAGTAAACGGAATGACAGGAATATTTTTAAAGATGGGAAATATTTTAATAAATTACGATTGTAGAATCATGTATCAATAAGAATTTTTTGTGGAATAATTTTAATTATGCGCGGAAATTTAATTTTCGTAATATTAATAATTTAAAAAAATCTTTTATTCATATAGTATTTCTTAATGATCTAAATAAATATTACATTTAATATACTTGCAAGCAAAATTTACTCAGCAGTTAAATACTATGATTTAAACTTTTCTTTTTAAATTTTAGCATCATTGTTTAAACACGGTTAGAAAATATTAAAAATATTACTATTAATCACAATGTATTGACTACTCATATTACCATTTAAAATTAGCCACCACAGATTTTGACTCTTTCAATCTTATGAAGATTTAGGATAAAATGGATAAACTACATAACATTTCCATAATTTGTATCAAAATAACTCAAATACAACGTACATATCGGATGTTATCTTTAGAAAAATTTCACTTTGTGCATAACTCAATATATAAATGATCCCTACTTAAAAAATTGCATTCACATATGATAGTAGGCAAAATTCGAATTGGAATGGTACTTCTAAGACTATCTGCGACATACTGGATTAAAATCGTTCAACATTTTATTCAGTGTCCATTTATTTTGAACCGATTCTACCACTTGGAGCCCAGTTGTAAATTATAGTGATATTAGTGTTACTCGGTTTCTCTCAATGCATGTTAAACTTTATTCTCGTTTATATTGAGTTTTAATGAATAAAGTTAATTTATTATTAGGGATTTTTTATGTTTAATGAACAATTATTATACGGCTTGATTAATATAATTATTAGATAGTTTTTCTTTATTTTATAAATATTTAAAATGTTGTCTAAATACTTTGTTTCTGATAAATGAAAAATTTTGGTTTGGAATTTGAGATATAGTATTATCAATTCGTGATGGTGGTTAGGATTTTAACACTTTATGTTTTTGAGCTTAGAGGGAAATCATACATATTTTTTTTTAATTGTTATGAATATATATGTTAAATAAAAAGTGATCCTTGAATTTTCAAATTTAATGACTAAATAATTCTTTTTGACCGATTTTGAAAAATCTACTTTTTCAAGTAATTTAATTTGATTAGGGAGGCACAGGACCTATAAATCTTCAAAAAATCAGTTTTCAGATTTTGATTTTTCTTAATTTTTAAAAATTGCTCAACTGTATTCAAAAAATCACATTCAAAAATCTGCGTTACTTCTTGAGTTATAATCAGTTATTGACGGTGAATAAAATTGAAAGTCATTTGATATTTTAATTTTAAAACATGTTTTATCAGATTAGTAAATCTAGATTTTAAGCTCACTGTTTTTTTTTTTTTTCAAACTATGCAGTAATTCCGAGAGATTCGCCGCATCCAGGATAGATGCGAACCACTTGTATGTCTTGTAATTATAGATAGACGATCGTCAAACGCGCAGTATAGGTGCGCAATAAGATTATTTTAACCAGTGTATAGCGTGAATCCCATATCGATGTTTACTTGTAGCTATACAAACCTTATTTCAATGCAAGTGCATAATTTCACTATCCAAACTTTTAAACACATTACGCTTAAATAATTTCCATATGCCAATTACTAAATGCATGCATGATTTCGAAGTCAAAACTAAGTGTAGCGTTTGCATAGAGTACTGTGTGTATGGTTACGGTATTTTCGTTAGCAATTGCAGGTAACTGTGATCTGCGACGTCTGTACCATTCAAAATGGGATACATGATACACTGTAATTCCCGTAAACGTGCCGCAGTTCCTCTTGTATAGGATGATTAAGTGTTATTAAGTTTTCATTTTCTTTTTGCACAGATTAACCAAGTTAGGCATTTTACCAAGTTTACTAAAACCAAAAGAGAATAAGAGAAAAATAAAAAGTAAGAAGTAAGAAGTCAAGAAAGATGCGATTCAAGATGATAATAATGAAAAATTGGATTACGCGTGACGCAGACGTTCATTGCAACGAATGTTTAGTAAACCTCTCCAAAAAAGAGGAAATGTAATTGGCTTCGTTGCTTCCTGTGTTAAAAGTATTTACATAAAAACTGTATTTTTTCGGTAATTTTTGTGTAGATTGCGGTAAAAAAAAACAGATCTATTAACCCATTCGAGACCATGTGTGTATTTATGCACCAACAAAAAGACCATACAGAATTTGTTTCTGGCACCAGTAAAAAAGAAACCTAATATTTGCTTTTTTTAATTAGAGAATTTTCATGATTATTTAAGTAAATGTAACTTCTTTTCAAAAAGTTGTGCCAATCGAATAAAATTTGTGTAAAAGCAACCGTTCCCGAAAAGGTTAACGTATAAATTATGTAAACACAATTTTACTTTTTTCTTTTCTCTCTTTAATACATTCATGTTACGTTGTTGCTGAATTAACAATTAAAATTTAATGTAAAAAAAATGTCGATAACTTTAATAGTGAAAGTAGGCAAACAATTATTAATTTGTATCTACTAATACGTTTCATTGTAATCATTTAGTTTCTTTTTTGCTATTATATAGTTAAATTTAGTCCAGATATGAATATATCTTTTTAATTTTTTTATTTATAATTTCATTCTGGTCTTAATACAAGCGCAGCATAACTACCGCAGAAGTGCGGCGTCTCAGCCTAATTGTACGGGTGACGTGCCGCAGTGTAATGTTGTAGGAAAAAAAATGTATAAAAATATTAATTATTTGTTTTTAGGTCACAGACTATCAAAGCCTGAGAGCTAATGTTCCCGCCGGTTCTGTATGTATGTATATAAGGTAAAGCCAGGAGAGACCGCGCGGTAGGAGAGATCGCGCTAAAAGAGATTCCATCGAAAGGAGTAACGCGCGCGCAGCGTCTCCAAGTAGTTGTACAGCAGCATTATTGCAGTGTCCAGATGAATGTGCACATTGATTGTTCCAAGCGTCTTGGATAAAGCATCGCTATTTTGTTTTCTTTTTCCAAAGTAAGTGCTTGAATTTTCCTAACTATTCGTTAGAATTTTTACAGAATGTCAGCAGTACAAAATATTCTGAACTTAAACGATTTCTTATAAACTACTAACCTAGACTAAGGACGTGAACCGCAACAATTCATTTTAGAAATGGCCATGTTTCAATAAAAGTCCGCGCAATCCCTCCTACCAAAATAGGAGAGTTTGCGCATCAGCTATTTAGGAGAGATGGTGCATTTCCACTTAACTTTCAGTACTAGGAGAGATTACGCAGCTTATTGATAAATTTGCTTGAATTGCAAATTATTTGTAAAACATGTGAATGAATCAATATTGAAATAATTTCGGAAAAACACATAATTATTTAAACTAAATTTGGCAAAAAAAAAAAAAAAAAAAAAAAAAAAAACTTTTGCAGATAAAAATTTTATTAATAAATTAATAATACCGAGCTTCCACCCATTCCAAATAGAATAGTGCCATCGAAATAAAAAGAAAACAGGGTGCAACTAATGTTACTGATCCACAAAATATAACGTAAACCGAGGAGAGTCTGCGCACATTTCAAAAGAATAATAATAAAAAATCTAAATATTAATGTTTTGCTAAACTATGCATGAATAATTTTGACTTCATTTGTTTTTTATACATTTCCATTGTTATTTTGTTGTTATACTGTAATTTAATAGAAAAGCAGTAATAAAACCAAGAAAACTATTTTCGCAATCTCTCCTTACAGGGTAGAAGAGAATGCGCATATGGGTAGGAGAGATTGCGCACATAGGTTGACGAGATTGTTATTAATAATAACTACAATTAAACTGATAACAATAATAATTACACTTAATCGACATTGTTGAAAAGTTTTTGTGAGTAAATATTATTGTATTAGGAGTGAATATTTCAAGCAAATGTTTAAATAATAAGTAAAAGAAATAATTTTAATGACAGTTAAAAAGTTTAATTTAAGAAGATTAAAATATCAGAGAAAGCAAGCCCTGCTAAGATTACAAAATAACATAAATCTAGTTGATAACATGTTTAACTTGAAAATTACTTAATTTCCATTTCCACAGTTTCATTGTGTTTTGTTTGCTAACCGAAGTTGTCATCGTCCACAATCGATGCACTTATTGTTGTAAATCGTGCATCTTTAGTGCAATCACCTGCAACAAGCAGTACATTGAATCCAGTCAGTTGTCGAAGTTGTCTCCTTGTACAATTCCAGACATTCAGTGCACTCATCCTCATTGAACTTCGGGTTTTTCCGTGAGTTTTTTATCCCACTTTTTGTGGAAGCACTTTATCTTCAGCAATATTTTTTTGTAGCGGCATCCTTCTTAAGTCTTTTTTCATGTACATTTTGTGGATAAGTAACATTATTTGCTCTCTGTTTCCTTTTGATTTGGATGACATTACACTACTTGGAATGGGTGAAAGCTTTTCCAAAACATTGTATTAGAAAATTCATTTTAGTTAACAAAAACAATTTATTAGCAAATTAATTGTTCATAAATTAAAAAAAAAATATATATATAAATATTTATTTAAATTATTAAGAAATATATTATTAATTTATTAACAAAAATAATTACATAAAATTAATTTAATAACAATTGTATTATTAATTTATTAATAAAATTTTTATCTGCAAATGTATTTTTTTTGCAAATTAATTTGTTGCCAAATTTTGTTTTGATAATTATGTGTTTTTCCGAAATTATTTAAAAATTTATTCATTCATATGTTTTACACGTAATTTGCAATTCATGCAAATTTATCAATAGGCTGCGTAATCTCTCCTAGCACTCAAACTTATGGGGAAATGCGCCATCTCTCCTAAGTAGCAGATGCGCAAACTCTCCTATTTTGGTAGGAGAGATTGGCCGGCCTTTTATTTAAATATGACCACTTCTAAAATGAATTGTTGGTGTTCGCATACTTAGTCCAGGTTAGTAGTTTATAAAAAATCGTTTAAGTTCAAAATATTTTGTATTACTGACTTTCTATAAAAATTCTGACGAACAGTTATGAAAATTCAAGCACTTACTTTGGAAAAACAAAACACAATAGCACTGTTTTATCCAAGACGTTTGTAACAATCAATATGCAAATCCATGTAGACACTGCACTAATGCTGCTGTACAACTACCTGGAGTCGCTGCGAGCGCACTCTACTCCTTCCCGTCGAATCTCTTTGTGCGCAATCTCTCCTACCGCGTGAACACTCCTCGCTTTACTATACATGAAAAAAGACTTAAGAAAAATGCCACTGTAAAAAGAACAGCTGAAGCTAATGTTCTTCTAGAAAAAGTGGGATAAAAAAAAACTAAAGGGAAAAAAGGAAGATCAATTAGGATGAGCGCATTGAATGTCTGGAACTGTACCAGGAGACAACTTCGACCAATTACTAGATTTAATGTATTGCTTCTGGCAGGTGATTGTACAAAAGCTGCATGATTTACAACAATAAGTGCATCGATTATGGACGACGACAACTTCTGTTAGCAAACAAAATAACTGAAAATGTGGAAATGAAAATGATGTAATATTCAAGTTAAACATGTTATCAAGTAGATTAATGTTATTTTGTAATCATAGTAGGACTTGCTTTTACTGATATTTCAATCTTCTTCTTAAACTAAAATTTCTTAACGGTTGTTATTTATTATTATTATTATTATTTAAACATTAGGTTGAAATATTCACTCCTAATACAATAATATTTTCTCACAAAAACCGTACAACAATGTCATTTAAGTGTAATTATTATAGTTAACAATTTATTTGCATTTATTATTAATACCAATCTCTTCTACCCATGTGCGCAATCTCTCCTACCCATGTGCGCGAACTCTCCTACCATGTAAGGAGAGATTGCGCAAAACAGTTTCCTTGGTTTTATTACTGCTGTTCTATTAAATTACAGCATAACAAAAATAACAATGCAAATGCAAGAAAATAAACGAAGTCAAAAATATTCATGCATAGTTTAGCAAAAAATTAATATATATATATATATATTTTTTTTATTGTTATTCTTTTGAAATGGCTCAGACTCTCCTAGCTTTACCTTATGTATATATGTATTAGGGTGGTGCGAAAAATGTCAAGTTGATATTTCCGAGTTGCTATAGTGCGGAAAAGTTGCGATTGGTAAATACAAGAAAAACAAAAAAAAAATTATTTAAATCGTACTTTATCTTCCGATCCCGCAAACCGCCTAAAAATTTAAAAAAATTGAAAATTTCCGATTTTTCCAGAATTTTTTTCTTTTTTTACGTATATATATTTTTTATCGCTATAGTGAAAAATATTTGCAGATTGTAATGTTTAATAATAATAAAAATAAACAGTTGCGTTTAAAGAATAGCTTCCGATCACGCAAGCTCAATAAAAATCGGCAAAAATTCAATTTTCAGTGATTTTGATGAATAAAAAAAATAATCACCTCAGATCAGTTTGCGTTCCAATATTAACATTTGCATATAAATTGTACAATGTACAACTCTTTGCTTGTTTAGATATTTGATAATGTTTAAACAAACCAGAACTCACCACGGGAAGGTAGCTGCACTTCGAGTTCAAACCACACCCTATCCTCCATCCAACCAATGAGGGTGTTTGCTATTTACATTACTTAAATACATAATTTGTTATAATAGAATCAAAACACTGTATTAAAAAACTAGTGTCGTGACAGTATAAGATATACAATTCGTTATGTCATCTGTTTAAGTCTGACTTTTAGACGCAACTTTGTACTGCGATTTGGTGGTAATGTCTGGTATTATGGACATTGATTTCAGTGTGGCCCTGATGATCTCTTGATTGTG
Source organism: Maratus speciosus (assembly GCA_963932465.1). Classification (NCBI taxonomy): domain Eukaryota; kingdom Metazoa; phylum Arthropoda; class Arachnida; order Araneae; family Salticidae; genus Maratus; species Maratus speciosus. The sequence goes on along the minus strand of OZ010786.1, from coordinate 480,774,573 downwards.
GCCCACATACCTTAAATGATGCTTCCGTTACCGATTTAATGCACTACTGGACATCTTACGTGTAATTGAAAAACTTTTTATCATCCTAGACTGAGATATGACCTGATTGAACGAAGAAATGTATTTCTTCATGGGTTAATCTCCGAAAAAGCGGTGGAAATGTTAATTTTGCTACATTACAATCAATTAAATTTGGATTGTAGGAGTGATAAACATTCAGATGCCTTTACCCTTTGAAACATTCTGCCTGGCTTTTAACAGCTCTAGCTCTCTTATGTGCCTCCTTTTATAAAAGACCATTGCCATCAGTAGGTTTTCCGGGTGAGCAAAGAACGAGTTTCATTCAGTTTCAAAGACTACACTTTCTTCAGGTTGTCACGAAAGTATCGAGCTGTTTCAATTGCTCTGTACAGATGAATAGGCCCGTCTGTAATGTACTTACAGCATTTTATTTCAAAACAAACTGGCAAGTAAGATTTTAAAATAAATGTCAATATCGCTTTAAGGCATCCGATGGATTTTCCACGCTCGCGTAAAGTCGAAGGGCTCTATTTGCACAAGTGTGATATGGCATGTCTGGCATGTGAAATTGGACCGGAGTCACACTTTAATAAGTCATTTGGAAAGTTGTAACTGTTAATTGCTTGACTTACGCCAAGAAGATATCTTTGGTCCTTGCGCAACAGTTGCCTGTCCACTTCTGGAATTTCACAATCAGTCAATTGAAAATTTATCACCGAGAGCTTTACACAACAATGATATTGTGTCCAAATGGTGTACTAAATGATCTTGGGCCAGTAGTTTCTACATTCAAATGTTGAAAAAGATGGCGGGAAGGTAATTCAACAAAATGGAATAAACAAACAACCCACTGCAGTGGTCGACAGAGATAAACTTCAAGCTTTCTGATAGCACCACCTTTCTATCCAGTATTGGTATTTGTACCATCACAGCCTACCAAATCTAAGTATTCTAGTGAAACCCCTTGTTCAGTAAGACATGATACTATGAAAGCTACAATGTCCTTAGCAGGCCCGGAGTTTGGAGGCACATGACCTAAATAAACTGAGTCACGTTCTTTTATGACAGGAAAGTGTTCCTCTTTAATAGTTCGACGAACCTGTTTAGATGCAATACTTTCTTTAACTGGGGTATCGTCCTTTCTTCCGTCAAAATAGTATATGCCATGTAGTTCATCTGAATCCAGTTGACTTTTCTGTAAATTTTATGGAGTTAGGTGAGACTAGGTGGGAGACGACTTCAGCGCTGTTTTCCAACGTGGCTAACGGCAGTTGGGTGCACTACTAAACTTTTCAGACCTGAAACGAACTTTTCGTGGTAAGTTCTAGGTTGTTTAAAAATAACTTAATATGCTCAATAGTATCAATTAACATTTAAATCTTAACCTGAGACTGCAAACTGACCTCAAATGATTATATTCTTAATGCATGAAAATCACTCAAAATTGAATTTTTGCCGATTTTTATTGAGCTTGCGCGATCGGAAGATATTCTCTAAACACAATTATTATTATTATTATTATTAAACAGTACAAACTGCAATTTTTTCCCTATAGCGATAAAAAATATATAAACGTAAAAAAAAAGAAAAATTCTGAAAAAAATTGGAAATTTTCAATTTTTTGAAATTTTTAGGCGGTTTGCGGGATCGGAAGATAAAGTCCGATTTGAAGAATTTTTTTTTGTCATTCTTGTATTTACCAATCGCAACTTTTCCGCACTATAGCGACTCGGAAATATCAACTTGACTTTTTTCGCACCACCCTAATATGTATGTATGTATGTAAGTAACGCGATAAATCTTGATAGAAACATCCGATTTGCTTCAAATATTTTTCTATGTTCATTCTGATAAGGCGTTTCCCTGATTAGTTTTGTTGGTTCATTGGTTAAGTATAAAGGGGGGAAAGGGGGCAAGACCCTCCTTAATTTAGATAAATGGGTTTTCATGCAGCATTATTCGATTTGCTCCAAACTTGGTACACCGGTTTTTTATGTTAAGGAGCATCCCTGGTTAGATTTGGAGGTTCATTGGTTAAGTATAAACGGGGGAAACTGGGGCTACTCTCCCTCTTAATTTAGATAAATGGGTATTTCATGTAGGATTAGTCGATTTGCTCCAAATTTGGTATACCAGTTTATTATGTTAAGGAGCTTCCCTTATTAAATTTGGAGTTTCATTAGTTAAGTAGAAAGGGGGGACTATCCCCCTCCCCCTTAGTTTCGATAAATCATCGGTTTTTCATGCAGAATTATTCGATTTCCTACAAATTTCGTATACCGGTTTGTTATGTTAAGAAGCTACCTTAATTAGATTTGAAGGTTCATTAGTTAAGCATAAAGAGGGGAAAGGGGTGGGCTAGACCCCCCCCCCTTTAATTTAGATAAATGTTTTTTTCGTGCAGAGTTATTCGATTTGCTCGAAATTTGGTATACCGGTTTATTATGTTAAGGAGCTGCTTTTATTAAATGACGTTTATTGGTTAAGTATAAAGGGAGGCGGGGCTACTCACCCATTAATTTAGATAAATGTGTTTTTTATGCAGAATTATTCGATTTGCTTCAAATTTGATATACCGGTTTATTCCGATTTCGCTCTTTCTTCATTAGATTTGGTGGTTCATTGGTTAAGTATAAAAGGGTGAAAGTGGGGCAAGTCCCCTCCCCTTAAATTAGATAAATGGATTTTCACGCAGAATTATCCAATTTGCTTTAATTTATTTTTTCCTATGTCCATTCTGATATGGAGCTTTCCTGATTAGATTTGGAGGTTCATTATTTAAGTATAAAGGGGAGAAAGAGGGGTTAGACACCCCCCCCCCCCCCTTAATTTAGCGATATGGTGTTTTTCGTGCACAATTATCTGATTTGCTTCAAATTTGGTATACCGGTTTATTATGTTAAGGAGCTTCCCTGATTAGATTTGGAGGTTCACTGGTTAAGTATAAAGGTGGGAAACAGGGGCTAATCCCCTTTATTTATTGTCTGAGTGGCATTATTCTTTGAAATAAGAGTGTAATATACAATTAGTCTGAATAGACTGATAGCTCAATGCCATCAGTTAACTGGGCACTTTTCTTTTTATTTATGAATTTTTTTGTCGCAGTACACGTGTTGTATATTTAACATTAATTATCACAGCATGATTTTTTTTTATGCCCACCATGGGACTTTATACACAAATTCAAAAAAATGTGCTGCTTAAATCACGGAATTACTCTGTAAGCTATAACTTAAAATAAATTAACGAAATATGCTTTTTTATAGTCTCTATGCTGAAACCAAAAAAATGTGACTTTTTTTTTCACTTGTTAAAAAAAAAAAAAAAAAAAAAAAAAAAAAAAAAAAAAAAAAATCATAGCTTGTGCTAAAATTAAATTTTAAACAAAACTTTTTGCATATATTTTGGCTTTAATTTAGAAGTAGGTGTGTTATGATTTTATTTTGCTCCAAAATGTTTTCCATATACATAATTGCTAATTAGTCATGCGCGTAGCACTTATTGATTATAATGCACGCATTAGTGAGGCTAGTTTTTGGACTTAAAATTTAAATGTAAATTTTATATATACAACATTTATTTTTCTGAATAATATAGCTAAGAATATATGCTTTGGCAGAAAGCGAAAAACAAAAAGATCTCAATTTCATATGTTTCGTATTTGGGTACTTTGAAAAAGGTGATGTCTTTGATCGTTTTGACAAATTCAAAGATTCTGTGCCACCTTAAAAACTAAAATAAAGTACAGGTAAGAATTTTCCATTGGGCTGGTGTCTTTCCCACCGAAAATCTGGAAATTAATTTTATTTCTATTTTTTTAGATTTATGTGTTACAAATTTATCTCAATCGCTAGGTTCAAGGCAGATTTGAATTTAGGATTTCATAATTCCATAGTCTTAAAGGGAGATCTCTCTCTCCCTGTCTGATTTTGAATTTGTTAAATTAAATTTCATTTTATCCTATTTAGAAAGAGCACAGTAAATTTATTCTTGTCTTGTAACTTAAAATAGTTAAACTCTAAGAGAAAATGCAGCTATGACTATTCCGTATAAATATCCTTTCATCCCTGTATACAACATAATTTTTTTTTGTTCTTTTTTTAAAGTTTATGTGTTACAAATTTATCTCAAACGCTAGGTTCAAGGCAGATTTGAATTTAGGATTCCATAATTCCATAGTCTGAAAGGGAGATCTCTCTCTCCCTGTCTGATTTTGAAATGTGTTAAATTAAATTTCATTTTTTTCTATTTAGAAAGAGCACAGAAAATTTATTCTTGTCTTGTAACTTAAAATAGTTAAACTCTAAGAGAAAATGCAGCTATGACTATTCCGTATAAATGTCCTTTCATCCCTGTATACAACATAAATTATTTTTTTTGTTCTTTTCTTAAAGTTTATGTGTTACAAATTTATCTCAAACGCTAGGTTCAAGGCAGATTTGAATTTCGGATTCCATAATTCCATAGTCTGAAAGGGAGATCTCTGTCTCCCTGTCTGATTTTGAAATGTGCTAAATTAAATTTCATTTTATCCTATTTAGAAAGAGCACAGTAAATTTATTCTTGTCTTGTAACTTAAAATAGTTAAACTCTAAGAGAAAATGCAACTATGAATATTCCGTATAAATGTCCTTTCATCTCTATATACAACATAAATAATTTTTTGTTCTTTGTTTAAAGTTTATGTGTTACAATTTTTTTCTTAAACGGGAATTCAAAGCAGTGATCAAATTCAGGTGGTGGTGACCTGCCTCTCCCCCCTCCCCCCCCCCCACAAAAAAAAAGAAATCTATTAAACGGAACGCTATTTTTCTTCGATTTTGTTATATAATGTAATTTTTTTTTCGAATAAGTTAAAATAAATAATTGAACTATTACAGAAAGTACAGCTAAACATATACTGTTCGGGACCGATGGGCTATTTTGAATAAATGCTGTATTTAAATTAATTTTTAGTTATGTTAGTTTTGTGTTTACGCGTTAAAAATTTGTCTCAAACGGATGATACTTACCAGATTTGAATTCAATCCAGTGTTGTTTCGGGGACATCTCACCCCCCCCACCACCACCACCACCACCACCTTTCTTTTAAACGATTTTGAAAGACAGAGCTTATTTTTTAAGCGAGAAACAAAAAATAATTAATCACTAAGAGATAGATTAACCAATAACTTTTCTTTTAACGTTGGTGCTTCTCCACCGCCCCCCTCTCCCCCCAAACCCTGTATATTCCACATGGACGTTAATTTTTACATTCTGCAAAATATTCTGTTATACAGACTTTTATGTACATAAAAATATAAAATGTTTGCAAACATGTAGAATATGCACTTAGCTTATAAAGAAAAAAAAAATTTGTACGGTTTATGAAAACATAGAATTTACACTTTTTCTATGCATAGAAAAAGAAGACAATTTGCACAAAACTGGATACTTTTGAAATATTGAAAAAAATTCACTTTTTATACACCATTTGCGCACAATCAATTTTTTTTTTTTTAACTCAACCTATTTCTAGCCTAAGTTGTTCAGAAGTTTTTGATTATAGAATTTAGAGATCAGAATAACAAAATTTATTTCAACACTAGCCCGGTGTTGTCCTGGCCCGTAATAATATTCTTACATGACCCTGAAATTTGTACTGCAAAATTTCATAAAAAGACGCAATTTCGAACCGAACGAACCTCGAAACGGGTACCCGCTGCCTACTGTACCGTTTAGCAGGCGTGCTGCAAACGCACTGTAAATTCTTGGAAAAAAAATCGAATCTTTTAGTTCCACATTCCACCACCATGGGACGAACTCTATTCTTAATAAATCTATTTCTGAACGAAACTCCGTTAAACAACCTACCGATAAATACATTTGTTAAGGGGTTGGCAGACTCAAGAATCTGTAAAATTTGTTGAAATTACTATCCAAAAATAGGGGTACGTACAGTTTTGAAATATAATATTAAATAAGTAATATTTATCACAGGGCTCTGACAAAAATCTGCTTCTAAGACAGTAGAAAACGGTACGGTTTTAAATATTGATCGCGCCCCCCTTAAAAATTTTTATTAGCAATAATTTAAGATGTTTGTTGAAATTACTAATCGAAAATAGCAGTAAGTACACTTTTGAAATTTTATATTAAATAAGTACGTTTTAAAGGGACTAGCAAACTAAAAAGGATTTTAAAATTTGTTGCAACGTCAACAAATGGATGTATTTATCCCAAGGTTCTGTTAAAAATCTGCATCTAAAACGTTGCAGTTTTTTGAGGGGTCCGGCACATAATTTAAAATAATTTGTAGTTATTGAGTTAAAATTTTGATTTTTTGTGATAGTTAACAATGTTATTTGTAAACAAAATCTCATGATAAAACTTCTCATATATTTTTATTAAAATTTAAAATTTAAAATTCATTAAAAAAGTGGGTAATTTAAAATCGTTAGAACTCGAAATATTATTTGTAGAATTTGATATTTTTTTCATTTAAATAAACAGAAATATATAAGTTTTAATTTAGATTCATATATATATATATATTTAAAGCATAAATTTAAAAAAATGGTGTAACTTCTTTTTTTTTAAATCATATTTTCAAAAGTAAATACTTTTTTCTAATTTGCTGAATCAAAATGAAAGTAAAACAATCGAAAAAGACATGTTCCAAGTTTGAACCATTTAGCTTTAACGGTTCTTGACTTATAACGATTTAAATACGGGAAGTAGAGAAAAAAGCCATCATGAAGAAAAACGCATTTTCACAAGAAATCGTTTTCATGACAACCATTGCTTGAAAGCTAGATTTTGGAAACAAACCAGAACGAAAATTTTAATATTTCCTGTTCTAATTAAGATAGTAACATGATTTGAACGTCATTCTAAGGAGAAAAACACTGAGAAATTATTAATGCAATAACAGCTTTTTAGAAAATTTGGAGATTTTCGTGTCCCGGACCCCCTTAAGTAATTATTCGCGCCAAAATAAAAAAATATATATATTGCCCCCCACCCTCCCCCCATAATTTGATGCATTATATTCTTTAAACTCTACATTATGTGTTATAAACTATCTGAAGATTTTACATTAAATAAGTAACATGTATATCAGGGCCCCCCCAAATAGTTATTCACCCCACCCAGCCCGAATTTGATGCCCCCCTACACTTTAAAACCTTTATTATGCGTTATAATTAATCTGAAACTTCCAAATAAATCGTTTCGTGATCATTCTTAATTTTAACAAATTCGCGTTTCGGCATTTCTTTTCCTTTTTAAAAATCGAATTTATTATAAAACCTAAACTTACAGATCGATTTTATTACAATTTAGATATTACTAAACGACATTTAAAAATAGGGCTATATGCATAAGTTTAAAATCTCTAAATGGGTGTATTAAAAAAAAAAAAAAAATACGTCGTTCCAAGGAATTCTAGTATAAAAATCATTTATGGTTTTGAAAAACTTGCTTTTAAATTGAGAGTATAAAAACAATCATCCAATTAATGACATAATAATCAATATCTAAAGTTGTAATTGGGCGACTGTGAAGAAATTTACATATCTGAAATCAGCGAAAAATTCTACATCCGGATGCATAAAAATTAAATCTATAAAATCAATATTTGTAAATTTTTACAGGTCGTCTATAAATGTCACTACCCGCCAGCGCCAACCAATATGCTTTTCAAAACGCCTGCTCTCGCTATGGAAGATTTCTCAAAAATCAAGTGTTTCATTGAAAGGAAATTAAAGAGATTTTATAAAGGAATTTGTAATGGATTTGTAATGGATTTTTCAACTATTTACAGGAGTATGAAAAATAATTTTTAGAATTTCTGAAAGGGGAATTTTCCTGCATCTGCATGCGTAATTATCGAGTTCTTAAGCCCTGCAAAATTTATGATATAGCCCTATATATATATATATATATATATATATATATATATGCAATTTAACAAATTACAACGAACATTTGGAAAATGATTTTTTTAAAGACTAAAATTTAACACATAAAAAATCGCACGGAGTTGATCATACATTACGTACGCCATGGATTACATTTTTCGGTACTGTAAATTTTTAAACGTTTACGGGTTGGGTTGATTTTTGACGGCCGATTATCTACTCGAGGGACATAGGCCCTAGGAAACATGCCCTCCGTCGGGGTCCTTCTAAGGGAACGTAACCCGTATTTACGCAAGGAAAATCCACGGTTTCGAAGAAAACCACGAAAACTTGGAAATGTTTAAGCCGGCGGTCGCGATTGGGTTCGAACCCAACACCTCCCGTCTACCAGCTACGAAAGCAGAACCTCTCCGCCACTGGTGGGGCTAAACTTCTACGGAACTGGTCATTCATTACGTCCGCCATGGATTAAACATTAAAATTTCTGTACCAATTTTAAATGAAATTTCATTCTTAAACTTCTAAACATCCCACAATATTACTTTTTACACCGACGTATAGAGAAAAAAATGTACTTTTAAATGCAATTTGTTTGAAAGCTGTATCTCAGTTTGCTTCTGAGTTATTATTATTTTTTTGTAGTTTTTATTACTTTTTTGTGATAGTGGCAACATAAGTATCCATCCCACTTGAAAGTAAATGGAAAATACAGATTACTGTATAGTTCAATCCGAAAACGAATAAAATGCGGATTCAACCAATAAAACGCTTCCGATATGTTATTGATTTCCTACCCTGACAGAGGACAATAACCATTTTTCCAAATGGTTAAAAAAAGTCCAGTACATTTATCGCCATAATAGCGCTGTTTTCTGTTAACCGCTTGCCATCTCTTCAACTTTTCGAAGAAATATTCTGCGGTTTGATAAAAATCTATGCTTTTGTTGAAATATGATTAGTTTTCCATTCTTTTAATTTGGGATTTTTAATTAATTTCTCAACTAAATATTAGAAATTTAAAATTCTGAAGCTCAGGTACACCAGAAGCGGCCTTTGACTTTTCTCACAAAAATTTTGAGCCTCGTACGTGCAGTAGATTTCGCTACTCTTCGCGAAAAGACAGTAAGACATACAGAGGTACGTGTTCTTTTATTAGTATAGATTTATGTACCATATTATAAATGAAATATAAATAAATAAATATATGTATATGATTTACTGCATTTCAAAACATTAGATAATTTATTTAACCAAATTATGTCTAGAATTATACCATTTATTCCGCAAATTTGAATAAATTTGTCTATATATATATTATTTTCTTTATAGCGAACAAACTATTTGAAATAATTATCTATAATTGTCTTTATGTGTTACCAAAAGCTAACACCATAAGATGGATATTTATTTGCTTAAACGAAGGGTTTTCTCGGAGTTTATAGATTTTTCATCTTTCAAGATGGCGAAATGTAAAAATTAAATTTATTTGTGTTTTTTCTATCAGGGATCCAAATAAATAAGTCATAATATTAGCTTCTAGACTGCTTTGAGACACGATATTTTTTAAATTGTGAAATTATATGTTCCGGCCTATCTGTTATGCATTTTTGTAAAGTTCAAAATATAGGGCTCTAGTTACGGATGGGTACATAATTTTATTAGCCATTTTGGGGACAATTATTGATGTAAATTCCTTTTCTGGATAATTATTAAACAAATTGTTTTAAAGCCTCAAATACGATAAATCTTAATTTATTATTACTGATACTTATAAGGTTATTAGCATTTGTAAAGAAATAAATATTTTTCAAGTACCTTATAAAAATACTATTTATAGAATATAATATACAATTTAAAAGCTTATTTTATGTAAATTTAGACAAAACGTATAATTATGCATATTATTCAATTAGAAATATTATGCATATTGCAATATTTAATATGTTTGCATTTTAACAAATAAATACAAAAAAATAGCGTATTTTTTTAGTGTTTTTCCAGTTAATTTTGCAAAATTTTAAAATGATTTTACCAACAAATTTGAGAAATAAAAATTCAGGCACAAATGGGTTAATCAATATGAGTATTTTATGCTGTATTTGTTGAATATGGATAAAGTAAAGGCTTTATTGAAATCCATATATTTATTATTTGAAATTTAAAGAATGATGCAGATTTTTTTTTCCATTTAACTACCTGTGTATATGGAGTATAACGATAATTTTATTACCACAAAAGCCGACTTTATTGTACATCACTTAACAGTCTAGCTAAAACTATTTAGCCTTATGATTTAAAAAAACGAGTGAAATATTTCGTCACATAAAAATTAATATAATACATTTTAACTAAATGATATAAAAAATATCAAATTGCTAATATGTCCTCGTTTAAATAATATTCTAGTGAATGTTAAAAAGCTTATAAATATACCTCTGTATGAGCATATTATCAATAGTATTTTTTAATAAATGAGTGAATTTTCTTCTACATCACTCAACGGTACAGCCTAATTCTAACAAGTATTCTGTTTTATTAAAAAAACATGTATACTATTTAACTTAAAACTTTAAGCAATACATTTTACTTAAATAAAATAAATAAAGTAAAAGAACTAATATGCTTACCATACCAAAAATATTATAACCCATTCAAAAAAGTTAATAAATATAACTTTTAAGCATGTTTTTCTATCTTAACAAGACTTTATCGCTTTCTTTTCAGATACAGATGTTTTCGTTAGCCATTAAACTTTACTTTGTCTTCTTAATGATTTTCGCAACTAATAACTTAAGCAAAAAGTTTCGTAATATGTTTTACTTTCGTTTAACGTTGTTTACAACGTAAAAGTTTTTACTGGAAAAAGGTATGTTACTTTAAATCTCATAATATTTTGGAACAACATAACCAAAAAGTCAGGTTTTTAAAAATATTTTCCTTCAGTAGATTTTTATTTTTCAGAAATAAATTCTGCTACAATGATCTCCAATACTAGTTCTGCGAATTTATTTAACAATTTTCATGAGTTATAATATCATAATACTAATAACATAAGTTAATTTTTTTTTCATATCATTTAATCATCGATAGAAAGGAATTGTATTGCAACAGATCATTGATCAAATATATTATTTAAATTTATAGATTCATCAGAGTTTCAATTGAAATTAAAAAATCACATTACAAGCCTCTTGTTTTGCCTATTAATTCCAGTTCTCATACTTCATTAGACTAAAATGAAAACACCGTTCTTCTAACATTATAAAAACATGATCTACAACATGCATGCACTCCGACACATAACATTCTTTTGTGATGCTTAAAAGGATGGGCGATGCACTAGCAGTTTTAAGATCGGCGTTGTTATGAAAAAATACATAAGGAAAAAATCAGAATATTTGTCTTTAAGATAACTCAGTTGAAAAATATACGGTAGCAAAGGAAAGGCGTTTTTGGAATAGTTGCATATTTTAATCAAATGTCTGTAAAAGCATGACAACAAACCCTATTAGCCGAGGTATAGAAAAAATGACATACAATAAAAGATTATCACATCGGGTCACTCACACAAACCAGATGTTTCCAGAATAGCACACATGTTGGAGAGTTCATGTTTAAAAAGGAATTTTCGGATAAGAAGAACCAAGAATAAAATTGTGTTGCACCAGATTAAAAATAATTTCGATAGCACCAGAAATCACAACAAATGATGGATTCCTTATGTCTGAAGGATATATCAGAAGGACGCATAACAGATGAAACGGCCTGCACATGCGTTTATACAACCGGGTTTAGTTTTTTTCATAATAATTTTAAGGTCTCTCATAACTTTTGCAAGTTTTGATAACATATTGAGTGTTCATATACACACACTTGTGCACAATGTTTCCGAATGTTAATGTTTTTTTGTTTTTTTTTACACGATATTGTGCCTCGACTTTCACATCGCTTACTCTAATGTAAAGTCTATGGGGGCGTTATTTTCAAATTTCTCGCTTTGATTTTAATATTTTTGAATGGCTTTTTTTTTTGGCATAAGATGGCTGAGGACGATCTAAAACCGGGCTAATTTTTGCCTTTTCGATTTTGTATGTAGATGGTAGTTTCAATTTCAGAACCGGTTCAATCCGGTTTCGAAAGTAAAAGTAATTTTAAAAAAAATCTTAAAACAAAGTCAAAAAAGTAAAAACTAGACCTGATGTAGATTGTCCTCCGCTATACTGGGCCAAAAAAAAAAAAAAAAAAAAATCATTCGAAAATATCAAAAATTAAGCGAGATATTTGAAAGTAAATTCCCCTTAGGATTACCATGATCACCCGGTTCTTTTTGAGTGACTAGTGTAGGCTCTTAATCATGGTAGACGGTTAGTTAGAACAGCATTCTAGTGAGCGCAAAATACATATTTGTCATCCCGTATTGACAAATTTTAACGACATTGAAAATTTGTGTGGCATAGCGGAATGCTTCTTTTTATATTTTTCTGCGGCTACGCTATGGATGTTATTCTATAGTATATAAGTTTGAAACAGCCACTTATAGTTTTCACCGAGAAATTACTCTCTCCTTATTTCTTAGACCTCGCTGAATTAATACGTTCAGTTGCTGACATATCATGCTGTCATTCAAAAGGCGGTTTTACATTGTACTAGCTGGATATATAATAACAAATTTCATTCCCATTAAAGTTATTATCTTCTTCATTATGCAGTAAAGAATGTACATAATACAAAAAATTGTTGCCGTTAGTCTTCTGCTTTAAAGTTTTGATTTATCGAAGTGAATATTAATCAGAATTATAAAAATTAAATGTGTCTTAATTTATTATTCCACATATACATTTCCTTCGAAATTTAGGATTTAGTAAGTTAAAAGTTTTTAGATACCTTACGATAAAATTTGTAATACAACCTACTAAATAAAGCATTACCTTAGCTAGAACAATAAATATTATTCGTATGCATTTGAAAACATTATTAAGGCGCCAGAAAAAAATCTATTTATATCATTTCAGAATTGTAGGTGAAATCAGTACTTTTGAAAATTGTTCAACAGAAAAAAAACAACATAGAAATTAATAGAAAATAAATTGGATTACATTTTAAAAACTTGTTCCGATAGATAATTTATTATGTACAGTAATAGTAAGAAAAGCATTTCTGTAACTGAAAAACACTTTTTTCCTTCAAAACCAGTCGTTTTTTTTCATATTTTACAAAAGGTAATTTCTAAAGTAATCTAGAAAAGATATTTTTCGAAATATTATACCACGAATAAAATATTACGAGTACTATAACCAAGGCAAAAACTCCTTTTCTAATATTAGCAATAAAAAAATAAGTATACTTAATATGAGAGCAATATTTTTTAGTTTAAATTAATAATTTTAATTATAAACATTTTTCTGCATTTCATTTATACATATTAAAATACAAAACCGATTACATTTGTTTTTTATGTGCGTTTAAATTATTGATTAACATTTTGATTTGTTGTTGATGAGACAGATTTTATGCAATAAAAGGATAATTTTAAAGGGTTTTAAATCCAATGGAACAATGGAACAATGTGGATGTTTTCTGGATTCCCTAGTTGCGATGCAACTTTACACCCGGATACAGTTAAAAGCGATTTACACTGCAATGGAATCCATAGAAAAATGTGTAGACGCGGCTGGTGGCCTCAAAAATAGAAAGTAAAAAAAAAAAAAAAAAAAAAAAAAAAAAAAAAAAAAAAAAAAACAGAAAATGTAAAAAATAACAGACGTAAGTAATTTTAGTTTAACAATATAAATATAACAAAAATAAAATATGCCCATTACATACAATTAGCCTGAAATAATCTATAAACGGGCGAAAAGGTTACCGAAGAGATACCCGAGCATAAAGAAAGACTCTTTACAGAGGCCCTACATTATAGTTTAACAAATTAGAAAAAAAATATCAAAACCACAATATTAAGAGAGAAAAAAATAAAATTTTAAATATTTACACGTTGAAAATTTTACATTTACACATAAAAAACAACAAAAAGAGGTAATAAAAAATTATATGAGGAGAGTTTAAGCTAACTATGCAATTAAAAACATTATACGAAGGGTATTTTAAGAGAAAAAGGGTACGGCATTCGCATATTCCAGTAACTGTGAGAAAAAAATTACAAACAGTTAAATAAAAATAAGGATAGTATGAAAAAAGTCCTTCCGGCCAGTGCCGGGAGGAAGAGGTAGCTTTCATATTCCTTATTTTAAAAACGCCAACTTATATTATTCAAACACACGAAGCTCAATTAGTGGAAACCGAATATAGGAGATTCAATACTAATTTTTATCAATACTAAATCATTATAAATGAGAATTTCGCGAAATTAGTCAGCTTTATCCAAGCTGCTTTTATTTAAAGTAACTTATATTTGGCTGCCAAATTCGGCGATTTCTTAAAGTGCCTGCCATTTTAAGACAACACGGTGGATGAGGCTAACCAGTGAACTTGATCGAAACCTTAGTCATTGCTGTGCACATGCTCACTCACATCGGAATCGGTTGATATATACGAGTGCTGTCGCAGTCAAAAAATCAGATTTTTCAAAATGTCACGCATATTAGAAATTAAAACTGCTATATCTGAGCCATTTTTTAAGATAAAGACAAACAAAAAATGCTCCTGAATCCTTATATGAAGGTCAAATACTTAAGAAAGAAACCTTTTTCAATTTCTAATTTTTTTGCACCTCACTTTAAATATAATTTTTTTTTTCAATTTAATGGCAGCCATTTTGAAACAAATTGGCTGATAAAGCTGGCCAGCGGACTTGGTCGAGATATTGATGTATACTATCCACATGCCTTCTTACATCAAAATAGGTGAATACGTGTGTTATCGCTTGAAAAATACAAGATCGTTTCAAAATATTAACCATGCTAGAAATTTAAAGTGCTATAATTCAACCATTTTTTAAGATATAAGCAAAAGAACAAATTTTCATAAACAAATACTGCTCCGAAATCTTTGTATTAAGGCCAAACACATAAAAAAAAATCTTTTTCATTTACCAATTTTTTAATACTTCATTTTAAATTTTAAATTAAATTTTTTGAAATGGCAACCCTTTTGAAACAATATGGCGCATGAAGCCGGCCAACGAGCTCGGTCGAGACATTGGTTTGTACTATGTACAGGCCAAATTACATCCAAATCGGTTCATAAATACGCCTGTTATCGCGTGACAAAAACCAGGTCGTTTTAAAATGTCAGCCACAATAGAAATTCAAAATGCTATAACTCAGCCATTTTATTAGATATAGACGAAACAAAAACTGTTCCGGAACCTTTGTATTACGTTCCAATATATACGAAAAAAATCTTTTTCATTTTCTATTTTTTTTGGTATCTCATTTTAAATTTAAAATTTTTAAATTTTTTTAAATGGCCGCCAATTTGAAACAAGATGGCGGATGAAGCTGGCCAACGAACTCAGTCGAGATATTTGTATGTACTATGTACAAACCAAGGTACATGCAAATCAGTTCATAAATACGCCTTTTATCGTGTGACAAAATTCAGGACGCTTCAAAATGTCAGCCACGCTAGAAATTCAAAATGCTATAACTCAGCCATTTTTTAAGATATAGACAAAACAAAAACTGCTCCCGAATCTTTGTATCAAGGTCAAACACATAAGAAAAAATATTTTTTAAATTTTTAATTTTTTGGTACGACCTTTCAAATTTAAATTTTTCTGAAAAATTTAAA
Organism: Maratus speciosus; assembly: GCA_963932465.1. Taxonomy (NCBI): domain Eukaryota; kingdom Metazoa; phylum Arthropoda; class Arachnida; order Araneae; family Salticidae; genus Maratus; species Maratus speciosus. The sequence continues at coordinate 480,758,902 of OZ010786.1, read as the reverse complement.
TGGCCGCCATTTTTAAACAAGAAGGAAGAGGAAGCTGGCCAACGAACTCGGTCAAGACATTGGTTTGTACTATGTATAAACGAAGATACATCCAAATCGGTTTATAAATACGCCTTTTATCGCGTGACAAATTTCAGGACGCTTCAAATTGTCAGCCACGCTAGAAATTTAAAATGCTATAACTCAGCCATTTTGTAAGATATAGACAAAACAAAAACTGCTCCGGAATCTTTGTATAAAGGTAAATTACATAAGAAAAAAAAAATATTTTTTATTTTCAATTTTTTGGTATCACATTTCAAATTATAATTTTTTTAAAAATTATTAAATAGCCGCCATTTTGAAACAAAATGGCGGATGAAGCTGGCCAACGATCTCGGTCGAGACATTGGTATGTACTATGTACACACCGAATTACATCCAAATCGGTTCATAAATACGAGAGTTACAGTGTGACAAATGTCAGATATATATATATATATAAATTTTGAACGGAGGGTGGTTTTGGGGTCTGGGTGTCATGATCGATGAAAATATACCATTTTTTTTTTTTTTTTTTTTAATCGCTTTCCTCCGAACGGATGCAATAGGTAGCTTTTTGTAATGAAAGCTACCTAAAAGTATAAAAGAGAAAAATATTGTACTATTACAATCTGTACATAATTTTAATTCTGGTAAAATATATAGCTTTTCTTTTAATTGCAGTATAAATCGTGTTTCTCTAAAACAATTGCACGTAAATGATGTTTCTTAAGGTATTATTACATAATGGCCGTGCTGAAATGTGTTAATCTGCCAGTGATGATGAAAGCTGTACAAACGGATAAATATAGCAACTGACTGAGATATAAACATACGTGCAATATATTCTTGCGAGTATTCAGGCAAAAACACGCATAGACAGCTTGTCACAAATCTAGGTGAGACTGGACAAGATATCGCATATTTTTAATCCACAATAAACTATAAAAATTATGCAACTTTGCACAAGCTCCTATTTGTGTTATATCCTATTTGCTATTTGCGAGATTCGCGTTAAAAATCTTTATTACATGAATATACATTTTTATGGACGGACATTGCCAATTCGAATGCGGTCATATATAATAGGATTTTTTTTTCTAGAGCAGTTAAGGAGAAAAATTAAGAAATTCTTTTATTAGAAATAATTATTAAATCAAAGAATCATGAATTGTCAAATATTTGCTTTTTAGATTTTGATATAACATTCTATATTGTCTTTGAAGAAATTAAGAATAAAGATTTTAAAAGAATTCGTACAATGAAAAAGTTTAGCAGATTTGTTTACGCGTAATAGAGAAGTAGTTGTAATTCGACAAGTACCATTTAAAGGATAGACACATTCAATCATGTAAATAGTCTTACACGTTAAAGCTAGATTTAGCACTGAAGATAAACATTCGCTGAGGACCTTTACAGTTAGAGTAAAAAAAAATTTTTTTTGAAAGTCAAGTTTTGTAACCTTCGCTTACATAAAATTGAAGTAAACTTGTGACTAATGATAATGTACTGGGTGGGAAAGAATATAAAAATTTCCAACATTTCTCAATATTTATCAACAAATGAAATAACTTCAATGTTGAACAAATTCCTGCTTTTTTTTTTACACATTCATGTATTAATCTGTAGAAAAATCTCTATATTTTGTAGTTATAACAATTCACGTTCAGTAAAGTCTTTTATAATGATTGTCGAATTTAGATTGGAATAGAAAATAATTAATAAATAAAATTTAAATGATAATTTCAAAGTTAATTAAAATTTGCAATTCTTATAAAGTATGTTTAAAAAAATCTCATCAAAAAGAACTTTCAAAGTCTGGAGAAGTTGTTTTACAGAACATTTACTTTTTCAATATGTCAAATAATTCTTACTTACTTTATCGTGACTCTTTAAAAGTCACTGCATGATAGGAAAATTAAAAAGATTCAAAATTCCTGAAGTGAAGTATCAACTTTCTTTCTGTATATCAGACTGAAGATCATTGGAATTCTTTTTACTAGAAAATAGTTTCCAATAAAGTAAACTTTTTGGACGGAAATTGTGCTGAAAAAATTAAATGTAGATTATATATGCGGAAGGAAAATCAATATTTCCGAGCCTCATATGTTCATTATCGTTTACCATAAAGTATAAGTTTTTAAAAATAATAATAAATTGAAAGTTATTGTATGACAGAAGTGAGATATTGAAAGAATTTTTAAATACAGAATGTTCATAATAGAATAGCCAAGTTTTAATGGTATATTATAACATTTTAATTCTGACTATTTAAAACAAATTGCACATCAACTGAAAAGAAACTAACGTAGTTTTTCCTACAAATGTTCAGTATGTGTGCATTTAGTTATACGGTCCACATCCAACCTAAAGATCAATTATTTACACACTTCGGTTACAAAGTGCGAAGTAAGGGAAGCAATAGCCTTTTCAATTCTGTATCTCAAGTCTGGCAAAGCATTATTGTAGCGGTGGAACGTAGATGCGATCTTTTATAACCCCCCTCTCCCTCAAAGGAAAAACTCACATGACTCTAATGGCTTTGAAACCTTCAATCCAGCAATAATGTTTTACGCTCAGAAGTTTCCATTTTGTGTATGTGGCACAGCAAGCGAGTTAATAACAAAGTAGTACTCGCGCATGCGCTTATCTGAAACAGTTTGAGTTACTCTTAAAATTTATACCTGGACGTTCTTTTATGAGGACCTGGTACATTTACTTAAGAAAAAAGCAAGAGCCTTATAATAAAAATAGAAATGTCATAAAAAATAAAAGTGTTTTTTCAAGACCTTTGGAGTAAGAAAATAAACAATGCGTTCATTTCGAAACATGTTGCATTTCTTTTCTTAGAAAACCAATATTGTGCTTATTTGAGAACGTATATGGGAAAGTCCACTGTTACTCTTATAACCATCATAGCAAATTTTCATATATATTTCCAATTATTTTATTACAAAATATATTCAGGATAAATTTGATACAACTACTTAAAAATACATGTACTCTACTTTGATAAACCTTATACAGTTTGTAACAAAAAGCATTTTTACTTGCCTTGATATTAAATGAAAATTTTGTTACTCTTGTGACCAGAAAAAAATGCAATTTTTAAAAATTGTGTTTGACGCAGAAATTCTGTGAATTATATGAGACTATAGAAATAAAATTTACAGAATATAGCAGAGTAATTATATCTTTTTAAAAAGCATTAATCATTGAACTAATCTGATAACGCATGAATTAGTTACATTTGATTTTTCAAAATGCTAAGTGTTACTCTTTTGACATTTTGTCCATAATGTAATTTTATCAAAAATTCAGTTTAAATACTAAATGAAATAATTAAAATAAGTTTAAAATATTATTTTTCATAGAGAACCACTGTTAAGGATGATTTACATTTAAAATAACATAAAATAATGTAAAAAATTCTAAAATTAACAAATACTATAACCACATAGCAACCTCTCAGTTTCTGCTACTTAACTGTGTAAGTCATTGTCTTCATTATCAATAATATCATTTGCAACTTCTCCTGTATCATCATTTACTTAATGAAACAAAATTATTTGTACGAATCACGTTAGTGTAAGGTCTGTAGTAGATAGTGTCATTTTTCATGGTTTTAACAAATTGTATTTGTAGAATGCCCTTTGCTGTTAGAATTATCTCGGAAAGTAATGAAACTTTATTGTTTTATTTCTTTTGACAAAATAAGCAGTGTATCTTAGAATTGCTTTTTTAGCACGCACTTCATTCCATATATATCATTATACAACGACACAAAATAAATCTACAGCTTCTATACCAGGAGTATTTGAAAAAAAAATATGCCCAACTAAGTTAATTGAGAAAGGAGTCTGATTCATTGCAGGCATATTTGCATAGTTATATTTTTGTTTAAATTGGAAAGCACAGCCATCATATAAGAAAAGTAAAACAGGTACATTTTAGGAAAATACAAATTCCCTTAAAGATGCAATGTTGAAATTTTACATACGAAAGCATTTACAAAAAATTGATTATGAGTTACATTGTCTAAAATAATAGCATAAGATTTTACTTTATTGGGGTCATACTAAATAAAAAGCTGAAAATGCAGTCGCTTGTGGATTTGACCAGTAATGTAGTATTTCATCCAAAATCCCGTCTTGGCATGAAAATAAAACAGTTTCCAGAAAATCCACTGGCATAACTATTCTTTGAGAAATGGTTATTTTTTTGGCATTACGAAAACGATTCCTTTTACAAGTTTCAATGAATGTGTGCCACAGAAATGGATTTAGTTGCTCTCGAAAATTTTTAAACAATCAGAAATGGTTTCTTTAACTGTTACTTTTTCAAAATATTTATCAACGTTTTGAAAAAGCAACAGACAAGTGATGAAGATGTTGATAAAAGTTTTGTCAATAGCAAAACGTGTATCAACGTTTTGCTATTTACAATAACTTATAACAAGTTCTGTATTATGGACTTCCATTTCAAATAATTCTTCGATGTTATCTCCAAAAATTAGATATTCTGAATTCCTAAATTCTAATTATCATGTAACTCGGCAGACAAAATCATTAAATCCATCAGAGTAATGTTCAATGCAGGAAATACACCAGTTACTACATTATGAATTGCTTGAATGTTTTCGTGACAGCAACAAATTGAGATATTCTGATGAGTTATTTTCTATTGTTTCATGAAACTAGGCTTTCAAGCTGCAAAGGAATCTCCAATTTTTCAATTTAGGAAAGCTTCTTTAAACAAAAAACGTATTCTCTTATTAAATGTTCCCTAGAATTGTTGAAATTATGCGACCTTTTTCACGCTTAACTAACGTAGATTTAGCTGAAGAATGACATCTTCATCGACATAAAATTCTCCAAAGTTAGATTTTTTCCCGTTACACTATCTGAGATTAGCTAGTTCTCTGCTTTTTCCTTTTCTTAATATTTCTATTTTCTTGCTGAAGCTTTTGCTGGTTCTAAGGCTTTTCTTCACCTTATAGTAATATATTTTGTTTTGTTTCTTTCTCACAATACTATATTCAATTTCATTCTTATGTTTTCCCTACAATTTTTGGCGCTTAGCAGAATTTTTCCTTCTCTTTTAAACAATGTCATGTATAAGAAGCAATATTAAAATCTTTCCTTTAAGATATACTATTTGAATATTTTCCATAAAAGTTACTATAAGAATCTATGTAGGTTATACAGCAGAATTTAGTAAACGAAGCTTTACAAAGCCTATAATATATCTAATCAAAGACCATGTGCTTCAAACCAATAGAAAGCACACAAAAATGACACGAGTTGAGTTGTTTTATTATATCTTTAATTACTTGTGATGATTATTTTATAATCCTAAGTAATATCAAAAATGAATCCCCCCATTAAAAAAAGTACTAATAAAGATAATTTATCTTCCTTAAAATTTACAAAATAACCTTAGTTATAGCTATAAACTATTTCAAGAACTGATCTAACAACAGAGAAAAAACAACAAAACTTTAAGCATTCTGTTTGTTTTGGTTGTAATGCAATGATATATCAAACTATCGACAAAAGTATTATGTGTTACGCTTGTGATACAGACGTTTGTTACTCTTGTGACAACTCCCCAGAGCCCATTCCATGCATAGCATAAACAAAATATTTAATGTAAAATATGTCCTAAAGGGTGGAGTGAAAAATCGAAAGTTGGAATTTTGATTTTGGATAGCAGCCAAAAGTTGACTTTTATTAACTCTAATATACATGCAAAATTTAATGAATTTTGAAAAACTGCTTCAGGGCTCTACCAGGACCTTTATATTTTCATTGTTTCACACAATGGATTCTTACCATAAATTGTACATTTACAGGATTTTTTGGTAGTCTCGTTTGACATTTTTATATTTAAAATGTTTAGTGTAATTCTCTTTACTATTTTTGAACTTTAAGTCTTTACTTTAAAATATTAGAAACGTTTCATTGTTTTTTTCTCATTTTTAAAGTCATTTTTAAATGAGTGCGTGTGGAAGCAAATCGAAGTTTACAATTACAAGAAGTGCAGTGGAATATCCCCTATTTGGTGCCTTTTCAAAACTGAATAAAGCTGTTTTGCCAACAATGGCAGATGACAAAATATTGTTTTTAAACAAGACAATAATTAAAACGCAACAGGAATGGTAAAGATCTACCAAAGTCAAATGTAATTAAAATCATGAGAGAAAAGATCGAAGAAAGCACCAATTATTGTAGTTTGCGAGAAGCGTATTGATCAAATGATAGACAACAATTTTCCTGAATACCAGAAGCTTATTCGATTCCTCAAATCTAAAAGAAATGATGGAAATTTTGAGACAGATTACATCGAAGAACTAAAAGTGAAGAACAGTATCTCTGATTGAAGAGTCACATTCACTGTATCTGGGACGCATTACACCATCTTCTGGATCAGGAAAGAATATTGCAGAGAGCATTTTAAAATATTGCACTGAAAACAACTTAAACCTTGATAAACTTATGGCTATACGTTGTGACAGAGCAACTGTAAACACCAGGAGAAATAACGGTGCTATTAGATTTTTTTAAACAAAGATTAGTCGGCCATTGCAGTGGTTAATATGTCATCTTCATGCAATCGAATTGCCATTGCGTCATTAATTCTCTGAGCTTGATGGGCAAACTACAGGTCCATGAGCCTTTTCTGTTCCTATTGGAAAATCATTGAATCAATGTGAACAATAGACAGTTGTGGAATTTAAAAAAAAATCTGCTCTTTTCTCCCAGAAATGAACTGTGAAGAGTTAAGTACAGACCAAAATAATTTTTACCACATGTGTCAAACAGTTTCGTCTGGCCAATGCTCTAATCTGGTAAATCGCAATACATGTAAAATGTTTCACTCTAGATGGTTGACAGCTGCTACCATCGACTACTTAAATTGTACATTGGAAGCCAAAATCCTTCTCAAAATCTGAAGATTATGGCTGAATTTGTAATGAAAGTATATCCACCTATGTTGTTTCATGTTAAGAAAGATTCTTTCTGAAAAAATGAAGCTCAAATGGTTTTTTTTAATCAATTAAGTTGTCTCCTTATTTCAGGGAATACTTAAAGAAGATTGTCAATTTCATTATTCAAAGAAACGCATACATCTATCATTGAGAAAAAAAATTATATGATTATAACTGATGAAAGAAACCATGTTCGAAAACTTAGAATCCGAAGAGTATTGAAGGCAAGGGGAATGAAGTGTTCAACAATAAGACAATTCCATATTCCAATATTGAACATCAGTGCTATAGACTATATTAACATTTTTGACTGGAAGTAATGTGAAATCACATCACCCCGCATTCTTTATAGAGTATCAAGAGAGAAGTTGAAAGTTCTCATAAAACGATCGGAACTTTTCAATTCCCCAAGTTTCGTCTCATATTCAAATAGTTGAAAGATGCATGAAATAAGTTACTGAAGCACCATTAGCGGGCTGTAGGAGTAGAAGCAAGGGACAGATATATGCGAGCAAAAATCAAATCACGAAAGGTAATGCCTAATTTTGATACCAAAGGCCAATCTAAATTAAGTTTGAAACGAAAGGACATTTTACAGTACATCGCATGTATTCTTTTTATTATATTACTATATGTTCAGAAAAATGTCTTTCCTATGTATTTGGAGACTTATGGTGTATGTATATTCGAAAAATAAAATTAAACTGTATGTCTAATTATTTGGCTTTTTCTTCATCTTCTTTGCGACAATGCAATTTATATTTTAAGGTGTTAAATCACGACAACGCTTAAGTAATACTTTAATCAGTTATTTTTTATGGGTTATTTTACTGAAATCAGAAATTTAGTAAAAAAAAATGTTTTTAGTATTTTATACTACATAGTGAAATCTTGGTTTTTCACATATAGAAGGCATAATATTTAAGAGCTGGTAGCGCCTTAAAGATGAACTCCAAATGAAATGAAAATTTAACCTTATATTCAGAGTGTCAAATGGCAACTTTTTAGACCTATCTGAAGAAAAAATTCCAAAAAAAAATTTTTTTGGTCATTTTCACTCCACCCTAATGTCCTATACCTCAAAATCAGAGAATTAGAAGTTTTAGGTAAAAATTTTAAGTATTTTTTTTTTTTTTATTAAAACTTTTGTATGTTTTCCGTTACTCTTGTGACATCTAAGTATTAACGTTTAAATGCAGCCAAAAATATATTAAAGACATTATCTAAAAGATTTTATCTATGCAGATCTTAAAGATATGATAATTGCTTGTTTATTTGAACGCATAGCAATTGCATTATTGAATTCTAAAAAGTAAAAAAATCATACATTTCAATAAGTTGTATTTTAAGCTCAAATGTAAATGTAGTTTTATACTGTTAGTATCCAGCCATTTTCAATAAACATTTGCTCTTATGAAATTATAACTTACAAATTCACATACTTCAACTCTTTATCTTTAAATTGATGTATCATACTTATATTTCCGTTTAAAAACATTTTTCAGGAAAAATGTTTTTCTACCTTGGACGTTCCCATATGCGTTTTTTGAGATTTTGGGAGTAATTGTGCTAGTTTTTGGAAGCTGATTTACCATTTTCTAATTGCTTGGAAAATGTTAATTAAGCCATATTTGTATTTATATAATTAGATTTAATGTAATTACATTTTCAATAGCTTGATTTTATATTTAACTAATGTATGGAGAGTATATTGAATAAATCAAACTGAAAATTTAAGTTTTTCAATATGTGAAACCGGAAGTAATTAGGGAAGTTTAGCACGTTAAAAAATATATAAAAGACAGGAATATAAAATTAGAAACATATTTTTCTTGTTCCTTATTTCATATTCTAACGAGCCTGTACAAATTTAATTAAAGGAATAATATTAAAAATTGGCTTTGTATTTTTCTTTTTTTTAATGCTATGTACGACTAAGAAATAGCGTAAAATACATGATATACAACTTGCTTGTAGAGAAATACGCCTCTTTTATTATTATAATTAAGAAACGCGTGTACATTAAACTGGAACAGAAGTAACTATTACTTTGTAATTGATAATAAAGAACTTGCAGTTTTTTATACTCATCACCAATAAAGCGTTTCGGCGAGATCCAGTTCTTACTTTTTATAGATAAATAATAATAATAATGAAAATTTTTGTACTAAATTAATACGCCAAACTAATATCATAATACGCGAATAACAAAAATAAATTCTGAAGAATAAAAAATGCTCAAAAATTAGTTATCTCCGTATCTTAAAGATGAACCTTCATGTTTTAAAAACTCAGCGTATACTACAGGTATTAATGTCGTCACACTTGTCCAAAATGATAGAACACGCATCATGAAGATATGGAATTGAACCGCCCTCTAAACTTAAGCAGGCGAGAATTATTCCGAAATATGATATTGCGCATCTCACATATGTAGCATGCCCTTAAAAGTATTTTTTTAAAAGTCCCCTATTTAATATATTTACTGCAATTTAACATCCATATTGAACAAATGCATACAAAAAGAGAAAATTTTGAAACTGTTTCATAAATGAATAATTTTAGCTATTATTTTTAAGTTCCTTTTATAAGATGTGGCAACATAAAAAATGTAAACTGGTGGAAGGATCCCGTTTTGGCCGAAATTTAACTGCATTTTATTACAAAATATTAATAATAAAATAGAATTTCAAAAAACTAATGGTCGAAATCGCTTTTCTCCAATATAACCTAAATTTTAAGACATGTAACATCTTCAAACTCGTTGAGAACGATTAGCTTTGCTCTAGACAAACTGTAGACACGACTACTACTACTAAACTACTATTAATAGACTACACGACTCTACACATGTATGTAGTATTAAATACTGCCATGCTAATTACATATCATGGCAGTATTTAATACTACAGTCGTGGAAAAAAGGGAACACCCCTACTAACTCTGCAACTAATTAAAATAGATGAAAGTTATTGGTACTAAACGATTGGAATTATAATCTACTTTTAAATTATGTATATAAAATTTGCTTAGGCGGGTGATACAAATCAAAACTAGACCAAACTTTGTTTTTTTTTTTCAATAGCAACACCCTTTTTTGACGATATATTTTTAATCTTCGGTTCAAACTATGCCTAGAAACGAAATTTCAAGTTATTTGGATTAGTTCTCGAATTATAAAAATTCAAAATTTATAACTTCTAATGTTAAATTACATTTTCATATTTTTATTCTGACATTATATCTCCTGACATTATAATCCTAATGTGATATTTTTTTAATGTGGTTATAATCTTAAAAAGCCCAAACATAAATACATTTAATTTGTAATTTAAAATAATTCATAAAAGCATGGTTTAAGGGGTCGTCTATGATGTACAGAAAAGCATGATTTACAAAATTATATTTTACTCAATTTATTGAAACGTTTGGACTGGCAATAATCAAAACACTTTACGCGAGTGTAGTGATCATATTGGCAAGAAATAATGCATTAATAGAAATTCATTCTGTAGTATTTCAACAATCGTTACTGAAGTGCAATTAGGATATAATCCCTAAAATATGCTTGTTTCAAAATAATTAATCTCTCTGAAACTAATCGTACGAATTTCATGAAAATTTAGATATAGGCTAATTGAAGGGTGTAGAATTAATTTATGGTGTCAAACTTGTGTATTGCTATTGAAAAAAAAAACGATGTTTGGGTTCGTTTTGATATGTAAATGCCACCTAAGCAAATTTTATATACATCATTTCAAAATAGACTGTATTTTCCAATCGTTTAGGTACCAATAACTTTATTCTACAATTATTTGTTGCAGAGTTAGCATGGGGTGTTCACCTTTTTCTCCACGACGATACGTATAACTTTAAACACATTTTTTCATTTTTACCATTATCAGGATGGCGTCAGCGTTAATGACGCAAACTTTTGTGCTTTTATGATATTGATATTTGATTTTTTAGAATGTGCAGAAATACAGATTTATCTATAAACTGGTCATATGCATATGGTTTTATTTTTCTTTTCATCATGCGCAAATAACTTTAAATAATTTTTTTCTTTATCTTTATTCTAAAAGACGAAAAATCTGACTTAAAATGTTTAGGTGGACTGTCTGAAATTTAGGAAATATATTTTTATGATACAGAGATATATAACTTTTCAATAGTAATATTACACGTATTTTTCAACGTGAATAACAATACCCAATTAAAACCTACAAGTACATATAGTTGATGTATAGTCGTGAAAAAAAGTAAACACCCCCTACTAACTCCTCAACAAATTATTGTAGACAAAAGTTACTGATACCGGACGATTGAAACTAAAGTCTACTGTTAAATGATGTATGTAAAATTTGCTTAGGGGAACATCTACATATTAAAACGAATCCAAACTTCCTTTTTTTTCAATGGTAATACCCAAATTTAACGAGATATTTCAAATCTTCGGTTCAAACTATGCCTAGAAACCAAATTTCAAGTCATTTGAATGATAAGTTTCTGAATTATAGACATTCAAAATTTTTTGCTTCTAATGGTAAATTACATTTTCACATTTTTATTTATATCTCCTGAAATTATGCTTCTAATGTGCTAATTTTTTGTGTAGCAATAATACTAATATACCTAAACATAAATACGTTGAATTTACAATTTTTTATAATTTTATGATATGAATTATGAAATTAATATTCGAAAAAAATATGAATTGCAACCAACAATGTTTTTGATGTATTTAGATTTATTATGTCCTGCTACATAGAAATCCAAAATTTCACATTTTTCTTCCAAGTAGTTTTCAAATTATGCTTAAAAACGGCAAAATTAGCATTTAAGGGGCCGTCTACGATAGAAGTGGCTAGATATTTTGAAATTTCTTATGCTGTCCTGTAATCTAGCAGGCTTCAATGACTGCTTGAGTGTCGCGTAAGGTGCCTTTAACAAGAAGGGGCTCTCTCGTTTAACAATCGACTACCGAACTTCACTTTGGATGCAGCCCTTAAAATACGCCCATTTTTAAATAATTAATTTCTGGGAGACCTATCGTACATACGAATTGCATACAAATTTGTTTTTAGGCTAACTGAAGGGTGCAGAGTTCATTTATGCTGTCAGAATTGTGTACTGCTATTGAAAAAAAAACAAAGTTATGGTTCGTTTTAATATGTAGATGGCACCTTAAGCAAATTTTATTTACATCATTTAAAAGTAGAGTTTATTTCCAATCGTTCGGTACCAGTAACTTTCTTCTACGATAATTTGTTGAGGAGTTAGTACGGGGTGTTTACTTTTTCTTCCACGACTGTACAATAATTTGGCATGTACTGATTGCCACAAAAGATACTTTACATTTTTACATAAATTTATATGTTATTAATGTTTGTAATTTTACACATTTGCTTATAACTTGACATTTAATAGTGAGAAGTAATCGATCTTTTTAGGGTGGGGGGGGGGGGGTTAAAGTTGTGATCTTTTAAAAGTGAGAAGTGGTCGATAATTTTAGGGGGGGATTAAAGTTGTTATTTTACACATTTGCTTATAATTTGACATTTAATAGTGTGAATCGATCGATCTATTTAAGGTGGGGGAGAGGAAATACATTTCATAATGCAGAATGTAATATTAAACATGGAAATATACGCTGTTGTCTATGAATATTTAAAAAAAACCATTATTACTTAATATTATTTTTTCAAAAACTATTATATCAAAAATATATATGTGCATTAGTTTGAGTTTCCTCAAAATATCAAATAAAACATAATAAAATACAAATATTATTTATCTAAATACGACACCGTTGTCTTTAATTTTATACGGACATTTTTCAGCGAATTATTTCTCACAAGCAAATTATTTAAAATTGAATAAATACTTGTATTTTAACATACTTTATTATTCTGTATTTAAATACATAATAACAATATTATTTTTTCTGTTCTGCTTCCCTTTTGCTCGAAATAATAACATAGAATTATAAAGGTATTTGTGCGAATTAAAACAACACCTTTTGTTTGTTTAATTAATTAAATTTGAGGATTTAGATTTTTTTTTAATTTGTATTTTCGAAAGTTTTATAACACATTCAGTTGTTTTGGTTTTCTGCTCTTTTAAATATGTAAACAATTCTTTGGATTTATAATATTCAAAGGATTTGTAATGATTTTTCTAATCTAAATTTACTCTTGTTGCATCTTTCAGTTTCATACTGACGTGTAATTACATACTATATTCCACATAAAATTGTGAAACCTAAATAATCATAGATACTGTAAAATAATCATTGATAGCAGAAAAACCTTTATTTAAAAGAATCGAATAAGGGAAATTTGTAATGCGTTGTAATTACAATTATTCACATAAACGTAATTCCTGTTAACTCATTTTAATTATATATACATTCATCTATGGAAATCATAATAAACAATTTTTATACTGTATTTAGCATTTTTTTAAATTTATTTCATGAAAACATTAGTAGTAAGGAATGGTGTGTCGTTTTGTAATTATTTATGAATAGATAAAATAAGATTTATTTTTTATATATGTGTTACTCAGTATTAATTTAGTATTTTTAGTATATTTTTGTTGTATGTTATTTTTTTACTACTAATTTCAAAAGGTATGGAAATCAAGCACGAATTTTAGAAGAGGTACTTGCTTAATGGGCGATCGTTAGAAATTGTCTTTGAAATCCTGTAGATTTGAAATTCTGTTGAAGATGTATCTTATACATGGTTGATGAAAATTAGAGGTCTTGAAATTACCTCTTAAACAACTGCCCATATAAAGGTACTTCTAATTAAAAAAATATAGAAATAAAGCACAGATTAATCTGGCATTTGCTGAATTTGCGATCGCATATCATTGTCTATGAGATCCTGAAGTTTGCGGTTTGTTAAAAAAGGAGGGAAAAAACATTTCCATAAGTTGCAAAAGTCAGATTTGAAATCGCCGAAATCTGAATCCGATCGAATCTAAATCTAAGATTTATTAACCTGATCCTGCGCCAATCATGCTAAAATAACAAAAACGGAATGCTTAAATTGTTTCATGCATTTTATTTCTTTTACGTTTTTTATAAATATTAACTGAATTGCACTTGTGAAATTTGCTAAAAATATAAGTTAATTTTATTTTTCTGACTGAGTGTACCTGATTAATTTTTATAATTATTCTTATTAATAATTTATCGAAATATTTTTCCTAATTTGTTATTTAAATTAATAATTATTAGTAATTAATATAATTATATCAACTATTATATCTAAAATACATATGTGCATTACTTTGAGCTTCTACAAAATATCATATAATAAAATGAAATACAAACATTATTCTATGAATAAAATCTGCATACAACACTGTTGTCTTTAATTTTATTTGGTCATTTTTCAGCGAATTATTTCTCACAAGCTAATTATTTAAAATTATTAAATATTTGTATTTTAACATACTTTATTATTCTGAATTTAAATACATAAGAACAATATTTTTTTTTTCTGTTGAGCTTCCCTTTTGTTTAAAATAACAAGGTAGAATTATAATGCTATTTTTGCAAATTAAAACAACACTTTTTATTTCCTTAATTAATTAAATCTAAAGATTTAGGCATCTTTTTTTCTTTGTATTTTCCAAGATATTATAAAATATTCCGTTGTTTTGGTAGATAGATATGAAATATAAAAGGTTGTAAACATTTTTCTGCATACGATAATGTTTTCTTCTCTTTCTTTGAAAGAATAATTTGGGTATTTTAAGGTTTAAATCACGTGTACTCTAAAGCGGTTTATATAAATTTATTTTAAATTCGATCTTTGTACAGTCTATTCACTGTATGTATAAATGGACTTGTAGATATTTTAGGTGTAGAGAAAGAAAAGAGAATAAGGTATAAGGTATAAGGTTTTTAACGTTTTTCATTAGATAAAAAATGTTTTATCCCTTAATTCTTTCTGACATTGTCCTGTTGTACAGTAGCGCTCAAAAGTATTTTGACAAAGATAATAATTCACTTAATTGAAAATAATAATAAAATACAAAAATCAATCATTTATTTTATTTAACAATATTCAATGTTTTAATTTTAATAAATTAACAATAAATATTAATTATATTTAAATATATATATATATACTATATATATTATATACGTGTTTTATATACCCGTGATCAAGTGAAATACCTTATAAGCTTCCGTCTTCATTCAGCCATTTTATCTTTTGTATGTTTATGTTACGGCTTTTTCTGGTTCAACATTATTTAGCTGGATTTATTATCTATTGTCTTTAATCGGACTTTTTCAAGAAATTGGGTTTTTTTTTCATATGTTTCATATAGATTTATTGCCAACAATATGCTAATGAATTAGTTGCATTTAATAAAATTCTGTATTACTAGTTACATGTTCCTTCTTTATTCTGTAAATGTCTGTGTTATGAATATTTGCTAAATTATAAATTTAATATCAATTATTGGAAATCGATGACGATTTGTTATATATTATGGTTATATATATATATGTATATATATATCTGGATTTTGTCATGCTGTAACTCTCGAATTTCTGAACCGATTTGTATGAAACTTTTCATATGCATAGTACATACTAATGCCTCAACCGAGTTCGTTGGCTAGATTCTTCCGCCATGTTGTTCAAAAATGGCGGCCATTAGAATTTTGTGGACACGTTTGGGAATTTTTAGGTTCTCTAACTTTATCTTTAAAATGAGCTATGTTGTTAACTTACACTCTGTGACTCTTTAAAATACTTCTTAATATTTCTAACATTGCGTTTAAACTAATACATAAGAGTTTGCATTCTGTGAAACATAACATTTTCTATAAGTATACAATGTTAGAAAACATAGAAAAATTCAAAAATTCAATATATATACTAGTATATACTAGGGGGCTCTGCCCCCTGCAAGCTACGTTCGCTAAACCCCGTTCAGACACCGCAGAATCTAAAAAACGCTAACCTGATGGGTTTTAAAAGTATTAGAGAAGATTGAATTATACTGAAAAAAGCTGTGTAGATCTCCTTGTAAACAGGTTTCAATTCAATTCCCTTTGATTTCAAAAAATTAAGGCCGAATCAGTTGCTGTTAAGACATCTAATGGTTGTTTTCGTTTTTGATTAAAGATGATCAGTTAAACATTTGAAAAGAAGCTAAAATAAAATGAATTAAGTACAAAGAGTCTTTGTCTCCCGGTATTTTAACACAATCTCCATAACAATAGCCGAAGTCATGTGACTATCATCAACAGTTTCGGGCGGACCACTTCGCTTTATATACTCTAGGTGCCATTTTGGTACTTTAATGTTAGCCAGGCACAGGTGATAAGTCACCAAATTTTATTCTATCGCCATCATTTCATATATATTATATGAAATCATCAATAGTTCAAGTCATCAACTGCCATAAACAAATACGTCCTGGTCCTTTCGCCTTTCATATGCAAGTTTGGAACAGATGTCATATACGTCAATCTGGGGAATGAATCAATAGCATAAATAACTACATCCGGCTTACCATATCAAGCAAAATAATGATACTCTGGCGCCAGTTAAGTGCCCGTTCCGTATATGACATTGGCGTCGGAAAATAATCGCGCCAATATGGGGCCGTAAGTTTTCCAATTTGATTAAAAAATCAAATTTTTCTTTCGAATAAAACTACATAAATGTTGCCATGGTCGCAAAGAATCCTTGGTACTGTTACGCTAGCTGGATGCAAATCTTGCCAATAGCTTTTTTACAATTCGCCAGTTAGCATTTTTTTTTCGAGTGGTAATATTTGGTCAGATGTCATATACGCACCGCAGGTTTGGCGGGATTTTTTTTTTTTTTTTTTTTTTTTTTTTTTTTTTTTTTTTTTTTAACGAAGATTTGGCGAAAACATAGTTTTCAAATGCCAGTTACATATGCATTTTTGATATTACTTAGTTAACCCGTCGACCAAAAATCTATCGCCAAACTATAAGATTAAATGCCTATAATGGTTGATCGTAAATGTCACATTCACTTGACTTTAAGCAAGTACACATGTTTACGTCATCAAGTGATTTTTATTTCGACGTTTTATTTGTATATTTATTAATGTTATACTAATTTATTTGTTCTTTCGTTATTTAAAATAAAAATTATGTCAATTTGTATAATTTGGCGAAATTGATCGACGGAATAACTAAGTAGTACCGTATTTTTTAATTACTTTCTATTATTTTCAAAAGGAAATAACAACAAAAAAAATGATAATAATTGATAACTATAGATCAAAATAATTTATATAATTTTAAAAAGAAATAAAGGTAAATAAACATTTGTTATTAAATAAACAACAATAGCCTGGTTACCATGCCAATCAAAATAATGCCATTTTGGCGCCAATTAGGTACCTGGTGCGTTTTGTATTTTAAATAAAATGAATGAAAGGATTATATTTTAAATGAAATTAATGAAATGTTAATAAATGCGACTTAAAAAAAGTTTGGCGATTTATCCCCTGCATCTCGCTAACATAAAAATACCGAGTACTTGGTTTCTCTATCAGAATCTTTTGATTTGGCGAAAGATTGTTCAAGTAAATTGAATTATCAATAAAAGTAACATGGTACATTTATTAGCATACATTTCAAAGCATTCGCCAAATTAGTTTAAAATAATAAGCTTTACTGAAATATGTGAAAAATATCTATTATGATTAAAATTTGAGTTGCCGTCATTAGAAAAATGTATTAAAAGTTTGAAAAAAAATAATATTTCGAAAACTAATTCGAATTTAAAATTCTAATACCAATTTTGAGACCTTGGTATCAATATAGATTTTTGGTGTTAATTTAATCGCAAAGTATTCCAAATTTTAAATGAAATTGCTGTGAAACATAATCAGTTGTTTAATCAGTCATTTCAAAGAATCGTTTCATAAATTCGTTACATTTCATCCGTTTCATAATATCCGTTTCATATTATTTTTTTCCTTAGAATTTGATGTATATAGGGTAGATATAATTTTATTAATTTTATTAATATTTATTGTTAATTTATTAAAATTAAAACATTGTATATGGTTAAATAAAGTATACGATTCATTTTTGTATTTTACTATTCTTTTCAATTATAGTGAATTATTATCTTTGTCAAAATACTTTTGAACGCTACTGTGTATTCATTAACGTACCGAACATAAATCGTTATTTTTTAACATATAAAAGCAGTGTATTAATATAAAGCAATTATTATAAGACGGACAAATAAAATATATCGTTATTTAAACGCATTTGCTAAATGGAATACGAATGAATATGTAAAAATAAGCTTTAAATAGTTGTTCCTCAGATTACTAAATTCACAACTATTGAATTTACAAAACCAGGTTTTACTCGAAAAGATTTGACACGCTTGACAAATAAGCCATTTTATTGAAAGTACATTCGTGAAACGATATATTAATTTTTAGGGCTTAATCGGTGAATAAAATTTGATTTTTTTCTAGAAAATTATTTTAAATAAAGATGACATTTCAAAGTGAAGATATTGTGGTAAGAAACGTAAATAATAATGTTGTACTCGTATATACGAAAAGGAAACTATAATTTGTATAAATTTGAGTTTTATAAAAAATAAAGTTTATAAACACTTTATAAAGAATCAGATAAAATATTCTTTATCTCGATTACGCAAAATTTGTATAACATCCAAGTATGTGTTTTATGATAAGTTAAATTATTTTATTTTATCTGAGAAATTATAATATTTTATGAAAATTCTCTAATAATGCTTTAAAATATAAAGTATCATTTCAAAAATGAGGCAGAAATGTTTAAAACTTCTCATATGAGTTAAAACATCACAAGTTTTTGTTATGTAAAATTGTTATTTTGAGAAATATCACTGTTTTGGATAAGATTTATATTACTGATGATGACCTGTAGAATAATTTATACACTGAAACTGGCTATAATATATCTACTACATTGATGTACTTTCAGTATCTTTCAATTGTAATTTTTTGTCCCAATAGCTGTCAGTTTTGTAATTTTTTTCAGCTTTTCGATACTTTTTTTTTTCGATAAATATTTCATTAATATATTATGCATGTTTCAGTAAGATGAAATATGTTCAGTATTTTATATTTCGAAACTTTAAAATATTTCCACTTTCTTTTATGAGTTTTCCTTGTATAGATAATTTGAAAAACAGTATGCCATTAAACATAGCGTAACATAAAAATAAAAATATGTCTAAAATTGTACCAGTGTATTTCAAAGAAATAGTAACGAATAGAGAATAATTCAGACTGTTGTAATACAATCCAAGTTTAAAAGTTTTAAATTGTAATTAATGTAACGTAACTATTTTTACCTAAATTAAAACACTAATGAACATACCTTGCGTTAATATAAATGAAAACACTTAACAAAATTAATGGTTATTGGCGATTTATTCATTTATCCATAATTAATTATAAAATATGTCAAGTGTCATGAATGCCAGTTTTTAATTAAATTTGACGGTATATGAAAAAGCTACTTATGAAAAGTATTTGTAAAAGGTTAAGGTTTGAAACAGTGTATAAATTAGACAGAAGTTATTGAAATCTAATCATGGTCACAGGTAACATATTTCATATTCCTAATCGCCACGTATGTGTGAATTTCATTGAATAAACTCATATAATAAAATTTTAACTAGAAAATCTATAAATGTTCATACATATTAGATTTATTTCGGTAGAAGTTATTAACTTGCAGTTTGTCTTAGTACGAGTGGTTTAAATATTTTAATAAACTCATTTTAAATTACAGAATAGGGGGATGAAAGGAACAGTTTTCGTTTGTGTTGTGTCGACTAATATGCATTGAGTGTAGAAATACATGCCTTAGCTAATCTGATATCGTATTGTCTTAAAAAATTTTTAATGTAATCCCCTATTTCAACTATACTAATTAAAAAATATAAAGCATTTTCTGACTATTTAAAGATGTCACATTATCCCGGCTCGGATTTGAATAGATCACGAGTATTAAACTTCAATACAAGCTTATGAAACTCACATCAAAAGACAGGTGTGAAAATATAGGATTATTAAACATCACTTTTAAATTTTAATTATATTCTACGTTTTACTATTGTAAGTTTTAACACATATATTTGTATAGAAACAAACATATACAAAATATTTGTATAGAAACTAGTCTAATTATATTTCATTCATAAATCCTTTATTAATGAGATTTTATGAATATATTACCCGAATGCCAAGTTTTTGTGCATAAATGGATATATATGTTTATAATGAACTTTTCATCACTAAATTGATAATTATTACTTCAATTGATAATTATTAATAATGTCTAAATCAAGATGTTAAAATTTGTCTCATTCAACCTGGACATACATGGTTACACAAAAATAGATCAAATCACCAAGTGCGATTCCAACAAAAGAAACTTTTAGAATTAATTTGTGGCCAATAATTTAGAATTAATTTGTATTCTTTATCCTTCATAAAATTATTTTAACACGTGAATTTGTAAAATTTACGATAAATAGGTTTTAAAAATTCATTTCGATCTATAGAAATTACAAATCTTCTTTAAGTTCAGGACCGGGAAATACATTCAAATTGCAAACTGTGAAGCACAAACCAAACAAGTAGTGATAAATGTAAATAAATACAAAATATAAATTACATAAAAAGCAAAATATGTACTATTTACTCTTTTTAGATTGCGAATAACAAGCCTTGTCCATTCATCTCAAACTCCTGTGATATTATTTTTAATCTAATCTTATTTTAAATACACATATTTTATTACCTTTAATAATATTAACTTTTACATATTTTAAACCGCCTATTTTTTTTTTTTTTTTTTTTTAGAGCAATATGCAATTTTTGAAAGTAACACTTGTACGAATATTTCTAAAAATTGCTTAGGCATATTAATGTTAAAATTAAATGAGAATTTTAAATTCAAACGTTTCGTGCATTCAAATTATCCAATTTCTATTTTGAGATTTATAAAGCATGTTTGACACAAATTTCACTATTGAAATTATTATTTACACTATATAAAAGATAGTAACTAATATATATTTGTTTTTAACGGACTTGCCATTAACATAGTTATCTATAGTATTATACTAGTCTGCATGATATCAGATGATTAAAAACCAATGACTGCCCTAAATTCATTTTTTATGCTGATTACAGAACTTTTCTTAATTTTCTTCTATCACGTACAGTTTGATTGCAATCGAACAGAGTTGATTTCGAAGATCCATCTCTGAGAACAAGCATTATGCAGTAGACACACATTACGTAAATTTACAGTCGTGGGAAAAAAAGTAAACACCCCCTACTAACTCCTCAACATATTATCGTAGAAGAAAGTTACTGGTACCGAACGATTGGAAATAAAGTCTACTTTTAAATGATGCGTATAAAATTTGCTTAGGAGGCCATATACATATTAAAACGAATCCAAACTTCATTTTTTTCATTGACAATACCCAATTTTAACGAGAAATTTTAAATCTTCTGTTCAAGCAATGCCTAGACACGGAATTTCAAGTTATTTGAATAATAAGTTTTTGAATTATAAACATTCAAAATTGAGTGCTTCTAATGTTAAATTACATTTTCATATTTTTATTTATACCTCCAGAAATTATGCTCCTAATGTGCTAATTTTTTGTGTAGCAATAATACTAATATACCCAAAGATAAATAATCTGAAGTTGCAATTTTTATAATTTTATGATATGAATTATGATTTATGAAATTAATACCCGAAAAAATTATTAATTGCAACCTACATTTTTTTTATGGATTTCTAGTCTCTATGGATAGTCCTGCTTTATGGAAATCGAAAATTTCACATTTCTCTTCCAAGTAGTTTTCAAATTAGGCTTAAAAAAATGATGATTTAAGGGGCCGTCTATAATAGAAGTGAGTTGATATTTTGAAATCTCTTCTGCTGTCCTGTATTCCAGCAGGTTTCAATGAATTCTTAAGGTGACTTGATAATGATTGGGGCTCTCTCGTTTAACAATCGAGTTCCGAACTTCAATTTGGATACAACCCTTAAAATACGCTCGTTTTAAAATAATTAATTTCTCAGAAACTTATGGTACGAATTGCAAAAAAATTCATTTTTAGGCTAATTGAAGGGTGTGAATTCCATTTATGATGTCAGAATTGTGTACTGCTATTGAAGAAAACAAAGTTAGGGTTCATTTTAATATGTAGATGGCCCCCTAAGCAAATTTTATATTCATAATTTAAAAGTAGACTTTATTTCCAATCATTCAGTACCAGTAACTTTCTTCTACGATAATTTGTTGAGGAGTTAGTAGGAAGTGTTTCCTTTTTTTTTCCACGACTGTACATCTGGACACTTGCCAACTTATCTAATGACGTTTAGAAGATACTCTTAAGAAATATTCAGTATGGCTACACAAATGGCTTATCTGCGGCGACTTCAGAGTTATCGGAATACTATTAGGACAATAAGCTGGATACACAAAAATGGCTTTCTTTCTATGTGAATGGGACAGTCGGTCAATGCAAAAGCATTGGATTTTGAGATTTTGGCCAGAGCTGAAAATTTTTGTCCCAGGGACTAAAAACATCATGCATGAACCATTCGTAAACCCCTAAAAAATCTTGCTTGCATCATTACACATCAAATTAGGATTAAGAAGCAATTTGTACTGGCTCTACCACAAAAGAAGTATTGCTTGAAGTACCTTACTAATAAATTTCCCTTCATCCCACAAGAAAAAATAAAAGCTGGAATTTTCGCTGGTCTTCAAATCAAAAAATTGATGAAGGACAAAAATTTTGCAAAAAACGATGAATGAGTGTCTTCAAATGTGTTACCGAAAACTTTCTAGGGAATTAGAAAGATCCAAATTTCAGGAATACAATGTTGGAAAATTCGAAGAAGTTGTGATGTATTGTGAATGTAAAAATTCACTTTCTGCATTCCCATATCAACTACTTTAAAGAAAATGTGGGGCATTACAGTGGAGAGCACGGTAAGCGCTTTCACCAGGATATCAAAGAGATGGAGAATAGGTACCGAGGAAGATGGGAGGTAAATATTACGGCAGACTACTGCTGGATGTTGAAGAGGGGCATAAATGATGAAGGAGGGTCTGCAAGAAAGACAAAAAGAAGAAAGTTTGTTTAATTGAACGATGTTTGCTTTTCGTTTTATTAAAGAAATATCATGAAGTTATAAAGATATCTTTTACAGTATTTTTAACGTATTTAATGAAATAGTTCGCATGAAGTTGTGATAAATCTTTCATTGAATTAATTAAAATACATAAAAAAAAACATCTGATTTTTTGTAAAATCCCGACGTGACAGACAAAAATATGGAAGTCATTTCTGGAATCAGCATCAAAGATCGATTCATGAAAACGTGTTCATAAGAAATCACCTGACAAAAAGTTTAAAAATGCAGACTGGTGTTATCACTATCTTCATTTGCTCATGTACCTGATATATATACATGGTATATTATACATAAACTCAGATTTGTTAAATTTTACAGTCCTCTAATTATAAATTTGTTCTTTTATATTTTAAATGTAACCAGGCAATCTGCCTCTATAAATCCCTTCATTCTTGCCATAATCATTTTATTTATTATTACGCTGACATACGTCTATACATTTCTCTTCGACCACAAATATCATCATCCCATTATGTATAACTTGATGTATATGGCGTGGATACATAATGAACTTCACATCTATTTTATTTTTCTACTCTACATTAATTTTATAATTTTTACATTAATTTTATAATTTTTATCGGTTTCTTCCTATTTCAGTAGTTTTTAATAATAAAAAAAAAAATCTTGAAGTTTGTATTTTTGTAACAAGTTGAAGGGATGTTCTACCTGACTTTTCAAACATAAATCATATGGGAAGCTATTCCAAAATAAAATTCAAAATCTTAAATTATTATCCTAATCCATAAAATATTACTTATCAAAGAACGGGTAATAGAACAATTTTCTGAAAACTCATCGACATTATTATGTGACTTATGTCCAACTTTCTAAGACAATTTTGGACTTAGTTTTCTCATAATTTTCTACCTCTATCAATCAGGTTAAGTTCATCAATTAAGTTAATTCCATTTGAGCTAATGAATTCTCAAAATCCATGGCTTGTGAACGAAGCCCCATCATCACAGTTCAGTTCTACGGTAATTCAAATGTAACTAAAATTACGTACAAGTATATCAGTAATACAGCTTTATAATAAACGCGGTAAAACAACTTTATGTTTTGGAGACTCATCGGATCCTCATTTCGAAAGCGAGAGCGAAATTTCTAATTTTCCTTACTAAATTCTCGTGGATGTCCATCACTTGTTCCTGTTAAAAAAAAAAAAAAAAAAAAAAAAAAAAAAAAAAAAAAATCAGCACTAAAATATAATCTTCGACTTTGTATTCATGAAACCTATCGTAACTTTATAACAAATGATCTTTTTAACTTCCGGTTTGTATCATTCAGTTCACAATAAACAAAATACATAATAAATCGTACCTCACGTGACCTACTTAAAAAGTTTGACTTTACCACACCTCCTGAGTTATAAATGCTCCCTTTCGTCCTCCTAAACATGGTAAAAGAACTTTATTTTGGGAGACTCCACGGATCTTCATTTCTAATTTAACGAACCAAAACGAAGTTCTTCCCAAATTTCGGTGAATTTCCATCAGCTCTATTATATTACTGATTTTTTTTAAAATCTATTTTACCTTTATTAAAATATAAGAATGTGCAACGGGCTGAAAAAAGGTACTTGGTTTGAACATACATTCTTTTTTTAGATGAAAAAATATTGTTCTTGGTAAAGAGAAGTATTTTGTGAAAAAAAAAAAAAAATGAAAATGGTGTGTTTTTGCACCATCAGCAAAGTATAAGTTAAATAAGACAAATATTACTATTGGAAATCACACGTACATACATTTCAAATAATGGTCACTCATGGAAACATTGTATTTATATTTCATTTTTAGTAAATTTTAATTAAAAATAAAAATGTATTATATAGTGTTTTGTTTATAAATCAAAATAAAATTTATTAATATATTTAACCTTCTTTAGAATCTTGAGCATATTCAACACGGATTAATATAATGCAAGTAAAACTGTTTTTTTCATACCGTGTTAATTAAACTTGTCTTTATCTTCGTTCTGGAAATTTTTGTTATGCTAAAACAAAATATTAATTAATATATGTATACAAATGGTCTTTCACATACAGATGCAAATTTTGAATATTTTCAGTTAATTATAATCCCGTGTTAATCCCACAAAGAAAGTCGTGGTAAATTTTTTATTGTAAAATTTTGTATTTTTATGTTTGCTTAAAATTGCATTTTATATTTTAATTAAATGTGTGAAAATCAACTTTTAAAAACGTAAAAGAATATAGATTGGTTTACATTCTGAAATTATATAATGCAGTTTTCTCCGTTTACGAAACGTTATGTAATAATAGTCGTTGCGTGTTTTAAATTTATTTTGTTTAGAGTTTTTTCGATGCCCAAGCATTAATTTAAGATGTTATTTTCTAACATAAATACTGTTATAAATATTCAGTATATAAGCTTTTAAATATATCTTTAAAATATTATATTTTGAACTTTTTTAAGCGTTATATGTATGTGTTATCTTATACGTTTTTCATTATTACATTAGGGGGAGAGTAGCCGAATTTGGACCACTTCACTTATTTTCAGGTGTAACTTACTTAATTTTTGGAATATCTGCAAAATATCATTACACAGGGTCAATCTCTTCATCTACTAAATAAATAAATATTTATATCAATTTCTTTTTGAAAATCTTAAATTTTATTTTAATTTTAAAAATTTATCAAAAGTGGTTCAAATTCAGCAACTGGTCATCTAAGGTGGATAGTCTTCTAAATTAGACCAAATAATATCAGGTTGTTTTAATGACTAGAGAATATAATTAATTTTATTAAAAGCAAAGTTTGCGATTAATGAAACAATCAAACAAAATAACAGCAATGAAATATAATGAAATCAAATATCTGAAAATAAGAGTAATTGTTTTGAATCAAAATGTATCCAAAATATAAATCAAATTTATCAGTAATAAAGAATAGAAATTGTAGAACTAATTGTCCGTTACATGAATATCATGTAAGGAGTGATGCAAAGCTCTTCCATCATTTTCTTGCTAATAGCATTACGCCTATTTTTTAAAAATCGATGTTCCAATTGCTTTTGTGCTGTAAAAGCTTCCTTTTTGTCTTTTTTTTTTTTTTTTTTTTTTTTTTTTTTTCATTTTAAAGTTTAGTTTATATGGCGATGATGTTAACACAACTGTTTTTTGGCTCCCTCTGTACTTTGATTTAATTGAATTTAGCAAGGGAAATAACATTTCTAATGATTTTTTTGCTTTTGTGGATGATTTGTAGATGCAGCCTTGTTGCAGATCAATTTCCTCACAACTTTCTATCTGCTTTTTGTTTCCCATATCTTTAACAGCTTTTGCTGTCACGGGTTTTTTTCTTCCAGTCTATGTCTTTTTAAACATTTTCATCACGGTTTGAAATTTTATGCGTTTTAATGGCAAAAAAGTATAATCCCACATTCCAGAACTGTAAAAAGTCTTCTATCACAAATATCATGTTGGAGGAAAATGTTTGAATTCAACTCTATAAATCAAATATGCCGTAAGAATAAAGAATTTAAAGAAAATAAATATAATTCCATGCAATATAAAAGACATTGTAAGCAAAACTTATTGCATAGACATGTAAAAATATTTTTATGTTTATATAGGCCTACACTGTATAAAGAAATTAATACCGATATACAAAAAAAAAAAAAAAAAAAAAAAAAAAAAAAAAAAAAACGTGCATGGAGATAGTAATCCATTATGAAATACAAAAAAAAAAAAAAAAAAAAAAAATAGTGTACAAAGCGTACCGTCATCGAAATTTATTACTTACTTTTCAAATTTATGATCGGATATCTGGTTCAATTTAAGCAACATAAATTGGCCTAATTACGGCAACTGCACCATTTTTTAAAACAGTTAATTTCAATCCGCGTGAAAAATATGCGCAATAAACAGATGAATTCATATACGTATATGAAAACATAACAGCTTACCGTAGTTTTAAAATATTCACTTACGTTTAGTAGGAAAAAATTAGATCAAATCAGCTAACTTTAGGTTTTTTAAATGTCTATAAACAACACGTATTAGGCGGCTGCTTCTTCTAATCATGAGTGAGGTCATTATGATGATTAGGATTTCAGCGGTATATGGAGTCTCTTCCTGTAATTAACGGTATAATGGCAACGGTCCAATTAAAGCGGCGGTACAAATATGGCTAATTTCAAAATCATCGGGAACGCTGTATTGTGATAAGTTACCAAATAATGTCACATTAAAGGTGACATTAAAGGTCACATTAAAAGTGACATTAAGTAATGTCACTTTCAGGTGACAGAGAGACTACTGTGAAGTCACCATTGTGCTCTTTCGTGAAAAGTCATCATGTGACTATAATGTGATATTATTTGGTGACTTATCATAATGCAACGTTCATGATGACTTGGAAATTGAGTCTATAAATGACAGTCACATGAGAGTCACAATGTAACTACATTGCAAAGTCACCTGGTGACTCGTCACAAAGCAGCAGTCACTTTGATGTCTCAGTGGAGCCGCATACAGTGATTATTTGACACTCATAGCGAGATGTAGGGAATTTCTTATTTTTTGCTTCAGCGTAGTGGCTGTGACACTTGTGACCATGTGTAACATGTATGAGATGTTATATGGACTAGCTGTGCTGTAGAGATAGTAATTATTCGCATTATATTATTTCCTTTTGATATTCGCGTACTTGAAAATTAACATTTTGTGATTGGTCTTAAATTTTTGCACACCAGTGTATATTGCATTATGTGCGATAAAATATTATAGACAATTAAGGAATATTCACTTTTTTGGTCTTAGTTTCTGTGTGTACTTTCAATATTTATGTGTTCAATAAGCTGAGCTTAGTATGGTGTGCGCTGCTTGTTCAACTGTTAAAATTTTTGCTAAATCTGTACTTTCTGTTTTTTTAGAGACGATACTTTCGTATTAGCCGATTGCCATGATTTAATAACGAAGAAATTTCTCAAAATTCTAATAATTACAGCAGACTTTTTTTAGGTTATTTCAGTATTTCAACACGTAGTTCGATTATAATTTGTGTTTTATTATAATTTCTTAAATGTGTCATGTGACATTAGCCGGAAACAAACGCTGGACTGTTTACATTGTTTTAAAGTGTTCCGTAATCGAGCCTTTTTGTTAAAACATTGTAAATGTCTCTAAATTGAAATACCCTTTTCAAACACATTACATTTGAAAGAGCATTCCAGAAACTTAATTAACGGCGAAAATTTTAAAATTATACGATGCTGAGAAGTAATTAAAAATGCAAAAAAAAAAAAAAAAATGGAAATGGATTGATGATTCAAGAACTTAATTAAGTTTAACAAAATGAATTATACATATAAATATGAAACAAACAAACAAAATACGTCGTTTATTACCTTTGTTGATTGGAGTTGTCTAAATGTTTATTTCTAAAACAAAAATAATTCTATAGGTTGATAGGGTAATGACGTCAAAGTCTATTCTATTATTTTTGCTTCTTTGCATTAGCAAAATTAAGCACGATGATTTGGATACGACCTATTAAAATACACAAAATATTAGTACCTCAACAGTTAAAAAATTCAATGCAGGTTTTTTTTTTTTTCTTTACCAATTAATCTAAAAAATGATTGACTCATTACATAACTCAATGTTTGTTTGAATTTTCTAAATTAAACACGATTTCTTAAATAGTTCGTCGATTGCTTAAATCATTGAAAATTTGTTAGTTTTGAATGTCTCCAAGAAAAATATGCTGAACTGAAGTGATTTGAGGTAGAAGGTATTTTTATTTAGGCAGATAAGTTTGCTCATACACTTTTCAAATCGAAAATAAACCTGAGATCGCCTTATCCTATCGCCGACTAGTAAGATGGATATGTTCGCAATGGTATTGTCACCCTGTTTTATAATAGTATTCTTATTGCAGTTTTATTTCTGTGTTTGTCCGTATTTTTAAATCGTCATTAAATGAATATTTTAAAGCGTAATAATTTTAGGCTATAGTTTAGGCCATAAAAGTTAGAGGGTAAGTCTCGCTGTCTTGTATGTTTGTTAGTGTTTCATTTTTCTTCTGTAATGTAAAAATACAGTGTTTCTTCAAACAATATGTACTAGTTTTCATTCCACAAAATATTTTATATTTTCTTGTGATTTTCATGTTATTCTGTTATAAATAATGATTGTGTTTGAGAATTCAAGAAAATTTAGTTGTTGTTCTTTTAACAAAGAAACGTATTAAATAAAATATTTCAATTAAAAATAAAACATTTCCGTGGTTTAATACCGGTGTACTCTGAGTATATATTCAAAATGGATTTTTTTTTAAAAATTCTATTTTTAACATGTAAATTAATATCATTCACATATTTTCAGTATTAACAGAATATTAATAAAAATACATTATTTTAGCATTACAAAACTCTTGACATCAATACCGGCAATTATAGATTTATTTAATTATCCGTGATGAAAATACTAATGTGTTTCGATTGCAATGAATGTCAGAATAAGAGTAATTCCATTTAATAACTATGTTTATGAAAATGTTAATATCGAAAGGAATTGAATTAATAAGAAATTATTCCAATACAAACATTATCAAATTGAACATATTTCGGTTTTCTATTTATACTTATGCTAGAATTTCATTGAATACTTTATTAAAAATACATAAGTTTGATGTTCTTGTCATATTCATACATTATGTATGTGTGTATGTGTATATATATAAGAACGTGAGTTTCAAAACATGAATTATCCAAAATTTAAAAATTCGAGTTTTCTCGACGAATCTGTTCTATTGGTGAAACTGCATCGAAAAAACACTACAATGTATAAAAAAATGTTCTATCGTGTATTTCTGGCACTGTAAAATCTTGTTTTAAAATGAAAACCAGTGGACGAATTAAGATATTTTTCGAGATTTCCCGAAATTTAATTTTCTGGCTAAGGCGAGTTTTAAAACTCACTTTCTCATATACATACGACGGAAAGTCAGTAAGTAGATCACAAACTGATATGAGAGGTAGAAAATTAGTAGTTGTCACTACCTCCTCACTAACCAGTGATGAAATGGTTACAGCTGACATGCGAACAACAATAGACAGCGTAGCAACCATTTCCTAAACCTTCCGCATTGATTCTTCTGTCGCAATCTCAACTGGATGACCACTTCGCTCTTCGTCAACAACTTTAAACGACCCTGCTCATCTTGTATAAATGCTGCTTGATAAATTCGAAATTAACATCTAATAGTTGGATTATGATGCCACCTATTGGTATATTTGGAAACAATTCACTACTAGTTTCCGACCTCTCATATCAGTGTGTAATCTACTTACTTACTTTCCCTCATATAAATATATATATGTATGTGTGTATAAATATTGGATTTTATTTCTTTATTAAAAAAAGATATAGTATTTTTTTCTAAATTTAACGTGTTTTTTTTTATTCTAGAAGAAATTCAAGAAAAGTCTGAAATATAAATTTAAATCACTCAATTTATAATTTACTGTTTCAATCTATTTCAGATTTATTTTATTCTATTTTTTTGTGTACTTAGATATTTATTTTCCGGTACAATATATATATATATATATATATATTAAGTTCTGCTGTAGTTGTAAATTACTCATTCATATATATACATGTGTGTGTGCGTGCATAGATATTCGATTTTCTTTCTTTATTAAAAAAATATGTAACATTTTTTTTTAATTGAACCCGTTTTTGTTCTACTTTTATGTTATTATACTATAGGCTTTATATGGGCGTTTTAAGATATTCATTAAATTACAATTTAATTCTTATTTAACCTATTATATTGCTATATTATATCCCTATTATAACCCTATTATATTCATTTTGTACCGATTAGAAAATAACGAAGTTATCCAGTGCCTTCATCCAAATTTTGGGCACGAAACTACGTGGATAGCACAAGAGTTATAAATTATATTTATCCTAATTCAACAGTTTTTGTTTATATATATTGGAAGAAACATTTAAAGAGTATATAATAATAATAATGTTAAAATAATTCAATAAAAAATAACAAATACTATAGAATTTAAAACTATTCTAATATCATGCACATAAAGTTAATGAATGCTTTACTTTCCACTTTTGTCACAAAATATTGGAATGTAATTAATTTAATGAAGTCCATATTTTTGTTAATGAATGTGTTAAACTTAGAAGAAGGTAAATTCTTTAGGCTTTCTTTTAAAAATGAGTCATTTATTTTATTTTACAGCTACTCCTAACTTGACCAACTTCAACTGCTACTAGCAAACTAATATTACTTCAATAATAATTCAAATTATTTAATATTTTACGACAAACATATCTGCACTACAATTGCAGAAAAGAGGTTCATTGATTTATCAGTTTCATAAAGTTATATTCACTAATTTCCATTCAGTTTTGGGCGTTAATTCTTGAAAATCTTTTGAAGACTCTTAAATTATTGTTACCCGACTGCCAAAAAGTGTTATGTGTTTCCCGCGTATGTGGATTTTTTTATACCCTTGAAACATCCCAACGGTTGGATGGATTTTAATGAATGATGTCTCTATCGATTCGTCTTAACAGTCTGTTGGTTATAGGGTAAGTTTTGTTTTTATAAATTTAAAATGACAGCCGTAAAATAAAATATGTCGGTAGATACGAAAATAAAATTACGCAGCCTATTAAGTGTGCATATCATTGGATAGGTCAGTAAATAAATAAATAGAAATGCTTAATTCATCTTTAAAAGTTAAAGTTAAACTTACACTAAGTGCAAAATTACTTAAAAGATGACACAGTGTTTAAAAATGTTAAATTATTTTAATATCTTAGTATATTTTCAACTATAAAACATAGTCTTCTTCGGAGGAATATAAGAAATACAACAGTTATTGATTGACAATCAATCACTCAATCAATCAATAACTGTTGTATTTCTTATATTCCTCCGAAGAAGACATGTTTTATAGTTGAAAGTTTACTAAGGTATTAAAATAATTTAACATTTTTAAGTACTGTGTCATCTTTTAAGTAATTGGATAGGTCTTTCAAAATGAAGACGCTGTTTCATTGACTATTTTGCAGTCAGAAGCTCCGTTTAAATATTACACAACCTGGAAGTTGTATAGGTAATATCTCTAGCTTTACTGCAACTCTAACCTTCATAGACATCTATAGGCCTCATCAAAACAGTGTTTTTAGATAAAACTAACAATTAAACACAACTTAAAAGTCATGAATACAAGTAAATAAAAAAAATAGGTAAGTCATATAAGAAATAGCTTAACATTGACCAGAAATAATTAATTAGTTCGCTTTCTACGCAGTTGGTTTTTTTGAATTTTTAAATTTAATTTTTACTTATTTTATAATAGCATTTCTTTGTATCAGGTACTATATTCGCTTTTGCCAAGAACATGATAATTGTAAAGCAAAAGTTTTATTGTGAGTATTAAATCATTACCAGTTAACTTGTGCCAGTATACTTTGAGCAATCTTTAAATGTCCCCTTTTTTATCAATTTTCAATGCACTGAATTAGTTTTAAATTATCAAATAACATATTTTAACGAAATGTGAATGTACTAAGTCGGGATACTCTTCAAAAACCTTTCGAATGATACCTTATTCTTCCCTGTCCGTTTGGTATGTACATTAAAAAGGAAGATAACATCCGAAATAATATACTATATGATAATTGCAGTAAGTGAAGTAGTATTACTAAAGTTTTCACTTAAAAAGTTCACTTCAAGGTTCACTTCAAGTCAGTCACTTCAAGTTTCTAAATATACTTTCTGATATTTTATTCTACTTAACATCACAATAATAGGATGAAAAATGTATTCTCAGACAAATACTACGTTTAATATACAGTAGAATAATTTGCTCTTATGAAAGTGAAATTAGTGGAAATTACCTCATATAATGCCATCATAAGAACATTATTATGTTTTACTACTTTAAATGTACACACGGTTTTAACATAAAGAAAAACATGGATGCCAGTTTTATAAATAGATATGGCGACACTTTTGCATTCAATAGTTATATCACCTCAGGTCCTTCAGTGATATATTAATAATAACCAAAATTGATCAAAACATGTTTTTTTTTTCCTTTACAACAATCTTTCTTAGAAATGCAACAATATATTAAAGACACACTTAAAAATATTAATATCTCTGCATTAAAATAACGTAACGTTGAAATTAATACAAGTTGCACGCTTAAGAGACAAGAAGCAGTATGTTTCGCTCTTTGGTTATAATCGACATATGTAGAAAGTTCAAAGATAAATAATTA
This sequence comes from Maratus speciosus, assembly GCA_963932465.1. Lineage (NCBI taxonomy): Eukaryota > Metazoa > Arthropoda > Arachnida > Araneae > Salticidae > Maratus > Maratus speciosus. The sequence goes on along the minus strand of OZ010786.1, from coordinate 480,725,329 downwards.
ATTCAGCTATTTTGATGATGTTATTGATCACGGTATTTATTATATAGTTCGAATTAATCCATGCTATTGAATTCATTCCAATTTTTCAATGCAATTTTGTTTTTAAGGATTTTTAATTAATTCAAATTTTAAATGAAAGAACTTTAATTAAATTTATTGTTTAATAATTATATATAATAATAATAAAATTAAAAAATTCTGACCAATAATCATCCCGGCAGTGGGTAATATTGATCCCCATATTGGTCAGAGTTGTGAAGATTATTGGTCACTATTTTTGATCAAATTACAACATTTTAAACACTCAATGACATATAAAATTTTAATAAAGGATTGAAGGAAACATTCTTGCAATATATTTAGAACTTGTATAGCTTGAAAATATAAACACAGTTATGAAAAAATTTCAAAAATGATCATTAATAATAAAATAGTAGCAATTTCAAATCTATTTCACAATCATAATATATTTATTTAGAAAAGCCTTTTTGTATTTAGGATATGCAGCTTGTATATCATCTGACGTAATCAATGAAGTGTTCATAATATATCACATAAATTATCATGAATGTAATATTTTGGCTCTCATCTAACCATTTTCAATCATTCCATATGTTTTTCATATCATTGATGCTTTTATAAAAGATTGTATATGGGCAAATATTGGTAAAAGGTTGTAATCAATATGAAAATATTAATTACAATATTTTACCTCCTATTACAGGTGGGATTGCATATATGTATGTTGAAACACAAAACATAACGGTCATAAAATCTCCCACACTGACAGCTGTTGTTCTTGAGGGTCGTTCTAATTTTCTCCAACACGATTTATTTCCGATGGATCAGTACATAATTCAGTTTTATTCAGGTTAAAAATATAATCAGTTGATGTTTTTCAAATTATTTTGATGAAATACATCTTCTAATAAATCATAAAACTCAAACATTAGAAGTGTATCTGCTATAGCTAATAGCCTAGCTTTTTCAAGTGCAGCCTGCATCTTCTATGATAGGTGACAGTGTTCCGTAAATAACCTAATCCAATCCTCTTCTGGTGGCTTACATTTATATCCACAATACTTTCCAAGACAAAATCCAGTCTCACCGTAATAACTGGAATATGTACAAATCTATAAACGTCTTATTTGATTTCCTTGGGTCTTAAACCCCATTCCACCCTTAATCTTATGCATACTTCTAATTTATTTTAGTTATCTAGAGATAAATTAACAGTATTTCTAGTTTTTTTTTTTTTTAATATGTTCGTTTCCTATTTCTGTAAGTAGAATTGAAAAGTGCAGAATGCTCTTGCATGATATGCATTTACAGGATTACACGCATATTTTTTCTTCATGTGTAGGCAGGCTTCTTCTAACTTTTGCTGACGGCCCACATAAAACTTTTTTGTTACATATCCGCTTGGCATTGTGTTATTATATTTTTTGCTTAAACATCAAAATTAACATAATTTTCCTACTTGTTTCATAAGGATTGATGTAAAATTAGTGGTCAGGCTTATTTGAGCTTGTGTTTTTTTATATGGTTTCAACATGCAAAAACACCTGTAACAAAGTTCATTATAAGTAAATTTCGAAATGTAAGTTAAATAAGTATATAAGTTAAATTTTGAAACTCTCTCAAATATCTCTTGCTGAAATAATTAAGCTAACGTATGCATATTTCAAATGCTTCAAATTTGTAATATGAGTTGCTGAAAAAAATAAAAATTGTGCTTTTTACTCTTAAAGTGTTGCTATATAATTATAAAGAAGCTTTTTCATGCTCGTGCTGACAGCAAAAACTCACAAAAAATTAAACATTCCTGCGCTATCTGTGAGTATGAAAGAAATTGTTAAGCTGAAATTACATGACCAATGTTCATCCAATGCTGACCAATTTCCCCATATGTTGACTGAGAATCACCACATGTATATTGTGTGACGTTCAGAGATCTATATCTAAATTTTATGTACTCATATACATATGTACATATTATATGCATATTTCTCTTTCTTCATAATCCTTCTAGATCATCATATACCTAAATTTTGCATGACATTCATCTTATGAAAAAAAAGCATGATTTTAAAATCTCTTATTTTTTTTCTCAAGTTTTATACATATGTTAATTTAAGTTTTTTATTAGTAAATTCTGTTTTGAACACAAAAAAATATATCTGTTATTGAATAATCATGACTTTGTCTATCATCCAGTATTTTTCCCTTTCGATTCTATCATTAGAATTAATGTAAATTCAATTGACCAATAATCCCCCCCCCCCACCACCACTCGCCACGATTGACCAAGACACACTCCGATTTGCTCTATTTAAAATTTTTAACACTAGCAAGCAAAATAAGAATGATAAAATAAAATTTGCAACACAGATACTACATAAATGAAATATGGAGAAGTAGTAATGTTTGATCCTTCTTCTTTTCCACAGATAAGTATATCAACTATAAACCGCTAGAGGGCTGCTCAAACTGAGTTATCTGGTTTTCACCGATGTACAGATTTACGCTTCTTTTCTCAAAGTTGTTTTAATATTTTGCAGCATGTACCTCGTTGAAAATCTTTCATAAAACATTCAAGTTTTTCCCTCTAATTTGTGATTCAAAACAATAATCATTTTCATTTATGAGAGAAAATTATGTCAAGTATTTTTAATTTTTTTCGAACTAAGCCCATATTACTTTAGATTTTGGTGTGAGAAAAATATACATTTCTTATTGATCTGCAAAATTTTTAAATACGTAGTCTTTTAAAGACAGTTATTTTATGAAATGCATATTTATTACTGTTATGTAGGTTTCAGTTAAACTTTTAACTGCAATGAATGTCATCTATAGTTCAGATTAAATATTCCGAAAATTTTGGCATTGTGTCAAGGATCTTTTTTTTTTTTTTTTTTTTTTTTTTTTTTTTTTTTTTTTACTTTTGAAAAAAACAAACAAAAATCATTAAATTTGATTTCCCTGGACACACACTAGAAAATAAAAAAATCGTCTTTCCAGAATCTCTTTTTATTATTATAAAATTTTTGTTAGTACAGTAACATTTTGACTCGTACATGCTTTAATACCGAGAACAATAATGTTAAGGTCTTTCTTTGGAAATCGGTTTCTTGGATGACATTGTAATGTTAAAACAGAATTTTAGAACATTTTCAAAAATCGAACTACTATGACCCATAAGAACACACTTTTACATGTAATAAATTTAAAAATTTCTCTAAAAAGGTATTATATAATACATTTATAACAGTTGGTAAGTTTATATATTCATGAACTGTAGTGTTTCACCTGTTTCGTACAGTTAAGGTAAGGTATAATTAAATAAATAATTTCAAAATTAGTGACTGATTTAGGAATTGCAGATTTTGGTCATCGGAATACCGTATTGAACTATTTTGCGATACTAACCGATGGCATCGATAGTTATTACAAAATAATCACCAGGTGAAGCTGACTGGTTTTGGTTTAAAAATTCATAATTCTTAATTATGTAATGTTAGCTGTGCTTCATATCAAAACAATGATAACATTTTCGATACGTTTGAGAAACCACTACAATAATTGTAGTAAACAAAATAAATTGTAATAATAATTGTAATAAATTATAATAAATAATTGTAGTAATAACAGAAATTGTAAAAAAAAAAAATCTACTTGATACAGATAATCAGTTGTATATAATAATTAATTATTGAATATATATATATATATATATATATATATATATATATACTTCTAGTTAAATTATTTCAATTTTGATTTATGAAAACTTATTCAAATACTATTAGAATTTAGAAATATACATGGAAATAGAATCTAAGTAAAAAAATAAAATAAAAGTAAGCTATTAAGATAAAATAAACCTATTTAATATTTACAAACCGATTGCAAATCATTTTTTTAAATAAGAACAAACAGATTATTTTTTTACTATTAAAATAAAATAAAAAAATACGAAGAAATTACCTCCCAAATGGTCAGATATTGTAAAACCGGTGACTCCAATGAAAAAGTTTCTTTGCAGGACTATGCAAAATTTCTAAAAGAAATAAGCTACACTGATAAAAATTTGCAGCATTCTGTCCAGTCATTTGACCGTTTTTATCGAAAACGGCTATACAACCGTAATTTAATACTATTTTGGCCATATTATTGGCCACTTTATGGTCATAATATAGTTAAATTACGGTTATAAAACCGGGTTCTTACAAAATTTTCAAGAAAAATAGCCACAAAATATTTTCGTTTGTCTAAAAACATGATATTCAATATACGGACCATTTGGAAGCCTGGAAAATATAAAGAATTAAAGATTTTTTAATCTCTTTTATAATAGTTTTATTACTTTTATCCAATTAAAGAAATATCTATGATTTTTTTTCAAACTGACACTGTTAGATTTATTTTGAAAACTAAATTGCGATTTCACATAATTTCACTTTCCTTTCCCAAAATACCGTTTCTTCGTAAAATATTTATTAATGGACTTTTCTAATGCCATTATTTTCTTTTAAACTAAAATAGCTGTGAAAACAATAAATAAAACTGAATTTGTATTTAAAAAATAGAGATTCAGTTGAATTTTTAAAAGTGTTTTAAGTTCATTTTCTTTTCTTTCTCGGAATATTATTTTTGAAGTCAGACATTGAAATGCTCCTCGAAATAACAATAATAATAAAAATCATATTTGAATGAATTTTTTTTTCTAAAAAAAAAAAAAAAAAAAAAAAAAAAAAAAACGCTTATTTTAAATTAAAATATCCTTGTTTATGAAAAGTCAACTTTCTTCCACAAAAATCCTTAGTGTAAAATTTTTATATTTACGTTTAAAATAATGAGATTTTAAATTTAAAGAATGTTCAAAAAAAGTATAAAGGATTTTTTGAAAGTATATATTTGATTATAACTTTTTAAGGCAATTTTTTTAAAAACAAATTTGCCAGTTTTTTAAGTAAACTATATATAAATAAACATTTATAATTACTTTATCGGAATATATTTGAAGTAACCTTTGAAAATTTATAGCAAAACAATATTATAAATATTATGGTTATCCTTCTAACTACAAGCTTTTTAAATTTTTAATACACAATTTTTCGCTTTTCATTTCTTAAACTGAAAATCAATTAAAAATTAAACTTGTCTTTTATTTTCATGAGTAAATAAATTTTAGTAACCACTTATTAGAACAGTTAAAGTGTCAGTTAAATATGTTTGACCTGAAAAATACTCTTTTAGGGAAGATTGCCTTGAGTTAAACAAAAGATAACCATTGCATTTTTACATCATGTATATTTAAATTCAAATTCCATGATTTTGTTCAATTGGAAATATTTGAAACTTTTCGTCACATCGCGGAAGGTATCGCTAAATGTCTTCTAACTGGGCGGCCATTCTTTTACACCTTAACACCAGAAAGACTGAATTTTTACTCAAGTTTTATAAAACTATTTAATACCATAATTTTTATTTAAAACTGTTTAGCTTATTTAATTAGCCTTTTTTTTCCTTTGTGTCTTTTAAACTTATTTTATAAAGAAATTTCTGGTTCGAACCGAAATATGTCCATATGGTTAGGGCCAAAATGGTACCTCACGTGACTCTAGTGTTAAATCATCTGGTTTTTTTTTTTTTTTTTTTTTTTTTTTTTTTTTTTTTTTAATGAATTCTGAATGATAATTATACGCTCTAGAGTTAATACCAAATATATATATATATATATATATTTGGTCAAAATGATGATCTTAAGAATAATAGGTTTGAATATATAAAAACCAATTATTTGTTACAGAAAGAAAAAAAGTTACGTTATACATATATTCGATCTCATTTAATACGAGAACATAGTTAAAATGAACAATTATACGTTATGGTATGAAGTCTGTATTTTGCATTGAATTAGATCAGTTAAAAGTGGTAATTAGTTTCATTATGTGTGTGTTTATAATACTTTTATTATTTCCAAGGTATTAAGAGTAATAGTTATTGCGAGGACTTCTATCTAATTGATCCACGAATTAACCGAGATCGGCTGTAGTTCCATTAACAGTTATACCTTTTCATGGTAGAAACCGAACCAAATAGTATAATTGAAAAACAAGTGGTGTGCGATCTGTGTGGGCTCCATTTAATATTCCTATCAAAACACTTTATCCTTTTGCAAACTCTATTATTTTACATTTCACAACTAGGGACACACTCTATTCTAAACAAACTTCTGTTCGAACGAAACTCCGTTTTGCAAACTGTTTGTAGATATATTAGTTGAGGGGATCGGTCCCATAGCTTGCGAGATAGGTAGGCACCCCCTGGCGGTAAAAAAGGGAGCTAAAATATATACGGCTATAGTGCATAGTATGAAAGAGTGGTGAAAGAACGTCGGCAATAGTTAAAAAAGTCCACCCCGTGTGAAAAAGTTGGAGGTTAGAAAAATTGCTAAAAATACAGAAGTTAGAATAAATAATATAAATAATAATATGCCAGGTAAATATCTTATCCCTTTTTCAAAATTTTATGATTTGTAATTTGATGTGAGGTGTTCAGCTATAAGTATCCAATATTTCAAGTCTCCAATTTAATTAGGGGTTGAGTGTAAAAAAAAAAAAAAAAAAAAAAAAAAAAAAAAAAAAAAAGCTTAAAATACAAAAGTTAAAGCCTATAGGGGTAAATATAAGTATTTTTCAAAATTTTATGATTTGTCGTTTTATGTGAGGTGTTCAGCTACATGAATCCAAAGTTTCACGTCTTCAACTTAATTAGGGGTCTCAGTCATTAAAAAAAGGTTAAAATACGCAAGTTAGAGCCCAAAGGGGTAAATATAAGACTTTTTCAAAATTTTATGACTTGTCGTTTGATGTGAGGGGTTCAACTATAAGACTCCAAAATTGCAAGTCTCCAACATATACAGTTTCTGATTAAGGGCTCTGTGACAGACAGACAGAGGAGTGAATCGAATAGGGTTTGTCAGATTAACGAAACCCTAAAAAAGATTATAACAACGATTAGCTAAATAGCTGTATAGAATAGTGACCACCGATTTTGAAAACACTTAAACGTCTCTTCATCAAATGAATTAAATTTACACATATTTATCTCTTGCAAAGAAATCGTGCAGCCTGTCTAAACTTTCATAAACACAGTGTAATCTGGGTTGAAAAAAAAAAATGCTTTCATAACGTTATTCCTACTGCAAAAATAACACATTCCAAAATCGCGTTTATTTTTAGACAAAGGTATTATTCATTCCCTCAAATTTCCACTTCTTCATGCATATTTATTATTGGATATTTAATGAGTGAACATTTATAATTATAAAGATAGAAGTTTATGCACGCGTGCGTGTTTTTATGTGATGTGTTTTAATGAGACCGGATCTTGCAGAATTACACAGGAATGTGCATGTATGCCTTATGTTATACAACTCGAAGTCAGATTTTTTTTAAATCAGATTTTTTTAAATTAAATTTTCATGCATTTTTATCGTTTTGTCCCGTTTATCGGTGATTTTTCCAAATCAGTGAAAAGCATACGTATTCAATCTTTTAGTCAAATGTAATAAATGTCCTACTCGTTTTAATAAAGTTTATTCAGAATTCGTACAGGGGCTTTTAAATTCTTCAATAAATGTTTTATGCGATCTTAGCGTTTTCCTTTTCTGTGACTTTTTTTCAACATTTTAAAAGGAATCTTCTTAACCTTTCTGGAAAGCATAGCAAATTCTGTTCTCCGCGATTTTTTTTTAATTTTTAGTTATTTTTAAGCTAACGTTAGCGTTAATTCGTTTTCCACTGTAATTTTTTCATTAAAAAGATTTCCGGTTTCTATCTTGTTAAACCATATAATAAATTTCGTCGTATTTTCAATTACATTTATTCGGAATGCCACGGGTGATTTTTTTTTGTTTTCTTTCTTTTCTTTTTCTTTTCTTTTTCTTTTTTTTTTTTCAATATTTAATGATTTTTGTTATTTTGCGGCAATTTACTGACATTCGCAAAGGAAATATGATTTCAATCTTTTATTTCAATAAACTTTATTATCTGTCTATTATTTTCAGAGATTTTTAGCTTTCTTACGCGTTTCACTGCATTTTTTTCATTTTAGTATCGTGCAGAAATTAGGAATCCTGCTTAAACATTTTACCCTTTGTCTCATATATTTTGTCCTCTTTTCACTTCATTTTATTCAGAATTCGTACAGCATTTTCAAAATGTTACATAATTTCGAATATTGTCTTTAGCGATTTTTTGCGTTTAGCAACGATTTTTTGACATTAATAAATGAATTCAGTTTTATCTTTTTAGACCGGTAAAGTAAATTTGTTTTCTGGGATTTTTGATTTTTCTCTGAATTTTTTTATAAGATTTTTAACTTTTTTTAACGTTATATTTTTAACGATATAGTTTTAAAGTTTTTTAACGAGTGGCTGATTTTTCTGAAAAAAAAAAAATGCAGTAAATTTTTCTACTGTCATGATAAAATTTATGATGACAAAATGCCAATTCGTACCTATAGCATCGTGAACGACGACGATAAAAAAAATAAATTCGGATATAAAAAAAATCACTACAATTCAAGTTTCTCTTGATCAGAGTTACGAACGGACGTATCATTAATATAATTCAATGATCTATTAATTTTATTATTTTAGATATAAACCGAAATAATATGTTAACTCTCCAAATAATATTATTTGAAGAGTTTATGATTAATATACAGCGTTGGGTATGAACGCGTTCATTGAAAGAAAGTTCACGAAATTAGTTCATTTTCTGTGAACGTTGAGTTTAACTTGACTAACTTTTTGATAAACGAACGTGAACTGAACGAAAGCTCAAGAAATCCACGAGTTTGAACGAAATTTAGAACTCAAACACAATTTTTTTCATAAATTATTTTTAAATTTTTCCAGTCGTTAAGAACACGTTTTTCCCATTTAAATGCCATTTAGAGGCCTAAAAGGACTCGGGACGGGTCGAGTCTGATCATCAGATTTTCTGGGGCGAGTCCTGGCCTTGTTTTCTCTGGAATCTTGGGCTGGGCCGAACCGGACTTATTTCTAGGCCTGTGCTGTATTCTTCCTAGAAGTCTACACCGACAGAAATTTTCAGGCCCGGTAGCCCCTGCTTGTATGAAAATTATTGCCCCGTCCCAGTCTGACTCTTGTAAAAATCTGTTTAAGGAACAACCTACCTTGAGTCAACATTTTTCCCGAAAATACATATATTTTAAAATTAGCATCATTCTACAATTAAAATTCTCTTTAAAGAATTCGTAGTACATATGCATTTCTAGAGGCGGGGATGCAGTACTGTAAAACCTGTTATAAGAATCTGTGTATGACGAAATCCTGTTTTAAACGGAAAAAATGTCTTAATCGGTGGATCTGGATCTTCAAAATGGATTTAATAATCCTTTTGAAAATAAATAATATATTTGCAAGAGATGGCAGATATATTAAAAAAGGAACTTAACTGTAACTTTTTTTCTCACCTGTGTGATTCCGTCTTAGAAGGTTTTTCGATACATAATTTTTCAGATTTTTAAGTCTTCAAGCCGGGTAAATGGACACGAAAAATAAACGGACCCAGGGGAAATGCCACACATATTTCTTTAAAAATCCTTTACTAAGTAAATACTTGCTAAACGGAGACAAATTACACTTACAAGGCAAATAAATACCTTGATTCAGATAGGCACATACCATCTCTCAGCCGGCGACATGAGATTCTCAAAATCTATGTTCTCAAGATCTTTAACGATACAAAAATTTTCGTAAAATAATTTAAATTGAAAACTGGTAAATCACGAACAACGTTATGCAAAGAAATAATTAAAATACATGATATCGTAAGAAAAAATGTCTAAGGATCACTATAAATAGGTTAATCAGGAAAATAAAGAATAAGAAGGAAAGTAACTTTAATGTACAACATTCAAATTGACAAATTTACGATATTTTCCTGGTTTTTTCAAAAGATTGAAGTATAAACTCAATAAATACAATAGCTCTCTTATTGCAAAGCCTTACATAAAAAATATCGTCTGTAAGAAAATAGATCCAATAGAATAAAACCATTTATCAGGAGTATATGAAATACCATTCAAAAAAGAGGATGGGACAGACAAATTTTATATAGGAATGACAAACAGGAAGCTTACTATTGGGATCGAGGAAAATACAGCAGGCATAAAATACAACAAGAAAACTACAGTTTTGACCAGACTATATAACAAAGAACGTTTCCAGATTGATTTGAAAAATAGTAGAATTAATTTATCCTTCAATATTTTATTTGTCATTCCTTATCCGAGATTCAATAGAGATATTTTTACGTAGTGAGTATAAATACAATGATACAGACTATATGGATTTACTTAAATTTGTAAAGAGATGCTCTGCCATTCGCAAATACACATTTTTATTATTGCACTTGATTTGCAGATCATGTGAATTTCTTTACCAGTTTTCAATTAAAAAAAATTGCAAAAAGGTTTGTGTCATTATAGATCTTAAAAATGTCGCCGTTTGAGCGATGAAACATGCCGATCTTAATAAAGGTATTTATTTGCTTTGCGAACTTATTTGTATCACCTTTAGCAAGTATTAACTTAGTTTGACCATTTTAAGTGATTTTAATAAATAAATTTATAATCTTCCCCTAAATGGTCAGTGATAAATATTTGCTTCGCATTTATTTTAACAAGTGAAAAATCCTATTTTTATTATTAAAGAACGTGAACAAAATCAAAATTTAGTGTACCAGCACTTTCTATAAATACTCAATACTTAATTAATATTTCTTGAACAAAATTAAAACGTTAAAAAAAATTATTTGAAATATGTTCACGCAAAAAGTAAAAAACGCTACGTAATATTCTACTTTTTTCTTGCGATGTTGTATGAGTTACTTTAAGAATATTTCTCGAACGATAATTTAACTTAAAATGAAATACATTAAAGAAGGTAAAATAAATTTACATCAAAGTCCTTATATTTCTGTTTCATTTTGAGATGTTTGAAGAATTATAAACTCATTAAATATAAATTAAATACGCATTCATAAAAAATTTAATTTAAGATCTTCCTGAAAAGAAACGTATTTTTTATGAACGACAAGATTTTTCTGAGAAATAAATTTAAACCAATCTTTTCCTGTGAAAATTTATTTTATTTTATCACGAAAAGACACTTTATATTAAGCACTATTTCAAATGTTTCATAAAAGCGAAGTTCTAAAAAAGGAATATTCTGTCTAAAAAAATGGAAATAAGAAACACATCAATAAATGGCGTTATTTTAAAATATTCATTTATAATATAATATTTCGATTGCAATAGAATAAATTCAATAATGATAGCAGTTTAGAAATCCACTGAAAATTATCTTTTAAAAGAAAAGTGTTTTATGTATTTTGAAAATCGTGTTGATTTAATTATTTATTTCAAATGAGAAGGGGTGAAATTATATAAATCAGTATTCAATAAGATGTGATGGGAATTGTGCATGGGGCTTGAAACTTTCCAATATTTCAGTACCACAAATTTCAATTAGGAATCTTCACCTTATTTAATTAAGAAATTTCTGTTATAAAATAAGGTAAATAAAGGTTTCCAAAAGTGGTACTGAACTGTAGAATCTGTGCGACCGATGCGCATAATTCTAATCCTTTCTCAAGAAAATCCGATTTTTTTTCTTTTAAGAAGAACAAATCAACAAAATTTTTTTTTCAATTTTTTTTATAAAAATATATAAAATATTTGTGATACTTTTTTGTCATACGTGGAAATTTTCGAAGCTGTTAACTGAATTCTAATTTCATTTTATTTAGACGCTTCCAGAAAAGCTCCCTCTTAACAATGAGGAATAATTAAGTAATTTAAATTCATAAAATAAGCAAATAAGTAAAATATATTTAATTTAATTACATAATTTCATAGTTTTGAAGTTTTTATGAAACTATTTGTCTGGAAGTTATCAGTAATGTAATCATATCTTTTTTTTTTTTTTTTTTTTTTTTTAATAAAGCTTTAATAAATAATCTTAAATGATATTTCCATAAGTCTTTAAGTTTCCCAGAAAATTTTATCAATCAAAATATTAATATGAAGTAATGACTTTAAATCTAAGAAAATCCTACAGAGTAAATGTTTTGCAATCTAAAAGTAGCTGTAATATTCATGGATTATAAAAATATGAAAAAGAGTTTGAAAAAAAAAATGGCCTCTCTGCAAGCAATTAAAATATTCTGTTTTCAGAATGTAATTTTTTATATCAATTTTTCGAGAGAGAAACAAATGTGCAGAAAATTTTCTAGATAAATAAAAATATTCTTTTTCAAACTTTACTCGAGAATTTTAAAAAGCTCTGCGTGACTTTCAAATGAAAAAAAAAAAAAAAATACTCAATTTCAGGAAATTAAGTATCCACTCCTCTTGGATTTTGAGCTCAAGGATCTTTGTTTCTTAAATTAAACAAATCATAAAAAATGAAACGATCAGAAATAAATTTTGAGAGTTAAATGATGCAATTCAGATTCTTTAAATATTTATATTTCTAACTAAAAAAGAAAATGTAATTAAAATACTTATTCAAAACGTTTCGACACTACTTCACTATGCATAAACTTCATAATAATCGTAAAAATCAAAATGGTAAACGTTACTTTATTTTTACAGTAAATGAGATATAATTGTCTGAGCGAAGCGAAGGCTAATACTCAGCGAAATATTACTGTCCGGACTCATTACAGCTACGATGGATATTCGACGACATGTCCTACTAAAAGAAAAGCCTAATAAAAACCTTTCGTCAAGCATAACTCAAAAAATATTTGTCGGATTTCGTTTCTGATTGCACCAGAGGGTACCTATGAGGGCCACATACTGAATGCACTTACTATGAAAAATAAGTTCTAAACCGTTTAAAAATTATATTAAAAAAACTGATAAAAAAGCACAATTTATCTGCATACGTCACAGGAATTCGGTGTGCGTCACTTTCACCGGTGGATGTTTTCTTAGACAATAGGTTTGAACACATGGAGTAAATAATAATAAAAAAAAAATAAGCACTCAGTAATATTGAATAGATCAGTTTCAACCACGTGATCACAAACCTTGCAACAACCCGTGCCAACCAGTTTTGGTAGGCAAACAAATAATAATACAGAACTCTGTACCAAAGTGACCGTTTTTAGCCTGTTGTATAAAATCTGGCATGTTGTATGACATACAACAGGCTAAATCCGGCTAAAAACTCAGACTAAAAGATAGTTGTCAGTCTATCGACTGGAAATTAACAGATTTTTTTAATACTCATATAACGAAATTTAGAAACGATTGTGGATGATTAAAACAAAATACATGAGTGTTTATTGTTCCGGGAGGTTATCTTTCTCTGGATGTCTGTCTGTCTATAATACAGCATGCAATTTTCTTGTAAAGGATGATATTAATATGCAGTAAAACGTCCATAACGGACACACCCGATTAGTGGACACCTCTATTTAGCCGGTATTTTTTCGATTACCAACTCTTAAATAACTGTACATTTTTTACTCTCAGTAGCGGACACCTCCAAATAGAGGACAAATTCTGCCCTCCCGAGGTGTTCGCTATTCAGAGGTTTTACTATTAAAACCCCCATAATGAACACACCGATTACCGGAGACCTCTATTAGCGGACATTTTTTTCGATTACCGACACTTAAATGACTGTACATGTTTTACTCTCAGTAGCGGACACCTCAAATAGAGGACAAATTCTGTATTCTCGAGGTGTCCGCTATTCAGAGGTTTTACTATATATATTATTGATAGTTATTTTACCGGTCGCACAAAAGAATAATAATAAATGAAACGAATAAAAACTAAATTCGGGATTGGTAGATCGCTGATGGTAATGTAATTTTAGGATGTTGTTACAGTCATCCGCAGCATGTTTTTAGAGTTTCGTTCATCTAACGAAACACTACCTGTCTCACTCCTTTGTCTGTCACAGAGCCCGTTCTCAGAAACTATATATGTCGGCGACTTGAAAAATTGCATACTTATAGCTGAACACCACACATCAAACGGCAAATAATAAAATTTTGAAAGAGTCGAATATTTAACCTTCTGGGCTCTAACTTGTGTGTTTTAAGCAATTTTTCTAACTCAGCCCCTAATTAAGTTGGAGATATGAAATTTTGCATACTTATAGCTGAACACCTCACATCAAACGACAAATAATAAAATTTTGAAATATATACTATTTAACCCTCTGGGCTCTAACTTGTGTATTTTAAGCAATTTTTCTAACTCAGCCCCTAATTAAGTTGGAGACATGAAGTGTTGCATACTTATATCTGAACACCTCCCATCAAACGACAAATAATAAAATTTTGAAAAAAAGTCTAATATTTAACCCTCTGGGTTCTAACTTGAGTATCTTAAACACTTTTTCTAACTCAGCCCTCTAATTAAGTTGGAGACATGAAATTTTGCATTCTTACACCTCACATCAAACGACAATTTATAAAATTTTGAAAAAGTCTAATATTTAACCTCTAATATTTTGTCTCGCGCAATTTTTAAATTTAAACTGTTTTGCAATATTATTTTTTGTTTATTTTGCATAATAAGTGTAATGTGACGTAATTTCTTCTATTTAAGACTTCTAATGCATGTTAATGAATTTATTTTACAATATCCTTTCTCTTTTAAAATTCACATGTAAATATAGTTTTTATGGCGTAATTTCCAATAAGTGCCTGTTTTTTATACCTTATTATTCAATTCTAATTTGAAGTGTATACAGTTGGCAACAGTTTAAATTAATATCATTTTCTAAAATATGCAAAACAATATCTGTCGAAATGCTGAATATTTGAATTTAAAATAGGAATAAAACCTCAAAAAACGAGTCAAATAAAAAAAAATTAATGAAATCTGCACACCGGGATCTTCTATTGAATAAAACGATCTAATAATGATTAAATTCGCATGTATAGTTTTTGCTCCTATAAAACTTTTTTTAATGGAACGATTTTGTCCAACGTTAGCATTAAATATCTCTTAAAATAATTCTTCGATTTGAAAACTGTATGCATCAGCGTGTTGATCAAACATTTCTCTATAATATCACCGATTTTCATATTTTTTGTATGCAATAGTTTTCTCAATATTAACGAAGAAAGACCTCCGGTCACAAAAAAATCAAAACTGGCGGCGGCGACAGTGACAGCGTTAGTTACTTTTTTTAGAATAGAGAGATATATAAAAAGGAAAACTTGTCTATCTGTCTGTTTGTAATTCTATAAAAATCCACAATTTGAAAGCCAAAATTGTGAAAAGATACGTACATGTGTATTAAAACATGGCCGAGGCAACTAAAGTAATCCGGAATCGAAATAATTTTTAGTTAATTTTTAATTAATAAAAATCCACCAATTTAACAGCAATTTCTTATCAAATTTAAACATTTTTCGTTATAGCAGTTGCCAACAATTAAAATACACAATAAAATTATTACTACAACAATTAATTTTCTACTGTAAGATTTCCACGTGAAAAATGAAAATAAAATAAATAGTTTGCCGAATTTAAAAAAAAAGGTGAATATTACATCATAACTTTTCTATTGCAAAATATTCACGTGAAAAATGAAAATGAAATAAATAGTTTGACGAATTTAAATGAAAATGAATATAACTTCACAACTTTTCTATTTCAAGGTTTCCACTTGAAAGAGCAAAATATTACGTCATATTGGAAATATAAAGGACGTGGTGTATATAGTATAACGTCATATGAGTGTGAAAAATGTATTGAAGCATGATAAAAACCCGATTAGGGAAATATTATCGTATTTTAACAATTTAGTTTCTAACAGATAAATGGCATCTGTATCTGTACATCTAATGCTAATATTATAAAGCGTTATAATATTATAAAGTGTATAATATTATTAATGCTTGTACGTTTGTGAGGTGTTGTCTCTAAAACTACATACCCAACTTAAAAAAATGTTGGTGGCCATCTCTGCTCCGATAAAAGACTGTATTTTATGTCAGTGCAAGAACCTACATCGCTGCAGGAGCAAAAAATTTCTAAAATTGCGATTTGTATGATATTGATTGGGTTAGAAACTTTAAATTTGGTGCGGTAGTTACTTTTAAGATGTAATACTCGTAATGAACGTTCTCTAAAAGGTTCAATTTGACGGATAAACGTAAAAATTTCTAGAAAGGTTCTAAACTATGATTTATTTGGAATACTGAAATTTTTGGGATACTGTTGGTGTTGCGGTTAGAAACTAGAACTTTGGCATGGTAGTAATTTATAAGATGCAAATGCTCGTTGTAGAACGAATTCTAAAAAATCGAAAGACTAAACAAAGCGGAAAAAAGATCTAAAGATGATTTAAGTAACCAAGTACATGGAATTGTTAGGAATATAAACATGAAAATTGACATGACTGTATTTATCATGACTTAAATTCTCGCAATAGAACAATTTCTAAAAATGTCGCTATATAAAACAGTGCAGAAACAAAAAACTTTCGAAAATTTTCTATTTCTGTGTTACTGATGAGCCCAAAATCTTGGAATTTTGCTTCGGGTTAGTTTTAAAATTTACAATTGTCTCTATGAATGGTTTCTAAAAAATTTAAAATTTAAAAATATGAAATTAAAGGAAAGCGATCTCAATTACCATTAATTTGGAATTATTAGGTATAGCAACTTTAAATATTTCATAATGTTGCATTTCCTCAGCAAAACATGCAATTTAAATGCAAAAAAACTAATAGATACCCACCTAGCATTAAATAAATTGTGTAAATATTGAATAAAGACCTGTATGAAACAGTGAGTAGGTTCCCGAAAGTACTTGTTAAAGTGTTCCTTCTCTAGGCTTTTCTCTCTCTCGCCAAGGCCACTAACAGAGGGAAGTGCCATTTTAAGTGTGATATGAATTTTTATCTGATTCATTTTTCTAGACATTTTATCATAATGTCCTATTCTCAATTATCATTAGTAGATTTTTTATATATTAACTTATTCTGGTGAAATTTCATAATCTGGTTCATATTGGCGTATGTTAGTTTGTATGATTTGCTGAATAAATATGTATGGATTTGTAAATTACTTCAAATGACAATTTGACAGCTCAAAAGTTATACAGACGATATATTCAGATTTTGTGTCATACTTTATGCTGCAATCAATGCCGATTTCTTTTATTTAATGCATGCTAAATACAGCTCAACTAGTGCAGAATATGTTTGAAAAGAAAACAATACAGCGTATGTAGTGGCCAGCATGCATTCATCATTTAAATCCGATCTAGCATATCTAAAACACACTCTAACGAAGCATTGCATGCCACTGTTGATGTGTTCGGTACTTTGATACTATATCAGATTTTGAGGAGAGAATTCCTTAACTGTTATCGACAACCTCATTGCATCCGTGGAAAACATATATTGTACAATATTAACTATACCGAGGGAGCAAACACCATATAAAGTATACTCCATTATTTTTAAACATCATATATTTGTCATTTAAAGTTGCTCAAATTGGTGCGGAACGTCTGATTATGCTCTTGACATCATTTTATACAGTTAAAATCCCGATATAAGATAATTTAGTGCTTCATTTTCTATTTTACTTTTAATATATTGCGTACTGTCAATTTTATATCCATGCATGACTGTCTTGCATGGTTTGATTTCCCATTTTTTAAACAGTGTATTTATATATAAGATTTTGTAATTTTACGATTCCTTTATTTTACCCATTTCAATTTATCGCAGTATATGGACAATTAAAGATAACACCTCACTTTCTTTGTTTCCACATGTTATTATTAAATCTGTGTTCTCAGCAATATCGCTCAGACTAATCCCTCTGAGGGAAGTCCCAGTTATACAGACTTTTGAAACGATTAAATAATATCGCTTACCCGCAAGAAAAGTGACACATCTCGCAAAAATTCAATTTGCTTTTTATTACAGGCCTGTCATATGTATGTCTTGTTACACAAACAGTTTCCTAACTGTAGTTACACAGGAAATCCCTTTATTACGCTATATGTACATTTGTGACGACAGAAGAGGGGTGGATTGTGTGGGGAGATAAAATTACCTAACATTCCAAACCTCATCCTACATTTTCATTTTTAAGGGTTTTGTGCTTTCAAGCATGTTTTTAGTCCTGCATCAAGAATAAAGTGCAACAATGTTTTTGTGAAATTTGCTTTTGTCGAGATGTGTCACTTTTCTTGCGGGTGAGCGATATATTCAAACAATATTTAGTAAAACATAAAAGTACCATGCAGATTTAATAAAAAAAATGATAAAAATACTTTAAAGAAAGTTTAATATTTATATGATTTCAAAGTGTTTTTTTTTTTTTTTTTTATTAACGCACATCGGTTTTCGAAATGTGAGTTGGAACTAGAATAATGATCGTTCAATAAAATAAACGGCTGCATACGTATTAATGACCGTTGTCGGCTAAAAACTGTGATAACTTGAACCAGTGTGATCTCAAACCAGCATTTCTTCATTTGCAGTTCATTTTGATGACCAGATTTTCCGAAAGCTGCATCCAAAAGTTTTCAAAAGTTCAATTTGCGTCAAAGTTATCTGTAATTTATATGTAATTTCTGCGACTAAAATGTGCGGCATGGTATTTAAGTCGAATTTTTTGGAAAAAATCACTGTGTTGCCACGAAATTTGGCACAGAGGTATATTATAATGGGAGATAGAATATAACAGTATAACAATATGAAAAAGATTTTAATTGTGAATTTAAAAAGAGGGTATATCAAAAAGTTTTAAATCATGAGTCAGAGATAAAGCATCTCGGAAAAAATCTGCGTAATGAGTGTGACCACCATACACCGCAATACAAGCCTCACAGTGAGCTCGCATACTGTTTATGAGGGTGTAAAATATATTTTTGGCAACAAATTCCATTCTTCCAAAAACGGACCTTTTAACTCCTGTCGGTTCCTGCGAGGGTGTTATGCTGTGCAATGTCTCTTCCTGGGCTATCCCAAACATGTTCAATAGGATTGAGGTCCGGAAACCTCGAGTGTCAATTCATAGAGCGAATATCCTCTTCTTCAAGAAAATCATCAACACTGAGGATATAATGTCGTTCCAAGGGATGTTTGTCTTTCATTAACGAAACGAAGGTTAACACGCTAGATCGACTAAATATGACATTATCTATTTAATAAGAAAACAGTAATGAGAGTTACATTATTTTTCATTTTCTGCTTTCTAAGATATTTTTGGCTTTAAAATACCAAACGAATGCCTAGGAAATTCATCGTAATGTTTATCCGATATATAAATGTATTCATTATTTTTTATTAAAGAATATTTTTAAAAAATCATTGACCATTGAAAATAAAAGTAATCACTTTTTGAAACAATTCTAAAAATTTGGCTTGTTAAGTTATTAGAATTTACATGATTTTTTCATGACTATGTCTCACGTTTTTTTCTCTTTTATTTGCTATATTGAAATGAAATTTTATAATAAAAATCATTTTTATTAATAAAATATTAACGTAATTTTAAATGCATATATTTTAACTTGCTTTTTAACAGTATTATATACAGGGTGATTCATAAATATCGAAACAATAGGCTATCTCCATAAATATTGCCCCTAGGCACATACTTCCAATTGCAAAGTTTCATAAAAAAAGGTGCAAAATTTGATGAGATAAGTTTCAATTCCATAGGGGTTCTATAGGAGAAAATACAAAAAATAAATTTTTATACGGCCCCCGAAGAGTAAATTTCCCAATTAGAAATATTTTCCTTATCCATTCCTGAATTAAAAACAAAAAAATTCATTTCGATATCTTCAAAATTCGCAGAGATATCAAAATCGAAAATTCCTGACTTACACCATTTATCCATGCCTCTGAGCGACGAGTTTTTGACTCAACCTGAATGCAAGATAGGGATCATCCACAAATTGTACATTATTAAAAGTCGATATAAGACTTTGCCTTTCCTTTGGATATAAAATAGGCAGCGTATAGATTTTACGTTAAACCTGTTTTTAAAGTGTGCTGGTGGTCTGCACTAGAGGTCTGCATGGGTCGAAATATCTAGGTCCGGTCCGAAACCGACCCATAGGAAAAAACGTTCGGCCCTGTCTGGAAAAAAAGTTCAAATCGTAGCCTGGCCCGGCTTGACTCAATTTCCACATAGTTTTTTACATCGATATGGTTAAAAGTTGGTTCGTATGGAGGAGTTCTGACCAAAAATACTTCTTATATTTTTTTCATTTTTTGTGTTTATAATTTTTATTTTTAAAGAAGCGCCAAAGCTGTGATTATTTTTTCCATTAATGAATCTCTATTTATATGTAAATGATTCACTTCTCCTTTAATATCGTTAATCCATATTCCATGTGTTGGAGACAATGGAAAATGCTATAAAGTAAAATCTTTTAAGATAGAATCACATAGGAAATTAAAAAAAAGCGTTATAGACAAGTTCCCTTTTTAGGAGTTGTAAATGTAGTCTATCTTTTCTCAGGTATTATTATATTCATTTTCCATGGATCAACAGATTTTTCCATTTAAGAGAGGATTCCGTCATAGGCAGATTTTTTTTCACTAGTTTTAGTGTGTTTTAATTTTTTTGCCTTAAAATCTACTATCCTTTTAAAAAAATAAACTTTAAAGTTTTGTTGTAAAATAATGGCCATTTAAAAATATATGCATTTGTTGTAAAAGTTTTGGGGCTGAGCCAAATTTTAGTTATTTTTGCATGGATTAGGTCAGTCAGAGATAATGATTTTAATACGGGTTGTCTCTAGACAGGGACTGAAAATTTCGCTCAGGGGAGACCTAGGAATAAGGAAGCTAGTCTCGGTACGGTATAACCAGTGGCTGAGAGTTTCTGATCTCAAAGCTGGTAGACGGGAGGTGCTGGATTCAAACCCAATCGCGTCGTTTGGCCCAATCGTTCGGAGTTTTCAGTTGTTTTCTTCGAACATTGGATATCCTTGGGTAAATGCGGGTTAACTTCCCTTAGAAAGACCTCTACGAAAGGCACCCTCCCCCCCTTCGGGCCCATATCCCTCGTGTAGATAATTGGCCGTCATAAATCACACCAACACCCGGTTTGATATGAAAAATACGTTAGGCCCGGCCTTGCCGAGTCTTCAGAAAAAAGTCGCCAATCCCGGGTCTGGCCCGACCCGGCCCCTGAACTGTTTTAACGGCTTCTCCAGGAAGATAAAAATCCTGAATTTGTGAGGACTAAAATTATGAAAAACTCTTAATCGGCATCTTAGAAAAAGCATTGTTTTAAATTACACGTTTAACATTTATTTATGGACATTTAAACAGTACAAAAATGAGGTGGAAACGGCAAATTTAAACTGAATCGGAAATTTAAGCTACAGAAAGAAGTTACTTTTTCACGTGAAATTTTTTTTTAAAGCATTTACACATTTTATTAGGAACCAATCAATGTTTAAAACTTTAAATGTGTTTTTCTGATTGACGTTTTTTTTTCTTTTCATTTTTTTTTCTTTTTACCATTCCTCGTCTTTAAATTATTATAAGTCAAGAATCATAAATAAAAAAGGTGCAAACTTGAAACATGTCTTTTTTTATTATTTTACATTAATTTATTTCGGCAAATTTGAAAAAAAAAATTACTTTTGAAAATATGATTTTTTAAAAAATAAGTTACCTATTTTTTTAAAATAAATATTTTTAATATTTTAAAAATTAATATTTAAAAAAATCCTGAAACAAAAGTAAAATTTTACTTTCCTTTTTAATTAAGTGAAAAAAAAATAATCCGTTTTATAATGTTTCAAGTTATAAAGATTTTAAATTAAATCCGCTTAAAAAAGTACTAATCGTTTAAATTTTTTAAAAACTTTATGAAAAATATTAGGATGTGATTTTGTTTGCAAATTATATGGTTAACCATCACAAAAAAGAAAAAAAATCAAAATTCTAACTCAACAAATATATTTTTTACATGTTTCCTTGAACTCTTAAAGTAACATTGTTTCTTGGATTGCACGCATTTCAATTTGTGTCTAATCCCTTAAAACCTGTTGAATTATTTAAACGGCCATAACTCTACGAGTTTTTCAGATATGAAGATGCAAGTTTTTGTGTTAAATTCAGGAATGGATAAGGAAAGTTTTCCTGATTGGAATTTTTACACTACGGGGGACGTATAAAAATTTAATTTTCGTATTTTTTCAAATAGACACACCATGGAGCTGCAACTTATGTTATTAAATTTTGCACCTTTTTTGAGAAACTTTGCAATTGGAAGTATGGGTCTAGGGGCGATATTTAAGGAAATAGCCTATTGTTCGGATATTTATGAATCACCCTGTATAATGGTGTTGAAATAATCTTGGAATCATTTTCTTAAGATAATAAAATAGGATACGTTTAAAATACACTTAAAACGTATTTCGTTACATATCAAAACAAATGAACAGAAAACGAGAATTAAAAAAAAATATTGTTTTCAACAGTATTTGTTCACTCAGCTAACATTAACAGTGCTAACGTTCTTTAGAAAAAATATTATCTTAGATCAAAAAGGAGCCTTTAATTTCATATGTTGTACTAATTATATGTCACAAAATATAAAAAGCAAAGGAAAATCAATTATTTCAAAATTTGTGCATTTAAATATTACGTGAAAAAATAGAAAATGAAAAATTGACTTAAGCTTATTTAACCCCTGTTTGACCATCGTCCTATGTGTATAACGCATGCATTTTCAGCTCATAATATTAAAATATCTATGTCAATGGACTTGTTTAAGTATTAAAAAACTGTGAAAGAATCATGCATTAGCTATGTCTTTAACTTTTAACTTAACTATGTCTTTAACTTTTAACTTAACTATGTCTTTAACTTTTAACTTAACTATTTCTTTAACTTTTAACTTAACTATGTCTTTAACTAGTCTTTAACTTTTAATTTTTAAAAAATTAGTTATAATGAATTTTCACAATATGATGAGAACGGAAGACAACGCCGTTATACGTAAACTATACGTAAACTATAAAATTGTACAAAAAAAGAAAGAAAAAATACAGTGGAATACGTTTAACACGAAAACGCTTAACATGAAAAATCGGTTAACACGAAATGATATAGTGGTTCGGACAGTATACTATGTAACTTAATACATTTTTCTTCTTTTAACACGAAACAAAAATCGTTTAACACGAAAAATTTCGTGTGAAATGTTGATTCCGACGACGAATCTGGCAACGCAATCACCTATGCAGTTCCTCACCTCAACTTTAGAAATGCAGAAAATAATCAAAAGTGTGCGAAGTTATTTAGATGCGCTTTCGAATAGAGGGAGGAATAAAACAATAGATGATCTCAAACAATTTGTGGACAATATGGTGCTGAAAAAGACACTTAAAAAATATATCTTATTTTTTCCCCCGAAACAATATTTTTTTACTTGATTTTTGTCCTAATGGATGCAACCCACGATTAGTTTAACAGGAAATCGAAATAAAATATGTCTCAATCGAAAATATTGGTGAATTTTGTTATTTTTTTTTACGAATCTTTTAACACGAAATTCTTTTAACGCGAAAATTTTTTTTGGACCTCTCAGTTTCGTATTAAACGTATTTCACTGTATTGGAAAATATGTGAAGTTTGACATTGTTTGAACTTTTTATTACACTGTAAAAAAAAAATCTGTAATACTACAAAACTAGTTTTTGTAAAACTACAGAAATCTGTATGTTTACTAGAATTTTATCTGTAACCGGGTAAAATATTTACCACTCGCATAGTACAAATACATGAAATATCTTAGTCGCATCTGTCAGCCAATGAGAAAGGACTTCAATGATGACGTAATGACTGTTCACGCAGCCACAGAGGTGTTCAAGGCATTCATCTTGATTATGATTTCAAATAAGGATGTAAGTAAATATTTCTTCTTTATGAGTTAAATTTTGTTATATTTCCATTTTCCTTGATTCCTAGTAAGTAAAAATGAACTACACAGTAAGACCGCTTGATTTCGAATTATAATGTAACATGATTTTAGCAGGTATTAATGCGTAATCATCCTATTATTTTATTGTTAAAAAATTATCATTCAGTCAAATGACTATTCTTTACATCAGTGTTTATTACATGAGGGCTATTCTAATGTTTTATGTAATAAATAAAATTTCATTGCAATATGGTTAGCAGATTAAATATTTTATTTTTAATTAGTGATACAATGAATTGTACTCCCCCTCTTTGTCTGATAATGAAGGCCAAATATTCCACTATTCTTCTGCAGAATACTTAAAATGTATAACAAAATTATCTTTCTTAATATTAGAGTCGTGCTGTGTAATCGGTATTTAATATACTAGATTCCGACATCGGGTCGGGTTTACTTTACTTTTCTGGTTCGGATCGGGACGGTTTGGGTTTTGAATCTTGTATGTCGGGTTCGGGTTGACTTATTTTTCAAAAGAATGTACAAAATATTTTTTTTCAGGTTAAAAATCTAGGTATAGGGCAGATGTGCCAGTAATGGATAAAATTCAAAGTTTTTTGTTTATAAAAAAAAAATTAATAAAAATTTTACCTTAAAAATTTTCTTCATAAGCCCCCCTCCTCCCCCACCGCTTACATATTTTATAATCTGTGTTATTGTTGATACTCTCAATCAAACCAATTAGGAAGCAAAAAGTGATCCTACGAAGTTCCACTGTATTTCATTTATGTTGTTGAACATGCAAAGAGCTGGTTTAACTTAATAAATTTTATATATTCTTTTACTTTCCTGCAAAATTTCCTGCAAAATTTGTTTTTGTTTTGGTAGTAATAAAAATTTTTGAATATGATCATTCTAGACATTTCATCAATCGCACACTAGATGAAGCAATGGTAGCCCAATCTCCAGTTGAAAAAAGTTGCATAAGATTTCAATTGTATAAAGTAAAAGATTATTTCAAGAATCGGAAGTAATTTTGCTTCATATACTTTTTATGCTTTCTGAATATTAATGACTTGTTTATGCATAGATCTAATAGTTTCCCTATTTATGGAACATTATACTGTATATTATCCATAATATAAACTAAGCCTTCAAGCATGGGTCTAAGCATGGATTAAACTAAGCATGGGACAAATTTTAAACTTGCAATTTCGTTCAATTATAAAATTGTTTCTGAAATTATGTTTCTATATTGTTAAAGGACATTAGAAAGTGTTTCATTTTGTATTCTATAAACTGAAATATTGTTTTTGCGTCAAACAAAGTTCATTTTCTTATTTTTGTAAAAGGTGTCCCATTCCTCCATACTCTCTCCTATGCTTCTAACTCTGAATATTGGGCACTTCTCTATCTATACACACGTATCATGAGTATGTGTTTTAAAACTATCAGAAATATTATACATGGGTTTGCGTGTATATGAAAAATGAAATGTTGGTAATATTTTTCCAATTCCTAGAGAAGAATAAATGGTTAACTGTGCCTTAAATAAAAAGAATTTATCACATTTCTTATATACTTTTTATTTCTTAACCTTTAACTGATGTTACCGCTCTCTCAGACCGCAGCTTTTTTAATTTTTATAGTTTTGTCATTTTTTATATACTTGCAATTTTCAGTTTAACTACAAACACTACCGAGATTTTGTTCCGTTGTGAACTTCAGTATTATCACCAGACACTTTTGAATAGGTGAATTTTAATTATAACAATCCTGTACAAAAAGTTTAGTACAAAAACACCATCCTATGAGTTAATCGTGCCTTTTATTCATCTTTCGATAAAACGGTTTCACAGACAACTTCACACTAGTTGACTTCACACTAGTTGTGACAATTTCTGTGATATCAGTTAAAGGTTAAGGAGTAAATTTAATAATAACTCATTCATATTGAAATATGTATTTATTTTATCTGAAAAATTGTTCTGCTCAAACTTTTTGTGAAAATCTTAGACTTGGAAAAAACCTAAATATAAACATTTTAATTTTAATTTTAAGCGAGTTTCTGAGCGATAAAATGCCGAATTTTTACTTTCTCATGCAAAGAGAGATATATGGGGTAGGTAGGGGTAAAGATACGAGCGGGGAAAAAATATGCACCGGCTGATTTCATATGAAGCAACATTTCGGCTCTCATGACCAATAGGTGGCAGTTTTGCTTCAAATGTACTAGTTATTTGTTTAAACCTTTGATAAAAGTAGCAATTTGTGCTAAGAAAATGAGGTAAGTTTAAATTTTTGAATTTTGATCTAATATTTTTAAAATTTCACTTTATTCTTTAGCTGACAGTACCTGGAATTTTTACAAATCCAAAATTTTAGTGGAGATCGAAAGATTTTTAGCTTCTAAATGCGGTAGTTTGCCTCGATCACATTTGTTTATACTTATGGGTAGCCGGTTAAGCAAAATACTGCAGAATAGGGTAAAAGTACGCATCCTTCTTGGGACAAAGATACGCACATGTTTAAGATACGGGACATTGCCCTATCGTTTTAGCTAGATGCAAAGCTTTCCACAATTTCCAAATTTGTATTATGAAATATAATAGCTACTTAACTAATATAAGTTAGTATACTACATTTTCCTTTTTCTAGTTAAGTTTTTTTTTTTTTTTTAATATCTGAATGCGGGAAATTTTACTATAATGGTCCTTTGCAAAACGTTTAGCGCAGAAACAGCCTATTATGAGTCAGTCAACCATTTTATTCAATCAACGATTAAGCGGTCTCGGAGACCGCTTACAGTATTTATGAAACAATTTTTGTCACAACAGTTAGAGGTTAACTGCTATTTGCGATCTCGCAGACCGCTGTTTTTTTCATGGTCTAGTTTAGAATTTTCAGTTTAAATACTATCGAAATTTACTAATTCTTTTACACTACTCATTCATTTTAGTGAAAATGGGGCAAAATCCGGCCGTAATGGGGCAAAAATGCGCACTGCGTATCTTTACCTCATCACTGCGTACTTTTAGCCCAACCAATGGGGCAAAGATACGCAGATCAATGTTTTTTTTTAAATTACAATTTCTCACGGAATTATAATTTGACAGAATGTCGTTTGATAGTGGAACGTGCCTAAGGTTTTAATACAACATTTTAATCAGTCGTCACATAAGTTTAGATCAATGTGTTCATTAAAAATCAAAATTAATGATAAGTGCGTAACTTTAGCCCCCAACTATCCTACATCACTTACGTGTATCATGTGATTGTGAGCCATGTTGAGGACAATTTGTCACCAAGCGCCATTGAGATCAACCATGATGGTGAATATCGATGGCGCTTTTTAACAAGCTGTCCTCACTTCAAATACTTGTGGGCATGATACCCACATATGTTTGAATATTAAAGTATATACATTTGTCCATTTTCCTACATAAAACATAAATTTTTATTAGAGATGTAATTGTAGATTACATTTCATAATATCCATAAAACACGATTTGCTTTCCTTTTATTTCGGGTTCGGGTTGAAATAAGTCTGGATTGAGTTTCATGTTGCCGAAAATTATTTTGGCTGATTCTGGCCAGGTTGCGGATCGAGGAAATATTTTTGGAGCGTTCGGGTCGAGTTGTGGGTTGACTGAAGTATAATATTCGGTTTTGTGTCTGGTGCAACTTGACCCGTGCAGGACAACTCTGTAGTCGGGAAATTTTCAATATATCAGGATTCGTACGGTCCTTAAAAGTACTTGCATTTTTCAAAAGAATTTTTTTTTTTTGTGCTTGAAAGTGCTTATTTTCATACAAAAATTTTTAAAAGTCCTTAAAAGTGCTTTACTGTCATATTATTTCTTAATGGGGGGTGGAACTCTTTTGCATTTCGTTTCATTTCTGATTTAAAAAATAAAGATAAAACCGCCATTGTGCTAACCTTTCTTCTGAAATTTCACCTCCCCTTTTTACTCCCTTCTCCACAATACCAATGTTTAAACTGTTTAAAACTTTTTTTTATCCTTTAACTGATGTTACCGGTCTCACAGACCAGTGCTTTTTTTCAATTTTCATAGTTTAACTTGCAAATTTCAGTTTATCTACAAACACTACTGAAATTTTGTTTCGTTTGAAACTTTAGTACTAATACCAGAGACTTTTGAATAGATGAATTTTAATTATAACACACCTGTGCAAAAAGTTTAGTACAAAGACAACATCCTATAAGTTTATCGCGGCTTTTATTCATCTTTCATTGGAGCGGTCTCACAGACCGCTTCACACTAGTTATGTGACAATTTCTTTGACATCAGTTAAAGGTTAAAAAAAATTACTCTACTGTATTTGTTACTTTAAGTGAATAAATAATCAGTCCAAAATTTCATTAACTATTCATTCCATCATATCCGTTTGATTAAAATTTTATCTGACTTTCACCTTCAAAATTTCGTTTCCCCGTTTTCTTCACCTCTCACAGTAATAATACTTAGTTTCAAAACTCTTTAAAACTGTTTAAATAAATAAATAAAAAAAATTCTGTTCTGTGTCATTTTATTGCCACAATAAATAATCAAGATTTTTCTTCCTACTCAAAATTGGCATCCCCCCCCCCCCAAAAAAAAAATAGAGCACATAGAATTTTAAAGTCTTTAAAACTCTTCATAGACCAGTGGTAGGGGAGGAAAAAAGGGCCGCATTTGGAATTAATTAGGGGGAAGCTGGAAATTGTTTTAATCCCTTTATTTTAAGTCTAGAATGAATGTACTAAGTTTTCTCCCTCTTACTAGGTGAGTGGTTGAAGATATGTGCAGATTTATAGCAAAAAAAAACACATTTTTATTAATTACCATAGCAATATCTAAAAAAACTAACTCTATCAAAAACATTGTCAATACAGATGTTGTAGAGGTTAAAATTCTGATTGAAATGTGTACTTAATATTTTTGTTGAATTTTTACAATTATAATGCAAAGTTTTGCCTAATTCGTAAATCAAGTGATTGAAGCCAGAACAGACGAGGTTCAGTTCACCCTGTTTCTAATTTATATATATTTTTTAATTTATTGAGGTATTATTTGAAGAGTTTTTAATAATTTAGCCTTTATTTTGGATATTTTCATAGTTATGGCTTAAACTCTTGATTACGGATTATAGCCCAGTGGTAGGAAATGAAAAAAAAAGGCCGAAATCGGAATTAAATACGGGAAAGCTGGAAATTGTTTTAATCCCTTCGACGTAGGTCAGAAATAAACGTACTAAGTCTTCCCGCCCTACTAGGTGCGGCTTTGCCGCAACGAACAAATAGATAACTTAAAAAGTGCATTATTTCATGATTTTTAGCATATTTCAAAAAGGATTTGTAAATGATGGGAAATATTGTTTATGATCTCTGATATTGTATTTGAATTATGCGTCGCATTTAATTTGACGTATATAGTGAATAACAGTGCGTATGTATCACATTTAAGGAGGTCGAAAATAGTGGGGAGGAGCGAGGGAACAAATGAGTGTGCAGGATTCTTGTCGCTAGAGGAATTATAGGTCAACCAATAGCACGATTTTAAACTTCGATATTTTACGAAAAGGACTAAGATGGTTTTAATAAAAATTATTTTCGACTAGTATACGAGCATCTTAAGTTCATAAAATTTTAAAACCTTCGTAATATTGAAAAAAAGTATTATAAGCTTTACTTTTATTTTTTTTTATTTTTTTTTTTAACTAAGGTTTAAGGCTGACGATATCAGTTGAGAAATGGCATGTAAAACGGCTGTCAATTATGTACCTCTTTCTCGATAACTACTAAATTATAATCCTCAAAATATACAAAATAAAGAATTAACATAATTGCAGAAACATCGCGAGGGCCTCAACAACTTAAAGAAAATACATGTATGTAATAAACGGAGGCAGGGCGGATTGATAACTCTGTCACTCTCTTGATTAGCGGTTAAGGCAAAATTTAGAAATAGATTTGCGACCTTAATGTTCAGCAAAAATATTAATATAGGTACTCATTTTATTCAGAATTTCAAATTCTACGACATTTGTATTGATAATGTTTTTGAAAGAATTAATTGTTCTGAGATATTGTTAAGATAATTTAAAAAAGGTGTTTTTCGACTATAAATATGTACATATTTTCTAATGTTCACCTAGTACGTGGGATAAAACTTAGTACTTTCATTTTAGACCTAAACGGAAGGGATTAAAACAATTTCCAGTTTCCCACCCACATAATTGTGAGTTACATCCCCCCGATCACGGGTCTTTGAAATAGAATTGTGACAATGTTCAACAAAATATTAAATGTAGTTCTCATTTTACTAGGAATTTTAAGCTGAGGACGAGCTGAACACGAAAATAGCAAAACCTAAATTTCATTCCAGATTTCAAAGTGCTGCCATTTGCAAAATGACGTCAGCGTTACGCACAGATATATATTTGTTTTTTATAATATAGATATATATAGATTTTATTTTCATATCAAAATCTTGGTGTTTTTTTTTTCTTTTCAAGCTAATTTTTTTCACCCTTAAATCCATTTATATCTGAACCAAATCAATACTCGATCATTTCAAAGCTACTGTATAACATTAAGTGTGTATTTTTCAATAGTATATACGTAATGCGAGTCGTACAGTAAAATGCGCAGAAAAACAGAAAAGTGACTTCGGACAGTGAATTTTTTTAAAAGATTAATTTTGTATTTTTTAAAATGTATTGCAGTATTTCAAAGAGAATTGAAAGTATGTGCTTTTTGGTATTGTTATTATTATTTGGTATTAATATTCTGCATAATTTGATTTTAGGAGTCTTATGTGTAATTTTGAAATATGCCTGGAAAGGGAGGTGGGGGAGGGACAAGGTTCTTCCAGTATTTTAAATTCTTAAAGTTTGTCGTTATCATCCAGACTCTTTGAAGTTTTTAGATGTTAAAACACAATGTTTTCGTAGCCCGAGTGAACAAATATTAATATTTAGTGGGAAAAAGGCTGGTAAGTTTTTGCACATTTTATTTAGTAAAAAATATTTATTTGTCCGAATGTTTCGAAATTTTCGTAGGTAAATGTAAATCTGGCCTGTTGAGTTGCTCTAAAAAGATTGTGTTAAAATACGGACGTTTAGTTAGTTTTATGGTAGAAAAAATATAGTCTTCGTGAGGCGCGAAGTGACCTACGCTCACCAATGTATTTGAAAGAGTTAAAACTCGTGTTTTTAAAAATCAATAACATCATCAGTTAGAAGATTTTAACTTTCAGAGCATATATATATAATGAAACGTCTGTGAAATGGGAAAACAAACTTTGAACACTTTTATTATAGCCAAGGTTTCCTTTTTCATTAAACACTTTTTTTTCAAACAATATATATATATATAATTGTTTATATAAAAAAATAGCTTTTTTCAAACGTATGCAAAAATCTGGTTTTACCTCGCTGGTTGGGTAAAACTGGGTATCCATTTAAAACTACTGGAAAACTCATTTTGGTCAAAAAGGTCTTGCTTAATATAGTAAAAAATACATTTTTATTATTTTTAACAAAACGAAATTGCACATGTGTTCTTCCATGTGTAAAAAAAAATAATTCGTTAGCAAATTTTCTACGTTGTATAGGCCTGCTTACTTTACACTGTACGTTTTAGAGTTCTTTTAGCTTCAAAAATCACAGATGAATTTGTCATCACATACTTCTGCATTACTACATGCTTCGTGCGCCTATCCGTGGCATTTCAAACATCGTATTTGGATTTAGAATTTGAGTAATGTTCATAGCAAAACATACAGGTTTCATTATCCTCTTCTTCTGAAGATGTGTCCGCAATCTTTTTCGGTTTCTTTTTTTTTTCTTTTAAAGAAACTTCTTTTTTCGTCATGCAGTTTGTTTGGCTTATTTCTCCTTAATATCTGTTTCGATCTGTAATTTATAGAGAGAAGAAATCAAAATAAGTTTTTCCCTTTCTTTTCTCAATTCTAAAGCCTTCCTTAGAAGGGGGATAAGAACATTTTAGGCGAAATTGGAAATACAGATTGCTGGGCTACATAGTCTGAAGATGTCGAATGGATAATTTTACTAATGTATTCTGTAGATGTAACATTTTGAATGGGTGATGACGTCTGTGATTGTGATGTTAACTGCTGCATCTGGAAGCAGCTCGACGTGAAAGACGCTGGATGTTGTAAACTCGTTTATGTTCGGAAGGTTGAGCTCCATTATCCTGTAATGTTTCAGAAATATTTATTTCTGCAGCTATGCAAACCTGTGGCTGCATAGACCTAGGTGTGTTATGACTTTCATGGGTTTCTCTGTCACTTCCGAAAGGAGCAAAAAGACGGTCTGGAAAAACATTGTTGTAGGGGAAAATCCCTGTTTATTCGAACCTTCTGATTGCAGTATTTACAATTGCTGCTCTCGAAAATGCAGTTTTAAATAATTTTCCAATTTGGTAAATTGTTACAGATCGCGCAGAGTGGGAAAATAACAACTTCTTCACATCTTGTTCTTGTATGAGCTTAGAGATGCATGAATGACACATCAAGGGGTTGAAATCGATGCGTTGCGTAAGGAAAGAAACATATATAAATACATTGCTTTCTCTTACTAGATTAACTGGACTCATTTATATGAATTGAACACCTATTAAGGATTTAAAGAACGGGCCTTTCAGGGCAAGGATTGGAAAAATCTATGCATTTTTTGACCAAATAAAATAAAGACATCTTTCGTAACCCATCCACTCCTATTATATACAGCAAATGAGTCTGGGAAAGTTTCATTCATCAAGAGGTTTTTTCTTGCCTGTTTAATATTTGATAAAAAAAAAAATCCTGTTACAGATTATATAGCCTAGTTATATAGGATTGTGATTTTATGGATTATTTGTCATTTTGTGCAGATTATTTTATTTAGAGAAACAAGTCACGAAATATATTTGCATTTTAAGTGGACCCATAACGCAAGTTATTACACCTCAGATTAGAAAGTTATTTATTAAAATGTAATAAGCATAATATAAAATTATGCCTTAATTAGTACAATTATTAATTTCATTAATAATTGCAAATTATTTAATTTCATAAATGTAAGTTAAAAATTAGACCCACTTTTTAATATAAAACAAAATCAAAATTAAAGTTTTTTCATTATAACTAGATTTAGAATATTAGATATATTTAGAATTATATTATAACTTAACAGAATTAAGAATGCAATTTAAAATCCCATGCTAATTTATTAACTATACTAAAAAAAACATTCTATGAAAAAATCGGGTATACCCAGTTTTGACCCACTCTTAAGTACCCGGTTTTACCCCAACATGACAGAGTTTAAAACCTGGCGTTACTACTCTTAATCCTATAAGCAAAAGATCAGTAAAAATTTTAAAATATTATCAGGAAAGGAAAGAATTAAATATAGTACTCAGGAATATTTAATATGCTGAAAAAAGTGGTTATACGCGTAAAATCTAGAATCAAATAAAACAATTTTTTAAGAGTAGTTGAAACTAATTCCTTCACACTAAAAAAAAAACCGCACACAGTAACGTTTCAATCAGCTATAAATGCCATAATGTTTACCGACAAGTATTTTCTCGTGTTGGCTGATAGACAGAAGTACAACTGAGGAAGGGATTTGCGCTACCCTGTTCCCAGGTAGCACATGACGCTGTTATAGCGTTAAAATTAAGTCAGAACTGTTGGAAATTGGTTACGTTGTTTTATGTCCGTTGAAAATTATTTTTTTATTTCGCAATATTTTAGACTAAAAAATTTGGAAATAAATCCGTCATAGGAAAAACTTTTAAAAGACGTTGTTTCATAGTTACGATATTTTCGTTATTTTCCCCATCGTTTTAAAATAGATATTTTCATCGTTATCTATTTTCTCTTTACTGCAGAGCGAAAATATTATATTACAATGATTTAATAGGTATTTTTCCGAGATGAAAAATTCGTTAAAATAACGTTGAATTATCTCAATTCATTTTGGAATACGCCGCGCATGCGCAATTTGGATTTTCTGCACAACCATCCATTCCTTCCTTCCACGGAGGAAATTCGACCGCCATTGCGATTGCATGCAGTCAACGTGTTGTTGTTTATTGTTTCTGTGAAAGTGAAACATCTTGGACACGTGCTTTTCATCTTGCTAAAGTAAGTAATTACATTAATATAATACATTTGCATTATATATATTTATTAACTGCACGAATACTTAGTTTTAATAATTATTTCCAATTGTATGATGTACGGTACATATATACAAAGATATATATATCTTTGTCTGTTAGTACTTAGAAACAAATAGAAAACTAAATTGATGTGATATTTTTTACTGATTAATAAAATTTTAGTAATATTTAAATTATTAAGTATATCGGGTATTATATAATAATTTTAAAGAAAATGATCCATGTGCAAATTTTCTTTTATTGCATCTTATTCTTTCCTTGCATATCGTGCATAGATTCCTTTTTGGTCATTTTAGTAGCATGCTTGGTAGTTTTTTTTTTTAAGATATTGTAAAAATACATTGTGTAATATGCTGTACTCTTAAAAACACCTTTTTGAATGTTGTTTAGATATAAAATTTAATAAATTATAAAAAAATTGAAATAGCCACATTTTCACAGCTTGTTCAGCCTAAGATTTTAATGCATAGTATTTTTGATTCTATCAATATATTATGAAATGGCAGCCAGTTAAACAAGAATTTAAAAAAAAAAATTTTTTTTCCTAAAAAAAAAAAAGCATGTAAAATCGCTTCTAGAAATCAAAAGTATTTCTTTAATTACTAATAATTTTTTAAACTTTCTGATGTTGTGACATATATGTTTAGTAACTCTTGTAGAATTTCTTACTATTGGTTCATATAAATATAAAAATTAAATTTGTATTCTTAGCTCTAAATTCGTAAAAATCTAAAACCTATTGAACAGAATATCGAATAAAAGCCAATGAATTCTAATTGAGGTTGCATTCAGTATTTTAATTCTTGTAAGCTGTTTTTATGGCTTCATCTGACTAAATCCTATTAATCTCATTCCCCTGTCTGTCACAGAGTTTATTCCCAGAAACTGTATAGTGAGAGACTTGAAATTTTGTTTACTTATCACTAAATATCTCCTTTCGCAAAATTTTAAGTGTCTTACATTTTAATTGTAGGAATCAATGACATTTGACCAGTTGTCCGATTTAGATTTTTAAAACAAATCCTTTCAATCACAAGTTTTAATTCATCTTTGTTCAAAAGAGCATGAAATTAAAAAGTTTTGTTAATTCAGAAACTTTGTAATCAAAAAAGTTTTCACTTTTTGGTAAAGATAAGATTTTTCAGAAAATATTGTCAAAGTTATCATTTTGAACCGTATTTCCAAAAGAAAGAAAGAAAAAAAAAAAGACGCAAAAATCAGTTGACATGTGACCCAAAATTGCTTATAACTCAATAAGTAATTTATCAAATTTAAATCCATTTTGATTCCAAATCACTTAGTCTTGTCAATATGCCTTTTTGTTTAAAAATTAGTAAATGTGTGAGAATTTCCGGTTTGTTGAGCAGTAGACTTGAGAATTGCTTAAAATAAAATTTGTTTTAAAAAATTAATGATTAAAATGAAGTAAATAAGCTTGTAAACATTAAAACAATGCATGAAATGTACGAAGAAATGCATTTTATATTTGTGTATTAAAAATTAAGTGGATGGGTTTTATTTTTGCAAAAACAGAAAAGTTAGGTTCGGGTCATTCCATGTCAAATCAACCAGTGACTCAACCTGACCATTTCAGATTTCAATGAAACTCTCAGGAATCATTCTCTCCGGTGATATAAATGAGAATACAATTTTATAATATTTTTTATCACGTTAAATTTTCGTACAATTAATTATTTAAAATTTTGAAAAATCATCATTTTTTGGGTTGCATAAATTGTTCAATTTTGAATTTCTCAAGTTCTATCAGGCATACAGAATTTTATGACCCCTCATTTTAAAGAGAATTTTATAAGTTTTAATTTGATACCCAAGTTGACTATGCTCAGTTAAAAAAATAAATTAAAAAAATTTTGAAAATTTAAAATTTAAAAATTTTTTAGATAGTGTTTTTTAAAAATTTTGAAAAAAAATGTATGTTTGTTGTAATATTATAAGCTAAAATTTCTGAAATTTTTAGAGTGGGATCTCAATGGGATCAAGAGTTATGAAATAAAAACTGAAAATTACCATTCAAATAACAATCTAATCCTAGCTATTTTGTTATTTATGTATTATTTGAGTGGTAATTTTCAGTTTTTATTTCACAACTCTTGATCCCATTGAGATCCCACTCTAAAAATTTCAGAAATTTTAGCTGATAATATTACAACAAACATACATTTTTTTCAAAATTTTTAAAAAACACCATCTAAATTTTTTTTAAATTTTTAAAAATTTTTAAATTTATTTTTTTAACTGAGCATAGTCAACTTGGGTGTCAAATTAAAACTTATAAAATTCTCTTTAAAATGAGGGGTCATAAAATTCTGTATGCCTGATAGAACTTGAGAAATTCAAAATTGAAAAATTTATGCAACCCAAAAAATGATTTTTCAAAATTTTAAATAATTAATTGTATGAAAATTTAACGCGATAAAAAAATTATAAAATTGTATTCTCATTTATATCACCGGAGAGAATGATACCTGACAGTTTCATTGCAATCTGAAATGGTCAGGTTGAAAATTGAAATTTTTTGGTTGATTTGACATGGAATGACCCGTACATTTGTACAATTTTTAAAAATACCAAAATATGCATTAAATATACATAATTTATTTTTCCCTTTTAAAATGAATATGTTAAAAAAAAAAATGTTCTGTCCTTCATGTATAAAAGTGGGGTTTTTTTTAGTTCACGCATGTTTTTTTTTTTTACCCCTGTTTTCAAAAGGTCACAAACTGAGCCTAACGTAATATAATCAACTGAAAATGATGCATTTTATTCACATATTAAATGATTTAGCATTAAAAACATCTAAAAATTGATGCACATCATTTTAACATGTTGTAAAGAAAAATAAGTGTCAAAATGTAGCTCTTTCTTTGCTAGAATTTTGTATTAGCTTATTCTGTTTAAAAATTATAACAGTTATTAAGTAATTTTAAATGATTTTATTATTTCTTGCAAAATTTGCTGTTTTATTTTTATAGTACTTAGAAATCTTTGAATTTTATATACTGATAGCTATTTATATAATTTCATTTTAAGGTTTTTAGTACGGCAAATATTCTACTTTTTTTTTTTTTTTTTGGCATTGAATTGAATCCTTAGGATTGATGCAAATTTGCATTAAAATAGTTTGACATTTTTAAGAGGGAGAAGAGGGGCAGTGGTATTGGGCAAAGTAAAACAAACCTGAGTATAAACAGGGCCAAATTCAGTTTCTCTTGCTTTCACATTTGACCTTCTCTTTCATGTGACCAACTGCACATTTAGGCTGCATATTAAAAGAAATATGAAAGCAGAAGTTTTAAAAAATGTTTAAAAACACTGCAGATAAGTGGTTGTTTGATTAACACTTCAATTGTAAAAATATCTTATCAGCAGATTATTTTTTCTCCCTGAAATATCTGTTGCAGATACTTGGAGAATTTTCTGCTATTGGGCATCAATCACGAGAAAACTTATTTTGTGAAAAGATCACCAGAAAAACTGTCAGACGATTGTGAAAAATGTGAATTTCATCAAATAATTAAAGGGAAATGGTCGCAGAAAAATATTGTGAATATCAATCAATTGCAGGGGAGAATAGGCAAATTTCAACAAGCAATATTTCTTTAGCCTCCTTATCTATTCATTATGTTGTACAGTAAACTCCCGACTATATGGCCTACTAAAAAAATGAGGAATGTTGCAAACGACCGAGAGATAGGTTCCCGTCCGTGGGAAAGGGCTATCTACGATAGGAAGGAGCAAGAAGGGATTGCAGAATGTAATATCAGAGCAATGATAGACAGAAAGGGCGGTTTAAATTATAAATATTTTCTATAAAACCTTTTTTCATTAAAGAAAACAGCCGCAGCTGCAGGATATAAGAAAAGCAAAGAACCAGTCAACATGTTGGCTTTATTTTAAAACTGTATGTACTTTATACATAAAACTTATCTTAAAATGGGTAACGTTTGTCTTAAATATAATCCTGTGTATGGGGGACAAAAGTGAGTAAATATTTATAGCACTCCGGCCTACCCTTCCGGCACGTTAGGCCAGATAGTCGGGAGTTTACTTTAATTCAGTAATCTCTTTTCTTTTCAGATGCTGTTCGGGCTAAAGTAGGAGAGCCTTTTGATGAGAGTAAAGTCGAAGACTGCATAAAACTTTTCCTTAAATATGCACCTCTAAAAAAGAAATATTCAGACAAAATGCTGAATAAATCTGTATAATATATATATATATATATATATATATATTTTTTTTTTTAAATAAATGGTTGCAAAAAGTATGTTGGCTTTCTTTCTTTAACGCATTCTATTGTCATGATTTCTTAACATTGGATTATTAAATAACCTTTTATAGATGATTAATGATAAAAAATGATTCTACTCCTTGAAAAGTTTATTATCCCTGTTAGTATGAAGGTATGAGTTACTGATTTCTTACTATTTAATATTTAGAAGTTGTTTTTCATTTTTGAGCACTTTTTAGTAATCCATAGGATTATTGATGCATCTTTAAAAGTTGTGTTCAATATTGATCTTTTGTAACAAAATTTACTTCATTTTGAAAGTACAGTCAATTCTGTGAAATCTGCCAATGTATAAACCACAATTCTCTATTATCTGCCATTCATATTGGAATGTTAACGATGAAAATTGTCATTAACATTTGAACACATAAAGTTAATTTTTTTTTTCTTCTCAGTTATCACTTTTTCAGTGAATAAATTCTTAAATATAAAATGGATATAAATATTTTAAGTTTTCTTGAGTAACAAAATTTTATCTTGGAGCAAGAAATACTGTGTTCATACATTTACACTAAAAAAAAAAATATTAAAAAACTATCATTGTGTTTTGTCAATGTTTAAAATAAAGAATAATCGGTAAAAAATGTATTATAATTTAAATTTTCCTTCATCTTAGTTATTAAATACACTATACCAGTATTGCATTGTAATTTTAGTGTATTTGTTCCTAATTTATAGTAATTTTAAAAAGTAAAATATAAACAAAGGTATGATCTATAATCCGTCAAAATGTATAATTCATCATACCCTCAGTTTCAAAGTGCAGATTTCACAGAGTTTATAACTACATAATTATGTTCAGGTACAGAAACATTCACAACAAGAAAATACACTAATTTTAACATTTTACTGACAGTGGTTTTATTAGTTTGCTGTGTACAGTTGTATAATTTTTTAATTTCTTCTTCCTCAACCCTTCCTATCAGTTCTCCTAAGTATTTGCAACTGTGCAGTAGTGAAAGCTATTGTGTAAAAAATATATAATACCAATGAATGAAATAATTTTCTGTGCTTTCACACAAAAAAAGAGATATATTTAAATCGTAACAAAAATGGCTTTGAAAATTTTGAATGCAATTTGCATGCAATATTTAAAAGAATTTTACTGCAGATAACAGCTTCAAAGTTAACTTAATAGCTATTAATATTTTTAAGGAAGACAGTTTTAATTATGCATTCTGTACTATTGGTATTTTTGCAAATATGTATGTAAAGTTATCAACATTTGAGTGTATCAATCTGGAATTAAAAAAAAAATCCTTTTACCCTCAACATGATCTCCTTTAAAAGAAATTACTTGTACCCAAGTATTTCATGATATTTTGTAAATTTGAATCTAGATCTTCCCCTCTATTCAGTGGTGGGATTCAGCCGGTTCGGTAGAACTGGTTAATTTGTGTTGAGTTTGGCGAACCAGTTGTTAAAACTATATATGCAATACTAAAATCTCATTTATATTAACATTTGGGCAGCAAACGAGTTCTTAGATTATTTGAATTCTATCACCGCCTCTATCTGTACAAAAGTAGTTTAGATTGTAAAATAGCCCTTTTCAAGCTGAAATTTTATGTAATAGAGTATTCAGATTTTCTTGGAGAAATAATGAAAAATGATGCGAAATTTATCAAAATGATAGCAGAAGAAAAAAAAAAAAAAAAAAAAAAGAAATTTGCAGGAAAAAAAACATTGCTAATTCTGACAGACTATTGCGAAAAGAAAATAGCAAATTTCGTTGCCTGCCTATGTTTGGGTCAGAGGATTTTTTGAGGCTTGGTCAAGTACTTTTTTTTTAGTGATTTTTAACCCTATCAGGGGCAAACAGTTGTTTCTGTAATGCTGGATTCTATCTGAATTTTTAAAGGTGTTGGTTTCAAATCTGGAAAAGCAGTTTTATAACCTTTTCCCCACCAAAATTTTTCTAGTTTTATCCCTCTGAAGGGTTAAATAATGGAAAACGATTTCTTAAAATATTAAATTTATGTAAATATATATATCTACAATATGTGTTTATATATATTAAAAATAAGAATTTCAAATTACCACGTAGAGAAAAAGAATTTTTTTTGTAATTGTAGAACCAAAGTAGAATTCTCAAGCTCTGAAAAAGCATGTGGTTTCATCTCCGTATTAGCCATTAAAAAAAAAATAATAAAAAAAAAAAAAATAAAAATTAGGACTACCAGCACACAATAAAATTTGGATACAACGTGTACTTATGTATTCAATCCTATTTTTAATCCAAACTACAACA
Source organism: Maratus speciosus (assembly GCA_963932465.1). NCBI lineage: Eukaryota > Metazoa > Arthropoda > Arachnida > Araneae > Salticidae > Maratus > Maratus speciosus. The sequence goes on along the minus strand of OZ010786.1, from coordinate 480,684,578 downwards.
AATTAAATTAGCAATTTAAAAAGTTAGAAGAAAGCCTACACTCATTATCATAAATTTTGAGAAAGTATGATAAATGGATACTCTCTAGTGTAATAATAAACAGTGGAATAAATATTTCAGAAACAAGAATTCTACTTATAAAAAAGGATTTTGAGAAATAACATTCTTTTTCAGTGTATTTTACAGGGTGTCAACGATTTAAATCAGCGATTTAAGTCATGATTTTAATCAAGTGATTTTTAAAAAAAAATTGATTAAAATCAAAAATTTTCTGAATGTTTAAAATGACATAAAAAAGTATTCAAATCTAAGATGAACATAATTTGGAAAGTTTCTACAGGTATTGTGACTTATGAATACACAAAACAAAGCTTTAAATAATTGTTTCTAAATGTAATTCCTGAGTACTGTGAAAAATTTAAGTACAGTAAGTTTGTAAAAAAGCATGGTTTTTATCTAACAAACATAAAAAGCATTTAATTTAAAAATGATATTTAAATCTAATATAACTTACAATGTCATAATTTCCTTTTAATAATCAAGTTATTCATTCTTTTATATACAATAAACATAGCAATAGAGTTTCAATGATTTTAATCAACTGATTTAAATCAGATGATAAAATCACATATTTTCTGATCTTTTAAAATAGTGTGAAAAAGTATTATAATCAGTAATGAAAATTATCACTAAATCACTTGTAAAAAATGTAATATTTGTTATTGTTAATTATAACAATGTTAAACTGTGTAAAAAGAAGTATGATACATTTAAAAAACATCTAACTAAATGTTAAATAACTCATTATAATATTTAGTAGCTATTCAAATATTTTAATGTTGTGGGGAAACAATCTGATTTAAATTTCAAAATACAATTTTTGTAATCTATTTATAAATTATGTGCGAGTTTGCTGTATACATCGCTACAATTTTTTATCAATTTGATATACATATGCTTTAGAACCTGTGTAAAATTATTGGCCGCTTTATGAATTTATCAAACGATTATTTATCACCTTTTTTTCAACCACTTTTTCAAAAATATAGATTGTGTTCTTAATTAAACAGTTAATTGTTTAATAATCACAAAATTTAATCTGTATCATCAATTTAAAATTAAATGCAATTTATCAATCACTTTAAAATATAAGCAGTATTTAATATTGGTTTACATAATTATTACAAAATATTAGTGCACATAATGTTATATGTTACTAAAGAAATTTTTAATTTACAGTTTTTTTTTAATTTCTATAATTACATAATTAAAATTTTATTAATTAAAGCAAAAAAACATGGATTATGTTAGTAATTGGAGGGTTATTCATTTTTTAAATGTTTAATTCTTGGTAGATGTTTAATATTTTAACACAAGGAAAAAAATATAAAAAATCTGATATAAATAAAAAAAATCATGATTTTTTTTTTTAAAATCATGATTTTTTTACACCCTGGTATTTTAAGATAACACGATAGTATATGAGAACTGATTAATACAAAATTTTAAAAGCAGAAATTTCAAAACATGTTTTGTACTTATAGTTGAGCTCATATATGCTAAAATAATTTTATATTAGAAATATTGAGAAAATCAACTGATAAATCTAATAACTGCAACATTTTTATTGTCAAATGCCTCTTTTATCAATTGAAATCTTTGAGGGCAGGGGTGATTCTGGTCCGAATTTTCTAAAAATTAAAAAAAAATAATTTGTCATAAATCTGAAAATTCGGACATAAAGTATATTGGAATTTCGACAAATGATTGCCGAAAAAAAAAATCAATGTTGTCTATTTTTCACAGAAAAATCATCAGTTTTGTTAACAGATGATGGGAAAAACGCGAATTTCATCAATCGCGAAAAAACTGCAATTTTGAAGTAGATAAGCGAGTAGTTTAAGTAGATATATATACATAATATGAAAAGGAAAGTTAACAAAATTACTAATCTTAAATTTAGCTTAAAAATTTTTTATTTTCTTATGAAGTGTTATATACCCCCTCCCCTTTAATATTCCTCTAATTTTTAAATGTTTTTCATGACATTAAATTGCCCTTGGATAAAAGTGGAACTAACGAGACAATATTGCGGATTTATTCTTAATTTTAAACGTTTTTAAAGTGTTAAAGTGCCGTTGAAAAAAGGGAAAATTAACGAGGTAGTATTGCGGATATACTCCCATTATTATTATTATTATTTTACGTTTTTATTCTCATTAAAATAACGTTGAAAAATAGTAATACTAACTATGATATTTGAGCTTTAAACAACGTTTTCAAGACGGTTGTTATCGCGTTGAAAATTTTGCTAAATTAACCGTCGGAAAATAATCGAATCAACGAGACATATTTTCGAATTTATAACGTCAACGAATACCGTCTTTTCAACGATATGCGTTGTCGTTTTTTCATCGTTTTAAAAACGAAACTCTGCTACTAGGGTGGTCAAGTACTTTTTTTTTAGTGATTTTTAACCCTATCAGGGGCAAACAGTTGTTTCTGTAATGCTGGATTCTATCTGAATTTTTAAAGGTGTTGGTTTCAAATCTGGAAAAGCAGTTTTATAACCTTTTCCCCACCAAAATTTTTCTAGTTTTATCCCTCTGAAGGGTTAAATAATGGAAAACGATTTCTTAAAATATTAAATTTATGTAAATATATATATCTACAATATGTGTTTATATATATTAAAAATAAGAATTTCAAATTACCACGTAGAGAAAAAGAATTTTTTTTGTAATTGTAGAACCAAAGTAGAATTCTCAAGCTCTGAAAAAGCATGTGGTTTCATCTCCGTATTAGCCATTAAAAAAAAAATAATAATAAAAAAAAAAAATAAAAATTAGGACTACCAGCACACAATAAAATTTGGATACAACGTGTACTTATGTATTCAATCCTATTTTTAATCCAAACTACAACAAATTAAATTAGCAATTTAAAAAGTTAGAAGAAAGCCTACACTCATTATCATAAATTTTGAGAAAGTATGATAAATGGATACTCTCTAGTGTAATAATAAACAGTGGAATAAATATTTCAGAAACAAGAATTCTACTTATAAAAAAGGATTTTGAGAAATAACATTCTTTTTCAGTGTATTTTACAGGGTGTCAACGATTTAAATCAGCGATTTAAGTCATGATTTTAATCAAGTGATTTTTAAAAAAAAATTGATTAAAATCAAAAATTTTCTGAATGTTTAAAATGACATAAAAAAGTATTCAAATCTAAGATGAACATAATTTGGAAAGTTTCTACAGGTATTGTGACTTATGAATACACAAAACAAAGCTTTAAATAATTGTTTCTAAATGTAATTCCTGAGTACTGTGAAAAATTTAAGTACAGTAAGTTTGTAAAAAAGCATGGTTTTTATCTAACAAACATAAAAAGCATTTAATTTAAAAATGATATTTAAATCTAATATAACTTACAATGTCATAATTTCCTTTTAATAATCAAGTTATTCATTCTTTTATATACAATAAACATAGCAATAGAGTTTCAATGATTTTAATCAACTGATTTAAATCAGATGATAAAATCACATATTTTCTGATCTTTTAAAATAGTGTGAAAAAGTATTATAATCAGTAATGAAAATTATCACTAAATCACTTGTAAAAAATGTAATATTTGTTATTGTTAATTATAACAATGTTAAACTGTGTAAAAAGAAGTATGATACATTTAAAAAACATCTAACTAAATGTTAAATAACTCATTATAATATTTAGTAGCTATTCAAATATTTTAATGTTGTGGGGAAACAATCTGATTTAAATTTCAAAATACAATTTTTGTAATCTATTTATAAATTATGTGCGAGTTTGCTGTATACATCGCTACAATTTTTTATCAATTTGATATACATATGCTTTAGAACCTGTGTAAAATTATTGGCCGCTTTATGAATTTATCAAACGATTATTTATCACCTTTTTTTCAACCACTTTTTCAAAAATATAGATTGTGTTCTTAATTAAACAGTTAATTGTTTAATAATCACAAAATTTAATCTGTATCATCAATTTAAAATTAAATGCAATTTATCAATCACTTTAAAATATAAGCAGTATTTAATATTGGTTTACATAATTATTACAAAATATTAGTGCACATAATGTTATATGTTACTAAAGAAATTTTTAATTTACAGTTTTTTTTTAATTTCTATAATTACATAATTAAAATTTTATTAATTAAAGCAAAAAAACATGGATTATGTTAGTAATTGGAGGGTTATTCATTTTTTAAATGTTTAATTCTTGGTAGATGTTTAATATTTTAACACAAGGAAAAAAATATAAAAAATCTGATATAAATAAAAAAAATCATGATTTTTTTTTTTAAAATCATGATTTTTTTACACCCTGGTATTTTAAGATAACACGATAGTATATGAGAACTGATTAATACAAAATTTTAAAAGCAGAAATTTCAAAACATGTTTTGTACTTATAGTTGAGCTCATATATGCTAAAATAATTTTATATTAGAAATATTGAGAAAATCAACTGATAAATCTAATAACTGCAACATTTTTATTGTCAAATGCCTCTTTTATCAATTGAAATCTTTGAGGGCAGGGGTGATTCTGGTCCGAATTTTCTAAAAATTAAAAAAAAATAATTTGTCATAAATCTGAAAATTCGGACATAAAGTATATTGGAATTTCGACAAATGATTGCCGAAAAAAAAAATCAATGTTGTCTATTTTTCACAGAAAAATCATCAGTTTTGTTAACAGATGATGGGAAAAACGCGAATTTCATCAATCGCGAAAAAACTGCAATTTTGAAGTAGATAAGCGAGTAGTTTAAGTAGATATATATACATAATATGAAAAGGAAAGTTAACAAAATTACTAATCTTAAATTTAGCTTAAAAATTTTTTATTTTCTTATGAAGTGTTATATACCCCCTCCCCTTTAATATTCCTCTAATTTTTAAATGTTTTTCATGACATTAAATTGCCCTTGGATAAAAGTGGAACTAACGAGACAATATTGCGGATTTATTCTTAATTTTAAACGTTTTTAAAGTGTTAAAGTGCCGTTGAAAAAAGGGAAAATTAACGAGGTAGTATTGCGGATATACTCCCATTATTATTATTATTATTTTACGTTTTTATTCTCATTAAAATAACGTTGAAAAATAGTAATACTAACTATGATATTTGAGCTTTAAACAACGTTTTCAAGACGGTTGTTATCGCGTTGAAAATTTTGCTAAATTAACCGTCGGAAAATAATCGAATCAACGAGACATATTTTCGAATTTATAACGTCAACGAATACCGTCTTTTCAACGATATGCGTTGTCGTTTTTTCATCGTTTTAAAAACGAAACTCTGCTACTAGGGTTTAACCCACCTGCCCTATTTTTTACAACTCGCCCGTATATATATATATACACATACAAATAAAAATATTCTTTTAAATAATAACGTAAAATAATCAACCTTCAACGACAGATTATAATTTTCCAACACATTCAGAATTATGTAAAAAAAAAAAAAAAAAAAAAATCAACCTTTAAATAAAGTTAAATATGATGGCTAAGTAAGCAAATTACAAAACACGTAACACATTTGAAAATTAAAGTTCAGCAATTATCAGTCATCGGAAAAATAACATTAGTTCATTTAAGAAACGCATTTTCACAGTTGAAAATTCCCCTTCAACATATTCGTCAATAAACAGAAATGTATACATCTTTTTTGCAGCCCTGTATATGATTTACAGATTTTATACATACGAAGTAACTAGTTAAGTTAAATAAAAAAAAAAAAAAAAAAAAAAAAAAAAAACCTTGTACCACAACAGATAACGAACTTCCAGCAATTATTGTTTATTTATACAGTACTATAAGCGAATCCTTTTGTTTCCCCCCATAAATAAACGATTAATGCTATGCTCATCATGTTCTATAGTAAGTATCTTTTTGTACATTTCAGTGATGTGTATCAATTTCTATATGTTTGAAATAGTGTAATATCATTCCAATATACTACAAATGATTTTTCCCTACAGACCATTGAAACAGACCATAAAAAATCATTGATTAAAATCACAAATTTTCTAAAAAAAAATCAGTTGATTAAAATCATGATTTAATCGTTGATTAAAATCGTTAACACCCTATTGCAGCTAAATGACAAGCATTAGTTTTTGTTACTCACGACTGATTGACGAATTTTTTCCTTCAACCAATTGACGCTTTTTGCAATATTTTTCCACATTTGATTTAAGAATTTCACAATATTTTCCTTCTACCTAATAAATGGAGAATTTTGCAGCTTTTTCTTACAAACTTTCTTTGCATTTATCCAAAATTTTCAGCCTAATAAAATATAAAATTATAAATAAAAATTAAATAAACAGCACATAAAGAAAAACTATAAAATTATTAATTTAGATATTTTAGTTCCAATATTTCAATTGAATAAGGTTTAATGCAGTTTTATTTATTTTTTTTTAAATAAATAAAATTGTGCGATTTGTGTTTGGTTCCAGTTTTCTCTGAGACGGGAAAATTCAAGTTTACCTGTGAGCCTGTGAGAGAGAGAGGGGGGGGGGGGGAGTTCCTGCTGACCACTAAAATTTTCAAATTAGTAGTCCAAATGAATTTTTGGTGTTCTCGGACCAGCGGACCACCAATTATTTCGAACACTGATTGATTTTTTAAATGCTGAAGATTTTCTTGTAAAAGAGATTTGAATTGATATACTGTTTAATTTTTTGATTAATTCCGCTGTGTGAAATTTGATTATTGTTATGTCTGCACAAGAAATATTTTATGTCTTAAAATATTTACTCTTTCCTTTAAAACAGGTGGAGAAATTAACCTGTGCTTGGATCTATTCCATTTTACCTGATTTGAAATCCTGATTCAGAACATACTAAGCTTCAAGAATTCTTTATATTTGATGACCTGGATGGTCAGAGAGGGTGTAGCACCCTCCTAAAACTGTCTGAGAGAAACTCTATGTAAAATGATATTATATTACAGTAAATATTAGTCTGACATATTATATATATAATTTAATCGTTATATAATTTGTATTTTCAATAAATGGAGCGGCATACCGCAAACCAACTTAAATGTGTTGCTATTTAATAGTGTCTGTAACCATTTCTTTTTCAGCTATTGCAAGGCTGCTGGTGGTGAATATTTTTCTTTTTTACGAGTATTGTTAAAAAATAAATAAATCGTCGTCATAGATTATCATTTAGGAATACTGAAAAAATACTTATATATGTAAGAATAATTAGTCGCTTGGTGGCGACACTGCTGTTATTAAATTAACCCTTCAAAGTAAGTATATAATATATTATAGAAATACATTGTGTATTTAAAAAAAGAAAAGTTTAAAGTAATACTTTTGTATTAGCTGATATTAGAGGTTAAATAGATTCTGCTACTTATAGCTGCCTTTTTAATGCTGATTATTTCAGTGTTTACGCATATACTTTGATTATGTATTCATTATGTTTGTGCTTTATTTATTCAAAAGTGTTATATTCATTATTGAATGTTAAACAGAAACAAATACTAAACTTTTTTTGTTGTTTTATATTTAAATCAATTAATTTTGCATAATTGAGCTGTGTTGCAATATAAAATTTAAAAATATTTCTATTTTATTTTTTGTTTTGTGAAAGGAATGTAAAAATTTTAAAACTGTATAATATGAAAATTTCAGCATCTATAGATTCAAAAAAATTAAAGAAAAAAAAACATCATGAAAGTAGCAGCTAAGTGCATTATGCAAAAAAACCTTTTCAAACTCGTGCAAAAAATAATATTGGTTGAAGAAATTTATTCAGACATTGTTTAAATTAAAACAATAATAAAAACAGGGTATGTATTTAAATCTAAAGAAAATTATTATTATTTTTTTTTTATATTGTCTTTGTGAATAAGCAAACACTAAATGGACTATAAGTGTAACTGAGTGCGAAGAAATATTCCAAAATGTAAAAGGACAGAATGGTAATATTTGTGGGGAAAAAAATGCAATTACTTTGTGAAATTAGATCAAATTGGTTTACATTTGTTTTTTAAATATATTTCAAAGACAATATAACAAATAATTAAAACTTAAATAATTTTCGGTGTAATGAAAACAAAACAAACAAACAAAAAAAAAAACATAAGCTTTCCTACTGCAAGATAATCTCCATAATCTGAAATTTTATTTATTATTACACCATAAAATGATAAATTGAAAACCAAAGTGATGGGGAAAAAGAGAGCTACAATCCGGTGTAACCATTCCCCATAAAGATGAGAGAAAATCCTGAATCGTGATTCAAACTTTTAGCAAAAAATAGAATAGAGAAAACCTTTAATTATGATTTAACCTTTTACCAAAAAATTGGATTTAAAAACAATCCTGATTCGTGGTCCAACCTTTTACCTGAAAATTTGATTTAAAAAAAACTAAATTATGGTTCAAACTTTTACCAGAAAATTGGATTTAAAAAAAACCCCTGATTTATAGTTAAACCTTTTATCAGAAAATTGGATTTAAAAAAATCCTGATTTATGGTTCAACCTTTCACCAGAAAATTGGATTTATAAAAAACCTGAATCATTGTTTAACATTTCAATGATATAATGGTATCTGAGAAAGCACTAATAAACTGGTAAAACTTATCGCCAATATCTTGTTTGCAGCTAAATTTCAGCGACTTTTCACCATTTTCTTGGTGAAACATCACACTTTATTTTTAACAGTGTATCGATAACATTTAAAAAAAAATTTAGACATACTTTATAAACTCAGTAATGATACTTTACTTTCATTATTGTTTCTGTTCGCTTTTTTAATTTAACTAAAAACCGTAAGATCTGCTTCTCTGCTTATTTACTGCTGTTATTATAACGCTCATTTAATATGGAAATGATTTTGTACCTATTTGAATATCTACAGTGAAGCTTCAGTCAGTTTTTTAAAGCATAACATACAAATATTTCAATTGCTGGCAATTGCTGTGGTATTACTGAAAAACACGTCAGGCCATATTACTTATTTTGATCGAAGTATTTTGATCGAAGGATTTTGATTTTACTGCAATATCTCTTGCACGGTTACAAAAACCTTTCTGGCGAGAATACTGAAACTATTTTAGATACAATACTAAAAAATCATTGGTAATTTTTCTGACGGTACAAAGTTACCAAAAATTTTTTGCTAAAGTATATGTAAAGTTTTGGGTTCAATACTGAAAAAATTCATAGTAAATGTACTATGAAATCCTTCGCGAATTTACGAAAAAAATTCTTAGTCAATGTACTAAAAATTCCTTTGTATGTGTACTAAAAAATCATTAGAAAATTCACAAAGTATTCTTTAAGAAACTACCTAAAAAAATCGTTAGTACCTTGACTAAATAATCCTAAGTAAATTTACGAAAAATTCTTTAGTAAACTCCCTATAAAATCGTTAGTATGTTTACTGAACAATATTTAGTAAACTTACAAGGAATTCTTTGGGAAACTCTCTAAAAAATTCTTAGTACGTTTTCTACACTATCTTTGGAAAAATTACCACAAATTCTTTAGTAAACTCCCTAAAAAATTGCTAGTACGTTTACTAAGAAATATTTAGTAAATTTACAAAAACTAATTAGAGAAACTCCCTTGAAAACCTTTAGTAAATTTACAGAACAATATTTTGTAAATTTACGAAAAAAATTTTAGAAAACACCCTAAAAATGGATAGTACGGTTACAACATATTCACTGATAAATTTACTAAAACTTATATAGTAAACTCCCTAAACAAGCATTAGTAACATCACTAAACAATATTTAGTAAATTTACAAGAGTTTTTTGGGGAAACGCCCTAAAAAATCACTAGTACGTTTACTAAGCAATATTTAGTAACAGTTACTGAAGAAACTTTTGTAATTTTACATGATTATCTTTCGTTGTGGTTACATAAAAAGTTCTAGGCATCCCAGTTTCCGACAAAATTCTTAGTAACCTTACAAATTTTTTTTTACAGTGTAGCATTTCTTCTGAAAGAAGAAATTTGAGTACAAGACAAAAAAAGTTATAGCTATGGATTTGGCAATGTAGCTATTCATATAGATAGCAGGTATATAGCACATATTCACATATATAGCAAAGCCAAATAAATTTCAAGATAATAAAATTTTGGCAAATGTTCCGATTTTTTGTCCTTACTCTCTCTTTAGGAAGCTAAAACACAATTTTTGAACAAAAAAATATTTTTTTCCATACTTTCTCATATATGGAATAATGTAGGACAAAAATAAGCTGGAAGATGAATGGTGTTGGTCTTCAATAACTGCTAAAAGAAATCAATGTATTCTATCTTAATTATGTCTACAGCAGATCTGTTAATCATAAAGAAATGTTGATTAAATATTAGCAAACGTAACATTCTGTAAATGTTAATACATTAATAATTCGTAAAATTCTAATATGACTTTCTTTTCAAAACTTTTTCAAATTAAAAAGTTTTGATGTCGTTTTTTAAAATATGGCCTTTCATGAATAACATAATCAAAATCAACATATCTCATTAGTTATAGATTAACTTTTCTAAAATAATTTTAATTAAGTTTTTTTTTATCTTTAATCCTTCATTAACTGAACATTACTATGCATAAATCTAATTTCTCCATTTTAATAATAAAGTTCCTACAAAGTTGAAGCAGTTTTACTTTTTCTGGAAAAAATATATAGATTGATAAAAAAGATAGCTTAGAAAATGTTATAAAGTTTAAAAAAAGAATATAAGATTACATGTAGACTTTAAAAACATATTTAAATGAGGGAATAATTTAATTTGTAGTTCTTAAAAAATATAATATAAAACACTATTTTTTGTTTAAGGTTTTAAAGAAATAGGAAGTAACGCTTTTCTGAAACACTAACCATTTTTTTCAAAAGCATGTAATTAATACCCGACCTTAGTACGAAACTATAAATTCCATTAGCGTTTTAATTTTTTGACAAAGTCAAAATATATTTCAGAAAGTGTCGTCAAATGTATCGTTTTGAAACTAATACCTATAAGCGACAGCCTGTAAATTATAGATAATGGGAGAGTATTGGTAGAAGTTTGAAAGATGTAATATATATATATATATATATATATTTTTTTTTTTTTTTTTAATGGAAAACCCTATTAGATTATAAACCAGGTCAACAGTTACGATTTACGCCTAAAAATTTTATGCTTTAAAAAATCCGTGAATGTTTATAAATTATCAGGTTTTGAGCTGAGATAATTTTGTAAACTTCATAAAATAACAGGTAATTGATATTAGAGACACAATGAAATACTGAACACACTGGTGTAATACAACTGAGATCAATCTTCTTACTAATACATAAAATTAAGAAATAAGTGAAAACTCTCTGCTGCTTTTCTAAAAAGAACTTTTTGCTGCTTCTCCAGGCACAAAGACGTGCTAACACATTAAAGGCAGGAGCAGGACTGACAGGAAATTGAAGGGAAAGGGAAACATAAGTAAACAGCCAATAGGGAAGCAAAAGGCAATCAGACGATCCCACATCAGCCAATCCTCAGCAGCATAATCAGCCAATTAGCGTTTTTCCTGCGTCTGTATAAGACAGACATAAATCTTTCGAAAGACCTAGCATATTTCTTAATTGTTTGGAGTCATTAAGGAGACAAGGGACTTTTAAATTCATATTTTATTTCTTTTTAAATTTCATTTTAAATACTATTCAAGGGCACACTATACACATTATGGCATAAATATATCACACAAGAAATTGAAAAAACAAAAAATCAGAAAAATAAGGAATTTTCCTGTATATTTTAAGTTTTATGAAGAACTTTTGAAAATGCTCCATGAGCATTCCAAATAAATTAAAATTTAGAATATTTTTTTGCGAGTTTAATTTATATATACAAATAAAACTGTCCAACGAATACTTTATCTTCGAATAAAAAGATAAGAAAAAGATATTTTCTAAATTTTATGAAATTTTCAGCATTTTTGCATCATATTTGAGCAATTAACTACCTTTAACTTTTCCAATTATATTTAGTTTTAAAAACTATGCACAGTTTTTTTTTTTGTTTATATAAAATAAACTTGTATAAATAATATTTTAAATCATTGAGGATCATTGAAATGGATTATGCATGGAGCATATTCAAAAGTTCTTCATATTGCTTAAATATTCAGCAAAATTTCTTTTTTTATCCTCAATTTTTTTTTTATTTATTGCCTGATCAATATATGCCATAATGCATATAGTATGCCCTTCTATAGTATTTCAAGTGAAACAATAAAAAATAAAATAATAATAAATAAAAACGAGTTTGAGGGTCCTTTTTCCCCTTAAGGATTTTTTTTTTTTTTTTTTTTTGCGTTCATTAGAGATAAAGTTTCATGTTTTGAGTATATAAATATGACAATCTACAGTACACGATGTACACACTGTAAAAAAATAATGCCAGTTTTCCGGTAGGAATCGTAAAAATAGTTGCCCTTATCGTACCGGAATAATTTCCAACCCAGCTCGGAATAAAATCCGTAAAATACCGTTTTAGTGACTATTTCCTTATCTTTACGGATTTTATTCCGAGGTTGGTCGGAAATTATTCCGGTATGATAAGGGCAACTATTTTGCCGATTCCTACCGGAAAACTGGCAGTATATTTTTACAGTGCAGTGCTTAGCATGTTGGCCACAAAATGAGGATCATTTGACGATGTACTTAGATGCACAGTTGTTAGCATGTCTGCCACAAAATGCGGATTTTGAGTAGATGTTAAGTGATCCCACACTGTAAAAAAAATCCGACCAGTTTTCCTGTAGGAATCGGAAAAATAGTTGCCCTTATGGTACCGGAAAATTTTCCGACCCAGCTCGGAATAAAATCCGGAAAAAGAAGGAAATTGTCAATAAAACGGTATTTTACGGATTTTATTCCGATTTTGCGGATTTTATTCCGAGCTGGGTCAAAAAATTTTCCGGTACGATAAGGGCAAGTATTTTTCCGATTCCTACAGGAAAACTGGTTGTATTTTTTTACAGTGCATGCCAGAGTTGTTTGGGGTACGTAACTGCGTAAGATTGACATGGTTTACTGCGTATGAGAGTGGTAATCCTTCTTCCATTTCCTCCAAGTACTCCTTGAATAAATAATTTATTCATTGCGGAATACAGTCAGACGATTTCGAAAATCCCCTCAATATCTTGAAAGTAGATGACTTTTTTTGAAAAACGAACTAAAATTGAATATTTAGAAATGCACATATGTTATCAGTTTACCATAGTTTCTGAAACAGTAAGTTATCATGCTCATTTTTTTTTAAATATCTAAAATATTATTATAGTTCAATTGCATATTTAATTTAAAAAATTAATTAACCTATTGGATCCATTATCCAAATGTAACCAAAATATGAAATTATAGACGCTGAAATGCGAACTATATTGTCTGAATTGACATCATCTGATTTAAAAGTTAAATCGTATCCTTATTACTGCTGATATGTTAAAATTTCAACGGACAATTAATGTTAATTAGTTTTCTATTGGGACAACACAGTGGAACCGCAAAGTGAAAATCATCTGGGAGTTGCAATGAGGCGAAGCAATAAAGTCTCTTTTTTGACATCATAGTATATATAAATAAAACGTTTATTTTTGTTCTTTTCTAAAACAGAAATACAAATATGTTGGTATATTTCTTTTACGTTCAAATGACTATTTGTTCCATTTCTAAAACTGAATACAACTTTGTCAAATGTGCGAATTAAGTCGACTCAATCATGTAACAAATTGCGGACAAAGTTTATTCGCAATACAAATAACCAACTTATTCTTTCGATATCAAATGCGAATAAAATGTTTATTATTCTTTTTACATCAAATATTACTTCACTGTCTATTTGTTTCGGTTATCAATATTTTCATGAATACGGAAAATACATGCAATCGAAGTATTTATTTAGAACGGTTAACTGACAAATGTAATCGTGAGAGTAAATAAACATAGAATTTTTTACATTAGAATTTAATAATATTATAACTCAAAACTATATGATTATGTTATAATTAAAAGCTATAATATTTTTAATATTTTTTCTGGAGTTTCTGATCTTTCAGAAAGTTACATAGATTGTAATTTGACGTTCAATATGTTACATAAAAATACGATATAATTGTATTTTGTTCTAATATTATTTTTGCATATAAATTGTTTTCAAAATTTTAAAAATAGTGAGCTTAAAACATTTAAAAATTAACAATCTGGAATCAAAGCGTTACAATAATGATAAGAAAGTCATGATTATTATTTTTAAAAATTATGATAAAATAACTTTCGTGCACAAACTGTTAGTTTGAAATACATTTCTTCTCGGTATTTTTTTTTTTTTTTTTTTTTTTTTTTTTTTGCTGAATAGAGAATTAGAACAGAAAATTAAATAGGGTTACTTACGTCTCATGTTCTAAATGCTATACAAATAATCTTGATATCACGATAAAATGTGTTTGAAATTTTATGACACTTTTTAAGTCATGTATTAGTTTAGATTTTGTTTCTTTTGGAAATGAATGCATTTTTGCATTATGAAACAATAAATAAAACAGAGAAAATACTTTTGAAATTGATTAACGCAATATGTCGACGATTTTTCGAAAATAAGCGAGAAAATTATGACAATTATGTCTATAAATTATCGAATTAGAAGAAAACATGCTTGGACGCTGCACCTTTTGTTTGTTTTTTTTTTAATTCTTTTACAAATTTGCCGTTACCAGCAATACTTTCTATCAACAATCTATAAAATCGTACGTTGACGTTTCCCGCATATAATATTTGAACTGAAATATTATAAATTGATTGGCATTTATCTACTTTCCTGTCAGCCAATTTACGATAAATGAGTTGTTGCCAAAGAACTTTATAACGCCAATAATATAAAAATGTGGCATCAGATTTTATCTGGAATACCGCGTTCGTACGCGATGTATATTTTCCAATTTCAATTATTTCATGGGTAGGCCAGCGCATTTATTTAAGATGAATAATATAAGTTGATATTTGCCAGTTTTCGCTCGCATTATGAAACAACCCAGCAAACACAGAGCTATCGGTAAGCAATCGGGCGACAGCCGCTAGCCACTACCGGCGGTATTGGTACGATACCGGTTGCCGCTACCGGTTCCGTATCTTTTTTGATACGCCGCGCGAATGCGACCCGATTCATGAGGCACGCAGCTGGTCCGGTATCGGCAGAAAACTATGCCGACAGCACGCCGATAGCTATCCATTGAATACCGGCCGCAGTCCGACACCAGCATAAATTGAAAAAAAAAATCTGTTTTGATGGCGCCATCTATGATCCATCGTGGAATGTATATTTGGAAGGAACGTGTTTCAGCGTTGGGAGAGGCGGGTTTGATCCATCGTAACCAGGGACAGGAAGTAGACGCTTTTACCACTCAGCCACTGAGACTTGATCAGGGGAGGATTATTTGAGGTCAAAAGGGGAAGACATATCGATAAGTATTGGTTGTCGTTGAAGGTAAGTGGTAGATGGAAAAATTTGAATTTTGAAGTGTTTTTATTTTATTTTTTATTTATTTATTTGTAATTGTCTTATGCGCGTGTATTTAAAAGATAATTTAATATTTAAGTGAATGAAATAAGTACCTTCGTGAATTCGTTAAAGCAAACGAATTTAAGAATAATTAAGATATAGATATAATTAAGAATAATTAAGATACAGATATAATTAAGAATAATTAAGAATATATGTATATTTAAGAATAATTAACTATTACAAAAAATTTTTTAGAGGTTTTGTTCAGGTAATCAATTTTTTTTTTTTAGGATTTATGATATAATTAAATGCGTTGCGTTAATTTACAAAATATATATTTGTAACAATGAAAAATTTATTTTAATAAATAAAAAGTTGGTAATTAATAATTTTTAATTAGAATAATAATTCATTTTATGTCGTTTTGATGATTTAAAGTAGAATATATATTTAATGAGTATGTTGCAATATTAATTTGTTACTTATCAATAGTTTTAATTAAAAAATAAATAAAAATATTAATTTATATATATATATTTTTTTTGGAAGACAACTTTAAATAGGGGATATTTCTGAATCTTTCTTATGAATTTAAGAATGCTTAATAAATAAAATAAGTGCATTTTAGAGGTTTTTCTCTTAATACAATTTCCTCTTTAGGAATTATAATGTAATTAAATGTGTTAATTCAAGAAATATATATTTGCAACATACAAAAAACTAATTTTAATAAAAGAATAAGTTGGTTATTAATTACTTTTCATTAGAATAAGAGTTCATTTTTTGTAATTTGATAATTTAATGTAGAATATATTTTTAGTAATTATGTAGCAATAATGATCAACATTTCTTAATCATCAAATAAAATAGAAATATTAATTTATCTTTTTTTTTTTTTTTTTTTTTAGAAGCGTGAGATTTCTGAATCTTTCTATCTTTCTTTTAAATTTTAATGATAAAAAGTTGGGTAGTTTTTTTTATATTTTTATAGCTTGTAAAATAATTTTAAACACTTTTTTAAAAATTTGATTTTTAGATAAAATAAGAAACATAGCTATTGTTTTTAAAATGAATGTAACAGCTAGAAAATAAGTTCAATTAATTTATGAATATATTTTTTTTTCTACAATTAAGTTTATAATGAATAATAATTTTAAGGAGCGATTTAAAAACTCTTTTGATGTTTCAAATAATTGTAAGTCCTTTTTAAAATGAATTCAACAACAACTTTTTTTAAATAAATAAATATAGGCTATTTTTGACATTTATTTTGTTTATAACTGTTGGAATTTTATTTGAAATACATGAAATATACATATCTAATCAAAATTGAAACTCAAACCAAACTAAGAAAAAGAAAAAAAAGTGTCGGCTAAGACTAAAAATTCCGAATTCGGAGCGATGTTGGCAAATCTGATCGGGCTACTATCAGAAATCACATATCGGTCCTGCGTCACTTGCCGGCGTAAGTCGCTTGCCGATATATAACCATAAGGGGACCGATTACAGTAACCGGCAGTCGAAAAAGCAGATTCTTATGTTTCAATTGCCGACATGTTGCCGACGCTTCACCGAAACCACTGTGCCTATGCCGACACTTAACCGACAGTGCCACCTGCGGTTCGATCGTGTGCCGAAAGGTATGTGTTTGCTGGGAAAGATTAAAAAAGTCTCAGATCTTCCATTAACAGGACATGATGCGATAAACTATTTTGAAGATTAGTGGATTCTGACAACAAAGAGAGTGTCCTAATAAAAATACTATGTGAGACTAACTGCATAGGAGGAAACAACTGCTTTTTAGAATGATGGGTACCATAAAGAAATTATTTTATATTTTCATTAATGATTTTCTTATATTTTCGGCGATTAAAAATCATTTGTCATTTTTATGTTGAACGAAAAGATTTCTTTTTAGTAATAACAATTGGAAAAATTAAATTATTTCTAAAATGCCGATATTTTAAGATATATATTAATAGAGCAGAAGATTTTGTAATATAGTATATAAAATACCGAATATTTTAAACCAATTCAGAATTCATCATAAATGGAAGACAGAAGTTTTGGACAAATATTTCACTCGAAAGTAATTCTTTGTTCTATTGAAATAAATTTAATCTCGAATGCTTATGTTTCAGCGTATAAAGGATGAACAAAGTGAGATTAGTTATATAGCAAATAACTTTTAATGTTTCATAAGAAATACAAAGAAACAACATATTTCTCTTTGATTGCGTGCAATTAATTGATATGCATCACATATTAGATGAGTTATGTTATTTTTAATACCAAGATATTATGAGTACAAAATAAGTCTGGCAATAGCAGTAATAATAAAGAAAGTGTTCTTCACAGAAATATATACACATAATAAAGTAGATTTATAACAGATAGTAAAAAAAAAAATGCCTTAAATTATATATTCTATGAAAATGTCAAATACCTAACAAAATCTAAACCTAAGATAAATTACTCTTCCAGATATTTCGCTGCTCCATTTCTAAGGCTAAATTCCACATCATTTAAGGGGGGAATAAAGTTGGATTAGCTACTTAACCACGTACGAATTATGTTCCTTTAGCAATACAATTAAACATCTAGTTCTTTGGAGATTAAGCCTGAAGAAATCTTTATCATTGTATTTGCATCATATATGAGTTAAATATTTTTCTCATAGAGGAATTTCTATGAATAACAATATATAAATGTAACGGAAGAAATAACAAAAAATGGATTATTTTCTTTAAAGAATAAAATGAAATCATCACAATAGCAACAAAAGTAAAAAAAGTCTTGACTTTTATCTAAATATAAATGTTAGCACATTTTGTGAGAGTTAATTTTTTAAAAACAGAGATTTCTTATTAAATTCGAAATAGAATTCTTTTTCGTTCAAAAGAGTGTACATCAGATTAGTTACGTAACAAGTTGCGATTGATAATTTATTCGCAATGCAAATAAGCATCACACATTCGTGAGAGATATGGCATGCTGAAAGCTCTAAAACCGTATTTTGAGTAATTGAAATTATTCTTCCATCAATTTCCTTTTTTTAGTTTTTCAAGCAGCGGTATTTTGTTGAAATACTGATCGAAGTATATAAAACTAGATCTGAACTAGAGTAAGGACTACAGCAGGTCCTAATCCCTGATCCTTGTGGACCAGGTCTGTACTTTCCCACTCGTATGCTACAAAATTTAAAACTATCCCAGGTGATACTGTCACAACAGAGTATGGTTTGTTTTTTATATACTGCTTTACTGAGGCACGTCCTAAAAAAGGAATCTTCTGCTCATCTATGGAAAATTTTCCCTGATCTCCCGGTAAATTCAAGCAAACACTACGGAATCTATCGAGCATCTGCTGAACTTTTCATAATTTATTATTTATCCCAGGTGGTTTACTTGCTGTGCCGACAATACGGACTGAATTTATAAAACTTAAAAATCTATCTCGTGATATGCATATAACTGATATAAAACGTATAAATCATATATGACATCAATGACTTTGAGCAGAAACATACAGTTCGTTACATGTGCATATTATATATTTAATACTGTCAATTTTAAACAGAAATCATGAATAGTACAAACCTGTTAATTTAAAATTAATCCGCTTTAAAAATGTAATTAATAAAAAATAAATTGCTAAAAACATAAGTTTAGAAAAATCACTTAAAAATAAAAATTTTATATATTAGGAACTGTACCCATTTTGGAAATGGTAAATGCCGGACACGCACAATTGTGCGGGTCATTTGTTTTTCAACATTTGTAAAGCCGAATTAAATTTATCAAAGACAAAATCAATTAAAAACATGAATAAAGTATATGAAAAGAAAAATTAAATCTAAGCAAACGCTAAAAATCATATTTAAAAGAAATTACGACAGTACATACTTTTTGTCTCTTGCTGTCAGATGATATGGTCTTTTTAAAAGGAGAAAATCTTACCCTGTGTTGTCGTTGGTGCCCCCTAGTTGTCTTATCAAATCATAGGAAGCCAATTAACTCATATAAATGTGCAGACTTGGTTTTAATTCTCATAAAAACAGGAAATAATCATTCTCTTTTACTTTAGTATCACTCGCACAATTGTGCGGGTCTCTGATTAAAGGGTTAATATTTCTTTGATCAAAGGCGAAAATACGTAGGATTAGTTAAGAAACGATTTACTTTGTTGATATTTCACCAGCAATATTCATAAACAAATCATTCTTTGAGATAACGCGTGCTAAAACTTGTATCACTTAATCTGTATCATATTTTATTGCACAGCTATTACGTTTGCGATATGAGAATTATTATAATTTATTTAAAAAAAATTGTCTTCTTTGCATACAAATAGAAACATGGAAATATACAGGGTGTTGCAGCACAGCGGTTACAAAGTTTCAGGAAAAATAGAGTACATCTAGACGATGGAAAATCATACCGGAATGCATGATAGGAAACGCTGTCCTGTCGCTGTATTGATGACACAAAGCACAAGAATAGAAAGATACGAACAGGGTAAAAAAAAAAAAAAAAAAAAAAAAAAAAAAAAAAAAAAATGTCTATTATTCTTAGTACTGCAAAAATGCATAGACGATGCTGGGGTGTGCTGGTGAAATTGTTGTACGCATCGAGGCAGCAGATAGCGAAGTCCGGTATTACACGTCCGGTATTTTCGAGAACATTAGATCCTTCATGCCAGGTAGCCAAAAAACAGTTGTGTTAACATCTTAGCCATATAAAGTGAACTTTGAAATGGAAAAAAAATGACAAAAAAGAAGCTCTCACAGCACAAAAGCAATTGGAACGTCAAGTTTAAAAAAAATAGGCGTAATGGCAGTGGAAAGAAAGTGATGGAAGGGAAGAAATACAAACATACTATAAAGAAAAAAAAAACTTTTGTTGAAAAAAATGTCTAATGATGCAGAATCTAAAATGAATAATTTAGACAGCGATGATTGGTTTTGCTTAATTTGTAAGAAAAATAAAATAGCAGAAATAACTCAGTGTTCAGATTTCCAAATACGCTTCCATGTTGTGTGAGCTGGATTAAAAAAAATGAATAAACGAAATTCATGTGTAAGCTTTACATCACTTCTTACATGATATTCAAGTAGCTGGCAACTAGTTCCATAATTTCCATTCTTAATTACTGATAACTTTGATTTATATTTTTAATACATTTTGATTTAAAACAATTACTTTTATTTTCAGATATTTGATTTCATTCTATTTCATTCGTGTTATTTTGTTTTATTGTTTCATTAATCGCAAACTTTGCTTTTAATAAAATTATTCATATTCCCTACTCATTCAAACAACCTGATATTGTTTCGTCCAATTTAGGAGACTGGGGGTTCAAATTTGGCGACCAGTTACAGAATTTGGATCACTTTTGACAAAATTTTCAAATTAACATAAAACAAGATTTTCAAAAAGAAATTGATCTAAAGATTTATTCAGTTACAGATGAATAGATTGACCTAGTGTAGTGGTTTATTGTAGATATTCCAAAAATTATGTGAGTTACATCTGAAAATAAGTGAAGTTGTCCAAATTCGGCTACTGTTCTCTAGTTCTAGCGTCCGCCGATTATTTTAAAAACTACTTAAAATATATTTATACACAACTACATGTTAGATAAGTTCCTATTCCCTTGAGGCCTGGTAACGGGTCCCTTAAAGTCTTTGCACCATAATCTGTTATTAAATTGCCCCCTCTTAATACAATATTCATTTCGGAACCCTTTTTCCCTTTAGTTATTTTCGCGTTCCTACATTTCACTTAATACTCTGAGGTCGTAGGGCCCGGTCCAGGGCCTCGAACTTTTTGTGCGCCATGAATATTTCACCCCCTAATTTTCTCACCTTCTCAGTGCTTAATTTTAAAGTTGAGTCTTGGACTCTTCTTCCAGAAACAATACCCTCATATTTTTATTTGAGCCTAGGCCCTTTTTTAAAGCATTTACTCAATGTTTTGTGCATTTCTTTAAAATGTTGTTCTAAACAATAATTCATACTATATGCTTAATTTTGACGAATTGAAGATCTAACGTGCTAAGTACTAAAACGTTTTAACATGTTTTCATGTTAAGGCCTTGCTCTCAACTATTAGTTGGCCCCTTTTGGGTCCCATATTATACCTCCCTTAAAAATAGCCCGATTCACTATCTTTATTTTTCTAACAACTTTTTAAGTTCTCCAGCTGCTATATGAATGACAAAAAAATTTCAGACTTCAGCTACCACCAATTTTGAATATTAATCGCCTTCTTGGGACCCTTGGTGCAGCTTCTTTAAGAATGATCCGAATTACTTGCAATTTTCTTTAACATAGTTCTAGCGTCCTCTGATTAATTAAAAATCTCCTAAAAATTATCTTTATTCCCAAATACATGCCACGTAAGTCCCTGGCCCCTTGGGACCCGGTGCAGGTACCCTTGAAGTTTTTGCTCTATAAACTGTTCTCTTAATCCGATCTTCATTTTTGAAATGCATTTAGTTAATCTCCCATTTCTTTATTCCAATTAAAATCCTGGTGCACCCTAGGGTTCCACAAGGCCCGATCCGGGGTTCCTTGAACTTTTTGTGCAGGATGCATTTTTCACCACCTAATTTTCTCGCATTCTCAATGCAAGATTTTAAAATTCATTCTTGTACTCTTCACCCCGGACCAACATCCTGCTATTTTTAGTGAGACCCTAGGGCCCTGATTTAAGCATTTCCCCCCATTTTTGGCGCATTTCTTTAAAATTTTATTCTAATGATTAATTTATACCCTATGATTAATTTTGACTAATTGAAGACCTGTGCTAAGAACTTACCCCCATTAACAAGTTTTCATATTAGGTCCCTGTTCTTTAGTATCAGTTGTCCCTCTTTGGGCCCTTTGTTATAGGTCCCTTAAAAATGGTCCGATTCACTAGCTTTTTTTTTTTTTTTTTTTTTTTTTTTTTTTTTTGTTTTTTTTTACAAATTTCATAAGTCCTCCTGCTACTACATGAATGAAAAAAAAATTCTCAGACCTCAGCTACCACCAATTTTGAGTATTAATTTCCTTCTTAGAACCTTTGTTGCAGCTTTTTCAAAAACTATCCAATTTTATTAGAATTTTCTTTATCATAGTTTCAACGTCTTCCCGCTACTTTAAAACTACTAAAAAAATTCTTATACCCAAATACATTCATGTTAAGGCTGCTAGTCACTCTGCTTCCGGTTTCCCCTCGGTAATGTTAAGTCTATGGGGGTTTGATGCTTTCTTAGATATAAAACATCATCTCAGGATATTAATATTTTTTATTTCTGTTTTTTGTGTGCTCCCCTTAAAGGTTGTCTCCCTTTTTCTTAGTTGTCAAATTATCCCTAAAAAATATGCTTGATTTTATATGAAATGTTAAAATTTTACTCCCAGTTCGTAAGCTGTTAACACATAAAATATTAAATTTAGCGTAGATTTGAGAAATATTTTGACAACTAAGGAAAAAAGAGACATCCTTTAAGAAGAGTATACGGAAAAAGAAGTTAAAAATATTATTTACATGAGGAGATATTTTAAATATAAAAATGCATCAAACGTCCGTAGACTTAACATTACTGAGGGGAAATCGAAAGCTAAGGGACTAGCAGCCTTAAGACCATGGCTCCCAGGGCCCGGTCTTTCTTTATGTCTCAGCCGCCACTTTTTTCGAACATTAATCTCCTTTTTCAGCATTAACTTACGTTTACTCACTACAGCCGCAAATTAAAAATCGCGTTATTTTAAAGCTAACTTTAGATTAGATGAGGGATTTCTTCCGTTTATTAAATATCGAGTTAATGTTAAAAGTGATTCATGCAATTTACAACTAGAGAGGGCATCTCCCCCCGCTTTTCGCGCATTCTTTCCTCTGATTCTAAATACCCAATTTCAACGGGATTTGGTTCATTCAACTTTGATTGCAATTCAGTTACTTTCTGTATTATGAAATTTTAACTTAGACCAGCATTTTTAGCATTTACCAGCATTTTATAACATTAATGATGCATTCTTTTTTGTATTCTATGGGTTTGATTACTACGAGATTTGGCTCACACAATTGATTGTCTCCGGCACATGCGGAGCACTTCCGGTACATGCTGCCTTAGAAGGGGCAATCCAGGTTATAGGTTCGTTCGGAAAAAAAAAAAAAATTGGGAACACACTAGACGCTGCAAGGTGCAATGGGGGCCTCCAAAATTAGGTTCATTTAAAAGAATATCAAAAGATATAAAATCATACGAACTTGAATTTTGTATAAGGTTATTATTTATTGAATAACCTCGGAATAATATATCGCGGTGGGTCAATGCCGGATGGGACTGCTAATAAAACATATAAATATAAAAGTTATCGTCCAAAATATCATCAAAGTATTCAGCGGTTGAGAATATGCCTTGTGGAAATACGAAGATCTCATATATAGCTAGGAAAAGCACTTCCGGCCACGTCTAAGCGTCTATGATGTTATCAATAATATTTCAGAAGGCTAGTTCTATGGTTCTAGAAGGCTGGTGCTGTATTTTTAGCCTATCATCAGTTTCAGGCAGTTGGCTTAAATGGCACTACGTGCTTCGGGATTATAATCGTGAGTGGTAGATTGGGGATATTTTCTGACCCATGGAGATCGCTGATTGCTGTACGGTGCATTGATAATTAATACTTTCTAGTATGCTGCAATTTCTAGTTAAAAATACTTCTTTTCAGCTATCCGACCTACAATAGACAATGGCAGGAAAAATCCGCATTGTCGAGTTCTTTAGAAAATTAAATGACCCAAGCAATTAGCACCTAGTAATTGATGTTTGATAAAAGATATCTAATTAGCGAGCATATCCACTCGAGTAACTTTCAACTGTTGTTTTTACAAACATATATGAAACGTCAAATCTTGGGTAGAAATGAGGTAACAGCGTCATGACATTCCATCGAATTTAATGACATTTCATATTATTTACTTAATTTTCCACTAAAATTTTGTAACACTGAGTAGGTTATGGTAAACATTACCAATAGTGAATAGTCCATGTATATGACGAAAACTTTTCTTGAACTGTAAAGCCATTTAACCAAATAAACTGTGCAATTATACGCAAGTGATTAACTTTAACAATAGTAACAGAAAAGATAACATAAAAAATAATTAATATTTTATTCTAAAGTCGAATAAGTTATCACTTATGAAAAAAGCAAGTTTATTCTAAATCATAAGGAGTATTAGATATTTGAACATTTGCATATATATATATATATATATATATTTAGATTTTAAATGAAGTTAATGTTTAAAACAATAAATGTAATTCTCACACTGATCAGACATTAAAATATATTAAATTAAATGCTACTTTAGAGAAATAACCGAGCATTACTCGCGGACAGAGGGTTCCGTAGAATAATTATATGAATTAATTACTGAGCATTGCTTTACACAAATATATCGTTATTTTCTAGGCTTTAAAAACATATGGCGTATAGAGTACGCCGCCAGTGATTTATATATCTCCAAAACGCCCGTGACTTTAAAGAATAATAAGTCAGCAATTTAGCGACACATTGTTTTCGAAAATCATTATCAACAATTCTTTTATACTTCTGCGAAGAAAGTTACTTCCAGGGCAAATCAGCGCCGTTGCTGAATGCCCACGCAAATCGAAGTTTATGTATAGGAGAAAAATGTGATTTTCTCAAATCCTTTGAGACCTAGATATCCATATAGTTGTCCTGCAATATAGAAATTAACTTCTACTAGACCTAAATATTTCATATTTCAGTTTCAGTAGATTCGGAAATAGAGAGGGTGATATATTTTTGCATTAAATTTCCGACGATATCTCTGCAAATGTACTATCTAATATTAAAAGAAAAATATTTTTGAGTTCAGCCTTATGAATCCTTTCAAACGATATCCGACACAATAAAATATTTTTTTATTCAAGTAATTTAATTAGCCACTCTACATTCTTCCTAAATATGTTTGTGAATGGTTAATAATCTATAAAAATGTGGTTCAACATCTTTTATTACTTCAGCCAAGATGAACTTTTCACGTTCCATTGTTTACGAGTAAAATGGCTGTCACAGACGGACAGACAGACACGGGAGTAATATTAAAATGGTTCCGTTTTTACTTTTTAAGCACATAACCATAAAAATATCTTTTAAAAAGCATATTATTATGAAATGGTTTTCATTTTTGTGTAAGTTTAAAAAAACGGAATATATGAATACAAATATGTGCAAGATTTTTCTGCATCTGAAATAACTTTTAGTTTGACTTTCGTATAAAGATAAATATTTACTCAAGGTACACAATCTTAATGATTTGTTTATGTATTCTTTAATATAAACATAACTTTGTTTATGAATCTAAATTTAACTTTTAAGAACTTTTCTTTGAATAAAGAAAAACTATAAAAAATCACATCGAGGAATTTAATGTTAATGAATAAATATATGCATTTAATTAAAGATGATGAAATTAAAAAGTGTTGTAGTAATATCATGTGGTATAAGTAAACATATTTTGAAAAGAAGGGAATTAAAGGAATAATTA
Organism: Maratus speciosus; assembly: GCA_963932465.1. Lineage (NCBI taxonomy): Eukaryota > Metazoa > Arthropoda > Arachnida > Araneae > Salticidae > Maratus > Maratus speciosus. Next base: position 480,658,427 of record OZ010786.1, on the reverse strand, counting down.
TCAAAAAGCATTTCGCTTTTTTAGTTAAAAATATTATTATATCACATAAAAATATCTAATATCAAACATCTAATTAGATTTCCCGAGAATTAAATATAAAATTATTTTTTTACTATCGAAACAAAGTTAACTATTCAAAAGGGATTTCGAAGATCGATGTATGATATTGGTTTTACTCTAATATACAGGGTGCAATATGTTATCTATTGCCGAATTTTAATTTCTCAAACGTTGGTCATAGACATATATAGTTCAGATTACAAAAACGTTTCAAATGAGTTAAACATTCATGTTGTGACATTATTTAAAGTAAAAAATCAATTTTATAAAAATTATGAAATCTAACTTGTTATACGATCCCCCAGTCCCTATAGTTATATTTAGTCAAAGTTTACACATATCATAACAGATATAACAACAAAAAGTTTGGCATCTGTACTACAAAAATTGACGGAGTTATTAAATTTCAAAGTTTGAGATTTGTGCACATGATTTTGTCATTCATTGAGGGATCAGTTAAAAGATGAATTAAAGTAGTTGAAGATCAAAATCCGGGTGCAATGTCCTTTTAGCCGGTATCGCCAAATCAGGGAATCACCAAAGAGTGTTATTTCATCTGAAATTGTGAGCTAACTTTTATGAGTCGAACAACATTAAAACATAAAGAAGGTAGAATCGACATCCGGAAAATAAAAGATACTCACTAAGGACTACACGTGTGGTGCGGTGTATGGGGAACCCAGATTGTTGGACCCATCTTCTACGATGGGGCCTCAACGGGCGATCGTTAACTGCATATGCTACAAAACACGATATGTGACTGGTATGAAGAGCTGCTTCTCTGACATGCATACCCGGTGTGGTGTCAACATGATGAGGGCCTCTCCGCATAAAACATCAAACTTCCGGGCATATTTGGTCACCGAATTCGGACAACGGATCCTTATATATGATGGTTCAGTAAAGTGGCTATCGCGTTCGCCGGACTTGACTCCCATGGACTTACTACCTCTGGGGTTATACGGTACATCAAGGCATAGGTCTATGTGACTCAGACCACTTCTCTGGTTTACCTGAAGCAGCGCATCATCCTTGGTTGTCGCACAGTTTGCACACCTGCTATGATCTAACTTGTCCAGGACTCAGTACTGTCACACATTCGATTGTCCATTGACACCAGTGGAGAACACTTTGAGCAGTATCTCTAGTAGATTCCGGCGTTTGATGTAGTCATCCTTTACAGTAGACCGTTTTCTGATATTATAATAAATTGATATTTATTTTCTGTTTAATTTCAATATTTCATTCTTCGATTTATGTACGACTCAAAAAATCAGCTAAATTTTTAGATGAAGTTACCCTCTTCGGTGATTCCCCGATTTGGCGATACCGGCTAAAGGTGATTTCGCCGTAAAAAGGACATTGCATCCTGGTTTTGATCTCGAATTAATTTAATTCATCTTTTAACTGATCCGTCAATGAAAGACTAAATCATGTGCAAAAATCTTGCTTTGAAATTTTATAACGGTGTCAATTTTTGTAGTAAGTATGTCAAACTTTTTGTGTTGTATCTGTTATGATATGTATAAATTTTTACCAGATATAACTATAGGGACTGGGGGACCGTATAAAAAGTTAGTTTTCGTATTTTTTATAAAACTGATTTTTTACTTTAAATAATGCAACAACATGAATATTTATCTCATTTGAAACGTTTTTGTAATTGGAACTATATGTCTACGACCAACGGTTGAGAAATTAAATGTCGGCGACACATAACTATTGCATCCTGTATAACTACCTTATGCAAATAGGGTAACTTGGGGTGAGATGCCGTGATGGACAAGATGCCATATCACGTCGTTGTCATATGCGCAGGCACTATAGGAAAACGCCACTAAGTTGTAAAAGAGAGATTTCCCAAGTAATACTTTAATTTCCCTTTGCGTTCTATTTTTTAATTTTAAGTGCTGCTTTCGAACTGATATTTCTTCTTATCACATTTGGTAAATGTTCAAAATCTTTTACGTGATTTCTTTATTTGCCTATATAAGTCATAGTTTAAGCACCAGAGAAATAAATCCGATGTTTTTAGAGGGTATTGGTATCTAGCCTTTCTACAAAACATAAATGCTGGCCGACTACTCTTTCTTCACGTCAGTGTGGGGATCGGTGTTTAGTCCAATACTTTTTGGAAAGTCCACGAAAAATTTTTGGGGGTAAAATATCGGTTATTTTCCCTTTGTATTACATAGGGGTTATTTTCCGTTAAGTTAAAATGTCTGGTTGTTTTTCATTGTTTTCAATTTCTCTTGGGTTGTTAACTAATTTATGAACGATTTTAATCATATATAAATCAGTGATTAAATTGTGATTTTAATCAACTGATTAAAAAAAATAATTGATTAAAATTATAAATTTTCTAAGTGTTTAAAATGACATAAAGAAATATTAAAATCTAAGGTGAAGATAATTTGAAAAATTTCTATATGTATAGTGCTGGATAAATAAACTTAATTTGCCTTATAAGTAATTGTTTAAAAGTTATTAATTTTAATCAGTGTTAAAATTTGATATTATATGGAGTTATAAATAATTTTGAATAAATGTAAATATCGGTGTTATAGGATATAGTTTTAGATACATAGGGGACAGAGATTGCCTCCAATCATCGTCCTCCTCCTCCTCCGACATACACCGCAAACTCCAAAAACACGTTAATTTGACATGCTTAGGAAATATTACAGAAGATTAAATGTATTTAAGCGGATAGTGGCGATCTCCTGTAATTAGGTTTTCATTAATTTCCCTTTTGGCAGTGGGATTTTAAGGGCCGAATAAATTGCTGTCGCGACAGCTAACGGCTATGTTCTTGATTGATTAAATAAGATCATCCCAACAATTAAAAATTAGTTTGTGTATAAAATGGCTATGTAATCAATTTATAAAGACGATACAGGAAATTTATTTTAAATAAGACATTTTAAATGTATAGTTTTAGATATCACGTAATTGTCACAAAAGTTTTGTTTCTCATTTTAAAATTCACATAAAAATAATTTTAAAGGACTATAAACGACAAACTAAAGTGTTGTGGCGATAACAACTTTGAATTTCAAGGTATTATATAAGAAGAACGAATTATATAAGAAGAAATCAAAGGATAGAATAAGAGAATCTTCAACAGACGATGATATGATAATGATTAAATTATCTACCAATATTCAGAAGAAAAGGATTTCTTTTAAAGTGAGTGAGAATCAGTGTTCAGAGCGCCTAGCAGACTGCAATAAAACCTAGAGAAATATGTGATTGGATGAAGTGCATTCAACGAAACTCTGTCTTACGTAAAAGTTTCTCAAAGTTACCAATGTCTACGTTCCTCAAAGTTACGAAATTTTATATGGAACAAATTTCTGGATGGATACTTAGAAGATTGAAGACTAAAGATTGAATGGAAACCCATTTACAGGGAGATCGCTACAGGTTTTTTCAGTATAATTCAATCTCCTCTAATCTTCTTAAAAGCTATCAGATTAGCGTGATTTTTGATTCTGCAGTGTTTGAACGGGAGTTGGCGAGCGTAGCTTGCAGGGGGCAGAGCACCCTAGTAAGTGAATAATAATGTTCTTTATTTTTCTCAACCAATAATTTTTTACATTGTCGTTAATTATATCGTAATTTCTATTTTCTTCTACGTTTCTTTTATTCCATATGTTATCTAATTCAATATCTATTATGTAAAATATGAGCAAGTAGAAAAGTAATATCAAGAATACAATCTATAGATCGTAATGTCCAATTCCCCTTTTTATTGCAGTGAAAACAAACAGTAGGAGCCAAAAGTTAATTAGAATTTATTGATTAAAGAAATTTGTTTATACAATAGTATGTAGATAACATAGAGATGAACAAGTCTAGCTGTTTTTCTGTGGCGATATGTATCTTTAAAAAAATAAGATTCTCTCTTCTTTTGTCAATACAATAATAGGTTTTTCTGCTTCAGAAACAGTATCAATTTAGATGCATTGTTTGTACAAAGAAAAGCTATAATTACACGGTAATGAAATTTACGAGAAACATATTTATTTAAATTGAATGAATAATCCGAATGCGCACTCCGTAATTACACATTCATAATGTTTTTCGACGCTATTTTCAATATGTTGTTCATTTTTCAACAAACATCAATTTAAAATTCAAGCTGCGACATATATTCCTTACATGAGATAAATGTTTAATTGTTTGGGGAAAAGTAGCCGTCATCTTGTTCCTGTGCTTCATGATGGAAGCTCATACCATTTAAAAACCTTAATATGATGCGATTTACGGAAACATAATTTTACTTAAATTAAAAGAGCACGAGAAAAAAAGTGTTAGTTAAAAAATTAATTAATATTTTTTTACAATACTAGGGGGCTCTGCCTCCTACGCGTTCAGAAGTCTCATATTCTAAAAGTACACTAATTTGATCGGCTTTAAAAAGATTGAATTATAATTTTTGGCAATATCTCTTCAAACGAGTTTCCATTCGTTTTCCTTTATTTGGGGATTTTTAAGACCAAATCAGGAGCTGTTAAGAGATACAATGGCTGTTTCCGTCTTTGATTAAAAAAAATTAGTTAAACACATGGAAAGTACGCTAATGTAAAGTGACATAATTAAACAGTGTCATTGTCTCGCGGTATTTTTTTACAACAATATAAGAAAGTTCTTTTAAAAAAGTCATTTTAAATGTATCGTTTTAAATCTGACGTAATTTTCACCAAAGTTTTTTCTCTTATTAATATTCATGTGAAAATACTTTTGTTGTTAGAAAGGAAATATCATTTGTGCTGTCTTCGACAATAATAGTCGCACAACAATAGTTGAAAAGATTATCGCAAAATATGAAATAAATGTCTCGTGCAAATACATTTTTAAATTTAAAATGTTTTGCATTATTATTTGGCCATTTTAAATATGACGCCATTTCCTCCATTTACGACTTTTCAAGCATAATAAACAATTTCGTATTTAAACATTTTCTTTTTCTTTTAAAAATCAAGTGTATATATAGTTCTTATGACGGAATTTTCAATATTTTATTGCCTTTAATATGTAATCATTTAATTCTAATTTGAAAGATTTTTTTCTGTTTATAATAGTCACGTGTAAATATTTTTTTTTTTTATTTGAAGGAAATATTATTTTTTGCACAGTTTTAAAAATTATCAACAATTTAAAACAATACCCTTTTCTAAAATATGTGAAAAATATCTCTCAAAGTGCTGAAATTTTGAATTTAAAATGGAAATAAATCCTTAAAAAATGAATCAAAAAAAAAAAGGCTGTCTGCACACCGGGAACTTTTAGGTAGCGTTCATTAAAAAAGCTACCTATTGCAGCCGTTCGGAGGTAGGCGATTTCAAAAAATTTTGGTATATTTTCATCGATCATGACCCCCAGATCCCGAAACCACCCTCCGTTCAAAATTGATATATATATATATATATATATATCTGACCTATGTCACACTGTAACTCTCGTATTTATGAACCGATTTGGATGTAATTCGGTGTGTACATAGTACATACCAATGTCTCGACCGAATTCGTTGGCCAGCATCATCCGCCATTTTGTTTCAAAATGGCGGCCATTTAAAATTTTTAAAAAAATTTAAAATTTGAAATGTGGTACCAAAAAATTGAAAAAGGAAAAATATTTTTTTCTTATGTATTTGAATTTTATACAAAGACTCCGGAGCAGTTTTTGTTTCGTCCATATCTTAAAAAATCATTGAGTTATAGCATTTTGAATTTCTAGCGTGGCTGACATTTTGAAACGTCCTGAGTTTTCTCACGCGATAAAAGGCGTATTTATGAACCAATTTGGATGTAACTTCGTTTACGCATAGTACATACCAATGTCTCGACCGAGTTCGTTGGCCAGCTTCATCCGCCATCGTGTTTAAAAATGGCGGCCATTTACATATTAAAGAAAAATTTTAATTTGAAATGTGGTACCAAAAAATTGAAAATTGAAAAAATATTTTTTCTTATGTGTTTGACTTTGATAAAAAGATTTGGGAGCAGTTTTTGTTTCGTCTATATCTTAAAAAAATGGCTGTGTTATAGCATTTTGAATTTCTAGCGTGGCTGACATTTTGAAACGTCCTGATTTTTGTCACGTGATAACAGACGTATTTATGAACATATTTGCATGTACCTTGGTGTGTACATAGTACATACTAATATCTCGACCGAGTTCGTTGATCAGCTTCATCCGCCATCTTGTTTCAAAATGGCGGCCATTTAAAAGAAAATTAAATTTTAAATTTAAAATGAGCTACCAAAAAATTAGAAAATTAAAAAGATTTTTTTCGTATGTGTTTGACCTTAATACAAAGATTCCGGAACAGGTTTTGTTTCGTCTATATCTAAAAAAAATGGCTGAGTTATAGCATTTTGAATTTCTGTTATGTCTGACATTTTAAAACGACCCGATTTTCGTGACGCGATAACAGGCGTATTTATAAACCGATTTGGATGTAACTTGGTCTGTACATAGTACATACCAATGTCTCGACAGAGTTCGTTGGCCAGCTTCATTCGCCATCTTGTTTCAAAAATGTTGCCATTTAAAAAAAAAATGTAATTTAAAATTTAAAATGAGGTATTAAAAAATTGGAAAATGAAAAAGATTTTTTTATGTGTTTGGCCTTGATACAAAGATTCTGGAGCAGTTTTTGTTTATGAAAATTTGTTATTTTGTTTATATCTTAAAAAATGGTTGAATTATAGCACTTTGAATTTCTAGCATGGCTAACACTTTGAGACGATCTTGTACTTGTCACGTGATAACACACGTACGCGCCTATTTCGATGGAAGAAGGCATGTGGTAAGTATACATCAATATCTCGACCAAGTTCGCTGGCCAGCTTCATCAGCGATCTTGTTTCAAAATGGCGGCCATTAAATTAAAAAAAAAATATATATTTAAAGTGGGGTGCAAAAAAATTAAAAATTGAAAAAGGTTTCTTTCTTAAATATTTTAGCTTGATATAAGGATTCAGTAGCATTTTTTGTCTTTAAATTAAAAAATGGCTCAAATATAGCAGTTTCAATCTCTAATGTGGGTGACATTTTGAAAAATCTGATTTTTTGCCTGTGACAGCACTCGTATATATCAACCGATTCCGATGTGAGTGAGCATGTGCACAGCAATTACTAAGGTCTCGACTAAGTTCACTGGTTAGCCTCATACACCATGTTGTCTTAAAATGGCAGGCACTTTAAGAAATCGCCGAATTTGGCAGCCAAATATAAGTTACATTAAATAAAAGCAGCTTGGATAACGCTAACTAATTTCGCGAAATTCTCATTCATAATGATTTAGTATTGATAAAAAAATAGTATTGAATCTCCTATATTCGGTTTCCACTAAATTGAGCTTCGTGTGTTTGCATAATATAAATTGGCTTTTTTAAAATAAGGAGTATGAAAGCTACCTCTTCCTCCCGGCACTGGCCGGAAGGACTTTTAATGTATAAAATGATTTAAAAATAATTAAATTCCTATGCATAGTTTTTGCTCCTATTAATGGAACGATTTTGACCATATTTAACAATAAATGTCTCTTAAAATAATAATCCGATTTGAAAACTGTCTGCATCAGCGTGTTTGTCAAATTTTCTGTATAATACCACCGATTTACATATTTTTTGTATGTAACAGTTTCTTTAATATCAATGAAAATATACCGTGATTAAGTATTCGAAATAGATACCGATCTACCGGGAAGATCTATGCAGATTTTCATGGGTCCATTTCCAAATCTTTACTTTTTTTAATATATAGAAGGAACATTTATTATCTTGATTTTGTTAACATTAAAAAAAATCCGTATGATATTGAAATTAACAAATCATGTTATATGATTAATTATACCCAAATTTAAAGTAAAATGTCTTTTTTACAAATTTATTTAATCAAAACTTCCTTCCTTTTTTTTAAATATATTGTTCGCTAAATACATTTTGTAGTGAATAAATATATTTCTTTAAAATTTAACAGATTTTTAACCATTATTAAAATTTTAATTAATAAAATAATCAATCAATCACATATATTTATATCACCGTTAAAGTAATATATAAAAATAAAATATTTTATCATGTGCTTTCCCTCTCAATATAAATTAATCACTGAATAATCTATGTGATTTATTGCATATACAAATAGATATTTCTCTTTCCATTTCGCACTTGATGATTTTATTTTGTTTATAATGATAAGTATCTTGCAGACGTGTTAATGTCTGTTATTTTGCTCTATCTGAGCGGCCCGGCGTTGACCGGAGTATAATAACATAAACAAAACTCAAGTTTGAATAATTTTATATATTTTGAAAATCTTTAAAATGACCCTAGTTTTGGGGACACCGTTGCCTTTCGCAGCGTCTAGAGTGTTCACAACATATTTCTTTCCGAACGGATCTGCGATCCGAGTCCCCACTACCTAAAGCAACAAGCACCGGAAGTGCTCCGCACGTGCCGGAGATACTCAAAAACAAAGTTGAGTGAGTTAAACTTCGCTGTAATCAAACTCATAGAACCCGAAAAAAGAAAGCAACAATTATGTTCGAAAATGTTAGTAACTGAAGTCTAAGATAAAATTTCATAATGCAGCAGGTAGCCGAATTGTCATCTAAGTTGAATGAACCAAATTCCATTGAAATTAGGGCCTTAGAACCCCAGGAAAAAATGCGGCTCGAAGAGGTGGAAGATCCCCCCTCTTGTAAATTTCACAAATTACTTTTAATAATAACAATTTATTTAATAAACGAATGAAATCTCTGAACTAAAATTACCTTTAAAGTAACGCGAATTTGTATTTATGGCAGTAGTGAGTAAACGTAAGATTTTTGCCGAAATAGGAGATTAATGTTCGAAAAATCTAGAAACTGATAAAAAAGAAGGACCGTGTCCTGAGCTTGGGGATTTCAACTTGAATGTAGTTTTACAGTAGCTGGAGGAAAATAAAACTGTGCTACAGAAAATTGTAATAAAATCGGATCGTTTTTAAAGAAGCTGCAACAAAGAGCCCAAGAAAGAGATTAATATTGAAAATTGGTGGTAGCTGATGTCTGAGAGTCTTTTTTTTTTTTTTTTTTTTTGTCCTTCATGTAGTAGCTGGAGGACCTAAGAAGTTGTTAGAAAAAACAGCTATTGAATCGGACCATTTTTAATGGAGCTAAAATAGAGTGTCCTAAAGGGGTCAACTGATAGTTACAAGCAGGGCCCTATCATGAAAACATTAACATGTCTTACTACCTAACGCTTTAGATCTACAATTACACAAAATTACGCACAGTATATTAATTATTTGTTAGAATGACATTTTGAAGAAATGCATAAAAAATAAGAAAGAGTAAATGCTTTAAAAAAGTCCCAAGGAGCCCCCCAAAAATATGAGGGTGTTGGTCCTGGAAGAAGAGAACAAGACTCAACTTTAAAATTTTGCTATGAGAAGATGAGAAAATTAGATACAAGGCGTACAAAAAGTTCAAGGGCTCTGGGCCGGGCCCTATGGGATCATAGGGGGCTCCAGGGTCTTAACTGGAATGTAAAAACGTGAGAATAACTAAATGTTAAAATTTTTCCAAAAATGAAGATTGGATTAAGTGGGGGGCAATTTATTAACAATTTATGTTGCAAAAATATCAAGGGGACACGAACTTAACTGGAATGTAGTTGGATATGAAGATTTTTTTTTCCCAGTGTTTAAAATAATTGGCAGACACAGGAATTATGTTAAAGAAAATTACATGCAATTCGGAGCATTTTTGAAAAAAGCTGCACCAAGGGCCTCAAGAAGGTAATTAAGGTTCAAAATTGGTGGTAGTTGAAGCCTGAGAAATTTTTTGTCTTTCATATAGTATCTGGAGAACATAAGAAGTTGTCAGAAAAAAAAGCTACTGAATCGGACCATTTTTAAGGGAGGCTATAATAGAGTTCCCAAAAAGGGGCCAACTGATAGTTCAAAGCGGGCCCCTAAGATAAAAACATGTTAAAATGTCTTAGTACTTAAGACTTTAGAGCTACAATTAGTCAAAATTAGGCATAGGATATTAATTAATCGTTAGAATAATATTTTAATGAAAAAAATAGTGAATGGTTGCCCTAGGGCTCCAATAAAAATATGATGGTGTATTTTCTGAAATAAGAGCCCACGACTCACTTTTAAATTTTGCACCGAGCAGATGAGAAAATTAGGGGGTGAAAAATGCATGGCGTACAAAAAGTTCAAAGTCCTTGTACCGGACCATACGGATCTAAGGGGACCCTAGGGTCTTAACTACAATGCATAAACGGAAGAATATCTAAATGTAAATACTGTTCCAAGATGATAGAATTACGATTTTTATTAACAATTTATGGTGCAAAAACTTCAAGGAGTCCTGTACCAGGCGCCAAGGGTCCTAGGACTTCACTGGCATGTACTAGATATAAAGATATTTTTAGTAGTTATTAAAGTACGCTAGAACTATTCTATAGAAAATTGCAAGCAATTCGGATCATTTATAAAGAATCTGCACCAAGGGCCCCAAGAATGCGAAAATATTCAAAATTGGTGGTAGCTGAAGTCTGAGAAATTTTCTTGTCGTTTATGTAGTAGCTGAAGGACCTAAGCAGTTGTTTAAAAAAGCTAGTCAATCGGACCATTTTCAATGGAGCTATTATAGGGGGCACAAAAGGGGCTAACCGATGGTTAAAAACAGGGCCAACATGAAAACATGTTAAAATGTCTTAGTATTTTGTGCTTTAGATCTTCAGTTAGTGAAACTCAAGCATTGGGTATGAATTATTTGTTAGAATATTATTTTAAAGAAATGAACAAAATATTGGGAAAATGTTTATCAAAGGGGCCTAAGGCCCCAATAAAGATATAAGGGTGTTGGTCCAGGAAAAGGAGTCCAAGACTCAACTTTAAAATTATGCACTGAGAAAGTGAGAAAATTAGCAGGTGAAAAATACTTGGCGCAAAAAAAGTTCAAGGGGCCCTGAGGGCATATGGGGTCCCAGGATCTTAAGTGGAATGTAGAAACGTGAGAATAAATATAAAAATGATCCCAAAAAGAAAGATCAAATGAAAGGGAAGCCATTTATTAACAATTTATTTGCACAAAAACTTCAAAAGTCCATATTTCGGGTCCCAAAGGTGCAGGGTCATAACTGGAAAGTACTGGAAAGGCGAGAATAACTATATGGAGAAAGATTACTTAAAATGAAGCAGATTGGATAAAAAGGGGGCAAGTTATTAAGGGGACAGTAAACCTTTAACGGTCATAAAACATGCGAAATTTGTCATGAGTTTAGCAATTTTTTATAAAAAAATACCCACTCTAGAAGCACAAAATTTTTAGAGTATGTTTAGGCAATATTGAACTACGTTTTAAAAAAATTATTTGGATATATTATAATTTTAAAAAATACAAGGGGTGTATTTCTAAGTGCTATTAAAATTTTTTGTAGTAGATAACATTTCACTGCGCGCACGATATCTCATGCTAATTTCATTGTATTTGCATAACCTTTATCTTAAATTAAAGATAACACTCTGGTCTATTCTTTGAACTAGAATATTTGTAATCGGTTAATTAGGTAAAGAGTAATTAACATTTAATTAGAAAAATTTGAAAAACTGTGTATTTTTACATGCATTCAATCGCATAATTTCTTTCATACTGAACACAGCTTTCTAATCGTAGTTCATTTTCAGGATAATATAAATATTTTTTAGGGCAGACATTTTAAAGCTTTACTTCAAATAGTTTTGCGCATATCATGCGCGCAAGAGTAAAAAATGCCATTTTGAGAAAAAGCCGTTTAAAGATTAAATTGTATTTTTTAAATATAAAATGTATAATAAAGGAAACGAAACTACTAATTATATATCATGTTCTGTATTAATAATAAAATTAGATGCTAGTTTAAAATGATAAATATAAAATTATTTGTAAAATACTTCAGAATATAGGTACATGCTTAAAAAATAAATAGATTGTAAAAATGTAGCACTTACTATTGTAAAAATTTGATTTTAAACATATAACTTAAATTTTTGTTTAGCTTTGATTGTAAAGTGAATTAAATGTGCACGTTTTATAAAACTAAATTATTTAATGTAAAATATAGGTCATTGTATAGTAATTCTCGTATTTCGATATGTCATTCACATACACTGTAAAAAAAAATCTGTGAAGTTACTAAAGTTTTTCTAGGAAAATGGGATTCCAGGAACTTTTTATGTAACGGCAACAAGAAAAATTCCTGTAACAGCGTCTGTTACAGGAATTTTTGTTGTTGCCGTTACATAAAAAATTCCTGGAATCCCAGTTTCCTAGAAAAACTTTAGTAACTTTACAAATTTTTTTTTTACAGTGTACTTTGCTGCACAAAAATCCGGATAGTTTATTATACAAGTATATTAATGTCAATAAATCCGTATTATAAACTGTCAATTGAAGCAAAATTCACTATCAAATTGACTACTTTTTACTTCTCTATAAGATGCATTAGCACGTTAGGATATATTGCTATCATCGTATTTTGTATAGCGATTACCATTAAATTGACTCTTTCTTCGATGCTGTTCTGAAGCACATTTTGCATATTTTTTCATTAAAAAGCTAAGAAGCACTAAGAAGTAGAACGCTATTAGAAAATCTGGAAAGTATTGCTCTATGAAAAAAGCTGTTTTTTTTTCAAATTTAAGCACTTAATAGATAATAAACTGCGAAAAACCATGAAAGTAAATAAATTTGGCGAAAGTGGAAGTTGAAGTTAATATTTTAAAACTTTCCTATTATTGTTTAATAGGGTGGGCCGAAAAAACCTTTTTTTTTTTTTTCGATGACGGGTAGGGCGGAAAAGTGGCCACTAGTCGCACGAAGTTCACACAAAAAATTTGACATTTTTAGGACAATTCCTATATTTGCCACTTTTGGCTTCAAGTTTTGCTAAAATGCTGATTTTTGAACTTTTTTAGCAAACATTTTTAAAATGTTCAATTATACTTATTTTAATCGTATTTACTTGAAAAGGCATATTTAATGTGATAAATTTATAAATAAGATCTGATAATGTATTATTTAATAGCTATGTGTATTTTAAATTAGACGATTTTTATACCCTTTTCGCGTATAAGTGAGCAAATGTTGCATGTATTGTTTGAATCTTTCAACGGTTTCTCTCTTTTGTCTTGTTTATATACCTTGGTCTTCCTTATTTTTTTCGATGCTTTAAGGATCATATATTTGAGTGACGGGCAGCAGAATCCCTCAAAAATAGATCTGGAAGGAGAGAAGGGGGTGAAGCAAGAACTTAAGCGAACGCAGTGACTCATCGCGATGTTGGGGAGTGAAGGAGGAAATACAAGAGGGGAGAAAGTGGGATAAGGGATGCTTATTATCTTTCAGTGCTCAGTTTCCCTGCGACATTTGTTCAGTGTAAAAGTAAAACCTTTTTCTCGTGCAATGCAGTGCTTTTTGGATCATTTATCGTGCCATTACTGTGTTTTGTGCGTTTTATTACGACGAGTTTAGAAATGGCTAGTGCGAAAGGTCGTGTTCATGTAAAGACACGTCATAGCGTGAAAAGTAGCCTTTTTGGGGCACCATGCAAATTGAAAGACTTGCAATTGCCAACTTATGCTGACATCATGTGCCACTACTATTGGTTGCGAAGCGATATGGAAGAAAATTGAGATATTTATCTTCAACCAGTGAATGATATTATTAAAATGGTAGATGAAAAAGTTTCCGAAATCTGGATAAAAGCTTCCATACCAGTGGTTTCCCAACGAACAATTAACGGAAAGATTAAAAACTATTACAATAAGTGTAGATCATTCGAGAAATCCTGTAATCATACGGGCATTAAAGGCAAGACGATCCGTGAAGATTTCGTACGAAATGCGGAAACCTCTCTCTTTGACATTGTAGCTTGCAAGTGTAGAGACTTGAACAATTGTAGCTGCGACATAAGGCGTAAAGTTCCGCATCGAGAGGTGAATTTCTTGAAGGATCAAAGAACTGTTCGAAAAATGTTTATCGGAAATATTGATTTAATAACAAGCAAAACTCTTGCAAAGAAAATATTGCGAAAATGAAAATGGATACAATTTCAACGAGGAATAGTGGTTCTGCGACAAAGCCTCCAACGAGTGGAGTTAGATCCAGATGGAAGACAGATATATTGTTAGAAGATTCAAGTAGTGGGAGCTGTCAAACAAGCAGTTCGACTGAATCTAAATTTGAACCAGGCCCTTCGAGCCAGAGTCTCATAAACGCATATCCTTGTCTCACACAGCGTCCGCCGCATTTAGGACTGGTGTATCAGAGAGGGAAGTTGCGTTAATGGCTTCATCCGTGCTTCAAGATGTAGGAATTGTGATAGAAAAATATAAGAATCTCATCATCGATAAAAACAAGGTCAGAAGAGAGAAACGTAAATTTGGAAAGAAGATACAGGAGGAGGAAATTCTTGAAGGAAGAAAAATTAAAAGCATATTCTTTGATGGTAGAAAGGATAAAACGATCATGATAGAAAAAAAGGGAACAAGCGACACCGTCGAGAGAAAGGCGAGGAAGATATCACCGCGTTGTCCGAACCTCGTTCGGAATATTTGGGTCACTTGACACCTCGTTCCGGTCACGGAAAAGAAATAGCAAAATCCTTATATAAATTTCTATGTCAGAACAAAGTGAACTTTTCTGAACAGATAGGACTTGGGTGTGATGGCACCACTGTTAATACAAAAAAAGCAATGGTGACATTGCCTGTCTTGAAAAGAATTTAAGAAGAGTGTTGCAACATTTTATATGTATTCTTCATACTAACGAACTTCCACTCCGACATCTACTGTCTGACCTTGATGGTGGGACCACGGGACCTAAGTCTTTTGCAGGCCCAATCGGTTCTAGACTAACAGGGAGCGAAAATCTACGTGTCACTTCGTTCGAACCTATTGCTGTTTCATGGACATCAGAAAGGGAAAAGACTGAAGATCTGAGTACAGATAAAAATTATTTATTTGATATTTGTTCAGCGGATTCAAGCGGAAAATGTCCTTAAAGGCTGGAAAACGGAAACCTGGACCAATTGTGGAGATGGATCACAACTGCCTGCAGAAATTTACGCTTGTACATTAGTAGTTCAAATCCTGATGAAGCGCTTAAACATCTCGCGCAGTATGTGATAAAAGTTTATGCGCCAGTGTGGTTTTCTGTAAGGAAAATGCCAGATTGCGCGGACGGGCCTAGACATCTGTGGCAGATTATTCAACTTTCGACGTTTCTACCAGATGAGCTAAAATAGTTTGTCCATTCAGTCATACAGGCAAATGGATACTATGTATATCCCGAGAATTTACTGATAACAATGGCAACCGATGATAGCATATATATCAGAAGAACGGCATAGGAAAGAATAAAAATGCCGCAATTTTAAAAAGATAAAAACCAAAAAAATGCGAGAGTTTCAGGTTCCAAAGTTGAACTTTGCAACGGAATACTATGATTCCATCGACTGGGTAGCCACCGAAATCAGCGAGCCTCCTATAACAAAAACACTTTCATTAGAATACATTGAAGAAAACATAATTTCAGGATCCATGTTGGATAAATCATTAATCTGTTTTCCAAGTCACTCGCAGGCTGTGGAAAGAGTCGTTACAATTGTTACAGAAACTGCATCAAAGGTATGTGGGAGTGAAGAAAGAGATACCATCATTAGAGCAAAACTGCAAGCGCAGAAAAAGGTGCCAAAATTCATTTCTAAGAAGGACATCGTAACCTAAAAAGGTATGCACTTTGAATATATAATATTCTGTGGGTAGGAGGGCGGGTGGAACTCGCAGTACAGCTACATCCTCGAGGTGAGTTCTGAGATGTTTCGCGTTGGTAACAAGCGCAAAACAAGCTAAAAGCTGTACATTTAAAAAGCACTTAGCACAAAAATAGTGCATAATCAGAGCATATTTAAGCATTTGGCACATTAAATATGCTTTTTCAAGTAAATACACTGAAAATAAATTTAATTTAACAATTTAAAAAGTTTTGTAAAAAAGTTCAAAAATCAGCATTTTAGTAAAACTTCAAGCCAAAAGCGGCAAATATAGGAATTGTCCTAAAAATGTCAAATTTTTTGTGTGAACGTAGTGCAACTTCTGGCCACTTTTCTGCACTACCTATCATCGAAAAAAAAAGTTTTTTCTGTCCACCCTATTGCTTTAAGTTATTTAACCACTAACAATTGCCACATTTTAGCATATTTTCTAAGTAACGATAATGTAAAAGCGCAAAAACAAAATGTAAACAAGCCGGGGTGATGCGTACATTTTCCCTAATATCTCAGTAAATAGTAATTATCACACAGTTAAAATATTGGTATCAACTGATTCAGGATAAAACAACCTTTCTAACGATGTAAAAATAAAAAAAAATCGATTTTTGAAAATTTTTAAAGTGTAGTGTCCCCTTAACAATTTAGTGTATAAAAACTTAAAGGTGTCCAGGGGCCCCGGCCCTTAAAAAATTAAAAATCCTATCCCCAGGTGCATCAGGACCTTTCTTGGACTATCCTCACTTAAATGTTCAGGCTTCTACGTGCGCTAGATTTTGCTAGACACCCCACACAGTAAGACAGACAGAGCGATCTGTTCTTTCATTAGTATACGATTATTTGGCGCCACTATTCATTGTGTATCATTTATTTTTCCATTATCTTCGGAATTCTCTAAAATTACCTTGGCATTCGGTAATATACGTTAAAATTTCGATTATACCAATTAATTAATGGCTTGGCTAAAAGACAATTTAAAATTAATATTAAATGTATTATCGGTTAGGGTTACAATAGGTCAGACCGGACTCCATGCTGGTTTGGTCCATGTTTATTAAATTACTTATGTGTTAAGAATCTCCAATAATTTTTATCGAACTATTTTTCTTATCACGAGCATACAGTTTCTCGACATTAGAAGATGTGTATATCTTCTAAACTTTAATATAAGAATTAGTTAAATCTTCATTAACCAATAAAATATAATAATAATAATAATAATAATAATAATAATAATAATAATAATAATAATAATAATATTAACAATAATAATAATAATAATTCCGAAATTTTCACTATGGGGGTTGTCCTATAATTATTTGTAACAAGAACTTTGAGCTAAGCGAATACAGTAGCTCTTTCATGTATAAAATAAATAAAAAAATATATATATATATATAAAAACGCACGATTAATAATAAATTTAAAGTCATTTGCTTCTATCGTTTAAAGTCGAAATTATTTTTTAAAAGAATTTTTCCGGGAAGTTTGCCGTCATTCCACCTTGTACCTTCGTTCCCAATGCTGTAAGGAAATTGCTTTGCATAGGGTTATGTTGTCCGTAGGTATCATATTTCTTATATTTTTAAAGATATTATATAAATATAATTTTTAAAATGTTTAGTGTAATATGTGATGCTTAATGTTATTCCTATTATCTATTCAATAATTTTAAAACTTATAAATGGATTCTAAAGAAACTAAAACTTAGAAATTAATATGCATATAACTTATCTGTAAAATACGACCCCTTATAATGTAAGATTACTGTAGTTTTGAAATTTTAATTCATTTCTGTAACATTAAATTTAAATATGATTCGTGACGTAGCGCGAAAAAGAATAATGGATAAGTGATATAACAGCCTATAACAAGGGTAGTGAATATTATTTTTGTGTGTGTACGTGACAAGAATTTCTAAAGTACATATTTATCAGTATTGTAATGCGCAAAACTTAATGTGCAAAACTTAATGTTGCATAACTGAATAAACAGCACAATGGTAATTCAATCAATTTCTAAAAATGTCTCAGAATAAAAAAAATCAAAATGCATTTATTGTGCTAATGAGGTTCAGCCTTTACATTGATGAAATTTTTATCTAGAATATTTAACTTTTAAACGCAAAATAAGGCATTAAAGAAAATTTACGAGTTTTTGTTTAAGTAATTTTTGTCTTATACTAATGGAACATGGTAATTAAACAAAAGGTGCATCGGATATGTAATACAGGTTGCGTAAGGTATTTCATGACAGGATACGTTTTTTTTTTAAAGAAACTGAACGTATAAAAGCAGATAATAACTTTATTATTGAGTTAAATGTAACGCCTTTTAGAAAGATGCAGTTGGAATCACATTAACTCCATTGTTGTTAATCTCAAAAACAAAAACTGAAGTAGGTCATTTTGTGTGCTTGACTGCTAAATCATCAGATTGGTTTATACATAACTTTTCTTTTCATTTTCTCTGTTAATATTGTGATTTAGGTCAGTTTTTCTCGTCTCAGAAAAATCAAGTCACCTCTTCTGCGATTAGATTTTTTAATTTGCTTAAGAGCATTCAAGATCAACTACACTGTAAAAAAATCTGTAAAGTTACTAAAGTTTTTCTCGGAAACTGGGATTCCTAGAACTTTTTATGTAACGGCAACAACAAAAATTCATGTAACAGACACAATTTTGCGACCAGATAATTATTTATGGGTAGCCTGTATTGTAATCTATATATTTAAAACGCTAAACGTTTTCTTTCGACCGTCCGTGAGAAGAAACTACTGCATCAAATTTCACCATTTTTTTTAAATGAAATATATTTGGCCACGAATTTGTTATCGTCCATTCGTTTGTTCAAATATTTTATTAATTAGCCGTAATTTTAAATTTAAATTCTACAGTTGCGCGCGCACAGTGTATAAGTAAAAGTCTGCCTTTGGAGTGACGCGCTGCACATGCGCAAAAATGCTCGCTCAGTTGAACTATCACATCGCAGGTCGAAGTTAAGTTGCTTTAATTTCGTCTGCTATTCGATCTTACTGTATACAAGCTTTTTTTTCTTTCATAAAGTTAATATTATTTGGCTCTTTCAGCATTATTAAGGATTTAAAAAATTATTGTGTCTATATTAAGAGCTAGATACACTTTATTTCGACGGTGTCATATTGTTTTGGTCATATTAGACACAGAATATAAACGCAGTGATTTGAGGCTAAAATTTATGTCTGGTGACCCGTCTTATGAATTGTCAATAGTTATACACGAAGACTGGGAAAGTAGCATATTAAGTTGTAGTTAGCGCTTTGAAAAAATAAGGTATCATAAATATTAAAACGCAGACCTATTTCTGTAAGATCAGAACTCAAATTCGAGACATGTATTCGAGACATTCGTATGAGTCAACTGTTTTTCGAACCTCTTCAGTTTAGAAGGAAGAAAACGAGTTCCCGCTAGCGTAGCGTGTTAACGCAGCACTTTAAAGCTCTGATTTTTTGTAGAGGACGCAGGATCGAACCCAAGCATGGCAAAATGCGCAATATTTTTGTCGATAATTCATTTCAATAATGACATATTTTATTAAGAAGAGAAGTTATAGGATTTTTATTTTTTTATTATTATTATTTGAATGCTATATAATTAAACAGAATTTAAGACTCAATAATATTTTGAAAAAATAATGATTTTATATTTAAAATATTTAAGCTAAAATATTTCACATGTAATTATCAATTAAATAAATTGAGCTGATCTAAAATTTCCGTTACTTTTTCTGATCATTATCAAGAATATATATGCTGGTGTGTCAGAAAGAAAAGTTTGTCATTCATTTGCGTAAAAAAAAAAACGGAAAGAAAAAAAAAATAATCGTATAAGAGCTATAAAAGAAATTACATTGTTATCCAGGTTTAATATATAAAAATGTATAAAAATATAAAATAAAATTCAAGTAATAAAAAAATATATATATTATAAATCGTTAGCTGCATCAAATTTCAAATTTAGGTTTTTAGAGAATGAGACAGATAAAAATAAAATTCATTGCAACTTTTAATGGCAGTGTAGTCTTAATAAATAAATAAAAATAGATATTGTTATTTAAAAAGATGAAGTCGTAGTAAATAAAAATAAATTCTCTACCCGGTGTTTTTAGGTAAATTTCTGATAAAAAAACAGGCATAATTAGTTGTAAATTATAAACTTTAAATTCTTTCACTTCATTGAATAGGTTACGCTGGCAGCACCATTTATCGTCTTAAAGAAATAATAATCACTTATGAAACACAGAAATTGGTCACGTAATTCGTCTTTCAATAATTAATTTAAAAGCAACTATTTAAATATTCAAGAATTTCCCTAATGAAACATTCAAGTTGTTTACCGTCAAATCTTGACAGGCACTAACTAGTAATTCTTTCCATTGGAAATAAAAGTAGTATAATTTCGTATCGTCAAAAACAAATTCAGGAGGGATAAAATTTGTTAGTAACGTTCAGGATTTTATTATATTCATTATTCATCAAACGTTTTCATAAAACAAGTAAAAAATAATCCATTATGAAGATTGGTATTCATAACACTTAATTTCATCACTCGCAATTTTCTGTCCAACTCCTAGAGATTAATCTGTAGATCAGATTATAATACCATTCATCATTTTTCTTTAATTGGATGTAAAAGAAAAGCTTTCTTTTCTTTTCCTTTAAGAAAGGATATTTTTCAAAAATTCTTAGCATTTTAATTTCATATTCCGTTGTTCAATTGAAAATTATTTATTACAATAGACGTAGATGTGTATTAAAAAAAGTTTTTAAACAATTTATTTAGATAAAATTTGTTAGTAACATTACGTATTATATTATATTCGTTATCAAACGTTTTCATAAAACTAGACAAAAATAATCCATTAGGAAAATTGTCTTCCCTAACACTTAATTTCATCAAACGCAATTTTCTATCAACTCCTAAAGTTTAATCCATAGATTAGCGTTTAAGATGATAATATCATTCATCATTTTTCTTTAATTGGATGTCAAAAAAAGCTTTCTGTTCTTTTCATATATGAAAGGATATTTTTACACTATTCTTAGCGTTATAATTTTATATTCCGTTATTCAAATACAAATTATTTCTTACAATAGACGTAATTTCAAAAAAGGTATTAAACATTTTATTTAGAATTTATTTAGATAAAATCTGTTCGTTATATTTCGTGTTATATTATATGTATTGTTCATCAAACGTTTTCATAAAACTAGACAAAAATAATCCATTATGAAGACTGGCTTCCCTAGCACTTAATTTCATCAAACGCAATTTCCTATCCAATTACCAAAGTTTAATCCATAGATCACCTTTTAAGATGATAATATCATTCATCATTTAATTGGATAATAAATTTAATTGGATGTCAAAAAAGCTTTCTTTTATTTTCACATATGAAACAATATTTTTCTATAATTCTTATTATAATTTCATATTCCGTTATTTGAATTAAAACTATTTCTTACTCTACAAATATATTGAAAAGAACTTTTAATCTTTTTATAATGTTTTTCTTTATCCAGCACTTAAAGAATTGAAAAATTTAAATGATAAAAAACATATGTTTTTTTAGGTTTTTCTAAGATTTTAATAGCAGTTAATAAGATAAGAACTCATATTATTTTACGATGCTAAACATTTAATGTTATAATATAGCATTTTTTCGATGAATTTCATTTCTATAGAAGAATATGTTTTTACTTTTTAGATGCATATTATTTGTCAGGATAAAAAAAAAAAAAAACCGATAGCATTTAATGTCTACACTCTAAATTAAAATGTCTGAAATTCAGACACTTAAGTGTCTGAAATGGAGTGTTCAATTTTCAGACATTTTAAAATGTCTGAATTTTTTCAGACACTTTTTGCGTCTGAATTTCAGACACTTCAAACGTCTGAATCGCATCCATTTTTTTGTAAGCATCATACGTAGCCATGTCTGACCACGTTGAATCCTGGAAAAATATTTGGCTGTGGACCTGCCCCCCCCCCCCCCCCCCAATACAGCCTGATTTTTTTGGTGCTCTCAGTTTTGGTATACAATTTTCGTTACGTTGATAATTTAAATCTTTTACGACATTGTACTGATTATAATCAATATCTTGAACTTCAGGAGTAGAACAAGATTAAAAAACAAAAAATATTTATCTAAATATTAGATTTTTTTTTAATTTATTTTGTTTTTAACCTTATTTTACTTTAAAAGTTCAAAATATTGATTATAATCAGTACAATTTCGAAACAGATTTAAAATATAAGCTTTACAAATATTGCACATCAAATTTGGGGGCACTACAGTCGTAGGGGGACGGGGCACTTCCCAGTTTGCCCTTCCTTTAATCAAGAAGTACTTTTGCAAAAAACGCAACCTTGCATTATAGTTGTCTAAATTGAGATGTCCGGTATTCGGGAGTATCCGTTGTGGAGGTTAATGGACATTCTCGAATAGCGAACACCTCTATTTAACGAATACTTTTTTAATCAGCAGACATACATATTTGTATATTTTTACCTCAAAAAAGTAGACATCTCCAATTATCGGACAAATTCCGCGGTCCCGAAGTGTTCGCTATTAAGGGCTTTTAAGGTACATAGATAAATATATATATATATTTTATAATCTTGTCCTACTCTAAAAGTTCAAAATATTTATTATACTCGGTTGAATGTGGAAAAAGATTTAAAATATCAGATGTACGAAAATTGCAAAAATCCCCCCCTACCCCCCCCCCCAAAAAAATGAAAATATAAAAAAATATATTGCCACATAGGCAATTTTACATATACATCACTTGATAATCACAACAGCCATTTAACTATGAATAATGAAAATAAATAAATAAATATTCTACTTTAATAACATTGGGGAAAAATGACTTTGGTATTTTGTTAAATATATTTGCGTTTTTAAACTTGTCCTACTCTAAAAGTTCAAAACTTTCATTATAATCAGTGCAAGATTTAAGATATCAGCTTTACAAAAATTCATGCAAAATCCCCCCCCTCCACCCCCCCCCAAAAAAAAATGAAAATACTTATTTAAAAATTATGTTTTTAAAAAATTTATATTTCCACATGGGCAAGTTTTTATGTAGATCAGAGGGTACTCACAAAAGCTATTCAACTATCAATAAAAACAAATAAGTACATATTCTATATTAAAAACATGAGGAAAAAATAACTTATGATTTCCAAACTTCTTTCGTCTTAAATATATACAGTAACGTCTGTCATTTTTGTATTTTTCGTATAAGTGCATATAAATAAAGTTACCACAATTTTAAATACGAAATCTAGTTAGAGGTTTTTACTTTTTCCCATTATAAATTTCAAATTACTTTTTTATTAAAAATAATAAAAAAATCAGTATTAGAGTTGATTGCAAATCAAATACATATGTATATTTTTACAGGCAGCTTCATATAATAGACCAGTCTCATTTACTTTATTTATCTTTTTCTAATCTGCGGTTTTATGCCAGGAAGTAAGAAAGCATTAGGTCATCTTTCAAAGTTTTTTTTTTCTTTACTTCCTTGTGGCTGTCATTTACTGCGAGATAAAAATTATCCATTGAAACTAAGAACTGACATTGAATATATAATTCGTAATAAAAAAGAACGTCATAAGTTTAAAAATATATACTTCTAGAATTAGTGGGGTTTTTTGCGAACAGATTCAAAACTAATTAAATTTCATGCAGGATTTTGTTTAGTACAATAAATAAAATCATAAAATACACTAATTTTACTACTATAAAGAAACTTACTTGAGTTGCTGCAAGAGGTAAGAAATATTCCTCGATTTGAAATTTTAAAAACTACCACAACCACAGTGAGGGAGAAAGACTTTCATCAGTTTAAAAGGTAATCCCATAATACATCCGACTAGCCATATTTAAAGAATGAGATGTTTCATCCTAAAAACAGGACCCGCCAGACAAAAGTTTCTTTTTTTTTGCCAGCTTCGACAGGACGAAGATGAATAACACAATATTATTGATATAAATTGATACGAGTTAACACTAAGCCCATTGCACACGCTTTGTAGAATTTCCGGGTGTAATCTTCAACCGTCGTCTACTTCTGTTCTGTGTCTATCCCGCCCTTGTATCGACGACAGCTTCTAAGAGACATTTGATGTCGAGCACACACGTCAGATGTATGTATTCAATAAATAAATAATCCAAGTTAATACGAATTAAAATCACAGTACTTCACATTTCGCAAAAAACGAATTAAAATACACGCGTACATAAAAACAAACTTTGTTTGAATTACAACGTATACCACTTCGAACGAAGACATCTAAAACGCGTGCGCAACTGGGAGTGCTAGTGCCCCCTGGTGGTTATTACGTCGGAAGAATCAAAACGTCTTAAATTAAGACACGTTTAAAGCAATGAAGTGTCTTAAAATAAGACGTTTGCGGATATTTTAGACATTATTCTCAGTTCGTTTACACCATGGTCATAGTAAGACGCTTATGTATCTTAAATTAAGACATCTATAGTGTCCTAATTTTCAGATTAAGACACTTAAGTGTCTAAAATTCTTTTTCAGTCACATATGTGTCTAAATTTAAGACGCTTCTATTTGCAGTGTACGTTGAGAAAACTCCTAGTAAATAGTAAACATATATTTAACAAATTTGCGCAGCATTGAAAATGACGGTCTCACAACTAATTACATCTTATGTGCATGACAGGTTCACATCGCATCTAATATCATGCCTGTTGCATTATAAAAAGAAAATAACACCTATAGTAATAAAAGAAATTTCGCTGTGTGTGTGTGTGTGTGTGTGATAGACACAATCATATATAAAAGAAGAATTTTTTTTTATGTTCGTTAGTTTATGTCGGTTCTCGATTTCTTTTTTCCGCTTAACAACAAAAAGCTTTCTGAGCCTCTTGGGTTCTCATTTTTAAACGAAAAAACATGAAACTGAAATGAATATTGAAATAACTTGGAATAGAATAGCGTTTTTCTTTTTTCGATAAACGTACTTAATCTTGATTTATAAGAGAGTTCTGTTTCATGATGACATTTGCTCCGGGTGTCATGCTTAGAAATTCGATACGAAACGTCAACCTGGACACCTTTTTAAGAAGTATCCTGATCATTTATATATAACAAAATAGCTATTCGATTTTACAGGGATGAGAGTGCTCTGACCTAAATGGTTGATTTTCACCACTAAATTTTAATAGTATTCTTTGCTTTGTTAAATCTCAGAAGTTGTGTCATGAAATAAGGCGATTAATACCATTAAAATTTAGTATTAGCAATCAATCAGTTGGGTCGGAGCGCCCTCATCCTTGGTTTTATGTTTTCTGAGCAGGACCCCGACACATTTCCTTCATCAAAAATTTAAAAAAAAAGATTTCATGAATGTGCCAGAAAGTAAATCCCAAATTTCTAACTTCAGAAAAGCGGATTCCCAAATCATTTATATTTCCATAAAAGCTTTGCACAAAAATAACCCTGACTTGATAATAATAAATTCTAATAAAAATTTTCAAGTGATTAAAGAATCTGATTAAATCATAAACTTGATTATAAAAGATCTTTTGTTTAGAGCAAGAAATCCCATTTCTGATTAATATACCTAAATCTGTTTTTAAAATTTTAATATGTCCGAATGAGAAACAAGATTCTGAGTCCGTAATTACACACTATAAATACTTTGCTGTTATTAGAACAATATAAAGTTCGTTTGGAATTTTAAACTTTCCGAATAGTTAAATCTGTGTTTAAATCTACATTATGGTAGGTAAATGGACTATTCAAATTCACCATGTTTCACCACTTCGCTGAAACCAAAATTATAATGGAAAAAATGTCCAAACTCAAAAATAATCCGCCATAATCATCACTTCGCAATAATACTAATTTTTTTTTTTATTTTTTTTTTTTAGTAGTGATCCAAAGCAAAAAAAATATATACCGGGTGTCCCAGAAAGGACTGACTGATTTTAAAATTCAATAACTTGCAAACGGTGACAGATATTAAAAAAATTCTTGCAGGAGGGTTATGCATAATGTCAAAAGTTTTATTACAGTGATTTTCAATTTTAGTTCGATTTACAAACAATAGATGGCGCTGTAAGCAATAGTCGCTAAATACAGGCTCGATTTTTGGTCCTTTATCTTGTTCCATGCAGAAAAAGGAGATGGAAATGTATTATCCGGGCCACGAAGTACCAAAAATCGAGCCCGAATTTAGCGACTATTGCTTACAGCGCCATCTATTGTTTGTAAATCGAACTAAAATTGAAAATCACTGTAATAAAACTTTTGACCCTATGAATAACCCTCCTTCAAGAATTTTTTTAATATCTGTCACCGTTTGCAAGTTATTGAATTTTAAAATCAGTCAGTCCTTTTTGGGACACCCGGTATATAGTACAATGACGTACCTGTATCTCAAAATGACCAAACTGAGCAGTCAAGCCTTTTCTACCAAGATGCAGAAATACAAATGAATAAAAATGTATATTCTCTATAAAACATGTTTATTCGACTTGAAAAAAACGTCACATTTGGTAGTTAAGTATATTTACACATCCGGATTTTCCTATGGCACTAGCAGGTACACGAGAACGTTCTCGGACGAACACTGGCGAACTTCTGATTGGAGGGAAAGGAAAGTGTCCCTTCTGTCCTCAGAATCGCTGATTAATCCAAAGTTAAAATTTTTATTATTTTCCTGTAAAAAAATTTAAAAAATATATATTTAACTACATTTTCCTTGAAACGGCGTTTTTTTCTTGTACCACTGTTTCCGAAAATATTACTCGGTTGATCTCAATGAAATTTTTAGATATTGCCAGTATTCATAAGGTTGGAAACGACAATACGTAAAACTTTCAAATGTAATCGACTTTTTCAGCCCTCATAAACATTTTAAAAATATCGATGTTCCCTCCCATTTTTTTCTCATGCTTTGACAAAAAATGCCATTTTGTTCTCGGTTACAGTCGTATCTATAAGCCTACTGATTATAAAAGTATTTATAAATCCTATTTCTCAATTACAGATCTGCTGGAAAGCGTGGTATATTACAACTGTATACGGCCATCTTTTCCACCATTTTGTGATATCGAAAGATAGAGTATTTTGCTCCAAAAATTTTTAAGAGCTAGTTTGAAATTCTACAGTAATATATTTATTTTGAAAAATAAAATCTAAAATATGTTTAGGTATGTACAAAGGTTCTGTACAAAGCTTCCTTAAAACAGTAACAATCACAAGAAAAGTTGATTTTGTTTTTATACATTCGCATAACCAATATTTATTCTTTTGCCTTGTGTGTAAAAATCGTCTTCACCTGTAGCTTTTTCTTTTAGGTAGATTTCGTATGAAATACTACATATTGGGATCGTTCCTATGTTGGAATTTCTGAAAAAATTTTGCAGATCTACACGGATCATGACCCCTAGAACCCAAAACCACCCTCAGTAAAAAACTTTATCTATCTATCTATCTATCTATATCTATCTATCTATCTATATATATATATATATATATATATCACTTTCTTCTGCACACGATAACTTCCGTAATTCTGCACCAATCTCTTCATAACTGATACATAAAATCAAAAGACATAAAATCTCGGTCAAGTTCGTTAATGCGCAAAATCGGACCAATGGGATGGAAATAGGGAGGGGTTTTGTGAAAACCGAAAACCCCCCATAACTTCTTAATTATTGTACATATCAAATCAGTTTAAAGTTTTTATTACTTCAAAAAAAAAAGGGCCAAAATATTATGTATCACAGATTTTTGATAAAGTTAAAAATGGGCTCAAGGGGCGCAAAAAATAGGGTTTTTGGGAGAAAAAAATTCATAACTTCGTCAGTTCTCAAGATATCAATTTCAATTAATTTTATTATAAATCTCCTTAATATTATCTACAACTTTTATATTCACAAGTTTTTGATACCACCAATTCGTACCGCAAAAAAAATTAAAAACGAAAACAAAAATGGGAGGTTGTAGAAGAAAAATTTTCATAACTCCGTCAATTCAAAAGATATAAAATCTCCATGAATTTATGATATATCTTCTTAATATTGTCTACAACATCTGTATAGACAAGTTTTGGATAGAACCATTTCTTACAGTAAACACAAATTAAAAATACATAGCGATTAAAGAAAAAAATCATCTAAGTAAGGGTGTATTCAAATCCAAACTGCGTATTTTCTGACACATTTTACAATTTATTTTTGCTCTCACAGGCTTCCAATTGGTACGTTTTCTTACTCAGAAACTATATAATGTACCATAATGGTCTATTTTTTGATAGAGGCTGAATATATTTAAAAAAATGCTGTTAAAGTGGGCATTTTGAACCGAATATCCCGAAGCTGATTGTGTTGGAAAAATCATTGCATTAAGGATACACTCAAATCCAAACTGCTTATTTTATGACTCATTTTTAAATTCATGTTTGCTCTCAAACGCATTTAATTGGTAGATTCGCTTATTCAGAAACTATATAATGTACCGCAATGATCGATTTTTTGATAGAGGCAGAATATATTTCAAAAAATCATGTCAAAGTGGTCATTTTGAACGGATTTTCCCGAAGCAATTGTGTTATCACTTTCTTCTGGACACGATAACTTCCGCAATTCTGCACAAATCTCTTCCAAACTGATACATAAAATCAAAGGACATAAAATCTCGGCCAAGTTCGTTAATGGGCAAAAGCGGACCAAGGGGATGGAAATAGGGAGGGGTTTTGTAAAAACCGAAAACCCCCCATAACTTCTTAATTATTGTACATATCAAATCAGTTTAAAGTTTTTATTACTTCAAAAAATAGGGCCAAAATTTTATGTATCACAGATTTTTGATAAAGTTAAAAATGGGCTCAAGGAGAGCAAAAAATAGGGTTTTTGGGAGAAAAATAAATTCATAACTTCGTCAATTCTCAAGATATCAATTTCAATTAATTTTATTATAAATCTCCTTAATATTATCTACAACTTTTATATTCACAAGTTTTTGATAGGACCAATTCGTACCGCAAAAAAAATTAAAAACGAAAACAAAAAGGGGGTTTGAAGAAGTAAAAAATCCATAACTCCGTCAATTCAACAGATATAAAATCCCCATGAATTTATCATATATCTTCTTAATATTGTCTACAACATCTGTATAGACAAGTTTTGGATAGGACCAATTCTTACAGCAAAACAAATTAAAAATACATAGCGGTTGAAGAAAAAAATCATCTAAGTAAGGGTGTATTCAAATCCAAACTGCGTATTTTCTGACTCATTTCACAATTCATTTTTGCTCTCAAAGGCTTCCAATTGGTACGTTTTCTTACTCAAAAACTATATAATGTACCGTAATGGTTGATTTTTTGATAGAGGCAGAATATATTTTTTAAAATGCTGTTAAAATGGGCATTTTGAACCGAATTTCCCGAAGCGGATTGTGTTGGAAAAATCATTGTATTAAGGATGCACTCAAATCCAAACTGCTTATTTTATGACTCATTTTTAAATTCATTTTTGCTCTCAAACGCATTTAATTGGTAGATTCGCTTATTCAGAAACTATATAATGTACCGCAATGATCGATTTTTTGATAGAGGCAGAATATATTTTAAAAAATCATGTCAAAGTGGGCATTTTGAACGGAATTTCCCGAAGCAATTGTGTTATCACTTTCTTCTGGACACGATAACTTCCGCAATTCTGCACAAATCTCTTCCAAACTGATACATAAAATCAACGGATATAAAATCTCGGTCAAGTTCGTTAATGGGCAAAAGCGGACAAAGGGGATGGAAATAGGGATGGGGTTTTGTGAAAACCGAAAAAAACCCATAACTTCTTAATTTTTGTACATATCAAATCAGTTTAAAGTTTTTATTACTTCTAAAAATAGCGCCAAAAATTCATGCATCACAGATTTTTGATAAAATTTAAAATAGGCTCAAGGGGCGCAAAAATAGGGTTTTTAGGAGAAAAAAATTTCCTTACTTCGTCAGTTCTCAAGATATCAAATACAATAATTTTATTATACATCTCCTTAATATTATCTACAACTTTTATATTCACAAGTTTTTGATACCACCAATTCGTACCGCAAAAAAAAAAAAAACGAAAACAAAAATGGGGGGTTGTAGAAGAAAAATTTTCATAACTCCGTCAATTCACAAGATATAAAATCTCCATGAATTTATCATATATCTTCTTAATATTGTGTTCAACATTTATATAGGCAAGTTTTTGATAGGGCCAATTCTTAAAGCAAAAACAAATTAAAAACACATAGCGATTGAAGAAAAAAATCATCTTATTAAGGGTGCATTCAAATCCAAACTGTCTATTTTCTTACTCATTTTTAAATTCATTTTTGCTCTCAAACGCATCCAATTGCTAGATTATCTTATTCAGAAACTACCCGTAAGGCATGGTGACGTCACGGCGACGTCGTTGTGAAGTCACACTGTGATTTTGTGACCGTCGATGTGACGTCACGTGACGTCGATGTGACGTCACAGTGACTAGAATGCGAGGTCGTTATGGCCGTTTTAGAGGACGTTTGTGACGTCACATTGTGACCACTCTGTGAAGTCACGGTGTGACAAATTTGTGAAAAGTGTGTCATTTGTGACTATTTTGGCATTAATTTTGTGACGAACCTGTGACGAAAGCGACAATGCTTTGAAGTCACATTGTGACCAATTTGTGAAATATGTGTCATTTGTGACGAACTTGTCATAAACACTGTGATTTCAAATGAAAATCAAATTTCAAATTAATTGCTTAAAAGACGCAAATAGTGAAAAAGATTCCATGCTGGGACTCGAACCCGGGCCATCAGTACAGCACACTGACATTCTACCGACTAAATCACATGGAACGATACCCAGGCTGGAAAATTTCTCACTATTACATGTTGGCAAGGCTACAAACGCAGCAAAAGATGGAATATTTAGCGTGAACCACCCACATGATGCAAACACGAAACTTAATTAAATCCAGCATTGATTGAAATTATATTAATACTTGGAAATTTTTCCAGAGAGAACCATTCGCCTTGCATACAATATTTCAAATGAAAGTCAAATTTCAAATTAATTGCTTAAAAGGCAATTTTAATTTGAAATGTTGTATGCAGGGCGAATGTTTCTCCCTGGAAAAATTGCCAATTATTAATATAGTTTCAATCGATGCTGGATTTAATTAAGTTTCGTGTTTACACCATGTCGGTGGCTCACGATAAATATTCCATCTTATGCTGCTTTTGTAACTTTGCGAACATGTAATAGTGAAAAATTTTACGGGCTGGGCGTCGTTCCATGTGGTTTAGTAGGTAGAATGTCAGTGGGCTACACTGATGGCCCGGGTTCGAGTCCCGGCATGGAATCTTTTTCACAATGTTGGCCTTTGC
Source organism: Maratus speciosus (assembly GCA_963932465.1). Taxonomy (NCBI): domain Eukaryota; kingdom Metazoa; phylum Arthropoda; class Arachnida; order Araneae; family Salticidae; genus Maratus; species Maratus speciosus. The sequence continues at coordinate 480,627,081 of OZ010786.1, read as the reverse complement.
GCCTTTTAAGCAATTAATTTGACATTTGATTTTCATTTGATATATTGTATATAAGGCGAATGATTCTCCCTGGAAAAATTTTTAAGTATTAATACAGCGATGAATTTTAAAATAAAATTTTGCTGTAAATATAAAATCTTATCTTTTTACCGTACTTTTTAGCAAAATATCGCTACTTTGGAGTCCTATTTTTCTAAAACATTTTACATTTTTCCACTTAAAAAACAATGATTATCAACTGACATATTTTTTTATTAAGTTCTATGCTTGATATTTAGAATGTGTAAGTATTTTAATTTGTTGTGATTTGTCATTGCTTTATTAAATACGAACATGGAAACTAACGGATATTAATACAATTATTATTTATAGAGCGGCATGATAAGCGACATTTATCTAAATTTTTTATTCCCGTGTATATTGTATTTTGTGAATATGAGCTAAATAGATTTGGTATGTTTTATAGGAAAAGACTGATCTGGGAAATAGAGAAAAAAAAAACGAGTAAGAAAAATCATGCGTTAAGCATAGATTAAAATATACTTTCCAACACTTTCTGAATGCTTTAACAAGACATCGTAATTTAGGGAAATGACGTAAATAAGATAACTAAGTAAACATTTTAGAAAACGCATAAAACATTTGAAACACTAATTTCAGCAGTTACCGTCCATAGCCAAATATGTTTTCCAATTCTTTTGAACAGCCCTTATTTGATCCGTAGGTTGATACACTGAAAAAAATGAAGTACTAAAAAATGAGCAAACCGACGTACTCATATTGAATTGAATATTTTTGGATTAAAAATGAACCTATGCTTTCTCTATTTTGAAGCATCACATGTTATCAAACCCAAACAAACAAATAGTTTTGTAACCTGTAATGGTTCATTTCATTTATGGCGGCATAAAAGATGTTTATTAATGTAAATATTAAATTATGCACAGCATTTTAAAAATAATTGCTTGGAAATAATGTTCTTGTCATAAAAATATTCGATTTGAGTATCTTGTTAAGAATTTTGCTATTTTTCTTAATAAATAATCAATTAAACATTTCTTGTTAAGAACTTTGGACGGGAAATAAATGTCAGGACATTTTTACTTTAAATTTTAGGGTGTTTTTTTTTTGGGGGGGGGGGGGCAGTACATAACGATTCATATTTGATCACAGCCATGGAATAAAAAATGAGTATACATGTGTTTCTCAACTTTGAGTACATTTGGATCGGAGCTATTTTGTGCATGTGACGCATTTAAAATTGAGTACTTTTTACTCAATTTTGAGTACCCATTTTTTTAAGTGTATATATACTATATAATGGGAAAATTTAGTTTAGCAAGAAAACGCCTAACAGGTGGAAATTCATTTTCAGCAATTTATACTAATGTATGGAAACATACTTGAATACGTTTGTACAACCCTGTAGTTTACCTAAAATCTTTATTACACGCCACTATTTAGTTAAAATTTAATTCAAACTAAGACACTCTTAAAACTGCTGATATCACATTTCCAGAAATTATAACATATAGACGGCCATGTATCCAATTCTTTACGTGACCCTGTATATCATTTTATCTATATTCTACAAATATTTCTTGGTAAATTAAATGCAGTTCACCGAAAAAAGCATAACTCATTTAAAAAACATCTTTAAGCAATTTGCGCCCATACCCAGCAATCCTTACGAATACTTTTGTGTAGTCTTGTATAGGAATTATAGCATTTATATACACCATACACTATGCATAAATATAGTGAATCATAAAAGTGCATATCATAATTAAAAATATATTTCCAGCAATCATCGCTAATGAACAGTACTTCGGATACAATATGGTATCTGAAAGATTTTGTGTGTCCCTGTAAATGTTATATACGTATTATTCGTATTATACATGAAATAATTTATAGTATGTAAACCTCAGCGACATACATCAATTTCATTATATATGAAATAGATTAACATAATTAAAGTATGCCGCAAACACGTCCCTCCACCTCTATATCATTATGTATTTGAATTCCTTTTTTAGTCCTGTAAATGAACAATAACTATTCTTTGCATCGCATAGTCAACAGAATGCATATTTTAGTGCACTTAATAAATGCATATAAATTTTATTCTGTTTGAAAGTGTGCGTAAAATCATAAAAAAATCATTTGAAACGACTTTTTCCCATAGGCCGTAATGTAACGGAAAACTTTTGGCTGTCCCTGTAAATGAACAAAGCACGCTACAACTTCATTAGAAATAGGTACCGTGCGATGGTAAACGTCAATACCATCCAAAAATTTCAGGGCAATCCGAGTATATTTTCGAGAGTTAGAGTGCGCACAGACTGCTAGACGAACAGACGGAGAGACAAACCGAAGTCATAAGCACTTTTCAACTTGTGTCCTACATTATGTATCCTGTATTATATGAACTTTAAAAATATATACTAAAGCAGTTTAATCTATAACTTCCTATCAGGCATGAAAAATACTTTATTTCAATGCTTAAATATCATATTTTTCTTTTTAGTGCCAATAATTACCCGAATCATACACGTAGAAAATTAATTTACAATAGAAGAAAATTTAATAACCGATTTAGAATGTCTATAATTAAATGTTTGATTAAAATCACAAACAGAAAAAATGCTTACATACAATTAAAAAAAATAAATATACCAATTTGAAAAACACTAAAAATAATAATTAGTATTTATAATTGTACTGTTAAACAACAGCAAACTACAATAGATAAATTAAATACATTATTAGATTTAACAATATCTCAAAAATATTTCCATACGGTATAAGGAATTCCTATTATTTTATAATTTTGGCAAATGTTAAATCTGAAAACATTGGTTTGAAGATTTAGGATTTTAAAAGATAATTTAAAATATTATTAGCACTAAAACAAAATTCTTTCAAATGTTTCACTACTGTAATATGTTAAAAATACATTTTCCCAGTATAATGTTAATTTCTAATCTGAAACAGTTTCGTAATCTCATGATAATCAAACATCATATTTAACCCCAAAATAATAATTACTATAAATCTTAGTAATCAAAAAATAGTAAGAAGCCGATAAAATAATTCCTTTCTAATTGTCTTTCCATACATTTTCAATCTCAAGTAAGAGTAAATTAATGTTTATATTAATTCCAGTATGAATGTAGGCATGAATGTCTCTGCGCAGTTTTTTTTTTTTTTCAAGCGATGGCAGATTAAAATATTTTTCCACAGTTATCAAATTGGAAAATATCGCTTCTGACAGTTAAAGATCAGCCTCTTACAAATATAACTATTTAACTCATAATATACAACCAGGAATAAAATATTTAAATTAAATAAAACTTACATGCACGTTCCATTAATATCCGTGTATCCTAAAATGGTCATTTCCTTATCTTAAAGTGTTGTAGAGGTGTTGTTCTAAAACAAGTGAACTATTTCCCGCGTATTCTCATATTTATTTTTCAGTGGGCAGACGATTTTCGAGCAGATGGTTTGTTACAGATTGTTTGTTTTTGTATACAAGAAATATGGAATTTGAACGCGCAGAAATTTTCTGAAAGTATCATTCATTAAAATTTGTATTTGAAGAAATGTCCAATGTATTTAATCTTTTCTTTTTATCCGTACCAAATTATTCAAGTTAAAATGTATTGTAAAGTTCCTTTTTTCTAAATAATTATAATAATAATATTCATAATTAGAGTTTATTAGATAAAACATTGTTTAAATTTTTAAAAGGTGTAAAAATAAATTTAATGTATTAACGACAACCCCCCCCCCCTTTTTTTTCTATTTTTTTAAAGTAAAGTTTGTTTTGCACAAATTTTGTATATTTCCTTTATTTTCGGAAAATGCTAATTTTATTTTAAAAGTCTGAAAGAAGTAGAATTTATGACTTGAATACAAATTATAAAAATTTTTCTAAAGCAAGAAATGCATAGATGACTAAACTCTGAAGACTCTTTCTACATGCTCATTAAAAGGTGCAGATTTAACTGTAATAGAAAATTTTTAGTTTGAAACCACAGAAGTGTTTCGAATAATTCTGGTCGGTAAAAAAAGAAAGTAAGAGTGAAATTTCCTCCCAGCAAACTAAATATGTAAAGTGTATAAATTTAATATTCGTAATTGTAAATATATTATCCAAATGCTAGATAAAATTGAAATCATGAAAAAGTATACATTCACTGTCTTAGATATCAAATTGATAAAATATAGTCTAAAAATTTAGTTTATTAATGCTTGTATCATGCACTTTATTTATTATGCCCCCCCCCCTCCCCTTTAGTGACGGAATTTACCATTTGCTATCCACTAATATATTTTCATTCCTTATGCCGCTATAACTCGTGGCTGTTTAAAATATTTCTCTTCATTTTCAAAGATTTTTGAAGTTCATATTTTTTGTCACACTGTGACTTACAATATGCTGGTTTTTTTTGTCACATATGTGACGTGGCGTACGTTACATAGCAGTGACATAACAGAGACGTCACAATTTTTTTTAATTGCCAGAAAAATATAATTTTACAAAAAGTAACATGTTTTGAAGAATTTTCGTAAGTTTTTAAAGTTTTCTAAGAAGTTCACATTTCAGTCACAATGTGACATCACTGAGTGGTGGCATTTCGGTCACAGATGTGACGTGACCACAGTGACTTGCAGTGACGTCATAGCGACGTCACCGTGACCATGCATGCTATGAGGGTATATAATGTACAGTAATGATCGATTTTTTGACAGAGGCAGAATATATTTCAAAAAATGTTGTCAAAGTGGGCATTTTGAACAGAATTTCCCGAAGCGATTGTGTTAGAAACGAGAAATATTGCCCTACTGAGAAAAATAATTGTTTATTAATCAAGTTTTAATTAACTGAAAGAAAAATAAAAACACAGGTCGCTTTAAAATCTTTTCAAAAATCACGTCATCATGTTTCATATATTTTTTTTTTTTTAATTAAAAATGAATCTGAAAATGTTCCAGAAAATTTCGACTTGTTGAGTATGGAAAAATATTTTTTTTAATATTGCCTTAACATGATTCTGATAAAACCAGCTATTTTATAAAAAGGAAATAAAAACTCGTCAAAAGTAGACAGATAAAACTGTTAAAGTGGATTTATATCTAATAATGATTTAGTTTTTGTCGGTGAAATTAGTATACTTGACTTTGAAATCTACCTCTGCCTGTAGGCCAAACCAGCAGGGATTTTTTTTTTTGTTTTTTTTTTTTTCTGTGTGCACAAATTTTTATTAAACAAGTCCTATCTCCTCAACTATACAAAATATTGTTATTATGCAAATTGTATTTCGAATTTCAAATGACTTTTTTATCCCAACTACTCAAAAGTGAGACTTTAGACCACGACATTTCACGGGAAGAAACGAAAACGCTAATGTTAATTAAATGGAGGCTTTATATTCACATTTCTCACTTTGATTTTAACATTTTAATAATAGACTCAATAGACTAATAATAGTAATAATAGATTTAATAATATATTAATAATAGACTTAGCATTAGAATTTTCCTTTCTTCTCATGACTGAAGTGGCCTCTTAAATTGTTATGTATTAAACTGACACTGCCATATTTCATTTGAAGGATACTTCATATTTTACTAAACATTAAATAAAAATAACTCAAAATAGAAAATTGAAACATTTTAGACTAAATTATGTAAGAGATACAGATTCATAGAATTTGGTAAATATTTTATTTAAAATTTTGGGAAATGAAAATGTGGAGAGAAAGAACGCAATGGTATAGATGGTAGCAATCAAATACGGAAGAGGGAGCAAAAACAAGAGATGTCAAATAATGGTAAAGACAACACAACAAAGTCACAACTCGGGTAAGATAAAGTCACAATTCGGGTAATTGTCACATTCGGGTAAAATAGTCACAATCAGGAAATCAAAGTCACGATCAGGATATAGCGCCTTACAGCGACATCATTTTTTCTTTCTGAATACAGCATTCTTGATTCTTTTAGACAAAGGCAACCTGGAAACAATATTTTAAGACATTATCAAAAACAATTTATTAAAAAACCTTACTTTAGCTACCTCAAAGAAATTTCAACAAATCTAAGAAAAGTTTCGAGGAGATTATTAAAGAAATACATAAAACCTCAACTGCAAAAAATATATATATACGGCCCGACCTCGTTATCCGACACCCGGTTTTCACGTCACTCCGCTTATCATGTCAGTTTTTCAAAGTCCCGATTTTCTGTATATTAATTTAATGTAAATAAACACCGGATTTTACGTCGTTGTATAATTTTCAACTCCGGATATCCCGATGGGTTAGGAAAATTGTCCATTTTTCATAATCCATCTTATAAGCACTGAAATTAAGCGGTAAGAAATGTCTTATCCAAACTTTACACAAAAGTGTCTAAAATACCCATTGAGATAAATCAGAAATTTTACTTCAATCCTTTATCTGAATAAATAAACCGAAACTCTATGAATGACCCACTTAAGCTCCAGATAGACGTATCAGTCTACTCGCGGTCTTTTTGTTCTGGTCAGGTGGCGCTTTCTTTTGGTTACAAGTCATTTTTCATCCGACTAAAACCGAAGCATTGCATTGAATTGAAACGATCAGAAATTATCTAACATACATTTCTGAAACAACGAACATTGATTACAATTCATTGTATAATATTAAAAAAAGAATTGTAGGAAGCTCATCTAGGGATAAGCAAACCTTAATTCATCAATATTTCATGTAACAATAAAAAAACATGGCACCATAAATCTGATTTTTATTCTTTTGTTTTTGCGTTTATTTTGTTTAATAATATTGTTTTATTGCTTAAAACTGCAAGAACAGTTATGAATTTGAAATTGTCTTAAACTACTTAAAAATACAGCTTTTTATAAACATTTTTATACAACTCCGGTTACCGCGACACCCCGCTTATGACGACACTTTGTTCTGTTCCTTAGAGTGTCGGGATAACGAGGTTCGACTGTATATATCAAACGTTTCTTAGTCTTGAAAATTATAATATAAAGATAAGGAAAGATAATTTACAATAACATCTTGGAGGTTTTTAATTCTGACATGCATTCTTTACTTTATAAAGCTCAGAACTCGATACAGTCGAACCTCGTTATCCCGAAACTCTAAGGAACAGAACAAAGTGTCGTCATAAGCGGGGTGTCGCGGTAACCGGAGTTGTATAAAAATGTTTATAAAAAGCTGTATTTTTAAGTAATTTAAGACAATTTCAAATTCATAACTGTTCTTGCAGTTTTAAGCAATAAAACAATATTATTAAACAAAATAAACGCAAAAACAAAAGAATAAAAATCAGATTTATGGTGCCATGTTTTTTTTTATTGTTACATGAAATATTGATGAATTAAGGTTTGCTTATCCCTAGATGTGCTTCCTACAATTCTTTTTTTAATATTATACAATGAATCGTAATCAATGTTCGTTGTTTCAGAAATGGATGTTAGATAATTTCTGATCGTTTCAATTCAATGCAATGCTTCGGTTTTAGTCGGATGAAAAATGCCTTGTAACCAAAAGAAAGCGCCACCTGATCAGAACAAAAAGACCGCGAGTAGACTGATACGTCTATCTGGAGCTTAAGTGGGCCATTCATAGATTTTTGGTTTATTTATTCAGATAAAGGATTGAAGTAAAATTTCTGATTTATCTCAATGGGCATTTTAGACACTTTTGTGAAAAGTTTGGATAAGACATTTCTTACCGCTTAATTTCCGTGCTTATAAGATGGATTATGAAAAATGGACAGTTTTCCTAACCCATCGGGATATCCGGAGTTGAAAATTATACATCGACATAAAATCCGGGGATTATTTACATTAAATTCATATACAGAAAATCGGGACTTTGAAAAACTGACGTGATAAGCGGAGTGACGTGAAAACCGGGTGTCGGGATAACGAGGTCCGACTGTATATTTCTCAGATTAAAAAAAAGTGTATAAACACAAAGCTAATTTTACTACCACTGATTCTCGTAAACGTTAAACAATAGATTTTAGATTCTATTAATCAGTTTCCTAAACCCGCAATGCACGTTTTCGGATGCTGTCCTTTTTTGAAAAAAGCAAACTTCTTTTCAACATGCTTGTTTTACAGACAAACATAACAAATTAACAGCGTTAACATTAATCTTAAAATCAACATGACTTTGTAAATCCTGGATGTATGAATTGAATTACGAAGCTGAAAATGTATATTTGAGAATAAGTATTATCTAAAAAACAGATATTCCGGTTTGAGAATATGGATTAATAGGCTATGAAAGCTACTCTAACACGTTTCCGAAAATCAGTGGAAGCAAAAGAACGTTTTTTATAAATCTTTTCTTAAATCTAAAAGAGCTAAATGATAAATATGGGAACAAAAATTTGTACAATTAATGAATAATTTCAATACAAGTTTCAGTCAAGCACAGAAGTTTGCTTTGAATTTTGCTACTTTTATTATGAAAGTTATCAGATAAAGAGACATATTTTTGATAAACGAATTCAGAGAGTAACAGCTTTCTTTGGTGCAATCCTGAGGAAATTTACGAATAAAACCACTAATTTACAAAAATATAAAACAAAAGACATTTAAAAAAATTAACATTTAAAGTCTCATCAAAATATTTCACCTATAGCCTTGAAATGAGACCGAATACAAGGTTCGTACGTATCAAGCACTTTAAAGCACCTTTTAGGAAAATTTTATGTGTCTTATTTAGTGAAAAAAAAATTCTATCTTCAGATATATCGACCAGTATTTTACGATTTTTTTTGGTACTACACTACCTAAAATCGCCGGCATCCCTTGATATGTACGAACCCTGGAATACCGTCTTTATCGTCGATTTATAATCTTATTTAATTACTCCCTCCGTCCCAAATTAGTTGCGACAGTTAGATCGAAAATTTTGTCCCAAATTAGTTGCTACATTTCAAGTGGGTGGAGTCATAAATAACATTCAATGCAGTTTAGTAGATCGACACCATTTTGTAAGGACTCTATCACCAGTATACCATAAAAATCATTTTCTTCCTAAAGAATTAACGATTCATAAGCTAGAAGGTAGTTTTATGACATTACTGGTGGAAGAATCCTTACACAATGGGGCGTGGCTTAAGAGCGTGTGAACCCTGGATTTTTTAAACTAATTTTGTACAGTAGTGGAAAAAAAAAAGTAAACACCCCCTACTAACTCCTCAACAAATTATCGTAGACAAAAGTTACTGGTACCGGAAGATTGGAAATAAAGTTTACTTTTAAATGGTGTGTATAAAATTCGCTTAGGGGGCCATATACATATTAAAACAATTCCAAACTTCATTTTTTTCAAGAGCAGTACCCAAATTTAACGATATATTTCAAATCTTCGGTTCAAAATATGCCTAGAAACCAAATTTCAAGTCATTCATATGATAAGTTTTTGAATTATAGACATTCAAAATTTAGTACTTCTAATGTTAAATTACATTTTCATATTTTTATTTATATCTCCTGAAATTATGTTCCTAATAAGCTAATTTTTTGTGTAGCAGTAATACTAATATACCCAAACATAAATACATTGAATTTGCAATTTTTATAATTTTATGATATGAATTATGAATTATGAAATTAATATTCGAAAAAATTATGAATTGCAACCTACAATTGTTTTGATGGATTTAGATTTGTTAAGTCCTGCTTTATGGAAATCCCAAATTTCTCATTTTTCTTCCAAGTAGTTTTTAAATTATGCTTAAAAAACAGCAAAATGATGGTTTAAGGGGCCGTCTATGATAGCGGTGAGTAAATTTTTTAAATTTATTCTGCTATCCTGTAATCAAACAGGTTTCATTAAGGCTTAAACGTGCCTTGATCAAGAAGGCGGCTCTCTCGGTTAACAATCGAGTTCGGAACTTCAATTTGGATACAACCCTTAAAATACGCTCGTTTTAAAATAATTAATTTCTCGGAAACTTATGGCACGAATTGCATAAAAATTTGTTTATAGGCTAATTGAAAGGCGTAGAGTTCATTTATGCTGTCAGAATTTTGTACTGCTATTGAAAAAAAAACAAAGTTATGGTTCGTTTTAATATGTAGATGGCCCCCTAAGTAAATTTTATATACATCATTCAAAAGTAGACTTTATTTCCAATCGTTTGGTACCAGTAACTTTCTTCTACGATAATTAGTTGAGAAGTTAGTAGGGGGTGTTTACTTTTCTTTCCCACGACTGTACTTATTTAAGGAGAGACGGAGGGAATGTTTGGTAAGTAGATATTGTTGATTGATAGCATAGCACCCTGAAATCTCTGAAAAATGTTCAAACAAAATCATAAAATCATCATAATCGATAATCAGTACAAAAGTAATCAAATGTAGCAACTAATTTGGGACAGAGTGAGTATTATCTTATTGTTTTATCATAACATTTTTTCCAAAACCTAGACAACTAAAGTCTGCAATACTTGAAAATTTTATTTTATGGCAAATTTTCCTTTTACGCTATAAAAAAAAAAAAAAAAAAAAAAAAAAAAAAAAAAAAATTGTTGGTTTCACAGAAAAATGTGTCAACTAGAAGCCAGCAAAAAGCATTTTATTTTATGGAAATAATCTGTATTTATTCCGAACTGGCAGCCAAGATCTGTTAAAATAACAGGAAGTTCGTAGTCAATACAGATTATTTCTATAGAATAGACAGTTTTTAAATGGTGTCTTGACAGACAGGTTTTTTGTTCGAAAAAATAAACATTTTTATTTTATTTATTTTTTAATGTGTATGTCATATCCATATATTTTTAGTACTAAATAACTCGAAACCACAGATTAGGTATTTCTTCGGACCACGAACAACACTGGCTGAACAGAATCGGCTTAGCGCATTGTACTAATACATCTCTTTGAACTGCACGTTTAACATAATTTTTTAAACACATGAAGTAAAAAACATATCTATGTTAATTTGCAATAACATTTATCTCTAACTATTTTTTTATGTCAACTTGTCCCAATTTCAAAAAGAAATGCTCTTATCTTGAGTTGCGATGGATTATTATCTCATGACGAACTTGCCGCGGCTGTTGTGTCCGAAAAAATTACCTTAAATCTACTATGACAACATTTTGAAAAATATCACTTGCTTTAGAAAAAATGTCAACCTTTATAAGATTTCTTAGTTTCTAAATAATAACATCTGACAAATTCTTGTATTTAAGAAGAAAGAAACTTGTGTCAGAAAGAATCTATTTTGAACTTGAGAAAATTCTTAATTGATGCTGTATTTTGACTTCAAAATGGAGGCTATTCGTGAGGATTAATGTAATACACAATTTTTTCATAATTATTATTTTTCAGTGTCTTCAACGATTTAGCATTTGACAAATTAATAAAGGATTAATTATTCATTTCAAATTATGAACAGATAAATAATCAACATTTGATCCGTGCAATTATATTTGATTAAAATAATTTTTCGATTAAAAAAAAAGATTAATTAAAAAATGAAATTGAGAAATACCATTTATTTTATTTAAATGTAAGAAAATTGAGCAGTTTTCTAAACTACTGAGAAAATTTCAACAGTATCTTAATTTTATTAGACCCGTCAATTATATCGAACGCAGTAAATTTAAGTATAGAGTTAATCTGATCTTAAAAATGCACTTATAATATCTATTATCACATTGCATGTTTATTTTTACAATACCATTTTTTAACATGTCTGTTGTATTTTATTAGAAAAGTTGCCATTGCATTACTCAAAATTCCTCTTTTAAACATTAATGATCAATGCTATTTCTAGCAAGTAATAATATAAATAATAATAATAATAATAATAATAATAATAATAATAATAATAATAATGTTGCTTACGCTTTGTGTCTAAGGATAAACATTTCCAAGATGGTAAAATTAACTCTACGCTGCCATTCATATACATATCCTCTAGATAAATCATCCATATCCCGCCAAGCAGCATCGGCTTGATTTATCTTAATCAAGTAAGGCATGGCGCTTGACAAGTATATATTCTTCTCTCTCATCAGCTTTCTCCATACCTTTTCTCTCTCTACTTTTAATTCACTTTTAAACCATTTTAAAGCCTCTTCACGAACTTCAGATGATCTTTTCATTATCTTGAAGGCAGCTTCAACTTTGTGATCAAACTCAGCAGAATCAAACATGAATCTGAAAACAATTTGGGACGTATAAATAAACATAAAAAAGAAAGAAAAATCATGCGTCATGGATAGAGTAAGAAATAATTTCCAACATATTCATTTCTTCATATTCAGTCATTCAAAACATCCTCATTTAATAAGGTGGTGTAAAAAATAAATCTAAAAAATGGCGAAAAAAAATTTAAAAACCCTAAAAAGTTTTTAAAATTTTAATAACAATAATCAACGTCCATAAAATAGAAGCATATTCAAATTCTTTTGTGAAGCCCTGTATATGATCCGTAGATTTATGTATTCTGTATGATATGTTCAAATTTAGTTCACTGAGAAACGCATAACACAGCTGAAATTTCTCTTTCAAGAATTTATGCCAATAAACGAAAATGTTCTCAAATTCTTATGTGCAGCACTATAGAATTTATACACAGACTATAGAATATAAACACACCAAGTAGTATGCAACAAAAGTGAAATTTAAAAACACATACTATAGTTGAAGCGCACTTCAATAGTTATTCCTCATGCACAGTACTGTAACCGAATTATTTTCTGTGTGTCTGTAAATGAGCGATAAAATTTTATGCATACAGCAATCTTCTTTCAGTGCCCCTCAGCTATGTGTATCAGTTTCAATAAATTTGAAATAGAATAGCATCATATACTATATACCATTTCCCAAAGACCATAAAGTAATGGAATTCTGTTGACCATTTCTCAAAACTATAAATGCTACTTAATTAATTTTTCAATACTGATCATACCATAATATACATCAAAAACATATATCAATTACATGGCTATCTGGGTTTATTTTGGCGACTCAGAGATCGGACAAACTTGCAAAGAGACGGACAGGCAACCCGAATTCAAAGTAAATAAGTATCTAAAAAAATATTACCCGATATGGATAATTTTTCCAGATATGTGCATTTTCAACGACAAAGTTTTTGAAAAATAAATTCAGAACAAGGGTAAAAAGATATTTTTAATGGATGTGAACTTATCTATCATCATACCAGCATTTTCACAGATTGCCAGAACTATTTTGTTAAAAATTGCATTTTTTGAATTAAGTGGTTGCTGTGTTCATGGCCGTGATTTCGACAGATATGATGTTATATATATATATATATATCGTTAAATATCAAACGGAATGGGATTAATCTGCTCAATTAAGTTTAATATTAATATAATTGATATTACATGTTATTCTATATATTTTACTATTTTAAAAGCATTGGCGATTTTATCTAGCCCACGGAATTGAATTCTTCATATTCATGATTTTTCCACAATTGATATTTAATGTACCAGTTCATCTAAAAAGGTGTCCCTGACTGAGAAATAGATCACACGACAAATATGTTATCAATCGATACGAAACAAACGTGATATCGTACAAAATCCGAAGGAGTTTTGGCAGTGGTGATGACTCTGAAATCCGCTGACGCCACTTTGTGATTCGGCGCCATTTCGCACTTATGTCAGTTAACCCATTAGCCGCTGGTGTTGCGTTCACGCAACGGCCAAAACAAATCCATATTTTTAAATTATTTACATACCCACCACTATTTTCAACTAAACAATTGTTCTTATTCAAAGACACAAAATTTTAAGACTAAATAAAGAGAAAATTATCCCTCAGAGTTTGTGGTGGCAAGTGACGTTCTTCTGATATGTTAGAAACCTCAACGTAATAGTTTTGGCGGTTAATGGGTTAACAGCAATCATGGTGAGTTTACAGCAGAAAGCTCAGTGTGTGTTCTTGTACGCACAGTTTACGTTTGTTATTGTGGTACAATGTCGTTTTCGCAGTATGTATAGAGTAGATCCCCCCAAAACAAAACCATTGTTCATTGGTTTAACCAGTTTAAAGCGCACCTGATTGGAGGTCCGGCGACCTGTTAGATGTTTGCTGGGAAACAGGGAGACCTCATATTAAAGTTCAATAATAATAATAATAAAAAGAAGTAGTGTAAAAAACCTTACAGATTTTCGTAATCTAACAGTGTAAAAATAAATTATTTTACTGTATTAAAGCCTTAGTTATATTATTTCGAAATCAGGAACACCTTATATACTGAATCTATATATATATATATATATATATTATATATAAAACAGGTAACACTGGCAACGAATTGTTATATTGAAAATTACTACTAGGCTTCTTTTCTAATTTGTTGTTTTTATTTTTTGATTCATTTATTGAATTATCTAGTCATTTGTTAACTTTCTATCTACGGCATGACCCATTTTTTCTGACAGTAATTATTTATCAAATAAAACTCTAAATAAATAAGATTACCCATCGAATTTGAATCTGAGTGAATTTTTAAAAAGCACTAAATTGAATATAAACAGTATATCGTGAAAAATGATTTAAATAAAATTGATAGACCCAGTAAGTGGTACAAATACAAATTAGAGCTGTGACAGTTCACAGACACGATTCGAAAGGTCCTGTGAACAGTGTTGCCAGTGGGCTACTTTTTTAAAATTCAGATTTCTTGATTGGCATCGCTTTTTTGAAACGGTAAAATTCCATTTCTTTATTCCTTAATTAATATGTCATTAAATAAAGTTCATTTTACCATTTCAAAAAAGTGGTGCTAATCAAGAATTTTTTTTTTTTAAAAGTAGCCCGTCTGGAAACACTGCCTGTGAACACATTCTTCCTGTGGATTTTTTATTATTAACTAGTTACATTTATTTTTGTTGTTAAACATAAATATTAAAAAACATTTTTCTGAAAACCATATAATATAAAATAAGCTAGTGCCCATTACTCATACATATGTAGAGACACAACATTACTATTAGAGATATACAAGTGTCGGTATAAAAAAGTAAGAAAATATATCATAAATTAGCTTATAATACTTATGAAATAACTAACTAATAGCGTTTCAATAAGTTATAATATTATTAAATATGAATATCCTAATACTATATCATACTAGAGTTAAGCGATTAAACTCCATAATCTAAAGATTTTTGTTCTAACACTTACAAGATTTTTTTTTTCATTCATAGGCATATTTTTTTTTATATAATTAATAATAAAAGAGCAATTTAAAAAATCCTACCTTTCGCCCGTCATTATTCAAGGGGGAAAATATGTATGTTTTCTATTTGGAAATTTAAGGGAAGCATACAAAAATATTTGAAAGTGTTCTTTGCTGTGTGCATAGTTTTATGGAAAAAAATCAGTACAGATGAATTATTTACCAGACAATTGATAAAACATTCGACAGAAATTTAAAAAAAAAAGAAAATTATCAAAAATTTCTATACCTATCAATTACAACTTCTTTTCTCAAAATTTTCCAATACTTTTCTTCTTTTCTACTATCCTGATCATCATCGAAATCTTTACGAGTTCGAAATCTGAAAATATATATTAGAAAATATAGACATAGAAATGTAAGTATAACACAAACAGCAATTATAATTCATCATACATAATTGGTATATATGTTACGAAACAATTTAACGGGTGTAGTTAAAATATCACATCGTCGTTACCAGGTGTCATTGAAGGTTTCGATTGATTTCACAATCACAGGGACACTTTTTTTTATTTTATTTATATTTATATTTTATTTATATTTTATTTATTTTTTTTATTGAAGGTCTATTTTTAGAAGTGTAGAGTAAAGTAGGTCGACATTATCCTACGCTGGCTTCTTATTGTTATATAAAAATTTTACTTTTTACTATTCATTTAAATTATTCTAAATTGCCGGCATATTCATTATTTCCTTTTTTTAATACGCTCTATTATTTATTTCTAGCTAAATTCCTCTATTTTTAAAACGCGTATCTTAATAATAGATTTATTCCAAAACGTAATCTAAACTTTTAACCCCTTCATTAATCTTTATCGTCTACCAAACTGTAAAGTTCTGAACGCAGTTACTTATTTTTCGAATGTTTATCAAAGCCATTTTAGGTAGCTTTCTTTACAAAAAAGCTACCTATTGCAGCCGTTCGGAGGAAAGCGATTTCAAAAAATTTTGGTATATTTTCATCGATCATGACCCCCAGACCCCGAAACCACCCTCCGTTCAAAATTGATATATATATATATATATATATATATCAATATATATATATATATATATATATATATATCTGACCTATGTCATACTGTAACTCTCGTATTTATGAACCGATTTGGATGTAATTCAGTGTGTACATAGTACATACCAATGTCTCGACCGAGTTCGTTGGCCAGCTTCCTCCGCCATTTTGTTTCAAAATGGCGGCCATTTAAATTTTTTTTTTAAATTTAAAATTTGAAATGTGGTACCAAAAAATTGAAAATGGAAAAATATTTTTTTCTTATGTATTTGACCTTTATACAAAGACTCCGTAGCAGTTTTTGTTTCGTCTATATCTTAAAAAATGGCTGAGTTATAGCATTTTGAATTTCTAGCGAAGCTGACATTTTGAAACGTCCTGAATTTTGTCACGCCATAAAAGGCGTATTTATGAACCGATTTGGATGTAACTTCGTTTATACATAGTACAGACCAATGTTTCGACCGAGTTCGTTGGCCAGCTTCATCCGCCATTTTGTTTAAAAATGGCGGCCATTTAAAATTTTAAGAAAAATTTAAATTGGAAATGTGGTACCAAAAAATTGAAAATTGAAAAAATATTTTTTTCTTATGTGTTTGACCTTGATAAAAAGATTCGGGAGCAGTTTTTGTTTCGTTTATATCTTAAAAAATGGCTGAGTTATAGCATTTTGAATTTCTAGCGTGGCTGACATTTTGAAACGCCCTGATTTTTGCCACGTGATAACACACGTATTTATGAACCGATTTGGATGTATCTTGGTGTGTACGTAGTACATGCAAATAACTCAACCGAGTTCGTTGGCCAGCTTCATCCGCCATCTTGTTTCAAAATAGCGGCCATTTAAAAAAATTAAAAAAAATTAAAATTTAAAATGAGATGCTAAAAATTTGGAAAATGAAAAAGATTTTTTCGTATGTGTTTGACCTTAATACAAAGATTCCGGAACAGGTTTTGTTTCGTCTATATCTAAAAAAATGGCTGAGTTATAATATTTTGAATTTCTATTGTGGCTGACATTTTAAAACGACCTGATTTTTGTCTTTCGATAACAGGCGTATTTATGAACCGATTTGGATATTACTTGGTCTGTACATAGTGCATACCAATATCTCGACCGAGTTCGTTGGCCAGCTTCATTCGCCATCTTGTTTCAAAAAGGTTGCGATTTTTTTTTAAATGTATTTTAAAATTTAAAATGAGGTATTAAAAAATTGGAAAATGAAAAAGATTTTTTTTATGTGTTTGGCCTTGATACAAAGATTCGGAGCAGTTTTTGTTTCTGAAAATTTGTTCTTTTGTTTATATCTTAAAAAGTGGTTGAATTATAGCACTTTGAATTTCTATCATGGCTAACACTTTGAAACGATCTTGTATTTGTCACGCGATACCACACGTATTCGCCTATTTCGATGGAAGAAGGCATGTGGATAGTATACATCAATATCTCGACCAAGTTCGCTGGCCAGATTCATCAGCCATGTTGTTTC
Organism: Maratus speciosus; assembly: GCA_963932465.1. Lineage (NCBI taxonomy): Eukaryota > Metazoa > Arthropoda > Arachnida > Araneae > Salticidae > Maratus > Maratus speciosus. Next base: position 480,609,301 of record OZ010786.1, on the reverse strand, counting down.
AAAATGTCGGCCATTAAATTAAAAAATATATATATTTAAAGTGAGGTGCAAAAAAATTAGAAATTGAAAAAGGTTTCTTTCTTAAGTATTTGACCTTGATATAAGGATTCAGGAGCATTTTTTGTTTGTCTTTATCTTAAAAAATGGCTCAGATATAGTAGTTTCAATTCCTAACGTGGGTGACATTTTGAAAAATCTGATTTTTTGCCTGCGACAGCACTCGTATATATCAACCGATTCCGATGTGTGTGAGCATGTGCACAGCAATTACTAAGGTCTCGACCAAGTTCACTGGTTAGCCTCATCCACCATGTTGTCTTAAAATGGCAGGCACTTTAAGAAATCGCCAAATTTGGCAGCCAAATATAAGTTACTTTAATTAAAAGCAGCTTGGATAAAGCTGAATAATGTCGCGAAATTCTCATTCATAATGATTTAGTATTGATAAAAATTGGTCTTGAATCTCCTACATTCGGTTTCCACTAAATTGAGCTTCGTGTGTTTGAATAATATAAGTTGGCTTTTTTAAAATAAGGAATATGAAAGCTACCTCTTCCTCCCGGCACTGGCCGGAAGGACTTTTTACTTTTTTATTCTATTTGATATCTTTTTCCCGCCAGCTGGGAGGCAACCTTTTCACATCGAAATCATTCCATTATCGGCGCTGGGATTCTTTCCTGTGACGTTTCTTGATCGCTCTCCATTGGCTGAGTGTCGGATCCCAGTTTCACTTCGAGGCTCGTTCGTGTTTTTCGTTGTTTTAGCTTGAAGTTTTCATTTCAATCGAATTCCTCCGCACATTCTCATAAATAGCGAGAGCATGAGCTCAGAACGAGAGATTTTTGTGCTGTGATTGTTTACATAACTTGTTACTCGGTGTCCTTAGCCATGTAGAATATTCATTTCGTAAATTAACACCTATTTAGCATGAGTAACTAGTTTATGCTCGAGTGGAATGCTCTGATTTCTCATCTGCGGGAATTGTTCAGTGTTGGTATGTTCTGATGGAATAAACAGTTGTTCTATGACTACGTTTCCATGTGTTTAATTGGGAAAACCCCATATTTCTTCATACGCCTTTTTTCGCCACTCACGCTGCCTTGTTTTCATAATGAAATAATAAGTGTTTGATTGGACTATACCAATATTATCATTGCTATACAGCTGCTATATTTTCACAGAGTTGATACCTTCGCTAGCAATGCTTGTGCTAAGTGGTAGGATTGCTTACAACATCACCAACGGCTGATTAAAATGTGGTATGACTCCAGTAATACGTAATAAGCACGATCTGATATTTCAACTACACCCATTAAATAACATATATACATAGTTTCGTAACATATATACATAAAAATATATTTGCATTTTACTTATATATAATTATAGAGCTTAAATACTATTAAAGCCTTTTAAGATCAAAGTAATTAAATATGTATATTCTAAATTTCCCCATTTTTTTTTTTATTGTGGATTAAATGTATTTTATTCTGTTTTACTTTATTTTTACAAGACACATGTATAAATATAAAGTTTATTTTGCTGCCTCTCATTTTCAGAAAACTTTCCAACATTTTTTTTTTTTTTTTTTTTTTTTTTTAATAATTTATTAATTAGTTTTCTCAATTCAGAATACAGGCATTAATTAAAATATTATGTTATAGCTTTTTCTATGCTATTTCATATTATACACTTAGAATACGTATATAAATAATTCTGCTACAGGGTTTAATTTGGCTACTATATAACATTTACTAGGCAGTTACAATTAAAGACAGAAAAGAAAACAAGAAAAAGAAATACTTATTGTATAATTATTGTTTTTGTCGCAATTACTGGCGCAGTGAATCTGGTCTGTCCCGGATATTTCATAGCTACCATGCTCGTAAATGTATATCGTAATTAAAAATATATACATGTTTAACACTAGAACGCCCGCTACCATTTTCCCCCTAGAACGCCCGCGGGAGTCGCTTCGACTCCTGTCTGTTTCAAAAGAGAAAAAATAAACGAAACGCATAGAAATTAATAGAAGACTGTGAATATAATATTTATATTTGAATTTAAGATTCATATATATATTTTACAATTGAAAGAACAATATTTAAATACGCATTTTTAAGAAATTGGAAAAATATTTTCAAAGGAAATACTCACAGAATCGTTTCGAATTTTCAATCTGAAATACAGTTTTTGCAAGTGTAGTCAGTTTTGGCCAAGCATTTTCCACAAACCATTTTCTTGCATGTTATGCAATCATTGAAAGTCATGTTGCCTTTACATAGTTTTACTTCGCATTTTCTTCTCTTTAGGGATTTTGTTTCAGATGATGTATCAGCGAGTCTTTTTCTTGTTGGTTTATTTTTAGCAGATGTATAATTTTGACGCAATTCATCTGCTAATAACTGAATAAACGCTTGTCTGCTTATTTTTGTTTCTCCGGTAAGTTCTTTATAAATGATCCTGGCATTTATTGCTGCTAAATCTAAGAGATTGTAAAAAGTATGCACAGGCCATCTTCTGGAGGGCGCCTTCACTGAATATTTCCTAGCCATTTGATCAATAACGTCAACACCACACTTAGTTTCATTATAAAATCTAACACTTTCTGGGGTTTTCTTTTCGTTGTTTTCAATATCAATGAATGGGTGGAGAGTGCTAAGAATAATAACATTTTTCTTTCTCTTTCCTTGATACACGGTTAGAGTAGTACCGGTTTCTTCGTGTTTTAGAAATTTTGTTTCGTATAATTTATCTTTCGAATCTTTCAAAGTTTTTGGAATTTCTCTCCTAGTTTTTCTCATAGTGCCTACTAAACTAGTACCTTTCTTTTTCAGTTGTTCAGCCAAACGCAGTGACGTGAAATAATTATCAACCGTGACGTTGATGCCTTTGTTTAGAAATGGCTGCATCAATCGCATAACTACATATTCTGATAAAGTTTGATCTGAAGGCCGTTCTTCACATTTGCCTAAATAAGGGAACGCATTCAGTAAGTACTTTGTTCGAAGGTCTACTGCAAGCCAAAACTTTTGTCCGTATTTATCCGGTTTTGAAGGTATGAATTGCGTGAAAGGACAACGCGTTTTGCTTGGAAATAACTGTTCATCTATTGTTATATTTTCACCAGGCTTGAAACAGGCAATACAGTTTTCAGTGAATCTATTCCATATATCAGATATCATTCCAAATTTATCTGTTTTTAAGCGTATAGATCTGGTAGATTTCAAATCGAATCTCAAAAAGCGTAAAATTTCACAAAACCTATTTCTTCCCATAGTTTCAGTGCAAAAATTCAAACCCCATGAGTTTGACCACAAAGAATGAATATCAACTCCATTTGCACCACATGCACCTCGGGCATACAAAATTCCAATAAAGGCATACAGCTCGTCTAACGTAACTGTCCAGTTATCGGTTTCAAGAACACGTCTTGCCTCTGTTTCTGAGCATCTTTGTATTTGTTCCAGCATTTTTTTATCTACAAATAACAGCCATGCACTCAAAACGCTTTGAGGTTTCACGAATTTCTTAGCATAAATAGTTGGTCCAGTAGTCTGACACATGATATTTTGCTTCGGATATCTTCAGAAACTTTCTTATTTGCACAAATTTTCCATTGTGTGCCATCTGGAGCGACATGAATTCCATCTCTTTCAGATGCAATAATTAGCGCATCTTCATTTGTATCGGAATCTGATGAAGAATTATTTCCAATACCAATTTCTTGAATTTCGTTTTCATTTTCTGATAACTCACCACCTTCAGATTCATTATCTGAAAGCTCTCGTAATAGAGCAGTTATTTCGTCTGGTGTTAGAAATTTTTTCCGTGACATTATGTTTTATTTCTAATAAAAAGGAAAAACGGAGTTGCTTAGTTATGATGAAACACAAGACTGATAAAAATTGAAACAAAAATTCAATTCGAATGATACAAAGAATTTCGCAAGCAGTACGCAATCATTTCAGCAGGTGCATGGAACTAACCATTTTTCTCAACAAAAGGGGTGCATAGAAAAGAAGAGCAAAAACATTTACTTTCCTGATATGTTATCAGGAAAGTAAATGTTTTTGCTATAATATGATAAAAATATTATGAATCCCAAGGTCATGTTACGCAAAAATAATGAGAGCATTTTACAAATCTTACTTTGGAGTCGATTCGACTCCTTTGGGCGTTCTAGGGGTAATGCCTCATTATCAATTTATTAAATGTGCAAATAATTTATAAATTTCAGAATAAACAGAGATTATAAAAATAATAAAAGTCAAGGAAGCGGGGGAAAAAATCAAAATTTCTCAGAGATATGGGTGTTTTAGGAGCATTTGGAGTCGAAACGACTCCATCGGGCGTTCTAGTGTTAAAAAAGCCTGTTACTTACGTAAATTTCTCTGAGAAACGTTTAAAATTCATTTTTTTAAAACTCATATATCAAAATATAACAATCTTTAAAAATATCAAACGTTTTAAAGCAAAAATCGTTTAATTATAGCTCATAGCAAACATCAAGCAAAGAGATTTTTACCAGAACAAAACGAAATTGACAGCTTCTGTCATTGTTAGAAAAACAATGTGTACAACAATACTGCTTAGTGTTAAAAGTAACAGCTTTAAAAATGATTCGACGCTGTTTTTAACTCTTTCAACAATATAGATTTGTTTTCAATTTCCTTTTTTATAAAGTAATTGTTGTTTATTTAACATTGTTTACATTCTCATTAAAAGTTTAGAGTTAAGCATTGTTTATAGTATTTTTTACACACTGTTAATTTAATATTCCAAATTGTAACAGTGGAATTTTGTAATCAATTTTTCAGTCACTTCTTGATGCGCTTTGTATGATTGCAATAATAATATAATGATTAAAATTTTTATATCTTAATTAAGTTTGAATCGGTCAATTTTAATCAAAACTATCGATAATAATTTGCCTAAACAATGGAAAAAGAATAAAGCAAATAAAATTAACATATGTTTTGAATGCTGTTAAAATTCCAATTTACATGAGGTATTTCTATAATCATCTCACAATTTTTTCTTTTGGGATCGAGACTTTCCTTCAAAAAAAAAATATTTTCTATTTTTTAGTACATCAATAGAAGCGCATTTTTTTTTTAAATATCTATACTTTTAGTTAATTTTTTTAATGTTCTTACATTTTGCTGTTTCATAAACCCTTTATCATTAAAAATTAGGACATCTGCAAGAAACTTAATTCAAAATTCAGATATGTGTATACATATTTTTGAAAAAATGTCAAATATCGATGTCAATGTTTGTAAATTTGATCACAATTGCCATCTCTTAGCTAATCGGTTTAATTCAACATAATTATTGGTTAATAATAACTGAAGAAGTTCTCACATTTTAAAATTTAATAATGTCAAGTTCTACCCATTTAGAAATACTCGAAATTTTTCTATGTGTTCTTTAAACGCAGAGTTTTACTACTAGACCGCACATAACATAAAAATAAATTCTTCTATTTTCATGTAATTACTTATTATATTTTTCCTCATTTGTACAATGCAAGATTTTGATACTGGCCGGCTGTTTGAAAAAAAAAAGAAAACTCATTTTTATTTTATATGGATCTCTTCTCGTACCGAAAAGTCGAAAAAGCTCATAAACTTTTATTTGAATAATATAAATATATATCGACCACAGCTTAATTTGATATCAAGTATAAAATCAACTAAAAAAAGTAACTACTTGTTCATAACAAACTTTTTTATGCTTATGAAATACTCGATTTCGAATTCTATACAGGGAAAGAACTTGCCATTATTTTAAAAAATCAAATATGTTATCATTACGAGAGTTATTTCAAAGAGAACTTGGATCTTTCATTTACATGGATGTTTGAATTAAATATATATATATATATATACATATGTTTCAGTTATGAATAGGGTATCCTAAAAAAAAACTGGCGATTTAAAAAATGAATAGCAAGTAAACAATGGCAGCAATTAAAGCCATTCTTGCTGGAAATTAGGAAATTTCTTTTCCAAACTTCATCGTTGTAGCTCCAAATTTGGACAAAAGAAGGGCTGCACTGTCTCAAACTGTCATTATGCTCAAAATAATATTGTTATTTTAACATGCAAACTTTTTTCACCCCACCCTTCCCACTCTGTTTTTTTTTACGCTTAAACTGCTAAGCAGGGTGAATCGTTAAAAACTGGTTTACTGCTGATGCATTTTTAATCGATAGTTTGGGTGTTCTTACATTTTCGTTTGACCCAGCGACCTCTAGAGCTAATACTTGGAACTAAAGCAAAGAAGCTTAGTAAAGAAATAACCCACTTCAATATACCCCAATATGTATCCCCCATTTACTTGTTACTGGACTTAAAAATCTGGTAGTTTATTTTAGGATGATTTGCATTTTCTCTCAATATTATTATTATTGTTATTATTTTGATTTCATCTTGCAGCAAAATGTGTTTGATTATCTTCTCTTCATTTACATAAATATATTTGTATGTATATACAAATTTGTATTTATATACAAATATATGTATGTAAATGAATCACGTGATTCTCCCATGTTTCTGAATATATGGATAGAATTAAAAATACAGGGTTAGCGAAATTAAACTTCCGCTACTCAAAGGGCCCTGGAGGCCGTTCTACTAGTCCGAAGAGAAAAATATTTGGAAAACAGACAATTCAGAGGATGCGCTCGAGATTTCCGAAATAAAAAAAAATAGTTTAAAAAATCGCTAACAGATGGCGCAGCGGGACAGCGCATTGCAACAACATATGCAAATGTCCCGCACAATAAAAGGAAGAAGTTGTTCGGGCAACAATCAGATGAGTCTTACGGAATGCCGACGTTACCGGAGAGAGCACTTCTAGTCAAACTGTACTACCGCAATGGTGAGAATGCAGCGGTAGCTGTGAGAGAGTTCCGCCGTCTCAAGAAACAACGACGTGGGCCGATGTCGGAGCGTGCTCTCAGAAACATGATGGTGAAATTTGAGCGAACAGGACAGCTAGGTGTTTTGCCGGGAAGAGGAAGAAAGAGGGTCGCCACCGCCGTCGTAGAACATATTGCTACAGCGGTCGTGGAAGCAAGCGCTGAATCGCCACACGGAATTGTCAGTGTACCGACTATTTCACGTACCCTTGATATGCCCTACACCACTGTCCGACATATCATGCGTAAACCGTATTCTTCTACCCGTATAAGATTCAAGTTGTTCAGAAATTGGAACGGCTCGACCCGGACACTCGCAAAACATTCGCGCTACAATTTCTCGCGAGAATGGCGGTTGATGATTCCTGGCCATGGAACATTCTATGGACGGACGAAGCCCACTTCTATCTTAATGGACAGGTGAATACCCACAATTGTCGTATCTGGGCGAGAGAAAACCCCCACGAGGTGCACACCAAACCCTTGCATGATACGAAAGTGACTGTATGGTGCGGGTTCACTGCTGCTTTCATTATCGGACCGTATTTTTTTGACGAAGTGACACCTCAAGGAACTACCACTTGCTCTGTTAATGCGCAACGGTATCATGACATGTTACAGACTTACGTCATTCCTACTATGCAACAACGAGGCTGCCTAGAAGAAACCATATTCATGCAAGATGGAGCCCCACCGCACATCTCAAAACGAGTCCAACAATTGTTGAGGGGGACATTTACAGACTCACGTGTGATCAGCCGATGTTTCCGAACAGCTTGGCCTCCGCGATCGCCCGATCTCACGCCTTGTGACTTCTGGTTATGGGGATTTTTGAAAGACAGCGTTTATCGGGAAAGTTTGACAACTGTGTCCGATCTTAAGAACAGTATTCGCCGTCATATTCAGAACATCCATGTTGACTCTCTCCGTTCAGTGGTAGAAAGCGCAATTTTCAGAATGGAGTGCGTTGTTGAACATGATGGTTCGCATATTGAACATGTTTTAAAGCATTGATTTGCATGCTTTGCAATGTCATTTAGAGAGGTGTTTTTGTTGTAATAAATTGCAAGTGCAATAATATTCTTGCCCTTATTGAGTTCCTTTTGTGTAAGATCCCTGGTCCTTCAGTGTTTCGGGATCCCAGTTTGTCCTCTCTTCACAAGATACCTCGCAGCGCCATCTAGTGACAATTTTTAAACCAATTTTTTTTTTATTTCGGAAATCTCGAGCGCATCCTCCGAAGTGTCTGTTGTCCAAATATTTTTCTCTTCTGACTAGTAGAACGGCCTCCAGGGTCCTTTGAGTAGCGGAAGTTTAATTTCCCTAACCCTGTATTTTGTTAATCTGTCAAAGAGTAACTATTAAGTTCAATAAAGTTTTAAATATTCCAATTCAATATAAGTGTAAAAAAAATACATAATTAATACATAAAGAATCGTCTACAGCCCTTTTTTCGTTTTTATTTAATAGTGGAATACGATTTATATGCATTCATCCTTACAGAAATATTCATTGTTTACCTTGCAAAATTATAAAGTTTTTTCCGTTGTATCAAAGTCACGTTGTAAATTTTAAAAAACTAATCTCATATACTACAATACTGAAACAATATACACACAACATCCAACAAATAACTTTTTGAATTTGCACAGGTAACATTTTGCAATCATATAGTTCCAGACATTTTGTTCATTAAAAAAGTCTTTCTGCCTTGTACTGGCAGCAAAGTGTTACTTCACTTTTCTTTCTTTTTTTTTTTTTTAATTCAGCTAATTATATTCGAACGCATCAAGCTGAAATGCGTGAAAACCGATTATAGAAGATTCATTCTGAATTTAAATGAGAATTTAAGTAAATTAGTCAACTCTTTCCAAATCGCTTTAATTTATGGCGATTTATTTTTGGTCGCGAAGTTTAGCGTTAATTTGCCAGGTATTGCCAATTTGAGGCAAGAATTTGACGCTGGCGAATATGACTATGTAGTTTTAAGCGTATGAGTCATAAGCAACAATGATTACAAGAATTGAAGTAAATTTGTAAATTTATGGGAAATCACGTTTTCTGAATTTAAATGAGAATTACGGAAAATTAGCTAGCAATTGCCAAGTTGACTTCTTTTTTGGCGACCTATTTTATTGCCAAATTTGGCGAGAATTTAACGCTGGCGGGTAAGACTATGTAGTTTTATTCGTACGAGAGTAGCAACATGGTTATAATAATTAAAATAAATATTGCGCGAAATCATTTTCTAAAGCACAAGGCAAAACAAAAAATGCGCCAGAATCCTTGTATCAAGACCGAACACTTCAAGGATTTCTGTACATTTTGAATTTCTAATTTTTTTTTTCTACATCTTATAACTCAAGATGTTAATAAATTTAAAAAACAAAAAGACTGTTCGATTTCAAATAATTTTAATATCATGCCTGCATGTAATGACATTTACGACGGATCTAAAATAAAACATTTTCCCTCGTTAAACGCGAAATTTTCTTACATATTATTTAACTCATTTTTTAGCGCGAAACCATGACACTTACAGGTATGATTATTGATGTGATTTGAAATCAAACAGTTTTTTTTTTCTTTAAATGAATCCAAATTCTGTATTATAAATAATTATTCTCTCACGGCATCAGTTTTTTAGCATTTACCGCTCTCTCGCGTCTAAAAAATCGGTTTAAAATGTCAAACTTTGCAGCACTTTCCGAAAATTATTCGGCCTTTACCGAGAATCGAGGCGCACAATGTTCCTAAAGGGACTTTGTGCCATTAAACCTCAATCAACTAACCCAACCGAAAAACGGATAAAACAGTTCGATTACACTGTTTTTGTACAAGAACACTTGTCAATTGCGTGTGTTCGCGAACAAAAATCAGTTCAAAAATGGGTCAGAAGGTAGTCAGTTTGGATTTGAGAAAAGTCTTGCGTTTGAAAATGAGTCAAAATCTAATAACTTGCAAATGGCGACAACTATTTAGAAAATTCTTCTAGGGAAGTTTTAGTAAATTGTCAGGATGTTTTTTTTTTTTTTTTTTTTTTTTTTTTTTTACTTTTATTCATGGTTTTAGTTCCGAGTACCAATGATAATTGCCGCTACAAGCAATAAACATCTTCTTAAGGCAGAAACAGAAAACATTCAGCCATGGTGCCAACGTTGCAGGTCACACGTATGGATTGGGTCTCATTCGCCAATGTAAAATTATATTATTAAACAATCGAACATGCATTAATGTACACTCTCTAAAAAAAAAAAAAAAAAAAAAAAAAAAAAAAAAAAAAAAAAAAAAAAATTATTAGTATTCTAAGAAAATGTAATATTAACGCGATCACGAAAATATACAATTATCTCATCCGCGTCACCAACGTTTCCGAAGAGGATCTTTAGCTTTACAAACCTAAAAAATCAAGATATTTTGAAAATTTAAAAGGACATTTATCAAAAGAGTGTTCCTTTGGCTGTCACTGTTTCCCAGTGTATTTTTACATTTTCCCAATCCGGAATGCACGTTTATCGGGTGCTATCTATTTTCAAGTAAACATTTTCGTATTCAGCAATCATGTTTTGCAGACGAATATTATAATAAATGAAGAGCATTAACATCAACAGTAAAATTAATATTATTTTGTAACTCATTCATGTAGGAATTCAGTTGCACAACTGAAAATGCTTAAGGACCGTATTTAAATTACCGTTTGTGTGAAAATTTTCAAAAAAATGTTTTATTATTTTATTTGAAAGAGCAATTTCTTACAATTCCTAATCTGCCTTAATTTTATTTCTACGAGTATTATAAAATGAATTATGGCGAATTTAATAAATAGGACGTAATGAGTTAAATACCAGAAAGGGGACTTTGGGTGGCCAAAAGAAATGTAAACAATGTTTCTACGCATGATTTTCTTACTTTTAGACATAAAAACACTAATAAACCTTAATTGACATTCCAAGATTAATTTTATTGACAACAAACAATATAGATAAGAAATATTTAAATGCGATTTTTGTAAAAATAGTTTTTCGTTAATTCCATGTCCGATAAACTTATTCATTACATAAAATGTTTTAAACAGCTTTCAGTGAAATTTCGTCAAAATGCTTTCCAGATTACTCATTCTGTTCTGAACTACGCTCTAAGTGATAGTGTAATTATTTTATATTTACTCCAATATAAAAAAAGTAATTTTTAATTAGAAAAATGTATATTTTTAACATATTTTGAAGATTATGTGAAATTCCTAGTTCACTGCACAGGTAAATGTAATAGTAGTATGTAGTACGAAGGAAATTGAAATATATTTAGTTGAACTGAGCGTACGTTGTCTGGCGTAAGCATTTTTTTTTTTTTAACTTTATGAAACTATTATTAGGATTTTACGTTTTTCATCTTTCTACATTACAATTGAACTAAAAATACGTGGATTTATTCAAAATTCAACATTTACACTAAAGAGCACTGCGAACGAAGGAAGAGATACCTTAATGGAAAATGGACACAAGAACCGAATATCAAGTTTGAGAAAAGTGATTAATGCACTATAAACAAGAAAGAAAAAAATGCGCCAAGCATAGAATATGAAACACAATTCAACACATTCAGAATAATATAATAAAACTGCACCGCTTAGAAAAATTAAAATGTTACGTTTTATTCAGCCATATAGAAACGCATAACCCATTTCAAAGCCCAATTTCAGCTGTTCCCATCTACAATCGAAAATTACCCGAATTTTTTCAGCACCCTGTATATCATATATAGATAGCATCTATTAACTTCATGCATGCCACAGTTTAGTTCACTTAAGAAATAAATATATTTAGTTGAAAATTCCCCTTCAGCAATTTCCTATAATAAGTAGAATGGTACGTGAATACTTTTGTGCAGCCTTGTATATGATGTATAGAATTTATATAACGAGTAATATGCAAAAAATTAAATTTAAAAGCGCATACCAAATTTCAAACCGTACACTATAGCAATTTTTTTTATCAAAGACAGTACTGTAACCGATTTCTTTTGTATGTCCCTGTAAAAGAATTAAAAAAAATGCTACGACTGCCCTGTTCTAACGTGGTCGTAGTGAAATTCAGTGATTTATATCAATTTCAATACATTTGAAATATTGTAATTTCATTAAAATACTCTGCAAGCGATTTTCCCCTATATACCACAATGTAGACGTAGATGAATACTTTTGAGTTTCCCTGTAAATGAACTATTATTCCCACATATTTCATATACAATACCAAACATGCTTTGGTGACCCTAAATAAAGTTTATCAGTTGCATAAAAATCCGAGTATATTTACTGGAGTTAGAGCGTGGACAAACGGACAAAAAAGCCCAATGCTTAAACACTTTTCAACATTGTTATTTTAAATCTCTACATCCCAGAACTTACATAAAATATGTGTATCAAAATTAATGTCTGACAATCATAATGTAATTTGAGCCCAATATTTTTTTTCTTTTAATTAGAGGGGAATCAAAAGTCAATCTGGCAATGAACGCATTACAAAAATAATTTTTTGGGGGATTCAAAATGTTAAAACCTATGCCAAGTAAATGTAAGTGACATGTCTTTGTTGTGTAATAATGAATTAACGATTTCCTTGTAGAATGTAAAACTTAAGGACAAAAAAAGGTACGGTGTAATGACTTCTAGATATGAATTTGTCGACAGACGACTTTTTTATTCTCTACAAACTGATTCATGAAACTTGAACATTTAACATTCGATTTTTATTTTCATCAAACATTCTTGGAAATTATAATCACATACAAATATATTTTATCCTTCATATTGTAATTGAAAGTAGTTTTCTTTTTAATATTAATTAAAATGGCATAAAAAATGTGATATTCCCATTATTTCGCCTTTTCTGCCTTTTTTAAAATAAAAATATAATAATCTAATTGCCACCATGACCAAAACTGCTTTAAAACGTGAAAAATAATAAAAGTTCGAAAATTAACTTAAATTTCAAAATTTCAAGAGTTACTGTCACATCCTTACAAATAATTGGTGTTTCTTTCATTTCGTATTTCATCCTATTCTTGTAAGGATAAATATAAAACATAAGCACATTGTCAGATTTTAACATAACAGTTTATTGTAAGAATAGAATTTTCAGAATATTAATTTGTTATCACTTCAATATTTTAAAAGCAATTTTTTTTTCACAATTCAAAATGAAATTTTACATTTGGTGAAATAAAATAGTTTTGTACAATTAAATACAGAAATTTGGTTTTAGTGCTTAAGAAATTTATTACAGATTCCATTTTGCTTAATTAAAAGCAATTCACGTTGTGCGCAATGTTAGAGTTATTTTTTTAAGTCATAGATAAAAGTAATTTTAGATACAATTAAGTTAATAAATGCATATTCAAAGATAAAGGTAATATGTTTCAGAAAAGCTATACTTACGTAATTTTCTCGAAGAAACCTTTGAAACTCATCTTTCTCAATATCATATATCAAAAAGGAACAATCTTATAAAATAACAAACGCTTTAAAGCAAAAATTATTTCATCTTCAGCTCTTAGCAAACTTCAAGCAATAAGATTTTTACCAGAACAAAACTTCTTTGAAAGCATTTGCTATTTACAACAACAATGTGCACAACAATGATGCTTAATATCGAAAAGTAAAATTTTAACAATGCAACAACAATGTATATGCAGCATGTTTAGTAATTAAAATGTATTTAATAATGAAAAGTAACAAATATGATTTAACAATGAATTAAAATATATTAACAATTTGCATTGTTTAAAATTTGTTGTTACAAATACAAATCTGTATTATAAAAACACGTGTCCGTGCTGACGTCATGATGTTACGCCATCAGGCGATGATGTCACCATGCTGAAACATAAATGTCGAAGATGTGTAGCATTCCGATGTGATGTGGAGTTTCATAGTAATGTTTGCGTGTATTTAAACTTATACTTACGCGCACACATTTGTTAAATTAACACCAAACTTAGCGATAAGATGAAATATTGTCAAAAATAAGTTAAATATCTGGCTAACTTAATAGTTTGGCGAAAATTTCAATTTTATATATAGTGTGGTAATACATGCGATTAAGTTTCGTGATGAAACATTTTTTTTTTTTTTTTGCTATATTTAAGAGACAAATTGAAAGGCTATTTTTTTTAGTCAAAAAGCAAAACGGTTTTATCAAAAAACATAGATCAGACATTATGAATCATACATTGTTATCTCCATTTTAAGGCTGTTCTCAATTGGAACCTGGCAACTTTCCGACACATATATACGTGGGTGGTTCAATAATTATTACCCTAGTATACAGCTACTGCGATGGTTGATGTGGGATATTGAAGCCCAATGTCTCATACGCCTATATGCTCATTTTCAGAACAGTAGCTGCTATATCAACATAGCTTTGGAGGGAGGGATGAACTTTTAAAGCCCTATTTTTGGGGAGTTTTTAAGGAGGGAGATGAGGGTTAAATGCTGGTTTGGATATTACGAGGCTACATTTGTGACAGTGGATGAGATGCGGCTATATCACTATGATCCCAAACAATAAATCCAAACAATAGTAGTTACACTAGATTAATTTTAACACAATTATTCTAATTGGTAAACAAATCATATTAGAAGTAAATTTCCAGCTGGGCGAAAAATGTCCGGACCAGGATTCGAACCCGGGACCTTCTGGCTGAAGCCGCCAGTGCTCTGCCATCTGAGCTATCCCGGACGATTCCGGTCGAACTCTTTCACCCAGCTAACCTTGAAGATTACAGCATCTGGTCTGAAACCTGGTTCAGATCAACAGAATAAATCTCAGGTAATGGAACTCCAGAAATCTCTGGATACGAAATCACACTAGATTAATTTTAACACAATTATTCTAATTGGTAAACAAATCATATTAGAAGTAAATTTCCAACTGGGCGAAAAATGTCCGGACCAGGATTCGAACCCGGGACCTTCTGGCTGAAGCCGCCAGTGCTCTGCCATCTGAGCTATCCCGGACGATTCCGGTCGAACTCTTTCACCCAGCTAACCTTGAAGATTACAGCATCTGGTCTGAAACCTAGTTCAGATCAACAGAATAAATATCAGGTAATCTCAGGAATAAATCTCAGGTAATCTAATATGATTTGTTTACCAATTAGAATAATTGTGTTAAAATTAATCTAGTGTAATTTCGTATCCAGCGATTTCTGGAGTTCCATTACCTGAGATTTATTCTGTTGATCTGAACCAGGTTTCAGACCAGATGCTGTAATCTTCAAGGTTAGCTGGGTGAAAGAGTTCGACCGGAATCGTCCGGGATAGCTCAGATGGCAGAGCACTGGCGGCTTCAGCCAGAAGGTCCCGGGTTCGAATCCTGGTCCGGACATTTTTCGCCCAGTTGGAAATTTACTTCTAATAGTAGTTACGTCTCATCCATTAGCACAAATCTTTCCCCACAAGCAAAAAAGCAACCTTTCACCCCCACTCTCCCCCTTTCACTCCTATCTCCTAAACAATGTGAATATAGCATCGAATGTTCTATAATTGAGCATATACGCATCTAAGTCATTAGGCTTCGATACTCCACAACAACCGTCACAGTACAAATATTTTATATACAATTGGGACATTAATTATTGAACCACCCTCGTATATTTTTTACGCAGATGTATCAAATTGTCAGGTACTCTTATTAAGACTCTAAGAAATCTAACTGTTTTTCTTTAAACACAGAAAATATTTCAGGAACCTCTATTAAAAATCTGCCTTTCTGAGACAACAATCGCTTATAACTCACGATATAATTTATGTATGTATAATAATAAGGAAAGAAATATGTGTATGAGTTTGTGAGTGTGTTGGTGTGCGTGTGTGTGTGTGTAAAAATACACATTTATTTCAAACCAATGGTGAGCAAGTTGTAGTATATGAAGGACCGATTTTGTGATAACGTGAGTTTCCGGTAACTAAAAAATTTTGCTATTCTTACATAAATGATATTTCGAGAACTTTTATTAATTCGAATTTAGTTTCTATGTACTGAAAATCAAATTTCAAATTAATTGCTTAAAAGGCAATTTTAATTTGAAATTTGATTTTCATTTGAAATACTGTATGCAAGGCGAATGTTTCTCTCTGAAAAAATTTCCAAGCATTAATATAGTTTCAATCGAGGCTGGATTTAATTAAGTTTCGTGTTTGCCCCATGACGGTGGCTCACGATAAATATTCCATCTTGTGCTGCGTTTGTGGCCTCGCCAACATGTAATAGCGAGAAATTTTCCAGGCTGGGTATCATTCCATGCGGTTTAGTCAGTAGAATGTCAGTGCGCTATACTGATGACCCGGGATCGAGTCCCGGCGTGGAATGTTTTCACTATGTTGGCCTTTGCGCCTTTTAAGCAATTAATTTGAAATTTGATTTTCATTTGAAATATTGTATGCAAGGCGAATGTTTCTCTTTGGAAAAATTTCCAAGTATTAATATTGTGATGATTCTTGTCATAAACACTATGATAATTTTAAAGTAAAGTTTTGTTTGAAATATAAAGTCTTATCTTTTTACCGTACTTTATAGCAAGATATCCCTATTTTGGAGTCCTATTCTTCTAAAATATTTTTAATTTTCCATTAAAAAAACATCCTTATCAACTGACATCTTTTTTTATTAAGTTCTGAGCTTGATCTTGAATTCAAGCTTAATATTAAGAATATGTAAGCTTTTTATTTTTTTGTGATTTGTCATTGCTTTACTAAATACGAACATTGAGTCTAACGGACATTAATATAACTGTTATTTATAGAACGACATGATAAGCCCTATTTATTTAATTTTTTTATTCCCGTATATATTGTATTTTGTGAATATGAGCTAATTAGATTTGGTATGTTTTATAGGAAAAGACTGATCTGGAAAATAGAAACAACAAGTAAGATATATCATGCGTTAAGCCTATATTATAAAACACTTTCCAACTCTTCCTGAATGTTTTAACAAGACATCGGGGGAAATAACGTAAACAAGATAACACACTAAACATGAAAACGCATAAAACATTTGAACATTTTCAGCAGTTACCATCCATAGCCAAATATGTTTTCCAATTCTTTTAAACAGTCCTGTATTTGATCTGTAGATTGATATGTATACTATATAATGGAAAAATTTAGTTTATCAAGGAAACGCATAACAGGTTGAAATTCTCTTTCAGCAATATATACTAATATATGGAAACATACTTAACACTAGAACCGCGGAGCGGGTCAATTTGACCCAAATCGATATTTAATTTCTTGCCGCGCGAAAAATATTAAATGAAAAAACATTTCCTTTACTGACTTTTAATATTTTAAGGTAAACAACAACTTAACGAATTTAAAAACGTATAGCATAAATACATTTCCTGTTGTAAATCGTTATACCTAGAACCGCGAAGCGGGTCAATTTGACCCGTAGTATGTTTTACGCATAAAAGACGAAAAAGAGATACATTTTCTAGGAAGTAAAGAGAAAGTACACCTCCCTCACCCCGAATTCCTCTAATGGACAGATCTGGTAGGGGAAACAGTGAAGGTCTTCAGCCAAGGTCATATATGCACAGTGTGAAAAGAGGTCGAATGCAGACGAAAATTAGAAGTGATATTTAGGAGAATTCTTGAAGTTGCATTTTTTAGGTATTTATTTTAAGTTTAAATAAGATGTCACGACGACGTAATCTTACCGTTACAGAAGCTTTAGAATATTTGCAACAGTTATCTGAAAACGATTCAGAAAGTGATAATAATGATGTCTGTCTTTCAAGTTTGAGTAGCGAGGATGAATATCTGCCTCCAAATGAAGAAAATTCCCATTCTGATGAAGAAAATGAAAGTGATGACGACTCTACCAGTGCCCTAAATATCGCTGGACCTTCTCATCGCAATGATGATGATGATTTACCAGTATTAAATGAAAGTGCATCGTATTTATCAGATAAAAAAGGAGAATTGAGATTTCGTACAAAAGGCACTTACACTCAGAGAAATTTGAAAAAGAAATCAGCTGTAACGTGCGAATTCAAACTTGGAAATGAAGAAGTTGGTAAAGATGGGACAGTTTGGGATGTTGTAGAAATAGGTACTAGCAACAAAGGAAGAAAGGCACAGCATAATGTTTTAAAGGAAGCTGGGGGCCCAACACCACATGCTAAACGCAATATTATGGATAACAGTCCGGCAAGTGCCTGGAGACTTCTTATAGACGAATGGATATTGAAGCATATAAAGAAATGTACCGAAGACGAAGCTCATCGACAGCTTCATGAACATGATTGGGTTATTACTTTGGATGAAATTGATGCATTTATATCAATTTTATATGCACGGGGCATATATTGCACAAAAGGGCTTGAACTGGATAGCCTATGGTCAGTGAACTGGGGACCGCCATTTTTCCGAAATACAATGCCAAGAGACAAATTTCGTGAAATAATGAGATTCTTGCGCTTCGATATAAAATCAACCAGATCATGTCGTCTAGAGACAGACAAATTTGCCCTCATTTCTGATATCTGGAATCGTTTCATTGAAAATTGCAAGACTAACTATACTCCAGGGCCCAACATAAGTGTAGATGAGCAATTATTTCCTACAAAAGCTAGGTGTAGGTTTACTCAATATATGCCTAACAAACCAGATAAATTCGGTATAAAGTTCTGGTTGGCTGCAGATGTTGATTCAAAATATCTGATTAATGGATTCCCATACCTTGGAAAAGATAACCAATGTCCATCTAACGTTTCTCTTTCTGAACATGTAGTACTGCGACTAATAAGTCCATATGAGAATAAAGGTAGGAATGTTACTACAGACAACTTTTTTACAACGTTGAAGTTAGCAGAGGCATTAAAATCTAAAAATACCAGCCTTGTAGGAACTGTAAAAAGATCAAGAAGAGAAATACCAACCTCTGTAAAAAATTTCAAAATCAGAATTGCATGCGATAACTGCATTAGCTCATAAAGGTATCAGTTTAACTGTTTACCAGGGAAAAAGAAATAAAACTGTGTTGTTGCCCAGCAGTCTACACCCAACTGTTGAAATTTTAGATAATTCTAAAAAATTACCTGATACAGTTGCTTATTACAACGCAACTAAATTCGGTGTGGATGTGATTGACCAGATGACAAGAAAGTATACTGTCAAGTCTGATTCCCGTAGATGGCCAGTGCACGTATTCTATAATATTTTGGATCTTGCTGCAATCAATGCATGGGTTTTATACAAAGCCGTAACTGGGAAAGCTATTAGTAGACGGCAATTCATTCAAGATTTAATTGAAGAATTGCGAGAACAGTTTGTTCGCCCCCGACAAAAAAGAGTGTTTGAGTGCGAAGCAACTACTAAAAATGATGGACAACCACAACCTAAGCGCAAACGAGTCCGGTGTCACACTTCAAAATGTGAAAATAAAACGCAAGATATTTGTTCACAATGTAATGCCCCCATTTGTGGTAAATGTACAAACCGTATTAGTAAGTTTTGCATACAATGCATACAATAAATTGGATTAAATAAACCTGTAAAACTAGTAAGTAACTGTTTTTTTATTCTATTTTTATTTTTTGTTCTATTTTCGATTAAAGTTATGAAGTCTAAGTTTATTTTTGGTTAAAATATATGTGATTATATTTAAGGAAATATGAATTTGACTATCATTTTCTAAAATTTCTCCTGCATTATTTCTGAAATGTTATATAAATTATGATAAATATTGATTATTATACGAAAATATAATATTTTAGTTAATTAAATTAAAACATTTGGGCATATTTATATATTTTTTAATATCTAGGGTCAAATTGACCCGCTCCGCGGTTCTAGGTATACCGAAAGTCCCGCGGTTCTAGTGTTAAGTAATTTTGTACAACCCTGTAGTTTATCTAGAACCTTTATTACACGCCACTATTTAGTTAAAATTTAATTCAAACTAAAACACTTTTAAAACAGCTGAAATCACATTTCCAGAAATTATAATTTATAGACGGCAACGTGTCCAATTCTTTGCGTGACCCTGTATATCATTTTATCTATATTCTACAAACATTTCTTAGTAAATTAAATACAGTGCAGCGTAAAAATGCATAACTTATTTTAAAAACACCTTTAAGCAATACCCAGTAACCCTTACGAATACTTCTGTATAGTCTTGTATATGAATTATAGCATATATATATACAACATATACTTTGCATAAATGTAGTGAATCATAAAAGCGCATATCATAATTAAAAATGCATTTCCAGCAATCATCGCTAATGAACAGTACTTCGGATACAATATAGTATCTGAAATATTTTGTGTGTCCCTGTAAATGCTATATACACTTCGTATTATACATGAAATAATTCATAGTATGCAAACCTCAACGACGTATATTAATTTCATTACATATCAAATAGATTAACATAAATATAGTACGCCGCAAACAATTCCCTCCACCCCTATATCATTATGTATTGGAATTCCTTTTTTAGCCCTGTAAATAAACAATAACTATTCTCTGCATTGCATATTCCACGGAATGCACATTTTAGTGCGCTTCATAAATGCATATCAATTTTATTCTGTTTGAAAGCGTGTAAAATCATTAAAAATCATTTGAAACGATTTTTTCTCCCACAGGCCGTAATGTAATGGAATTGTTTGACTGTCCCTGTAAATTAACTAAACATGCTACAAACTTCATTACAAATAGGGACCTTGCTATGGTAAACGTCAATAACATCCACAAATTTCAAGTCAATCCGAGTATATTTACGCGAGTTAGAGCGCGGACAGACGGCCAAACAAACCGAACTCATAAACACTTTTCAACTTTATCGGACCTGAAAAACACTTTATTTCAATGCTTAAATATTATTTTTTATTTTTTAATGCCAATAAAATAAATGTATCGAAAACGTAGAAAATGAGTTTACAATCAAAGAAAATTTAATAACTGATTCTGAATGTCTACAATTAAATGTTCGATTAAAATCACAAACAGCAAAAAAAAAAAAAAAATGATTAAATAGAATAAAAAAAAATAAATATATCAATTTCAAAAACACTAAATAATTAGTATTTATAATTGTACTATTAAGCAACAACAAACTACAATAGATGAATTAAATGCATTTAACAATTTCTCAAAAACTCTCTCCATATGTTATAAGGAATTTCTACTATTTTATAATTTTGGCAAATGTTAAATCTGAAAACATTGGTATGAAGATTTAAGATTTTAAATACTAATTTAAAATATTACTAACAATGAAAAAAAAATCTTTCAAAAGTTTTACTACTACAATAGGTAAAAAGATATTTTCCCAGTATAATGTTAATTTCAAAATTGAAACAGATTCCTAATATCATTATAATCGAATATCATATTTAACTTCAAAATATTAATGACGATAAATACTGTGTTAGAATCAGTCTCTGCATCAGCTTTTTTTCCCCCTTCTTAGCGATGCAGATTAAGATATTTTACAGCATCGAATCGGAAAAGAATTGCAGATCAGTCTCATTGCATATGACATACTACAACTTATTTAACTTTAATCTATCAAACGGGAATAACATTTTTTAATTAAATAAGACATACCTTTTAAGTTCCATAAATAGTTTAATAATATCCGTGTTTTATCCTAAATTGTCAGACATATTTCTGACAAAATGACAAAATTGTCAGACATAATTCCCGCGTCAAAAGTTCTGATCCTTATTTTATTCTACGGTTTAATCGAGCGCAGACGATAGCGCACGCGCACGCGCAAGCAGGTGCTTATACTGTATTATTATAATTTTTGTCTGTAATGAAAATTTTCTATTTGAATGAAACACCTGCCTTTTTTCTTTCTTTTTTTTAAAAGTAAAGTTTGTTTTACACGTAATAAATACAAATTAGGCATCTTAATAAATGAAAACAGAGTATACAGGATAAAAAAATTTTCTTTGTCAATCTTTCATTTTTTTATATTCATTTTCTGTAGAATAAAACTATTTGTAAAATAGCTTTTTTTAAAGTCGTATTTCTAAAACACGAATTTAAAATATGAATAATTATATCATGGGTTTTGTATAAAATTTGTATAAATACTTTTTCGGAAAATGCTAATTTTATTTAAAAAGTCTGAAAGAAGTAGAATTTAAAAAAAAAATAGTTATTTAAAATAGTTAAACACTAACAGGAAAAAATATGACTTGAATGCAAATTCTAAAGCAAGAAATGCATATATGACTAAACTCTGAATACTCTTTCTACGTGCTCATTAAAAGCTTCAGACTTAACTGTAACAGAAAATTTTAGTTTGAAACCACAGAAGTGTTTCGAATAACACTGGTCGACAAAAAAATTCCTCCCTGCAAACTAAATATGTAAAGTGTACAGATTTAATATTCCTAATTCTAAATATGTTATCCAAATTGCTTCATAACGTACCATTTTTCCGAGAAACACTTTTATAATAATAACAATCGGTGAAGGATTAAATTGCAATGGTAGATAAAATTGAAATCATAAAAAAAGTATACTTCACTGTCTTAGATAACAAATTGATAAAATATAGCATGAAAATCTAGTTTGTTGATACTTGTACCGTGCATTTTCCTTTTTATGCCCCCCCCCCCACCTCTTTTCGTGTCCGAATTTACTATTTCCTATCCACTAATATGTTTTCATTCCTTATGTTGCTGTAACTCGGGCATGTTTAAAATATTTCTGTTCATTTTCAAAGATTTTTGATGTTCATATTTTTGTCACACTATGACTTACAATGTGGTGGTTTTTTCGTCACATATGTGACGTGACGTACGTTACATGCAGTACATAACAGGAACGTCACAATTTTTTTTTTTTTATTGCCAGAAAATATAATTTTACATAAATAACATGTTTTGAATATTTTTTGTATTTTTTTAATTTTTTCTAAGAAGTTCACATCTCAGTCACAATGTGACATCACTGAGTGGTGGCATTTTGGTCACAGATGTGACGTGAGCACAGTGACTCACAGTGACGTCACAACGACGTCACCGTGACCATGCATGCTATGAGGGAAGTACAAGAAAATCCATCTATCTTTGATTGAGCCTGGTGTTATTAAGTTATCTAAGTGGCCAGCAAATTGAGCTTTCATATCTCTCTTAAACTCTCCGCCTACCAGACTTGTCGAATGGGCCCGACATATACATTCAAAATATTTTTTCTCATAAGAAATACTGATACCCTGTAAATATGTGACTTTTTAAAAATATGTAAATTTTGTAACTATGTGAATTTGTCTGTACACCCTTTTCGGCTCTTAAGTATCACATGTGATACTTCCGAATCAAGAGGATATAAACTAAACTATTTTTTTTTTTTTTTTTTTTTTTACTCTATTTTTATATAGCAGAAAGTTTAAGGCTCTGGATAAAAACCAATAAATGACAGCACAGATACTTATTTCCTGATAAAATAAGTGTTATTCTCATCTGCGTTTTCAAAATATATTCCATACAGTAGAAGAAACTAAGAAATTTTCATAATTAATGAACGTAAACGCTTTACAATGAAAAATTTTGAGGATTTTTAGACCATTCAATAAATTAAAGGCCTTCACTATGTTACTGCGTAATTTAGATTATTAATAAATAATGAAATCGATATTTTAAGGGTGTTAGTCATTTGCGATCCGTATTTGTGAACCTAAATTACCGGTCATTAATTACTACCCTTATTACTTAAAGTATCAATTTTAGGAAGAGGGGTCCGTCATCTATGGTGTCTTTTTTGTTTGTATAAAATCAATGAATGTGTATTTGCAGTGTAATTTAACTTCGGGTATGAAGAGGTTAAATGTGTAAAAGTCAGGTATTAATATAATTTCCAGTCTTTTTTTCATGAGAAAAATCATTTTGAATGTACCTGTCGGGTACATTGGACCCGTCTGGTAAGTGAAATGTTAATACTGCCGAAACCTTTCATTGAAAAGATTGAAAGCATTGTTGGCATGGAATAAATTGCCTTTGTGTAATTAATATTTAAATTTGATAATTTCTTTATTCATTGTCTGATGGTCAATAATTAGTAAATAATAACCATTACTCGTGATTTTTGACATAATGAAGGTTCAATGTAAAAATTAAGTAAGCATTTTCCCAACCGAACATTAAAAAAAGATACTGTTAACATTTCATCACATTGTATACTATAAAGTGACTAAGTATATTACATATAAGTATATTGTTATTGAAAATTTATTATATTAAATACTATCAAACATGAAATCGTTATGTTGGAAAAAAAGCAATTAAAATAGTTATTTTTTTCAAATTTCATATCATCTAGAAAAAAAAAAAAAATGACACACCAATGTTATTTCTGAAAACGATAGTTTTGAACATTATAAGATTTTTTTTTTTTTTTTTTTTTTTTTTTTTTTTAGTGTTGCTTCAAAGTTTTCAACAATTCGAAAGTTAGATCACGATTAAAATTTGAGAAAGAAAGAAACTTTTAGAGAAGTAGTGTAAGTTTTTCATATTTGAATCACAAAAACCTTCAATTTATTCTGATAAAAGTTTTTATGGAAAAGAGTAACTTTGAAGTAAAACTTTGCAGTAAAAAATATTAAAAATGAACCAAAATGAAAAAATATCGATACTGATAGTTTTATAAAAATAAAAAAGAAATAAATTTATTTTTCAAGAATATTTACTATTAATATCTTTTTGAGTTTTGTGAAATATATATATGGCATGTTTAATAAAACTTCACATTCAATTTTTTCCATTTAATTGCAAGACAAACACACACACACACATATATATATATACATAATTAACTAATGTACTAAGTTATACAGTGTGATTCATTAATATCGAAACAATAGGCTATTATATCCTTAAATATTGCCTCTAGACAAATACTTCCAATTGCAAAGTTTCATAAAAAAAGATGCAAAATTTAATGACATAAGTTGCAACTTCGTGGGGGTTCTATTTGCGAAAATACAAAAACTAAATTTTTATACGGCCCCCGTAGATTAAAATTTCCAGTTAGGAAAACGTTTCTTATCCATTCCTGAATTAAACACACACACACACACAAAAAAAAAAAAATCATCTCCATATCATCAAAATTCGCAGTGATATTAAAATCAAAAAGTCGTGACTTACACCATTTATCCATGCATCTGAGTGACGAGATTTTGACTCATTTTCCATGCAATATAGGGATCATCTACAAATTGTACATTATTAAAGCCGATTTAAGAAGTGCCTCTCCTTTGAACATAAAATAGCAGCGTATAGATTCTACGTTAAATCTGCTTTCAAAATATGCTGGTGGTTTGCATTAGAGGTCTACACGGGTCAAAACATCTAGGCCCGGTCCGGAACTGACCCATAGGAAAAAAAGAAGTTGTGTCCGGGCTATAAAAAAGTTCAAATCATATTCCGGCCCTGCCTGACTGAATTTCTACATAGTTTTTAGGTAGATTTGGTATGAAGTACTACCTATTACATTCTCCCCTATATTGGAATTTCTGAAATTTTTTTGCAGATCTACACTGATCGTGACCCCAAGAATACAAAACCACAATCAAGGGGCATAAAAGCTCGGTCAAGTTCGTTAACGGACAAGATCGGGCTAAGGGGATGGAAATGGGCAGGGGTTATGTGAAAACCGAAAACACTCCATAACTTCATAATTTTTGTACATATCAAATCAGTTTAAAGATTGTATTATTTATAAAAATAGGGCCAAAAATTTATGTATCACAGATTTTTGATAAAAGTAAAAATGGGCTCAAGGGCACAAAAATAGGGTTATCGAAAAAAAATTATAAATTCGTCAATTCTCAAGATATCAAATGCAATTAATTTTAATATAATTCTCCTTTATATTATCAACAACTTTTATATTCACAAGTTTTTGATAGAACAAATTCGTACCGCAAAAATAAAAAAAATAAAAACGAAATCAAAAAGGTGGGGGGGGGGGGGGGGTGAAAAAGAAAAAAATCCACAACTCCGTCAATTCATAAGATATAAAATCCCCATGAATTTATCATATATCTTCTTAATATTGTCTCCAACATTTATATAGACAAGTTTTTGATAGGACCAATTCTTACAGCAAAAACAAATTCAAATTACATAGCGGTTGAAGAAAACAATCATCTTATTAAGGGTGTATTCAAATTAAAAATTGCTTATTTTCTTACTCATTTTTAAATTAATTTTTGCTCTCAAACGCATCCAATTAGTAGATTCTCTTATTTAGAAACTATATAATGTATCGTAATGATAGATTTTTTGATAGAGACAGAATATATTTCAAAAAATGATGTCTAATTGGGCATTTTGAACGGAATTTTCCGAAGCGATTGACCAACAATATTGTCCTACTGAGAAAATAATTATTTATAAATTAAGTTTTAATTAATTGAGCGAAAAATAAAAACACATGTCGTTTATAAATCTCTTCAAAAATCAAGTCAGCAAGTTTCATATTTTTTCTATTAAAAATAAATCTGAAAATATGCCAGAAAATTTCGAGTTGTAAAGCATGGAAAAGTATTTTTTTTAACATCGCCTTAACATGAATTGATAAAACCAGCTATTATATAAAATTAAATAAAAACTCGTCAAAAAAATTGTTAAAGTGGGTTTATCTCTAATTATGATTTAGATTTTGTTGATGAAATTAGTATACTTAACTTCGAAATCTACCTCCGCCTGTAGGCCGGGCCGGCAGGAATTTTTGTTTGTTTGTTTGTTTGTTTGTTTTGTATGGGGGGAATTCTGACTAAAAATACTTATTATAGCTTTTTTTTAAAATTATTATTCATTTTGCATGGGTCAACAGATTTTTTCCGTTTAAAACCCATTAAGCGCCAACGCTCCCGTTGCGGGTACAACTATTTATATATATATTTTTTTTTCTTAAGGTATTTTCAAACTATTTACAAAATATATGTTTCTTAGAGAAGTTAGTAGTATGGAGTCTGTTATATATTTTTTTCAGAGAATGATATTTTTCATTTTTCTATGTTTTTCTTATTTCTTGAAAAAGGGAGTTTTGGGTTTTCCGACTATCCGGATTAAAATTAGTAAAAAGAAAAAAATAAATTCTTTAGTAATTACAATTACAGTAAAGATTTTCAGCCAACATTTCAACTGATAATACATTCCAAACCCAAAGTAAATAGATATGTTTAAAGTAGTTTTATAACATCTTCTTTGAAATATTCCCACAATGGGAGCATTGGCGATTTCTAGTAGCATTTTCAATCCTATGTCTGCAAGCGCGTTTCTGTAAAGAAAGGAATCCGCTCTTAGGTGCAAAGCAACCAGTTAAACTTTTCGATAAAAATAGGGGATTTTTAGACCATATGGCTACTAGACACAATGATTATTAATTGTGTTTATCACTTTCAGGGACAAAGTACATTGATTGCTAATTAAATTTATTTTGCATTTTAAAAGCAAAATTCTATTTAAAAATAGGGGATTTTTAAACCATATGGCTATTAGACACAATGATTATTAATTGTGTTTATCCCTTTCACGAACAAAGTACATTAATTACTAAAATGATGAAATGATTGAATGACACCAGGTTTTACGAACAAATTTGTTTCAAAATGCAGACAAGTTTTTTTAATATGTACATTTTAAAAGCAAAATTCTATTTAAAAATAGGGGATTTTTAAAACATATGGCTATTAGACACAATGATTATTAATTGTGTTTATCCCTTTCACGGACAAAGTACATTAATTGCTAAAATGATGAAATGATTGAATGACACCAGGTTTTACGAACAAATTTGTTTCAAAATGCAGACAAGTTTTTTTATTATGTACATTTTAAAAGCAAAATTCTATTTTAATAGGGGATTTTTAAACCATATGGCTATTAGACACAATGATTATTAATTATGTTTATCCCTTTCACGGACAAAGTACATTAATTGCTAAAATGATGAAATGATTGAATGACACCAGGTTTTACGAACAAATTTGTTTCAAAATGCAGACAAGTTTTTTTTATTATGTACATTTTAAAAGCAAAATTCTATTTTAATAGGGGATTTTTAATCAATATGGCTATTAGACACAATGATTATTAATTATGTTTATCCCTTTCACGGACAAAGTACATTAATTACTAAAATGATGAAATGATTGAATGACACCAGGTTTTACGAACAAATTTGTTTCAAAATGCAGACAAATTTTTTTTATTATGTACATTTTAAAAGCAAAATTCTATTTAAAAATAGGGGATTTTAAAACCATATCGCTATTAGACACAATGATTATTAATTGTGTTTATCCCTTTTAGACAAAGTACATTAATTGCTAAAATGATGAAATGATTGAATGACACCAGGTTTTACGAACAAATTTGTTTCAAAATTCAGACAAGTTTTTTTATTATGTACATTTTAAAAGCAAAATTCTATTTAAAAATAGGGGATTTTTAAACCATATCGCTATTAGACACAATGATTATTAATTGTGTTTATCCCTTTTAGACAAAGTACATTAATTGCTAAAATGATGAAATGATTGAATGACACCAGGTTTTATGAACAAATTTGTTTCAAAATGCAGACAAGCTTTTTTATTATGTACATTTTAAAAGCAAAATTTTATTTAAAAATTCTTGTGCCGCTGTGGCGTTTGTTTGTTAAAATAAGACTTTTTATATCTATTTATTTAGAGCAGCACTCTATTTTAGTCGGATGTGTATGTGTATATCATATGAAAAAAAAAAAAATCAGAATATAATTGAAAAATATTAGAGTTAATAAAATGCATGGATACTCCCTTAAAATAAGAAAAGTTATATGGATGATGATTATAAATTTTAAAAATTGGAGAAAAGATCAATAAAAAATAGAATTTCGCATGGTTTGAAATATAAGAGAGAAAGTAAATGATTGCGCTATGAGTGAAAGTAAATTATTACTAAAGCATTAAAAAAAAAGGGGGGGGGGATTTTTGTATTTTATTGTAAGAAAAAATTTATGTATAAAAAATCGATAAAGTAGTATTTTTAGTAGCTCTTTTGAAACGGAGCTCTTTTGCAGATTGATAAGTGATAGAAAAAATTTTCTTCAATTGCTTTTTGTGTCATATTACATTAAATGTACTACCGGTGAGACTCTTGTAGATTAATTTTTAAATGCATACAACATGCCTCCTATTAAAGATATAATAAAGAAAATATCCTTTTTCAAAAAAATCTGATTTGAATGACGTGATAATAGTAACTTGAAAAGTAATTAATATTTTCCAATGAGAGATGTATCAACATCCATTTCTGAAACATCTTCTCTATTTGAAAGAAATAATTAAGAGAATTTAAAGCATCATTATATATATATATATATGAAAGGATAAAAACCATTTAAAATTTCAAAAATTTAAATTAAAATCCGAAGTTTCTTTCTCCTAACTTTAAATCTCCTTCTAAAACCAGTTTTACCCCTTGTAACTTTGTTTCCCAGCAATACATCTTATTACTTTCAGATATCATTCTCCGACGATCTTTAAGAGTAAACTTGCTGACGTTCGGAATATTCTCATTCAGTTGTTGTTAGCTCATCCCCGGGCGAGCCAAGCCTAACTTTGGCATCTGATCCCGGACAATCAATCAAAGCTAATCAGCCAATTAAAGAAATGATCCTCCCAAATTTACAACTGTGCCCTCTGCTGGAAAATATGTTAAACCCCAAGATATTAGCTAAAACCCTCGCCAAAAACGACGGAGCTTGCAGATTTGAGAAGCCTGTCAAACGTCAATGTAGCTCCTAAAAATCATCACATACGTGGCTCGAGGGGCCTCCGGCCGAACTCGTGGATCGGACTGTAAGATGAGCGGCAAAATAAATGAGTTCGGTCCACCAAAAGGTTCCCGAGTCCAATTATTTATCCAAGTATGACGCCCCAAGATGTCCTTCTATATCAGAAACCGGCCGCACGGACACATGCCGCGAAGTGCACGGCCCGCGACTACGCTATACAAGCCCGGGGAACGCTCCTGATATTTATTCGTTACATATATACATATTGTTACAAATATCAGTTAGAGTTATGGAATAAGGTACTTTAATATGTACATACAAAAAAATCTAGATGCAAAACAAATGTATATAAGTATAAAGCAATATAATGTTACATCAGATTTGTTTCATATACTTTCATGAACAAAGTATTGAAAATATAAATCAAGTTACATCTTAATAATTATTGTATTGGAAACTTATATAACAAGAAAGAATGTCTTTATATTTGTAATATTTGACTACTAGTTTGTGTTACAGATGTTAAAATTTGAATGAAGTTACTTTGAAATCTTAATATGAAATTTTCAATATGTGTATTTTTAGTAATTATTTATAAGTTTGTATAATTTGCTTGCAACATATATATAAAAAAATAAAGGTTTTATTTATTTTTTCCTAACCGTCATCGCATTTATGGAAGAGAAAATAATGCGTGCTGCTTTCCAATTTGGAGAAAGGTTCAACCCCATTTGGCGCCATCGCCCCCACTACGGGAACATGCTATATTGTCTAAACGGTTACAGTTATTAAATATTTTTAAACTGTTTTATAATAGAGGGACATTATATATTTAAAATATATATATAAAGTCTATTTATTTAATCCGGTTAACATAGTGGCGTTTAATGGGTTAAGAAAGGATTCCGTCATACGCAGGTTCTTTTTCACTAGTTTTACTGCATTTAAAATTTTTTTGCTGATCTACTATTCTTTAAAAAGATGAATTTAAAATTTTTATTGAAAATTAATGGCTATTTAAAAAATATATGCAATTTTTGTAAATGTTTTTGGGCTAAGACAAATTTTACTTATTTTTGCCCGGATTAAGTCAGTCAGGGACAATGATTTTAATACGGGCTGCGTTGAAACTGAAAATTTCGCCCCGTGCAGACCTAGGACAAAGGAAGGCAGTACCGGTTCAGTATGAAAACATACGCTAGGCGCGCCCTGACCGAGTCTTCAGAAAGAAGTCGCCCCAAAATACAGACTTTTTTTTAACGGCCTCGCCGGGATGATAAAAAGCCTGAAGTTCTGAGGGCTAAAATTATGGAAAAACTCTTAATCGGCATGTTAGAGAAAAGCACTGTTTTAAATTACACATTTAACATTTATTTACAGACATTTAAATAGTACAGAAAGGAGGCGGAAAGGCCAGAAGTTTTAAAAAAATCGGAAGTTTAAGCTAGAATTGAGTTACTTTTCACGTGCATTTTTTTTTAAAACGCATTTAAACATTTTATTAGGAGACAATCTTTCTTTAAAACTTTAAAAGCATTTTTCTGCATGAAGATTTTTCTTTTTCGTTTCTTTTTTTTTTCTTTTTTCTTTTACCATTTCTCACCGTTAAATTCTTATAAGTCAAGAATCGTTAAATAAAAATTGTGCAAATTTGTAACATGTCTTTTTTGGTTATTTTACATTAATTTTGTTTCGGCAAATTTGAAAAAAAATATTTACTTTTGAAAATACCATTTTAAAAAAATAAGTTACATCATTTTTTAAATAAAGATTTTTTAATAATTTTAAAATTTAATATCTTAACAAATCCTCAAACAAAACTACAATTATATTTTCATCTTTAATTAAATAAAAAAAAATGAAATCCGATGAATAATGTTTCGAGTTATAACGATTTTGAATTACCCCAATTAATAAAATACTAATCATTTAACTTTTTAAAAACTTTATGAGAAATTTTAGGATGGGATTTTGTTTGCAAATTATATGGTTAACCATCACAAAAGAAAATCAAAATATTTACTGAATAAATATATTCTTTACATGTTTCCATGAATTCTTACAGTAGCACTGTTTCTTGAGTTGCACGCTTTTCAATTTGTGGTATAATCTCTTAAAAACTGATGAATTATTTAAACGGCCATAACTCTTCGAGTTTTGCAGATAAGAACATGCAATTGCAGAATGCAGGAATGGATAAGGAAAGTTTTCCCAATTGGATTTTTTAACCTAAGGGGGCTGTATAAGAATTAAATTTTCGTATTCTTTCAAATTTACACCCCACGGGGTTGCAACTTATGTGATAATATTATGCACGTTATTTTATGAAACTTTGCAATTGGAAGTATGCGTCTAGGGGCAATATTTAATGGAATAGCCTATTGTTTCGATATTTATGAATCACACTGTATATTGCGCGTTTTCTCACCTGAAGTCGTAATAGGGCTTCAGATTTTTAAATTTCTATATTTTTTCACGTTAAGGTGAAAAGTAGTAGTGAAATGTAACAGGTCCTTCAATCAAGACAACGCGGTGTTTAGGTATGCCAACTTCAACATGAAAAATGCAATTAATAGCCTCACTCAAAAAATGAACATTAAAATATATTTAGAAACAAATACGCGGTCAAAAATAAATAATTTTGAAACTCTGGTGGAGACCCTCGAAACTAATAAGGGCTTTCGAGAAATAACAGTATTAGAGACCAAATGCAGTCTCTTGAAAAAAAAATGGATCTATAGAGAATACAAAACATTTTGAGTGCTCCGCACTTCGTTAACTACGCGATTCTAGATGTATACTATGAAACTTCAAAGATCTGTGGTGCCAATAGTCACCGCAAAGCTGCACCACTAGTACCCTGAAGTGCCAAAATACTTTCAGTCCTTAGAATGATAAAAATGACTTTCTTCTTCGTGTAAGAAAGCTTTATCTAAAAACATTATTCGTATAAAAATTATTCTAAAAAAAGGGTATTTCATAAAAAATTTCATCAGAATGCTGTACGCCCTCAGATCCAATCCACAAACTAATTGCCGTTCCCTTAAAGAAGAATACATTGATTAACATTTTGCAAATATTCGTTTAAATATTTTACTCTTTTTGACAACATGGGAGACGTGTTTTGCTAACAGGGTGTTACCGTTTCAGAACATCATTTTGAGTTTTTGGAGTATTGATATAATGTTCTATTGCAGTACAGATCTTAAAGATCTTTATTGACTATATTTCCGTTATTTGTTTTAATGACAGAAATACTACAAATTACTTACAGATTTAGCTTCTGGAATAAAATCAATGTGTCTCATATAATAAAATATATTAATTTTAGAAAGGGAACATTAAGGATACAGCAATAATGTAACTTTACATGTTTGTATATAAAATTTATTTATGTGTCCTAAATTTAACAATTTTCTCCCGAAATTCGAAAATATTTTTTTTTTCATTGAACCAAAATTTCGCTTTAGTTGAGTATTTGAAACTCAAGGATTTTTAAACATAATTTTTTTACGTTAAAATATTATTACAGAGCCAGAAACATTTTATTAATTTAAATAAGAATATTTGAACCGCAAAATACAGTGTATGAAGTACAAGATATGAAATTTTAAAAACAGAAGCATCTAAAAGACTATTTTAGTGATTTAAATTCTTAGTCCATTTGCTTCTAATGAGCATATTAATCTAGTAAGCGAACATACAAGAATGCAAAATATTTCGAATTCTGTTGCATTTTAAAATTAAAGCCAAGCAAAAAAAAAAAAAAAAAAAAAAAAAATTAAATACAAATTTTCAAAGAAAGAAGGAACTGAAATATAAATTAAATTTCTACTACCGGAATGGAAAAAAAAATTAAAAAATAAAGATAAATATAACAAAATTATATGTTGACTTATGTTATTTATTAATGGATTTTGCAAAAGAGAATTATGAATAAAGCTTCATACATCTACATTTATATGTTTATTTTATATATATATATATATAAGAGATTTATTTTTCATAACCCCTGTATCCATATAAAATAAATAAAAATAAGAAGCATAAATACGTTATAGAATAAGGTCAATGCAATATAAAACCTGGAATTTTTTCTGAAAATAATTGTTTCATGTACAAAATTTTACAAATCGTTTTCTAGAACTTATATATATATATATTATAAGTATACATATTATAAGTGTATTGCCTAGTGTAAAAACCTTCATGAAGTAAAATATAAAGTTAAGTGAACTAGCGTTAAGCTGTTTTTCCTCTATAATCTTTTGCCGAGCCACGCACATTGTGTTATTTCTTTATTGCGTATATTTCTTACTTACATAAGAATTTCCGATATATACTATGCTGTTTCTTCTGATTATAATGCTTGAGACAAGATAATATGTACACAACACGACATTTTGCGAAGTAAAGTTGAGTTCTAGAACAACAAAAGTATGTAATTAGATGTATATATGAGTCTCTTTAAGTAATCAACATAACACAAAATAAAACATTGTTAAAACGTGTTCCATTTATACGTTGAGGCAGTCAATCAATATTGTTAATATCTAGGAGATAAATACAAAGAGTACGATAAAAAAAAGTTTATTGTTATTTTTCATTTGATATTGCAAATGATTCATTTACTACTCTGATCGATATAAAACATAGTTATAAATTGATTTATTACATAACTGTATTTCAAATTTTAAATGATATATGAATGATAATAAAACCTATAGTGCATACGAAAATACAAGTTTTAAATACACAATAGAGTTTTCTTTAGGCTTTTACATATGAAGATGTGACGATAAGTTTAATTAACTGACAATAGTATAAAATATATTAGTAAAATATGCTGATTTCTACATAATCATTCGATCGAAAGCAAATTATACATAAATAAATGTTATATGTTCTGAACAAATATGTTGTCTAAGAGAATGATTTAAAAGAAAAATTGTCCTTAAATATATTTGCCGATACAGAAGTTGTAAAACGAAACTTTCTCAGATAACCTTGCGCATTTGGACAACGTAGAATAGTTATTATAGAAACTGGAAAAAAATCTCTGAATAAAATGTGGTTTGTGGTTTCTTTGTTGTTAAAACAGAGGTTTTATTTGTTAAAGAAACGAGTACACTAGCAAAAAGACCGACGTAGACTACTTAGAAAAAAATTAAACATTGATGTCAATAAAATGTTGTGGTTGAGATTTTTTTCACTTGGTATATGTGTGAGTTTGGAGGAGTAATAATCTTTCTAAATAGATTTTTTTTGCGTGCCATAATTTAAAGAAAGAAGAATGTCCTTAACATTCTTACCCCCGAGAACTGATATATCCGTTTACAAAGCTGTAGGTTTCACTGAAATAATAGGCATTCTATATATTAATATAATCCAGTTAAAAAAATTAAGTTATGATTAATACTTTGAAGGCTTATATAACTGTACGTATTAAAAAATATATATATCATGTTAGGAAAAAATATCCTTTTTTAGCATTTTAAAATAAAATTGGAGAGAAAACAACATGACAATTTTGCCCTTTTGCTTAACGGTCAGAGGTTTAAACAGGTTCGGGACATTTTATCGAATTAAAAATAATGGTCGTATTGAGTATATTTACTGTGCATGTAGCAATGAACCATTCTATGCCCTATGCCGATATTATTCAATCTCAAGTACTATAATTAGTATATAATTCAGCATTTGAGTGTAGAAAAAACCTGTAAAACTGAAAGATGTCCGGTATATATTCTTTATTCGTAGACCTAATTTTCATAGTATCCTATTTCAGTACCTTTATGTCATGAAAACTGTCCAAAAAATGTTACTCGTAAATGCAGCTGAAACAGTAAAATTTTCTAGGATTTTAAACATTGCCCAAAATAGATGCTAACAAACACAGGGCGAATAAACTGCATTTTATTTTGCATGGAGACGTTAATACCCTGGAAAGTATACAACTTTTAATGACCATGCAGAAGCCATACATTGCATTCAGCAAAAGTGAATTTTATCAGTGATTTGAAATATATTCATTAAATACTTCAGCTATGTGTCAGAAACACAGATTAAATGTAATTTCAATTGTAATCATTTTTTTATATCAAGTGTAAATATTAATTTCACAAAATGTATTTCTTTTCGTTCTTGAATATAATGAAAATGAAATTAGAATATTTATATTAATTGGACCCGTAGTACCTGGGATATTGATTAGAGAATATCTATATATATACTATACTGAAGAGAGAACAGAGCTAAAGTGGTAGTGGTGGCGGTTGGGGGAAGGCACATAAAGACGAATGGTCTAATTTGTACGAATATCAGAGACATAGAACCTGAGATATCAAGTAAATATAAAATTTACAGTATGCAGAAGCGCTAAATAACGGATGGGGCAAAAGGTAGAAAAAACAGTTTCGAATAATCCGATCTTCACTAAACTTATATAGCTCTTAAAGAAAGAATAGTATTACAGATTTAAAGAAATAAGTCTAACAATGCGAAAATATATGTTGAAGAGGACACGTGGAAGCGAACGTGTGAAAAACATGCATATTTATCCCTTAAATAAATATTTGAAGGATTCAAGCTTAATAGTGGTCTACGGCGCCAAAAAGCTAATAAAAAAGAAAAGTGCCCTGTTAAACTGATGGAATTGAGTTCCCAGGCTATTCACACTTATTGTATATTATACTCTTATTTCAAAGACTAATGCCCCACAAAAAATAAATTAAGGGACGGATTATCCCCGTTTCCCATCTTTATACTTAACCAATGAGCTCTAAATGTCATCAGACGTGCCTTATCGAAATAAACCGGTATACCAAATTTCAAACAAATCTGATAGAAAAACCCATTTATCTAAATTAAGGGTAATAGCCCTCCGTTACCCCCTTTATATTTAACAAATGACCTTCCAAATCTAATCAGGAAAGCGCTTTATCAGAATAAACCTGTACACCGAATTTGAAGCCAATCGGATAGAAAAACTCATTTATCTAAATTAAGGGGCATTGGCCCCAGCCCTCCCCCCCCCCCCCGCCTTTAGACTTAAACAATGAACCTACAAATTTAATCACTGAAGCTCGTTATCAGAATTGACCAGTATACCCACATTTTAAGGAAATCTGATAATTCTGCATGAAAAACCCATTTATATAAACTAAGTGGAGTTACCCCCCCCCCCCGTCCGTTCCTTCTTTATACTTAACCAATCAACCCCCAAAACTAATCAGGGAAGCACCTTATCAGAATGAACCGATAAAAAAAAATTGAAGGAAATCGGATATTTCTATCAAGAGTTACGTACGTACATAAGACATTTATACAGAACCGGCTGGCACATTAGCTCTCAGGCTTTGATAGAATGTGAGCTCAAAACATATTCATGAGAGAACTGGATGTAGTTGAAAAGATTGAAAAATTGCCTAAAACGGCAAAGGCATAAAAAAAAAAAAAATCGTGCTGTTAACAATAGAACAGAAACCAAAGAACCTCACAATAATTCTTGCTGCAACAGTTCATAGTTAGAAGATGTCATGGGTATCAAATTTGTGCATGTAACTATTATTGGCCATGCCTAACGTAGAAAATAGAAACAATCCAAGAAAGAGGCCTCATAGGTCACATAGAAGGCGGAAAGGAGAACGGCAGCTAACTAGTGGGTCAACAATTTGAACAGGGGACGATGCCGAAAGCCAAAATAGCCCGAATTGTCAGAAAAAGCCCCATAGGTCTGGTCCAGCCCTATGCCAAGGCAGGTATGTAAAATAGATTTTGTATAACTAACATACAGTGTATTACTTAAATGGTAAGCTAGTACACTATATGCAGAATAAATCCTGAAACTGAGTATAGTCCCCATTTAGTATGCATTTCTGCTTTATAAAAATAGTTCCCTTCGGCATGGGGCTCTTTCTGGTCCTTTCTGTCCCAGATGACCTATTTCTCGAGTCATTGCTATTTTCCGATTTAGACAGCATCTCAGCACATACAATGTTTATACACTATATGGTCAAAGGTGACCAGTGACTTGCGATTTTAGATGTTTTGTTAAATATCTAGCAAAATACATGAGGAATATTAAACTTAAACTGCAGGAGTGTAAACAGTATAGTATAGGTCATATATTTCCGTGAAGAATTTTCCCCGAAACTCGATAGGGGACCATCAACAAATTGAAAAATAACGAATACATTTTGGATAAACCTGTAAAAATTAATGTATCAAAAACATTCTAACTCGAGATTGCTATTAAGTGGCTTATTGTAATATACTGTGTTAATTTTTAGCATGTATACTCGTAGAGAAATTATTGTTTTTATAAAAACAGTCTCAAATTTCGACAAGTTTTTCTGCTAATAATTTGCAGAGTTCTTAATAAAGAAAAAGGGCTCTTTTCAGAAAGTATGTCAAACAACAATGTACAGTCGTGGAAAAAAAAGAAAACACCCCCTCCTAACTCCTCAACAAATTATCGTAGAAGAAAGTTACTGGCACCGAACGATTGTAAATAAAGTCTACTTTTAAATGATATAGATAAAATTTGCTTAGGGGGACATCTACATATTAAAACGAACCATAACTTTGTTTTTTTTAATAGCAGTACACAATTCTGACAGCATAAATGAACTCTAAACCCTTCAATTAGCCTAAAAACAAATTTTTATCCAATTCGAACCGTAAGTTTCTAAGAAATTAATTATTTTAAAACGAGCGTATTTTAAGGGCTGTATCCAAATTGAAGTAGGAACTCGATTGTTAACCGAGAGAGATCTTGATCAAGGCACCTGAAGAAGCCAATGAAGCCTGCTAGATTACAGAACAGCAGAAGAAATTTCAAAATATCTAGTCACTTCTATCATAGACGGCCCCTTAAACCATCATTTTGCCGTTTTTTAAGCGTAATTTGAAAACTACTTGGAAGAAAAAATGTGAAATTTTGGATTTCCATAAAGCAGGACTATCCCCGTTTCCCATCTTTATACTTAACTAATGAGCTCTAAATGTCATCAGACGTGCCTTATCGAAATAAACCGGTATACCAAATTTCAAACAAATCTGATAGAAAAACCCATTTATCTAAATTAAGGGTAATAGCCCTCCGTTACCCCCTTTATATTTAACAAATGACCTTCCAAATCTAATCAGGAAAGCGCTTTATCAGAATAAACCCGTACACCGAATTTGAAGCCAATCGGATAGAAAAACTCATTTATCTAAATTAAGGGGCATTGGCCCCAGCCCCCCCCCCCCCCGCCTTTAGACTTAAACAATGAACCTACAAATTTAATCACTGAAGCTCGTTATCAGAATTGACCAGTATACCCACATTTTAAGGAAATCTGATAATTCTGCATGAAAAACCCATTTATATAAACTAAGTGGAGATTACCCCCCCCCCCCCCCGTCCGTTCCTTCTTTATACTTAACCAATCAACCCCCAAAACTAATCAGGGAAGCACCTTATCAGAATGAACCGATAAAAAAAAATTGAAGGAAATCGGATATTTCTATCAAGAGTTACGTACGTACATAAGACATTTATACAGAACCGGCTGGCACATTAGCTCTCAGGCTTTGATAGAATGTGAGCTCAAAACATATTCATGAGAGAACTGAATGTAGTTGAAAAGATTGAAAAATTGCCTAAAACGGCAAAGGCATAAAAAAAAAAAAAACTCGTGCTGTTAACAATAGAACAGAAACCAAAGAACCTCACAATAATTCTTGCTGCAACAGTTCATAGTTAGAAGATGTCATGGGTATCAAATTTGTGCATGTAACTATTATTGGCCATGCCTAACGTAGAAAATAGAAACAATCCAAGAAAGAGACCTCATAGGTCGCATAGAAGGCGGAAAGGAGAACGGCAGCTAACTAGTGGGTCAACAATTTGACCAGGGGACGATGCCGAAAGCCAAAATAGCCCGAATTGTCAGAAAAAGCCCCATAGGTCTGGTCCAGCCCTATGCCAAGGCAGGTATGTAAAATAGATTTTGTATAACTAACATACAGTGTATTACTTAAATGGTAAGCTAGTACACTATATGCAGAATAAATCCTGAAACTGAGTATAGTCCCCATTTAGTATGCATTTCTGCTTTATAAAAATAGTTCCCTTCGGCATGGAGCTCTTTCTGGTCCTTTCTGGCCCAGATGACCTATTTCTCGAGTCATTGCTATTTTCCGCTTTAGACAGCATCTCAGCACATACAATGTTTATACACTATATGGTCAAAGGTGACCAGTGACTTGCAATTTTAGATGTTTTGTTAAATATCTAGCAAAATACATGAGGAATATTAAACTTAAACTGCAGGAGTGTAAACAGTATAGTATAGGTCATATATTTCCGTGAAGAATTTTCCCCGAAACTCGATAGGGGACCATCAACAAATTGAAAAATAACGAATACATTTTGGATAAACCTGTAAAAATTAATGTATCAAAAACATTCAAACTCGAGATTGTTATTAAGTGGCTTATTGTAATATACTGTGTTAATTTTTAGCATGTATACTCGTAGAGAAATTATTGTTTTTATAAAAAAAGTCTCAAATTTCGACAAGTTTTTCTGCTAATAATTTGCAGAGTTCTTAATAAAGAAAAAGGGCTCTTTTCAGAAAGTATGTCAAACAACAATGTACAGTCGTGGAAAAAAAAAGAAAACACCCCCTACTAACTCCTCAACAAATTATCGTAGAAGAAAGTTACTGGCACCGAACGATTGTAAATAAAGTCTACTTTTAAATGATATAGATAAAATTTGCTTAGGGGGACATCTACATATTAAAACGAACCATAACTTTGTTTTTTTTTTTTTTTAATAGCAGTACACAATTCTGACAGCATAAATGAACTATAAACCCTTCAATTAGACTAAAAACAAATTTTTATCCAATTCGAACCGTAAGTTTCTAAGAAATTAATTATTTTAAAACGAGCGTATTTTAAGGGCTGTATCCAAATTGAAGTCGGAACTCGATTGTTAACCGAGAGAGATCTTGATCAAGGCACCTGAAGAAGCCAATGAAGCCTGCTAGATTACAGAACAGCAGAAGAAATTTCAAAATATCTAGTCACTTCTATCATAGACGGCCCCTTAAACCATCATTTTGCCGTTTTTTAAGCGTAATTTGAAAACTACTTGGAAGAAAAAATGTGAAATTTTGGATTTACATAAAGCAGGACTCAATAAATCTAAATCCATCAAAAAAATTGTAGGTTGCAATTCATAATTTTTTCGAATATTAATTTCATAATTCATAATTTATACCATACAATTATAAAAATTGCAAATTTAGCGTATTTATGTTTGGGCATATTAGTATTATTGCTACACAAAAAATTAGCACATTAGAAGCATAATTTTTGCAGATATAAATAAAAATATGAAAATGTAATTTAACATTAGAAGCACTAAATTTTGAATGTTTATAATTCAAAAACTTATCATTCAAATGACTTGAAATTCGGTTTCTAGACATAGTTTGAACCGAAGATTTCAAATATCTCGTTAAAATTGGGTATTGTCATTGAAAAAAATGAAGTTTGGATTCGTTTTAATATGTAGATGGCCCCCTAAGCAAATTTTATGTGCACCATTTAAAAGTAGACTTTATTTCCAATCGTTCAGTACGAGTAACGTTCTTCTACGATAATTTGTTGAGGAGTTAGTAGGAGGTGTTTAATTTTTTTTCCGCGATTGGACATAGGACGATTCCAGTGTAGGAATCTACATGATATGCAAACGTTTGAGCGCCTTCATCGGGAGTTACACGCGAGTGGATCATTTTATGTATCGAGGCATGATAAGGTCATTGACAAATACGGCAAAATTCATGCAGTGGAAGAAGCATTATTACGCACAGTAGCGGATAGTCCTTCGACAAGTTGGAGAGCTGTTGGACGTCCGTTGGGTGTAAGCCATTTCCTTGCGCAACCCCATACATGAAATGCATGTCAGCAAGCTCCACGTTGGTGTAACTATGCATGTTGTTCGAAATA
This sequence comes from Maratus speciosus, assembly GCA_963932465.1. NCBI lineage: Eukaryota > Metazoa > Arthropoda > Arachnida > Araneae > Salticidae > Maratus > Maratus speciosus. Next base: position 480,567,544 of record OZ010786.1, on the reverse strand, counting down.
TGTGCGGGAAGTGACGATTCAAGTCATTGAAGCGCATTTATCCGCCTAACTCAACAACGTCCTCTACTGCCTCACTGCTTGAAATTCGGTTTCTAGGCATAGTTTGAGCCGAAGATTTGAAATATCTCGTTAAAATTGGGCATTGCCATAGAAAAAAATAAAGATTGGATTCGTTTTAATATGTAGATGCCCCCTAAGCAAATTTTATATACATCATTTAAAAGTAGACTCTATTTCCAATCGTTTGGTACCAGTAACTTTCTTCTACGATAATTTGTTGAGGAGTTAGTAGGGAGTGTTTACTTTTTTTTTTCCACGACTGTACACGATATTCTGCAATCAGAATTAAAAAATAATAAAAAATGGATGGAAAATGAGCAGGTTTACTAAAAATTGTTTAACTGCGCATGCGCGAATGCAATCAAAATATAATGTATATAATGTATTAGCTAAGCATATAGAGCAACTTTTGTTCAACTTCAAAAATCATAGCTTGAAAATTCTGAAAATTATCATCGATAGAATAAGCTCGAAATCCGTTGTTCCCAAAAGGAAGCAAACAGGTGAGGGTTGTATCCAAATATAGTAGTACGTGCAATATTGTGTGCGCTGTCTTGGCACTAATCAACAGATATTGGATACAACCCCTCATCTTTTTGCTTCTTTTTTGGAACAACGGATTTCGAGCTTATTCTATCGACGATAATTTTCAGAATTTTCAATCTATGATTATGAGACTTTCAGAAAGGTTTCTCTATATATTAGCTAATACATTATGCATATTATATTTAGATTGCATTGGCGCATGCGCAGTGAAACATTTTTTAGTAAACCTGCTTATTTTTCATCGAATTTTTATTATTTTTCAATTCTGATTTCAGAGTATTGTGTGCAATGTTGTTTGTCATATTTTCTGAAAATAACTTTTTTTTATGTTAAGAACTCTGCAAATTATAAGCAAAAACCTTGGCGAAATTTGGGACTGTTTTTATAAAAACCTCAATTACTGTACGAGTATACATGCTATCCTCATAAAAATGAACGCAGTATATTACAATAAGCCACTTATTAATAATCTCGAGTTTGAACGCTTTTGCTGCATTAGTTTTTACAGGGTTATTCAAAAGATATTCGTTCTTTTTTAATTTATTGACGGTCTCTTATGGGGTTTCGGGAAAAAATCTTCTTTTAAATAATACTATACTATACTATTCTATAAAATTTACACACCTGCAGTTTCAGGTTAATTACTCATGAATTTTTCTAGATATTTAACAAAAGGTCTAAAATCGCAAGTGACCCGTCACCTTTGGCCATATAGTGTGTGCACTGGATATCAACAGTAGAGTGAAACACTAAACTGTTACAATAAGCCATATATCTGGGGTCCTTTGGGCCCAACGTTTTTTAGTTATCGTAGTATGAGGTTTTTAACAGCATTTCTGTCCAGCTTTTCAGTTTTAGGCAGTTTTAGGCCTTTCAACCCCTTCTAGTTTTGTTTGAAATATATTTTCAACATTTTGCTCCAACGGGTCACAGACGCATTTTACCTATTAAGCTCGTAACTGGTAGATTAAATCTTAATACGGGAATTTTAGATAGACGCAGGCATTTTTAAAAATCTTTACCTCAACATGCCCCCACACTCTTTTTGTTATCCCTGCTAGACTTATTCCAACTTGTATATAATTTCCGTAAACATCGGATCTTTCCAAACTTTTGTTTTTCCATCGTTCTTCTCCATCCGATATATGACGCTGATGCATAGGGTACATTTTCTCTTTAATCAATATCTCATATTCTGTGCGTCCAATATTTTCACAACAAGAAACATTCGTCTCGGTTTCTTCTCCCCAGCGCCCAGAACGCCATTTTACTTATGTTCTCTCCTCCAGGGTGTTGCTGCATATTGTGCATTTCTTCTTTATCTCAGGTTCTATGGGACCGATCCCAACAAAGACCATTCGTCTTTGTATTTTACATGTATCTTAACCTCTCTTTTACCTTTAATACTCTCCGTCAGTAAACGGTGAAGTGTAGTGCACATTTTTTTTGTTCGATATATCAGGTTCTATGTCTCCGATCTTAACGCAACAAGGACCATTCGTCTTGATTAGTTTTCACACCATATACAGCATAATTTTAGTTCTAGTTAACTCAGAAAGTGGGCTTTGAAAATTCGTGCATTGGATTCTATATTACCTTCAGGTGTGATTTTCGGGCCGCTTTCAGTATATGAATCTCCCCTTGAGCGTTCAGGCTTTTCTCTGTTCTTTTTGGAACCTTAAACAAGATCTAGAATATCTAAATGGAGATGTGAAGCAGTTAACTGCACAAACACGTCAAATTATTAATCGTTCAAGTTTGCAGTTACAGTTTTTAACTTGATGGTGTGACAAACGATTGTAGAACATCTCGATAGTAGACTTTGGGAAATTATTAGTATCATTATCAAAAGTTTTTTATATATATATATATATATACGATAACGATTTTTATTGATTGTTGATTATTTGTGAATTAGTCACATTTTTAAACGTTCAGTACTTTTCATTAAAAAGACATAATGTTGTTCATTAAACATACAAAAAATAAATTTCGAACAATGGAAATGAATTTGCAAAATACATTTTTCATCGTAAATAAAAAATGTTGTTCTTATGAATTTCATCAAACCAAAAATTATTAAACTGATATCACTAATGTTATGTTTAAACAATTAAAATAAGTATATTAAGAACGGTTACGAAAAAACGCACGAACAAAAAATTTTTAACAGATTGATTTTTTTCTTAATAAAGAAAAAACATTCTTTTTTATATCCATACGTTTCTCCATTTCAAAAAGTAGTACAAAAATTACTATAATAAATAATGGTATATTTTTAATTCATAAATTTTGGAGATTTATTATTATTTATGCGCAGATATTTTTTTTCTTCAATTTATCGTAGGTTTTAAATTATCATTTTTTGGAAAATTATTTTTGTTAATGTCTTTAAAAAAATGCATTTGATATAAAAAATATATGACAAATCGTTGAAGTTTTGATTAGAACCTTTTTCCACACTTACTAGCAAATACATTTCATTTAGAAATATTGAAATGCAAAATAGAAATTTCTAAAAAACTCTTCTACTTATTTAATATTAGCTTTGGAATTACATCAGCTGATTGAAATAAGATCTTAAACTAATAATCTAAATTTATAATACTGCTCGAGTGAAATTACCTTTCAGTATTGTATAAGAAGAGTTAAGAAGATGAATGACTACACTATTTTTTTTTTTTGTCAAATTTGAAGTGACAGCGGCCTCTGTAGCAATTAGAGTTATTGTTTGACAGTCATTGACCCAGACAAAAATTAAATTAATCCTCTGAAAAAAAGCCAATTTTTATAATTATAAATCGAGATGAACGACGAATGATAGTTCTTGCCAATGAAAAAACGATTTTTACATATTACCTAACGATCTGTGGGGGCCCCACCAGTGGCCGAGAGGCTCTGCTCTCGAAGCTGGTAGACGGGAGGTACTGGGTTCGATCCCAATCGCTCCCGTCGGCCTAATCGTTCGGAGTTTTCGTGGTTTTCTTCGAGCCGTGGATCTTCCATGCGTTAATACGGATTAGGTTCCCTTAGAAAGACCCCCACGGAGGGCACTCCCCCCGGGCCTATATACCTCGTGTAGATAATTGGCCGTCAAAAATCAACCCAACCCTAACGATCTGTGACTAATCGTGTTTCACTGCCATCAATGCGATCTGTGACTATATCGTGTTTCATCATGATCAATGCGATCTGCCACTAAGTCGTGTTTCACCCTGATCAATGCATTGCAGTGCGATGCCTGAATGCTTAAGAAAGCGGCCTTTGAGATATTAAAGTAAAGAAAGATTAGATAAAGTTTTTTTTTGGTCACTTTTTGATCTATATATACAAAATTTTCCCTGTTGCTATTATGGAGCTTATAAGTACAATAATTTAATCTAAAACATTGTGGAATATTTAAATTTAATCCTTATTATTGCAGTTAAATCCCTTCTATGTAAATGTATTATTCAATATATTAAAAAAAAAGTTAAACAGCAGTAATTATTAGTTATAAAACTGGACATTTAAGTCATAGCGTAAGTAGAAAATGTTTTTAATTTATAAAAAAGAATGAATTTAAGAAAACCATGTTTTTCCCTATGCGTTATACCAATATAAATTTAAGTAGTTTAAAATTTCTAATGATTCTACATTTAATATGAACGGATTCTTAAAAGCAAGTTAGTAAGTTACTAATTATGCATATAACAGATCCAAATATTATAGCACTTCTTGATACATATTTTCATTGTAAAACAAATACCAAAATCACAATAAAAGTTATATATATGTTTTATTTTAGACATTTTTAATCGAGCTATTTTATACATTTCTGTATCCTATATTTCATAAAAATAAATTCCTAATCCTGTCAAAATTGAAGACAATTTTAATTTAATATTAATTTACAGTGTTGTTCGGTATTCTAAAAAACAATATGTGACGAAATTTAACATTTGTAATTAGTTTCTCTGTGTTAAAATGTAGTGTATTTCAGATATTTTTGAATGCTTACGTTTATATTTTGTTTTCTGTGAACTGATTAAAAGCAGAAAACTCTTAAAATATTTCAATTTTGTCAAGTACAGCTTTATAACTTTTTTCCTTCTCAAATACACATTTATTTAAATTTTCAAACTCTCATTTAACAGCGAAAAATATCCCCGAAACATTATGCAGATACATTATTAGAAAACTTAGACGTGATATGCTAAAAGTATTCACACTATTTATAACGAAGGAATATCGAAAACGAATATTTTCTCTGAAAGTTTAAGTAAACTGGCTAAAGCTATAATGCTGTCCCACGAGACACTGGATTTCATTATATATGCAATGAAATACTTGTTTGCTTTAGAGTATTAGGTTGTTCAGAATATTAATCTACTGAAAGGGAATAGATATCTGTTACCTACTTTGCACGTATTTTCTGCTTCCGTTCTATATTTCCCTGTTGAATTTATTATTTTGAAAGTAAAAATTTAGCCATTGACTATAAAAAAAATGTTTAAATTATTTATTTTTCTTTGAGTTAAATGTTATAGCCATGAATTTAGTTTGTAATAGATTCGAGAATAAAGACGATGCAACAATAAGATCTTCCACGTTATAGCATATTTTTGAAATAAACATATGTAAATTGTAGCATTATAATATAAAAGGAAATATATAAAAGTAATTAAATTTCTATGAATTCTTCTAAACAATACCGTTTATGAAATTGTTTTCGATTCTAAATTTATTAATAATAAACTAGAAGTAAAAGTAGTTTTCTGTGATGAATTAAAAACATCCCGGTCGGCACGGCCTACAGGCTCAGGTAGATTTCGAAGTTAAGTACTAATTTCACCAACAAAAACTAAATCATGATTAGAGATAAACCCAGTTTAACAATTTTATCTGGCCGCTTTTGACGAGTTTTTAGTTTCATTTTTTATATAACAGCTGGTTTTATCAGAATCATGTTAAGGAAGTATTTAAGAAATATTTTTCCATTCTCAACAACTTGAAATTTTTTGACATATTTTCAGATTCAGTTTTAAAAGGAAAAACATGAAACTTGCTTACATGATTTTTTAAGAGATTTATAAGCGACCTATGTTTTTATTTAACTTGATTTATAAACAATAATTTTCACAGTTTGGATAATATATTTAGTTTCCCGCGCAATCGCTTCGCGAAATACTGTTCAAAATACTTTGACATCACTTTGACATCATTTTTAAAAAAATATATATTCTGCCTTTGTCAAAACATCGACCATTACGGCTCATTATAAAGTTTCTGAATAAGAGAACCTACCAATTGGATGCGTTTGAAAGTAAAAATGAATTTAAAAAAGAGTTATAAAATAAGCAGTTTGGATTTGAGTACATCCTTAATACGATATTTTTTTCTTCAATCTCTGTGGATTTTTAATTTGTTTTTGGTGTAAGAATTGTTTCTATCAAAAACTTGTCATTATAAAAGTTGTAGATAATATTATGAAGATATATAATAAATTCATACGGATTCGATATCTTATGAATTGACGAAGTTGTGAATTTTTTTTCCCAAAAACCCTATTTTTACGCCCTTTGAGTCCATTTTTAGTTTTATCAAAAATCAGTCATACATAATAGGGTGGGCCGAAAAAAACTTTTTTTCTTTTTTTTTTATTCGCTATACAGCGGAAAACTTGTGTCTAGGGTAGCTTAGTAAAATGCAATAACAAAATAAATATTTTTTTACGTTTGGCGGTAGCGCATCGCACTTGAATTTTTGAAATTTATTGAAAAAGCAATAGTTATCTTTCGATTTTTTAAAGCTATAAACGAAAAAGTTAAAAAACCGCTATGGTGAAAAGGCTTTAAAAGAAAGATAAAAAAGCACATTATAATTTAAAAAAGAAACAAAATTACTTCATTTAGGGTAGCGCAAAGCAATTAAAATATCCTTAAATTGACGCATTCGATCTGTATTACGCATTCGAGCTGTATTATGAGTCCTTCTACTCTGGTAGCAGTCCAGCCCGACGAGCCCTGCTGCGAATTGGAGCCCGTCAATACTACTTTTACTGACGCTTCACAATGCACTGTGCGATACGCATGTGTGTGCTTTATGGCACAACGGTTCCTGTGAATTGATCACTAGAATTTTGCCGGCAATAATTAGCAGTGTGTTCTTCTTGTGCGTTTCAATCGCGTTTCTTAAAGACTGATTTAATTAATGACCGCTTAATAAGTGATTCTATCGCTGTGTTATGGCTGTTTCCAAAGAAATTACTCGCAGTGACTTTAACAGCCCGTTATTTGGCAACCTAAAAGAGTTACCGGTGAATAAACTTCCAACTTATGTAGACGTTTTCAAGTGTTGTTTCCATTGAAATTGCAACTTAGCCTTGAAATCAAACAATTCCTATTTCTAGTACGTAATCTTTTAATAATTACCATTTATGTCTCTTTTTTTCTAAGTTTTTTTTTTTTTTTTTTTTTTTTTTTTTGGCATAATTGATCACAATCCTATGTTGTTCTGTAAATATTCACTGTTTTATTGTTAATGGTATTATGTGCTTCAAACTATTCATAACCAGTAGTCATATGTAAATATTTTCTGTTAGAGGTAGTGTTGTAAAAACTCATATGGATGTGTGGATTGTGCAATTTTCTAATAACTAGTGTTCTTTTTTTTCCTTAGTTCTTATATAATTTATACCTCACATTGTATAGTAGCACGCTCAGACAACTGGGTTGCTATCTGAAATTAATATTGTTATATCTTTTTTTTTAAATCTTTAAATTAACAAGAGTCTAAGTAAACATAATTAGCCAGGCAGGGCATGTTGAGCTCAAGCCATTAGGTAGGCCTCCCTGCCTGGTCAGAACTTGAACTTGAACTTGAACTTGAAATCAAACAACAGGTAAGTTAATTTTTCTAATGTTTTTATTATTGTGACGCCAAAAGTTAAATCTGTGTTTGATAAAGCTTCAATACTGACAGTAACGCCTTAAAGAATTGTTCAGGTAATAAATGCATATCATGACAGTTATCGTAATCTTATGGAGTCCTTTAAGCGTGATAAGGGAAAGTAAAAGTTGAAAAACAGAGTTGGAGATTAAAAAAAAAAAAAAAAAAAAAAAAAAATGTTTGTTACTGTTTGATGTCTCTGCGTGTAAGTGAAAATGACATTAGACTGCAATTGTAAAATGGTCCCTGAGGTTTGTGAGTGTCCTTTCTCTATTATTTGTAACTGTGAAAAAGCAAAAAATATACCCATCGTTGAACTAAAATTCTTGTACTTTCAAAGAATGCATGGTATTGGTAAAATTGGAAGTGTGGACGTAAAGGAAACAAAAAAATGTGATTGGATGTGATGTCACTGTTACTAATACGGTGTGTAAAACCGGTGTTATTAACATTGATGAAGAATTTAAAAGACCACTACAGTGGGGAGAGGTGGTGTGTATGCTTCTTACATTTCAATGAAATGCCATTCCAGCATTTGTTTCAAACTTTAGATGGTGAAACGACTGGGCCAAAATCATTAGTCCGATTGGCACGCAGCTCAGGAAATGTGAGAAACTCCCAGTGGTACATTTAACAGTGTTGAGTGTGAATTTCCAGAACTGACCGGCAAAATTTAAACAAAGATCAGCAGTACTTACTGGACATTATTTGTACTATAAAAACAGGCAGAGCTGTGCTGAAGATTTATCTGTTCTGAGCCTGGCACACTTTCCACTCAAGGTGAGTAACGACGGAGAACAGAATTCTAGAGTTGTATTTAAGTACTGAAAATCCAACAGACGAACACAAGATTATAGTTTCTTTTCTCCTGAAGTCTTATGTACCTGTATGGTTAAGTATTAAAAAACGTAAATGCTTCACAAATGGGCTGGAACATGTATTGAAAGTTATAAAATCGTCAAAAGTCCTCTCTGAAAACTTGCTGACGGTCATTGATCCAATAATTGAGAGAATCGCATTTTTTGCCAATCCAGAAAATTTGATCTTGAGTATGATAGTAGATAAAAGGGATCATATACGAGAGTTATGTTTCAGAAGAAATATAAAGGTTAGAAACTTAGCTTCTAAAAGAAAGTCAATCAGGTGCTTTCAAATATCCAAAATCATTTTTCTAGATACAGACTACATCGAAATGATTCACTGGAACTCTACTACACTATCACCACCACCTTTTTCTGAGAAGAGCCACCAACGAAAAGATTTGGTCTAAGGTCGAATGAGGTGAAACAGCGGCCAGTGGAAATTTGACCAATTCCCATGTCAATCCCAAACAGTAGAGCGGTGCGTGAAGCTGGTAATCGAGGCATCACAAAAAGTGTTCGGGTCCAGAGATGGTTTTATAAGAACGACACTTTTCTCGGGATCTTCAGTGCCTAGTTTTTCAAGGAAATCTTACTTCAAACTTCCAAAAGATAGTAAAGACAAGTAAAGGACTATATTTTATTACAAAGTGAAATTACACGCAGGTACAATCAGATAAATATAATCAGATCAGGTAATAGTACAATCAGAAAAGTAGTTTTTATATCAATGAAAATTTACCATTTAAAAAAAAATGCCTTTTTTTACAACATAATCCGCTGCCAATGTGTTGCGAAATGTATTTATTTTTTTCATTTATTTATCATTCCTATACTCTTTTCTACTAAAATATGTCTATAGCTGCTTGTTATATAAGTTATTTGATTTATTTCCATTTATTAGAAAAATTATCAAAATCGTGTTTTTTCTCAAATATTAAGCCCGATGCGCTACCACCAAACGTACAAATTTATTTATTTTGTTATTGCATTTTACTAAGCTACCCTAGACACAAGTTTTCCGTGGTATAGCGAATCAAAAAAAAAAAAAAAAAAAAAAAAAAAAAAACGTTTTTTTCGGCCCACCCTAATATATAATGTTTTGGCCCTTTTTTTAGAATTATAACTTTAAACCGAGACGATATATATTATAATTAAGAACTTATGGGGGTTTTTTTTCGTTTTTTACAAAATCCCTCCCTATTTCCATCTCCTTGGTCTGATTTTGACCATTAACGAACTTGACCCATATTTTATGCCCCTTGATTTTATTTATCAGTTTGGAAAAGATTTGTGCAGAATTATGGAAGTTATCGTTCCTATAGAAAAAGTGATATGTGATATATAGATAAAGTTTTTACTGGGGGTGGTTTTGGGTTTTAGGGGTCATGATCGGTGTAGATCTGCAAAATTTATCCCGAAATTCCAGCAGAGGAGAGATCCCGATAGGAAGTATTTCATACGAAGTCTACCTAAAAAACACACAATAACTATTGTTTATTCATTACTTGAAAACATATTTTAAATACGAGGATTGTTCTTTTTTCAACACTCGATTGAGCTGCTAAATCGTGAGTAAAGTGATGCACGGTGGGAAACTGCTAATCTCCCTAACTATAACTCTGCTAATACCGACACCATCTCTTTTGGGTTCCAAGTTCGGCCTTTAATTTCAATTTAAAAACTTCGACTTAATATCGGAAATTCTGAAAGAATTCTTACTTTAGGTAATCACACAATGTCTGCATTAAATAAATAAAACGACACTATACATAATTCCTAATGTGAATGTAAAATTTCAGATTAAAAAAAAAAAGGCCAAATTTGGCAACCCTGCATCTCGTCATTTTATGATGCGCTATAGGCACGAATGCATGACTGGTAATATTGATGCTCCCACCAAGCGCGAGTTACTACTTTTGTCAGCTTTCTTTAAGCAGAAGGTAATAGTGCAGCAGAAATTCTCCGAAGATTGACCTAAATGTATGGGTAAAACTTTCTGAGTGATTGTGTTCTGCGTTTATTGTGTCGGAAATTTAAAGACGGGCGAGCCGACGTTCATGATGAAGGAGGATAAGAAAGTAAGTACTTGTTCAAAGATTTAACAAAGCGGTTCGAGACAAACGGAGGTTTACGATAAGTGAATTAAAGAACTAGGTAGAAGACACATGCTTCTATATGGATAATGAACTTCAACACACCGCTCAGTCTCATCTCACATCACTAGCAACAACGCCCTTCGAACTACCGATATTACAAATGTCTCAATCTTCATGGCGATTACGTAGACCAGTAACTATATTTGTACATACCTTTTGGTCATACACTCATTTTATTCTATACTTTTGCTTTTTATGGGTTCACTGGAGGTTATAAAAACACAACTATCATAAATTATTTTTCTTTATACTTTAATACAGTAATTTTTACCATACGCACTTTGCTTCAAGTTACATAAATATAGAGTTGAAAAACTAAATAAAAGCTTTGGTATATTTTATTAAAAGTAACAATGTACCATTGAACTGCATTACGGCTAATATCATGTCAGTTGTATCTTATTTTAGAAAAACGTTTAGGACAATTGATGAAGTAGAATGTTATATAAATTTGATTCAAACTTTATATATCTTTCTTTGTAATTTCCCTAATCTTTGTTCGCTATATGCAAATTTTTCTTGTTACACTCAAGTTTTTTACAATATATTCTCATTTTAGACACATACTTTTCTTTTCTTTTAATGGCAAAAAACTTTTTCTTGTAAAGCAGGAAATGATACAAGTAACATGTATTTTGCCTTTGGAGAAAAATAGGGATAAAACAAAGAAAATTACCTTTTTCAAACTTTTTTCTTCTCAGAAGTTGCCAGATACGTTACATATGTCGTCTCCGTGTACGGCCTGCCTACCATACGAGATTTCAGTAAATGACTTCGAATGCATGCAGAAGAAAAAAAAAAGTACCACAATATTATAAACTAATAAGTATTATTAAACTATAGGTACCCAGGGAGTAAAGAGTGCGAGTTCGCAACACTTGCGTAATCAGATAATATATTTTTTAATGATTGCAAATTAATTTTTAATGAGTGTTTTTAGAACCTCAGTGATCTAGACGGTGTTTAGCTAGTGTAGCTCGTAGAGAGCAGAGCTCCTCTTAATATTGAATTAATTAATTTCTAACCAGGTGTAAATTTGTCATACTCGAAAATATATAACTCTAAATATATAGCTAACTATAGGGTATAAAACTCATCGTTTTATACCCTAGAAATCATTATATTTACACCAAATAGTAACACTGCAAACATAAGAATGACTTACTTAAAATACAAAAAAAATTTAATGCTTTAATACAATTTCAAATTGTTGAAAAGAAAAGAGTTGTCAAAATAATAGAGAAATGTTTTTTTCAAACAGGCCCTTTATACGCTAAATTTCAATATTTATGTAATAAACTTTTACACGGTCAATGGATACATACTTTATATAATATATAAAATTTTAAAAGCATTAGTTCAAAAACAAGCATTTAAAAAATAAATGATCCCAGTATCTGTCACACGATATTCAAACTTCGTACATCCTCTCCCGGGATGGGCCTTGACACCTGAACGATGTCTACTAATGATTTTTTGTTTCTTAGTATGCATGAGAGAGCTGGAACAAATATTATACTGGTATCGGGAAGTGAAATATTTTAGTGAAATTTGTCGATATATCTCCACTGACTGGAACATAAGCATCAAAACTACCGCATTTTCAAGTTTGTGTCTATTATGACTTTTGATCATCCTAAAATGAACAAAAGCATATCATATTCTAAAGGAGCACATTACGGTTTGTTAAATATTTGTAAATTCCGATTATAAGATTAATATGATAGTTTTATGATTCTATAAAAACATATATGGTCATTCTCCAGAAAGTGTATCATTCCTGTCACAAAGCCTTTTTCAGTATTTCACATGAACATTTTAAAATTAATTTATGTTTTTTATTGAAAGTGAAAGAAGACTAAAGGTGTTGCGTGCATACGTTTTTTATAATGACTCTTTATATATATTTTTTTCTTATACACAGTATGTGAGGTCTCACCTCCGTGTCATGCCACACACCCAATATTACTAAGGAAAATGTTTGATTACTTATTTAATTGAAAACAAAATAGTTAAATAATTATTATTCTATCTACTACTATCTCAAGTCAAAGTAACTTAGCACAGTAATTATTTTCTTTGTATTTTTGTTTGTTTTCTGAGTACGGGAAAGAATGTCACACAATAAATTCTCACCTCCATGGATCAAACATTAAGTTGCATTTTCATGTTAAAAAATGGCACAATTATCATCAGATTTTGTTGCCCATGATGCTAAAGTTAGCCAGTATGTTTGCTGTTGTTAAAGTATTAGTCATAAATTTGTTTTTAGAGGCAGGTATTAGATTTTGTTATAAAAAAGCAACCATGGTTATTGGAGATTCCCACATCTGTGGAATGGAAACTCAAGGTGACTAAATCAACACAAATAAATTTGCTTGTATATTGCTTATGCAATTATATCAACAGATATTGATTTAAAGAACAAAAAAAATTCTCAAAAAAAATAAATATGTAGGTTAATATTTAGAGCATGTTCTTCACCTCCGTGAACCTCTTAGAAAATGTATATTTCAGAGACAAATGCTTAAAAAGACTTTACAATGACTGTAAATCAAAAATAATGGTTTCAAAACTTTAAAATAGAAGAACTGAATAACATATAAAAGATGGGTGATGAAAAGAAACTCCAGATGGGAGATGAATTTTTTTTTTTTGTTTTTTAAATTAATTCCAAATAAATTCATAATGCATTCTTATATAGAATTGCTCCTTAGTTATATATCTAATAGAATAAATAGTTTTTTATGATTTGTCTCACTACACAAACACTAACTGTTGCATAAAGTTCACCTCCGTGAATGATGTTAATTAAAAAATTGTGTTTCCGAAAAAAATATATATAATGTGTCTGGGTCATTGCTGATGTTTACTTGCAGTAAGTGATAAGTTTCTAAAAATGATACCATTTGTCTTGAAAAACAAAATGTTTTTTACGAGAAAAAATTGTACTGAAAATGTTCACTTTTGGGAGAAAGACCCGTATAAAAATTTAAAGCGTTAAAATGTACAAATATATTAAATACTTTTCAAAAATGTATCTCTAACGTATGTCTGTGAAAACAATATATTTTCTCAATGTATCTATATCAGTTAAAAATATATATTTCTGTTCTGTGATAAAAGCATTCAATGAAGTGAAAATTCATGTTTCTGCTCGTCCTAGTAGAAACGCCATAATTAGACTTTCTAGAATATTAACTTCTTATGACAAAGTAACTTTTCGATAGATTGATTTAGAGTTTAATGATACACAGATTATTTCATTTCTAAAAGTTTGAAAAATGCGCCATTTGATAAGGACATATTTTTTTGGTTTTGTTTTTAGGAAAATATGAGCATGTGTTGCAGCTAAAAAAAGAAAACTATTAACCCTTTATTTCATGATTTTTTATTTTATTCGAAAAAAAAAAACATATATTTGTGTCTACCTTTGTTAAGTATCTACTAGAAAAACAGTGAAAAAATATTTATGTTTCTGTTGGACTTAATGTCATAATGTCAGTCCTGAGTTACATAGCAATAATGGCTTACTAAATGATAATTTTAAATTATATACTTGCTTTAAAGTGTTTATACTGCATAATAACAACTATTCAACGATGTAATTTTATAATGATTTTAATAGTTTTCAGAATTCATAATATTATAATAATAATGTGCCTTTTAAAGATAGAGAATAAACGCCAATTGAGCACATTGCAAGCAGTATCAACGAAAGGTATTACAACATATTCGTGACAACAAATCAGCAGAAAAAAAAAGATTTCACGACTTTAAATGCATGTTATCACATGTAAGGAAAACATAATAGTTCACCAAAAGGCCAACAGAAAGCGCTAAATAGCAAATATATTCATGTAACTCCCGTGTTTCACTACACATTTAAGGGTTAATAAGAAAATTTTTATACACTCATTTTAAAAATAAAATTTAATCATGAATAAAAACAAATATGAAGAAATTCTGTTGTATTTCTAAAGTGCGTGCAATTAATATAATCTAAAGATTTTCCTTTATGGATACATACGTTACAAAATGTAATTATTTATCTGATGATGAATAACTGTTGAATAATGATTTCCTTCTTACTACGAGATAATGATCAGTACTTCATAACTCATAATAAATTTCCCTTAAGCACTACTAGATATTAAAATTTCTTGATCATACGCAACTGTTTTTTATTTCCACAATAAAGCACACAATATAAAAATAATTACAAACTGTTCTGCGTATATTTCATCATCGTGCAACTCACAATGAATTAAGAATTATCTTTAATTACCATCGCATGGCCATGTACAACATGTCAAACGTATAGCCAACTTCAAGGTGGTAACATTACTTTATTTCGATTATTTGTAACATATGTTTATGATACGATTGATATAAATTTTGAATATATATGTATTAAACGTTAAAGTATTAAAATGTGTGTCTTATTTTAATTACTTTTATAAAATTTATTTGTAATGTTTGTCGTGTGTGTAATGACACTATCTATACTTAATGTATGTATTGTAATATAATTTATGTGTGCTCT
This sequence comes from Maratus speciosus, assembly GCA_963932465.1. Lineage (NCBI taxonomy): Eukaryota > Metazoa > Arthropoda > Arachnida > Araneae > Salticidae > Maratus > Maratus speciosus. Next base: position 480,552,443 of record OZ010786.1, on the reverse strand, counting down.
GTGATAAAAAAAAATAAATGGCGAGAAAATTCAAACTTTTGCTCGTCTTACTAGAAATATCTTAATTAAACTTTTGAAATAGTAAACTATTATGACAAAGTAACTTTTGATATATTGGTTTTGCTTTTAATGAACCAACTAAAACTTTCTCAAAGTTAGAAAACTTTGCCAGTTAATGGTTCTATTTGTTTTTCATGAACTAGATAAGCACATCTAGTAGTTAAATAAATATAAAAAAAACTGTAAATTTCATTACAAAATTCTAAGTCAACAATGAAAACAAAGATGAATTAGTACGTTTATAACTTCTAAAATTTATACATTTTATGTATTCTCAAAATATTTCGTTAATGGTTACATACGTTACAAATGGCACATATACCTTAATTTCCTTAATTTTTACACGATTGGTAGAGTCTGCCATAAATTTAACCATTTCAATTACTTGAATATTTTAAAGACTTTCTTTACAAATTCCGGCATATCTCTATCAGATGAATTTATTGAATGATGTTTGACAAACTAAAACCTTTCATGAGGAATTGCTTAACAAGTCAAGTAACTATTTTTGTACTAAGAACTGAGGTAGAAAATTATATGATCGAGTTTCAATATGCATCTACATTCATAAAAATAAAGTTTTTGCCTGGTCTTTATCTATTTATTTTTTTCGTTTATTAGTGACTAGATTGCGCCCGTCAAGATTTGACGGTTAATAACTTGAATGTTTCATTTGAAAATTCTTGAATTTTTAATTCGTTGCTTTTAAATTATTAAGTTAATTATTGAATGACGAATTTCTATATTGCATAAGTGATTTTCATTTCTTTAAGGCGATAGAAGGTGCTGTCAGTCTAATCTATTCAATGAAGTGAAAGAGTTTTAAGTTTATATACTTACAACATATTACAGTAAAACCTCTCTAAAGCGACTACGCTCGTTTCAATAAAAATTGGTTACTTCGAAATGTGTTCTCATAATGGAGGTCATGTTTAAATCTAGATTTTAATAGTTGAAAAAAGGGTAATAATTATATTACTAAAATTTATTTTTCACATTAGGAAAAATATCAGAATTTAAATATCAAAACAAAAGTTAATTACATAAGTTAATTACTTATGAGTTTAAAAAATGAGTACATTGACGTTTGCTTTGATTTTACGGTTTTATCTTTTATAATTATTATTTCCAAGTCCTTTCGAAGTTCAATAAATAAATAAATAAAAATTGAACGGAAACAAGTAATGACAATTTAATTAATTTATCTATTTCTTTGAGAGTTTCCTGACAGAATGTGGCAGGTAAGTTTATTGTCCGTCATTCTTGATTTGTCATCCGAGTTAAATTCATTGCCTAAAAAGTCCCAAAAGGTCTTAAATTCTTAAAAATTACCAGAACTAAAAAAAAAAGCTAAATTAGTTTAGAAGTTTGGTGAATAATGCGCTCTCTGAAATTATTTTTCTAATAAAACATTCTTCAAGCGATCTGGAAGAAACGGAATTTGTTTAATTTTCTTTAAAAAAATTGGACGCTCATGGAGGGAGTTCAACTGGGATGGTGTCTGAATGGAGGTAAAATTAGTATTGAGCCTAGAGGATCTGCACGGGCTGGTCCGTGGCCCGAAGCCCGAGCCATACCTTTCTTTCTGAAGGCTCGGTCCGGGCCGGGACCAACTAAATTTTTCTGTAAAGAGTCGGTACTGGTTTCATTATTAGTCTTTACGGCCCAAAATTTCCAGTCATAGTTTGGACCCAGCTCGTATGAAAATCATTGTCTCGGCACGGTCTTGTCCATTCAAATGTCAGTTAAATTAGGCCTGGTCCAAAAATTTTTGCATAAAATGCATACATTTTTAAATCTTCATTATTCTATACTTAAACATTAAAATTTATTCTTTTTAAAGAATAATAGTTTTCTATGCATCTTAAAATATAGCAAAATTAAAATATAGTAAAACGTGTGAAAATGAACCTGCCTATCACGGAACACTGTGTTTTAAACTGAATAACGTATTGATCCATGCAAAATGAATATACCAATACGTAAGAAAATAATATATAATACTTTACACTTGCTAAGATGGGAACTTGTCTATAACGCATTTTTTTTTCTTTCTATGCAGTTCCGTCTTACAAGATTTTACTGTGTAGCATTTTTCAGATTTTTAACACTTCAATACATGGAATATGGATTAACAATATTAATGATAACTGAAACATACAAAAAATAGGGATTCATTAAAAAATAAGTATCGCTGCCTGCAACACTTTTATAAAAATGAAGGTTATAAATAAGAAAAAAAAGTTAGGATAAATGTTTTGGATGAGAACTCCTACTACGAGACAAATTTTTAACCAAAATGACTTAGAAATCAATGTTTTGTAGCAATTCACTCGGGCCGAAAATTTAACTTTTTTCAGGGACGGGCAGGGCCAGGCCCGTGCCGAACTTTTAATTTTTGTATCGGGCCAGGGCCCGTGCAGACCTCTACCGGAATAAATTTCGTTCCATGAAAAAATTATAGTTCAGGGAGGTGGTCGCACTGAGAGGTTTCAGTGTAGAAATGTACCTAAAAATACCGGGTAGAGAATTCATTTTTACTTATTACGAGCTATGTTTTTTTTTTTTTTTTTTGAAAAAATAACAATATTTATTTTCATTTATTTATTTATTTATTTTAAACTGCATGCCCATTCAAAGCTGCCATGAATTTTATTTTTATGTGTTTAATTTTCTAAAAACCTAAATTTGACACTTGATGCAGCTAACGATTTATAATATACTAGGGGGCTCAGCCCCCTGCTCGCTAACGCTCACCAACTCCAACGAATGGCTACGCAATTCATATTGGGATCGCTACGCGATCCCAGCTCGCTTCGCTCTCTCGCCACTATATGTCAACTCTAGCCAGAATGAGTGCTATCATAAATCATTACAACGTATTAAATTTACAAATATTTTAAATGTATAAAAAAGTAATGGAAAACTGTTGAAAATATAAATAAAAACGTACCTTGGAAACAGAATTAAATAAAAAACTTAGTGAAAACAAAATAAAAAATATTTTTAGTTGGGCCGCTATGAGATCCGAGCAAGCAAAATATGAAATTTAAAAATATTTTAATTCATAAAAAAGTAATTGAAATGCATTTATCAAAAGTTTGGAGCTATGACTTGCTGATCATCATGGAGAAAGCTAAGCGAACAGGAAATTGACGTCGTTTAAATTTAAACGGCGCGTTAGTGTCAGATGGGGTCCTTCTCCTTTCATTTTGCCTATAGTATTGAAAATCACGGCTTAAATTAATTTAAAACTGTAATAAGACGCTATAAAACATGCTACGTATCACGCTATCGAAATGTAAACAAAACGTTTTCGCCCAAAGCGCTATAAGTAAGCGTACAAAGTTAATGCTGGAATCTGCCGTAAATTGACACAGCTGCGCCATCTTGTGGATCGAGTGAATAACGCAAATACGCGGGTTTTTTGTATGACGTCATATATGACAGAATATCTACCATCTGCGCATCTCGTGCGCAGGTCTATTTGAAGATATTTACAATTTATGAGTTATAGGCGGAAAAGCAAACAAAGCTATTTTAGAGAATACCTGTTAAAATTTTAATCATGAATTTCAACTATTTACTCACTCATGGAAGATGAACCTTGTTTACCAGATTTATTACAAAATATTTTTGTTACAGTTTGTTTTGATGAAAATATGTGTATTTAAAAAAAAATCGCAATGTCATTTTAATTTCGGGAGAACAAGCACTAATGCTACGTAAACAGTATTGCCTTTTGCCCCGAAACTAAACTGACATTGCAACTATTTTTTAAATACATATATTTTTATCAAAACAATTGTAACAAAAATATTTTGCAATAAATCTGGTAAACAAGGTTAATCTTCCATGAGTGAGTAAATATTTGAAATTCACGATTAAAATTTTAACATGTATTCTCTAAAATGGCTTTGTCTGCTTTTCCGCCTATAACTCTTAAATTGTAAATATCTTCAAATAGACCTCAATGTTATGCAAGCTATTCAGGTTTATTTCCACATTGGAAGAAACTTGCCCTTCTTGGGTTTATGTTATTATTTATTAGAAAAGAAAATGTATTTTAAATATAATGAGCGAAAAGCATGTGTTTAAATTGATGTAATATACCAGTATGTATTTATTTTAAATAAAGTTATGTTTTTCAAATGACGAGTATATTTTTAAAATGATGATTTTATATTTTGAATGAAATGAATGCAACATAAACGCTGGTGATGGGGAAAATATTTGACGGTTTATGAACTGCTGCCGGCTAACATAAAAGTACTTTTTTACACTGTTTATTTAATCTAACCCTGTTCATATATATGAAAAGATAAAAAATTTTAATCGATTTTTCCCTCCCAGATATGCTAGAAAAATAAAAATTATGTACATGGATGTGTTTCTAGTAACAATACAACATTTTAGTATATTTACAACTTGATTATAAATTAGCAAATTAATTTTACGTTATCTAAACGTAGCTGATAAATCCTTAAACATTCTTTATGGTTGTTACAACTGTATATACAAGTACAGCAATTGAGTAAGTTATGTAACAAACTACGATTTCTAAAATATACCAGCTGGTTGGGAAATTGCAAAAGAGAATTATTTAAAACCTTTAAGCATCTTAAACGTGATTTTCAGCTCTAATATTTTTATAAAAAAGTTAAAATATTTTTAATATATATTATTAAATGTCAGTGATTTTAATATGTTCAATTGGCCCATCCCCGTCCGCAACCCTTTTTTCTACTACTTATTCCGACTCTTTTGCGGAAGCCAGATTGAAAAAAAAAAAAAAAAAAAGAAAAAAAAGAAAGAAAAAAAAGAAACCGGACAAAATTAAAAGGGAAATTTGAAATTATTGGCTACCGACCAACAACTGCTACGTCGAGCTTATTATTAGTCTATAGATTTCAGTTATTGGCAATTGTTGTGTGTTTCATAAGCCTTTTTCAAATTTGGAGAATGTTCCGCAATTGGGTTATTTCGATAAAAGTTACTTTCATTTTCTAACCATTATTTAACTTTTATACAGTTACAATTGTATACTGTTTTCTCATTTGACGCCAATAATGGCTATCGGCCCGATTACGGAAAGTTATCCATTTTACCTCTGCGAAGAACCGGTGTAAGATAATAAATGTTTAATTGAGCATACCATGTACTATTTGTAAATATTTTATATTTTATTCCAATTTTTGAAGTTTCTTCTATACTTTGTATGTTTTCTGCAATGTTATTCACCTGTGCGAAGTGCAGGTATCCCATGAAAACTATTTTTCCCGATATGACACAATGACCGACATATTTCTAGATAAAAAAAAGTAATTTGTCGATTTTAGGAATTTTTTTAAAGCTGTTGTCTAAAATTCTCAAAATATTTAAAACTATAAATAATCAATTATTGCTGGTTTAATACTACAAGAATTACCGCTTGCATTTTAAATCAAAGTGGATCCTAATGAAAAACTAAATGAGTTTTAAATGGAATGAATGAAATGTTTCTATTTTAAATATTATAAATACAATTCGATCAAGAGAATATTTGGCAATTTATCGCCTGCGCCCGGTAAATAAAAAACATGCCATAAAATTAATTAAATAATTTATACTTAAACTCTAAGCGTAATAAAACTTTTAATTCTCATTGGAAATACACATGTTTATGTAATTTTTATAACTTTATCTTATCAGGAATTGAATTAAAAACGCTGCTGTAAAATTCTATCTTAACATACATTAACTAATTTTTATATGTCCTTGTTCATTGCATTACAAAAACATAATTCAAATAGAACGTATTAAAATCACTGACATTTAATAATATATATTAAATAATATTTTAACTTTCTCTCTATTCTAAAAAAAAGTAACTACCGCTGTCACCGCCGCCGCCGCCGCCGCCGGTTTTGAATTTTTTGTGATCGGAGGTCTTTCTTCGTTAATATTAAAAAAACTGTTGCATACAAAAATATGAAAATCGGTAGTATTATAGAAAAATGTTTGATAAACACGCTGATGCAGACAGTTTTCATATCGAAGAATTATTTTAAGAGATATTTAATGCCAAAGTTGGACAAAATCGTTCCATTAAAAAAGTTTTATAGGAGCAAAAACTGTACATAGGAATTTAATCATTTTTAGATCATTTTATGCGTCAGAATTTCCCGGTGTGCAGATTGCAGTTAGTTTTTTAATTTGAATAATTTTTCGAGGTTTTATTTCTATTTTAAATTCAAATTTTCAGCATTTCGAGAGATATTTTTTACAAATTTTAGAAAATTGTATTAATTTAAACTGTTGCCAACTGTATAAACAGCGAAAACAGTAATGTTTGCTTCAAATTAAAAATTTATTTTACACGTGACTATTATAAACAAAAAATATAAAAAGCAGGAACTCATTGAAAATTACGTCATAAAAACTATAGTTACACGTGAATTTTAAATGAGAAAGAATATTGTAAAATAATAAATTCAGTAGTCCTAAATAGGAGAATTTACGTCATATTACACTTATTACGTAAAATGAACAAAAAATAATATTGCAAAATAGTTTTAATTTAAAAATTGCGCGAGACATTTACTTGACATTTTAAGATGATCATAATATTTCATTTCTAACAAAAGTATTTTGACGTGAATATTAAAAAGAGAAAGAAAAGTTTGGTGAAAATTACGTCAGATTATAATTGTAAGATTCAAATTATAATTCAATCTTCCGAAATCTTTTTAAAGGCGATCAAATTAGCGTGCTGTTAGAGTCTGTGGTTTCTGAACGGGGGTTGACGAGCGTAGCTCGTAGGGGGCAGAGCCCCCTAGTTTTATAAATTATAATAAAACACAAAACTAACCTGTTTTTCTCTTTTGAGAAGCGAAAAAAATGATTTCTCTCAGATAGAGAGTTATATTTGCTGTTTTGAAAACTGCAATAATTAGAACGCCAACGTGGCATTTTCCCAAATAATATAAGTTCTTAAAAGAACTGATTTTGTTTAAATAACTAACTTGAATTGGTTTGGTTTGAGTTGAGTGAGCTTTGGGATCTATAGCAGCAACTAACTTGAATTAATAAATTAAATAATGGCGAATAAATAAATCGAATTATATCTATACTTCCAAGTACTGCAGACGACAAACGAATTAAATCACGGCTGCGCGTGCGCATAGTTATTTCATAGATATCGAACTTATAGATCATCCACAAAGGGGAAAGAAGTTAATAATCCTCTTGTATTTCACTCCATCCGCTGGGTGGCGTATGACCTTGATTGACGTGACCTCGACTTTAATCTTGCGATTACCTCTCCTATTTAAGATAGGACGCTTATTTATATCGCTTTGGTTTTCGACTGTGTCTAAATACAACCTTGGATAAAAAAGCTACGTCACCGTAAAACGGACCAATAGCAATTGTCATTCATGTATTGCACAAACGGTTTGCGTTAAAAGAGAGATCTTGTCTGGATTTTGATTTGCTGAGTGTTTTGGGACATGTGACCGTAACTACCTCTGAGAAACGTCGCTTTGGCTGTTGCCAAATAGCAAGCTACAAATACAGCCCTTTTTTAGCGCTACGTAAGAGAAATATATATACAGATATGTTTATATTACTTGACTTTTATTTTACATTTTTATACATTTTTTTAAATATTAAACCTGAATATCAAGGTAATTTCTTTTACAGCTCTTATACGAATATTTTTCTTTCTTTCCGCTTTATTTTTTACTCAAATAAATGGAAAATTTTACACATGTATATTCTTGATAATGGTCAGAAAATATAACGAAAATTATAGATTAGCTCAATTTATTTAATTGATAATTACATGCAAAATATTTTAGCTTAAATAATTTAAATATAGTAAAATCATTATTTTTTCAAAATAATATGGAGTGTTAAATTTTATTTTATTATAAAGAATTCAAATAATAATAATAATAAAATAAATCCTACAAATTCTCTTTCTTATAAAATATGTCATTATTGAAATTAATTATCGAGAAAAACATTACACATTTTGCCAGACTTGGGCTCGAACCTGCCTCCTTTACACAAATCCAGAGCTTTAAACTGCTGCCTTAACCAATTACGTTAGCGTTTTAAATATATAGATGGCTAAGGAGAAAACTGTTGAATGTAGAGGTCTGTAAATTTGGTTCCAGATGGAAAAAGAGTAACCCCAATATATATGAGGTTTGGATTTTTCATATTTTTATTGTAGGTATTTTATATTTGAACGGAAAATTCGTGTTTTTTCCAGAATTTTCAAGTTCACCAGAGACCTTGATTTACTCATAAATGCATTCCAAATTTAACCTTTTAGATTAATATATTAAATTTTATTCTCTTTTCAATGAAGTTCATATAACATTCGTATGCATATTTTTTCGTGATTTAAAAAATGAAATCACTCTTCTTCAATAATAAAGACTTTTTTGTCCATCACTAAATTCTGCTTGATGCGTCAGCGATCTATTTTTAAATTCATATACTCTTTTTTTTTTTAAGGAAAATTTTTGAAAACTTTTGTAAATATTTATAATGACGTTAAAGAGATACATTAATGTATCTCTATAGGAAGTCAATGCAAGGAGAAATTTCTCCGGCATTGACTTCCTATTGCAGCCTTTTGTCAAAAATCGTGTTGTTTTAATAAAGATGTTCTGCTAAAGGGACAAATATGGGAAACATGCAGTTTCAGCATACCGTGTAAAATATCTTTTAAATAAGTGGATCTATTAATAAACTTTATTTTAATTATTTTTTATCCAACTAATTTCTGCAGCGAAATTACGCTTGGAATTATCGAATATTAAAGACGTGAATTATCACATTGCTAACTAAGCGTAAGCCAACAGAGCGAAAAATGTCCAAGGCGGGAATCGAACCCGGGCCCCTGGAATAGTATTGCAGTGCGCTACCACAAAGCCGCGATGACGATGCCCAGCTTGACATCTCTCACTCACATAAGTCGGCGCTATTCCAGGGGCTCGGGTTCGATTCCGGCTTGGACATTTTTCATTCTGATGGTTTATGCTTAGTTAGCAACGTGTTAATTCACGTCTTTAATATTCAATAAACTTTCTTATTTGGAAATCAAAGATTTTCATTTTGTAGGGCCTTTCATAATTGAAAATAATAATAATAACAAAAATACTTTTAAAAGGCTTTAAAGTTATAGAAAACAAGAAAGAAAAATCATGCATTATGCATAGATTATGAAACACTTTCCAACACTTCCTGAATGCTTTAACAAAACTTTATTCTTTAGGGAAATGAGGTATATAAGAGAACTAAGTAAACATTTTAGAAAACGCATAAAACATTTGAAAAACTGATTTCAGCAGTTACCGTCAATAGCAAATATGTATCCCAATACTTTTGAACGGACCTATATTTGATCTGTAGGTTGATATATATATATATACTATATAATGGGGAAATTTAGTTTAGCAAAAAAACACATAACAGGTAGAAATTTATCTTTCAGCAATTTATACTAATAGATGGAAACATACTTGTATACTTTTGTACAACCATGTAGTCAATCTAGTACCTTTATTACACGCAACTATTTAGCTAAAGTTTAATTCAAAGTAAAACACTCTTAAAACTACTGGGATCACATTTCCAGAAATTATACTTTATAAACCGCCATGTATCCAATTCTTTGCGTGACCCTGTATATCATTTTATATATGCTCTACAAACATTTTTTAGTAAACTAAATGCAGTTCAGCGCAAAAATGCATAACTCATTTAAAAACCACCTTTAAGCAATTTGCAATCATACCCAGTAACCATTACGAATTCTTTTGTGTAGCCCTGGATATCAATTACAGTATTTATACACACCATATACAATGCATAAATATAGTGAAACATAAAAGCACATAACATAATTAAAAATGAATTTCCAGCAATCATCGCTACTGTACCGTACTTCGGATACAACATATTATCTGAATCTTTTGAGTGACCCTGTAATTGCTATGCACTTCATATTATACATGAAATAAGTTATAGTAAACCTCAGCAACGTATATCAATTTCATTATACATGAAATAATGTAACATAATTAAAACATACCGGAAAAAAAATTCCCTCCACCCCTATATCATTATGTAACGGAATTCTTTTGTGTGGCCCTGTAAATGGATAATAACTATTCTTTGCGCCGCATATTCTGAAGAATGCAAATTTTAGTGCATTGATAAATGCATGTCAATTTTATTGTGATTAAAAGCATGTAACATCAATAAAAATTATTTTAAACGATTTTTTCCCATAGACCGCAATGTAATGGGAAAATTTTTACTGTCCCTGTAAATGAACTAAACATGCTACAAACGTCATTTGTAACAGGGTTCGTGCTATGGTAGAGGTCACTAACGTCCGAAAATTTCAGAATGATCCGAGTATATTTACGGGAGTTAGAGCGCAGACAGACGAACAGACGGACAGACAAACCGAAGTGGAAAGTGTTAAAAGGGGCCAAGAAATGACACTTTTTAAAACGACTACTACCCCATTTAAATTTGCTGTAATTCACTAAAGATATGTTCATGGCTGCGCAAATTCAATATGCTTTCTGAAAATAATAGTTTTTTTTGTTTCAGAAGATTTTGTTATGTGCACTACAAGGAACAGGGACATGCAGAAGCAGCGTACAATTCGAAACTGGTAATGCCTCTATGGATGATTGTATAAAGACAAAATCGTGAACATAACTTAATTTTTGGAACGATTAACGGTATCCTTTCCTTATTTTTAGGTTCAATAAATTGAGAATAAACCCATTAGTTTAGGTTGAAAGAACAGAAGGATTACATTAGAAGGCAAGAAAGTGGCAAATCTACCATAGCTAAACATTGTTTGAATTACAACCAAAAGTTTAATTATCCAGAGGCTAAAATTATTCAAAAATGAAATTCAGTTTTGTATCTAGACTTTTACTAAGCTTATTATGTTCGCACAGTCGTGGGGAAAAAATGTAAACACTCTCTACTAACTCCTCAACAAATTATCGTAGAAGAAAGTGACTGATACCGAACAATTGGAAATGAAGTCTACTTTTAAATGATTTCTGTAAAATCTGCTTAGGGGCCATCTACATATTAAAACGAACCTCAACTTCATTTTTTTAATGGCAATACCCAATTTTAATGAGACATTTCAAAACTTCGGTTCATACTATGACTAGACACCAAATTTCAAGTTATTTGAAGGATAGTTTTTTGAATTATAAACAATCAAAATTTAGTGCTTCAAATGCTAAATTACATTTTCATATTTTCATTAATATCTCCTGAAATTATACTCGTAATGTGCTATTTTTTTGCGTAGCAATAATACTAAAATACCAAAACATAAATATGTTGAATTTGCAATTTTTTTTTAATTTTATGATATGAATTATGAGTTATGAAATTAATATTCGAAAAAATTATGAATTGCAGCCTCCCATTTTTTTATGGATTTAGATTTATTAAGCCCTGCTTTATGAAAATCCAAAGTTTTGCATTTTTCTTCCAAGTAGTTATCAAATTATTCTTTAAAAACTTCAAAATTATAGTTTAACGGGTCGTCTATGATATAAGTGACTAGATATTATGAAATGTCTTATGCTATCCTGTAATCTACACTGTTAAAAATATCGTGAAAGATTACCTCTGTTTTTAATGACTCTCTATTTTCTGACCAATGAAAACGCTACATAAGCACCTATGAAGCGTTCTCATTGGTCAGAAAATAGATTGCCTTTAAAAATAGAGGTAATTTTTCACGATATTTTTAACAGTGTAGCAGTCCTTAATAACTACTTGAGTTGCTCTTCAGATGCCTTGATCAAAAAGGAGGCTCTCTCGTTCAACAATCGAGTATCGAACTTCAATTTGGATACAGCCCTTAAAATACGCTCGTTTTTAAACAATTATTTTCTCGGAAACTTATCGTACGAATTGCATAAAAATTTGTTTTTGCGCTAATGGAATTGTGTAGTGTTCATTTGTGCTGTCAGAATTGCGTACTGTTATTAAAAAAAAAAAAAAAAGTTTTAGTTCGTTTTAATATGTAGATGTATGTAATAAATTTTATAGACATCATTTAAAAGTAGACTTTATTTCCAATCGTTCGGTACCAGTCACTTTCTTCTACGATAATTTGTTGAGGTGTTATTAGGGGGTGTTTACTTTTTTTTTCCACGACTGTACACAAATATACTTCTTCCTTAGTGAATGATATTACCAGCAACCCTTTTCTTTCGCTAGTGTGGCGGGATCCAGCGCAGTGACTCCTATTTTTTCGATGTTTCTCTCTCAATTACGTCATTTCTTTGTGATAAATAAATGCTTGCTTTCGCCACGTCAATCAAACCATAAGCCCGTACTCGTGGCTATAACCGAGAGCTTTCTTGAACCCATTTTAATTATTTTTGCACTGAAGAAGGGGATCTAAGAATCCTCGAAACGGCCATATGTGATATTTTGTGTCATGGTACTGTTCGTATTTGTGCATTTAAACTTTGCTAAAGGTTTTAGCTTATGTATTAAATCCACTGGTTTCAAATTTGTATGAAACGGGACATAATTTCATGAATTGGTGTTATTGTCAATTATATTTAATCAATGCGATTGTCTGCTGTAATAATTTACATTGAATCTAAAATGAAAATAGAAACACACATATATCGTTAGAATAAAGTGTAAATGGACATTTGTTTCGAGTTCGTGCTTCAATGAAATCAATCCTATGATTTACAAATTTAACACGATCTAACATTAAATTTCTAATATCAAATCCTGTAGAACCAAAACAGTTAAGGTAGTATTTAAATGAAATCTACAATATGCTACACCATGATAAATAAAGGAACAATATTCAAGTATTAACTTATGTAATATTATCTGACATTTAAAAAAGAGAAAAGATTCAGTTCTAAGATGAAAGAACAAGTACTTTGCAATTATGTAGAAAATATTATTTAATATATTTAAAAGTTATAAATATTAAATATTTAGATAACTTTATAAAATACTAAAAAAATAATTTACTATGCTACTAATCTTACATTTGTAAGCTTTTAAAAATTATTTTTAAAAAAGTACAAAGTTGAAAGGTACAATTCGATTGCAATAAATACTTGACACTGATTTATAAGCAAACAGTTCTCATCAAAAATTATGCATTGATATTAAATCTCGTTCAGTTTTGTGTGGTAGAGTAGTAGTGCTGTTAAGAGCTAATTTTTTTTTTCATACGAGACTCATCAAAAGGTCTATGAAAAAGCTCAACTTCTGGCAGTCTCGGCGCAATGGTCATCAAACATTTTCTAAATTAGTGAGCAACGTGATTCCATCAAGGGACTATTTTTATAGGTTCCCACTCCACTTGGGTCTGTGGTGGAACTAGTGATATAATTTATTAAGAAAGAAAAACAACATATAAAGATACAAACATAAATATGTATAGAAAGCATACAGCTGTTTCGAAATGTCAATGGTTTCATCATCAGTGCTTAAAAATCAAAGGTAAAATTAAAACTCTGGGTAAAAGAGGGGGGGGGGGGGCAGAGAGTCAGAATGACATACCGTACAGATCTACTGTCACCGACGAAATGCGACATACGGCTGTCAAACAGCCGCGGAGTCGATCTCAACCCCCTCACCCCCCCCCTTTTTTTACCCAGAGTTTTAATTTTACCTTTGATTTTTAAGCACTGAAGACGAAACCTTAGAGGTTTCAAAACATCTGTATGCTTTTTATGCATATTTATATTCGTGTCTTTATACGTTGTTTCTATTTCGTAATATATTGGCACAAAGCACAATCCTTCCCCACTTTTTTTGATATAGTTTTGCTGTGTGTATTGGCACCATACTCCCGTTGTATTTTCTATCTTTAATAAGTCGAGTTCGCCATAAATTTTATGATGCCGTTTTTAAAGGTTTTCATTTGGGGCTGGTGCTCCCAAATCTGGAATGGTTCTTCTTGAAGTGTTCTATACCAGAATTTTTTAATTTCAGGCTTCCTAACTATGTTTTGTTCCTAAATGCAATTTCTACATTATTCTATGTTTACAAGAAGAAAATATTGGATTGGTGAAAATTTTCGACTTCCGGTTTTCGACGGATTTACACGTTTTAGGGGTCAGATATTCCGAAAAATATGTTTTTACAAAATCCGTGTCTATGTGGGTGAGTCTGTGACTCTCTCTGTCTGTTTGTGACATAAATTTTGTGTGCGCACTATCTCAAGAACTATTACACGGAATTTAATAAATAAAAATATATTTAGATACTCCCTTATATATAAATTGTTGTTGATAAGTTTTTGGTGTAAATCGTCCAACAGGTGGCGTTGTTTTGCTGAATTTTTGAAGATCTCCGAAATAGCTCTATATAAAGAACTAATGCACGAATTTCCATCAAAATTCCGATTCAGGAATACCTTGATAAACATTGATACTGATTATGTTTTGATGCAAATCATCCAAAGGTGGCTCTGCTTTGCTGTATTTCTCACAATTTCCGCAATAGCACCATCACAAGAACTAATGCAGGAATTTTCATCAAACATTGAAATCTGTTAGACTTGACACAAGTTGTTGCTGATAAGCTTCTGGTGTTAATTGCGCAATGGGTGGCGCTGCTAAGTTGGAATTTTCAGGATTGTTGCAATAATTCTATCTCAAAATCTAATTCACGGATTTTCATCAAACTTCAATTTCAGATAGACGTTGGCAGAAGATTTTTCTGTTTAGGTTTTAATATAAATTACACAACAGGTGGCGCTGCTGTGCTGCATCTTGCAGGATATACAGGATGTTAGCGATAGTCATATCTCATGAACTAATGTACGGAATTTCATATCTTTAGAACTCTCATGATGGACATAGATTGCCATTTGTTTTTGGGAATAGCACCGCATTGACTTGAATTCAATATGATTTAGAACAGACAAAAGATATAACTCTCTGTACTTGGTAAGATTGTTTCATTAATTATTTGAGCACAATAAATCAAGCCCAAATTTTGAAATTTAACGATAATGTCAAGAGTTAACTTTAAAATACTTTGTTTTGCAAGGAATATAATTTAGTGCTTTTAGGTTTTCAAGAGGGAAATTCGCGGAGACATAAACAATTAACAAAACGGAGAAGAGATGCCATTTCCCTTTATTAAAATAAATATTCATAACATGATTATCTTAAACAAACAGGCATTTTATTGCATATAAAATGAGAATAAGGCTCCCACAGGGCAGTATCATAGTTTTAAGCAGTTGAAGACGAATTGCAAAGAAAATAATGATTTTTCACATTTCTACTCTGGAATTTATTTGACTATTGCACTATGATATTGCGGAATTTTGGAGAATTGTATATAGAATTTAATGAAGTTGAACGACGTTTTTAATTGTTGTAAATTGTATTGATAAGTTTCTTGTGTATCATGCGTTTCCTAACCGTATTTTGTTTAAAGGTAAAGACTTAATGAGGTAAAAATTTGTAAGATTTCTTTTAGTTTTAATATAAACGATTCAAATATTTAGAGAAATAATAACTGAAATTAAGGTCTCAAATGATACTAATATGTAGAGAAATAAAAAAAAAAGTAAAATGTGTGTTTTACTAGTCCCCGACATGAAATTCACAGTGTTTCGATATTTAAAAGATTTCTTCTGTATTATTTTTGAAGCACTTATAAATAATCTGCATCATTAGCAACGATAATAAATACAACGTTAGATTATTAATATAAAGAATATATTTCACTCTACTAAATTTTTGTAACTTTCTAGAAATTTTTTCCATTTATTTATACAAAATGTGCGAAATATTGCATCGTTTACGTTTGATATAAAGGCATAGCACATATTTAGAGGAACTATTTATTCCTACCAAAATGTACAGTGTTATTCATAACTCCCTTTGGAGTTTCGAAACGTTGTATTAAAAACCTAAGACGATCACAGCAAATAAGAACATTTGAAAGAATACAGAAACAAATTAAACATTATTGTCAGCAGTTGTCGTTAGGCAGTTAGTAAATAAAAATGGCGTTTACAGGCGAACAGAAAGCGTTTTATG
The DNA here is from genome assembly GCA_963932465.1 of Maratus speciosus. Taxonomy (NCBI): domain Eukaryota; kingdom Metazoa; phylum Arthropoda; class Arachnida; order Araneae; family Salticidae; genus Maratus; species Maratus speciosus. The sequence continues at coordinate 480,536,292 of OZ010786.1, read as the reverse complement.
TCTTAGAATTTGTAAAAATCTGAATCAGTGGTGTTGGTTCACCAGTCATTTCGTACGAAATATTGAACACAGGGAGCAACTGACAAGACAATTCATGTGTGTCATAAGTTCAAAGAGCGTTGATAGTACCATGTTGAGTAGAGTGTGGCATGAGCTGGACTATCGCATTAATATATGTTGTAATCTATGAACAAGGTTTCACATGTACAACACCTGTAAGTTATACAAGTAAAACTTGGTTTGTTTCTGTTTTCTTTCAAATGTTCTTTTTTGCTGTATCTATCTTACTTTTTGTTTACTATAGTGCTTTAAAAACCCGGAGGGAATTATGAATAACCCTGTATATTTATTATCTAGAAATAAAATTATAGCAATGATAGCTATTTGTAGTAAATTTAAATACTATGTGTAGTTAAGAGCAAAATTTTACACTTTTATAGAAAATATAATTCAACAGGGAAATAATGTATGCAGGCTACAAATATCTACAAAATGGGGAAAAACCCTAAAATTTAATATTTAATGGATATCTGTTCTCAATAATATTATTTTAAGAAAACAAGCATTTTATTTGAATATTATGAAAGTCATCATGTATAATATTTCGCAGGAAGTTATTATATATTCAGGGAGTTTATTTAAAAAAGAAGATAATGACGTCGACTAAGAAGATAATGATTTAAGACATTCTTTTGCTATCAGTTAAATGAATACTTACCCTATATTAGTGTTGCATTTCGTAGAATTAGAATCTATTAAAATTAGATGATATTTTTGTCCGTTAAAAATATATCTTTGGAAGTTAAAAAATATATGTTTGGCAATTATATAGTTAAATTTTGTTTTTATAGATTTCTGATAAAACTGTAAAAAGGGTATGGGTGTTATTCGGTATTTAAGGAACTTATATAATGAATCAATTGAAATATGTTTACTTAAGATAATATTTTCAAACTATAATACAATCTGAAAAAAAAGTTCAGTGCAAAAAGATCATTGTCAATATAATCATTTTTAAAACGTTCGTGGTGAATAAATTTCTATTTTCGACAATATTTTTTTTAAATAACAAAATATTTAATAAAGACCTGATTAATAATCTGTACAATACGCGAAAATAGAAACATCAAAATTAGTTTTTAAATATTAATAATTATTTTTTGCCAGTTATGAATTAACTTTATGTCTATTTTTGTTTAACTTCTCTTCGAAAAATTATTTTATTTGCTTATACTTAATATATCAAATATTTTTATTGCTGCACGAAAATCTTTTTATTTTTTTTTTACACATAATGTACGCAGTATTGCTTTGTTTTCGTTTAATTTAAAAAACAATTTAAATCTTCTTATTTCGGCAAAGTGATTTTTCGTGCTAATGTTTACATTTATAATCCAGATATAGAAGTTAAACAATGAGAACTAATAGTAACAAATAAAAAAAAATCGTTTTAAAATACAACTTCGCACTTTTACAGAACATAAATACAATAGCAAAAAGTGAAAAGGTCCACAAATGGGAGAAAAGCTAAATTTTCTCATTCGTTAAATAGGTATTCTTCATAGCCTTATCTTAAGAAAGCAGCAATTTAATCGCATTATAATAAAATCCAATTTCTCTTGGGACAGCATTTTAACTTTAGAGAATTTATTTAAACATTCACAGAAAATGTTTGAATTTCCGTCGCTTAAAATTTATGAAAGCTTTCAAAAATGTACTGTCTGTATTTCGTAGAATTAGACAAGACAGCACGTAGTTTTCCGATATATTTGTCTGCTCAAACATTTTTAGAAAACAGTGCTAGAAATTTGAAAATCATATGGGTAAACAATACAATGAAAATTTCTGATAGAACTGTACAGTAATTCATGAATTATATTATTTTTTTAGAAACTGTTAATATGAATTATTTAAAAATATTTTTTTGCATTAAATATTTGACAGCTTTTTATAGACAAACGGTCTTTAACTAAAATTACAGTAATATCCAATCTCGTTTTCTACAGACATGTTTAAAAATTAGGGTGTGGGAAGTTTTCAATTTTATAAGTTATGCCGAATACCTATAGGAATTCTTAACGAATTGTTCTTGAACTTCTAGAATATACAGAACATGTTTGACATCATATTTCTGATAGAAGATTTAGTCGAGAGGACAATTTGGGTGCTAATATTTTTAACTGCGCATGCGTAGGTGATTCCATTTTTTTTATCATAATTTGTTTATTAGCTATTTAGGGAAAGTTTTATATGAAAAGACCATGCAAAAATCGCGAAAATTCAGAAAGATAGAGACTATATAGTGTGTGTTTTTTTCTTATAACTAGCTTTATTTTAAGGGATTATCCGCAATTTTTTAAACAGCTCAATATATCTTTCCGAGTTTTCTCAATATCTGACTGGACGTTTTAGAGAAACTGACCATAATATATGATTACCAAATCATGAAATAAAATTTTTGGAAACTTCCACGCATGCATATTTAAAAATTATTTCATACAAATGCAAAATAAAAAATTATTTCATAAAATATTCAATATATTTTCATTTTAATTTCAGTATACTGTTTCTACTGCTCTTTTGGAGATTTTTGAAAAGTTGTGTTAAATTTGATTAAAAACTCTGGCTTTTATAAACAAAAAAAATTGGAATATATCACAGAAATATATCGATCTTCCCTCATATGAGTGCTATGGTTAAACAAATAAACACAAAAGTTGAAAATGACAAATATAATAATTTAATACAGTGACTATTCATTTTGATAATTTTCTGTTGATTGGGTGATCGAAAATATTATTTTATTATTAACATTATTATTAGCCCCCTAATTGTCATCTCGACTAAATCTTCACTTTGAAATCTGAAGTCATGCGTGTTCTTTATTTCCTAGAAGTTCAAAAGCAATTCGTCAAAAATTTCAGCAGTTATTCGTCAAAGTGTATCAAATCAAAATGACCCAGTCACTTACCTCTATTTTTTGGACATAAGTATATTGTATAATCAGGTATTGACAAAAAGAGTGACAAAGAGTGTGAAAATACATAAAACTTTGTGCCTACTAAGTTTGTTTCATTATTTATTTCAATGTAATAAACCCGGCGCCAATTTAGAAGTTTAACGATAATCTCAAGAATAAAAATTAAATATTTTGTTATGTTAGAAGTTATAATTTAGTAGTTTTATTCTTTTAGCGGGGATATATGATGACTTAAACTACGTACTAAATGAAAAAAAGCTGCCATTTCCCTTTCTTTAGATAAATATTCGTAACATCCTATGTTAAACATATAAGGATTTTATTGCATATAAAATTCATATCAGTTACTCTTAAGATAAAATTATTGTTTTAGGCAGTTAACTACGACTTTCAAAGAAAATTATGATTTCTGGAATTTTTTTCTCTGGACGATATATGAATATTTTTTACTATGGCTGAATTATGCATAGATATATATGATTTCATGACATTTTATGTTATTTTAAATTATGTAATAGATAGATAAATATATGTTTGATGCATGTTTTTTAATTTAAAGTAGTAACGCGGTACTAATGTAGAAAAATTTATAGGATTTCTTTAAGTTTTATTATAGAAGCTCTAAAAAATATACAGAAATAATTAAGCAAAATAATAGTTCAAACTATATTAATGTTTATAGGTAAAGAAAATTAAAGTAAAAGATAAATTTACTCGTCACCGATAAAAACTTTCATACTTAGGAAACTTTGTAAGTATTCCCTATGTATCTACTATGTATACATGTATATAATATAAATGGAAATTCCCTTCCGACTGCTTATAACTCGAGTTATTCTTAATGGATTTGATAAAACTTGCACTGTTAGAGAAAACATGTCTGAGGGGATATTTTAGTATATAACAAGTTGTTCTACGTTAAATAGTGTTAGAATTATGGTGAAAAGTTTTATATTCATATTACCTAGATTATAAAAGTTTAGCCATTTTAAAAGATTATGCACAATGCATTTGGATGGAACTTGCCATGTAAGTTAGATAATTTTCCAGTGACGGTTTCTATGTATAACATACTGCTGTACGTTTCTTAGTTCCAGACTTATGGTAGACAATTGTGTAATCAGGTGACCCAAGTTATAAAAAATTAGCCCTTTTACAAAACGGAACTGCGCTGTTAGATTAATAATTTTCCAAAGATAGTTTAATATATAATATATTGCTGTACATTGCTTAATGAGAATATCAAGTTTTATTTTCCACGTGTGTAAATTAGAAACACCACTTTGATGATGAAAAGAATGCTTTTGTTTATAGTAGTATTTCTGATTTTTATATTTTTGTATTTTTAATTAAATGCGGGAAATGCATATATTTAAAATGTATCTATTGTGTGTATTTTATACATATGTATTTTAAGTAAAATGATTGAAAGAGGTGTAATTTAAATGAAATTAATACAGTAGGAATAATCACAATGGGAACAATATATGGCTATTTATCACATGTTCCTGGATGACATAAAAGTACCGATTATCCTTGCAATTGTTGTGGAAACCTATCAGGAGAATAATTTTAAAAAATATACTGTTAGCCAAAAAGGCTGCTCCGAGAACTGTAAATAATGTCACAAATGTTGCTGATGTTGATTATTAAGATAATATTTCGTAGATCAAACTGCAACCCCCGGCAACCGGGTTCTCTGGTCATGCCGGACGACCCCAGTGCCGGTCTTAGGGCCGGACGGTGTCGCTGGGAAGAGACTAGCTAAAGCGATAGGACCTCATCCAACAATTGACTGAGAGGGAACCTAAGGTAAGAGAGCGGGCATCGCGCCAATGACAGACACACATAGCTGTAACCACTGATCCTAAAAACAGGAAATTTGGAAAGTAAGCTTATTTTTAAGGTATGCATTAACTAAGGAGGTAAATTATGTAATCAGGTCTACATACAATTGCGTATGTTTGCAGTCGTGGCTTGGGGCTTAATTGCATTTTTAGAAGTGTGGGATGAATTCTACTTTTTTAAAACAGACCTATTCTATAGTCGAATACTTTTTGAATAATTTTTGGTACTTTTAGTTTATTCTAACGCTATTCCAAAATTTAAGCAAATGCTATATTTATTTCAACTCTGATTATGCAAAGATTTTTTATGTAAAACCTTGTCAAACGTCGTGACTCGTTATTTATTGAACATGAGTATATTTTTATAATCAGTATTATTTAAAAGTGAGCATGCAAATATTTTCAGCTTACTTTTTTACATCGAAAATATGTTTTTATAGGGTTATAAGTTACTTTTTTTGCTGATACAAGAGTGGAAATGCTTACTGAAGTGCTAACAGACGCTTACAATTTCATAACTACAAGTTAATTGAGACTTTGAAAAATTATTTTATTGTATAATATTTGTATAATTGTGCTTAATAAACTCTTGTGTTTAAAATATGTATTTGTATGATTTAATAAATTGTTCTCAAAACTCTGTAAATCTAAAATGTGTGGGGTTTTTTTTTATGATTATGTTCGCACCAGCAATGTTGATTTCTTTTAAAGTTATGTTTTGGGCAAAATATAGTGCCTGTCGAGAATGGTATTGATACAACGGAGAAGTACTGCAATTTTAGATTTCAGCATGTAGAGTTCAATTGAAAATATGGGAAGGGATAATCTATTATATATATATATATATATGTATATATAGAATGCAAATAAAATTTAGTTCCGCCACTTATAGCTGGAATTCTACTGAATGCATTTTGATTATATAACTTTTGGTTAAATTTCTTTTCAGGAAATATTTTAGTATGTAAAATATTTCTACGTTGGTTTGTTATAAAATTATGTGTAAAAATTCTATGATCATTCGAATCCGATTATAAAAGACTATACAGTAGAACCTCTTTTATCCGAAACTCTTTTAACCAAAATCCAGTTTTAAAGCTTTTTTTTTATTATTTTTATTTTTATTTTTTTTTTTTTACTATCGCATCCCTTGTGTGTAAAATCCATTTTGAAAGCTTTTCTTTTCTAACTATCATATTAGATATGTGCAAGTGGTCTTTTACGAACTACGAGTACATATTAACATTAGCGTTGCTTTGAAGTTAACCTGAGCTTCCGTAAGCTGAGGAGTTAAACAAAGTAAACGAACAAATTAGCAATTCTGAAGCTTTGAAATGTTTTGCAAAAGGTTTGACATGGTTGGAGCAGCAGAAAGACTGTGATACGGTTGAACTAATAATATTAAAAAACTCCGTGATAGTGCTTCAAAGCAAAGGCAATCGAAACTGCAACAAATAAAACATTTTTTTCAAACCCTTGTGATATATGTAAAGGGTATTTAATTTCAAAATTAAAATTCAGGTAATTTATTCTTGTTTGTATTTTGCTATTGCTTTATTTTTATTAAGCACTGTTACCATAATAAGAAATATTGCTTATATTTCTCCTTAATTTTAAAATAAATAAGCATTCTCGATTATCCGAAAATTTCGATTTTCTGAAACAGGATCGGCCCCAATTACTTCGGATAATCGAGATTCTACTGCAATAAAAAAAAAATCTGCTGGGCTGATTTTGATGGGACTCGCGTTGTTAGTTAGCTAGTGGTTTTTTTTTTTTTTTTTTTTTTTTTTTTTTTTTTTTTTTAAATCATGTTATTTTATTGCATGTAGTTATATCGTTCTTTAGAATATCCTACTGTAAAGGATTAACCGATTAATTACTTTGTTCTGAATAGCAACACATTTTATCTGACATATAGAAAAAATAATAGCGTAATTGCATTTGTATCGTTTTCAGCAATATGGATAGACTTTCCGATAAATGCACATGTTACTTTAATTTTTATAATTTTTAAGGAGTTGGTGGACATTTAAAAAATTTCTTTTTACTTTCATAAGAGAGAGATCAAATTCTGTGCAAATATGCATTTCAGCATAAGTATATTAGAACACCTTAAAAGAATTTTGCAATCTTATTTTAGTTTTAACATCTTTTCAAAGATTTCAATTTTAAAACGAAATTTTAAAATGCTCTTTACGTTTTAAATTTTTAGATATTTCCTCGATTTTGGATTTTAATCACGTAAAACACTAATAGAAACAAATATGTGAATCGATTTTTTAATCCCCTAAATAGCTATTTTTTTAGAGATATGTTTCTGAATTCCATATCGATTTTGATCAAAATTCTGCCTTATAATAAGTTAAAATTAAATTTAATTGTCTTAATGAAGTTGAATTTTAAAATGCATACACAGTTTCTTTTAAAGTAATATCACGATTCTTCCTTATCAATTTCATGAATTTTAATAAAAAAAATAAGTAGCAAGGCGCATTTGAAAAATTAAAAAAAAAAGCTGAAACATCAGTATTGAGGAAAACAGTTTTAAAGTATATTAAAAAGCCAGAAATTTGTTTCTGAACAAAATTAAAACACTTGTAACTTTGCGTAAAATAATCGCATCTGTATGTGGTTTTCCACCGCCCCCTGAATACTAGGCCTGAGCGCTGGACCAAAATGGCCAAAAATGGCGGCTGCCGAAGGCGGATTATTTTCAGCGTGTGTACGGTCACTTATATACTCCTACCAATAATTTTTGGAAGTTTTTTCCGCTTCATTTTTCTGAGAATAAAGAAGGCAGAGAAACCTTTTACAAAATACTGGTGTCGACATTTAAGGGACCGTACCTACGCTAAAAACATCCGCCTTCGGCATCCGCCATTTTTGAGTCAGTTTTGTGTGAGCGCTCAGGCCTAGTATTCAGGGGGCGGTGGGTTTTCCACGAATGACGTAGTACAAATTGGAGAAAAACAATACACACACAAGGAAATGTCAATTTCGGGGTCTATTTTTTGTTCAAATAAAGGTCCATGGTCACCTTAACAAAATATGAAATTCATCTATATATTTCGATTGATTATATATTTCTTTGTAGAAACTGAGCATCGTAGCAGGCGATGCCAGCTAGATATTTCATAATATAGTTATAAATTATATCTATCATCAGTAAAAATACTAAATATTATATTAGATTATTAATCAGATCAATATATTTTAATCAGTTATAAAATCTTTTTTTAATATATCTAAACTTTTAAATTTCTGTTATGCAGAATTTTTAATTGAATTATTCTTAATGTACGAAATACTAATTTGGCTGCCTTTGATAAAAACGTATCTAACTTGTTCCCATTCAAAGAATACATTTATTTGTGCTAAAGTATAGATATATCATTCAGATTTAGAAGTCCAGAAATGTTAACAAGGTGTAGTAATAATTTAAAATATCCCTGCTGTGTAGAATAAAATTTCTCATTTTTATAGTTCATAAATTCAGCAGGCACATATAGTATGGAGAATAAATATATCTACAGAATGGGAAAAAGCTAAATTTTCACGTTCCTTATATAACTATACTTAGCGAATTTATTTTAAGCAAACAAGTATTTCAATGCATGTATAATGTCTCGCGGGACAGTATTATATCTTTAGGAAATTTACTGAAAGTTTCGCAGAAAATAAAGTATTTCGATATTCTATTGCTAAAATTTAGTGAAATAGAAATGATGAAATGAAATTATGAAATTTACGCTTGCACTACTTTACGGCTGCATTTTCCAGAATGAGATAGGATTTTATGAAGTAAGACGATATTTCGGAATGTTGAAACATAAATAGAAAAATATTCTGGTGATGTTGAAAAAGATATGTTCCCTAATCATAATAAGTGTAAAAAGGATGTAGGCTTTTTTCATCATTGAGATGTGAAATTTTGTGGAAATATACGTTTCACCTTAAGTATAAAGTACACTTAAACAAATAAATACATACGTCGATTTTTTAATCTCTTTAATAGTTAACTTTTTCGACAATTTTTTCTGAGTTGCATATCGATTTCATCAAAATTTTGATTTTTAATAAATTAAAAATCAAATATAATTATCTTCATAAAGTCGAATTTCAAAATGCATACACAGTTTCTTTGTAAGCAATATCAGTTTATTCTTTATCAGTTTCATGAATTTTGATAAAAACTTATGACGCTTGGAGCATTTCAAAAATCTAAAAACGTTGAAAAATCAGATTTGAGAAAAACAGACTGAACGTATATTAAAGGGTCGAGAAAATGTTTGTGTACAAAATTCTAATGTATATTGTGTACTTGTAACTTTGCAAAAAATTCATGCGGGTTTCGCAAATTTCTCAGAATAAACGGGATAATAAAAATATTCACCGAACAATTTTCTGTTTTTGAGGCGATTTCTGCTCAAATAAAAGTATACAATCCCGTTAAATCTGAAAAAAACATTTATGGATTTCATTAAGTGATTTAGAATCCTATATAACGAATCATTTGAATAATTTGCTTCTGTTGTTTGCCCCAGGTCGGTGGCTCACGATAAATATTCCATATTTTGCTGTGTTTGTAGACATTCCAACATATAATAGCGGGGAATTTTCCAGGCTGGGTATCGTTCCATGTGGTTTAGCCGGTAGAACGTCCATGCGCTATACTAATGTCCCGGGTTCGACTTCCGGCATAGAATCTTTTTCACTATGTTTCCCTTGAGCCTCTTAAGCAATTACTTTGAAATTTGATTTTCAGTTGGAATTTACTTAAGATAGTAATTGTAATACCGTAAAATATAATATGATATAGTTTAAATATAAGATTATTTTTAATAAGATCACTGTAAATAAATTAAAATTGTTTTGAAATTTGTAAAAATGCCAAAATACTTAATAATGAACTCATAAGTAATCGCCATTATATCTAAGAATGGTGACAACAATATTTATTTTTGTAAATATAAATAAATTATCTTCGATTGTGAATGCATTTTAATAATATTTTTTGTTAAACTTCATTCAGATTTTTTCCCCTTAAGATTGTGTGCTAAGCATTTAAATTGCTGTTCTAAATAATTTTTATGCGTAACATGTGAAATATTGCTCTGTTTCTGTTTGATATAAAAACCTCTAAATTCTTTGCTTGTAAGTAACCTATTGTTTCGTGCTAATGCATGCAATTAATATTTATATTTGGAAGTTCAATAATGATAACAAATGACAATATATTAAATATTACGTGTAGTTAAGTTTACAGTTTTGCACTTCTGAAGAACGTACATTGAAAAGGGAATTACTTTTTGAAGACTGAAAACATTTACAATATGGGTAAAAAGCTCAACATTTTTATTCTTTTGATAAAAATTCTCAACAAACTTATCTGAAGAAAACAAGTGTTTCATTGCATGTATAATAAAAGCCAAAGTCTCTCGCTTCAGTATTATAGCGCTATTGAGCTTACTTAAAGGGAAATAAGAATTTCCAAAATTCCTTCGCTAAATTTATAAGAATACTTTCGTACTTACTTTTACGTACGAATTTTGTACAAAGAGATAAGATCTCATGAAGTTGGACGAAATTTTTGGCTGTTGAAAAATAGTAATTTTTTTTTAAATCGAAACTCATATCTCTGTCAGTTATATAGCAGTTGAAAAATGTGACGTATATTTCTGATAAAAATTAAAAATATTTCATTGATAAAATATATTATATGAACTTTAAGAAATGCACTGTTTTACTTAAAATATGACTAAAACAATAAGAGAGATTTTACAACTTATACTTATCCTAAACCATAACTTCAGGCATTATTAACATAGTAGGAAGCTATCACAGTATAGACATTTTTCTATTATCTGTTATTCAAGTTATATAAAAACATGACACACTATTTTTTTTTAATTTAAAAAATTCTTTATCTTCTTTGTATACTTTTATATTAAAATCAATTTCTATACCATATTTCGTTACTTTTTATAAAAATTCAAAGACATAAAGTTGTAAAGAAATATGTCTTATAGAAATTGATTTTAATGTAAAAGTATACAAACAAGCTAAAAAAATTAAATGAAAAAGCAGTGTGCCATGTTTTTTATACAACTTGAATATAATGGTTAAATGTATATACTGTAATAGCTCCCTACTATCTATATTATAAAGGACAAACATATCTGTGCGTAACGCATACGTCATTCTGCGAATGGCAACACTTTCAAATTTGAAATGAATTTTCGTTTTGAAATTTTGCTACTGAAAATTTTTAAACTTCTACACATTGCACATTTTCAGTTTTTATACCGTCGTATAAGGAAAAAAGATGTTCTTTTAAATGTAATTTGTTTGAAAGCTTTATCTCAATTTTTATTTAGATATTAATTTTTTTATAGTTTTTAGTACCAATTTTGTAATTGTGGCAACAGAAGTACTCAATTTCTATTAAAAGTAATGGGGAAATAGTAGATTACTGTATTTTTTTGTTGCCATTTCCTCATAAAAATTTAAATTAAAATACATACTATGTCAAAAATACCATCTGTCATCAAAAATCCGATGAATTTTGATTTTCTTTCGTTTCTATTCATCAATTAAATGTTTCTTAGTTTATAGCAAAAATATTTTACAAACGATATAACACTTTCTCTTTACGAAAACGTATTTTAAATAATTGTGTTACTTTCCTTCATAATTACTCATTTCCTATCAGAAATCAGAAAAAAATTAATTTTAATTATTCGCATATAATAATATTTTTCGAATTTTGAAAAAATGATTTCTGATAATGAATTTAAAATGATCAAGTTAAAATACCATTTTTTTTTTTAACATGGAGAATACGGATATGAGAAGTACATATGTAAATTATGAGAATGTGAAAATGATATTGGGTTTAAATTTTACAGGAAAAAAAAAATCTTATTGTATCAAACTAGAATAAATTTTATCGCTTTGATTCGGGAAAACGAAGCATAAGAGACTTAATTGACAACTTCATCATAATAATCATTTTTAATTATATTTCACTGATTACATATGCGATAAAGTTTAATTTTAATAATTCAGATAAACAACTGAGTTTTATAGAAATAGCATTTTGTTAATTTTAGGTTAAAATAATATCTGTTTGAGAGTTAGACTAGCCAATTTACGATGCATTTTATATTGTAACTAATTTTGTAGATTTATTATAAATTAGTGAAACAGTTCCTTCTTAAACATTTTTCTTCGTCGAAGTTCGGCGGGTTCCACCTCGTGATAATAATGCCTGAAGAAGTGGTATAGGATAAGTATAAGTATAGTACAGGCCTTACAAAAGGCAGTTTTTTCTGTCGATAAAAATTAATTAAAGAGATGTTACAAGATATAAATATACATTTTAAATAAAACTTCTTAGTACTTCCAAGCATTCCTAAGCTCTTCGTTAGAGAATATTTTTATATCTAATTTCTGTTTATTTATACAAATACGTCACACCGCCATCGTTTTGAAACTGAGAGAGCCAGTAGTTATTAGAGTTGAAAGTAAAAGTAGCAGTTTCTTAGATTGAACTTAATTAGAGAAAATACACATTATTATTAACTGCAATTCCATTTATTTTATCACTCTGTTCTAATACTACATTTTCCTTTTCAACAGCGTAGCTGTACATTCAAAGAAGTAGAGTTTTGTAAATGCTCGAAATTATTGGCTCTCTCATTTTCAAAACGAAGTGACGCATTTTTATAAATAAACGGAAATTAGTTATTAAAATATCTTCTGATGAAGAGCTTGTAAAAGTTTGAAAGTACTAAGATGTTTTAAATAAAATGTATATATTTTTTTAACTTGTAACATTTATTTTATTATTTTAGTCACCTTTTAAGTAAATCAATGAACTTTTTAAAGTTCATATAATACATTTTATGTTCAAATCAAGGTGAAACATTGCGTTTCGTCGTGTGATATTAGTTTATTGAGTTTATTAAAAGTATATAAAACTTTTCGAATTAATCATTTGAAATAATTGGCTTACATGAAGTACTTGACACTATTAACAATCCTTACCCCAAATCATACATTAATATTCAATCACATTTTCTATAATCAAATATGGACAAAAAATTCTGCTGTAACATATTGTACCAAATACGTTTTTTTTTTTTTTTTCATTATTTATTTGAATATAATAAATCAAATAGAAATTTAGAAGTTTAATGATAATGTCAAGAAATAAATTATTTTTTTTTGTATTGTTAAGAACATAATTTAGTAGTTTCATGCTTTCAACCTTAATATGTATGAACACTGTAACTGCGTTGAAATAGGCTTAAAGCTGCCATTTTCTTTTCATTAGATAAATATTCAAAACATCCTCATATTAAGCATATAAAATAAATGCCAGTCTCTCGCAGGACAGAATCATATCTTTAAACATGTACTGAACGTTTGACATTCCTTCTCAAGAAGTTATATGATTATTTTCATTGTGATATGGCTAAATTTTGTTGAGATATATAGTTTTCTATGAAATTTTATGGTATTTTGAACTTTGTACATTCGCTAGATAAACATTGCTCGTTAATCCTATTTTGTTTAAGCGTAAAATAATAACGTTTTAAAATGTATAATATTTTATTTAATTTTATGAGGTCACCAACAAGAAATTTCCACTATTAAGAAATTTAATGTATTTCCCTATGTATTATTTAATAAAGAACTTAGTATTTAATAAAAAATCTGAATAACAATGAAATCAAAAATGTTATGTTATTAATGTGAAGAAATTATTTGAATCAGTTATGCAATTATTTAATATGCCAAATTTTTAAACTTCTTTCGTATTTCATTTGTTTATACGCAATGTACAAAATAATGCTTATATCGCTACTTTCTTTTGATATTTCGTTCATTTGATACACTTAAATTCTCAGGGAACCTATTTTTTCTTACAGATGCGTACAATTATCATCAAGATATTGAAGTTCAGAAATGAACGTAATTAGTTTCCAATTTAACTATTCTGTATAGTTAAAAATATTTTTTCCCTTTTATAAGACATAAATTCAACAGGGAAATACAGTATGACGACTAAAAATATCTGTCAGATGGGAAAAAGCCAATTTTTCACATTCTTTAGAAAATTATTCTCAACAAATTTATTTTAAGCAAACAAGTATTTTAATGTATATTTAATGAAAGCCTGTATATAAAATGTCTCACGCGACATGATTATAGCTTTAGGGAGTCTACTTAAACTTACACAGAAAATAATGATTTTCTACAGTCTTTTGCTAAACATTATATGAATAGGCACACCATGCTATGGCTAAATTTTGTAAATGAGAGGATCTTATAATGTTTGACGACATTTTTGCACGTTTAAAAACAGTTAGAAAAATATCTTTTGAAAATTGAAAATACATTACAGACAATACACAATATGAACTTTAAAAAGTTCACTGTTTTATTTAAAAGACGACAAAAATGTCTATTACAAAAATAAATTATTTATTTTTGTCGCGTTTTTAATAAAATAGTAATAAAACTTAATAAAACTTATTAAAATTCATATTGTATATTTTGTGATTGAATAAAGGTGAAATGGGGCATTTCGTGTTATGATTTAATTTATGAAAAACATATGTTTACCAATCATGTAGGTAGCAAATGGATACAGATTTCTGATTATACAGCAAAATATTTTACGCATTTTATTAAGTGTTTTAAGAACTTATAGATCGAATCATATCTTTATAATAATAAAGATAGAAGTTTGTGTTTATGTCTCTCTCTCTTTCTGTGTGTGTGTGTGCCGTGTTCTGAAGATAACGCTTTACTCAGTGATACGAAATTTAGCAAAAAGGTGTAATTCGAAATTTCCAAGTCAAATTTTGTATTTTTTCTAATAAAACACTCATACTACACTATATATTAAAACACACATACACACATAAATAACGCCTGCATTCAACAGTTAAAGGTATATATAAATATTATACAGACATACATACAATAAATACAATAAACCCAAATGGAGTGAAAAATTAGACAGAGCCAGGAATCGAACCCGGGACCACAGTATACAAGACTGCTGCTCTAACCACTGCTACTCCGGCCGATGCCCGAGCCTGCAATTTCTCACTAATAAACCATGTTAAGAAAGTCACCAGCCATCTATACGACAGCCTTTGTATTTTGTTTGTATTTTTTCGTTGGATGTTCTTAAATTTCATTTTTTTTTCCGATTTGTAGAGTTTTTTTCACAGAGATTTTGGCACATTATTAAAATATTCCGTTTTCAATATCTACGCCCTAATAATACTTTTTCTTCCTTTCAATAGAGTGGATTAGGAATTAGGATAGCGATTTTTTAATGTTTAGGAAATTTATGTCGTAATCGATTTTTACAGTTTTTTCGCCTTTACCTGCTATTTTTTTAATAGTGATAAAATGAATTCGGTTTCAAACTTTTAGTTTAATGTAGTATATTTTATCCTCCTCTTTTTTCGAGCATTCAGCGATTTTTAATGGAAAAGATGCGATTTTTAATGATTTTTTTCCGATTATTCTTTTTTTTTTTTTTTTTTTTTTTTTTTTTTTTTTTTTTACGTTAGCGGAAGAATTATCGTTGCAATACTTTAATCTACTTTATAAAATTCCCTTTTTTGCATTTTTTGAACTTTTAATTACTCTTTTGTTTTCCATGGTAATTTTCCCACATGTGTGAAAAAAATACGGTTTCAAACTTTTACCCTAATACAGAAAATTTTGTCTCTGCAATTTTTGAAGTTTTTGCGATGTTTAATGGGATTTTTAATGCCATTTTCAGCATTTAATTGGGTTCCACGTTGATTTTTGACATTCGTAATAAGAATTGTGTTTCAACTTATATTTTAATACAGTAAATGTTTACCTCAGCTACATTTTGTTTTTATATTAGCAATTTTAATTTCATTTTATATGCGATTTTTAGCATTTTTTTAACATTTCAAGGCGATTTTCTGGCATTCGCAACATGAATTCGTTTTTAAACTATTTACCTAAAATAGTTAATGTTCTCCTCTTCGATTTCGGATTTTTAATGTGTTTTTTACTGATTTTTCTCATTCAGTGGTGATTTTGCGAAATTCGTAAAAGGTTTTTGGTTTCAAATTTTTTGACTGAAATAGTAATTTTTTATCTCCGCGATTCTTATTGTTTACGATGCGATTTATTATGGCTATATCACGTTTCCAGCTCATTTTTGTGACGCCTGTGAAAGTCGTGCGGTTACAATGTTTTTGCTAACTGTGGTGAATCTTGTCGTGCGGTTTTTGAATTTTTGAAATTTTAGTGTTTTTTATACTTTTTTCGTTTTTTATATACGGGACGATTTTTCCACATTAGTAAAATCATTCCGGAATCTTTTATCCCAATATATTAAATTTTGTCCTTTTTCCAATAAGATAAGCGATTTTTGAATTATCCGTTTTGTCTACGCGACTTTTAGACATTCTAAGCATGGAACGGCGATTTTTTGAGACCCGTAAAATAAATTCTTTTTTAATTTATCATCCCAATATGTCCTCTGCTACCATTGTTATCAATTTTAGAAATTTACGTATGTGACTTTTAGCAGTTTTTTTTTTTTTTTTTTTTTTTTTTTTCGAGATTTGCTGTGATTTTTTCAACGTTAGTAAAGTGAAGACGGTTCTAATCTTCTAGTCCAGTATAATAAATATTTTTTCTCCTTCCAGTGAACTATATTGCAAAAATTTTCGTTGATTTAAAGTTTTTGCGATTTTTTATCGTACATCTTTGCTGTTTTCCGCGTTGAGATATTATTCGGCAACGTCGGGAAAACCAGTCAGTTTGAAATAAGTTTACATAAAATAATAATTTCAAAATATAACGTAATATGATAAAAAGTTTGTCTTTCTTTCAACATAAACTTTTAAATATATCGTAATACGGGATAAAAGGGGAATCAATAATCTGCACAATAGTCAAGTTTTGAACAACAATATTAATTTTTATGTATAAATAAATGTTTTTCTTCATTTGAGAATGCTATTAAATCACCCTTTTGGTTTCTTAGAAAAATGCTTTTGCTTATACATAACGTTCTAAACATTTAAATTTCTGTTATACAGGATTTAAAAATTTTTATTAGATAAAGTACAAAATATTGCTGGGGTTGCGTACCTTCAACTTCTTCCCAATTATGCAATCTATTTATTCTTGCTAATGTATATGTCATACTATATTGAGAAATTCGGTGATTTAGATCTGTCTTCTTGGAGAATCATCCCCTTTTTTTCCAATCAGAATGATACGTTTTAGGCTTATTTCAAAAAAAAGCCGAATAATTCGAATATTGCCATTTATCTCTCAATCAGTCAGATATTTTAGACTTATTGTCAAGTTTTTAGACACCGATATACCAAATGAAAAATGACCACTTGTTTATCAAACAACTTGATTTTTTTAAGGCTTATTTCAACGAGTTTAAGCAATTTTAGGCTAATTATAATATAACTAGCTCTTTGTTCAAAAATTGTGTAGTACCTGACACAAACTTGAAAATAATATTTAAAGTCAAACTGCAATGAGACCCAAATCCCACAAAAAATTTCCTTGGTACCGCAACCAAATTCGAACAATACATGATAATTTCCGTCGACAGGCTACTCGCCATATTTAAACACGAACTCGAATTGCTTCAACAAGAACACCAAATGAACACACGAACACTCCATTAATCTTTAATAAAATTAATCTTTGAATGGAATTATTAAAAATATTCTACAGGTACGTAAACTAATTACAATTTATCTTTTAGATTGCAAGATGGAGATAAATATATTGTTAATATTCAAATATAGAAAAAATTCTTGATACCGGACACCACAGCATCGTATATGTAGGTTTCGGTCGGATACAAAGCCGCCCGCGCAGGATTCTACCATCGAAGCAGTCGGTATATGGAGGTGTCTATCTATTCATAGGTACATGGGTACAAATATAGTTAGGAATTGGACAGAATCGAAAAAAATGGTCGCTAAATAGAGACATTCACTATTAGGGAATGTCCCTGAAACAGGCTTTACTGTGTTTAAATTTTTCACCTTCAAAATTATTTTGGACTTCCATTTGAAAAATCTATTCATAGGTAAATGGACACAAATATAGTTAGGAATCGAAAAGAATCGAAAAAAAATGTTCGCTAAATAGAGACATTCACTATTAGGGAATGTCCCTGAAACAAACTTTACTGTGTTTAAATTTTTCACCTTCAAAAATATTTTCGACTTCCATTTGAAAAATCGGGTCAACCCCAGTTTGGATCCTTAAAAATCAAAACCTAAACTAAAACCAATCAAACACGAAAAAATTAAAGTCATTTTAACAGAAACTAGAAAATGTAGTGCCAATACCGCTCGACCTGAACCTTGTCTCCTGCGGTTTAGGTTAAAATCGCTTTTTCGAAAACGAAGAGTGATTATAATCAAATATTTTTGCTGTCCGTCCAAGGTGCTTAATGATCATGTTTAATTGTACTATAAAAATCAGGGTCAATATCATAAAATAATGATAAAAAAAATGACAGATTTATTGTATTATTGACAAATTTCATTTAGAGACTTACAGTCTAACGACATGACCGAATGTCGGATCACGTCGGGTCGCCGCTACATTTTTATGTTTTAGGTCGGGTTGACTTCTACTTATTTTCTGCGTATCGGATCGACATTAATTGTCTCGATTTTGTCTCGACTTCGGATTTACCCAATTTTTCAAAAGAAAACTCAAGTATTTTTTTTTTCACTCTTAAAATGTATTTTGAACATATTATTCATGAAGGACACTCCGATATAGCGGACATCTCTATTTAGTTAACAGTCTTCAAACTTCTAACACTTATATATTCGTAAAATTCTACAAGTAAGTAATGGAGATCTTCGAATACCGAACTGATTCAGGGGTATAATCCAGCGCGTGGCAGGTTCTATTTGACCCACAATTTAAAAAAAAAAAAAATGAAATCAACCTGCAACATAACGCGAACTAGACAAAATGATATTTGTTGACACGCAACTACCCTGTCTAACCTCAACACACCTCCATCCAAATTCGAAGAGAAATGAAATTAATAATTTCTTTAATTGTTATTAAAGTTAAATATTTAAAAAAAATTCTTAATAGCATTAGATTAAAGCTTCAAAAGATCCACTTAATCATTCATTTAAAATTGGAAAATACATATTTCAATAATAAAAATGTATCTAATAAAATATAGAAATAAAATTTAATGTTAATTAAAGCAAAAATTTAAAACAAAACTCAAGATAATATTCTAAATTCAATTGAAATATTGTTCTGCTTATTTACATTACTTTATTTTGTGAAAGTCGTAATAAACAGACTTGCAAAAATTTAAATCTAACCTGCGAGATCCCACAAGCAGAACGATAACACAAGATGCGGCCCGCAAGATGCTGCAAGCACGCTGGTAGCGCAGGATGTTATCCTCAAATTAAATGTAGCATCTGGTGTTGGACACAATTCAACCGTCCCAGCTGTCTGCTATTCAGAAATTTTACGACAGTCATATATTAAAGAATTTATATATGTCCATTTTTCAATTTAAAACATAAAATTGGTGTTAGAGATGTAATTTTAGACTATTTTCCATAATTGTTTTAAATTATATTAGTATTCGGGTTAAAACATTTCCGTTTCGAGTTGAAATATGTTAAGTCAGGGTAGGGCTGTGGGCCGATGGTAATTGAAGAGCGGAGTGGAAGAGCATGTTATGCTACATTTTCTTTAAAATGATTTTATCGTTTGGACGAAGGTGTTATCAGGTATTCTATCACATGGTAAAGCTAAAATACCAAAGTTCTATTTAGCCTTGAAGATTTAAGATTTTATTCATTAATATTTAATATTTTAATATTTAATAATCCAAATAATATTAATATTTTTTAATATTTAAAAATTAAATATGAATAAGATTTTTTATAGAGTTTAGTACCATACCTGTTAATATTTAAAACACATGGTATCAAACAGAAAATAAATCATTAAAATTGAGAACAAAAACATTCACATCAAATTTCTTCAAATGTAATTTTTGTTACTTAACATGTTCTTCAATTAGCTCTTCAATTGTTTTGTCGGTTCCGGATCGGGTTGCAGATCTATTGTTTTTTTACGGGTTCGTGACCGCATGTAGGATGATTTAAAATGTAATTTTCAAGTTCAAGTTGGTTAAAAAACGACCTGTGCAGCACTCTAGACTGTATATTTGGACAAACCGCTGGTCAGTTTGCTTGCTAATCTAAATCTGCAATTTATCATGGCAATAACCCAGAGGTATCAAACTGCTTGAGAAATAAGTGGGCATTTTTTAATTAGTCTAACACGTTTTGTGCAACAACAATTAAAATACCAGGCTCATCAGAAATAAATGGTCATATTCCAATTAGCCTTACTTTCTCTCGACTTTTTGAAATAAACCTGGAAAAAATGTCAGGTTGATTGAAAAAAGAGAAATTATTATCGAATTAGCCTGGTTTATTACCGACAGACTAAGCTATTTGCAAAGAGCCGGGTTCATAAATTAGCCTACAATATATAGATTTATAATTCAGATATAGAATTTCAACAATAATAAGTAGTTTATGATTAAATATTCTGTGTAGTTAATACAACAACATTGCATTTTTTGGAACATAAATTGAATAGCCAAATACCGTATGGAACATGAAAATGTCTATAAATTTGTGAAAAGCTAAATTTTCTCATTGTTTGTAGAATTGTTATCAACAACCTTATCTAAAGAAAATAGGTAAATATCATAGCATTTATACTAAAAGCAAATGTCTCATGAGACTAAATTATAGCTTTAGGGAGTTAAAATGACACAGAAATTAAGTATTTAAGACATTCCTTCGCTTAAACTTACATGAATACTTTCACTATCTTAAAGCAGGATATCATAGAATTACATAAGATCTCAAGAAGTTGGACGATATATCTGTATGTTGAAGAATTGTTATAAAGACTTTTTAAGCAATTTGAGAGTTATATGTTTGTCAGACAAATAGGTAAAAAATGCACTGTAAATTTTTTATAAAACTGTAGAATATTTTATGGCTTATACAAATAGTTTTGAAAATTTTTAGAATGACTCGTTTGAAACCATTGGTTTGAATGAAATATTTGATACCTTTTTTAATAGTCAAACAATACTTATTTGAAATTATACAGTAATATTAAATCTCGTTTTCAATAATCCTGTATTGACAAAAGGACTTTTCAGATAATAATCTGTACCTATTAAGTTTGTATCATAATTTACTTGAACATAATAAATGAAGTTCCAATTTAGAAGTTTAATATCAATGTCCCATATTAAATTTTAATATGTCCTTTTGTGAAGAATATAATGTATAGTTTTATGTTTTTAACGGGAAATATATGAAGACTGAAACTCAGTACCAAGCGGAGAAAAGCTGCAATTTCCCTTTCTTTAGATAAATATTCAAAACATCCTTATCTTAAGCAAACAAGTATTTTATTCCATATAAAATGAATGTCATTTTCTCGCAGGAGAGAATTCTAGCTTTGAGCAGTTAACTACGACTTTCAAAGAAAATAATGATTTTTGACATTCCTTCGCTTGAAGATATATGAATATTTTCACGGCTGAATCTTGTAGAGATATATAGGATTTCATGAAGTTGTACGGTATTTTAAACTGTTATAAATGTATAAGAGCTAAATAAATATATGTTTGCTAAACATATTTTGTTTTAATGTAAAGTAGTAATGAAGTAAACTTTACAAGATTTATTTTAGTTTAATTTTAAAATCTTAAAAAATATTAAGAAAGACAAACAATGTTTAAAGACACAAATATAAGTATGTATAAAATGCATACAGCTGTTTTGAAGCATCTAAGGCTTCACGATCAGTGCTTAAAATTAAAGATAATATTAATTTAAAATTGTGCACTAAAAGGGAAGGAATAAAGAGCCTAGTGACGTAGCTCACAGCTCGACTGTGTACGTCAAAATGCGATTCACGGTTGACAAATAATCGCGGAGACGATCTCTCGCATACACAGGGTGACACATCAGAATTGCACAGTTGCTCTGGGAGAGTTTAAACAAAGAGGTGAAAAAGAGGACGGAGGGAAGAGAAAGAATTATGGAAATTGAATCAATATTTTTGGAAAATTTGGCGTGCTGAACATATCGTTAACTAAATTGTTTGAATTTTTCCATATGTGACTAGCTTTCCAAAATTCAAGATCGTAAAATGATGAGCAATTCTGTATAATTGAGGCTTCGGAAAAATTAAAATTATGATTGTTGGATCTGTAGTGATTAGCAACAACGGAACGTTTGATGTCTCAATTTTTAACATAAGTTCCCCCAAATGGACCTTAAAAGTTGCTTCGTTTGACCAATGTACATTTTATTATATTCCAAAGATATTTTCTAAATACCCCAATGTGAAAAATGGTCAATTGTATGTTTAAAAAATACATAGAATCAAAATGAAAATAAGGTTTCAAACGATGCTAATATTTAAAGGTAAAGAAAATGAAAGCAAAAAATATGTTTTACTGCTTATCGATAAGAAAACTCCGCTCATTAGAAATTTAATAAACTGCCCTTTCACTTAATTAATTATATTACTTAGAAATATGAATCATCAGCAACAATGAAATATTCAGCGTTAGATTATTAATATGAAAACATACATTTTAATTAGTTAAAATATTCTTTTAATGGGCTAAATTTTTAAATTGCTTTCCGCCATCATATTGGTGAAATCTGTGTATGGTAAAATTTTATTTCAATCTTAGTTATTAACCTCATAATGTATATTTCATCTTAAATATTCTTTATGTAAGTCTGAAGCCTTTTGAGAACCGAATTGCTATTTGAATCTAAGTCTATAAAATTTTTGATAAACGTATTTGTCACTTTGGAGCTCAAAGTGGTCTCAATTATCCCAAACAAATGTGTATATGCAAGTATAAAGAGAAAAATATAGTGGTCATAATTTCCCCAAATTTATGTGATTGCGAGTTTTTGGTATGGTAATTATAACCACCCCTTTAACTTAAAAAAAAAAACCTGTGAGAATTAAAACTTTTAAAAGTTATTCTTAAAGGATCAAAGTTACTTCCTATGTACTAAAAACACCACTTTTCCAAATAGAAATAAGCAAAAAATAGTAATAATAACAATGTTAAAAATGTAAAAAATGGCCATTATTACACCTGCCGACTCTAACGTCCGAAATATCGCTGTGGTGCGATTATATACAGTCATCAAAATGGTTCGCATTTGCGCAACCTATTTATTTGTTCTAATGTATATACTTATCACCAAGATACGGAATTTCAAAAATGATGATAACAAGTAGTAATTATATTCATATTCAAGACTGGAGTAGCACAGTTGAAGTTTATTCCAACAGAGCGAAAAATGTCCAGACCAGGGATCGAACCTGGAAGTATTAAGGAAAAAGCATTCGTTCTCTTCATTATGAAGTAGTAATTAGTTTAGATTTAGATGCTCTGCGTAAATATAAATACACTTTGGAAGTTTTATATAACATAAATTGAACGGGGAAATAGAATAAGGAGACCAAAAAATCTACAAAATAGGAAAAAAGGTAAATTTTCACATTCTTTAGTTATCTGATCTAAACAACATAGAATTTCAACTACGATAACAAGTAGTATTGAGTTTTAATGCTCTTCGATGTTAATAATACATTTTCGCAGTTTTATAGAACACAAATTCAATAGGGAAATAGTGTAAAGAGACTACATATATCTACAAAATGGCAAAAAGCTAAATTTTCACATTCTTTACATAACTGTTCTCAACAACTTCATTTTAAGCAAACAAGTATTTTAATTTTTGTATAATGAAAGCTGCTACGTATAATGTCGCACGGAACTACTTTATAGCTTTATAAGCTTTAGTTAACCTTTCTGAGAAAATAATGATTTTCAGCATTCCTTCTCTAAAAGTTATATGAATACATTCACAATGTTACGGCTGAATTTCGTAGAATTAGATAGGATCTTATGAAGTTTGACGATATTTTTGTCAGATGAAAAATAGATTTAAAAATATTTTTTTTTTAAGTTAAGAAATACATGTTTGCCAATCATGTAAGTCGAAAATGGATGTAGATTTCTGATAAAACTTTAAAATGTTTTATTAATTTTATTAAGAGTTTTAGAAACATTTTGAATTTATCATTTAAAATAAGTTTCTTTATGATGATAATTTCAAAAATAACATAATATTTAAAAGGATGATTTTTAATAAGATAAATGTTTATATAATTCAATTGGTTATAAAATTATGTTTAATGTGCATTAAGTGATACGTATAATTTTGAATTCACACTTTTAAGAAGAATTTAAATTAAGATTTAAAAAAAAGCCAAAATCACTGATTTTTTTACACCCAACTTATAATAGTTCGATGTGCCAATCCCAAAACTTTCATCTACCTCATTCATCTTAATATGTAAAAAAGTAGTTACAAATGTTAATACTTCAATAATATTAGTTAAAAACTATACCAACTTTGACTCTCATCTTGAATGTCTACATCAGTCAAT
The DNA here is from genome assembly GCA_963932465.1 of Maratus speciosus. Lineage (NCBI taxonomy): Eukaryota > Metazoa > Arthropoda > Arachnida > Araneae > Salticidae > Maratus > Maratus speciosus. The sequence continues at coordinate 480,511,833 of OZ010786.1, read as the reverse complement.
TAATCGGAGCAAAAACGAGTTAATCTGGATCATCATTTTAAAGTCAATAGAATTTCTTCCATATTCTGTTGTACATCAGCTGTTTGGGAAAATCCTACTTACAAGGGAACCACTTTTGGTGTTGCTCGCACCTAGCATTGAGACCTGGTGCATTTTAAAGCCCTATATTATGAAGTTTGAGAATTGATAAAATTTTTCTGTTAAAATAATATTTCTTGATTATACAGCAGCATAACTTTCTGAAAATGCAACTTTCGAGACCACTTATAGGACTATTAACATTGAATTTTTTTAAAGAAAAGCATTTAAAAATAAAATTTAGTTAGTAATAAGTATAAAATATTGAACAAAGTTTGAAAATTCCTTCAAAAACCCACGAATTTGATTTTGAAAAATTGCAACTTTATATTCATATTTTTGGCGGGGAAACAGTTGGCGTTTATTTACAAAAGTAGGGTATTCCGGTAACCCTAGCCAAATGTCATAGCTGAATTTGTAATAGCTAAAAATTGCAATGTCTGACCTATTTTGCCACAAAAATTTTTCTAAATTGTGTAAAAATATTAATTTACTTTATGATTACTTTTACCGAAGGACCATTTAATATAGCAACATTTCATTTTAAACATTCGAAACTTTATTTCATTCAATTTCAAAAGAAAATAGTTTGCTTATTTTGTATTTTACTAAAAAATAGTTTTCAATGATCTTCGAAGCTTTTATAGAATTATATTTATTACTTACATATTTATCGTTTGCATAGAAAAGAAAAGAAAAACCTAATATTCGTTTCTTATGCTATCAGTTATAAAAATAAAAAAAAATCGCAATCTGATATAATTCTAGTAATATGTTCTGTACATTTTCTCTTTGGATAAAGCGGGCGGAAAAATTGTAGCGCCATATTTGGCGACTTAACTCACTTTTGGCGTGAAATAAACAAATAAATATGTAATAATAAAAAATTAAAATTATAAAAAAGTATATAAAATATTATTTTAACAGAGAAATTTTTTCGGTTCTCTAACTTTTATGTATAGGGCGGCAAAACGCACTAGGTCTCGATGATAGGTGCGAGCAACACCCAAAGTGGTTCCCTTGTTAGCAGGATACGAAGTTCCCGTCGCTACCCAAGTCGCCGATGTACAATAGAACTATGAAAAATCGATAAAAAAATTATACAACGTTCGCTCTTACAGCGCCCCTTTTGTGTAATATTTCAAATATGACCTAGTTGCGTAGCCAAAAACAAAAATTTTTAATTTTGTTCAATTGTTTGCGTAGCTTTATTCAATTTCCGATGGTATAATAATAAAAATGGCATAAAATTCGCTATGACATCGTACCCTTTCGTCAGAATGCTTGTAAATTCAAGGAGGATATGCTGGCGTTAGCCAAAAACACACGCAATAAATCTGGTTCATTTCTATGCATAACTTCATATACTTTTTGATTGTACAATGGAGATACGCGGACACACGAAGAGACAGGCATTTTATATAAACATGTTTTTGGGGATCGCTGACCACTAAAACGTGTAGATCCGTCGAAACAAATTTCGATAACAATACTTTCTTCTACTGAAGATAGAAGAAAGTAAAAAGGAAAAAGAAAAAAAAATAATTCTGTTAAACATTTTAATTAAAAGTAAGTAGTATTAAATATATCACATACCACATGAAAGTGCTATACACAACTACAATGAGAATAAAGCATTTGAGATCATAAAAAAAACCTTAGAAATTGAAATAAGACTATCCAATATCTATAGTTTGATAAATGAGTTGATTATGTGATATCCTTTGTGTCATTTTTTCAATAAATCGAGCACTATGATACCGTAAATAAGTTTTAACTAATCATGTGAATATGTTTGGTGAAATCTGTCGTAAAACTTAAAATCTGTCCTGCAAACACCTGTTTCTTTAACAGTGGTAAATAATAAATACTGCATGGTTATTGTTCAACAACTGAATAAAATTATTGTGTATTTTTTAATACACTATCTTATTTACTGACACATTTTAGCAAATTTCCTTTCAATAACGACGTGAATATATTATTCGGTACATTTCCAGTATAGGAGCATTGGCCTTTTTTCCCCTTTTTTTTCCCTTTTATTATGCTTGGTGCAATTTTGGCTTCAAAAAGGAGAAAATAGAAAATGGAATTTATGAAAGCAAGCATGAGGAAATTTATGTTTCTTTATTTGTGTGTGTATATATACATATATATGTACAAAACTTTATTTGTAAAAGAGATTAGAAGCGAAGAATGGGACGATTTTAACAAAAATATATTTTACAAGTTATGTTTTGCTCGTACAAAATTGTAATTTTCAGAATAACATCTTGAAACATTTTAACGTATTTAAAAAATATATATTTGATGATAAAAACGAAAATTTTAGATTAATAAATCAGTTATATTAACAAAAAAAAAGTTCCTGCACTCGTTCATGTGAGATAGGTATGGGACATGTTTCTAAAATGAAAATTCATATTTAATTTTCAAAAATGTTGTGAAGAAATGACACGGACAGTGCGATATTTACATTCATAAGGTTTATTGTAAATCACAGTATTTATTTTATATTATATTATACTTTATAAAACCCAAATCAAATGAAAAGTATGCTTGTGCTCGACTAAGGCCGCCAGTTAATTTTGGTGGAATCATCTTTGAAATTAATACTGAAAGATAGCAGAAGAAATTGTGAAAATGAATTTCAAACATTGTCTGAACGTTAAAGAAAGGATAAATGAAATGGAGAAATTAATCACGTAAATATTTCAGAAGTCGAAACTGTTGTTTACTGAATGACGCAATCAGTACACGACCCGTGTCGTTAAACGTTAAAAATTAATGATCTTTTATTTAGAAACCACAGCTATCGTATCGAGCTGTAAACTACTATTATGTTTAGATTTTATTGCATGGAATATTGGATTCTCTCAACGTCACCTCTTTGATTCGATTGCCTAATAGGGACTTCTTAGACAAAGAAATCAAGTTCATTGTTCGCCGCACGTTTAGCGGTCTGAGGAAGCACAATGTAATTTGATCATGAAGGTATAAAAATAAAACAAATTTCACCAATGCGATATATATAAAAATCATATAAAATAAAATATTTAAAAAAAGTCATGCTGCGATAATCGTACAAAAATAACAAATACAATAACCAATAAAATTAATCTAAATATTGTATAATAATTTATCCATAATACTATCGCTTGAAATTTAAATTATATTTCAATTTTATACGCCCCCCCCCCTCTAATTCGGAATCTACTGAAACTAAAATTATGAAAACAATAGCGCTAGTAGACGTTGATTTAATACTTGCAAGAAAACTGTAGCGATTGCCCTAGGACGCATAAGTTTTGAGAAAAGCGCATTTTTTCGTTGCACACAATTTTTGATTTGCGGGCATTCAGCAAACGTGTTGAGGAGAGCAGGAGGTGCCTATCGTGGCCGAAGTATAAAAGCATTGATGATATTTTCGAAAACAATCGTCGGTAATTAGCAGACATATTAACCCTTATAGACACAGACAATTTGGTCTTACATAACGAGTGGAGTACTCAATGTACCATCGACTTTTAAAGCCTAGACAACAACTTTTTATGATATATTTGTGTAATGCAATACTCAGTAGCAGCATAAAAGCAATAAACATCAAATTGTTAAAAAACGACTAAGTTAGTTAAAATTAATCGCATAAATACTATGGGATTCGCGACTCGTTTGCATTGAGTGTATCTCTCAATACGCATCCTGTGTCTTTAAAAGTTATTGAAAAACATAGCTGGTAAAAGGGGACACCGAACAAGGCGGCGTTGCAATTTTGCAACGTCCTTTTAAAGCGCGCTTAGCACAATTCCAAGTTTAAACTTTGAATAAGTGTTTTGTTTTAGCTACATTGTAAAAAGAGAAGATTATTACAACGCTGAATTTAGTTTTCTGGAATGCCAAATGAAGTTTAAATATTCACTACTTTTTTTTTTTTTACGGTACTGAATTCAGTTCATCATAAAGAGATTAGGATAAGATTAAGAAAGAGTTTTCAGAATTGCAATATTTGATATTATTTAGGCTTCATATCTCTTGGGACTTTTATGGTATACCTATTCATGCATTTCTAGTATATACAGCTATACAGTATATACCTAACCTTATGTTATACAGTTTTTGACGAAGTCTTGTTATTCTTTTAGCAACGCTTTTTTAATAATACAGTTAATAATTCATATGGTGTATTATATGGAACCCTCTGTGCGCGAGTAATACTCGCGCTTGATCATTTATTATAATGTAAGAATGATAAGTAAATCGACAAATTACTCTTTAAAATAAAGAGATATAATGAATATTTCATTGCCACTGAAGACGTAGTTTTATGTTGATATAATTTAAAAAGAATAATACATACTTTTCAAATTTATGGTAGCTGGCTATATAGAAAAAATTATGTTGGCTAGTAAAGGAAATTTGGCGAAATATTTTCGGAAACCTGTTCACTGTATCATATATACACAACCAATTCTTTCAATATTTATACAATCCATTTAACGCAAACAAGCCATGTATCTATTTGTATCTACAAATAAAAAGTACATAAAAAACAATAATAATGTATAATGGTGATTAGGGAGGATGGGACACTGGGAGAGATTGGTCACGTGCAATAACGCTTAAAATAAGTTTTATTTTTAATTTATTACTCTTCCAAAAGATGCAGTAATCATTGCATGATACATGTTGATATACGAGTAAATCCTTTGAGTTTAAAGTACCTATGAATTTGTGACCTTCAAAGACTATTTTATAATATCAAAAGTAAGTAACTATTCAATGTAAATTTTCAATCTCAATCTTTGTTGCTAAGTGCTGGACAGAAATCACCGCCTTATTACTATAGTCGGATTTATTTAGTTTCTGTCCATCATTCAAAACGCCACCAGCAAGTCGTGTAGGTACAACTAATTTACTTTATCAAAATTAAAGAATTGTGATCGTAAATATAAGAATATTGTTCTGATGATGCGGGTAGCGCGAGCTTTAATTGTCTGAGCGAAGCGAAGGCTAATACTCAGCGAAATATTACTGTCCGGACACATTACTACTACGATGGATATTAACGCCATGTCCTACTAAAAAAAAAGCCTAATAAAAACCTTTCGTCAAGCATAACTCAAAAAATATTTATCGGATTTCGTTTCTGATTGCACCAGAAGGTACCTATGAGGGTCGCCTACTGAATGCACCTACTATGAAAAATAAGTTCCAAACCGTTTAAAAATTATATAGAAAAAAATTATAAAAAAGCACAATTTATCTGCATACGTCACAGAAATTTGGTGTGCGTCACTTTCACCGGTTGATGTTTTCGTAGACAACTGGTTTGAACACATGTAGCAAATAAAAAAAAAAAAATACGCACGCAGTAATATCGAATAGATCAGTTTCAACCACGTGATCACAAACCTTGCAACAACCCGTGGCAACCAGTTTTGGTGTGCAAACAAATAATAATACAGTACTCCGTACCACGGTGACCGTTTTTAGCCTGTTGTATGAAATATACAATCGTGGAGGATTAAAACAAAAGACATGAGTGTTTATTGCTCCGGGAGGTTAACTTTCTCTGGATGTCTGTCTGTCTATCATACAGAATGCAATTTTCTTGTAAAGGATGACATTATTATGCAGTAAAACCTCCATAACGGACACACCCGATTAGTGGACACCTCTATTTAGTGGACATTTTTTCGATTACCGACCCTTAAATAACTGTACATTTTTTACTCTCAGTAGCGGACACCTCCAAATAGAGGACAAATTCTGCCCTCCCGAGGTGTTAGCTATTCAGAGGTTTTACTGGTAAAACCTCCATAGTGGACACACCCGATTAGCGGATACCTCTATTTAGCGGATATTTTTTCGATTACCAACTCTTAAATAACTGTACATGTTTTACTCTCAGTAGCAGTCACCTCTAAATAGAGGACAAATTCTGCATTCTGGGGGTGTCCGCTATTCAGAGGTTTTACTGTATATAATTTTGATAGTTATTTTACAGGGCCACACAGAAGAATAAGAATATATGAAACGAATATAAACTAAATTCGGGATTGGTAGATCGCTGATGGTAATGTATTTTTAGGATGTTGTTACAGTCATCCGCAGCATGTTTTTAGAGTTTCGTTCATCTAACGAAACACTACCTGTCACACTCCTTTGTCTGCCTGTCTGTCCGTCTGTCACAGAGCCCGTTCTCAGAAACTATATATGTCGGAGACTGAAAATTTGCATACTTATAGCTGAACACCACACATCAAACGGCAAATAATAAAATTTTGAAAACGTCTAATATTTAACCCTCTGGGCTCTAACTTGTGTATTTTAAGCAATTTTTCTAACTCAGCCCCTAATTTAATTAAGTTGGAGACATGAAATTTTGCATACTTATTGCTGAACATCTCACATCAAATGACAAATAATAAAATTTTAAAAAAGGTTTAATATTTAACCCTCTGGGCTCTAACTTGTGTATTTAAAGCAATTTTTCTAACTCAGCCCCTAATTAAGTTGGAGACATGAAAGTTTGCATACTTATAGCTGAACACTTGCGAAAACACGATAAATCATAAAATTTTGAAAAAGTCATATTTAACCCTCCGGTCTCTAACTTCTGTACTTTAAGCAATTTTTCTAACTCAGCCCCTAATTAAGTTGGAGACATGACATTTTGCATACTTATAGCTGAAATCCTCACATCAAACGACAAATAATAAAATTTTGAAAAGGGTCTGATATTTAACCCTCTGGGCTCTAACTTATGTATTTTAAGCAATTTTTCTAACTCATCCCCTAACTAAGTTGGAGACTTGAAAGTTTGCATACTTATAGCTGAACACTTGCGATAACACGATAAATCATAAAATTTTGAAAAAGTCATATTTAACCCTCCAGTCTCTAACTTCTGTATTTTAAGCAATTTTTCTAACTCAGCCCCTAATTAAGTTGGAGACATGAAATTTTGCATACTTATAGCTGAACACCTCAGATCAAGCGACAAATAATGCAATTTTGAAAAAGGTCTAATACTTAACCCTCTGGGCTCTAACTCGTGTATTTTAAGCAATTTTTCTAACTCAGCCACTAATTAAGTTGGAGACATGAAAGTTTGTATAATTATAGCCGAACACTTGCGATAACACGATAAATCATACAACTTCGAAAAAGTCATATTTAACCCTCCGGTCTCTAACTTCTGTATTTTAAGCAATTTTTCTAACTCAGCCCCTAATTAAGTTGGAGACATGAAATTTTGCATACTTATAGCTGAACACCTCACATCAAACGGCAAATTATAAAATTTTGAAAAAGTCTAATATTTAACCCTCTGGGCTCTAACTTGTGTATTTTAAGCGATTTTTCTAACTCAGCCCCTAATTATGTTGAAGACATGAAAATTTACATACTTATAGCTGAACACCTCACATCAAACGACAAATAATAAAATTTTGAAAAAAATCTAATATTTAACCTCTAATATTTTGTCTAATGTTCTAAATTCTAATGTTTAAAATTTAAACTGTTTTGCAATACTATTTTTTGTTCATTTTGCATAATAAATTTAATGTGACGTAATTTCTTCTATTTCAGACTTCTAACGCTTGTTAATGAATTTATTTTCCAATATCCTTTCTCTTTGAAAATTCACATGTAAATATAGTTTTTATGGCGTAATTTCCAATAAGTGCCTGCTTTTTATACCTAATTATTTAATTCTAATTTGAAGGTTTTTTTCTGTTTATAATAGTAACGTGTAAATATTTTTTTTTTATTTGAAGCAAACATTATTGTTTGCGCTGTTTATACAGTTGGCAACAGGTGAAATTAATACCATTTTCTAAAATATGTAAAAAATATCTGTCAAGATGCTGAATATTTGAATTTAAAATAGAAATAAAACCTCAAAAAATGAGTCAAATTAAAAAAAATAATAATAATGAAATCTGCACACCGGGATCTTCTATTGAATAAAATGATCTAAAAATGATTAAATTACCATGTATAGCTTTTGCTCCTATAATTTTTTTTTAATGGAACGATTTTGTCCAACTTTAGCATTAAATATCTCTTAAAATAATTCTTCGATTTGAAAACTGTATGCATTAGCGTGTTGATCAAACATTTCGCTATAATACCACCGATTTTCATATTTTTGTAAATAATAGTTTTCTTAATATTAACGAAGAAAGACCTCTGGTCACAAAAAATTCAAAACCGGCGGCGGCAGCGGCGGTGACAACGTTAGTTACTTTTTTTAGAATAGAGAGATATATAAAAATGAAAACTTGCCTATCTGTCTGTTTATAATTTTATAAAAATACACAATTTGGAAGCCAAAATTGTGAAAAGATACGGACATGTGTATTAAAACATGGCCGAGGCAACTAAAGTAATCCGGAATCGAAATAATGTATAGTGAATTTTTAATTAATAAAAAACCAACAATTTAATAGCAATTTCTTATCAAATTTAAACATTTTTCGTTATAGCAGTTGCCAACAATTAAAAAACACAATAAAATTATTACTACAACAATTAATTTTCTACTGCAAGATTTTCACGTGAAAAATGAAAATGAAATAAATAGTTTGATGAATTTAAAAAAAAAAGGTGAATATTACGTCATAACTTTTCTATTGGAAGATATTCACGTGAAATATGAAAATGAAGTAAATGGTTTGTGAATTTAAATGAAAGTGAATATAACTTCATAACATTTCAAGGTTTCCACGTGAAAGAGGAAAATATTACGTCATATTGGAAATATAAAGGACGTGTTGGATATAGTATAACGTCATATGAGTGTGAAAAATGTATTGAAGCATGATAAAAACCCGATTAGGGAAATTATTGGCCTATTTTAACATTATTGCTTCAATTATAAATTGAAATAAGTTCATTTATAGCTGTATTCTTTTGCGTCTGTTATATACATTTATACATTTTTATGTAGCATTTTCATATGACTCATTCATACAACATTTCGACTGCTTTTTTTAATGTTTGTTTTGTGTTGTATGTTAAATTTTGAAATGGATTTTTCAGAACAAACATCCTTCAAATTCTGGGCAACGCCGGCACTTTAGTTTGTAACGGATAAATGGCTTTTGTATCTGTACATCTAATGCTAATATTCTAAAGCGTTATAATATTATAAAGTATATAATATTATTAATGCTTGTACGTTTGTGAGGTGTTATCTCTGAAACTACATAGCCAACTTAAAAAAATGTTGGTGGCCATCTCTGCTCCGAAAAAAAGACTATTTTATGTCAGTGCAAAAACCTACATCGCTGCAGGAGCAAAAAAGTTCTAAAATTGTGATTTCTGCGATATTGATTGGGTTAGAAACTGTAAATTTGGTTCGGTAGTTACTTTTAAGATATAAATACTCGTAATGAACGCTCTCTAAAAGGTTCAATTTGACGGATAAACGTAAAAATTTCTAGAAAGGTTCTAAACTATGATTTATTTGGAATACTGAAATTTTTGGGATACTGTTGGGGTTAGAAACTAGAACTTTGGCATGGTAGTAATTAATAAGATGTAAATGCTCGTTGTAGTACGAATTCTAAAAAATAGAAAGACTAAACAAAGCGGAAAAAGATCTAAAGATATCTAAGTAACGAAGTACATGGAATTGTTAGGAATATAAACATGAAAATTGACATGGCTGTATTTATCATGACGTAAACTCTCGCAATAGAACAATTTCTAAAAATGTCGCTATATAAAACAGTGCAAAAACAAAAAACTTTCAAAAATTTTCTATTTATGTGTTACTGCTGAGCCCAAAATCTTGAAATTTTGCTTCGGGTTAGTTTTAAAATATACAATTTTCTCTATGAATGGTTTCGAAAAAAAATTAAAAAGATGAAATTAACGGAAAGCGATCTCAATTACTATTAATTTGGAATTATTAGGTACAGCAACTTTAAATATTTCATAATGCTGCATTTCCTCCGCAAAACATGCGATTTAATTGAAACAAAACTGATAGATACCCACCTAGCATTAAATAAATTGTGTAAATATTGAATAAAGACCTGTATGAAACAGTGAGTAGGTTGCCCGAAAGTACTTGTTAAAGTGATCCTACTCTAGGCTTTTCTCTCTCTGAACAAGGCCACTAACAGAGGGAAGTGCCGTTTTAAATGTGATATGAATTTTTTATCCGATTCATTTTTCTAGACATTTTATCATAAGGTCATATTCTCAATTATCATTAGTAGATTTTTTATATATTAACTTATTCTGGTGAAATTTTATAACCGGGTTCATATTGGCGTATGTTAGCTTGCATGATTTGCTGAATAAATATGTATGGATTTGTAAATTACTTCAAATGACACTTTGACAGCTCAGAAGTTATGCAGACGATATATTCAGATCTTGTGTCATACTTTATATAGTAATTATTGCCGATTTCTTTTATTTAATACATGCTAAATACAGCTCAACTTGTGCAGAATATGTTTGAAAACAAAACAATACAGCGTATGTAGTGGCCAGCATACACTCATCATTCAAATCCGATCGAGCATATCTAAAACACACTCAAACGAACCATTGCATGCCACTGTTGATGTATTCGGTACTTTGATACTATATTAGATTTTAAGGAGAGAATCCCTTAAATGTTATCGACAACCTCATTGCATCCGTGGAAAACAGATATTTTACAATATTAACTATTCCGGGGGAGCACACACCATATAAAGTATAGTCCATTCTTTTTAAACATCATATATTTGTCATTTAAAGTTACTCAAATTGGTGCGGAGTGTCTGATTTTGCTCTTGACATCATTTTATAGAGTTAAAATTCCGATATAAGTAATTTAGTATTTCATTTTCTATTTTACTTTTAATATATTGCGTACTTTCAATTTTATATCCATGCATGGCTGTCCTGAATGGTTAGATTTCCCATTTTTTAAAACAGTGTATACGAATTTATATATAAGATTTTGTAATTCTACGATTCGTTTATTTTCATCATTTCAATTTATCGCAGCATATGGACAATTAAAGATAACATCTCATTTTCTTTGCTTCCACATGTTATTATTAAATCTATGTTCTCAGTAATATCGCTCAGACTAATCCCTCTCAGGGAAGTCCTAGTTTTAAGAATAATAATAATAGTAATAACAACAATCCTCACTATGAATGTTAAGAAAGTAAATTAATAAAAGGATTGCGATGTGTAAATTTTACGAAGTCCCATTACTTATAAGCCTTCCGCCATTAATTATTGGTAATTGAAAATTGAATATAATATTTTATATAAAGTATCTATCAACTAAATTTTGGCGAGGAAAAGTAAATCGCAGGTACCTAAAAAAAACATAAATTAAGTTAAATACGTTTAGCCTAAAAAGAATGATTACACATACTCTAATACGTACATATAAAAATCAATTAAACTTATTCTTTTCCCAAGTGATTTTCTCAGTTTTATTTGCTGATTGGGAAAGTTGTAACTTTATCTAGACACACGGCAGTGTGTCAGCCAAGTTCGCCTGACATAGCCGTGTGTTATTTACACGAACCATTTCGAGCTGTTTTCATCTAATTTCAATGCTCTACAACTGAAAATCTATGAGACCTACGTACTTGTTATACGAAATGTGTGGTAAGGCCACCCTAATTACCTACAATCCAAAATTTTATAAATAACGCATGATTAGTTTCCGAGATAATGATATTTGAAAATGTCTGATATCCGGTAATTTTGCCACTGACTGACTGACTGACTGACTCACTCATCAAAAAGGTCTCGTATATCTACTGCAGCTACAGACTTCAAATTTGGTGCGAAGTTCGGTTACACTATGAAACTAAGGAAAAAAATAAAAAAATTGTGAAAATCGATTAATTACCCATCTGGGGGTGCCCATTTTTACTTTACCATTGCGTCTATTAGGCGAAATTTTAATTTGCCGTAGGAGGGGACGCTGTTCTGTCGCCAAATACCGCCAAGTTTCTCGCCAACATGGCGATATGTCGCCAAATTTGGCGACCAAAATTAGTCGCCAAAAGTGACGCCACCTTGGCGATATCTCTGATATTTCGCCAAATTCCTTTAGACTTCCATTGTAAACCTATCTACTTACTGGGAGTTTAACTGGGTTTACTTGCTTACAGAAAATCAACAAATTGAGATATTCTGTCCGTCACAGAGCCCATTCTCAGAAACTATACATGTTGGAGGCGTGAAATTTTGCATATTTACAGCTGAACACCTCATATCAAATGACAAATCATAAAATTTTGAAAAAGTTGTAAATTTAACCCTTTGGGGTCTCACATGTGTATTTTAAACAATCCTTTCTAAGTGAGCCCCTAATTAGGTTGGAGGCGTGAAATTGTACATAATTATAGCTGAACACCTCACATCAAACGACAAATCCTAAAATTTTGAAAAAGTTGTACATTTAACCCTTTGCGCTCCCACATGTGTATTTTAAACAATTCTTTCTAAGTGAACCCTAATTAGGTTGGAGGCGTGAAATTTTGTACTTATAGCTGAACACCTCACATCAAACGAGAAATCATAAAATTTTGAAAAAGTCGTACATTTAACCCTTTGGGCTCCCCCATGTGTATTTTAAACAATTCTTTCAAAGTGAGCCTCTAATTAGGTTGGAGGCGTGAAATTTTGCATACTTATAGCTGAACACCTCACATCAAATGGGAAATCATAAAATTTTGAAAAAGTCATACATTTAACCCTTTGGGCTTCCACATGCGTATTTTAAGCAATTCTTTCTAACTGAGCCCCTTATTAAATTGCAGATTTGAAATTTTGCATACTTATAGCAGAACACTTAAGACTAGGCGACAAATCATAAAATCTTGAAAAAGTCTTACGCTTAATCCTTTGAGCTACCACATATATATTTTAAGCAATTCTTTCTAAGGGAGTCCCTAATTAAGTTGGAGACATGACTTTTTGCATACGTATAGCTGAATACGTCAGAGCACACGACAAATCATAAAACTTTCAAAAAGTCTTATATTATTTACTCCTCCGGGCTCTAACTTGTGTATTTTAAGCAATTTTTCTAACATCCGCCCTTTTCACCCGGGGAGCACTTTTCCAACTTTTGCTGACACCTTTTTGACCATTCTTTCATATTATGCACCATAGTCTTACATATTTTAGTTCCACTTTTTATCGCCAGGTGCTTTTCCACTTTTTATCGCCTAGGATATTTAATTGGAAAAATTAATAGGAAAATTTAATATAGGAATTTAATAAGAATTGTTGTTTCAGAAACAATAAAAATTTCGAATCAATACATTTCGTTTCAAAACATGCATTCAGTGTAGCAGTATTAAAATCTAGATTTCTGCCGCAAATTGACAGCCAAATAGTTTGTTGTAGGAAATTTAAATTAAAATTGAATGTTGCCTGGTGAATAAAATAGTCTCATGTAAACACATTAAAAAACATTAAGTAAAGTGTCTAAATATATTGTAACTTTACAAAAAGTAATGATATCTAACAAAAACATAGCTGTGAAAAAAGGGAGCCAAGTTCTGTAAAGACAATGGCAAGAAAAAAAGTGATATCTAAGTGGGTGCCAAGTTCAAATAAAATTCACTCAAACTTACCTACTGAAGTATTATAGCATTTTTTAAATTGTTTAGAAATAAAAATTATTGATAGCATATTAATAATAAATCTAGAACTTGGCAAGTTTTTGATAAATGCTATGCATATCAATTTCATGTCTTAATAAAATGATGATGATTAGCAACAATGTCATTATAAAAAAATTTATATAGTTATTATTATAAACAAATGACTCATGTTAAAGATTTGATAAACCAATAAATACACAAATACATTCCCGCTCGTCTTTGGTTATCATTCTAGCACCCACCCTTCGGAAACCTCAATGCAAACAGACTAGGCCTGAGAAAGAGGCCTGAGAAGGCAAAGCCTGAGGGCCTCAGGCAAGACCTGAGAAAGGGACAGTTACCTTTACGCTTGTTCTTGGTCATCCCTCTAGAGACTGCACCCCTTTTTAACCCTTCAGGGGCAAAGAGCTTTTATTCGTGACATGCTGAAATGATTCAATCACACCAGAATTTAAAAACAAATTTATTTCAAAATGGGTAAAAGCTTCTTTTCACGTATTTAATAAAATTAAACTTTTTAGTCCTGAATTCTAGTGTCAATGTGGCATTTTGCAGTTAAAATTAGGTGGGATATATTTTATCACGCCATCCTTCAAGGGGAAGGAGCCAACTCAAATGAAGGCTTTCAAACATGAAATAACAAGTTTAGATATAATAATGTCATTAATAAAAATAAATGACTTGTAGGTAAAAACTTGCCAAGTTCTAGATTTATTATTAATATGCTATCAATAATTTTTATTTCTAAACAATTTAAATAATGCTATAATACTTCAGTAGGTAAGTTTGAGTGAATTTTATTTGAACTTGGCACCCACTTAGATATCACTTTTTTTCTTGCCATTGTCTTTACAGAACTTGGCTCCCTTTTTTCACAGCTATGTTTTTGTTAGATTATTTTAACTGACATTATCTCATGACAACTAGTTATTAACATCTAATATTTTATATTATTATATCAATCATCTTATTTATTCTTTCTATACTAAGCATCTTATGGGTGAATCATGGTAGTCTTTAGGACTCATAAAAATACAATAAATAAAATGGATCCAAAATGAGTAATTCGAAAGAGAATACCTCTAAATATAGCTTGCTTCTCGCGGAGGATGTGGCATAATCCCTTGGACTACAATTTGCCATTTTGCATTAATCATGTGTGACATCTCGTCCAAGATTATTTAACTACACCTTTTTAAACTACATCTCTGCGAGCTGAATTTTCTACTGCTTATGAGAGGGACGCTAAATCTTCACCTGTTGGTAGACACTCTACCACTGTTAATTTTTTTGGTATTTTTTATATCTCTAAATAAGCCCTTTTAATATACTGGGCTAGTCCACACGAGATTTATTTCATTGGTCATTTTAATGTTCAATGACCAGACAGCTATGCGTTCACTGCATATATTACGAATTTCTTATAATTCTCACGAGAGGAAATACCTTTTAACCGAGGTCAGAGGTAACTGGCCATAAACATTTTCGGGACAAATTTCTTGCCCTTAAGTGGACACTATTTATTATCTATAATAAATTTTCTTGATCCTATATTGTTGGAGAAGTTGCCTAAATGTCTAACACATACAACCGATCTGTTTCAGAAAGGTTGTTTCACAAACAGATTGCTTAAAGTTTTACATATACATACAAAAATAATTATTTTTTTACACATTAATATGACAATAAATAATTTACGAATATTTCTTTGTTGCCTTAATTCTTGTAAAATACAAAATGTATTTTTTTATACTTTTATGAATATTGAAATATTTTTAATTAAATAAAATGCACACATAAAGTCATAAAATGCGCGAATGTTCAAGTTATTTTGAATTAATGTTGAGGAGCAATACCTACCCAGCACTAACCTATTTATAATAGTTTTTAATGTTCTTTTTAAACTCAGCAATATGTTTTTTATGAACGAACAGTTAAGATAAGCCTAAAAGCTACATTCTTGTTGCAAAAACCTATTTTAGTTTTAAATATCGCTATAACGGAGAGAGGGGACACTATGGCTGAGGGAAATATTGGACATGTCTCATCCCTTCCAAATGAAGCATCTACCCAAATAATTATGTTTAATTACATACAATTTTTTTAACATTTTATATTTATAAGACTATCTAACCTATCTTGTTTTAAAATTGAATAGTGTATCAAATAAAACTTGTTTTTTATCACGTTAAAAGGGAATTTTAACTACTTTCGTGTAAACTTTTCGAGTACTTTTTAAAAACAACTGTGCATTGACAAATTAAAGCAATGAAAATCTTTCTTTTTGTAATCATACATTATTGATGAATATCAACCATAGTATTAAATATTTATATTTATTTATATAATACCTATTTCATTATTTTTTTTTTAAACTTAGAATTTTGAAATAATTATTGAACTTAAACTGCAAACTATTATTGTTACATGGCAATACACTATTTTTTAACAATTGGAACTTTAATGTCTTTATATTACTGCTGGATATTGCATTAAACAAGGGTTTTATTAAAAGTCTTTATTTAGGCTTTTTGTGCCAGGTACCAGTGTAATTTTTTTAAATAGTTCATAATTAAATGTGATTATCAGCGAATATTAAAAGAATAAAAAAAATCATGCACAAATTAGAAGAGAAGTTATGTCTAAAAGAGTTTTAGTTCTTTTTATAATATCAAGGAGTAATTTGATCTCAAAAGTAAGTTATCTCATTGGAGCAATTTTGGTCATTGCGCGCACCATTTCGTAAAAATGATTTGCTGGAATTTAATGACATTTTAGTGAATGCACCAAAAGTATAGAAGAGGGAAAAAATCACCTATTATTATCTTTATCAAATAAGAAATTTAGAATTTACGACAACTTTTGTATAAAAAATACCCTCGATATTTTGAGTTTATTTTTAAAAACAATTCTCGGTATCTACACATTTTTTTTCATTATTATAACGTTTCACCCGTAAGGCATGGTGACGTCACGGCGACGTCGTTGTGAAGTCACACTGTGACTTTGTGACCATCGATGTGACGTCATAGTGACTAGAATGCGAGGTCGTTATGGCCGTTTTAGAGGTCGTTTGTGACGTCACATTGTGACCACTCTGTGAAGTCACAGTGTGACTAATTTGTGAAAAGTGTGACATTTGTGACTACTTTGGCATTAATTTTGTGACGAACATGTGACGAAAGCGACAATGCTTTGAAGTCACATTGTGACCAATTTGTGAAATATGTGTCATTTGTGACGAACTTGTCATAAACACTGTGATGATTTCAAATGAAAATCAAATTTCAAATTAATTTCTTAAAAGGCGCAAAGGCCAACCTAGTGAAAATGATTCCATGCCGGGACTCGAACCCAGGCCATCAATATAACGCACTGACATTCTACCGACTAAACCACACGGAACGATACCCAGCCTGGAAAATTTCACACAATTACATGTTGGCAAGGCTACAAAAGCAGCACAAGATGGGATATTTATCGTGAGCCACCGACATGGAATAAGCAGGAAACTTAATTCAATCTAGCATCGATTGAATCTATATTAATACTTGGAAATTTTTACAGGGAGAACCATTCGCCTTACATACAATATTTCAAATGAAAATCAAATTTCAAATTACATGCTTAAAAGTCAATTTTAATTTGAAATTTCATTTTCATTTGAAATATTGTATGCAAGGCGAATGTTTCTCTCTGGAAAAATTTCGAAGTCTTAATATAGTTTCAATCGATGCTGAATTTAATTAAGTTTCGTGTTCGCCCCATGTCGGTGGCTCACGATAAATATCCCATCTTATGCTGCTTTTGTAGCTTTGCCAGCATGTAATAGCGAGAAATTTTCCAGGCTGAGTGTCGTTCCATGTGGTTTAGTCTGTAGAATGTTAGTGCGCTATGCTGATGGCACGGGTTCGAGTCCCGGCATGGACTCTTTTCACTAGGTTGGCCTTTGCGCCTTTTAAGCAATTAATTTGAAATTTGATTTTCATTTGAAATATTGTATGCAAACCGAATATTTCTTTGTGGAAAAATTTCCAAGTATTAATATTGTGATGAATTTTAAAATGGACAATTTTAAAATAAAGTTTTGTTTCAGATATAAAATCGTATCTTTTTACCGTACTTTTTAGCAAAATATAGCTATTTTGGAGTCCTATTCTTCTAAAATAGTTTTAATTTTTCCACTTAAAAAACAATGTTTGTCAACTGACATCTTTTTTTATTAAGTTTTAAGCTTGATCTTGAGTTCAAGCTTGATATTAAGAATGTATAAGATTTTAAGGTGTTGTGGTTGTGATTAATCTTTCCTGTATTAAATACGACGTAAGCCATATTTATTTAAATTTTTTATTTCCGTGTAAATTGTATTTTGTGAATATGAGCTTAAATAGATTTGGTATGTTCTATAGGAAAAGACTGATCTGGGAAATAGAAAAAAACAAGTAAGAAAAATCATGCGTTAAGCATAGATTATAAAACACTTTCCAACACTTCCCGAATGCTTTAAAAAAACTTCGTTATTTAGGGAAATAAGGTAAATAAGAGAACTAAGTAAACATTTTAGAAAACGCATAAAACATTTGAAAAACTCATTTCCGCAGTTACTGTCCATAGCTAAATAGGTTTTCCAATTCTTTTGAACAGCCCTGTATTTGATCTGTAGGTTGATATATATATTATATAATGGGATAATTTAGTTTAGCAAGAAAACGGATAACAGGTTGAAACTCTCTTTCAGCAATTTATACTAATATATGGAAACATACTTTAATACTTTTGTACAACCCTGTAGTTGACCTAGAACCTTCATTACACGCCACCGTTTAGTTAAAATTTAATTCAAACTAAAATACACTTAAAACAGCTGAAATCACATTTCCAGAAATTATAATTTATAGACGGCCATGTATCCAATTCTTTGCATGACCCTGTATACCATTTTATCTATATTATACAACAGTAAATTAAATTCAGTTCAGCGTAAAAATGCACAACTCATTTAAAAACCACCTTTAAGTAACTTGCGCTCATACCCAGTAATCCTTGCGAATACTTTTGTGTAGCCCTGTATATGAATTATAGCATTTGTATACACCATATACTATGCATAAATATAGTGAATCATAATTAAAAATGCATTTCCAGCAATCATCACAAATGAACAGTACTTCGGATACAATACAGTATCTGAACTATATTGTGTGTGCCTGTAAATGCTATATACACTTCATATTCTACATGAAAAATTTATAGTATGTAAACCTCAGCGACGTATATCATTTTCATTATATATAAAATAGATTAACATAATTAAAGTACGCCGCAAGCAATTCCCTCCACCGCTATATCATTATGGATTGGAATTTCTTTTTAGCCCTGTAAATGAACAATAACTATTCTTTGCATCTCGTATTCTTCAGAATGCATATTTTAGTACGTTTCTTAAATGCATATCAATTTTTTTCTGTATGAAAACGTGTAAAATCATGAAAAAACCTTTGAAACGATTTTTTCCCATAGGCCGTAATGTAACGGAATACTTTTGACTGTACCTGTAAATGAACTAAACATGCTACAAACGTCGTTACACATAGGGACCGTGCTATGGTAAAGGTCAATAACATCTAAAAATTTCAGAGCAATCCGAGTATATTTACGAGAGTTAGAGCGCGGACAGACGGCTAGACAAACCAAAGTCATAAACACTTTTCAACTTTGTTGAAAGGTGTTAAAAAGGAAATATAAAAGTAAAATAAATGATTGAAAGGAAATATAAAAGTAAAATAAATGATTGAAAGGAAATATAAAAGTAAAATAATGAACTTTAAAAAATATATACTAAAGCAGTTTAATCTATAAGCTTCCTATCAGGCATGAAAAACACTTTATTTCAATGCTTAAATATAATATTTTATTTTTTAAGAGTGTATTTCAATCCAAACTGCTTATTTTCTGATTCATTTTTAAATTCCTTTTTGTTCTCAAACGCATCAAACTGAAAAATTCTCTTATTTAGAAACTACCTAATGTGCCGTGCTTCTCGATTTTTTGATAAATGCAGAAAATATTACAAAAAAATGCTGTCAAAGTAGGCGTTTTGAACCGAATTTTTCACAGCGGAAGATCTGGGATAAAAAAGAAAAAAGGTCTTACTGAGAAAATAATTATTTAAAACTTAAATTCTAATGAATTGAGGGGAAAATGAAATCACACGGCCTCTTAAACATCTCTTCAAAAATCACCTCAGCATGTTTCATGTTTTTACTTTTAAAAATGAGTCTGAAAATGTCTCAGAAAATATCGAGCTGTTGAAGGTGGAAAAATATTTTTTCGAATACACCTTTAATGCCAATATTTATGTGTATCGAAAACGTAGAAAATGAGTTTACAATCGAAGAAAATTTAATAACTGATTCTGAATGTCTATAATTAAATGTTTGATTAAAATCGCAAATAGAAAAAAAATGCTTACATACAATTAAAAATAAATAAATAAATATACCAATTTGAAAAACACTAAAAATAATAATTAGTATTTTTAATTGTACTATTAAACAACAACTAACTACAATAGATGAATTAAATGCATTATTAGATTTAGCAATTTCTCAAAAATCTTTCCATATGTTATAAGGAATTCCTATTATTTCATAATTTTGACAAATGTTAAATCTGAAAACATTGGTATGAAGATTCAGGATTTTAAATAATAATTTAAAATATTATTAGCAAAAAAAAAAAAAAAAAATCTTTCAAAAGTTACGCTATTATAATATGTAAAAAGACATTTTCCTACTATAATGTTAATTTCTAAACTGAAACAGTTTCGTAATATCATACTATTCGAATATAATATTTAACTCCAAAACAATAATGACGATAAATACTGTTATATGAGTGTTAGTAATCAGAAAAAAAATAAGAAGCCGAAAAAAATTCCACATCACTGTCTCAATCTCAAGTAACTGCAAATTAATGTTTATATTCATCCCACTTTGAATGTAGACATGAATTTCTTTTTTTTTTTTTTTGAGCGAGGACCGATTAACACATTTTACAAAATAGTGTCGATTAGGAAAATTTCGCTTCAAAACAATTCCAGATCAGTCACTTTCTATATGTATAACATAAAACTATTTAATTCATAATCGCAATATACAAACAGAAATAACAAATTTAAATTAAATAAGACTTACCTTTTTTTGCTGTAAATTAATAATATCCGAGTATTTTTGCCCGAAAATGGCAGATGTCTTTCTCTTACATTTAAAAAAGCAAAAACAAAAGCTGACATTGTAGACTTGGTCATGTTCTTCTTTTCCCGCGTGTATTACAAAAAGTTCTCTGTTTACCCTGCGGTTGCGGTCATATCCGACGCAGACGATCTGCGACGCAGCTGATTTTACTGTTTATTTGCAGTCCTAACTTTCAGGCGGAATAGTTTTATGAGTTAGTCTGTAATTAAAATTTTCTATTTGAAGAATTTTCCAATGCATTTTACCATTTCTTTTTTATCAGTTTCAAAAAGATTCATTTGAAAACGGAAGTTTATTAGATAAAACACTGCTTAAATTATTAAAATGTGTAAAAATAAATTTAATGGTAATAATACCACCCCCCTTTTTTTAAGTAAAGTTTGTTTCATGCATAATAAATAAAAAATATCTTCTTAATAAATAAAAAAAATATTTTCGAGGATAAAAAATTTTTCTTTGTCAATCTGTCAATCTTTTCATGTTAATTTTCTGCAGAATAAAACAATTTGTAAAATAACTTTTTTAAAAGTCATACCTCTAAAACACAAATTGGAAATGCGAAAAATTAATTATATCATGTGTTTTGCATAAATTTTGTATATATATATATTTTTTTCGGAAAAGGCTAATTTTATTTAAAAAGGCTGAAAGAAGTAATTTAAAAAAAAAAAAAAAACAGTTACTAAAAATAGATTAACAGGAAAAAAATATGACTTGAATGCAAATTATAAAGCAATAAATGCATATATGACTAAACTTTGAAGATTCTTTCTGCGTGCTCATTAAAATCTGCAGACTTAACTGTAATAGAAAATGTTTAGTTTGAAACCACAGAATTGTTTCGACCAGTGGTCGCCAAAAAAGTTAAAAAATTTCCTCCCTGCAAACTAAATATGTAAAGTGTATAGATTTAATATTTCTAATTCTAAATATGTTTCAAATTGCTCCAGCACTTAGCATTTTTCTGAGAAATACTTTTATAATAATAACAATCCGTGATGTATTATTATATTAAATTGCAATGCTAGATAAAATTGAAATCATGAAAAAAGTATACTTTCACTTCTTAGATATCAAATTGATAAAATATAGCATGGAAATCTAGTTTGTTGATACTTGTACCGTGCATTTTTCTTTTTCTCCCCTCCCCCTTCTTTTCGTGTCCGAATTTAGTATTTGCTGTCCACTAATATTCATTCCTTATGCCGCTGTAACTAGGGCATGTTTTAAATATTTCTCTTCATTTTCAAAAATTTTTGAAGTTAATATTTTTATCACACTGTGATTTACAATATGTTGGGTTTTTTGTCACATATATGACGTGACGTACGTTACATGCAGTGACATAACAGTGACGTTACAATATTTTTTTAATTGCCGGAAAAATAAAATTTTACAATAAGTAACATGTTTTAAGGAATTTTTATAATTGTTTACAGTTTTCTAAGAAGTTCACATCTCAGTCACAATGTGACATCACTGAGTAGTGGCATTTTAGTCACAGATGTGACGTGACCACAGTGACTTACAGTGACGTCACAATGACGTCACTGTGACCATGCATGCTATGAGGGCAATTACAGGCGACTATATTTGCATTCTATCCACACCACTATTTAAAAAAAATACATTTCGTAGTTTATTTGTCTTGCAAATATTCTCAAAACGTATATGAAAGATTTTTGCTTTGAAACAGTGGTCCGGATTGAACCTTTACGATACCCCCTCGTATTTCATTTTCAGAACACATTACATCTGTATTCATTAAACTATTCATGGCTAGTTTTAGCAATTTAAATCATGCCTGAAAGAATAATTCTTTCGTAAAACGTGTATTATGTTTTAAAATAAATTTTAAAACTTTATATGTGTGTATACTTGTTTTAAAAACTTTACTTGACAACATAATATTTCTTAATATGCGTTTTAAATTGCATAAATTGCATAAATTGCATGAAATTTAATTAGTTATATAGTGACGGCAATTTTCATAGAAGTCGCTTTTTTATGTATTTTCTTAGTTCAAAGGGTATTTGGTCAGCGTAAATCAGTTCTCCAAATGCTCTGGATACAACAAACATTTTATTGTTCATATCGGCTGTTTTAACAGCCGATAAATCTGTCATTAGATAGGGAGAAGAAAATTACATTATAATACTTGTTTCCAGAGCATTTCAAGCCACAATTTACGCGGGATATCTGGCAACACTACTGACTGTGCCTTTAAAGCTGATGTCGCCTATGATGATGAGTACGCCTTCGCATCTTTGTGTTATTACAAACCATCCGTATCTTTAAATGAACTAGGGGATCGTACCCGGGCTTCCCGGGTTACAGAATATAGGTGAAAACCATATTTTGAATTTGAAAACTAATATTTTTTTTTACATAGAATATATCTTTTAGATTGACCTCTAACAATAAAAAATTATTCATAATAAAAATTATTCATAAAATTATTCATATAACATTCGAATAAAGTTTTGAAATTTATTAAAAGCGATATTTACATATTAGTTACATGCTAAGAGTCCCAAGATATTTATACTTACGGCATCCTTTTTAATTCTGATAACTTCAGAGCTTTAAACGCGTACTTCAATTGCATGTCTGTTAAATTTGTGTTTGGTTTATATTATTTTATTTATTTATTCATAGAAGAAGTTTATTTATGCAATATTACACGCAAGAAAATGAACCCTTTATGTTGTTTTAAAGGCAAAAAGATTAATCTTCCTTAATCAAACTCCACGCAATAGAGATAAATTTTAAAGGTTTTCATGCTAGAAATTTTTTTTTTAAACCATAGACAATCTGTAAACTGAGATGCACTTTGCAAACAAATTCCACTCGAATGTTCTTTTTTTTCCTGTTTGGCTGTCTAAAAATTTAAATTGTTCGATTACAAATGTGTTTTTTTTAATATTAATCTTTAATTTGTTTATAGAGGAAATATTAATTTCATTGTGGTAAATTAGTCAGAAATAAAAGCTGAACAAATTTTGTTGCTTATTGGCTAAATTATTTATTTTTATCATGTATTGAAGCCCGCTCGTGATAAGATAAATTACAAAAAAATCATGCTTCAAAATAATATTAAAAAGCATAATTAAAAAGTCAATTAAGATACATTTTTTAAACAAATTGCATTTGAAAGTAGATTTTTTTCCTAAACGATTTTCTAAAAATTGAAAATGTACGATGGTTATAAGATTAAAGCATTACAGTAGCAAAAATTTCAAAACCAAAATGTGATCGTAAATTGTTGCCATTTGCAAACGGTGTGAGCGTTACGCACATATACGTTTGTCCTTTATAATATAGATAGATACGCAATGAGTAAAATATAATAAAGATCGGTTATTATGAGGGAAGTTATCCATTGAGGATATTATTCTTGGTATTTCAGAATGAAAAACTTCAAAATTTATTCTACTTTGACACGATCATAGAATGTTTCCCACATGAAATCTAAACCCGACATCATTTTCACCTTCTTAAAGTTTACATACGCACTTCTCATGGCCGTTTTCACATTTTTTCTTTCTTCTATCTTTACAAGAAGAACGTATTGGATTCGTGAAAATTTTCGACTTCCAGTTTTTGACGGATTTGCATGTTTTAGGGGTCAGAGATTCCAAAAAAACATGTTTTTACAAAATGTCTGTCTGTGAGTCTGTCTATCCGTCTGTCTATCTGTCTGTCTGTATGTGACACAAATTTTGTGGGCGCTCTATCTCAAGAACTAATGCACGGAATTTAATAAAAATTTTATACACAGGTAGCCCCTAATATATATTGGTGCTGATTAGTTTTTGGTGTAAATTGCCCTGCAGGTGACGCTGCTATGCTGCATTTTGCAGGACTTACACGATATTAGCAGTAACTCTATCTCAAGAACTAATGCACACATTTTCATCGAACTTCGGATTCAATTAGTCCTTTATATGAAATGATGCTGACTACGTGTTCGTGTAAATCGCCCAATAGGTGGCTCTGCTGGGCTGCATTTAGCACGATTTCCTCGATAGCTCTATCTCAAGAACTAACGTACGAATTTTCATCAAACTTCCGATTCAAGTATACTTTGATTAATATTGCTGCTGATTATGTGTTTGTGAAAATCTCTCAACAGGTGCGCTGCTATGCTGGATTTGTCATGATTTGCGCAATAGCTGTATCTCAAGAAGTAATGCACGAATATTCTCCAAATTTCATATTCAGTTAGACGTTGACATAAGTTGATGATGATTGGTTTCTGGTATAAATCACCCTATAAGTGGCGCTGCTATGCTGCATTTTGCTGGATTTACACGATTTCAGCTATAGTCATATCTCAAGAACAGAATTTCATCTTCTTAAAATCCTTATGATGAGCATAGATTGTCATTTAATTTTGCCCAAGTGGTAACGAATTTTGAAGTATTGACATGTATGAGATAGAAGAAAGTTTTGGGATTGATACATCCGACTAGTTTAAAAATGGTATTTTAATTTGATCATTTTAAAATCATTTTAACTCAAAACTTGAAATCACGATTGTCAGCAAGATCTTTACATATGAACAGCTGCACTCTTAACTTAATATTCTAATTTCAGTACCGGAGAGTAAAAATTGCCTGGTATATGTTTTTTAGGAGCATTTGTGTTAAAATGTTTAGTTTTATCTAAGAAAATGATCGTTTTCTTTTAAATATGACGTCATTTTTTCTTACTTAAGCATTTCGCCTAATGTCTGAAACTTAGAATCAGTACACATGAAGAAGGAAAAAAATATATGGAAACTTTATGAGAAAAAATGCGTGTTTTCAAAAGCAGTACGTCATTTACCGTTTTGTGCCACTAAACCATATACAACAATTTTTATCAACAATTTTGAATTTTAATCAGAATAAACCTCATTATTTCTGTCTTCTCTGCAATAGTGAAAGCTATCTAATTACAGCAATTTTGAAGAAATTTAATAAAATACTATTAAAATTAAAATATAAAAACTGGGCTATTTTAAAAAAAGCTAGTGCAGGTACAAATGAACAGCTTTCAATTAAAAAAAAAAATATTAGTATAATTGGTTCAGATGAAAGCTCAGGGCAGATGAATAAAAATCAGCCTTGTGTTTAAAATATATATAGATTATATAAAATTATGAAAATTAAATTAAGCAAATTATGTGATTTTGATAAAATTATAGTAGAATGTCTTAAAGAATAGCAATAAAATTTCATTAGCGGGAAGAATTTTGGACAAAAACTTTGGGAATCTGATATTATTTTAAACCTCAAATTATTCCCAAGATCTCCTTTATTTGCTTGTCTAACTCGGCGAAGCGAATTCATCCTGGCGACAATCATCAAGTTTTGTAATATAAACTGCTACTCTTTGGACTAAGACTTCCGATATGACTATGCACACTGTATGTCACTGCTCTTCTATAAAGACACTCTACATTTTTGTAAAACATTGCATTTTATCTGTGTGATTTCGATTACATTATTTTCTTTTTCTCCTGTGAAGAATTTCAAAGCAGCTAAGGTGAAAATGACGCATTTCTATAAAACATATTTCTGTTTTGAGAACTAAGAACACGTTTAAAAAAAAATCAAATCTCGTCATTTGCATCCGCTAAAACATCCCACTTTTACGATCCAGTCTTAAACGACATCTGTAGAAAAATAGGCATATGACGTCATTATTGGACAATAATATACAAATCCAAAAAAAAGCAATAATAGCTCCATGTTTTATCAGAAATCGTTCATGCATATTTTGTTTTAATTCGGAAAATGTTATTATACACGGAATAATAAAATTGCATTCATTCAGATTTGTATCGTTTGTAAAGTGAGTTTGCAATAAACTACAATTTATTAAATTGATAAATAAAAAAGAAACAAAACCAAAATTCACCTGATTAATTAATACACGATATTCTTGATATAGCATGTATTTTAATTTCAATTTTCTTTTTCAGTTTTTATGAGAAGATGGCAAAAAAAAAAAAAAAAAAAAAAAGGATGCAGTAATCTAATATTTTCCCTTTACTTTCAATATAAATGAAGTTTAAAAATTGAAAATGAGCGATGTTTAGAAGTTTAAAATTTTGCAGTATCGAAAATTGCAAAATCGAAATTTCATTTCAAATTTAACATTTGCAAAATGACGTATGCGTTACGCACAGATACGTTTGTCCTTTATAATATAGATAAATAGATTTTAAATTCCAGATTAAAACAAAAATAGTTTTGAAAGTACATTTTTTATAGTTTTTAAAACGATTTAAATATAATAACAAAATTAACATTCAAAGCACATAATTTTATGGGCGAAATGTAACACTAATATCGGAATTTCGAGCAATTTATATAATTTAATTAAACAGACAAATATCATACACTTTTATAATGCAGATATCACTATTTTTTTTTAATATATCGCATATACTGTGAAACATGCTACGTACAATGAAGAAGTTGTGTTTGCGTAACTAAGTAAATTTAAATTTAATAATGCAATTCTTTTTATGATAATCAATTCCCTCAAAGTAACTTGAAAAGTTTAAAAAGTAATGACTAGGATTTTTGATAAAAGTTAGGTTATCGTAGAACTTTGTAATTTTAATAGAAAGAAACTGAATAAATAAAGATAATGTATGCTTTTCTAAAATTCAGTAACGTTAGAAATTTTCTGTTTGTATTTTAAATTTCTTTAAAATATACGTTAACTAATTTTGTTGGATCGGATTTGATCACATATAATTAAGATGGAGGAAATTTGATTCTCAGTTATTAGCGAAAACTGTAAATTTGCTTATCAAACTTAATTAAACATTTCAAGAAAATCTAATTTTTAAATTAAAGGAAATTATGTTACATAACATAAAGTGGATTATTAATAAATTTTACAATAATATTCATAAGAAGAAGTGAACTTTAAAAATAATTAAATAATTGTTCATTGGTTATGCATCCATTCTTTATTATGTTATTTTTAAAAGAACATGAAGTTGAACAACTTGAACGCTATTTTCTATTATGTATGATTAAATTACTATATTTAAAAATATGTCTTGCATTACGAGAAAATCGATATCAAAGAACACTAGGTTTTTCAATAACCGGAAAGGAATTTCACTTGTAAAGTCTCGAAAGTTTAAGTGGTAAAATACGTCTTTTATGCAGACATATCTATATCATTTAACAACTCTCACGCTATATATATATATATATATATATTAATTATTTTATATTTATATTATATTAATTGATTTTATCACGGTATTTCACAATGAATTAACTGAATCCATAGTTTTAATTTCTGTGTTAAATTAGGGGAGAGTAGCCATATTTGGACCGCCGCTTTAATTGGACCGTTGCCGTTCTGCCGTTAATTACAGGAAGAGACTCCATCTACCGCTGAAATCCTACTCATCCAAATGACGTCACTCATGATTAGAAGAAGCAGCCGCCTACCACGTGCTGTTTTCAGACAATAAAAAAAAAAAAGTTAGCTGTTTTGATCTAATTTCTTCCTACTAAACGTAAGTGAATATTTTAAAACAAAGGTGAGTTTTTATGTTTTCATATACATATATGACTTCATGTGTTTATTGCGCATATTTTTCAAACAGATTTGTTTGATTTCGTTTTTGGTCTTAGTCTTGAAATTAACTGTTTTAAAACATGGCGCAGTTGCCGTAATTGGGTCAATTTAGGTTGCTTAAATTGGACCAGATATGCGATCATAAACTTGAAAAGTAAGTAATGAATTTCGAGGACGGTACGCTTTGTACACTATTTTATTTATATTTTATAATGGATTACTATCTCCATGCAAGTTTTTTTGTATAGCTGGATTTTTTTTTTATACAGTTTAGGCCTATATAAACATAAAAATATTTTTACATGTCTATGCAATAAATTTTGTTCGCAATGGCTTTTATCTTGTATGTAATAGTATTTATTTTTTTAATTCTTTATTCCTACAGCATATTTGATTTACAGAATTGAATTCAAACATTTTCCTCCTGCAGGATATTTGTGATGGAAGACTTTTTAGAGTTCTGGAGGGTGGAATTTTACATTTTGCCATTAAAACGCATAAAATCTTAAACCTTGATGAAAATTTTGAAAAATACGTAGACAAACTGTCTGGAAGAAAAACACCCGTGACAGCAAAAGCTGTTAAAGATATAGGAAACAAAAAGCAGACAGTGAGTTGTGAAGAAATTGACCTGCAACAAGGCTGCATCTACAAATCATCAAGCGAAAAACAAAACGATCCAAACGCAAAAAAATCATTACAAATGTTATTTCCCTTGCTAAATTCAGTTAAATCAAAGTACAGAGGGAGCCTAAAAACATTTGTGTTAATATTATCGCCATATAAACTAAACCTCGAAATAAAATAAATAAATAATAATAATAAAAAAAGACAAAAAGGATGCATTCAAAGCACAAAAGCAATTGGAACATCGAGTTTTAGAAAATAGGCGTAATGCAAGTAGCAAGAAAATGATGGAAGAGAAGAACTACAAACATAATGTAAAGAAAACTTCTGTTGCAAAAAAAAAAAGAGTCTGATAATTCAGAATCTA
The DNA here is from genome assembly GCA_963932465.1 of Maratus speciosus. Classification (NCBI taxonomy): domain Eukaryota; kingdom Metazoa; phylum Arthropoda; class Arachnida; order Araneae; family Salticidae; genus Maratus; species Maratus speciosus. The sequence continues at coordinate 480,482,248 of OZ010786.1, read as the reverse complement.
AAAAGAAAAATCTAGACATTGATGATTGATTTTGCCTAATTTGTACGAAAAATAAAATAGCAGAAATGATTCAGTGTTCAGATTGCCATATACTGTTCCATGTTGTGTGCGCTGGAAAACAAAAACAATAAACAAAATTCATGTATAAGCTTTGCATCACTCCTTAAATGAAATTCAAGTAACTGACAATTAGTACCATAATTTCTATTCTTAATTACTGATAACTTTGATTTATATTTTGAATACATTTTGATTTAAAACAATTACTCTTATTTTCAGATATTTGATTTCATTATATTTCATTGCTGTTATTTTGTTTGTTTGTTTCATTATTTGCAAACTTTGCTTTTAATAAAATTATTTATATTCCCCAGTCATTAAAACAACCTGATATTATTTGGTCCAATGTAGGAGACTGGGGGGTCCAACTTAGGCGACCAGTTGCTGAATTTGGACCACTTTTGATATTTTTTTCAAATTAAAATAAAATTTAAGATTTTCATAAAGAAATTGATCTAAATATTTATTTAGTTAGTTAATGAATAGATTGACCCCGTGTAATGATTTTTGCAGATATTCCAAAAATTAAGAGAGTTACATCTGAAAATGAGTGAATTAGTCCAAATTCGGCTACTCTCCTCTAATTGTTTTATTCACCTTAATCTGATCATGCTTTCATACCATGTGCGGGAGGATATTTTGAAAATAAATTGGGGTTCTTTAGGTATGTTGTATAATATTTCTATTTTTTATGCTATAAATTAAATATTTAAAGGGTTGTATTGTTTTTTTCCATTTCATGCCATTTCATAATGTCTGTTTTCATCTTGAAACTATTCTTTTGATCATACTGGTTGTTTGAGTACAGGAGAATTTTTTGTTTTCAGCTTTTATCTTTTTTCTCACAGAAAACAACCGATTTGCTTATTTCATTGAATTCTGTACTCTTGAAAACGTAAATTAATATATAAGTTTTTCAATTTTTTCGGTATCCATATTCTTCTTTTTTTCTTCCATATTAATTCTTGTAATTATGTATAAGGAACATTACATTATACATGCAGTTCTATATTATAGGTTTGTAGTATCCATTTTTATTGTCATTTCACAATATTGCAGTTTTTGATGATGGTCGGTAATGTTTAATTAATGGTTATATATATATATATATATATATATATATATATATATACTACATAAATACAAATTTCTTGGCACAGATTAGATTTTTGCTTCATTTTTAGAGTTCCGTACTTAAGAAGTACAAACAGAACCACTATAAAATCACTCTTGTGTCTGTCTGTATGTCTGTCATAGCCATTTTACTCGTAAACTATGGAACGTGGAAAGTTCAAATTGAAGAAGTAATAAGGACTATAGATCCACATATTTTAAGATTATTAAACATTTATAAATATATTTAGTAAAAATGTAGTAGAGGGACTAACTTAGTTACTTGAAAGAAAAAAGAAAACTCTTTTCTTTGTGTATCGTGTGGGGTATTGTGCGAAAGCTTTCGTAACGCTGAACTCAAAAATAAATTTCTTTTATTTGTAGGTATTACATTTTCAAAGATATCGTTCAAAATGTAGCGCAAAAATATCCCCCCCCCCCCATCTAATTCCGAATCTACTCAAACTAAAATTATGAAAAAAAATTAGAGGTAGTAGACGTTAATTTAAACCTTGCAAGATAATTATAGCGATTATCCTAGATCGCATGGACTTTGAGAAAATCGCGTTTTTTCGTTACACACAAATTTCGATTTACGGTTATTCAGCAAAAGTGCTGAGTAGCGCTGGAGGTACCTATCGTAGCAGGAGCATAAAAGCATTGTTCATAAGTATTTTCAAAAAAAATCGTCAGTAATTAGCCGATATATTAACCCTTAAAGATATAGACGGTTTGGATATACATAATGATAGTGGCAGTGTACGCTATGTACCATCAACTTTTAAAGCCTAATTAACAATTTTTAATGATATATATATATTTAATACAATGCCCAATAGCAGTATAAAAGCAATAAACTTCAAAATGTTAAAAAAAAGACTAATTTAATTAGAATGAATCACGTAAATACTATGGGATTCGCAAATGGTTTGCATGCAGTGGATCTATCAATACGCATCAAGTGACTTTAAAAGTTAATTAAAAACTTATCTGGAAAAACGCAGTACGGACCAAGGCGGCGTTCCATGTTTTCGACCTCCTTTCAAAGCACGCTGAGCACAATGCCAAGTTTAAACTTTTAACAAAGGTTTTGTTTTGGCTATACTGTAGAAAGAAAGGTTATTACTACGCTGAATTTAGTTTTATGAAATGACAAATGAAGTTCAAATATGCACTTATTTTATTGTCAGTACCGAATTAAGTTAATCATAAACCGATTAGGATAAAATTAAAAAAATGAGTTATACAGAATAGCTATATTTCATTTTATTTAGGTTCCATATCTCTTTGAACTGTCATGGTATAGCCATTTACACTTTTCTGGTATATACAGAAACTACCCAACCCTTTGTTGTATAGTTTTTTTTTTTTTTTTTTTTTTTTTTTTTATAAAGTCTTAGTATTCTTTTAACAACGGTTTTTTTAATAATACTATTACTAATTCATATATTTATTCTACGGAACCCTCTGTATGCGAGTAATACTCGACTTTAGCGTTTATTTGAAAAACATTTAAAACACAAAATTTTGGATTGGCATTAAAGAAACGGTAAAATAATGTCCGTTCTGATATATTTCGGGTTGTATTTATTAATTCTAAAATTTATGAATATTTTATTGCAACTATTATTCATTAATAAATACAATGCTTTTATCATTAATATTTTAATTATTAGAATCTGCGTCAAAATTATTTTCATAATGACATATATTTGTATTACATGCAGGTGGTATTACAATGGGCCAAATTTTCAGATTTGTTCTTGTAATTAAGTACTAATTTTGTACGATTTCCAGTTTAATAGTAGCTAACATATCTTTGAATTATTCACATATACATATACGATACTTATATATATATATGTATATATGTACATATATGATATATGTATGATATATATATGATATTTATATGTACATATTTGCATAGTATATCTCAAAGATTTACAAAAAAAAATCTCTCATTTTTATTTTAATCATCACATTTTGAAACATACTCATAGTTCTTTATAGTCCACTTCTTGGATATATGCATCGAGCTTCTCAGTATATCCTTTTGCACCCCTAATTATAATAAAAATGTCTTTTTAGATCTCCTTTCAACACCATGATTCCAATTTGTATATTACATTCTTCAAAAACATTATTATTTAACAAATTCTTGTTCTTAGAATAGAATAGAATTCGAGCAACAGTGCTAAACAGGGTCCATACATTCACATTACACTCCTATGTTAGCTTCCCCCTGAACGAAATTTTTTATATGTGCCCCCGCACTTGATCCTTATAGAGTGACAAATCAGCTCACCAACCGATTGATGGGTACAGGACCAATATGATCCTCTCTTCTACCTGAAGCAGAGGCCAAAACAGTGCGTTGGTTTTCCTCAATTGCCAGGATCCCACTTTCCAGGTATATGGATCATCACGCACGGCAAACTCGTGAATAGTTTAAGATTCTCCATAAGTCCCTATAGCATGAAATCGGCATGTGCAGAATTGTTCTCATCTGCAAAAAGGAAATCCCAGAGATATAAACAAGATTGAAACAAAAAGAAAAGAATAGACAAGAAAAATGAGCGGAAAAATGATTAATTAAAAGATCGGTCAGGTGTAGTATTGCTTGATTACGTTTTTTATAAATCGAAAAAGTATGTACAAAAAATAACATCGGTTGTTGAAGATTTAAAATTTATCACTACACTTAAAAATACAATTGCATTTCCTTTATGCTTGTTTGACCTAAAGAATAAAAAAGAAATATACTTATAACTTGTTTTTTATTTATATAATTAAAAAAATGTTACACTGTGTAATCAACTGACACAAGATAAACATTTATTTGAATTCTGTTTTATAATGAATGATATTTAACTCCCAATTTTCCCCACTCAGTATTCTTATCAGAAAGCATTGACTTCTGATACCATTCTGATCAATAGATATCAAGAACTCCTGCTATTAACACAAAGTGACATTTATTCATGATTTTCTAATCACTGAGGTGATAATTATACTACCGCGACAATTTTATCTCCCATTCCATTATAATCAATCTTAATTACACTTGAATTCGATGTAATAATGAATATTATACATCCAACCTCAACATATAGAACTTATTTTGAATAATATTCAAGTAAATCATTTCCTGAAAACTACGATGCAATTGCATAACAGTGAAAAGTATGAGGTGGAAATTCCATGAAAACACAATATATGTGTCATTCACAAACCACATTTTAAAAATAAATTCAACGAAAATTGTATATATATTTGAATAGAAACTTGCATAAAAAACTTTATTATGTTTTTCTTAAATAATTTTAAAAATCAAATACATATATCCTCCTGAGACCTGGCATCCATTTAAATGGATGTTTTGCTTTCTCCATTTATTGCGTTAAATTTCATTGTAGCTATCTAAAACCAGTTGGTTTTGGTAATGTATGAATCAAAAATCAACATTCAGCTTTTGGATTTTGGCAACGGTAACTACTTTGTTTACAAAATGGCGTAAAAAATGAGTCAAGTTGGAATTATACGTTCTGCTGGTAATTTTCGTTTTTATGTTATTTTAATTTGCTTCAACTATTTTTATTTTGCAACTTTAAATCAGATGTTAATGCTTGCCTTATGTTAGTTATAATAAATGCTATACTTTCCCATACTTCTCGCATTTTTTTAATTACTTTAAAGCGAGTTATGGCCTGAACATCCATTTAGATGGATATGCTGTAAAACAAAATAAAAAAATCTAAATATATTAATTTCTTTAAAAACGTCATTTTTTATGCCTATTTGTTGAAAAAAAACTCATATTTAAAAATATATATACATATGCATTACATTTTGCTTGGGTCTCAGGAGGATACGCATGTTCAGAATTGTTTGATGAATCACATAACACATGCTGCTTAATGTAGAGTTTTACTGCTTTTGTTTTCTAAATATAAACACATTTAAATCAAATATTTAAGAACACATCTGTAACGGATAATAAAAAGAAATGTACACTTTGAAATTTCGACGTTCCTTGAATAAAATGTTGCTATTTATACAACGATTTTGCGTATATGTGAGTATACGTATTTATGGTTTGTATATGCTGAAGTTGTAAGCTCCCTACAGACATTATTTGGTGTTTCTTCGATGGTGTATGAATGAGGGTGTGTGGGTGCATACGATATCCTTCAGTCCGGGATTTCGATTCAGCGCATATTTGTAAAATATTTTTAAAGTCGCAATGACGGCACATAATTACGAATAATTCGGATGACAATGTGATACCTCGCATTCTTTTAAAAATTATTTTACATAATTACCACCAGAAAATTAAAAATTTTCCCTTTTATTATTTAAATTAGACAAATATTTTTATGGCTTGCGTTCTATCCTGTCAATACAAAATACGTTTCACCAGAACGTGATTTTTTTCTCTTAAGCAATGAAAGAAAATTTACAATGAGTTTTATTAGTTTAATAAAACCGTATGGAAATTTATGCATTCCATTTTGTTGGGGAAAAGGGAAAATTAGGACATTGAAAACAATTTAAGTCTCTCATTATCATGGTTATGTAAATAGTTTTTCTTTCGATATCTATTTTAATATACAGATCTTAATCCTAGTATTTACGGAATGAAAATTCATTTAAAATTGTGTAATAAGTTTTGAAAAATATTTCAGTTTTATGAAAGAAAAAGAAATGTTTTCGTTAGATCATTTTAAGGAATTACCTTTATGGGAAAAATATCCTCTTCGTAATAATAGCATCACAAAATTTTTCTCCTACGTAAAATCATTATCTTATATCTAATTAAATGAAAAGCCGACGTGATTGTAATTTGATAAATTTCCCTTTTTGTGGATTTCACTAATCTCCGTAGACATCATGTAGTTTACATAATGAGAGCTTGAGAATATGTTTTCTGGTTTGGAAAAATCGAAATCTGTGGTATGTGACTGGGCTGTGGTATGTGAATGTTTTGAGGGTTTTCGTTGTACGTGAAAAACTATCCGGACGACTTTTAGGTAGCTTTCTTTACAAAAAAGCTACCTATTGCAGCCGTTCGGAGGAAAGCGATTTCAAAAAATTTTGGTATATTTTCATCGATCATGACCCCCAGACCCCGAAACCACCCTCCGTTCAAAATTGATATATATATCTAGACACACGGCAGTGTGTCAGCCAAGTTCGCCTGACATAGCCGTGTGTTATTTACACGAACCATTTCGAGCTGTTTTCGTCAAATTTCAATGCTCTACTCGTGGAAATCTATGAGACCTACGTACTTGTTATACGAAATGTGTAGTAAGGCCACCCTAATTACCTAAAATCCAAAATTTTATAAATAACGCATAATTAGTTTCCGAGATAATGACATTTGAAAATGTCTGATAATCGATAATTTTACCACTGACTGACTGACTGACTGACTCACTCATCAAAAAGATCTGGTATATCTACTGCAGCTACAGACTTCAAATTTCGAGCGAAGTTCGTTTACACTATAAAACTAAAGAAAAAAATAAAAAAATTGAGAAAATCGATGAATTACCCACCTGGGGGTGCCCATTTTTACTTTACCATTGCATATATTAGGCGAAATTTTAATTTGCCGTAGGAGGGGACGCTGTTCTGTCGCCAAATACCGCCAAGTTTCTCGCCAACATGGCGATATATCGCCAAATTTGGCGACCAAAATTAGTCGCCAAAAGAGACGCCACCTTGGCGATATCTCTAATATTTCGCCAAATTCCCATAGGCTTCCATTGTAAACCTATCTACTTACTGGGGGTTTATCTGGGTTTACTTGCTTACAGAAAATCAACAAATTGAGATATTCTGTCCGTCACAGAGCCCGTTCTCAGAAACTATACATGTTGGAGGCATGAAATTTTGCATATTTACAGCTGAACACCTCACATCAAATGACAAATCATAAAATTTGGAAAAAGTTGTAAATTTAACCCTTTGAAGTCTCACATGTTTATTTTAAACAATCCTTTCTAAGTGAGCCCCTAATTATGTTGGAGGCGTGAAATTGTACATACTTGTAGCTGAACACCTCACATTAAACGACAAATCATAAAATTTTGAAAAAGTCGTACATTTAACCCTTTGCGCTCCCATATGTGTATTTTAAACAATTCTTTCTAAGTGAACCCTAATTAGGTTGGAGGCGTGAAATTTTGCATACTTATAGCTGAACACCTAACATCAAGTGAGAAATCATAAAATTTTCAAAAAGTCATACATTTAACCCTTTGGGCTCCCCTATGGGTATTTTAAACAATTCCTTCAAAGTGAGCCTCTAATTAGGTTGGAGGCGTGAAATTTTGCATACTTATAGCTGAACCCCTCACATCAAACGAGAAATCATAAAATTTTGAAAAAGTCGTACATTTAACCCTTTGGGTTTCCACATGCGTATTTTAAGCAAGTCTTTCTAACTGAGCCCCTTTTTAAATTGCAGATTTGAAATTTTGCATACTTATAGCAGAACACCTGAGGCCAGGCGACAAATCATAAAATCTTGAAAAAGTCTTACGCTTAACCCTTTGAGCTACCACATATGTATTTTAAGTAATTCTTTCTAAGGGAGTCCCTAATTAAGTTGGAGACATGACTTTTTGCATACGTATAGCTGATACCTCAGACCACACGACAAATCATAAAATTTTCAAAAAGTCTTATATTATTTACTCCACCGGGCTCTAACTTGTGTATTTTAAGCAATTTTTCTAACCTCCGCCCTTTTCACCCGGGGAGCACTTTTCCAACTTTTGCTGACACCCCTTTGACCATTCTTTCATATTATGCACCATAGTCTTATAAATTTTAGTTCCACTTTTTCTCGCCAGGGGCGCCTACTTATCTCGGGTGCCATGGGCTTAATCCCCTCGACTAATATATCTACGGATAGTATGTAAAACGGAGTTTCGTTCGGATAGAGGTTGGTTTAGAATAGAGTGCGCCCCTGGTTGCAAAATGTGGAACTAACAGATTTTTCAAAAGGATAAAGTGTTTTGAAAGGAATATTAAATGAAACCCTCTCTGTGATCTGTGATCAAACTTACCCACTTGTTATTTTCAAAATCATCAGAGAAAAGTTTATTTAGTTAATTAAATTTGAAAATCCAGGGACGGGCAATGTCCTTCCTCTGCATTGCCTCTTTGCCCGCACTCATGGATGAATGATACATAGTGTGGCATAAGCACATAACTTTATTTTTCACTTTCAGTACAAAAAAGCAGGCCCAGCTATAGGATATTTAATTGGAAAATTTAATAGGAAAATTTAATATAGGAATTTAATAGGAATTGTTGTTTCAGAAACAATAAAAATTTCGAATCAATACATTTCGTTTCAAAACATGCATTCAGTGTAGCAGTATTAAAATATAGATTTCTGCCGCAAATTGACAGCCAAATAATTTGTTGTAGGAAATTTAAATTAAAATTGAATGTTGCTTGGTGAATAAAATAGTCTCATGTAAACACATTAAAAAGCATTAAGTAAAGTGTCTAAATATATTGTAACTTTACAAAAAGTAATGATATCTAACAAAAACATAGCTGTGAAAAAAGGGAGCCAAGTTCTGTAAAGACAATGGCAAGAAAAGAAGTGATATCTAAGCGGGTGCCAAGTTCAAATAAAATTCACTCAAACTTACCTACTGAAGTATTATAGCATTTTTTAAATTGTTTAGAAATAAAAATTTTTGATAGCATATTAATAATAAATCTAGAACTTGGCAAGTTTTTGATAAATGTTATGCCTATCAATTTCATGTCTTAATAAAATGATGATGTTAATATTAACAACAATCTCATTATAAAAAAATTAATATAGTTATTATTATAAACAAATGACGCATTTTAAAGATTTGATAAACCAATAAATACACAAATACATTCCCGCTCGTCTTTGGTTATCACTCTAGCACCCACCCTTCGGAAACCTCAATGCAAACAGACTAAAAGGCCTGAGAAAGATACAGATACCTTTACGCTTGTTCTTGGTCATCCCTCTAGAGACTGCACCCCTTTAACCCTTCAAGGGCAAAGATCTTTTATTCGTGACATGCTGAAACGATTCAATCACACTAGAATTTAAAAACAAATTTATTTCAAAATGGGTAAAAGCTTCTTTTCACGTATTTAATAAAATTAAACTTTTTAGTCCTGAATTCTAGTGTCAATGTGGCATTTTGCAGTTAAAATTAGGTGGGATATATTTTATCCCACCATCCTTCAAGGGGAAGGAGCTCACTCAAATGAAGGCTTCCAAACATGAAATAACCAGATTTGATATAATAATGTCATTATTAAAAATAAATGACTCGTATGTAAAAACTTGCCAAGTTCTAGATTTATTATTAATATGCTATCAATAATTTTTATTTCTAAACAATTTAAAAAATGCTATAATACTTCAGTAGGTAAGTTTGAGTGAATTTTATTTGAACTTGGCACCCGCTTAGATATCACTTCTTTTCTTGCCATTGTCTTTACAGAACTTGGCTCCCTTTTTTCACAGCTATGTTTTTGTTAGATATATATATATCTGACCTATGTCACACTGTAACTCCCGTAATTATGAACCGATTTCGATGAAATTTCGTGTGTACATAGTACATACCAATGTCTCGACCGAGTTCGTTGGCCAGCTTCATCCGCCATTTTGTTTCAAAATGGCGGCCATTTAAAATTTTTAAAAAAATTTAAAACTTGAAATGTGGTACCAAAAAATTAAAAATGGAAAAATATTTTTTTCTTATGTATTTGACCTTTATACAAAGATTCCGGAGCAGTTTTTGTTTCGTCTATATCTTAAAAAATGGCTGAGTTATAGCATTTTGAATTTCTAGCGTGGCTGACATTTTGAAACGTCCTGAATTTTGTCACGCGATAAAAGGCGTATTTATGAACCGATTTGGATGTAATTCAGTGTGTACATAGTATATACCAATCTCTCGACCGAGTTCGTTAGCCAGCTTCATCCGCAATTTTGTTTCAAAATGGCGGCCATTTAAAATTTTTTTAAAAATTTAAAAATTGAAATGTGGTACCAAAAAATTGAAAATGGAAAAATATTTTTTCTTATGTATTTGACCTTTATACAAAGATTTCGGAGCAGTTTTTGTTTCGTCTATATCTTAAAAAATGGCTGAGTTATAGCATTTTGAATTTCTAGCGTGGCTGACATTTTGAAACGTCCTGAATTTTGTCACGCGATAAAAGGCGTATTTATGAACCGATTTGGATGTAATTCAGTGTGTACATAGTACATACCAATGTCTCGACCGGGTTCGTTGGTCAGCTTCATCCGCCATCTTGTTTAAAAATGGTGGCCATTTAAATTTTTAAGAAAAATTTAAATTTGAAATGTGGTACCAAAAAATTAAAAATTGAAAAAATATTTTCTTCTTATGTGTTTGACCTTGATAAAAAGATTCGGGAGCAGTTTTTGTTTCGTCTATATCTTAAGAAATGGCTGAGTTATAGCATTTTGAATTTCTAACGTGGCTGACATTTTGAAACGTCCTGATTTTTCTCACGTAATAACAGGCGTATTTATGAACCGACTTGGATGTACCTTGGTGTGTACATAGTATATACCAATCTCTCGACCGAGTTCGTTGACCAGCTTCATCCGCCATTTTGTTTCAAAATGGCGGCCATTTAAAAATTTTTTTTTAAATTTAAAAATTGAAATGTGGTACCAAAAAATTGAAAATGGAAAAATATTTTTTCTTATGTATTTGACCTTTATACAAAGATTTCGGAGCAGTTTTTGTTTCGTCTATATCTTAAAAAATGGATGAGTTATAGCATTTTGAATTTCTAGCGTGGCTGACATTTTGAAACGTCCTGAATTTTGTCACGCGATAAAAGGCGTATTTATGAACCGATTTGGATGTAATTCAGTGTGTACATAGTACATACCAATGTCTCGACCGGATTCGTTGGTCAGCTTCATCCGCCATCTTGTTTAAAAATGGTGGCCATTTAAATTTTTAAGAAAAATTTAAATTTGAAATGTGGTACCAAAAAATTAAAAATTGAAAAAATATTTTCTTCTTATGTGTTTGACCTTGATAAAAAGATTCGGGAGCAGTTTTTGTTTCGTCTATATCTTAAGAAATGGCTGAGTTATAGCATTTTGAATTTCTAGCGTGGCTGACATTTTGAAACGTCCTGATTTTTCTCACGTAATAACAGGCGTATTTATGAACCGACTTGGATGTACCTTGGTGTGTACATAGTACATACAAATATCTCGACCGAGTTCGTCGGCCGGCTTCATCCGCCATCTTGTTTCAAAATGGCGGCCATAAAAAAAATTTAAAAATAAAAAAATTTAAATGAGATACGAAAAAAATTGGAAAGTGAAAAAGATTTTTTTTGTATGTGTTTGACCTTAATACAAAGATTCCGGAACAGTTTTTCTTTCGTCTATATCTAAAAAAAATGGCTGAGTAATAGCATTTTGAATTTCTCTTGTGGCTGACATTTTAAAACGACCTGATTTTTGTCACGCGACAACAGGCGTAATTATGAACCTATTTGGATGTAACTTGGTCTGTACATAGTACATACCAATGTCTCGACCGAGTTCGTTGGCCAGCTTCATTCGCCATCTTGTTTCAAAAGGGTTGCCATTAAAAAAAATTAAATTAAAATTCAAAATGAGGTATTAAACAATTGGAAAATGAAAAAGATTTTTTTATGTGTTTGACCTTGATACAAAGATTCCGGAGCAGTTTTTGTTTCTGAAAATTTGTTCTTTTGTTTATATCTTAAAAAATGGTTGATTTATAGCACTTTGAATTTCTAGTATGGCTAACATTTTGAAACGATCTTGTATTTGTCACACGATAACACACGTATTCGCCTATTTCGATGTAAGAAGGCATGTGGATAGTATACATCAACACCTCGACCAAGTTCGCTGGCCAGATTCATCAGCCATCTTGTTTCAAAATGGCGACCATTAAATTAAAAAATATATATATATATTTAAAGTGAGGTGCAAAAAAATTAGAAATTGAAAAAGGTTTCTTTCTTAAGTGTTTGACCTTGATATAAGGATTCAGGAGCATTTTTTGTTTGTCCTTACCTTAAAAAATGGCTCAGATATAGCAGTTTCAATTTCTATTGTGTGTGACATTTTGAAAAATCTGATTTTTTGCATGCGACAGCACTCCTATATATTAACAGATTCCGATGTGAGTGAGCATGTGCACAGCAATTACTAAGGTCTCGACCGAGTTCACTGCTTAGCCTCATCCACCATGTTGTCTTGAAATGACAGGCACTTTAAGAAATTGCCGAATTTGGCAGCCAAATATATGTTACTTGAAAGAAAAGCAGCTTGGATAAAGCTGACTAATTTCGCGAAATTCTCATTCATTATATTGATAAAAATTTGTATTGAATCTCCTATATTCGGTTCCCACTAAATTGAGCTTCGTGTGTTTAAATGATATAATTTGGCTTTTTTTAAATAAGGATTATGAAAGCTACCTCTTCCTCCCGGCACTGGCCGGAAGGACTTTTTCTTTGTAAGTCCTCCCTAAAGGAATCTTTCTTATAGTATTCTATTGCAAATATTGGTTGATAGATAATCCTCCTATTCCAATTGTCACATTCTGCTGTGACGCCTTTAAAAGGATCTTCGAGATTAGATTTTAGGTAAATAGCAGTGGCGTGGCGTGAAAATGTTCGGTGGTCATCGCAATTATTTAAGTTTGTGGTGGAAAATTATTAACTCTAAAATTCAATGGTTGAATGTTCAAAAAAGAAACTTTAAATCTTACCTACACTTATACATGAACTCCAAATGTTCAGCTAAAACTGGATCGTAGAATTTTAAAAGCTTATTAAGAGTTTTAAAATATTGCTTGGTCATCGCCGCATCCAGCGATGACCGGACGCCACGCCACTGGTAAATAGGTACCTTACTTGCCGCCTTTTGAGTATCAAGAAAAATTAAGTAAAAAATAAAATCCTTGATAGTTTTGTTGTAAATAAAACAATTAATTTACAATTAAGAATGTGTCCCTTTTTCACGATATAGCATGAGCAAATTCTATAAGAACATGAGGAAATTCGACTTTGACAGTATTTTGTTTAAACATTTTCTGCGTTTTCAAAAAGATAAAAAAAACAAGCAGTTAACATAGTTTCTTAATCAGAGCACTTGCCATTTTGTATATTTGTAAACAAAATCAAATTAAAATATACATAGTCAGGTGTGGATTTGAAAACAGCCTTAGATGTTACATAATTTCTATTAAAACAACACTGCTCTGAAAAATGTTTTCAGTGTTAATAATGGATTTATGGCATACTGTTATCAAAACATTTTTTCTTATACCAACATAGAAAATATACTACAACAATATTTAAAAATTCCCAATCACCAGTTCATTAAAAAAAGTATTTTTAATTTATTTTTAGTGATAAAATAATTATTTTATGTTGCTAAATTTTCCCTTTTTTCAAAAGTCTAGTTATTATATCCCAAATAAATTATTTTCAATCATTTTGCTTAAATATACAAAAATGCTTTCACATGAATTATATTTATTTAAAATTGAAAGTACTTCAATTTAGCATTAATATGTCATCAAAGTGAAAATTAAACGAAAAGTTAAAAATGCTCCAAAAACTTCATTTTAAATATGTGTTTTATATTTCTTGATGGATTTTTAAATATTGGTACATATACTTTCTGTTTTTAAATATTTTTGAATTTTGAAATATCTCAAGCGTATATGAATATATATTTAATATGAATTGATGTCAGATTATATTTTTTTTTTATAGAATTGCATAATTCAGTTTCAGCGAACTAAAGAATAGTAAATTGTGTGCTACAATTAGATCAAATTTCAAAATAAATGTAACTAGCATAATGGGGATTACAATTGTCAAATATCTATGGCATAAATGGCGATATTAACTAATCTGCGATTGAGAACAAAGAGATTTATTTTTACGAAAGCTCATTTTGTTTTTCTAAATACAAGTACAAGTTATCTTTGTCATTGTTTTAATGCACGACAAATGCAACTGTTTACATTGATGGACATTCAAAATGGCTCCTAAATGACATACCATATGAAAAATTGTGTTTTGTATATTGTATGTAGGTATATGTTATTAGGTTCGACAATTCGTAAAACCGTAAACGATTTTCCAGAAATACAATTTCGGTAAATTACATAATAGTAATGAGGGCGAAAAAATCAATTTTGATATAATGACTAAGAAATAAAATCCTATCCCTATATTAGAACGAAGTGACGTACGTGAACAATGTGACGTATTAGAATGAATCGAACGAGAGTAAATGAAAATATTTACCTCGACACAAGTTTAATCGGAATTACTGCTAAACTTACAGCTACCCCTAAGTCTCTCCCACTTCAAAGTCCATTTTAAATTTCCATGAATTAAATGGTAGTTAATGAAAAAGTGAACCCTTACGAAGGCTGTGGATGCAGACCGACAGAACTCGAAAAAAAAATGTATATATATATAACTTTTAACTTATAATACTTGTATTATTTTTGGCATCTTTAAAGTGAACGGAGAACTTTTAAATTCCGCGTTGTGTAGTTTGTGGGGCTGAAAAATATTTTATTTTTCCTTATATTTTTAATTAAATCCAAATTGACCATTTCCTCTAAAAAAGATTTTCTTCTTCTTAATCATATTTTATATAGTTTATTTCACATTTATATTTACATTTTGTAAGAAGATGCATTAAACAGTGTATCGTTTTTTAAAAATAGTGAATTCTGAACAATTCACAAAAAAGTGAACAAAAATTAGACACAAAACATTACAAAATTTGTTACTTTAATTTTTATATTTCAATTTTATAAACTATGTTAAAGTATTTTATGTAATATTACAATACATGTGTTTCATTTTCATTTTATTCCTTCCAATATTGATCTTTGAAACTACAATTTCAAGCATTTTAAGAATTCAGTCTCATGCGGGCAACATTGGAAAAGTAATCCTTGTGTTCTGTTTGATTTTCTAAATTATATTTGCTTTTTTCCGATTTAAAAGAATTCTACATAGTTTTATTTTAAAACATCTTTCCTTGTTCATGGATACACTTTTAGGAGATATGGTATACTCAATACAATCTCTTAATTTGATCTATGTAAGATGCTGACATAATTATGAATGTTGCGGAATTTGCTTCTACGAGTACAATCTTGACAAAAAGAGAAGAAAATATCCCACTCTTTATGCTGTAAGAACAAATATGTAACGTTGCTCCATAAAGTTGGTAGCAGCCTTACTGCCTCCATTTTATGGAGTAATTTTACCTATAAAACTGGTGTTACGTTACACTAATGTGTAATATTTCACAAGTTATATCCGTTTAATTTACAGAATTATAAGTTAAATTACACCATGAAATCGGAGGCAGCATGCTACCACCAATTTTATAGAGTAACGTTCAAACATTTTTTACAGTGTACTAATACATGCACCAATCGTTGCATGAAAATATGACCAAGCAATTACTTATAATGTAAGCTATTTAATCCTACAATTGAATACTGTTTAGTGGTAATCTATACATTAAAATTATAAAAACATAACTTGAAAATTATTAATACAAATGCGCTATGCATATATAACGTTATCATTTTAGGAGGGATGGGGGTCTGACGTATGATGTCGTAAGATGTCTCTAGGGGCAGGGGAATTTCTCTTATATCGTTATTTTTCATCCATTTTTTTACATCAAAACACTTGATATTTACATAAAAATAGTGTATATTTTTGGTATGTTATCAATATTTACGACAGTACAAAGTGATTATTAAATTCATAATCATTTGAAAATTATTCAACTCCAAAATATGGAACACCGAAACGTTTGGCATTCCTATTCTTCTGTTATACGTGTATGCATATATAATCCGCTGTTTTACAAACCATATGCGAAGTATGTTTGAAATTATGTTTGTGTTTACTAGCAAATAAAAGGGAAATAATGTTGTCCGCTTGTTTTATTGATAAGAAGTTCTATTTGACCCACTCCGTGCAGGGTGCAAGTGTAAAAAGACATTACTACTGTTGAATGCATTATGTAACAGAAAGCTATTATTAAATATTTTTAAATAGTAATTATTTCTTTTAAGTATTCATTGATATATAAACTGATATTTTATTGACTTTTCTTCATTTGAGTCCATAAAGTATACGAAAAATAAATGTAACCATATTTGTATATCACTCCAAACAAAAGAAAAGAATTCCTAAAATCTAAAGACTTTCTATACATTGATAACGAAAGCATTTCCGAAGGGAGGGAGGGGGTCAAGGGATGATAAGTGCGATAACGTAAGGGCTTGAGGAGGTCCAAAATTACCTAAATGTTGATAACGTTATATATGCACAGCCCCAAAGCATTAATTTTAACAACTTTTTTAGGTTTTTCGGTAAATGTTACCTTTGGACACCAAAGCCCCATCATCGTAAACATTCGAAATATTCCATGATTATGGATACTCGGTGAACTCCACTTTAAATCGAAATGTCTTAAATTCAGACACTTAACTGTCTGAAACGGAGTGTTCAATTTTCAGACATTTTAAAATGTCTTAATTTTTTCAGACACTTTTTGCGTCTGATTTTCAGACACTTCAAACGTCTGAATCGAAGCTATTTTTAAAGCATTATACATAGCCATGTTTGATCACGTTGATCCTGGAAAAATATATGGCCATTATCCTGTCCCCTCCACCCCCACACAGCCTCATTTTAGGGGCTCCAAAATATGGCTTGCAATTTTCGTAAAACTGATAATTGAAATCTTTTTCGAAATTGTACTGATTATAATCAATATTTTTGAATTTGTAGAGTAGAATAAGATTAAAAATTAAAATATTTGTCGCAATACAGTAAAACCTCTTAATAATAATCACCTTGGAACCGTGGAATTTGTCCGCCATTCGGAGGTGCCTGTTTTTCTGAGGTAAAAGTATATAAAAAATTTGCATGTTGTGAATAAAAAATGTGCTTACTAAATAGTTGTATCCTCTGTTTAGGAGCGCCCGTTATAGAGATTTTACAACAAAACTTTCATAGGACAATTTTCTTCAGCAAGCACTGACCTTTTTCAAGAAAAAATATTTTTTTTTTTTTTTTTTTTTTGGTACCTCATAAAAGATAACACAATCGAATAGCAGGGAAATTCAGCATTTCAAAACGCGCTCAATTCGCGAGGTACCCGCGATTGAGATTTTTTACTGTATTTATTTTTTTAATTAGTTTTTAATCTAATTCTTCTTTTAAAATTCAAAATACTGATTATAATCAATACAGTGTCGAAACACATTTATAATATAAGCTTTAAAAATTTGCATATAGAATTTGGAGCACGTAAAATCGTAGGGCGGGGGGAGAGACACTGCCTAGTTTGCCCATGCTTTAAGCAAGCCCTCCTTCTTGAAAAAGTCCAACCCTGTTTGTTATGTTTCGATAAATGTACGAGTCAGTTTTAAGTGAAAAATCTAGCTATGCGAGTAATTATTGCATAAAATTCAATCTCTTTACTGGTATTCATTTTTTATTTCAAGTAACTTTTTTACTCAAAATAGTCAAAAAATCAATATTATATATTTGATTTCAAATGAAATATATTTGTATATTTTTACCGCATTTTTACAATTAGGTTAACAGTACATAATTACATGAATTTAAGAATCTACAAATAATCATTAACACCTTGCAAAAAGTGACTAGTATAACCATGTTAAACTTAAAAGTGAAAATAGATTAAATGTTGACTATTTTCAGTATAGCAAACGGAATATTTCTAAAATGCTCAGAAACACTAAAATTATAGCAGAGGGGAAAACAGTTAAAATAATTGAAACAATTTAAAATAAATAAATAAACACAAGTAATTCGCTGTATTAAATCTATGGGGGAATCAATGATATGGATGAATGAAAGGATGTTTAAACCAGTGGCGTGGCGTCCGGTCATCGCTGGATGCGGCGATGACCAAGCAATATTTTAAAACTCTTAATAAGCTTTTAAAACTCTACGATCCAGTTTTAGCAGAACATTTGGAGTTCATGTATAAGTGAAGGTAAGATTTAAAGTTTCTTTTTTGAACATTCAACCATTGAAGTTTAGAGTTAATAATTTTTCACCACAAACTTAAATAATTGCGATGACCACCGAAACTTTTCACGCCACGCCACTGGTTTAAACAATATTCTTTCTTGAAATTTATGATATACGCACCATGAGGCAGAAGAAAAAACTTCATTATACAAAAAAAAAAAAAAAAAAACATATATAATAATTATAAAAGCAGCTATTAAATAGGAATGTTAACTATACACCATTCAGAATCACAAAAACTTATTTTAAGGATAACATTGGATAGAAAATAATACAGAGATAATGGATATGATTAATGGATAAGAGATACAAGAATATGATTGAAGATGATAGGAAGAGTAGAAATTTAAATATTGCAAAATAAAATTTTAACATGGAAAACCCACAGACAAAATGCTTTAAACATATTTTGGTATAACTCAGGAACTAATAAAGCTATAGTCTCGTGTGACCACTTACCTGGCAGAAGGTCTAACTATTCCAAAAGTGCATACGCCCAGAGGACGTCCGGATTGGAGGCTATGTTAGTATCCGTAAGTTAGGTAGATTTTGATATTTTAAAAAGAAAATCCCTTTGCACATCCGGCTACTTCTGTTTAAAGAAGGAAAATTTTTCATCCTCAAAACATAACCCGCCAGATAACAGTTCTCCTTGCCTGCTTTGATGAGCCGAAGAACACTATATTATTGCTATTGTTATAAATTAATACGAAATAACTGTATGTCGATAGGATTTAAATCCCGGAACTTAACATTCCGCAAAAAATGAATCAAGTCAAAATAAATTATTAGTTAAAATATACGCGTACCTAAACAAACATCAGTTTGAATTACAAACGAACATCAAATTCGAACTGAAGAAATCTAAAATGCAAGCGCAGCTGAGAGTGCCCCCTGGTGGTTAATGCGAAACGGAGTTACAACCTGTCTTAAATTTAGATGCTTACATATTTTTAGACACTTTTCTCAGTTTGTTTACCCCACGATCATAGTAAGACACTTATGTGTCTTAAATTAAGGTATCTACTATGACTGAATTTTCAGATTCAGACACTTTGTCTAAAATTCTTTTTGAGTCACATATGTGTCTTAATTTAAGACGCATCTATTTGAGTTCACCCCATCTAGATATTTCTTCTGTCTATTTCCTTTAAAATATAAAAACTGAAGAATATGTATGTATATATATATATATATATATATATATATATATATATAATATACGAAACAATAAATATAATGACCTGTTTAGTGCCCTTTTTTTCTAATTTGAATTTTGCTGCCTCCTTTACAGATTTTCCTGCCATTCCTTGTTGAGTGTTATTTCTCAACAAGTGCTAACTTATTTTTTTTAACATATTATACTTTAAATTTAGTAGTTTTCGTGACTATAGCTATACTCTAACTTAATTTATATGTTTTAAATTTTACTATTCTACGTAATAAGCTTTCTTAGACTTAAGATGTTTATCTTCAATTTGTACTTCTTATTTTTTTTATTAAAAAAATTTAATTAATTCTTTATATTTTTATTTTATTGTTATTTACTACTAGAGCAGTTTTTAATCTATATTTTTTTCTTTTCCCAATAGCCCACAATATTACAAGTCGTTCAGTTAACAGACTGCGTGTTAAGTTGCTTTAAACTAGGTAGCATCTCAGCACTGTTCGGGATACCAAATGAGAAGGCTTTTGGTCAAGTAATCATACAAACTTTGAATTTCTGTCTTTAACACGCTCGCTAACATCTACGAGAATACTCGTAGTTGGCAAACAGCTCTTCCTTTCCAGCTACGAGATAAATCTTTATTGATCTTATCTAAATCACCAATTACCAGTACTGCCATAGAAAATACCTGCAATGTGTCATATGCTAACAACGAACATACACGTGTGAATTTATTTGTTGCTAAAAGTAATTTTTCATATATATAATACTTAAATAATAAAACAGAAAAAAATTAGAAGTACTAAACTGCAGATATGGTTTTGGAGTGTATGAACAGATGCACCATCTCAGCTTTGACAGCGAACGTGTTAAATTAATTTTTCTGTTTTGCAAAACATATTGCAAGTCGGACTTTTTTAAGCATAAGTGGCTGAATGAGCTATAATTTTAGATTCTTATATTTAAATGTTCTAAAATAGATTTCTGTAAAAAGAGATACAGAAGTTAAAACACTTTTTTACTATTATTAAAGAAATAGTTTGTAAAAACATCAAATATCCTAATCCAAATATGTAGCTCATTCTTAATTAATTTTGTAGTTATACATAGAAAACTACTGGCTTTACAATCAATTTTACAATCCTTCAAATAAAATTTCCCATTAGGATTTCCAAAATTTAAGCCCGCATATATCGTAAACTGTTTGACCAAATGATTTACAGTTTGGTATTAGAAAATATAATGTACAAAATGATCAAAATTACCTGTTAGTATTGATCATTTTTAAGTTTGTTATAATTTCTATATGTAGACGATTCGATAAGCAAAAATTATGCACAGAGTTAATTAGTAGACGTTATCAGTAATTGATTGGTAACGGTCATAGTTTTATACGGTCGTTTGAGCAAGCAAAGCAAACTACACTAAAGTAAAATATTCTGATAATAAAGATATCATCACAATCATGTATTGTCATTGAATACATTAGACAACTTAATCAAAAGAAGTTCTAGTATGCAACAATAAATAACACAATACACACTAAATAATCTATTAACTAAATTATATTAAATTGGTTCTTTTAAAATAGTGAAAAAAACAATTTCTGTAAAAAAACAACAAAAAAAAACATTTTTAATGTAGAGTCAGTATTCTTTATTTAAGAGTTTTTATTTAAATTATTATAAATAATCTTACGTTGCACGTATTGCGTTTCGACTTTTATTTTTTCGCAATATTGATCCTTGAAAATCGATTTCATTTTAATGTGTTTTAGGAATTCATTCTCATGCGGGCAAGAATCGAAAAGTAATCTTTTTATAGTATTTGTTTTTCTAAATTATATTTGTTCGTTTTCTTATTTCAAAATAGTTTTGCATAACTTTATTTAACAACATCTTTCTTCTACCAGCGATAAATATTTGAAAAAGATGTTATACTCACAATGATCTTATTATTTTTTGTTATAAGATGGTGATACAATTTAAAGTATAGATGAATTTTTGCTGTCTTATACGTTACAGTGTAAGAGGGTAACTGGGTGTTAGGAGTGACTGTGTACTACTTTTCTTTATAAGAACAGATACTTTAGTACATTTCGGAGTCATAGATGATGAATGTACTACTCCTGCATGTTTTTTCTATTGGTCTTATTCATTCTATATTCATTACAGGGATAAAGATTGTACAGTAAATTATGCAAAATGTAACCTTGTTTTGTATTATAAAAAGTGGCTATGTGGGGAGGCTTGACCCAATCAATGCAGGGAGGGTTGACCAGATGATGAAAGTTCCCTTAATTTAGTATTTTTGGAAATATTTTTATTATACACTGTACATAATGAAGGGTTAATGGTTATGTTTCTAAAAAATGTACATTTATTTCGTAAAGCTACTGCAGAATAAGGTGATAGAAAAGAGAAAGATTAAAACATACTAAAGGAAGATTTCGAAGAGAAAATTTGCTATAGAAGCAAAAAAATAAATAAATAAAGAAATATAACTTGAAAAGTTGATAGGGACTTTTATTTCATTTAAATAGCACCCGTAGTACGTCTAAACATGTTTGTTTACACATCACGTTTTTTTTTTTTTTTTTAATAATTTTAATAATAATTAATCTATGTAGTATAAAGTTATTACGCGTTTTATTTAAACTAATTTTATTTTCCTTTTCCAAATATTTCAAAATAAAATAAAGGGTTTCAATCCTCCCATATGTGAGGTGCCTTGACACATTATTTTATCATGATTAAAATCAATAATTTTTTTCCATTTTCTTCTATATTACACTTATGTAACAATTATATTTTGATAATTGTATAACGAATAAAATGATATGCGAAACTTTATTCTAGGTTCAATATTTAAAAAATGAAAAATCATTTTGTAAAAAATGAGTCAACCCTCCGCAGTCTCCCCTATAATAATTATATATAAGATTTTTGTTACAGAACGGATTATGGTGATTTTCATTGTATTAAAAACTGAATATTTTGTTAGTGACATTCAATAACATTCTAAAGGTGAGGGAAAATGTTTCAAAATATATTCCGAATATATTAAAAATATATTATTAGGTATATATGCCGAAAAATATATGATGAATATATTATTAGGCATATATTATGAAACAATTTCCATCACCATCAGAATATTACTTAATGTCACTAACGTAATATTCAATTTTTTATACAATTAAATCCCTCGTAATCCGTTATGTAAAATATTTTTTGTGCTTTTTTATAAGCGAACAAATATTACTATTTATTCCACACTCCAGAGATAAAATATTTTTTTTCACCTCAGTGATGTATGTAATTGTAATTACGTTTGAAGTACTGTAGCATCAGTAAAATACATCGGTTATTTCCCCATAGACCATTATGTAACGGAAATCTCTAGTGTTTCCCTGTAAAGGGGTTATAAACGCTACACATATCATTTTACATACCGAATACTCTATATTAAAAATAATATATAATATTAAATGACAATCTGAGTTTATTTACGAGGGGTAGAACACTACAAACTGTCAAACTGAATTAATAGACACATTTTAACTAAGTTATCTATTAAGTTAAAATAATGCTATAAAAAGTGATAGAATATCTTTATTAAGACTTACGATCGTTTCATCGCACAATCGGCGACATTTTCTAAATCAATCATAATAGAAAATATTTTCACATTACTTAAAAACAATAATATAGTAAACAATGTCACGAGACATGAAGCATAATGAAAATATTGCAACCATAAAATAAAATAAAAATTAAATTAGCTATTTGCGAGCGTGGATTAATTTTCACATAATTTAAAAACAACAAGGTAAAACAATGTCACGAGACATCAAGCATACTGAAAAACATTGCAAAACATAAAATAAAATAAAATTAACTTGGCTATTTGCGCGTGTGGATTAACTTTTACTATTGTTTCTACAATTACTTAGTATCTCTTTCCAAATTCTAGGTAAATCAAGGGACACAGAATCATTGCAAATATCCTCGTTGCGTAAAAATATTTCTATTGATTCTCGGACTATGGATGGAAAATAAAATCTTGATGGATAAATTAACTTGCTATTTTTAAATTCAATCTGTAAAGGTTCTTCGCTGCATAATCTGTCCAAAGCTGTGGTTCTTCTATTGTATTTGATGTCTGCTATATGTTCTTTGATGCTAGTTTTAAGTTTTCTGCTTGTCATACCTATATAAAACTGCTTTGTTCCATCTTCTTTGGTGAAAGGTATTTCGTATACTCCTGCTAATTGGTTGGACTCAATTTGATCTATTTTCTTGCATACTATATTTTTTATTTTATGGTTGCAATATTTTCATTATGCTTCATGTCTCGTGACATTGTTTACTATATTATTGTTTTTAAGTAATGTGAAAATATTTTCTATTATGATTGATTTTGAAAATGTCGCCGATTGTGCGATGAAACGATCGTAAGTCTTAATAAAGATATTCTATCACTTTTTATAGCATTATTTTAACTTAATTTGTTTATAAGTGATTATTATACATGTTTTTATAAGTTATCTATGTTAACTATATACTATGTTAACTATGTATTATATCTCTAAATGCTAAAAAATAGCAAATTCCCCTCTCTATCTATAATTCACTACGGTCTGTTTCCGCCGAAAATATTATACGTTTTATGTATTCTAGAATTATGAGTCGACTGTCCAAACTTTAGACAGTCTGTAGAATTAATACTATATGGATTGATAATAACAGAAAAGAAATTGGCTGGCGTATCATAACCGTTCAAGTCCTTACAATTGAAATCATGTATTATGAATCAAATCTAACGACGTCTGTAAGAGTAAAAGCATGCATATAGGAAGTTTTATGAATCCACATAAATTTAAATAAATATATGATGAAACAAAACGTGTGAAAGGATTACTGTCGATGAGCATTTAAAAATGGACTCTGGAACATTCATGAAAAGTTTATAATAAACAACACGCAATTAAACATAAAAAAAACGCTTTATAATAACTAACAAGCATTTAAATTATTTAATGTAAATTTACACTGCTTTAAAATAATTTATTTATTGATCTTACAGAAATACATTTTTTATAGATATATCATTATACATATTTTTTTTAAATAAAAATATAATAACATTATTTAATTAGTAAAAGAAAGAGCTTTTAAGTTATGAGAAATTTGAGGCATCAATTATATTTTAATATTCAAAAAATAGTTATATGGCTAAGGTAAAGTTGTATCGAAATAAAAATAGTTCATCCATTCGCTCTATACAAAACAAACAGTTAAAAAATGAAAAAAATAGGAAAAATGTAAAAAAAGAAAAATAAATATCTAGGTTACCTTTGAAAAATGATCTGTTTTACAATTACAATGAATAAAAATTAAAAATAACATTGAACACTTATGATAAACAATTTACATTTTAAAACGAATAATAGAAATAATAATAATAATAATAAAAATTGCACGTTTATTTTTTAAATGTTCATATTTCACATTCTATTTCTACTCCAGTCCTTTCAAAGAATGCAACTAAAAAGTTGCCTAACACTACGCACAAGGAATGTCTCCATACGGGCATACTCAGAAAAATCTGAAAAAATTACAGAATGTTCTTCTCATATGAATATATATATTTATAAAAAAAAAAAAATTCGGAACCCCGATACAGCGTCCGTAAAAAAATAACGAAATTTTCGTTTATTTGGCGATTTATCACCGGTTGGCGATGAAAAAAAAATACGATTTTATGTAGGAAAAACTTTTTATGTTGAATTTGTTTATACAAGTTTAATTTAAATAACTTTAGTTTTGTCATCTTTAATTTGTTTTAACAATAGTTTTGTCATTTTTAGTTTGTTTTAACTATTGTTTGTGATATATATTTATAATAAAATTTAAATATCATATTTTACGATTTAAAACAAAAATTAAATTGATTTAAATTATTTCAAGCTCAAAAATAAGGCCGATAGAACACTGTCGACTTGATTTTGTTGCTATGGAAACGACTTCGTCTTCGATATGGAAATGTTAAATCAAATGTCAGCTGACTATAACTTAAAATAGATATTTTCAACTTGCAAAGCATAGAAAATATTTTTACAGTAATAAAATTAAACAACTACAGCAATAAGCAACATATATATGTAATATAAAAATATATATATAATAATCTCTTTAATTGATTAAGTTTGAATTCATTACAAACCGTGCATTCTAAAAAACAATTAATAAATTTTCAGATGCATTCAAATCGTTTGCTTTTGGCTAGGAAAAATCCTGCTCGCCAAATCGCGTGTCACTTTCGTATTTTCGCGCCAAATATTCGAAAATATTTTATTTTTTTACAGACTTTCTACTGAAATTCCGCCGTTAAATTTGACTGATCCCTTATTACATACATGAGTAGTTTCACTAGCATTTTTTTCAACATATTCTGAGTATGCCCTGTATGGAGACCTTCCTTGTCAGTTAAAAAAATTCAAGAAACCGCTAAATATGTCATACATAATGATTATTAGAAAGAGTTAATATAAATTGATACTGCAATATAGTAATAGTTTTCTTGATTGTACAGAAATATAATTATTTATTCACGTTTCGTAAATGTTTCATATACAATAAAACTTCTCTCTATAAAAAATATATGTTTGGTAAATCGCTTAATTTTCAGATAAGTTGCAATATGTGTACTTGATAAACTTTTATTAATAAATAGTACGCGACAGTATCTCTAACAATATTCACACAATGAATATTTAAGTGAACTAACATGGATAAATATGTTTCCAAAAAGCAAACAGCTTTTTTTTAATGTTCTAAACAAATATATTTTGTTTCAAGCATGAGAGAATTCTGTTGACAACTTTATTTTAATGCGTTATATAACCCCTTACCTGCTACTTAAACATATATCAATTGCAAATCGTTTTCGTTACTTCTTTTTTTCTGAAACTAGATATTATGTGAAAAACGATAAAAGCAAATTCATGAAAACTATCCGAGTTTGAACAATATAAATGATCATTTTAAAAGTAAAAATAAACCTAAATTTATATTATAAAAAAAAACATGTACGTGAGAAATGCTGACGTTATATAGATAGTTGAAACTATTGAAACAATCCATTTTTAGTTTTTTATATATATATATATATTTATTTAACCCATTTTTGACTAGCGTCCCATTTCGGGACGTTTCGAATTTTAATGAATTTTTATATTTCTTCTTTTTTACACCATAAAAATTATATGAAGTAATTGTCTATAAATATCTTTATCTATTACCGAAAGATGGTAACATAATATTGATATTTATTTGCTTAAATGAAGACCTTTTTCGGTGTTTATAAATTTTTCATTTTCCAAGATAGAGAAATGTAAAAAGGAACTTTATTTGTATTTTTTGTATCAAGGATTCAAATAAACAAGTCATAATCTTAGCTTGTTGACTTCTTTGAAATATGTTTTTTTTTAATTGCGAAATTATATGTTCGAGACTATTTTTTATGCATGTTTTTAACGTACAATATATAGGGCGCTAGGCGCAAATGGGCACATATTTCTATTAGCCATTTAGGAGACATTTATTTATGTAAAGTCCTTTTCACGATGATTTTGGAATAAATTGTTTCTTAGATCGAATACGATTATTCTTAATTTATTATTAATAAAACTTATAATGTATTTATTAGTCTCTATAGTATATTTATTAGTCTATAGTAGTACTTATTAGTCTCTGTAAAAAAAAAAAAAAAAAAAAAAAAAAAAAAAAAAAAAAAAATATATATATATATATATATATATATATATATATATTAATAGTTCATAAAAATACTAATTATAGTATATAATATGCAATTTAAAAGCTTAATTTATATAGATTTAGACAAAACATATAATTATGCATTTTTCCACGTATTCCCATATTTAGTACATTTACGTTTTATCAAATAAATACAAAAATATTCTAGCGCAATTCTTTTTAGTATTTTTCCAGTTCATTTTGCAACACTTTAAAGTGATTTTACCAAAACATTCGAGAAAACAAAAATTCAGGCTTAAATGGGTTAATTCAAAGAATAATAAATCAAATTATTACACCGTCGACTAGGGAAAAATACTTTAAAAAACAATTTGTTTCGAAATTGTTTTTGCATTTACTGAACTTTTATTGTATTTAAAGTAATTTTATTAATATATCTACACTGTAAAAAAAAATCTGTAAAGTTACTAAAGTTTTTCTAGGAAACTGGGATTCAGTAACTTTACAGATTCCTTTTTACAGTGTATCTATCTGTGTTTCGTGCAGCTTGTTAACGGAAGGTTAACCTGTTTGTAATGACAACATAAATAGTTCAATGCTTCTTTCATGCTAATATTTTATAAAATAAAATAAAATAAAAGTTCAATAAATATGTAAATAAATAAAATAGTATTAATAAAACACAAATTTACAAGCATGCATATCGAACATCGTACTACTGAAATAATCAGAATAAAAAAGATTGCTGTCAGTAAAAAAAATATTTGTGCATTTATTCGAAAAAAACTAAGGGATTTTTCAATATATAACTGGTTTTCACCTATTTTCTGCACACAGGAAAGTATTTCCTGGAACCCGTGGAGCTTGAGTGAGATAATATAGAATTATATACACTATATAGCCATTAATTACCGGACACTTTCAATTTTAGACATTTTGTAAAATATATAAAGATATACTTGTCGGATCTATCAGGAACTTCAGGATTATGAAGAATATGTTTGATTTTATATTTATAAACTAGTGTAAATGCCCGTCCTGGGACGGTGGGTAAAAATTGTGTTTTTCACTTAAAACTTGAAAAACTGATAAAAAAAAAATAATTGACAATATGGAAGCGTTTAGATGAGAGAAGTTCGGCTAGTTTATGTTCTAATAAACACACAATTAGCATTTACAATATTTCTGGGTAAACCAGGTTTTCCGGCTAAAATACTACTATAACAAAATTAAGATTTCTTAATAAAACAAAAATTTAATAAATATGCAATAAAAGTGCGTAATTAAAACAGTCTGCTGCAACTATTGAAATAATAGTATTTTTTTAATAACACTTTGAAATTGTATTTTATCGTTTACCCCCCCCCCACCCTTCCCCCCTGCATATTTTTAAATATGTATATTGATTAATAAATAAGTATTTCGGATTGAATCCCAACCGTAAAATCCCTTAAGCTTCTGTCCTCCTGATGCAAAGCTATAAATCAAAAATTATTAATTTTACATTTCGTATAAATATATTTTTTTTTTACTTTTAAAATATAAAATATGTTTTTTTTTTTTTTTAAGTTTAAATTTACATACACCTGTATATAGAAAAGGAAAATATAAGTAATATGTAATTTAAAAGTAAGTTACAAAATAATAAGCCTAAAATATTTAAATTGATTACTTTTTTAAAAGAAAGTCAGTTTTATCAATTTTTTGCAGGAAAAAATAGGATATTTTAAAAAATACTATATCATTGTTTTCCGTGAATCACTTTATATGAGAAATAAATTAAAATTCCTTACATGTCGCAAAGAAAATTTAATATGATTGCAACTTAATACTTGAAATAATCTCAAGTGACACTTGGCGATTTATTTTGCGATGTGCCTTGCACTGATTTGTTAAGAAGAAGTGTCTACTACTGCTCAATTATCAGGACTTGTAACCTTGAGAAGTAATCGCGGGATTCTTGTTTCTTGTCAACCAATGGGAGAATGGATCATTTACCCCTTGAGTCTCTTCCTGGGAGACTGGTAAGATTGATGGATTCGCCCCGCCCAGCGTTACACTGGCTTTTATTATATAGAGACGGCGGTTTAATCAAAGGGTCAGCTATGGGGTAAACAAAAATCAAAGAAAAATAATAATATTTGGGATCACCCTGTAAAATAAAGTGCCTAAAATGATCTATCGTTCTAGCTTACGAATATCTGCATATTGTATAATTTGTGTATTAATTTGTATAAGAATAGCACCTATATTCATGGATATGTACAGATATATTTTTTTAAGTTCAAAAAATTCTTGCACGTTTTTTGTTTTATATCATGCAGGTTTTTTTGTGAAATTAAATTTAATATCTGTTTCAAAAAAAATTTGACAAAATCGAGTAAAAAATAATATAGTACAATTGGAATGTAAATATAGTAAATATTTGATGAAATATGAACAGTTCTATGAAATATTTTTTATCTGCGCATGCGCGCACGGTAACAAATATCTTTTTTTTTTCCTTATTTAATAGTCAAACCTATCTATTAACTAATAAAAAAAGCCAATCAAGTATCCTTAAAATTCAGAAAGACATCGGCAATACTGTGAGTTGATTTTTAGTTACTCTCTAAAAGCTTCTAAATTTTCTACAAATTGCCTTTTTTTATTAACTGCCTCAGAGCAAAGGTGTAAATATTTAATAAATGTCAACGAGTAGATTTAGAAGTAGTGCTTAAATTTTGATACATCTTGGATTTCATGGAATAAGCTCTTTCTGGTTGTTTTCCAAGAACTAAAACATCAATAAAAAATTAAAAATTAAAAAAAAAAAAAAAATTAAAAAAAAATAAAATTAAAAACGACAATTTATGGAAAAACCCTATCATTTAGCTGTATTTAGAGACCAATTAAAAAAGAGCCCTTTCTATCGCCGGTATCTTTCGGAATTTTCACGATATTTAACCAGCTTTTTTATGAGATGCTCCAGAGAATTTACTATTAAATCATCAAAAACAAAATTTAATATCGTGTGCGCATGCGCAGATAAAAAATATTTCATACAACTGCTTTATTTCGTTAAATGTTTAATATATTTACATTACAATGGTACTATATTATTACTACTATATTTTATCAAATTGTCTGAAATTGTCGTTAAATTTATTAGGAAATCCTGCATGATATAAACAAAAAACATGCAAGAATTTCTTTAATTAAAAATATGCCGTATTTTTTTTCCGTAATCCATGAATATACGTGCAATTCTTACACGAACGTATGCACATCTTGTACAATATCGACATATTCGTAAGATATAGCGATAAATCATTTCGTGCATTTTATTTTACAGGGTTATCCCAAATAGTATTATTTTTATTTGTTTTTTTGTTGCCCCCTAATTGTCCTTCTGATCGAATCAGAACTATACAGCAAGTATATCGTTAAATATTCGACAAAATGTTTAAAATTGAAATTGTCCGGTGATTAAGGGCTATATACCGGAATAAAATATTATGATATAATATAATATAATATAATATAATATAATATAATATAATATAATATAATATAATATAATATAATATAATATAATATAATATAATAATAAAATATTATAAAGTAAAAACAAAAACGTTCTTTTTCTCTTTGGAAAATGCCATTTTTAAATGAATATAAAAAATAGTTGTTAACATTGTTAATGACCTGTTTTTTGAAATTTTCTTCCTCAAACTCAATATTTCTAATTTTTTTCAAAGTGTTATATAATTTGTTTAAATACAGTTGCTGAAATTGTAAAGTAAGTACAGTTTTTATATAATTTCATAAATAAGAGTACTTCCAGTTCATGCTCAGCATTGTTATGCTGAATGTATAAGTTTAATATGGGAAAAATTTTAAATCGAAATGTAGGAGTAAATATTATTAGGTTTAATACGAAATAACAAAGATATTTCTTCATCGAAAACAAACTTTTAACAAGAATCTAACACACTATCACACTATCACACTCAGCACACACTATCAGAATATTTTTGTATGAATTCAGTAATTCCCACGCAACATATTATGTCCATCTACACACATTGAAATTATTTTTATCTTAAAACTATTTCGATATGCACAGTATAAATATATTGCACATGTACTGTTTCAAAAACTCGAAAATATGATCTAGATGCTAAGGATATATCTGCATATATATAAATATATATAGCAGAATCACGTTACAACGAACTTCGCTATAACGGATTTTCCAGTTTAATGAGCAATATTTGGTTCGCTAAAAAAATATTCTATTATGATATTTCATTATAAAAATATTCACTTTCACGAATTTTTCTGTATAGCCAATTTAATCGGTGCTCGAAAGTGAATCGTTGTAACAAGATTTTACTTTATAGATATATTTATACTAGGGGGCTCTGCCCCCTGCAAGCTACGCTCGCCAGCCCCCGTTCAGACACCGCAGAATCTCAAAACACGGTAATCTGATGGGTTTTAAAAGTATAAGAGAAGATTGAATTCTACTGAAAAAATTCTGTGCAGATTTCCCTGTAAATGGGTTTCCATTCAATTCCCTTTGATTGCAAAAATGTAAGGGCGAATCAGTTGTTGTTAAGACATCCAGTGGTTATTTTCTTTTCTGATTAATGATGATCAGTTAAACATTTGAAAAGTAGCTAAAATAAACTGAATTAAGTGTACAGAGACTTTGTCTCCCGGTATTTTAAAACAATCTCTATAACAATAGCCTAAGTCATGTGACTATCATCAACAGTTCCGAGCGGACAACTTCGCTTTTTATACTGTAGGCTTTTTGTACTGCTATTTTGGTACTTTAATGTTAGCCATGCACAGGTGATAAGTCGCCAAATATTATTCTATCGCCATCATTTGATCTATATTATAATAGTTCAAGTCATCAACTGTCATAAACAAATACTGTCTGATCCCTTCGCCTTCCATATGAAAGTTTGGCACAGATGTCATATAAGATACTGGAGCGATTTTTTTCCGACG
Organism: Maratus speciosus; assembly: GCA_963932465.1. Classification (NCBI taxonomy): domain Eukaryota; kingdom Metazoa; phylum Arthropoda; class Arachnida; order Araneae; family Salticidae; genus Maratus; species Maratus speciosus. Next base: position 480,449,935 of record OZ010786.1, on the reverse strand, counting down.
ACAATTTGAGGAACGCATCAACAGCATAAACAACAACATCCGGCTTACCATATCAAGAAAAATAACAATACTTTGTCGTATCGTTACGCTCCGTATGCGTATATGACCGTACCCTTTGTATATATGACATTGGCGTCAGAAAAAAAATCGCGCCAATATGGGGCCGTATATAACATCTGTGCCGAAAGTTTTCCATTTTGATTAAAAAATCAAAAAAATTTTCGAATAAAACTATAGAAAAGTTGTCATTGTCGCAAAGAATTCTCTGTACAGGTACGCTAGCCGGGTGCAAATCTTGCCAATAGTTTTTTTTTTTTTTTTTTAATTGCCAGTTAGCATTTTTTTTTTATTTTTCGAGTGGTAAATTAAAACATTGATTTGAAGTTGAAATTAAATGTTAGGGTTTGTTGCATCATTGGGAAGAGTTCCATATTGTCTGTTGGTTAGCGCGATTGGCGAAGGAATCCAAAATGGCGCCAAAAAGCCATTTTAACATCTTATAAAATTTTTCAGGACGGCGGAAAAAACATGGTCTTTAAAAATTTGTAAACATATATATATATATATATATATTTAATAAATGTTATATATGTCACATGTTAAAAAATATACGATGTTTATACAGATAGTTTTATCTATATTACGTATAGAGATATACCTTATGCATACATAATATATATACACCTATATATAAATATTATGTACTTATATATAATTTTATGTATTTATTATATTTATTATACATGTCAAATTAAAGCAAAAGTTATATATTTTTTCGAAAAATATAGGCTAAATGCAAAAAATTACGCAAAAAACATGAATAAAGTCTATTCCAGAAGAAGCAACCCCAAAGGCTGAAGATCGCAACCACATGGATTAATTTAATGCCAATAAAAAGCTCGCCAAAAAAACCAGCACACACTATGGAACTCCTCTCGCATTATTTAACATTTGGCCAGATGTCATATAGACACCGCAGGTTTAGCGTGATTTTTTTTTTTTTTTTTTTTTTTTTTTTTTTTTTTTTTTTTTACGAAAATTTGGCAAAAATCTCGTTTTCGAATACCAGTTGCATATGCATTTTTAGTATTATCCCGTCGACCAAAACTCTATCGCCAAACTATAAGTGTAAATGTCAATAATGGTTGATCGTACATTTACATTTTCTTGACTTTAAGTAAGTTACACATGTTTACGTCATCAAGTGATTTTTATTTCGACGTTTTATTTGTATATTTAGTACTAATTATTACTTTATACTAATTTATTTGTTCTTTCGTTATTTAAAATAACAATTATGTCAATTTGTATAATTTGGCGAAACTGGTCGAAGTACTGAATAACTAAGTAGTGCCGTATTTTTAAATTATTTTCTATTATTTTCAAAAGGAAATAACAAAAAAATAATAATTAATAGATCTAGAATAAAATAATTTATATAATTAAAAAAAAGAAATAAAAGTAAATAAACATTTATTATTAAATAAACAACAATAGCCGGGTTACCATGTCAACTAAAATAATGTCATTTTGGCGCCAATCAGAATCTTTCGATTTGGCGAAAGATTATTCAAGTAAATTGAATTATGAATAAAAGTAGCATGATACATTTCTTAGCATATACTTAAGGGGACAATATCTGTTCTGATTAAAATTTGAGTTACCATCATTAGAAAAAAATAATATTTCGAAAACTAATTCGAATTAAAAAATTCTGATACTAGTTTTGAGATCTGCAGATCAATACGAATTTTTGTTGTTAATTTCATCCCAAAGTATTCCATATTTCAGAAGAAATCGCCGTGAAACATTATCAGTTGTTTAGTCAGTCGTTTCAAAGAATCGTTTCATAAATTCGTTACATTTGAGCTGTTTCATTAGGATTTTATATATATAGGGTAGATATATATTAATTGACTGATAAATTCTGTGAAATTATATAAAATTCATTTAAATCATTTCAAAATTTAAATTACTGTTAGTCGAAAAAGAGTATAAAGACATTTCCATCTATGAAACAATGAAAATTGTATTTTGTTATTTACTAGCTACCCTACCAGCGCTGCCCTGGACAGTGATAATATTCTTAAATGAACCTGAATTTTGTATGATATTAAATCTCTTGCGTATGCAAAATCTGTTAGTTCCACTTTTCACCGCCAGGAGGAGCATTTTGCTCTAAAAAACCCGCCTTTCGAACGAAACTCCGCCACGTATCCCTGCAACCTCCGTCACCGTAAATCAGGCGTGGTGCAAACTCGCTGCAAAATATTTTAGTTTCACCTTCCATCGCCAAGGGCATCATATGTTCTATACAAACATCTGGATCTGGCACCCGCATAGCAGGCGTGCTTCTGGAAAGACTGTTAGTTCCTCTTTCCACAGACAGGTGGCGAACACTGTTCTTAAAAAAAAAAAAAACATATATCCAAACATACGTCATTTTGTAAGGACTCTATCACCAGTATTTTTATAAAGATAATTTTTTTCACGATTCATTAGCTAGAAGATAGTTTTATACGATTGCTGGTGATAGAGTCCTTACAAAATTTGGCCTGGCTTAATAGCGTGCTAACCCTGTTCAATCTTTCAGTAGACACCCGAGAAGGTGGCGGAATCAAAATAGGATTCAAGAAATTTGCCGAAAATCCTTTAGTTCCATCTTCCACTGCCAGGGGTCGTAATATATTCTACATGAACATCCGAAACGGTGAAAAGGTTCTTCATAGTTTGCGGCTCCGTAAATATGGCGTGCTGTGCACGCTCTGCAAAATCTGATGGTTCCAATTTCCATGTCCCGGGGGCCGCAATTTGTTGTTAAAAAGCCTGTTTTTATGAGGACTAATTGATATATTTTATAAAAAGTACTTCTCTCCCTCCTAATCCCAGCAAATATAGCAAAAATATATATATATGTCTCGGATGAAAAAATGATTGCTTTTTTTCCCTTTAAACAATGGATTTCACAGACAGCTGTTTATGCTCAAATTATTTCAGACAAGCTGGTCCGCCTGGCGTTGCCCGTGACCGTGGAAATATTTTTAAATAAACCTAAAATTTGTATGATTTTATATCTTTATCTCCATGTTGCGTGAAATTCGTACACGCTCACTGTGTAAAAAGGGGGGGGGGAGAGAAGGTGCTAATTGTGGACGTTTGTTATGTAATTTTTTCTCATATTTTTTGGAAAATTGTATGGGGTAGTAATGGACAAATTAAAACTTTAAAATTTCCTCTACTTATGAAAAAAGAGTTAAGAGGAGAGGAGTGAGTGGACAGGCCGAAAGCTTTTAAAACGATATGTTACATGAAAAAAAAAATAATTTGTGCACCCCCCACCGCCGCGGTTGAATGCCCCGTAGTAGTCTGGGGCCAAAAATAGACCTCACCTATAGCTTAATTATGAGCTGTAGCTTAATTAAGAACTAAGTTAGAAAAGTGACCGCCAGCTGGTGGAGAATCGAGTAAGGCGATAGAGAGGTTCATAATATGAAAGGGCGGTCCGAGGGTTTCCGATGATATATCATATAAGCGTTTAGCAGAGAATTCAGAATCTTGAAAAAAAAAAAAAAACGATTTCGGATTTTTTAGTTCCACATTCCAGGGGGCGAACACTATTCTTAACAAAACTGTTTCTGAACGAAACTCCGTTAAGCAACCTACCCGTAGATATATTAGTCAAGGGGATGGTGGACTTAAGCAAGAATTTAAGATATTTGATGAAATTACTAATCGGAAATAGTTGTAAGTACACTTTTAAAATTTTTATGTTAAATAAGTAAATTTATCCCAGCGCTCCTTGAAAAAACCGCATCTAAAACGATAGAAAACGGTTTTAATTATTTGATGGCGCCCCCACCCAAGATTTTTTATCAACCACTTCCCCCGAAATGCGATGCCCCCAACTTTTGCAAATCTTTATTATGTGTTATAAACTTATAGGAATATTCCAAATCGAACGATCTGTCAGTTTTATTAATTTTAACAAATTCGCATTTCAGCAAAGCATTTATTTTACTTTTTAAAAATCCATTCTTTTCTAAAACTAAAAAATTGCGGGTAAATTTTTTTAAAATTTAGATAGTTTAAACAGTGTTTAAGGATAGAGCTAGATACATTATTTTAAAATCTTTAAATGGTGTATTTAAAAATAAAATTCACGGCGTTCCAAAGAATTTAAGTATAAAAATAATTTGTGGTTTCGAAAAAAAAATGGCTTTTAAATTGGGAGTTTGAAAATACTCACTCAATTAAGGAAATAATAACTAATATCTAAGGTTCTAATTGAGCGACCATGAAGAAATTTACATATCTGAAATCTGCAAAAAATTCTTCATCTGGATGCATAAATATTAAATCTATAAATTTTATATTTAAAAAAAATTATAGTCGTTCGAAATTTTCCTCTAATGAAAGGCGTCTGTTGTCTGCAATAAACACCTGACGTCGATGGGAGCGATATCGAAAGTTTCTTTCGAAGGAAATAAAAAGATTTGTTATAAACCGATTTCTCGTGGATTTTTTGACTTCCTAAAACCGTACCGAAATATATTTAGAATTTCTGAAAGGGGATTGCGTCTGGCTGTGCAATTTTTGAGTTTTTAAGCCCAGTACAATTTAAGATACAGCTCTTTTTAAAAAGGCCCAGTAACATTTATCGCCCAAGCAGAGCTATAGTCCAAATAACACCCCTCTCTTTCTTATCTAAATTACCTCCGGTTTGATAATAATCTAAACATTTGTTGTATTATGACTATTTTTCCATTCTTTTAATTTGGGGTTTTAAAGTAATTTCTCAACTTTTTTCCATTCTTTTAATTTGGGGTTTTAAAGTAATTTCTCAACTTTTTTCCATTCTTTTAATTTGGGATTTTAAAGTAATTTCTCAACTAATTATTAGAATTTTAAAAATCTGAAATTCAGGTGCACCAGAAGAGGCCTTTGACTATCCTCACAAACATTTTGAGCTTCGTTCGTGCCGTAGGTTTTGCTAGCCTTCGCGCACACACGCACACAGACGAGCGAAACTTTCTTTAATTAGTATAGATAAAATCGTACGATAATTTAAAATTGTTAATGAATGTATATTCGTTAATTGCAGCCGGATTTCGAAGAAAATTAGATATTTTGATTCGTCGTTAAAAATTAAGCATATATATGTTAATTTCAAATTGCTAAATGCAACATGAAAAAAAAAAAAAACTCTAGAGCTGAAAATTGCTTAATTTCTTTAGTCGCATGTTGTTTTAAAATAATTTTGAGTCCGGCTCGAAGAAAGCATCTCATTGGCTACGAAAATGCTAGACACCGGAGATAAACGCTTTAATAAAAATCTATGCTTTTGTTGAATTATAGCTACTTTTCCTTCTTTAATTGGTGGTTTTAGATTAATTTCTCAACTAATTATTAGAATTTTAAAATTCTGAATCTGAGGTATATCATGAAACACCTTTGGGCTAGTTTCACAAAAAGTTTAAGCGTCGTAGGGACCGTATATTTCGATAGCCATCGCGATCGGATCCACACTCACACAGAGCACAATTTACTTTTATTAATACGAGTTGCAAACCGTCGAAATTCGACGTACTAAAATGTTTGAAAGGAACTGTCAGATCGAAATTATAATAAACCTACAAAAATAATTGCAACAAAAAAATCATCTTACATTAGTTGTCTAACTCTTAAAACAAATAATATTTTAAACCCAAAATTACCAAAATATTATTTCTACAAACTTCAACTGCTTAAATTATTGAAAAATTAAACTGTATTAGATTACGTAATCAAGATGAGTAATTATGATGAAGTTATCGATGGAACTCTTATGTTTGTTTTTACGGGATGAAAAATCAGTAAAAAGGACTTCGCTTTGTCACATCATAAAAATTTCCCCCATAAAATCTAAACTGTACGTTATTTTCACATTCTCGTAATTTACATACGCACCACTCAAATTCACAATTTGAAAGTATTTTAACGCGCAAAAGAATAGATTATTAATGAATGCATTTCCAAAGTTAAAGTCACGTTTGTCCGATACAACTTTTCATGTGAACATTCGCACAAACCTTAAGTTCTAATCTTAGTACACGCGAAAAAAAAATTCAAAAATTTGACTTTAGTTGTCATAGTATTCGCCATTTATAGTATTGGTCAAATATTTAGTTTTATCAAAAAAAAAAAAAAAAATGATCGTTTTGTTTTAAATATATCATTTTTACTCAATGAATCATTTTGCCGAACGCCTCAAACTCATTTATCAGCGTAATGTAAAAATATTAAAATGTAGCATTTATGAAGAAGAATGCGTGTTTTATTTAATGTCTGACATCATTTTCTGTTCAAAAATTATAAAAAAGTTACTTTTATTTGTAAAGTGAAAATGGCATCAATAAGGATATAATGAATAAAAATAATAAACCATGAATATTTTCCCTTTACTTTCAATATAAATGGAGTACTTCAGTTGCCACAATTACAAAATTTGTATTATAAACTACAAAAAAAATTAATATCTCAAAAACAAATTGAGATAAAGCTTTCAAACAAATAGTATTTAAAAGAGAATTTTTTTCCTTATACGATGGTGTAAAAAGTTAAAATGTGTGATGCATAGAAGGTTAAAAATTTGCAGTAGAGAAAATGCAAAACCAAAATTTTATTTCAAATTTCAAAGTGTTGCCATTTGCAAAAGGACGTATGCGTTACGCAAAGATATGTTTGTCCTTTATAATATGGATAGACTAGTTGACTCGTCCGGCGTTGGCCGGGCCCGTAATGAATGACGCTTAAATGAACATCAAATTTGTATGACTTTATATCTTTAAATCCATTTTGTCTACATTTATATTTTTAAATAAAAAATCGCGAAAAAGTATGGAATTGAAGGTATGTGCTCTTTTGCGTAATTTGAGTATTTGGAGTCCATGCGTACCGAAAGCTATCGAAACCATGCAAAACACTCAGTTTTTTACTGATTTCGTCGACATTTGGCACATTTTATTTTGTAAAAAATATTTCTACATACCCAAAAGTCTCAAATTTTTTGTAGGAGATGTAAATATTGTCTATTGAGATGCTCCAAAAAGATTTTGTTAAAATAAGGATGTTGACTAAAATAAGAAATTAAGAAATTTGCTTAAACGACAATTCGAAAATAGTTATTAGTTCAACCTTCCACCGACAGGGGCACAGTATGTTCTATACAAAGATCCCACTATGAAACAGTTGCGGAATGGCTTTTCAATGATATATTACAGGAGTAATGTCGGCAAAATTAAAAAAAAGTTTTGCACCGCGGAGGCAACGTGAGGGGCGGGGCACGGGAAGTGCATAATAATATGAATAATTGGTCACCGGGCTTTCTAACGATAGAGCATATGAGGCATGTCGGCAAAATTTTGAAAAGTGCCTCCGGGAGCTCCCTCCACCCCCTCAAATTCAACGCACCCGAATTTTAACAAATTCACGTTCATACTGTATACAAAAAAGCATTTCTTTTCTTTTTAAAATTTGATTTTTTTATGAAACAAAAAGTTCTCAATCAAAATTTTTGAAATTTACATATTCTTAATTAGCGCCCAAACATAGGCCTAGATGTATAAGTTTAAAATCTCTAAATGCTGTATTTAAAAAAAAAAAAAAAAGGTGTACAGTTGAAAAAAATGCTAGTCTAAAAAATATCTGTGTTTTTTATCCGTAATCACGTGCTACAAACACCTGAACTGTCAGTGAAATAATTTTTCAACATCTCCGTTTTATTCAGAGCAAATAAAAGTAGTTTTTATCAATAGATTTTTCGAGGATTTTATGGCTTTTTGTAATAATTCCGGAATATAAATTTCTAAAACACTTTTTTTTTGCGTCTGACTGTGTAATTTTCGAGTTTTTATTGCCAGTAGATTTTAAAACAAGGCTCTCTTTAAAAAATCCCAAAACATTTGTCGCCCTTAGCATTCTTTCATTCCAGCAAAGCATTCGGTCTCTCTTCCAGTTGTTCGAATAAATTGTCTGCGGTTTGATAAAAATCTATGTTTTAGTTTAATTATGAATAATTTCCATTCTTTTAATTAGGGGTTTAAAATTAATATGTCAACTAATTATTAGAATTTTAAAATTTTGAATCCCAGGTGATCCAGGAGAGGCATACGGCTTTGGAACACCCTGTAAACCCATCCTTTTTTCATCATCATAAATTTAGCGAAAAAGATTGAGAAATCTCGGGTGTGAGGTTTCTGTAATAACTGGTATAATTGTTTTGCTAAACAATGCAAATATGTTAGATATAGAAATTCACGAATACCAGATACTTCGAAATAAGTTCAAACAATTAAGAACGTTTTTATTTCTTCACGTTAGTTTAATAATACTGTACTTAAAAGTCAGTTCCAATAAAGGCATAACAATTTCTTACAGAACAATCGAAATTTGTTAGATGTAAATTTTTAATTTATTAAATCAGCTTAACATTATCAGATACTTTGAAAAATGTTCAAACGATGGAATAACAATGTTTATAAAGGAATCAAAGTGTTAACAATAAGAAAAAACTTCTTGTGTTTCTCACAACATTTTGCTACTTTTAGCATTTGAAAATTGCTATTGCGATTTAAAAACAAGTAATTTTGAGTTTACTTATTATAAAAGCGAATTTGATTAATTTATTACCTTTATTAAGATTTATTACAACCGATCGAGATATTTTGACTTGATTATATTTAATAATTTGTCATCATGTAATCAGAAGATTTGTCTTTGAACAAAAAACAAGTTTGTCGGTTTGAACAAAAAACAAGTTTACATCTGGTGATATAGCTTCTCGCAACCGTGTAAAAAAGTATTTGGAAAAAAAGAACTTCACATCCGTCATCTCACTCGATCGTGGTGGATTTGGTGACTTTCTGTTCGCTGTAACACCTAACAATCAAGCTGTTGCCGTATAAATTGTGAAGAATACCCTATCATGAAAGATGGAAGAATTAATATGGCCTGTATTAAACCATCCAAACATCCTACCACTCTACTATATGTTTCATTTAAAAGAATTGAATTAAAAACTCTATGTCATGCCGAAGCACCCCACTTCTTTTGATAAATTGATTAGAAGTTCAAAATTTTTTGCAGATTTTGAGGGGTTAGATAGTATCCGCAGATGGTTGAAAAATACTGCCGAAGGAATACAATACCTACACAGCGAAGGATTGTGCACTTAGATGTCAAATCCGACAATGTGCTTATAACTGCAGATAATGCAGCTATTTTATGCGACTTTTCAGGAATTAATTTGAAAAAAATTTCCCTGTACACGGCTCGTTGCTTCATATGTATATAGAACACCCGAAAGATTCAGTACGTCGGAGGAAATAGACGGGACATCCTTTGATAATGGACTTATGCACTAATGTCGCTGTATGCAATTACACAAAATTCAGCAACTTACTTGGGATATGTTTATGATTACAATTAATGGAAAACTAACATCGAATCTGCACTGAAAGAATCTTTAAAGATTGAAAATTTTAATAGAAATATGAAGTCATCGCTGTCTGCAGTTGCTGTGACAGATAAAGATCTCTCTATTACTCATGACTTCGTGTTGACCATATTACAGTGGAATCCTAATGACCGACCAACTACTTGTCAAATCCTGAAACATCCTTTCCAGTCGATAAAAGATTGCCAGAATAAAATATCTGTTAACGAAGAAAATACTGAAAAGGATACAAAAATCATAAATCCATTGCTGGAAGGAACCAAAGAGAATCCTGTAAGGTTAGTTTCCTGTCCAAACAATAAATGTTCGACAGAGAAGCGCGACGTAGATAATACTCCAATCCAAAAAACATCTCCAAAAAATGAGAAAAAAATCGGGGAAAATATAAAACGTTGGATAACAAACAAAATGGAATCGGGCCTTGAAAGGTTCAATAAAGAACTGTACACTATTCATCGATTCTAGGACAAAGCAGCATGAGACAGAACATTCGACACTTTTAGGTGTTTAATGCTTAGTAACCTAGCCTGAGAAGCCTCATCTGAGGTGGAGACTAGGTCAGCAAATCTCAAATATAGTTCAAAGATTAAGGTAATCTAAAACGTAAAAGTCTTATCATGCAAATCACAAAATGTGGGTGAATATGTGTTTAGGAATAAGGAATTTCGTAAGTGTTTTCTCCGTATCACAGGTTTATCTATCCTAAACCTGTGAGAGACTCTTTCCCTTAATGTAATAAAAAAAGAGCGACCTACGAGATTGTGGCAGAAGTTGAAGTTCCTTCGTAGGCTTTCTTCTAACATACCACAGGCCATTTAAATATTCAATGAAAATATGTGATTTGTTTCTTTTTTTATTTTTTGCCCGCTTTGTTTAGAAGTTAGCGTATTCGCGCAATCAGGCTTAAGCTGGCGTATAAACAAAAAAAAAAAAAAAAATGAATCATTTCACCGTAAAAAAACATCCAGAAATCCTTTTCTCTTTAAACTTGGTACTTTTCTATCAAATCATCCAAAATTTGTTTAACATTATAAGCCTGTCAATTAGATAATCATTCATTACTTAACATATTTACGAAGAGACAAAACATACTCTTTTGACTAATTAAATTAACGATGTCATTCACACATTAAATTAACCTTTTTTTCTCATTATTGCAATGTTTTCGTATTCAAAACCTACCAAAGTTTTTTTGAGATGAGCACCTTTAAGAAAAATATAATTTAAAATTTACTATATTAACACACTTTCTGCAATTTTTTCCATGATTTCCCCTATAAGATGTATATGCATTGTATAAGACGTGTGCGTGGATTAAGAATGTTACATGTTACTAGCTTTATTTAAAATTAAAAATCCCTTTAGAAATGTTTGATTTTGTACATGTATATGTTTTTCTATTTAGGCATCCCTAATGTTATCTCCATTATTCTACCAATGTTTTTGAGGTAGGCTCCTTCCAGGGAAATGTAATTCTAAATTTACCATGATTTATATTACCGCTGAAGTTTATTTTTACTTGAGCATGACTATCCGTGACATGTGTGTATAACAGTGTGTGCCTTTCGAATGTTTCCTGTTACTACCGTTTATTAAGCCTATAAAACCATTTAAAGAAATGTTTTATTTTTAACACTTGCATGTTTTTATATTGTATACAGCATTAAGGTTTTGGTACCCTTAACCTACAAAAGTTTTTTAGATAAGCTCCTCTTAGTGAAATGGAATTTTACATTTACCATGATTTTTATTTTCGTTGCAATTTATTTTTACATGAGCATAGTTACTACTGTGAGATGTATATACAGCACATAAGACGAGTGTGTTGATAATACTGCCGACATAAGACAGCGTTGCGTTTCCTGCCATGTAAAAAAATGGCGCCCTACACTTAAACAATAATATGAACATATTCTTTTGGCTATTTCTGAAATATAATTTATTTTCAACACACAAAAATTAAGATACAGTATAGATGCAAACCTATAAGACACATGAAAACTCGTTTCTAACAAATAATGCCCATATACATTAATATGTCAAATTTTGTCCACTTCTAAAATAACTAAAATTGGGTAGTGCATTACAGTAGTTGGAAAAATGCTATAGTGCCCCTGAAAAGCTCGTATATATATATTTAAAATTGAATAGCATTTTTAAAATGCTTCATAAAACAATTTATCTCCCAACATCATATTGCATCCATTTTTTCGAGGTTATTCTAAAATAAGTGTAAAGGGACAAAGTCTTTAACAGGAAATATATTCTAGTTATCGCAATAGCTTATGTTAGCATTATTATGTTTGAAGTCATATAACGGTGTTAAAAATACAGGGTGTCCCAAAAAGATCCCATAAACACTGCACAGCTAGATTCCTCGTTGAGAGTACATAAAAACTGCCCAAAGAAGCGTTCCTGTACGATCCATAGTTTACGAGAAAAATACGAAAAACAAAGTATGACGTCACTGCCGGTGAAAAAAAAAAAACACTTTATTGGACATATCAACAACAGTATTTGCACATATTTCCAGACGATAATTTTTAAAACGTTCGCCGCGCATATCGCGTCATGCATGCGCGCGCGCCATGGAATGACGTTAAGCCGACGTTGAACTCGTATTTTTAAAAGGCTGCATCTTGTAGCTACCAGTAGTCTTCGTATGGTGGCCATGTATTCCATTCGTGACTACTACGACATGTACCTGATGTACGGCCGATGTAATGGAAATGCCTTACGAACTGCTAGGGAGTATACCCGTCGATATCCGTCCCGCGTTGTTGATATGTCCAATAAAGTGTTTTTTCTTGCACCGGCTGTGACGTCATACTTTGTTTTTCGTAATTTTCTCGTAAACTATGGATCGTACAGGAACGCTTCTTTGGGCAGTTTTTATGTACTACCAACGAGGAATATATCTGTGCAGAGATTATGCGGTCGTTTTGGGACACCGTGTACACAAAACATCCATAATAAAATTTAACGCATTCTTTTTTCTGCACCGTTAGTGCAAATTCACGATACATGTTACATAGAATATTTTCAACAGAAAACGTAATACATATCCAAACAAATATGAATAGACACGCATTTTTATTATAATTATACAGATAATATTCGACATTGTGTCTTTTGTTTTGCCTATTTTTCATTAAAACTCGAAAACTTTACCAATTTATGCTAAAAAGTACGTTGAAGTTGCTAGTCCAAGTTCCGTTTCCATGATATCAGGATGTTTTCAGACTAATGTTCTGACAACAGTGTTTTGTTTGTTAAATTAATTGTGTATCTGTTTGCTCTTGAAACACGAAATATTTCAAAAATTGATTCTAGAATATTCCTGAAATCCTGCAATCAAAACACAGATTTTTTGCAAAAGCAAGATGAACTCATGTTAACTGCGCCAACAGTGCTTATAACGTTTATTTAAAAAAATAGTGTATACTCAACATCATTCATACATTTTTCTACCCTTGACGGACAACAAGATTAATGTACGCCATAAACAATTGTGATGTACGATGGAAAAAAGTAAATAAATTACACGTAAAGAACTAGATATATTCAGAAATAATCATATTTCTGGATAATTTTTTAAAAAGAAGAAAAACAAAATATCAGTTTTTTCATCTTTATGCTATGTCTTGTTATATGTAAAAAAGGAGTACGATGGAAAATATAAACTATTTTAGTGATGTATAACTAGATAAAACTCAATAATGCAACTGCATGGGTTTATTACAAAATACCTACAACGCATCGTAAAATACGATTACCCTAAATGTTTCTTTTCTTTCCGGTCGAAAATTTTCTTACAATAAACTGAAATGCTGGGTAACACTTCGATATTCCATTGACCGTAAAAGAATTTTACTGCTCCATATTCATAAGTGCAGCACTTGAAGCTATACTTTTCGCTTGAACTAAAATATCATCAGTATTACTCAGCATTGTAGAAACAAAGTGTTTAGGATTATATGTTTAGTGATAAAAGTAAATAAGCAAATGTTAGACGAAAACTATTACGCCGTCGTATTAAAAGAAAACCTCTAATTTTAAAGCAGTCACATGTAACAAAAGCTTTCTAATTTTGTAATAAAAAAATTCATTGCTACCTGATTAGTTTTCATATAAAATGTATGGTAGAAAATGTTGAGGAAATTAAATTTATAGTATTTATTGTAACGTAAAATTGTCTATTATTTATATTGTGAATAATGGTTTGCATCTTTATACATAAATCACATTTGATAGAAACAAATAAAACTTTTATAGTTTGAAGTCAAATAATTTTTATGGATTAGTATTATATGTTATTAATTTGATTATCTGATTAGTAGTATATAATATAATCTAAATTCATTTTCCATGTAAAACTTTTTTATTTAATTTTAAAGTTAAAAAAAATCATGTGCGTAGTTTCTTGAAGAGAGCACTATATTCTAGAAAAATGCATTTTATGTCCCTTTTTTGTCTCTACCATGGCAGGAAGAATAAAAATGCCCGATTTACAAGTTTTTCAAAAGGATGATTTGCTGTTTTTATTTCTTAAAGCTCTGTCAAAATTCAATTAAAAATAAATAATGTAAAGCGATCCATTAAAGGAGGCATACTATTTCTGTTTTTCAAATTTGAATATCGTTATTATAAAGTGATTTATTACGATTTAATACTCATTATTAAATATATTTTACAGCTTAGTAAATAATAGCGATTATTAACCATTTGCTATAGCTGTAGTTCGTTGTTTTACATTTTTGCACGAACATGATAAAATTCTTGGTAGATGTCTACTTCAAATGTATAGAAATTGAATTAAAAGATTATTATTTAGAATTGAAATAATATTTACTTTCAACGAAAAAATTCTCAATAGTACATATTGAGTACTACTACGCTACCAAGTAAGATATCATAAATATCTCATACTTAGTGAGTGGGTTCCCCTGTGTCTATTGATTTCGATATTTGTTATTAAGCTACGAAGGAATAGATATATTCTTAGACTTGTTGATTTGGAATGTATTTATTTTATTAAATGCTCACGTATAAGTTAAAAGAAATTGCTTTTTTAATTTCCGATCACCTTAGTTTGATGCAGATGGACTATTTGAAATAAAATGTAAAATAAAATTACATCGGTTCATAATATTTCAAAGAACATTAATCACTAGTAGAACTTGGCGACCAGTTTGGTCGCCCTTAAATGCATACTAAGTATCGTATTATGTTATTTTATTCATAATTCAATTTACTTACCCAATCCTTTGCCAAATCGGAAGATTCTGATAGAGAAATCAAGAACTTGGTATTTCTATGTCAGCCGGTCGCAGCTGGTAAATCGCCAAAGATCCTTATCAACGTATTTGTCGTGTTTTATTAATTTCATTTTAAGTGTAATCCTTTTACTCATTTTATTTAAAATTCATAACTTTAGTTTAAAACTGAAACATTTAACATTCATGGTTTTTACTTGTTTCTTAAAAAAAAAAAAAAAAAATAAATAAATAAATAAATAAATAATACCATAAAAAACCTCATTTAATTTTAGCATCAAAGCATTGTGTTAATTTACCACGCAATAAAAACCGTGCTAACTGGCGAGTTTAAACATTCCGTTTGCGAGATTTACGACCGGCTAACATGAAAGTACTAGTAATTATTTGCGATTTTGGCAAAAATTATGTAGTTTTATTCGAAAAAATCATTTCGATTTAAAATGGCCACCTTACAATGAAAAGCAAAGGGGGGCAGCCTGTAATTGTTTTTGATATTCACGTGATTTGGACTTGGTGATGAAACAATATTTGGCTACTTTTCACCTGCGCCTGGCTAACATTAAAGCACCTAAATGGTCGCCAGAATATAAAGAGCGAAACGTCCAGCTCGGATCTGTTGATGACAGTCATACGACTATTATTATAAAAAATACTAACGATACCAATTAAAAATATATTGTTGAGATGTATTAAAAAACTTTACTCATCTGATCCTTACATAATATAAAGTTAATAGTTACTTCGTTAGTCGCTAAGCATTATATATATATTTATATATATATATATATATATACATATATACATATGTATATAAATATAAATATCAGTATTAATTGGAACATTTGTTTCTAAAAAAAACTTGTACTCATAATAAGTTAAATAATATGTGCGTTTCTGTGGGGAAAAAAGTACATATAAAAACATGCTATGAAATGTAACTTAAATAATAAATTCTGCATCTAGTATCTAGTTCGAATGATATGAGACATATAAAATGTTCCATATTTGTTGAGTGTGTGTTCTTATGTTTCTAAATTTGGATATTTGGAATTATCGTTCAAAGGAAAACTTATATTCTTCTTCTACTTTATTTGAATTGTATTAAATATATAACCTAGTTATAATCATAGCAAAAATATTGTCTTATATAATTGTTAATGCTACATATTACGATTGAGAATTTTACGATTGAGAATATTTTGTCAGAAAAGTTATTTTATAAGAATGCAATATAACAATGTAAGGGTTATACTGTCGCTTATTATTTCAGTTATACAATTTCATTTACAAATGCATTTATATAAAATATATCAAATATATTCATGGGCTTAGAAAATACTTACAAAAAGTAATTCTTAGTTCTAAAATTGTTAATTTTAAAATTCCTAATTGATAATTTTTATAGCGAAACAATATTGTCGAAAATTAATTATGTGTTATAATCTCTTAGTATACAGGGTGCAATATGTTATCTATCACCGACCTTTAATTTCTCAACCGTTGGTCGTACACATATAGTTCCAATTACAAAAACGTTTCAAATAAGGTAAATATTCATGTTGTGGCATTATATAAAGTAAAAAATCAATTTTACAAAAAATTATAAAATCTAACTTTTTATACGGTCCCCCAGTCCCTATAGTTATATTTAGTAAAAGTTTACACATATCATAGCAGATATAACACAAAAAGTTTGACATCTGTACTACAAAAATTGACAGAGTTATTAAATTTCAAAGTTTGAGATTTTTTCGCATGATTTTGTCTTTCAATGAGGGATCAGTTCAAAGATTAGTTAAAGTAATTCGAGATCAAAATTAGGTGCAATGTTCTTTTTACGGCGAAACCACCTTTAGGCGGTATCGCCAAATTGGGGGTATCACCAAAGAGGGTTACTTCATTAAAAATTTTTAACTGACATTTAGGGGTCGTATACAAAGCGAAGAATTAAATATTGAAATTAAACTGAAAAATAAATATGAATTTATTATAAAATTAGAAAACGGTCTACCATAAAATATGAATATGTCAAATGACGAAATCTACTAGAGATACTGCTCATAGTGTTCTCCATTGGTGGCAATGCACAATTGAATGCGTGACAGTACTGAGTCCTGGACTCGTTACAGCTCAGCAGGTGTATAAACTGTGCGACAATCAAGGATGATGCGCTGCTTCAGATAAACCAGAGAAGTGGTCTCAGTCACATAGACCAATCCCTTGACATAACCCTAGAGGTAGAATTCCATGGGCATCAAGTCAGATGAAAGCGGTGGTCACTCTACCAGACCACCATATCCAAGGATCTGTTGACGGAATTCAGTGGCCAGATACGCCCGGACGTTGTGTGGAGAGGGCTCCATCATGTTGAAACCTCACTCGGCATGCATGTCGGTGAGGCAGATCTTCATACCAATCACGTACCGTGTTTGTAGCAGATGCAGGTGACGATCCGCCGTTAATGTCCCATCGTAGAAGATGGGTCCAGCAATCCGGGTTCCCCATATTCCGCACCACACGTGTCGTACTGCGCGGGCGATGTGGAGGTTTTCCAGAGACCGGTAATCCACATTGTGCACGTTCACAATGCCACCCCGTATAAACAATGACTAATCTGTCACACAGAATGTCACAAAAGAATGACGGATTTTCCTCTAAGGTGTTGAGCATGAAATTACAATAAAAAAATTGTCGTGTGTGGTCACCCAGCATGAATGATTGCACCAGTGTCGGATATGGTATGGACGCTCATCAAGTGCATGTAACAAATTCCAGACATGCTGACAACATGCGTCGCTTATTTCCGCCAAGCTCAAATGTGGAATTAAAAGGGCGAATCCCAGCACCTCCTCCCGTGTCACTCGAACATTACACCTTGCCTGTCTACTTGTTCTGGATCGTGGAGAAACAGAGCCAGTCTCTCTAATATGGTGCAATGCATTAGTTATAGTTTCATGTGTTGGATGTAGATCCTTAGGGAAACGTTCTGAATAAACACTCGCATCCTCTCTGGCATTCCTTTGACATTCTCCATAAATAAGTATCATT
Source organism: Maratus speciosus (assembly GCA_963932465.1). Lineage (NCBI taxonomy): Eukaryota > Metazoa > Arthropoda > Arachnida > Araneae > Salticidae > Maratus > Maratus speciosus. The sequence goes on along the minus strand of OZ010786.1, from coordinate 480,432,115 downwards.
AAGGCATATTGCATGCATGCGTAGCTTGCCATCACGATCTCAGCTCTGGCTAGCATGCTAGATGGCTCGTGTTTTATCCCGAACGTGTGGCGCTGCGGTACTATTGTAATTTGCATAATCCCAATTTTCATGCTCGCTATATCTCGGCTGGTCGTTTTTATTCCGCTGCCAATTATCTAGTCCTTAGTGAATATGTTTTATTTTCCGGTGGCCGATTCTACCTACATTGATGTTTGAAGGTTGTTAGACCCATAAAAGAGTTAAACAACACTTTTAGCAGTATCTCTAGTAGATATCGTTATTTGACATATTCCTTTTTTATAGTAAACCGTTTACTGATATCATAATAAATTAATATTTATTTTTCAGTTTAATTTCAATATATCATTCTTCGCTTTGTATACGACCCCTAAAAGTCAGCTAAATTTTTTTAACGAAATAACCCTCTTTGGTGATACTCGAATTTGGCGATACCGGCTAAAGATGGTTTCGCCGTAAAAAGGACATTGCACCCTGATTTTGATCTCGAATTACTTTAATTAATCTTTTAACTGATCCCTCATTGAAAGACAAAATCATGCGAAAAAATCTCAAACTTTAAAATTTAATAACACTGTAAATTTTTGTAGTACAGATGTCAAACTTTTTGTGTTATATCTGTTATGATATGTGTAAACTTTTATTAAATATAACTATAGGGACTGGGGGACCGTATAAAAAGTTAGATTTTGTAATTTTTGTAAAATTGATTTTTTACTTTAAATAATGCCACAACATGAATATTTACCTCATTTGCAACGTTTTTGTAATTGGAACTATATGTCTACGACCAACGGTTGAGAAATTAAAGGTCGGCGATAGATAACATATTGCACTCTGTATATTGCGAATAATAAAATGAAATATATTTCATGTACTTAATCAAATTTTGTTAACTTTCCATATTACACTTTATTTTTTAAATTATTCTAACTACATTAACTTTCTAATAAATATAAAGTTTGCATATTTAATAAAATATAAAACTATATTTTTAGAGTATCATGTTACACATCTAGTAATTTATATATCTAATAACATAAGTAATTTTGTTTTAAAGCTTATATTCCATATCAATATAATAAAAGTAGCAGAAGGAAATTACTTATAAACTTACATTTATCAAATTTATCCGTCCCTTTTCTTGTTTACAAATCACTTCGTACCTTTAAAGCGAAAAAACACGTTGATATTTTCGTTAGGTTATGTCGTATCATTTGTACATAGAAGCCGATTTTTTCTGTTTAATTCTTTTGATCTTCGATGAAAATGATTTAAATATATTTTGTAGATATCTACACTACGTTTAACTGTGAATATGAAATTTAATAATAGAAATACTTATGTGTTTTACATTTATTATTTAAATGAAAAATGACCTAATATCTATATTACTTTAATAAAAAAAGAATTGCTAGGTTATAAATAGGTAAACAGAGTTACCAACAGCCGATTTTTTTTAATACCAAAATTTTCATGGTGAAGTATTCGTATCATATAATCGCACAATTTCTGCAATTAAATAAAGCGAACTTATGGCTTTGGTACTTCTCTGGAATGTGTAAAGAAAAAAATATTGAATGTATTACAAAAGATTTTCGATCAAGCCATAAATGGATATTCGTTGATAATAATAAAAAAACAGTTAAGAACTAATAAAAGACTCAAGGAACGACGACAGGATTGCATATAAATGGTTTTTAGGATCTGTATAATAGTATCAATTTAGATGATTTGAAGCACAAACCTATGGATTTTTTCAAAAATCTAAAGCAAAGGATATCAGTACTGAACTGTTCACTGATTTATTTCAATTTGTTGCTTACGAGTATTATCTATTTAAAGGGAAATACATATGTAAACAAGTGAGAGGTATTCCAATGGGAGGTAGCTGCAGTTCCATTCTTGCAGATATTTATCTGTGTACATATGAAGCCGGTTTATTGTTGGAAAAAGATTTAAAGGTATACATATATATATATGACATTTTTGTAGTAAAGTTGAATAACAATAGAAAATTTATCAATTTAAATGTTATCCAAATACTTTAATTTTATAAAGCGTACATAATATCAAAGCGCAGTTAACTACTTGGATGTTAAATTAGAAATTAAAAACGGAATTTCAGTAAATAGTATTTATGATAAAATAATTTATTTTGAATTTGATACAATAAAAATTTTAAAATTTACTAGTGAAGTGCATGTTTCAATTTTCAGAAATATATATTTAAATGGTTTAAACCGTATTGCAAATTTGTGTTCAAACGTTGATGAAATGGTTGGTGAAATTTTTCACTTTTACATTAACGCCAGCAAAAAAAAAAAAAAAAAAAAAAAAAAATTACGCAATACGTTTTCTGAATAAATTAACTCTCAATTTTACAAGATAAAAAGCTACCGAAATAAAACATTACTATTGCTCTAGAGGGAAGATTTGTATTTGGTCACCACAAGTAACACATAACAGAATGAAATAGAAGCTTCCTTTATTCAAACAATGCATTTTTCAGTATTTATGATAGGCTTCCATACATAAAATATTTTGTATTTAAATACAAACACATCCACAAGAGAATCCACATATTGCCAGTTAACTCTTGATTACAAAGAAATAAAATTTAGGACTTCATGTAAAATGTATCTTTTTACATATTTATCATACAGAATATATGTAACGTACTTTTATTACTATATTAAACGTTAGTTACCGTCACAGATATTGTTGCATACCGTCTGCTGACAGAAAAGTTATGTATTTGGTCACCATAAGTAACACATAACAGAAGGAAATCGAAGCAATGCGTGCTTTTTACCCGACTGAAAATAAGGTTTATGTGTTTCACGCGTATCTGCGTATGTGGATTTCTCTATACTCTCGAAACATCCCAACGGCTGGACGGATTTTAATGAATGAGGTCTCTATCAATTAGTCTTAACGGCCCGATGGTTATAGGGTAGGTTTTGTTTTTGTAAAATCAAAATGGCGGCCGTAAAATACAGAATGGCGGTAGACACGAAATTTTTTTTTACGCACCCTATAGAGTGGCATATCATTGGATAGGCCTTTCAAAATGAAGATGATGTTTCATTGACTATTTTGCAGTCAGAAGCTCCGTTGAAATATTATACAACCTGGAAGTTGTGTAGGTAGGATCTCTAGCTTTACTGCAATTCTAACCATCATAGACATCTATAGACCCCATCAAAACAGTGTTTATAGATAGGAACTAACAATTAAACACAACTTAAAAGTCATCAATACAAGTAAATAAAAAAACCCAGGTAAGTAATATAATCAAGTAATAAAAAAAATATATTTTAAGTCAATTCCTACTTAGGTCAATAAGAGAATTTTTTTCTCCCATTCTTCTTTCTTCTTGAGTGGCGCTTAAAATGCCTTGATCAAGAAGAGGGCTCTCTCGATCTTAAATTACCTTGATCAAGAAGAGGGCTCTCTCGATTATTGAAAATTAATTAACTTGATTTAATTAATTAATTATATTTGTAAAAACTCGATTAACATCAAGTGTCATCCACTACAAGTTTAAAAAAATCATTTGAGCTTCATCGGATGGATAATTTGTATCTTATTAACGATTGAAAATTTGAACAAGATATATATAGCGAGAGTGTGAGCTAATAGTAGGAATTGAAAAAAAAAATAGTTTCACACTGATGAGGATTAATTAATTAGTTCGCTTTTTACGCAGTCGGGTTTTTTGATTTTTTAAATTTAGTTGTTTTTACAAAGAACGCATTTTTCAGAATTTGTTACAGTCTTTTATAGATAAAATATATTTTTTGTAAATACAAACACAACCACAAGATAATTAACATATTATTAGTTAGCTCTTGCTAACAAAGGATTAAAATTTATGACTTTATGTAAAATGGATCTTTTTATGTTTCATCTTGCAGAATATATATAACATACTTTTATTATTATATTATCTATTAGTTAAAGTGACAGAGATTGTTGCATAACTTTTGCTGATAAGGAAGTTATGTATTTCGCCAGAACAAGCAAGACATACATGGATGTAATAGTAATTAATACCTTCTTTTTACAAAGAATGCACTTTTCAATATTTATGATAGTCTTTTATAGATAAAATATATTGTTTGTAAATACAACCACAACCACAAGATAATTAACATATTATTAGTTAACTCGTGCTAACAAATGATTAAAATTTATGACTTCATGTAACATGGATATTTTTATGTTTCATCTTACAGAATATATGTAACATACTGTTAATATTATATTATCCATTAGTTACTGTGACAGAGATTGTTGCATAACTTTTGCTGATAAGGAAGTTATGTATTTCGCAGAACAAGCAAGACATACCTGGATGTAATAGTAACTAATGCCTTCTTTTTTTTTCAAATAATGCATTTTTTAGCATTTATAACATGCATACATAAAATATTTTTGTTTGTAAATACAAAAACCTCGCCAAGAATTCACATATTGTCAGTTATCTCTTAATTATAAAACACTAAATTTTTTGACATCCTATAAAATGGATCTTTTTACGTTTAAATCTTAGAATTACTTGTATTAATCATAGCAAATTCGATGAAACAGATAACTGACATATGTAATATTTAATAATTACTATAAATGCACATTTTAGAGATTTCCATGTTTATTGTATTAGGTTATCTACTTCAATTTGACCTAATGAGAAATTCCTAAACATTTTGAAAACATGTTTATGATACAAAAAATTATTACGTTATATAATATACACAAGTTTTGATTTTACAATATTTTCTTTTTAAATTTATTAAACAATCAGCAGTATTTAAAATATTTTGTTAAAAATGTGCCCTTATAAATATCCATGTTATTTTAAAGAATATATGTAATATACATTTATTGTTATATTAATCAGTTATTACTGTCACAGGGATTGTTGCAAAGCTATTGTATACGGTCTATGAGACGGTCTGATCGAATGATGAATAAAAAGCTGTATTAACTCAGATTATGCTATTTTTGTACTAAACTTTATGTACACGGTTTCTATAATTGATATTCATCTATTAATAAATCTGTAACAACAAATGCCAAAACGAAACAAAAATTCACTGTTATGGACAGTTATACAGAAAGTTAAATGTTAAAAGATAAACATTGTAAAATGCAGTGGTTTGTAAAACCGCTGACAGCAGTTAAGAGTTAAATAAATTAAAAGTAAATTGATGAAGTTATACATTAAATTGTTTTGAAAATACTTTTTAATTTTGGTAATTCTGACGCTTGAAAATATAATTGTATGTGACAAACCAAATTATCCCCCGTTACTACCACTCAATAACAAATAATTAAACTTTTATCATTGAATACATAATGATAATTGCAAGTATTAAAAATAAAAAAAAAACATTTATGAACAAAGTTATGAACAAAAATACGAAATTTTCATTGAAAATACTTTTTGATTTTGGTAATTTTGACGCTTGAAAATGTAACTGTACGCACTGTAAAAAAATCTACAAGGTTACTATGAATTTTCTATGAAAGTGGGACTCCTAGATGTGTTTATGTAACGGCAACAACAAAAATTCATGTAACAGATGCACTTTTGCGCCGTAAATCAAAAAAATCTGTAAGGTTACTAAGATTTCTTTTTAGGAAACTGGGATGCCTAGAACTTTTTATGTAACTGGAACCCGTGTTACAAATAAAATTTTAATGAGGTTACTGTAATTTTACTAGATTCCTTTGTAAAGCTACAGATTTCTATTGCTTTACAAAAACCATTTTAGTAGATTTACTGTACATGTAAAATTTTAGTAAGCATACAGATTTCTGTAATTTTACATATTTACATATTTTCATTTACCGTGTGCGACAAAACAAATTATTCTCCGTTACTACCACTCAATAACAATTAATTAAACATTTATCTTAGAATATATAATGCTAATTGCAGCTATTAAAAATAAAACAATCACTTATTTGAAATATTGACTAGTTTAAGAATTCAAGTTTTGACCAAAAATGCAAAATTTTAATTGATATAACGTCATGATGTTAATTATTCTTAAGGACGATATGCATAAATATATTTCTAATATCTTTATTATAATATCTAAAAGTAAAATATACGTAAAAACTTGTTAATATACAGATCTAGACCCAATAAAGTTGTTATTTATATGTATCTTAATTGTTTTCTAAGAATAAATACTTTTAAATTCTCGGTTTTCCATATTCATAAAAATTAAAAATAATAATAATAATAATAATAATAATAATAATAATAATAACAATTCAATACAGAGTAACAACATATTATAATATTTTTAAAGCAGTAATTCTCAACTACACCACATATATCAGACAAAGAAATATTTATATTATCCAAATATGACTGTGGGAGATATTTAAGGATATTGCTGTGATTTTTAGCATTACCTCATAAAAGTTACGCATAATTTAACATAACTTCAGAGTCATTATACTTAACTGATTTCATCATATTTATGTACAAGTTTCCCATATTAAAGATATTAACAGAGAATATGGCTTTGTTCATGATTTTCGAATTTGTAAGTTGCTACTTAAACTACTGTAAAAGGGACACTTTCGATACTTAGCTTCGAAATATATGATGTAATTGCATTTGCATGAAGTGTAATTACGAATCTCGTGCATCCAATTTTGGGATATAGAACTGATTTTGAAACCTACTATATGCAATTAAATCTACTAGTGTCTGGTAGTCTTTAATACATTTGCATTATGTGCATATTTGTCATTTATTAATACTATACTAAACTAAATTTAAAACTTTACAAATGTGTTATACAAGTAAATAATATCAATGTGTTGATTCGAGAATTCTATATGAAAAGATTATTAACAAAATTATTATATTCAGCGAAGTTTCTTAAATAAAATGCACAATGTAATATTAATCATAGCAAATTCAATTTAACTGATAACTAACATATATAACATTTAATAATTGCTATAAATGCAAATTTTAGCTTTTTCCATGTCTCTTTTATTAGGGTTTCTGCTTCAATTTGTCCTAATAAGAAATTTCTTGAACATTTTGAAAACAGATTTATGATACAATAAATTACTGCGATCGATAGAATACACAAGGTTTGATATGATAATGATTTCTATATAAATCATTAGTGTATAAGCAATATGTCAAAGGTTTTGTAAAACATGCATACCAATAATTGTCTATGTAGTAGGGTGGATCGAAAAAACCGAAATATTTGTAATCGAAACGTAATAGTGCGGAAAAGTTGCCTTTTGTTATAAAGAATCAATTCGTAAAATATCAAACCGATCTGTTAATATCTTTTACCGCCGCAAGCGGGCCAAAGTTCCGACAAATTGCAAAAAACATGATTTTTGCAGTTTTTTTCTAAATTATCCAAACATAGCTATACAATTTCTAATAAAACGCAATAGCTAATTCAAGGTATCAGTAATCTAATATTAAAATTTCATTATGGTGGCATCATATCTTTTACCGCCGCAAAAAGACCAAAATTTCTAAAAAATATTACAAAATTTAAGTTTTTCTTTTTTCCCAATTGTAATAATCTTTTAATATTTTTATCTTCACATTTTTATATTTTTATCTTCACCTTAATCGCCATAATATTTATATTTCTAATAGACTGAAAATGTTATTTTCTGTTGAATTTAATTTCACACAGATTGTTTATCATGACCGATGTCATGCTACCAAAAACATCTGCTCTCGATAGAAACACCTGCAACTGCATGCGCGTAAATTTATTTCTCTTTATAAAAAGGCATATTTCACTTGGTTGTTTTTTTTTTTATAGTTTATTTTCTTACTCGACAGTGTCAAGGTTTGACGTGCAGTAGTTCAAAGTTAGTACACATGTAAGAATCATTAAATTTCGGTAGAAGTAATAGATTTTAAAATTAAGTTTCGCAGTGTAAATGGAAACACCTAAGAAGACCAGTAAGTTTTGAAATCGTTCGATTTTCACATGATCTTTATTTGGAACCCCGAAGGAATTAACGCAATGCAGATTACCAACCCATGAAGACGTATTGTGCTATTGTTTCCAAGAAAGCTCTAATCTTGCACCGGACGTCGGCGATCAAGAACCCGAATTCTCTGCTATTGCCGAACGTGTAGCTAAAAAATTGAAAGTGTCTTCAATAAATCATCTATACCAACAGTTTCGCATAATCGAGTCATACCGATGTTAAATATATATCATAAAAGATATAGGAACATGATGAAGTCTTACAGAAGGGATAAGGATAAACCCAACTTTTAGAAGAAATTTAATAATTTCGTAGATGATGCAAGAAAAACCTTATTTGACATAGCCTCATGTAAATGCAAAGATTTGAACAAATGCAATTGTAAGAAACAAAATAAGGTTCCAAAAATAGAACGTGCATTTTTGCTGGATCAACGGACGACAAGAGTCTGTTATATTGGTCAATTAGATGCTGAATATAATTCACATATACTACAGAGAGTGAAAAGGAAAGACCGTTCACAAAAATGGATGACTAAAACATCAGAAAAATTATCTAAAAATGTCGCCGTGTGTGAGAATGATTCTTCTACGGATGAGTTGACTGAACTAAACGAAAATAAAATTTAATTTTCTGTTGAAAGTGTTGATTATAAACCAAAAAAACCTTTTTCCAAATCCCAAAATATGCGGATGAATCTTGCAGCAACTTCAATGTTAAGCGATAGATATGGTGTATCTGACAGGGCTACTGCCGCATTAGCATCAGCAGTTCTCCAGGACATAGGTATCATAAACGAAGATGATACTGCAAAAGTTATAGATAAGTCAAAATTCCGAAGAGAGAAACGGAAAATTAGATCTCAAATAAGTAGAACATTTGACATACCGAGTTTAGGTACTGACTTTGCTCTATACTTTGATGGACGTAAAGATAGAACTCTCTGCCAGGCCAAAGAGGGGGCGAAGTTTCATCGTCGCGAAGTAAAGGAAGAATATATATCTTTGATACTTGAACCAGGTTCCCATTATTTTGGTAATTTGACCCCATCGACTAGCAAGGCGGTTACTTTAAGCAATGACATTGTAGATTTTTTGGAGAAAAATGAAATGGAAACTTCAAAAACAATTGCAGTTGGATGTGATGGAACTGTCCTTAACACAGGAAGCAAAGGAGGTGTTATACGTTTGCTAGAGGAGAAATTTCAAAGACCACTTCAGTGGCTTCCTTGTCTTCTGCACTTCAATGAGCTCCCTCTTAGACACCTTTTCGAACATCTCGATGGACAAACGACGGGTCCTCGGTCCTATTGTGGGCCAATTGGGAAATCTCTTGCGACTTGCGAATTATTACCGGTTGCAAAATTTAATCCAATTAAATCTGATCTCCTAGCAGTTAATAAAGACGATTTGTCAACTGACCAGAAGTATATATTTGAAATAGTGCAAACTGTTTCAACAGGCGAGTGTTCGATTGACTTATCTCGCCGAAGCCCTGGACCAATATCTCACGCAAGGTGGATCACTACTGCAAATCGAATTTTGAGACTCTGTGTTGGAACAGAGGAACCCTCTTCTGAACTTGTAATACTAGCTGAGTACATCGTGAAAGTGTATTGCATCGGTTGATTCACTATTAAACGGAATCCATCATGCTTCATGGTGCCCAGAATTTGTGGACTATAATTAAAAACACACCCGTTACTTGCCGGATAATCTAGGAAAGATTATAGATCCTGTAATTTCACGAAATGCTTATTTCGCAAATCACAAAAATATCCTTATTGGAATGCTAGCAGATGAAAGACAGCACATAAGGACCCTAGCTTTAAAGAGAATTGCCAAAGTAAGAAATTCTGCAGAGTCCAATAGCGCCATCCGACATTTCGTTATTCCAGATTTGAACTTTGAAGCTGAAAACTATATCGATTTAATTGACTGGCAAAACTGTGAACTAACGGAACCGCCTATTACGATTTTTCTATCATCTGACGATATCACAATGCTGGTGAGTTTGAGAGGTTCGATTTAAGATATTAGCTGCTATAAATTTCCTTGTCATACACAGGCAGTAGAGAGATGTGCAAAATTAGCCACCGAAACAGCTTCGAAAGTTTGTGGACAAGAGCAGAGGGAGGGTTACATTAGATTAACTTTGGTCTCTCGAGGAATAATGGCTTCATTTGAGAGCAAATCAGATTATAAAATTCATTTCAAATAAATATTTTTTCATTTAAATTTTATTTAACCCGATTCTGCTAAAAATATCTTTATTTCACTTAATAAAATACTTCATTTTTGTAATTTGTGGTGTATCAAGGAACTTCTGTCTATTGCTGACATGAAGTAAAACAGTAGAGCATGAAGCGATCGTCAAGAAAAATAAGTGAGTACTTTTATTTTTTTTTTATCTATTGTTATCATAATTACTAGACATTTATAACATTTTAGTAGAAATAAAGTAAAGTTATTTAATTCTAGAGATATTATAAAAGTACAGAAAAAATGAAAAATTGAAATTTTGCCATTTTTTTAAAAAAATTGGTTTTTTTGCGGCGGTAAAAGATTTGCTTTCATCTTAATGAGCTTTTACAGGGATATTTCTGATATCTTCATGTAGCTATTGCGCTCTTTTAGAAGATGTATTGCTATGTTTGAATAACTAAAAAAAATAATGAAAAAAACTATGTTTTTTGCGATTTGTTTAGAAATTTAACCCATTTGCGGCGGTAAAAGATATTGACTGATTGGTGTAATATTTTAAGAAATTTATCTTTACCACAAAATGCAGCTTTTCCGACCTATTACGTTTCGATTATAAAAAATTCGGTTTTTTCGACCAAACCTACTATGTAGTTTTATTGGGCTATCTGCTTTTATAAATAAATATATATTGTCTACAGCACCCTCACATAGTGTTGATTTCAAAAGGAACTATTGACTAGTTGAACAAATGACATTTAATTTTATTTGTTTGTGAGTGTGTTATACAAGATTTTCTTGAAAGATAGTAGCTTATTATATGTTCTCATTTCTGTTACACCTAACGTATATGTACAAAATATGAATTATTACTCTTCCCTTTAAATATTTAAAATGTTTTCTTATAATGTATCAACTTATAAGATAGAGTTTTTTTTTTTTTTTTTTGTCTATCTTTTACATATAATACGAATTTTGATTTTCTTCTCACCCTATGTGGGCACAGTTAAGACCTATCTATTATATTCCTTACCTTCCTTATAACATTCAACACAATTCAAAAATGTTTTGACAAAAATCTGTCAGTTTTTAGATTATCGCTCAATCTTTCTACCCCGTGTCTGTTCATTTTCCAAAGTCTTCTCTTTCAAGAAAAACACTGATGTCATGTCGACGTGAGAAAATTTTCATTGTAAAACTAAGACACAATCATCTATAAACTTTTTCTAAGCTTCACTACAGAAATATTGCATTAAATGTCTGCCGTTGGATGAAATGTCACGTTTCAGTGATTTCTGGAATAAAATTAACTTTATACTATTTCTCTAAGAATAATTAATTTAATTAGCGTTCGTAATTTTGATATTTAATTAAAAGTAAAAAAAAAAATCGTATTTTATGAAATATTGCTTGATTTTATTAGGATATTTTGCATAGTCTGATCGCTTTAATGATCGATACAGCACTCGTATACAATTGAAATTTTATGTTTAAAACAATGGAGGTTCGAAATAGTGAATTTAAAAATGTATAAAATACTTTTATTATACTGAATTTGTGCAGAAGGAAGAATAAAGAGGCAACTCAAAGGTTTAATGAATTTTTATGATACTTTTTAATCAGTAAATTTCTAGAAACAAGTACATATGGTAACTATAATAAGATTTATTTCAATTTCTCTTTTATTTTTTTAATCATTACATTATTATATCTTCAACAGAAGAAAGTACAGTAATCGAAATTTTTTTCGACTTCCGGTTTTTTACGGATTTACCCGATTTAGGGACCAGATAGCTAAAAATATATTTATAGAAAATGTCTGTGTGTCCGTGTATCTGTCGCCATTTTACCATCAAAAAGTGTATGCATAAAAAGCATAGAATTGAACCAAGCTTTTTGTTTTGTTTTGTTTTTGGCTATGGCAAGCAGGTCCTTTCTTGGAGAAATTTCGACGGAAGGGTCTCTGTAATAGCGACTTTTGTGCAATTTTCATTATTGTACCAGCAAAAACTGTATGAAGTTATGAATAGAATTGAACTGAATTTTTTGTGTATGTATTTTGCCATACCAAGCAGGTTCTCCTTGAATTTGGAAATATCCCGCAGAAAGGGAGAACAGTAATAGCGATTTTTGTATAACTTTCTTTATTTTTCGTAGTTCATCGGCGGCTCGTGAAGCAACAGGAACTTCGCAGCATGCTGAGATAGCTGATGTACAACTCAATAATGGAAAACTATTGATTTTAATAAATATCATGATAGAGATTAACTCGTTTTTACTCCGATTAATTCACTGAATCAGAAACTTAAGATGAAACTCAAAGTTGGTTTTAGAGTGGAACAAATAATATTAATTTCTACTTTCAGTACTAAAATGTTGAAATAAATGACTGGCACCGGAATATATGAACAAGTTTATTTGGAAATATGAAACAGGCTATATTTCACATGCATATTAAATTGAAAATATTTTAGAAAAATTCTGATGCCATTGTGGAATTTAGGAATTAAAATAAAGTGGTTTCATGAACATACCACTGCCCCTTAAACGGTTAAGACTGCTCCTTTTGTACTCTATAGTATTTTCCACTGTTTCTATTTGCTTATTCTAAGTAATATTTAAATGGAAAAAAAGTTCATATCGACTTTCCCATTTATATTTCATTAATTTTTTTCGTGCGGTACAAATAGCAATTTTTTACATCTTTCTTTAATCAGTTTTAAACGTTTTCTTTTCCATCACTCCATTTTTCTGTACCTTTGCAGAATAAATTTACATTCATTTTCATATAATAACCATTAATCTTTCATTATGCACAGTATATAATAAAAAGATTTCCAAAACCCTTTAATTAACACATAGCCGACGGGTAATTTTTATCAAATCTGATTTTTAAAACAGTAGAAGCTCCTCCCTGTTCTGAAAGTCTTTTGTAAATTGGTGTTCTAGATAGGTTTCCAAAGTTTATGCATCGGTAAATATCTTTCAATGAACGATCTTAATAAATACTCTCTTATAATCTAAAAAAATATGGACAACATGATATAAATTCATTTTCTGTAAGATAGAAGCCACGCCCTTAATCAATGATGTTTTTTTGAATGAAAACGAGAATTCTCGTTTCCCGCCGTGAATATGTTAAAGGAGTCTTGAACATGTGGTCAACCCTCCCTCACATTGACTGGGTCAAGCCTCCCCACATAGCCTTTTTCTAAAGAATAGCACATTGTTATGTTAAGCCTAACTTACTGTGTAATCTTTATGCCTGGAATGAAAGCTCGATATTTGTGCTTTATTTAAAACCTACTTACTTAAATTCCTGTGATATATTTTATTTGAAAAAAGATTACAAAATATTTCTAAAAAAAACAACTTTTAGGTTGAAAACGCCTCACAATTGATTTTTTCCACCGCTATCTCGATTGTCTCTATAAAACAAAGACTGTCGTTTGAGCATTCCAGTAGCTTTGCTTGACACCTGTTGATAAAACCCTGAAATTCTTTTAAATATGAAAACTGATGGGTGGGTCAAGCCTCCCGTATGGTCAACCCTCCCTAGTCTCCCCTATATTTTTTAATCAGCACAAGGTAAAGTATCACACATTAAGAATAGCATCATGTTTTGTAATATTTTAGGTATCAAATCGTTATCAGATAAAATAATCAGTAATGAATATCAATATGGCGAATGGGGGAATACGAGTGCCCCCAACAGACTTTTATTCTCCGTATGTCGAGAGTAAGCCTTTCTCTGTAAAAGTTATTGCCCGACCTGATTTCTTCCTTTTCAAAGGAAATACTTTTGAGTAGTATTATGTTATGAACAATGAATAAAAATTCATTTCCGGGCAAAGTACCCATCTGGCCATTTTGCCCGATCTCTTTGTGGCCAGTTTTCTTGGAATGACGCCATTACAAAATATGCGGCCTAACATAGCTATATAAGTTAGTGTTTTATCTCACACATCATTTAACCCTTTCAGGAGCAAGGAATTTCTTCTCCTAAAATGCTCAAATACTTAATCCGTACCGCAGTTAACGAAAAAAAAATATTTAGAAATAATATAAGGCTTTTCTTCACGTATGTTATGAAATCGAAAGTGTACTAAAATTACTGGTGCGATTTGCAATTTGGACATTAAAATTAAGCGTTTGCAGACTGCAATCGGCGCTCCTGAAAGGGTTAAACGGTTACTTTACGCTTATAGAACTGAATAAGGAAAAATAATTTTAACACTACATATTAATTAGCTATAATCAGAAATTTTACAATTTACCTAATATAAAATCTAAATTGGGAAAACAAAATACAATGAGTTCAGAACTAGAAAAAATATATCCTTCTGCTTCAAATCGCATACAATTCTACCAGGATATGAGACGACTGTTTCGCCCAGTTGATGCGTTGCTGGGGCACTATACAGCGGAAGAAACTCAAATGGTCATTTTGCCCTTACTGGCCACTAAATCCTTGCTATTTCTATATATATAAACATGGATAGTTTGTTATAAACTAACATATATACATCGAGGGATAATGAGATATCATGCAACATTAAACTTTTATTTATAAATTAAATATAAATCGTACTAAAAGACATTGTGTGAAAAGAATCTTAATGAAACTAACAATATTTACAATAGGTTCTTTTGTATTATTTCTACTTCCATCTTTTGAAATTCTTTACCAGTTTTAAAATTTATATTCAAATCCATTCTGCATGCTATGCATTAACTTGGTGCTTCATCACATGTTTAATTAAGGACAGCTGTAAAATGTGCGAGCTTATTACCCCAGTATTTGTTTTCTACATATAACTTGTAAAACCATGTAAAATAGTCTAGACAGTTCAAACACGGAGGACTCAATACCGGCAGAGTATTTCGTCTTTTGTTAGAGCGTTGCTTAAGAAGGATTTCGTGACATGAAATCACATGACCTCTGCATTCCCAGGCGGCTGACGTTGTGGCCGCCTGAGATCGCATGAACTTACGTCATGAACTTTACTCTAAGGCGGTTACCCTAGAGCTTTCTTGGCTAGTACTGAAATAGGCCACTATTAAATTAGGGGAACTAGGGACACCATTCATTAAAAAAAAAATTAAATATTAGTATGACACACTCAGACTATTCTTACGGCGTGGTCTCGCGCCCTTTCTAGTTGTTAATAGCAAAATACTTCAAAAGCCTTTATTAAACGGTCTAGTGCATTTTTTCTATATCTTACTTTAAAGTATAAATCTACCGTTTAATCGTAAAGGTGTATGAGTGTTTTTATGCAGTTTGTATTATTTAAATTTTTAATTCAAATTTCATAATATACTACACAAGTCATAGAAATATCAAAATGGAAATTTGAATTATGTAAATTGCGTCACTATTTTAATCTCATATAATAATATATTAATTATATTTCGTAAAAATATGATTTTTTATTGTGAAATAAGCTAAAATCTTTACCAATATTAAATTAAAGATATTATTTATTGAATAAAACAATGAAATAAAAATTTTCTTCATTGAAAAAAAAACGTTACTTCTTAGTCAGATGAATCTTCCATTGACGCATAAATGCTTTTTTACCGTAATCATAATTTTATGAATATATTACAAATTTTATTGCGTATTTAACTGTGGGTATTACAATTATGTGTTCTTTGCATTTCGATTGCAAGACTAATATTTATCACATTATTTTCTCTGTTGTTTATGCACTGTATAGAAAAATAATTGCCTTTTAAAAAATTAACATACTATGAAAAATAATTCCAACATTGATATGAAAGTTTAGAATGAAGTGAATATTTGTAAATCTTATTTATAAACTTTCTATGCTGAAAATAATAATAATAATAATAACAATAAGAGCGAAGTTCCTTTTCAGTTTTGAAGCAGTTATTGAACAAAATGTGACTTTAAGCCTCATCTTTTACATATTTCTTTAAAATAAAAGATCGTTTATGAATGTTATTTTAGTTGTTTTTGTGTATTTTAACCATTGTTTTTCACTCTTATAAAATTACACTTTCTCTCAGAGGCCACAAATGCATGCAAAGGGAAGCTAAAATAAACAGTTTTAAAAACAAATTAATGGAATTTTACATTAAAAATGCTGCAACAACAGAAAAAAAAATCCGAATGGAAATTTTGAAATATTTTTAATTTTAAGAATTAAAGTGAGTATTTTTAGAGCATTTAAAGTTTAACGTAAATTTTAATTGGACGAGAAGCATTTTGATATACTTAAGGTTTCTGACTACGTAAGAAGAAACGCATTTTTAAATAGCTATTTAATTATTAGTTTAAACTTATTTGCTATTCATAGTGATATTGAAGTAACTTTTGGAGAAATCATTTTTTGCGTATGGAATTTTCAAAGACCAGAACAGTTTCCATAAAATGCATTTTTACATTTATGTTTTACGTCATTAATTTATTGTCCTTTCTTTAGTTTTGAGAGTTATTAAATTTCTAATTGGAACAGCCTGTATAACCCAATGTTATTTTATTTTACTGCTAAATAAAGCAAAAAATAAGATATCTAAGAAAAATAGGATATTCAAAGAAACTTATGAAAACCGTTTACAAGTGTAATCAATCAATCACTGAACACAAAGCAATTATATGTAACATTTTATATTGCAGAAAATTCTCCTCACTTCAGGATTCATTCGCAGCTGTCAAATAGTTTTTAAATCACTATAACTCATGTTTTACTTATAGTACAATAAAATTAAGCACATATTTGGAAAGGTAAAGAATTGCGCTTTAATAAAGTTTAATAATTAAATTTAAATAATCAAAAAACCCGACTGCGTAAAAAGTAACTAATTAATTATTTCTCATCAACATGAAACTATTTTTTTTTTATTTACTTGCATTGATGACTTTTAAGTTATGTTTATTTGTTGGCTCCTATCTATAAACACTGTTGTGATGAGGCCTATAGATGTTTATGAAGGTTAGAGTTGCAGTAAAGCTACACAACTACCTACACAACATCCAGGTTGTGTAAAATTTAAACAGGGCTTCTGACTGTAAAATAGACAATGAAACATCGTCTTCATTTTGAAAGACCTATCCAATGATATGTCACTCAATATGGTGCGTAAAACCTTTTTTTTTTTTGTCTCTACCGCCATTTTGAATTTATACAAACAAAACCTAGCCTATAACCATTGCACGGTTAAGACGAATCGATAGAGATATCATTCATTAAAATCCATTCAGTCGTTGGGATGTTTCGAGGGTATAAAGAAATCCACATACCCAGACACGCGTGAAACACATAACCCTTCTTCAGTCCCACACACAACCCTTCAGTCGGGAAAAAGAAAATGCAATTTTTTCTCGGAAAACCGTCTTCATTTTAAACATAATCACAGGTATTTTTATTTTTAATTATTATTACTACCTTTAATTATTATTATTTTTTTAAGTCCTACATAAAAATATACAAAATATTAGCCTTAATTTTATTTTTATACCAAAGAAAAAACATTTTACAGTTATACAAAAAAAAAGAAAAAAAAAAGAAAGAAAACTTGGAAATCTATGCGTGGATAAATTTCTTCAATATTAGAGCAATCATTTTTTTATGTCCTCCATATTTATAAATTTCTTTAAATCTAAAAATTTATATATCTATATAGATTTTAAATATTTTCATTAAATCTAAGCATTCCTTTCGAATTAGGAAGTATCTTGCCAGTTAAATAAAAAGAAAATGTAAAAAAGTCTTTTCAATTTCAGTCCAATTATTTAATGTGAAATGATTATAAATTGTAAGTTGGGATTTTCATTAAATTTAGAACTCAACTCAAACGATAAATTTTTTTTCTATTGACAAGACAATTAATTCAAAATTAGTTTTGGGAAGTTTTTTCTTTATAAATGGTGTTTTTATCAGCCAAAGAGCTCAAGCATGCATAAAATTATTTAAGAAATATAAAATCGATAATGAAATAACATCCAAATTGACTCGTTTAAAAAAAAAAGTATATTCAAGTACTCTAAATATTTTGAATAATTACGGTGTTCAAAGTGTCACTGAAATGTTGAATTTTTATGTATTATCAATATGGATTTCTCACAATGTTTAATGGAAAACATACAATTGCTATTATAATGTTTTTAATAATAATTTATGATACTTATTATTCTCATTTTTGGTCATAAATATATATTCATTTATTTTCATTTCAAAAGCTAAAAGGTTAACTTATATTACGACATAAGCATTTTAAACTTAATATGTTTGGTATTGATATAGTAGATTTCCGTCACATTCGGCAGTTTCATTTTTTTTAAAACTTACAGGAAAAAAATATAAATTGATCGCATTCGGCTTGTATAATTTATGAAAATAAAATTTTTGAAATTCAGTAATTAATTTCTCAAACATTTATCAAAAGGAAATAATTTCAATTTTCAATTTTCCGATTAAAAGTTTCATTTGAGATAAAGAAATATTCTTTGAGGGAAAAATTAAGTGTATATTTGGATGAAATAACGCATCTTCTATGAATGAACTCATAAGCTCCTCTGAAGATTCTGTGAGTTATTCATACTTTCTTATTTTACATACTGGTTTCCTATGTTAATTTCTAATTCATCTTTAGAACTTTACCAATTTATTCATATATTTGTGTGTGTCCATCAAGAAACATTACTAACCACAAACAAAAAGTGTGAAATCATGAATAATATGAATTTAACTAATTGACGACAATATAATTCCCTCCAATACACTCAGCATAGATTCAAAAATCATAGTACAAAAGAGCAGAAAATTAATAACGGAAATTTGTAGAACATAGACAGAATCGCCAGGTCCCAAATACCTAGAGTTCCACAAATAAACTGTGTGGTTTCATCTTCATATTAGCCATAAAATAGCTAAATAATATGAATTTTGCACAACCATACTCATAAAATAGAGAAATAGACTATTAAAAACAAATAAGTTCAAAATGAAACAAGATTAAAAAACATAGAGAAAAAAAAATTACCAGACTGAAAGACCACCCTCTCTCTCTCTCTATTATATATATATATATATATATATATTCTACAACTTCCATATATAAATACATATAATTCTCATGCATAGAACTTCTCCAAATGTATTAAAGAATACAATGACCTTATAAAAGCTGATATACCCGTCATTCAACAATTAACCATATTTCCTAGAAAATAGTCTATTAGTAAAATTATTACTGCATCTGATATACCAGTACTTAGGAATGAAAAAAAAAAAACAGTATCAATACTAACAATTTTAACAAGTTTTATATTACAAGTTTAAATGTCTCTAACATTAAAGGTTTTCAAAATATAGATTGATTTTGTTATTCAAATGCTATGTTGCAAACTCTCGTCTGTATAACAAAATTTATCAATAACATACATAAAGTGTAATTATCTAGGTCCAACAACTAAAGCTTTGTATACATGGCTTAATAATTTACAATATCCAAAATTGAAATAGTAGACACACTTGTAGTTAGAAAATATCTGAAATATTTTCTGATGCTATGGTACACTGTAAAAAAATCTGTAAAGTTACTAAAATATTTCTAGGAAACTGGGATTCCTAGAACTTTTCATATAACGGCAACAACAAAAATGCATGTCACAGATACACTTTTGCACCATAAAACAAAAAAAAACTGTAAGGTTACTAAGAATTATTATTAAACTTGAATGCCTAAAACTTTTTATGTAACTGCAACCTACAGACAGAATTTTAGTAAGATTCCAAGATTACTGTAATTTTAGTAGACTCTTTTGTAAAGCTACCGAAATTGTAGCTATACAAAAACCAGTTTTGTAGATTTACATTATTTTTGTACAGTGTATAGATAAAATTTAGTAAGCATACACATTTATGTAACTTTACATGTGAAGAATTATATATATATATATATATATATTTTTTTTTTTTTTTTTTTTTTTTTTTACAGTGTGGTCAAGACCTTCTGGAATTTATCATTTACTCGAAATTATATGTAGAGAAAGTATCAATGCGATACATCTTTTTGAAATGAAGCAAGACCTGTAGGGAATATATAACAACACGTCCAAGTAATCGTAAAGCATCTATTGTTACAAAACCATTCAATTAATTTATTGTTAAATTTACTTACAACTGCATTAAACAAAAAAATGTGATTGATTTCAATGACCTCATAACACGATGGCTATCTGGTAATATGGTGTGAGTTCATTGTAAAAACTGAACAAAAGTTACTCAAACTTGTTTAAGTTTTGTGAAAAATATTTGTTTAAGCAATTCGCCCCTTTTCATTTTTAATTGTGTCAATTGGCCAGAATAGCAAAATTGAAATAATTTGTCCTCGCACAGGCTTAATAAACCAAAAAGTAAATATCAATGATTTTTTATACGAAATCTTCTACCCAGCATAACGGAATGCCAATACAATTGTGCCATTATACTGCAATGGTTCACTCGAATAAAAAACTGGACCAATAGGTGAAATGTTTGCAATCATATGAACAATTATTACCGTACTACACATTTTCTAAAGCACCTCGAGGATGTTAACGTTTTACTTTTAGAAAGATGTTAAATTAGAAAAGAATTATACTGCAAAGTGTTATTAAAAATAGCACTAATAATTTGTATTTGATATTTTAAATTTCACAAGAACATAATATCAAGTTATAAAATAAATGTTAACAAATAACAAACCCCTTTCACAAGAGCGATTTAATGTACACTTCTTTTCTGAAGTAGATTTCAGTCTCATACAAATTTCACCTGACCGATATTGATCAATCTTTGATTTAAAAAATGCATCATAATTATGAAGAATCATTGTATTTTATTTTTAATCATAGGTAATACGAAATTTATTATCTTTTAATATGATTATTTTATAACTTTTTAAAATTTAATGTACATTTACATTACTTAAAAAATGTACAAATGTATATCCTATTCAGTGAATTTTATAATAATTTTTAAGATATTGACAGTAAAATATTTCACGTTGTTGTGTTGTTTCATTCTGCATAAATATAATTAACAAAGTGAATTAATAATTTTTGAACTATGTTTATTGTTTTATTCTTGAAACGTCACGCATCTCTGAACATTAAGATTTTTATAGCCTAATATTTATTCTTGACAGAGAAAATTCGAAAATATACTGTGTCATTACTTATGATTACGGATCTTTAGGTTGTATAAACTCCACTCAAATCACTTAACCACACTATCGTTTTCAAGAATGAAAAATATTTTTTGATAATAGAGCTGACACTTGTACACGTAGGCTATAAAAAATTTCCTATATAAAAATAGTGTATATTGAGATTCTAAAATTGACCTTTATAAAACTCAAATATACTTAGAAAAAATGCAGCGTAATTTATAGTAACAGCTTTGGAATAGTAAATCACGCATTGCAGTTTTTAATATAGATAATAGAAAGTATTATTTATGTTTGTGTTTCATTCTATTGAAACCATTGAAATAAAAGAAAATGCAAAATTTATCCATTCACACAGAAAAGTCTATAAGAATAATTGAATTTAAAATATATATGTGGCATGTATGTCAATTTTTTCCAGTGTTAAAACTTTTATTTAACTTTAACTAAATAATTAACTTGGTAAAGCGATTAACAATACCACACTGCAAATAGAAGCGTCTTAAATTTAGACACATATGTGACTGAAAAAGAATTTTAGACACTTAAGTGTCTTAATCTGAAAATTAAGACACTATAGATGTCTTAATTTAAGATACATAAGCGTCTTACTATGACCATGGTGTAAACGAACTGAGAATAATGTCTAAAATATCCGCAAACGTCTTATTTTAAGACACTTCATTGCTTTAAACGTGTCTTAATTTTTGATTCTTCCGACGCAATAACCACCAGGGGGCACTAGCACTCCCAGTTGCGCATGCGTTTTAGATGTCTTCGTTCGAAGTGGTATACGTTGTAATTCAAACAAAGTTTGTTTTTATGTACGCGTGTATTTTAATTCGTATTAACTTGGATTATGTATTTATTGAATACATACATCTGACGTGTGTGCTCGGCATCAAATGTCTCTTAGAAGCTGTCGTCGATACAAGGGCGGGATAGACACAGAACAGAAGTAGACGAAGGTTGAAGATTACACCCGGAAATTCTACAAAGCGTGTGCAATGGGCTTAGTGTTAACTCGTATCAATTTATATCAATAATATTGTGTTATTCATCTTCGTCCTGTCGAAGCTGGCAAAAAAAAAAAGAAACTTTTGTCTGGCGGGTCCTGTTTTTAGGATGAAACATCTCATCCTTTAAATATGGCTAGTCGGATGTATTATGGATTACCTTTTAAACTGATGAAAGTCTTTCTCCCTCACTGTGGTTGTGGTAGTTTTTAAAATTTCAAATCGAGGAATATTTCTTACCTCTTGCAGCAACTCAAGTAAGTTTCTTTATAGTAGTAAAATTAGTGTATTTTATGATTTTATTTATTGTACTAAACAAAATCCTGCATGAAATTTAATTAGTTTTGAATCTGTTCGCAAAAAACCCCACTAATTCTAGAAGTATATATTTTTAAACTTATGACGTTCTTTTTTATTACGAATTATATATTCAATGTCAGTTCTTAGTTTAAATGGATAATTTTTATCTCGCAGTAAATGACGGCCACAAGGAAGTAAAGATAAAAAAAAACTTTGAAAGATGACCTAATGCTTTCTTACTTCCTGGCATAAAACCGCAGATTTAAAAAAGATAAATAAAGTAAATGAGACTCGTCTATTATATGAAGCTGCCTGTAAAAATATACATATGTATTTGATTTGCAATCAACTCTAATACTGATTTTTTTTATTATTTTTAATAAAAAAGTAATTTGAAATTTATAATGGGAAAAAGTAAAAACCTCTAACTAGATTTCGTATTTAAAAGTGTGGTAACTTTATTTATATGCACTTATACGAAAAATACAAAAATGACAGATGTTACTGTATATATTTAAGACGAAAGAAGTTTGGAAATCATAAGTTATTTTTTCCTCATGTTTTTAATATAGAATATGTACTTGTTTTTATTGATAGTTGAATAGCTTTTGTGAGTACCCTCTGATCTACATAAAAACTTGCCCATGTGGAAATATAAATTTTTTAAAAACATAATTTTTAAATAAGTATTTTCATTTTGGGGGGGGGGAGGTGGGGGATTTTGCATGAATTTTTGTAAAGCTGATATCTTAAATCTTGCACTGATTATAATGAAAGTTTTGAACTTTTAGAGTAGGACAAGTTTAAAAACGCAAATATATTTAACAAAATACCAAAGTCATTTTTTCCCCAATGTTATTAAAGTAGAATATTTATTTATTTATTTTCATTATTCATAGTTAAATGGCTGTTGTGATTATCAAGTGATGTATATGTAAAATTGCCTATGTGGCAATATATTTTTTTATATTTTCATTTTTTTTTTTTTTTTGGGGGGGGGGGGGGATTTTTGCAATTTTCGTACATCTGATATTTTAAATCTTTTTCCACATTCAACCGAGTATAATAAATATTTTGAACTTTTAGAGTAGGACAAGATTATAAAATATATATATATATATTTATTTATCTATGTACCTTAAAAGCCCTTAATAGCGAACACTTCGGGAACGCGGAATTTGTCCGATAATTGGAGATGTCTACTTTTTTGAGGTAAAAATATACAAATATGTATGTCTGCTGATTAAAAAAGTATTCGTTAAATAGAGGTGTTCGCTATTCGAGAATGTTCATTAACCTCCACAACGGATACTCCCGAATATCGGACATCTCAATTTAGACAACTATAACGCAGGGTTGCGTTTTTTGCAAAAGTACTTCTTGATTAAAGGAAGGGCAAACTGGGAAGTGCCCCGTCCCCCTACGACTGTAGTGCCCCCAAATTTGATGTGCAATATTTGTAAAGCTTATATTTTAAATCTGTTTCGAAATTGTACTGATTATAATCAATATTTTGAACTTTTAAAGTAAAATAAGGTTAAAAACAAAATAAATTTTAAAAAATCTAATATTTAGATAAATATTTTTTGTTTTTTAATCTTGTTCTACTCCTGAAGTTCAAGATATTGATTATAATCAGTACAATGTCGTAAAAGATTTAAATTATCAACCTAACGAAAATTGTATACCAAAACTGAGAGCACCAAAAAAATCAGGCTGTATTGGGGGGGGGGGGGAGGGGCAGGACCACAGCCAAATATTTTTCCAGGATTCAACGTGGTCAAACATGGCTACGTATGATGCTTACAAAAAAAATGGATGCGATTCAGACGTTTGAAGTGTCTGAAATTCAGACGCAAAAAGTGTCTGAAAAAATTCAGACATTTTAAAATGTCTGAAAATTGAACACTCCATTTCAGACACTTAAGTGTCTGAATTTCAGACATTTTAATTTAGAGTGCACGCGTATAAAGAATTAAAAAGAATATTTTCGAGAAATTAACGAAAGAAAACTTTCTTTAATGTTTTCAGAAACTGAAAAAAAAGATATATATATATTTTAATAAAGAAACATATAATATAACCAGAAACGAAAATCTCGAATCTCTTGCAAGTATCAAATGGTTTTCGAATGTTGTTTAGCTCACAGGCTACCAAACCCTGAGAGATACTGTGCCCGCGGGTTCTGTATGCATGTACGTACGTGACGCGATAACTCTTGATAGAAACATCCGATTTGCATCATTTTTTTTTTCTAGGTAAAAAGATATATATATATATTTTAATAAAGAAACATATAATATAACCAGAAACGAAAATCTCGAATCTCTTCCAAGTATCAAATGGTTTTCGAATGTTGTTTAGCTCACGGGCTATCAAAGCCTGAGAGATACTGTGCCCGCGGGTTCTGTATATATGTATGTATGTATGTACGTACGTACGTATGTACGTACGTAACGCGATAACTCTTGATAGAAACATCCGATTTGCATGAATTTTTTTTTTCAAGGTTCATTCTGATAAGGTGCTTCCCTGAATAGTTTTGGGGGTTATTTGGTTAAGTATAAAGGGGGGCTAATCGTCTCCCGTAATTTAGATAAATGAGTTTTTCATGCAGAATTATTCGATTTGCTCCAAATTTGGTATAGCGGTTTATTATGTTAAGGAGCTTCCCTGATTAGATTTGGAAGTTCATTAGTTAAATATAAAGGGGAGAAAGGGAGCAACCCCCTTAATTTAGATAAATTGATTTACATGCAGAATTAATCGGTTTGCACCAAATTTGGTACACTCGTTTATAATGTTAAGGAGCTAGCTGCCTTTATTAGATTTGGAGGTTCATTAGTTAAGTATAAAGGGGAGAAAGGGGGCTAGACCCACCTATTAATGTATATAAATGTGTTTTTCATGCATATTTATTCGATTTGCTCCAAATTTGGTATACCGGTTTATTATGTTAAGTGTCTGTCTTGATTTAATTTGGAGGTTAGTTGGTTAAGTATAAAGGGGAGGAGGGAGTAGATCCCCTTAATTTTGATAAATCGATTTTTCATGCAGATTTATTGGATTTGTTACAAATTTGATATACTGGTTTATTCCGATATGGCGCTTCTTTCATTAGATTTGGAGATTAATTGGTATTTATAAAAAGGGGAAAATGGGGCAATTCCCCTCCACATAATTTATATAAATGGGTTTTTTCATGCAGAATTATCCAATTTGCTCTAATTTTTTTTTCTAGATTCATTCTGATAAGAAGCTTTTCTGATTAGATTTGAAGGTTCATTGGTTAACCACAAAGTGGGAAATGGGGCAGCTAATACATACCCTTAATTTAGAGAAATTGTTTTTTTATGCAGAATTATCTGATTTGCTTCAAATATGGTATATTGGTTTATTATGTTAAGGAGCTTCCCTGATTAGATTTGGATGCTCATTGGAAAGTATAAAGGGGGGAAATAGAGGAGGGAGGCTAATCCCCGCCTTAATTCCTTTTTCGAGGGGAATTATTCTTTGAAATTACAGTATAATATACAATTAATGCAAATAGGCTGTGAACTGAATGCCATCAGTTTAACTGGGCAATTTTCTTTTATATATATACATATATATACATATATATATATATATAGTTAGATACCTCAGAAACTAATATATATTTGATATTTAAAGACGTATTTAAAAAAGCAAACGTGCTTTTCTTTCCATGGAATTTCGAAAAGGTTTCCGAGTAGTTTTTGTTATAATAATATGTTTTTTCCACTAAGAATATATGTATCTGGAATCTTTAAAAAAATAAATAAATTTGTACTACACAGTAAATTTATCACTTCAATATAAGATATATGGTCTACACTTTGAGAATAAATCTTCTGCGTATAAAGTAAAGAATAAAGAAGAGAATATGATGATTTTTCTAGTGATATAAACATACTGATATTTTAAATGAAAATTTCGATTTTTATTTATAAAACTTAAAATTAGATATAAAGATTACCCTAAATTTCACTGTAGTACTAACTTAAAATGTTTTAACTCAACAGAGACGCAACTTTTATTGTTACTTCTATTCGTAACAATGTATTATCCTTAAAATTTTACAAGAACACATAGCATTGTATTTCCACACATTGTTGCCTGAAGAAAAAAAAAAAGAAATTGTTAATTCAACGGGTTCCTTTACTGTTTGAGCTTCACACAACTGTAGATTAACTATTACAGAGTCCCTCACTCTAACAAGACCTTATAATAAAATACATTATATTAACAATTATGAAATTGTAAATTAAAAAAATCCCATGGCGTTGTGAAATTAAGTTTATTTTAATCAGAAATCAGGAAGAAAATTACTATCGATATTTTTAAATATATCTTTTGTAAACCTTAATTGATTTACAAAAAACAATTAACCACACTCATAATATGATGTGTCAAAACATTCGACAATCAAAAGTCTTTGCTTCTAAATAATCGAACAATTGTTTAAAAAAAGGCAAAAAAATAGATAATTTACGGAAAGGAATAGTTCTAAAATATGTTAACTAATAAGACAATGAGAAAAATTTTTGACCTCGATATATTTGCACTACATCTTTCAGACAGTTATTTAATCCCGTCTTCATAGCCATGATTTCGAATCCCACCAAAAAGTTATCTTTAAATAATTCTATAAATTCTATAAAATTCAGAATATGAATATATTTTAAATTTTGTTGAACTATTCCCGTAATCTTTCTTAATAGAAGTTTATAAATGTCAATGAAATATCTAAGACTACAAAAAAAATCCATGCATTCATTTCCAAAAAAAGAGATAAATTTGGAGACTTTTTTTAAATCGCTTTATGATTTCTGAAAATCCTTGCTGAAAAAAAGACTAAATTGATTACAATAGACCGACCGCCGGTAGACTTGGAATATCAGTCAAATTCGAGATTTTTTTCTTTCAATAAAATATAGCAAACAAAAAATATAATAAGAAAATATGATACCCAGGTGCAATGGTGTTCTTCTATCCGGCATTTGCAACACTATAAGTGTGAAAAAATATTTTAGATGCGTTTAGATTCTATTACTTTCAAAATGTGGCAACAACTCTGAAACCAAACAGGAAATTCCCATGTACTTGAAATATGAATTTAATTTAAATCAATGCATTTAATCTTAACAAAATGTATCATACATTTATTATATATTTAAGCCATAATTATTTTAATCTGAAAGGATGTTCTGTATTATCCCACCGAACAGAAAACTTTAAAACCACATTAAAAAAAAAAAAAATCAATGATACAAAAATTTATTTATGTCCTCCTTACAGGCTTTTAAAACATTATTACAAACGTTCCGAACAGCAATTTACGTTGTAAGAGTGATCCCAATATCCCAATAACAAAGTATTTCTATACACAAAAGTGTAACGATATCACAGTAAACATAAATTTTAAATCATCTTCTACCATCACCCCCCTCCCTTTTTCTTTCTTTAAAAATGGAATTTTATTTCAGTTTGCCCCAAGTTACAAAAAGCTACAAGTGTCAAAATATTATGTTTTAAACTTCGACAGTTTCAATAGAATTGTGAAGCAGATAAGTTATCCGCTCATCAGACGATTTGAAAATCGACTTTTTGAATGTAAAGATGTAATGCCCGTATCTTTCTCCGAATCTAAATACAATGCAAATTATCAAAGTATATGGAGAATGTAAGAACAAACTTTGACTTTTATATAAATAGATGTGAGTAAATACATAACCAAATGTATAAATCTATTTATTTTATAATCTGTAAATATTTCCCGTGAAGAAGCACGAAATTTTTCATTTTCAAAAGATATATTTCAAATTCTAAACATATTTGTTTATCATATTCAGCATGCCATTGGGAAATAAATATAAATTTTGTACGTTCTGTTGACATATGTTATTCATATTTAGGTTTTCAAACATTTTTAGCATTATTCCAATGTACATAAAAACATCTACACTTGTGTTAAAAATGTTTATTGAAAAAAACATTTATTTCTATAGAAATAGCTTTTTGGTAATGTTCGTTTTGGAAAAATGGGTTTAATTTCATGGGCTTTGCAAATTATAATAACGAGTTATATGATAAATATTTGATAAATATGATAAATATTTAAATAGCTTGCTACGTCTTTCATTTAACAAAAGGTTTTATTCCATTTACAACCTTGATTGTATGTTATTAGATTACAGAATAATATACACATTTATGTATTGAAGAAAATATTTGATATATATATATATATATTTACATACTTCCTTGGTCAAGTATGAATAAAATTGATTTAAAAAAAAGAGTTCAATATCCATTAAGTGCTTTCAAATGAATGCGCAAACGGTCATCTTTTGAGGTAAATAATGAAAAATGTATGATTGTTTCTTGATTGAACTTTGATAAAACAACATTTAACAGTTTGGTAGATTCTATTTTGCTACGGTCTCTAATTTTTGCTGTTGTTTTCGTTTTCAAGGACATAAAATAACCTCTTTTAGATGGTATTTTTTCCCACTTCAATCATTCTAGAATTAATTTCATTCGAATTAATTTCCATTCGACCCCCTAACAGAATATTAATCTATGAGCATCTGCTCGCTGATAAACACAATCGTTGATTGATACCATCGTTGATCTACATGTTTATGATTCATGTTTAGGATGTACGTGATGGCTACGTAAAAGTGTTAGTCAGAGTTTTATTCATGACTTTTCTTTATTTTTTGAGCTTGCATACATATCCTACTTAAATGTTCAATAGTTTCTGTTCTAAAGTTAAAGAGTTTATCTTTTTTACTGAGATATATGGTAATAAGCTAATGTATTCTATCATTCATTAATAAAATTTATGTTTGCTTAATTAAAAAATGGTCATTAATTAATTAATAATATTTAACTTGCAAACGTTTAACTTACAATAAAAATAAATCATTTTTCTAAATGGTAAAATGTGATTTCCGAAATGTTTTTGAACGTTTTTTTTATATAAATTTCAGTCGTGCAGCAGTAACTTACATATTCTTCCAAAGCTATTCAGTTCTTCAGCGTATTGTTTACAATTTTGTATAATATTTCTAAAACTGTGTGTAAAGAAAGTTCCTTCATTCCCTTTTTCTCAATACGTTACTTCAACGTTCTATAAATACATGTTGCAACATATTAAAATATAGCATATATTTTTTAAGATTAGTATTTATATATTGAACACCTCTTTTGAACTAAGATAAGGTTATCCTGAATATGTCTTAACATTTACTATCCAGAACAAAATATATTCAAAATACATTCGATGATTTTAATCAATGGCATGATTTTGATAAGAAGATGCTGTGCTAATAAAAAGAGTCCTTCAGGGCAGTGCCGGGAGGAAGAGGAAGCTTTCAAATTCCTTATTTTTAAAAAGCCAGCTTATATTATTCAAACACACGAAGCTAAAATTAGTGGAAACCGATTATAGAAGATTCAATACTAATTTTTGACAATAATGAATATAAAATGAGATTTTCGCGAAATTAGTCAACTTTCTCCAAGCTGGATTTTATTTAAAGTGATTTACATTTGGTCGAAAAATTCGACGATATATCGGTCGAGACCTTAGTAATTCCCGTGCACATGCTAATTCGCATCTCAATCGGTTGAGTGCTATCTCAGGCAAAAAATCGGATTTTTCAAAATGTCATTCACGTTAGAAATTAAAACTGCTATATATCAGCCATTTTTTAAGATAAAACAAAAAATGCCCCGGAATCCTTGTATTAAGGTCAAACACTTAAGAAAGAAACCTTTTTCATTTTCTAATTTTTTGTACCTCATTTTTAAATTAATTTTAATTTTTAATTTTTAATGACAGCTATTTTTAAACAAGATGGCGGATGAAGCTGACCAATGAACTTTGTCGAGACATTGCTATATACTATGCATAGGTCTTGTTACATCTAAATCAGTTAATAAATACGCATGTTATCGCGTGACAAAAATCAGAAATTTTCAAGATGTCAGCCATGCTAAAAATTCAAAGCGCAGTAGTAACATAAATTTATATTTTTACTATTCAGACTACCACTATTTCCAAATAATCTTTGTACAAAATTTGCAGTAGGTATGTTCCACGAAGATTATTGTGCTGAACTGGAGATCGAAAAAATAGTAAAATATACTCACCAGTGTCTTTAAGTTATAATATATGTGCTTTATCTGTATATGTGTAAGTGTAAAGTTCAATACAATGGTATCCAGGTAAATGTTCTGTCCTTGTTTGGATAAACCTTTGGTATTCCACTAGTTGCAACCGTAAAATAGCCGCATTATCATTCAAAAATTTAGATCTTCAAATGCAGCTCTAGTTGTTGGTACAATGTTTCATCATCTTATGGTTGCAACAACCACAGCCTACAAAATTATTTCAACCCATGATAAATTTTTGACCAGTGATTGCGACCATTCACTTTTTTTTAAAACTGTTGTTCAAGTAATTAGCTTACAAAGTACCTTACAGTTTCAGAAAATAAAGTGGGTAAAATTGAATCAGTTATTTAGTGTATTTTACGCACTGATATCTCTAAGTTCAAGTTCACCTACTACATCCCATTAAAGCCATAAAAAGGAAGAGATTTCTTTCGAATATATATGCCGTAATTTTACAGGTATCTTTATTGTAGGCAATGAAAAATCGAAAATAAACTCCTTTTTAAATTCAATCTGCTTTCGACCAAAGAAATAATTGATTGAATTTTAAATGTTTCTTGTATAATGATTCAAGAAAATGCAGTGTTCTGTCAATTTAAGCAATTGAAAAAGGATAAATTTTAACCTTTATAATATTTTGAATGTGTAAAATACCTTTGAATTGAAAATTACCTTGAAATAGAGATTTCTATTCAAACGAATACAGAAAGTTAAAGCAAAATGCTTGAAAAGCTCACATTTGGTTAATATTTTAAGAGGGAATGAATAAAATGAACATAATATATAATTTGAAAAATGTATCATTAAGATATGTGGTGCAATATATTAAAGCATAGTTTTTAATCAGAAACATTTTACTGCGTATGTTCATTTTGTCTTTTTATTAATGTATTTATTTATTTTTTTTTACTTTCTTATAATAAATTAATTTATAAATTCAAACTGTTTTCCACCTAATGAATAATTGAGTGAAGTTTAAATGTTTATTGTATAATGTTTAGACAAAATTCAGTGCTATATCAATTTAAAGGATTAAATAATAAAATTTAGCTTTTATAATATTTCAAATGAGTAAAATGCCTTTGAATTGAAAATTATCGTCAAATAAAGATTTCTATTCAAATGAAATCTTTTTTTTTCAGAGAGAAAGGTTTATAAATATGAACATCCTATGCATTTATAGCTTATTGGAAATATATGTAGCCTATTTAAATATCATCTACTTTTTCAAAAAAGGATATTTGTATAAAAATGCACGTCATTAGATAAACGATGTAATTTAGCATTCTATGTATAGATAGTTGGATAAGAAAATAAACCTCCGTAAAATAATCGGATTGCGTGTCTAAGGCTCTGCATAGAAGTATATAAATAATGACTAACATTAGGAAATATATAACAAAGACAAAAATGAAGTATCGTATCAAAGAATGGAATTTATGTCAAAAAGATTTTTTTTTTTAAGAATTTTATGTTTTTTTAATATAAAATTGTCCTAATTTAAAATTTACGTAGAAATTAAACTCGCAAAAGTATTTTTCCTTTGTGGAAATCGTCTGGTAACCACTTATATTAAGAACTTTTTGCAATTATCTGAGTTACATACCGTATATTTCCGTATATAAGCCGATCCGTGTATAAGGTGAGTACACGACTTTTCAGTGAAAAATCGTCCAAAATCGTAAACCCGTATATAAGCCGATGTTAAATGAATTTGATGAAAAATTCAGCATTTTTTTTTTTTTTTTTGAATCGCTAATAGAAAAAAAACGCGCTCTGCTAAATTATTGATAACTCCTAGAGAACTTCGGTAGATCCCCGTTGGCCTTACTTCTATCACTCAACAATCGGACTTTTTTTTTAAATGGATCATTTAATGATAGGCTCCGTTCGAAATGGACTGAATGGATGTCATCTCCGGATACAGCGAAGACAAATGGCGGTATTTTTTTTAAAAAAAGTTTACATTGTTGCTATCTCTGAATGGAGAAAGAAGTTTGGCTTCATTTACCACAAGAAATGATTGTCCGATCTTTCACAGAAATGTTGCATTAATAATGCGATGGATGGAACTTAAGATGATGCAATTTTTGAAGAAGATGGCGAAGATGATGAACTAGATACTGACGATATTCATCTTGATGTACCAATGAAAGCAATTTTAAGTAGTTACTTGAAAATTCTGATAATAACTTGGATAGTAAATGATAATAAGTGACTTTTCCATTGTAAAAGAATGGCGTATTAAAGTATTTTTGTTATGTTTTTTGTGTATTTAACAACCTTTTTATTTTGGAATATCAATTTTGGAAATTTTCTTGGACTCGTGTATAAGCCGACCTCCTCACTTTGGAGCCCAAAAATTACCCCAAAATTCTCGACTTATACACGGAAATATACGGTAAACTAAAGGACTCTTACGTCTTAGATTTTCACATCAAACGTACAGTATAAAGCTTTACTCAAAGACGCATACTATACATAAAAGGTAAAAACTTTCAAAACATTAAAAATAAAATTTTAAAAGTCTAAAACCCGACAAGTTTCACCTACATTATTATTAATTTACTTTCAAGTAAAATTGATGCTACTCCCTCTCTGAGTTTAGCTTGTGTTTATGAAATTCCGATTATTATACATAACAGTGATAAAATATTATATATAGCTATGACAAAAAGAAAAATAGAAACAAAGCAGTTATAAAATATAACGAACAATCCACAGCTTTTGCAAGTGTTTGTTCAAAAAATCCGAATATAGCAACAGAATTTAAAAATGCAAAAATTATTTGGCCGTGAGCTTATCAGAAAAAAAGGTTAACTAGGGAATCCGTGGAAATTGAATTGAGAACTGGAGATGTGTGTAATGAAGGTGTCACTTGCAATATACAAACGTTATGTTTAAAGGTTTTGAAATAAAATTTAACTCAAGGTAAAAGAGATCTGACACAGTTTTTAGCATCAACATTCTATTTCCTTCATGTTTTTTCTTGTGAAATTGGATCGTTGGATTTCAGCTGTGCAAATGGCGATTTGTTGTTGGCGGGTTCGACGTAGTATGTTTACTTTTGACTTTTATAAACAATAAATATCGGTAGTGAAGTATGATCTGTTGATTGCCACAGAGTGGCTGAAACTTGTCGGTTTTTTAACTTTTAAAGTTTTATTTTTAATGTTTTGAAAGTCTTTAAGTTAAAAGAAAGTCTTTAAGTTAACCTACTTATTTGACTTAATCATATTAATCATAGTCTCTGACGTGTTAGCAAAATCTTAACCAAATATCAATAAAACAATCAATGATCTTGTTTAAATGTACGTTTGTTGCCAGTGTGGAGGCATTAGTGTTTGTTTGGTCAACCGTTGCTGAGTGGTTAAGGCACCACACCACTAAATGCTTAATAGCGTAGCGTAGTTGGGCTGTGGTTTGAGCTCAAGCTTGCTCCGTTGCCCACTCCTTGTACAGCTCTCAGAGTTAATTCTCTGGTGTTGTAAATTTTCCTTGTGCTATCTCGTTCTTGTATTTTGACGATGACTTATAAACAGGCACATGATGTCAAGCACACAAGTCAGATGTATGTTTTCAATAAATAAATAAATAGAGTTTATTACAATTTGAAATTTTATTGTGCTGCTGTAAATTAAGAACATGCTTCTTAAGGGGACAGATTACCCCAAAATTGGTCAAAATGTCGATTTTCAAATTAAATATTAAATGAACGCCTATTTAATTGTGAATAATTTGACAAATAATTTTTACTCATTTGGCAATTATATCGCAATATGTAGTAAATTTTGTTAATACGTCCAGTGCAATTATCCATACGACTTAAAACTTTAAATGGCTTTTTTCTCCATCGTCGTATTTTTGAGATAGAGGTTTAAACTTATTTGTGTATGTTTCTTTATTATGTATGTGATAAATATGCGTATGAAATTAGACGTTTTTTTTTTTTTTTTTTTTTTTTTTTTTTTTTTTTTAAGTATATGAAGATGCGTTAGATGTCATTGTTTTTTTCTCTATATATATTTAAAAAAATGTATTAAATGTAATATTACATGTATCTAAAACACCATACGCAATCTTGTGTGATATACATTAGAAAATCAAAGAAAAAAATAATGGGCAAAACTATCAATATTTAAAAAAGTAATATTAATTTTAAAAAATATTTTTTTATTATATTATTAACATATAATATATAATATTATTAAAAATTTTAATTAAATAAGCCATTAAAAAAATCAAATTTCCTGTTTTACGAACATTGAAATTCAGTGAGTTCCCATTCGAACCACATTAAAAAAAATAAATAAATAAATAAACAAAATTGTTGAAAAGGTAAACTGTCGCCGGTACATTTAAACCTGAACTTATTTCATTTTATATGTTTTTACTGATAATATTTCATTGATTTTTGAAAAAGTTTAATCGATAAAATTTGTTTCATATAGTTTAATTACAGAGGCATGAGAGTAATTCCGGGATAATAATAAACTTAAAAGATCATTAGAAACTTCAATATATGCACTTTTCGAATTTCTTTTGAAAAAGATTTTTACGAAATATATAATTTATTTTTCATTTGTAAGTGATTTAAGATTCATAAACACTCATTTTACAATATATTTCTCTTTATAATTTGCTAAAAGTTATGTTATATACATATAAATCTTTATATATACACTTAAGTACTTTCACTTCACAAATAATAAAAATTAAAATTCTAAACAAATCCAATTTTATTATGCAAAATATATTTTACGTTGTAAACAAAATTTAACGATTTGTTTGAAATCCTGTATTGTGTAGCTTTCATGTTTCCATATGCTTAAATGCTTAGAAATATATGATATCTCTCGCATATGTAAAACTCAAGTAACCAAAAAGTAACTAAAACACTAATTTCTGAATAAAACATCAATTTAACAGTTTAATCTAATTTTTTAATATAGCTATAATTAGTTAATTTATTCTATCTAACAAAAAACTGTCAGTTTTTGGAGAATTTTTATTACATTATTCCCCAAAATTAATTTTCTCTTATAAAATTACCAATTCATAGTTCCTTCTTGAAATAAAATGTTTACTTTTATGTACACTATTATATACACAATCTAAACATAAAAAATACTTAGTCATACATTTTTTAATTTCCTTGATGCAAACTGTTAACTATGATTATGATTGCTTTAACAAGTATAAAAAAAATATATTATACATGCTTTATTCGAGTAAAGATTATTTAATGACGTTTTGAATATGCTATAATTTGAGTACTGTTTTCTGTAAAACATTATGACGTAGCATTAAAACTCATTTAATTTTTTCAAGTAAACGATTTTGTTTTCATTGTAATTGTAGCGCGCTGGTTGTATTTAAATAAACACAAACTCGTCAATAACTCACAACACTTAATAAATAACAAAGTGAAATGTATCACACGTTTAATTATAAACCATCTTGGTTTCACACTCTCAGAATAGAATAAATTACATGTCAACAAAACAAGAACGTTACTATTTTTTAGACATAAAACTTACACAAAAATGCTCTCACCGAGCCTTAGCAGACGTTAAATATATTTCGAACATACAACTCCGGCCTTAAAATCTTCAAGGGGTACAAATAAAAGAGTTATATATGTTAATCAAAGTTGTTGTTAATGAAAGGGCAAATCACAGAGTTTATGAACCGCTCGTTTAAAATTTCCGGCAGCAGTTCATACTATGGAGACTCTCACACGACCATCATGGGCGGGAAATTTTTGGATAATTCTTCCCAACTTCCACTGAAGAGAAGGAAGAAGTTCGTTTTTAATTAGCACTAAGTCACCAACATTTAAATTTGCTGTTGAATGCAACCACTTGGGACGTTGCTGGAGTTGAGACAAATACTCACCATTCCATCGCTTCCAGAAGTGCCGAAATACTCTCTGGGTTAATTTCCAACGGCGAAGTCGATTAGGTGGAATTTCAGAAACGTCAAGTTCTGGAATAGCTGTCAAGAAAGCACCAGTCAAAAACTGACCTGGTGTCAGGACTTGTAGATAACTTGGATCGTTAGACAGAGGACACAAAGGTCGCGAGTTCAAACAGGCTTCAATTTCTGACAATAATGTAGAGAATTCTTCAATTGTAAATAGTGAATATCCCATTATTCCACGTAGATGATATTTCACAGATTTTATGTTAGCTTCCCACAGCCCACCAAAATGTGGAGCAGAAGGGGATTAAAATTCCAGAGGATACCTTCATTAGCCACATAATTCTGTAATGTTTGATCCTTACTAATGGAGGATACGGAATTGTATAACTCATGCAGTTTCCTACTTGCACCCTTGAAATTTACTGCGCAATCACTGAAGTCTCTGAAGAAAGCCATGCCAACGCAACCTTACAATTAGTCCACGCAAATGCTTCACTCTACTTGAGACTTTAAGTGATCCAAAACAACTTTTAGCAAATTTGTCAAAAGAAGAGCTGAACAAAGTCCAAGCCTTGGAATTGACTGAGTCTTAATGGGTGCGATCTTAGTTTTAGATGTCAAAATATTTACGGTGATTTTCTCATTCTGAGAAAATGAACGAATGTATATTGCTGCACAATATGCTTTTTTAGACGCATCACAAATGGCGTGAATTTGAAGGTTTATCTTATCTGCAGCTAATACAAATCAAAGACTTTTCATCTTAGAAATTACCTTTAAATCATTCCGAAAAGATGTCCACCGTTTACTATGTTCTTCACTAATTGGCTCGTCCCAGGTAAATGAAAACTTCCATAAGTCTTGCAGCAGTACCTTCATGACAACAACACAGGGGGAAAGCAAGCCTAGCGGATCAAACACCATTGCAACTTCTGACAAAATATCTCTTTTGGAATATCTGTCTTTTTTTCTCATGGTCTAAAGCAGTGAAACAAAAGAAATCACCCGTTAAATTCCATTGAATTCCTGAAATTTTTATCTCGCCATCATTAGTCAAGAATATTGACTCTGTACTTTCCTTACATTCTTCAGAAATATTCCTCAGTACTCCAGGTACATTTGAAATCCATTTTCGCAAATTAAAGCCATCTCGTTTCACTAATAATGTCAATTGACTAATTAGTTCCACAACTTTTACCTCATTCTGGCCGCCAGACAGAAAAACATCTACATAAAAATCTTTCAACACAGCTCCAGATGCCAAAGGAAAATCATTTTTCTCATCTAAGGCAAGTTGATGAAGAGCTCTTGTAGACAGAAACGGGGCAGATGCCGTACCATAAGTGACTGTTGTTAAACGATATACCTCTATAGGATCCTGGAAATTCTCTCTCCAAAGAATCCTTAAAAAATCTCTATCTTCTGGATTAATCAAGATTTGTCTAAACATTTTCTCTATATCTGCTCGTACAACAATAGGCAAACCTCTAAATCTTAAAAGAATTGAAAAAAGTTCCTGTTGTATACGGAGTCCGACCATTAGAATATAATTCAAAGACACGCCAGAGGTAGATATAGCAGAGGCATAAAAAACAACTCTTAATTTTGTCGTCGTGCTTGATTCACGAATTACCGCATGATAAGGTAAATAAAAAACAAATACAGGGATCCTTTCCGATTTGGATATACGTTCCATATGACCCAAATCCGAATATTCCTTCATAAACTCTCGATAGTTTTCATAAATAGACTGTTGTTTTGAAAGCCTAGGTTCCAAAGAACGAAATCGCTGCTTGGCCAGTT
Organism: Maratus speciosus; assembly: GCA_963932465.1. Lineage (NCBI taxonomy): Eukaryota > Metazoa > Arthropoda > Arachnida > Araneae > Salticidae > Maratus > Maratus speciosus. The sequence goes on along the minus strand of OZ010786.1, from coordinate 480,393,435 downwards.
CCTTAGTATCATCTATTTGCGATGGAGAATCTTTAAATGGAAGTTTCACAACAAATCTTCCAGAACTATATCGAAAATAATTGCTCTTAAAATGGTCTTCACATTCTTGTTCTTCCTTAGAAAATCGAACTAGCTCAGGAATGGAATCTAAAGACCAAAACTTTTGAATTAAATCATCTAGTTGAAATTGAATATTATTAAAAGAAAATGTACGTTGACTTGTATCAAAAGAGGTAGTCCCCGTAATTATCCAACCAAGTTTAGAACATACGGCGAAGGGTAGAGTTTCTTCTCTTTTTATAACTTCCCCTTTAAGCAATGTAAAGAAAAAGTTAACACCTAATAAGATATCTACTGGTCTTGATTCAAAGAATATTGAGTCTGCTAAAACTAAATAATTAAAATTATTTACAATATTTGAAGGAACAGAACTATACGGCACATTTGATGTGATTCTTTTTATCACAAATGCTCTAGTGGCAAATCTCACTTCAGATATAAAATGGGGAGTAAAATTTAAATTTACCTCTTCATTAGATTCAGGATTATAAGAACCTAAACTTGTAATCTGTGCTTTAGTAGATTGCCTTGGCAAACATAATTTGCGCATACAATTTTCACTTATGAAAGAGGCTTCACTGACACTATCCTGCAAAGCGCGAGAGTTTACAAGATTACCCAGTGAGTCACGAATCTTAATCATTGCTGTACAAAGTACAGTTTGCTTATTTTGCAATGAATGTAATCCCGACACAGAATTGTTAGGAAATTAAAAGATGCTAGTACAAGAAGTTTGATTTAATGACTCAGTTGGTCTCGGCTGAAATTCTGGTAAGTTCGGAGAAAGAGGGCCAGCCGGCGTTTCATTTACATTATCTGAATAAGATTTTTCGGGTCTTTCGGAAGATTTAAAATTGTATGGGGAGGCTTATGACACACTTTACATTTACTTAAACTCTTACAGATTTTTGCATGGTGTCTATCTAAAAGACAATTGTAACACAAGTTGTTTCTTCTAATCAATTCTATTCTTTTTTGTACACTTAACTGCAAGAACTTAGGACATTTATACAGCGGATGTGATTCCTTGCATACACAACAACTATTACTAGCAGAAAACAATGTCGTTACTTTACTTTTCTTTATTTCCCTTACTGAGGATTTGTTGTTTTGAAGGTTTCTAGCGTGATCCTTCAAGAAAGATAATAAATACTCAAGAGTTCCCACTTCCTCCTTTTTTAATGTTCTTTCCCACCAATATCTCGTATTTTTATCTAATTTATCAATAATTGCATAAACTATCATTACCTTCGACTAAAGTCTTGTTTAAGTACACTTAACGAACGCAGACATTCGTTTATAACATCTACACTCTCTAAAATAGACTGTCCATTATCTGAAATACAAGGCATTCCAATTAACTTCTTAATTAATGCGTTAATTAACTCACGTTTATTTGAATATCGCTGTTTTAATAATTCTAAAACTGTCTTATAGTTTGAATCAGATATTGGAAGAATCTGAATAATTTTAAGTGCACTGTTTTTAATTGCCGATTTCAAATACTGCAAGTTTTGACAGTCTGATAAATTCTCATAGCTATGCACACTAGCTTTAAATAAATCATAAAATGATATCCATTCTTCTAAATTACCACTAAACGTAGGAAGTGTCAATTTTGGGAGCTTTACTTCTGGTATTTGAGATTTAGAAAGACAGATACGATTTTGATTCGATTCAATTAAAGTAAATTTTGAGTTTTTTCCGGTTAACACTTAACCAAAGATTGTCAAGTTTATCCTGTACGGATTGTTGCTCATCAACAAAATTATCTATATCGTCTTCTTTACATTGTGAAAAAATTGCATTAAAAATTTCATGTAATTCTTCATTTAATTTTTCGATTTTATTTTCGAATAAAGCAAGCTGACTAGAAGCAGCATCATCTATCGAACTAATAATATTATTTTCTAGTTGAGTGACAGTAGCTTTTAAAACTCGTTTTCTAACTAAAATGTCTTTAAATTCTGTCATAATGAGATAATGTTAACAAAAAAGACTCACCAAATAGTATGGATGTTTAAATGACGCAGGTTCTTTATTTATTTTCACATCACAACATCGGAACGATAACATGATTACTCTTGAAAACGAAAATCATCTTAAGTTCGTTCTATCACTCAATTAATAAAAAGAACAAATATCAAATCTCCGGTAGACGTAACCAAAAATTCTGTAGCGCGCTTGTTGAATTTAAATAAACACAAACTCGTCAATAAATCACAACACTTAATAAATAACAAAGTGAACTGTATCACACGTTTAATTATAAACACTCTTGGTTTCACACTCTCAGAATAGAATAAATTACATGTCAACAAAACAAGAACGTTGCCATGTTTTAGAAATAAAACTTACGCAAAAATCCTCGCACTGATCCTTGGCAGACGATAAATATATTTCGAACAGTAATAATAAAATATTCTTGTGTAAATTTTTATTTCTCGTTAGATAAACTATTTTATTCCATAGGTGATTTTTAAAAGAATGTTTACTGTAATACAAAGATCTATAATTAACATTAAAATGTAAACAAATAATAAGTATAAAAACATATACTATGTAAAATATAAGTTATGCATGATCTCAGTACAATTATTGTTATCACTTCGACCATTTATTAAATATTTAGGATTGTGTTATGAGAAATTTCTTTTACAGGTAAAATGCTCCTTTTTATGTTACAACAAATGCTGTTATTGCTCTTTTTAATACTTTCCAACAAAGTTGAAAAGTGTTTATGACTTCGGTTTGTCCGTCCGTCTGTCCGACTTTCCGCGCTGTAACTCCCGTAAATATACTCGGATTAACCTGAAATTTTTAGAGGTTATTGACGTTAACCATAGCACGTTCCCTATTTCAAATCAAGTTTGTAGCGTGTTTAGCCCATTTACAGGGACAGTCAAAAGTTTTCCGTTACATTAGGGCCTATGGGAAGAAATCGTTGAAAAGGATTTTTAATGATGTTACACGCAACCAAACATAACTAAATTGATATGTATTTATGAAGTGAATTAAAACATGCATTCTGTATAATATGCGGTACAAAGAATACGTATTATTCTGTTACAGTGCCACACAAAAGAATTCCGTTGCTTAATGATATAGGGAGGAAGGTGGGAATTGTTTGCGGCGTATTTTAATTATGTTACACTATTTTACATACAATGAAATTGCTACACGTCGCTGAGGTTTACTATAAGTTATTTCATGTATATTACGAAGTGCATAGCATTTACAGGGACGCACAAAAGATTTCAGATAGTATATTGTATCAGAAGTACTGTACATTAGCTGTGATTGCTGGAAATACATTTTTAACTATGATATGCTTCATTATATTTATGCATACTATATGGAACGTATAAATGCTGTTATTCATATACAGGGCTACACAAAATAATTCGTAAGGGTTACTGGGTATGAGATCAAATTGGTTAAAGGTGGGTTTTAAATGAGTTATGCATTTTTACGCTGAACCGCATTTCATTTATTAAAAAAAGTTTGTAGAATATAGATAAAATGATATACGTAAAGAATTGGATGCATATCGTCTATGGATGACAATTTCTGGAAATGTGGTTTCAGTAGTATTAAATGTGTTTTAGTTTGAAGTAAACTTTAGCTAAATAGTGGCGTGTAATAAGGGTACTAGGTAAAATACAGGGTTGTACAAAAGTATTCAAGTATTTTTCTTTTCAATTAATTGTATAAATTGCTGAAAGAGAAATTTCAAACTTTTATATGTTTTCTTTCTAAACTAAATTTCCCCATTATATAGTATATATATATATCAACATACAGATCAAATACAGGGTTGTTCAAAAGAATTCGAATAAATATTTGACTATGGGCGGTAACTACTGAAATTAGATTTTTAAATGTTTACTTAGTTATCTTATTTACCTTATTTTCCTAAGTAACGAAGTTTCGTTAAATCTTTCGGGAAGTGTTGGAACGTGTTTCATAATCTATGCTGTACACATGATTTTCTTACTTGTTTTCCAATTTGATGACTTAAAAATTTAATTTTTTAAACATAAGATTTTCTATTTATTGTAATAATTTTGTATCAGTGAAGCCTATACAGTGTCCACGTATAACCTGGCCGACCTTTATTTTCGCAACCGTTGGTCCTAGATGCATACTTCCAATTACAAAAGTGGTTAAAATTAGGTTCAGTGTTAAGATTTTTTAAAAATTTGAAGCGAAAAAACAATTTAACGAAGAATTACAGAATCTAAAATTTATACGGTACACCGGTCCTATAACTTATATTTAGTAAAATTTAACTGTTGCACTGACAAGTAAGGCAAAAAAGTCCCGTTATTCTACGATTAAAATTGACCGAGTAATAGCCGTTTAAAGTTGGGGCATATTTTTTGCTGAAATTTAGGGGTCATTCACAAATTTAGTAGAAATATAATTTCGTCAGATATATTAAAGAAATGGTTGGGAGTAAAATTAGCATTGCAATATAAATTTGAAATCTTTAATCATTGTGATATATTACTGCAAAGTACTGAATATATAAGAGGATAAAAATAACAAAATTTTTGTTAAATAAAAGTATGAAAAACAACAGCCTCAATTCTTTACAAAAATGATACATATTTTTAAATGCTGTTAGATTACACCGTCTTGGGTTGTGCCATGTTTTTTAGCTTTTGAAAATTGATTCACGTGTATATTTTAGCTCTGAATCCGAAAATGACATTCATTTTAAACCATCACGTCAGGATTTTTCTCAAATCGCAAATTTCAAAGTTGAAAAGCTCAAAGTTAAAATTGATCCCCCTTCCCCTCCCAATCGCATCGAACCCCAGTGCTGTTTAGCTGTAAGAAACTCAGTATAAGCCATACAATTGAATAAATTATTGAATTAAATAAAATTAAACTGAATAAAAAAAGTCTTACATCAATTTTATACCATCATATTTTTCGCTAATTTTTACCCTTGAAACTTACGATTTGCGAAAAACCCTGACATGATAGTTAAAAGTGAAGGTATTTTTTTTTTTTATTTAGCGTTAAAAAAAACATGAAACTCAATTATAAAAGTTAAAAAAGACAACCATCGCAGGTTTATGTTATCTAATCTAAAACCATTTCTTAAACTTGTTGGAAATAATCTATCCGAATTTTTTTTGTGTTATCCTCGAGTATTTATAAGATGCTAAGCATAAAAAATCATAATAATATTACATTGTAATCGGATTTAAGTCAGTATGTAAAATTTTAACTTCGATCGGACATTTAAAGTAAGTTAAAGTACGAGTACAAATTTTAAACTGGAAAGACGATCGTTGCAAGTTAAATAAAACCTTATGAAAGTAACATAATTTTTGTTAAAAGAAATCATAGCCTCAAATCCTTACAAAATACAGCATATGTTAAAATACAATTATTTTAACTAATCTGAAAATTAACTAATAAAGTTAACTCAATAGTAATAGTGGTACGATTTCTTTCAAACGTCAGATACCTTGAAATAAGTTTAAGTACTTTATATACGACCCCTAAAATCACGATCGAAATCATCTGTTTTGATATGCAAAAAAAAGTGGTATAAGTCATGCATTTTAAAGTTTTATAACTCGGTCAATTTTAATGTTAGTTGAATGGGACTTTTTCTGTCTTACTTGTTAGTGTCACATTAAATTTTTACTAAATATCACTTATAGGACCGGGGGACCGTATAAAAATTTAAATTTCGTAATTTTTAAATAAATATGTTTCTTGACCCAAATCGCTTTAAAAATAATTCTTTACATTTTTTAAACCATTTTTGTAATTGGAAGTATGTTCTAGGACCAACGGTTGCGAAAATAAAGGTCGGTCAGGTTATACGTGGACACACTGTATATCTAATTTAAAATTTTTGTTTTTAGAAAATGTAAAATTTAACCACTTAGTTTTATTTTTAAAAATGTATTTTATAATTAAATTTATACAAGTGGCCAATTTTCTGCAAATATATTTGTATTAAATAGTTTGAATATTAAAATTAAAATTGATTTGGACTAAGAAAATTTGATCTTTGCATCCGATTGTACATTTTCCTGACTTTAACTTTTGAATAATAGAGCTTTATGTCTATTGAATTAGAGGTTTTTTAATTATATGTTTTTTAGAAAAATATTTCGTAATTATTCAGAGAACGTTTATAATATTATGACATTACAAGAACTATTATTTTTTCTGTAATGAATATTTCATAACATATTTACTCCTAAAATGATGATCAAATTTCTACACTTTTACAATCATCAACTTTACAAAATTTAATACAAAACGACATTTATCTCGAAAAAATGTTCGTAAGTGATTTCCTCTCAGAATTACAGTTATACCGTATATAACGATATATTGTTTTTTTCGGGAAACATTTCGATAGTCGAAATTCTTGAAATATTAAACGTAACGTAATTCCAATTAAAGTACAGTGAGTCTGCCCTATTGTTGGACTTGCATCTACCAAGCATTAATTTATTGTAATCTATTAGCTAAATGTGAATACATTAGCGTAAAACACTTTCTTAAGTAAAACATCGGTTACCAGATGTATCACTGTATACCGAAGGTATACTAGACACATTAAAACTACATATTATTAGTACATACACTGAGGTGACAAAAGTCATGGGATAGTAATATGCAAATATATAGATGGCAGTAGTGTCGCATACAAATTCTATAAACGGTCAGTGCCTGGGCAGGTCTTTTATTTGTGTTCAAATGCTTCGTGTGAGAAGGCTGATTATGTGATTATGGCCACACGACGAGAATTAACGGATTTCGAACGCGGTATGCTAGTTGTAGCTAGACGCATGGGACATTCAATTTCTGAAATATTTACGGAATTCAACATTCCGATATCTACAGTGTCAAGAGTGTGCCAAGATACTTAAATTCAGTCATAACCTCCCATTATGTACAGCGCAGTGGTCGACCGCCGGCACTTAATGACCGCTACCAGCGACGTCTGTGTAGACTTGTAAGTGTTAACAGACAAGCAACACTACGTGAATTAACCGTAGGAATGAATGTGAGACCTCCGACGTGCGTGTCCGTTAGGACAGTTCGGCGAAACTTGGGTTTAATGGGTTATGGAAGCAGAAGACCGACTCGGGTGCCATTACTAACAGCACAACATCGCCAACCGTGGCGCTCCTGGGCTCGTGACCATATCCGTTGGGCCGTAGACCACTGAAAAAAAGTGGCTTGGCCGGATGAGTCACAATTTCAATTGGTAAGGACTGATGGAAGGGTACAAGTGTGGCGCAGATCTCCTGATGGCTCCATAATGGTGTGGGCTGTGTTTACGTGGAATGGACTAGTCCGCTAGTCAAACGGAACCGATCGTTAACTGGAAATGATTGCGTTCAGCTACTGGGATACCACTTGCAACCATTCATAGACTTCATGTACCTCAAACAACGATGGAATTTTCCAGGATGAAAATGCGCCATGTCACCGGGCCATAATTATTAGCGACTGGTTTGAAGAACATTATGGACAATTCATGCAGATGATTTGGCCACCGCGTTCGACGACATGAATCCCATCGAACAATTATGGGACATAATTGAGAGATCAGTTCGTGCACAAAATCCTCCACCGGCAACACTTTTGGAATTATAGACGTCCATAGAGGCTGCGTGGATCAATAGTTCTCCAGAGAACTTCCAACGACTCGTGGAGTGAATGTCACGTCGTGTTGCTGCACCTCGCTGGGCAAACGGAGGACCGACACGCTATTAGCAGGGTATCCCATGACTTTTGTCACATCAATGTAAGTATGCGTGTAGATATTCGAAATCAAATTCATTTCTTTTTAAATTTATTTGAAATATATTTTTGTATTCAATAATGTAATACTTGTTCTATCACATTGCATTACTTTTGTATTTGATATCGGAATTTCTTTTATTCTATAAATTTGGATCTTTACATTTTTAATAGGCTTAATTTTAGTAAGTTAAACCGTCAAATGACATATTGATAGAGATTCATACATCTATTGTGATTTTGAGAGTAGCACTGTAGACATTCTTGAATAAAAAAAAAACAAAAGGCATTCTGCTAGCTGTTTCCCCCAAAGATAGTTTTTTGAAAAGAAAATAAATGCATTTACTTAAATATCTATATAATGATTAAAAGAGTTATATATTTTGTTACATATAGGTACTATTTCTATTATATTACATGTATTTTTTAAAATCTGTATTCTAAACTGAAAATTTCTTATTCTAACACTTTGCATTTTTTTTTTCAAAATTAAATTGTTCCATTCATATATTAACAGCATTTTGTAATGATATCATTACATCTAGGATTTTTTTTATAAAAGCTTTATTAAAACACCCGGGTCATATTTATGACATTTAAATAGTAAAGTAGCAGATTCGGACTTTGTTTCACTTCGAATGAAAAATATACAAATGATGTTATTTTAATTGCAGTACAAACAATACAATTCATTAGCTTACTGGATATGTATTTCCCTGAATTAAGTAAAAGGAAATATATTTTGCTAAAATTGTAAAGATCATTATGTTAAAATCCAATTTTAATATTCTCTGGAATACTATGTGAAAAACGTATGCCTAAAAAGCAAAAGTTTAGAGGTACTACAGAGATTTCTTTTAAAAAATGAATAAATGAATGAAACAAATTTAATATTATTCTTACATTCTTTCGCTTTTCCACAATAGCTGTAGTTTCTAAATAAGATTTTATTCAATCTTAACGAGAATTAAAAGTACATATTTACATATAATTAATTTTTGCAGAATCTGCAATCTTAACTTAAAAGTGTGTATGAGTTTTCACGAAAACAAAATTATACTTTATTTCGATATAGTATTTACCAGAAAATTAATGTCCATAATTTACCCATTTTTTCGTAAGTCTATTCAGGAACGCATACGACCGAGAAAGCAAATATGAAAGATTATAATTAAATTCTAATCAGTTAATTTTATTAAAATTATATATTCAGTTAAGTAAGACTTGACTAAGTATTTTTTTTTAGTTTAACCATTTAATGCATGACATTTTATTTTGTTCGGAAAACATTATATTCGAGTATATTTTTGTTAATTATCCAATAGAAAAAGAGGGCAAAATATCATTTAAGTTTTTGTCGGACTCCTGAGTTGTATAACACAAATTGCTCAAAAAATGATTATTTTAAATTATATAATTATTTTAAAGTATTTACATTGCAGGATAACAACTATTAAATGATATAATAATGTCTATAATGCTTTTAATGATGTTTAGAATTAATAATTACTGCCTTATAAAGATGGAGGAAAAAACTCCAGTCGATAACATTGCAAGCTTTATCAAAAAAAGATATTATAATCTCCCAGTGATAACAAATCCGATCAAAAACACGACCTTAAATACATGTTACTACACATAAGTAACACATCACAGTTCTCCAAAAGACCAATAGAAAGCGGTAAATGTCAAAACATATCATGTGACTCCTGAGTTACAGTATGTATTTAAGGGTTAGTAAGAACTTTTGCAGATTGTTATTTGACAATATTCTTTCTAAATTATCTTCTTTGCAATATTTACTTCGAGTCGGAATTATACTTTTTGTATCTGCTATGTAAATGCATATTACCTTACATGTATCTTCTTTCTAAAATAAAAATGAAATTAAGCTCGAGTTTGAGACTAAAGCGGTCTTGGAAGGGCATTGACTAAAAGTTGAAATTTATTCATTCAAAAATGGAAAAAAAACAGAACAAATCTTGATATTTGAGAAACAAGATATATTTAAAGATCTTTGAAAACCATTAAAAATCTATATCACAGGGAAATTAATTGTTATTGATTAGATGTAAGAAGAAATATTCTTTATGATTCTGAAACATTTGCATGGTCAGTTGTAGTAACATAATGAAGATTTTACATAACACATTCCTTTACCAAGAAAAAAAAAACCTCGCGTCTTTTTTCTGTAATTGTACAATGACACTTTAACCTCTTAGGTCCTTGGGTCCCCATTCGTGGATCCTCTGTTCTTTTCCTTATAAAAACTAAAATGTTCGATTTTTTTACATTTTCACATCACTTCTTAATAGCTGAATGGTATTTTTTCGTTCAAAGTAAAAGAATAAATAGAAGCATCTAAGCAGATTCCCACATAAAATAAATGTTATTTTCATCTGAGTTTTCAAAATGCCTAAAAAGTCTAAAAAGACAGTATGACCAAGAAAGTGAGAAATTTTCATAAATATTTAACTTAAATATTTTTCAATAAGTTTTTGAGGATTTGTAGATTATTTACTTGTTTAAAACTCTTAAATTTGTGTTTGCGTTAATTTAGGTTAATGGTTATTAAATTTGCGTTTTTAAGGGGGTTTGTAGTTTTAGATCCATATTTTTTAACTTAAATTACTAAGCGCCTAAAGGATCAATTTCGGAAAATATATTTTTTCTGTCATTTAAGATGTCATTTTGTTTGGAAAAAAAATAATGAATAAGCATTTGTATTGTTTTAGCTTCGGAACTGAAGACGTTAAAAGCATAACAATTTTGACTTTTGCAGATTATTGCCCGTGGTTATATATATTATTTTTAAAAAAGATTTTTATTGACATGAAAATCATAAAACGTTGTCATGATTGAATATTTATCATTAATATTTATTTCGGTGAAAGAAGATATTTTTAATTATGAAAATCAATCTTGAAAGTTAAAAAAAAATTGTTATAGATTTTTCTGTTGCTAATGTTAGTAAGGAGGCTTAATGTTAGGCTCTGAAAAAATATCCCAATCTCATCTGTATTCTATCAACCTATCAATACTACAGGTTTTCTTTTAATTAGATTAATATCAGATATTTTATCAAATAAAATAACATAATTAATACCCATGTGGCAGATACAAACATTTCGCTAAATATTTTGTTCTGGTATAAATAATGTTTGAAAAGAGCCCGTAGTTTAGCAGTTATGCAGGTAAATTACTAGCATAACAGTGAAGAATATAAAATATAGATTATTGCAAAGAATATAAATCACTGCAAATACTAGACAATAATATTTAAAATTTTTAAGACACATAAAATTTATGAATTAATCTAAATCCAATTTTTGAATTGAAACTTACGTTTGATTCAACCATGTAGCAGAAAAGTAAATTTCATTAATTATTTTTTTCTGGTATGAATTACGTTTGAAAAGACCCCGTAGGGTAGCAGTTATGGATGTAAATTACTAGCATAACAGTGAAGGATATACAATATAGATATTGCAAACAACAAAATCTAAAACAAAAACTAGTAAAGTAACCAAAAGTAAAGTAAGCATATAAGCAAAAACTAATAAATGGTATTTAAAAATTTTAAGCACAAATAAAATTAAAAGAATCTAATAAATGATTTATATTAAATAAAAATTTTCAACTAAAACTTAGGGTTATAATGGAAAGTAATCTCTAAATAAATTTTCTCCAACTGAAAGTTCATTTTAAATTTCGTAATGTATTTACATAAGATATTTTTCATTTCTATTTCTGTTCTCATTACAGCCAAAGGAAACGTTATTTTCCATCAAACTAAAAAGGAAAAATTCTTACTTTTTAATGAGTTTTAGAATAATAATTTGGGAACAAAGCTTATTTTCTGTTTTGAAAACCTTGAAAAATCTCAAAGAGTAATTTGCATTTATTTATATTTATTTAGGAGAGTAATAACGATGTTGATGAATAAAAATAAAAAACTTTTTCTTATCGAAATCATAAAACATTTTTCATAAGCCATTGTTCAATATTAGAGATGTAGAAATAACAAAAAAAAATGATTAATGAATTTTATTAGTTTAAATATTGTTTGGAACGTTTTTATCTCGTTATATTTAACGCTCAGGTAAATTTGGAAATATGTTATGAATTTCGCTGCGTATAAATCTTAATTTTTCATGTAATTACATTCCCATTATAATATGACCCCATGATAATCATCATAAATTCAATTATTGGTAATTTATTGTTAATCAAAATGTGTGAATAGAGTTAGACTAAAAGAACAAAGTCTCATATAAAATAAACTGCTGAGGATCCAAAAATTCGTCTTATTATTACAATATAAAATTACATGAATGAACCATTACATATAAGATCATTAAACAACTAAAAAGTTGTTAAAAATCAAGTACTTTTGGCTAATACTTGGCTAATTGAAAATTTAAACAGCTGTTACGAACGATGCATGTCCATGTCCATATCTCACTCATACAACTATTGCTTCAAACCGTATATCCATGTTTGATTCCCCTAACAGGGCAAAAATTGCAGTGAGGGGGGTAGAGAAAGGAGGTAACTTGTATTACAAATCACTGCTGTCTGTTCAAATCCATACATATATTTGAGAGATTGTTGGATAAAATTTCCAGTCCTGTTTACAATTTCAATAGATTCACGCATGGTTAGTACGTAAGATTTCTTCTTCGTAATATTTCTTCTGTCTTTAAAAAGCGGAAGTTGACCTATGGAATCGTAGTTTACTTTTATGTTCCTTTATTCGATCTTTAACTTTCTAGTCGTCATCCCGACTTATTTGGTATGATGATCATTTTCAGTAACAATTCGGATGATGTACGCTACGGAAATGTCAACTCGCTGCACGAAGTCAATATTTGCACACTGTAAATTCTTCAATTTCGTTGGAGTTTGCATGTGTGTGTGTTTGGGGGGGGGGGGGGAGTCGCAAGCAAAACTTTGAATGCAGAAAACAAAATAAAGGTCGCAGGTTTGGAATTTTGACAAACTCTTTTTTTCCCACACCCTCCTCCCCTACATCGCTTCTGTTTTTCGCCATATTAGTGGAATCGCCCATGGAACCCTGATGTACGGTTTGAACCGAAGGTTTTATGAATAAGCTATGGAGACGTAGAATTCGTAACAACTGCTTAAATTCTAAATCCTGGTGATGGCGATGTATTAGTCGAAAGTACTCGATATTTATATATTTTTAACTGTTTAATCATCGTTTATGAAATGAATAATTTATGTAAATTCTTATGTATGAATACATTTAGTTATAATAAGATAAAACTCTGAGACTCACAAATATAATTACGTTCATGCAGTTATAGAAGTAATCTAAATGTCACTTTAAATAAACTATTGTAAAATTGAATTGCAGTAGCGCCTGAATGTATTGCTCGTTACACCACTCATTCACACATGTCGCTCGTTACATAATGCATGCATGAAATAATTAATTTTTAATAAATAATACATACTTCGAACCACAAATTTATTAAATGAATTAAATTATTTCAAATTAACCTCACATGGATGCAATAAATGTTTCTACCGTATAGATATAAAATCCTAATCAAACTAACTTATGAAACGACTGATTATGTTTCACGTCTATTTCTCCTAAAATATGGAATGTTATGCGAGGAAATTAATACCAATTATCTGCATTGATCCACAAACGTTAAAAGTGATATTATAATTTTAAACTTTGAAATAGTTTTTGATATATTATTTTTTTTCTAATTTTAATGACACTTCTGTGATGATGGCAACTAAATAACTATATTCTTGTGTAAAAAACAAAAAAAAAGTAGTTATTAATAAATTTCTTCTTTTCACAATTTTCAAATTGAAATTGAAATTATCTTTTACTTCTGTCGATGGTGTACACAATATTGTGATTAAATTATGTTTCTCAGGAAATTTTGAAAAAACAAAAACTTTTTTTACCATTTAGTTCCTCAAGAATCAGTTTATTTTGAAGCTAAATTTGTCTATCATCTTCAACATGTATTGCATAGACGTAAAAAAAGAAAAAAAATCCATTTTTGTGGGGACAAAAGTGAGAAAAGGAAAACGAAAAAGATTATTAAATTTCTTTTTTGACAGCAATTTCAATTGAATTGCAGGTTCAAATTAAATTTGAAAAGAGAAATCATTAAAAATAGAACGTTTAAAGTTAATAATTAATTGATCACACTTTAAAAGCAGAAAATAGGGGAAATTGCGTCAAAATATTTACACGTAATTATTAATAAAATACGAAAATTTTAAAATAATAAATTTATTACGCGCGAAACGCATTTAAAGATGTGGATTACGTCATATGTAAAATTGCCAAATACTAAATATCGTCATACTTAAAGTGCCTAAAATAATTAAATTATTACGCGGGAAAATGGTGACTATTGGATAGTATTTAAAAAGCCAAAATAGTAATATTCCCAAACACTTTCAAATTAAATAATATAAGTACCCATGAATCTTAAAAGAAAGAAAAAAACGTTAAAATAAGTAAATTATTACATGAGAAGAGCATTTAACCGTGAAAATTTCATCTTATATTAAAACGATACATTTAAAATAATTTTCATTCCGGAGAATTTTAAAGTGACGTCACATGGTATAAAAGTAGTTTGGCTAGCGAATTTGTTTATATATTAAATCACTTTATGCAGCATTTTATGCAGCATGAATACAGGTAAATGTATGAGCAAAATACTTTCGATTTATTTTGAATGAACAACTATTCGATAAATACATATTACAGAATTCGGATATTCTTATTAATGTAAACAATATGCATTGTAATAATAACATGAAAACATGCATGATTATGTATTAAAACACATAGAATGAAACATGAATAAGTTATACTTATTCCGTAAAATATCTAAAACTCGATCGAACCATAAAATACAAGCGTAAAATTTCAAAACAAAACGCTTTTCAATACCATGGTTCTGAAAACTATTGCTATAAGCAGACGGAGTTTTTTAAACTCGAACCTAAAGGAAGAATATTGCATCCTTATAAAAGTCCGAAAGTGAACGATAATTTTAACCTAAGAATTTTTTACAAGCTGATTTTCAAATTAGTATTTGATGTTATTTATTAATCCCGAAAACAGTCATTACTTGTTACGACAACGATGCATGAGGCCATGGTAAACGAAATATGCTTCATTGAAACGAAAAAAAAACATGGTAACCCGAGGCCAGAAGATAGCCGCCGTTATAGTGATAATAATCAATCATTCTTAACTTGATAATATTTTTATAGAGGGAACATTACTCTTATTTTAGAGGCTGTGAAGCCTAAATGAAAAGTTGGCAGGCTTAACTTGCAGGGATCAAAGTCCCTTGGTAGGTAAATAAATTTTCAGAACCAAAGTAATTTTTTTTAAATCTTAAAAAGATGTGGGTTGGTAATATATTACCGCATCTCGCGAGAAATATATGTTACTTAACAAGTAATTTTAAGTATTTTTATGTAGTGTAAGTTACAATAAATGTATTACAATAAAAATTCTGTATCGCTAATTTTACACTAAAATTAAAATACTTGAATTAATTAGTGTTTAGAGATAAATATAAAACCTTTGCTTGTAGATTTATTTCTACCATAATTTTCAATCTCCCCCATATATCGAGCAGTCCAGTACGTAGCGTATTTGGATGTATCGCGCAATTTTCATCTTTTCGAAAAGCAACACGCACAGACGGACTAATGCATTTTCTCTCGAAATCATAACTGAGTATATTTTTAATTTATTCACGCATAAAAAATGTCTTTATCTTTCTGACTGTACAAATATTCGGTTTCTTATAGCTTATATTATTTCTCTTTTGCGTTCATAAAAAGTCATCGTGTCATAAATTGTGTAAATAAAATCAAACATATACTGTTGCATATGTGTTTGATTGATTATATCGTAATATTTATTTCTTTGAGTTTTATCATGTATATGTAAATTTTGTCTAATCCTACAAAATATTTGGAAATCGTACCAAAACATCTATTAGATTATTTATTTTGTTATATTTCACCCTGGGACTACCAAAAGAGGAAATAAGATAATGCGGAAGGCTGCGATTCGCGAATTCTGCACTGTAAAAATATTATGTAACATTACTCCATAAAACCGTCAAACAAACCTAAATTATATCTATTGGTAAAACATGCCCCAATAAGTATATACCCAACTAAAAATATAATTATAATTATAATAATTATAGTATAATCATGAAAAAAATATGTTGTTCCATAACTGGAGAAACTCTATCCTGAAAATATAACGCTCCTCATACTGGCAAAAGTTATTCAACAGTTAATATATTAAGCTGTGTAAAAGTATGATCCAAAGAAGGAATATTATTAATTCATTCTAAAGATGAGTTAGTATAATATCTATCATAAAAAGAATACTTCATTACAAGACTTTCCCATACAATATAAATAAATATTAATACTGCAATTAAAGATAACAATGATCATAAAGAAGAGATTATATTTCAGAATAGAAAAGCATCTGGATAATCTGCATATTCAGTTAATTAACAGATATAACTGATGTTTCGTTAAACTAATGTACAATACTGCACCAGTTATATAAGTTTAAATTACACCAATATATAAATTATATTACTTCATGAAACTGGAGTCAGCTTGTTGCCACCGATTTTTTACATATATATATATATATATATATATTTTTATTATTTTTTTTTTTAACAGCGTGCAGGGGATACATTTTTAAAAACATTCCCGTTTAAGCAAAAATATTAACAGCCAAAATACATGAAAAGTAATAGACAAATGGAATAAAATGATAAACGATAAATCTTTCTGAATTGTAAATATTTATGGTGTCTCAGGACTCTTAAAACTTCGAAATTTAAATTTTTTAGATGTTAAACTCCTACCTTTTCCGAACATTTTGGTATAATTGTTTCCTTGAAATTTTCATTAGAGCAGAAGTTATGGCTTTTAGATTTATATTCACTCAACAGCTGAAACAGCGTTTCCGAAACTTTGGGAGTCATTTTTCTCCAATTGACGTTTTTGGACCTAACGCGCATAATATCTCAAAAACTTTTATATATTTTTTCGTGAAATTTTTGAAAAATATGTTTCATGTTAGTCTGTATAAACTGAACCTAAAATTTCTGTTTTATTGTTAAAGGAAAATATTTTTTGTGATGACTATACTGTTGAAATTTACAAATTTTTGTATTAGCTAAATAGAACTTTGTATTAGAAATATAAAGATACTTCAAAAGTAAATTTATTTAGATTCAGGATAATTCTTACATCTTCAAGTATAATTAGGTACAAAAATTTTCATTCTAGTTTCAAAATTATTTTGTAATTCTGCGCGTAAGCTTGTTATACCAATTTTCTTTTCGACAAATGTCTCACAGTTTGGAGCCCACGAATTATATTAATTCTGCATCTTGCAATTTTTTAAATACATGAAATGAAATATCATACTTATATCTTTGCTCACAAAAAATTATATACATTTCAATATATTAGATGTTGAAAATGGTCTTCATTTTTTCCGATTTTATGAATCCTGAGATCCCTTAAATATGTGGTCGAAGATTAAAATACATAGGAAGATACAGAAAACGATAAATGTTTCAGCTTCAAAGTCTTGATTATACTGAACTGCTACCCTACATCACAGGACACAAGCAGATACTAAATTTATTTCTTGCCCGGGTCATAAAGTTCACATTATTTGAGAAAATTTGTATAGTTGCAGTTTACCTATGATCATCTTAAAAATTGTATCAAAATTGCATTTTTTTTTAAGTGTGCACAATAAACTAAACTATAATCTAAAAAAAAAAATTCCAAAATAATCTAAGTTTTTCCTTTACTTACAATAGACAACTGAATTTATAGTTTTCAAATTTTCAGCACATCTATTGCAATTGGCATTTATACATATTTGAACATATATATATTGTACTGTTTTTATATTTTCTTCGATATCAAATGCTATTCTAAAACATTGAAAGCGGTTATGTAAATGATTCACTTTTTTGCAACATTACCATTTAGGATTTTAAAAAATATATTTCTCTTTATAAATTATTTCTACGTTTTATGACAAAAATTATTGCAAAAAATTTTTTTAACAAAAAGTTTTTTTTTTTCCGTTAACTATTTTATTCATAATATATATATATATTTTTTCATTTTTTGGGTTTTGTACTTAAAAAGTAAAAACGGAAACATTATAAGATCACTCTTTCGTCTGACTGTCCGTCTGTGACAGCCATTTTACTCGTAATCTCTGAAACATGAAAAGTTCAAATTGGCTGAAGTAATAAAGGCTATTGACCCAGATATTTATAGATTGTTAACCATTGATAAATACATTTAGTGTTGGCAATATTTCACCACAAGTTGAACACTTTCCCTCTCTCTAGTTAGCGGGATTGGCTGATACCAGCATCAGAAAAAAAAATAGTTCAGGTTGTGGTGGTTGGATGATAAGAGTCGAAGTATATTATCATACAGTTTTTTTTAAACAGTGAAATAATATTAATATTCCAATAACTATATTTTGTGATCTTTAACACCAGAATCGCCGGAAATTTTACGTGTTATAAAATTAGTTATAAAATTATTTTTCACCGGAATTTATATTTGAAACTATTTAACTTATTTATAAAACTTATTACTCCACGAGACATTTTAAACTTATTTTAGAAAGAAAGTTCTAGTGAAAATCGAAGTATTTTTATTTGGTACCGGTCAAAATGACCGCTACTAAAACTCTAGTGTTAAACAGAATATAGTATCAAGTACACTGAGTTATGGCCACAAAAGACCACGCCGACATGACAATGATTATTAAAAATGATTCGTTAAATAAATACCCATATATACTTGATAATCAAGAACAAAGAAAATAAAAGCAAAAATGCCTGAAGTGCCCTAAAAAACCAAAAGGTGTGGATGCGAATAAAAAGAATGCACTGAGAATCCAGCTTCAAAAAACTTTATTTATAAAGAATTTTCTTGAAAAATATATATTCATAATGGATTCTCTTACAGGGTTCGTACGGGTACCGTTATTTTTAAGGCCAAATATCAGCATTTTTTTATAGAAAAATAAATACAGTTTAAATGGACGAAATTTCGCCCTATTTAAGGCGAGATTTTTCCATAAGGAAATACTGGTACCGAAGATTTTCTTAGTCTAGAAATTCAAGGACCCGTACGAACCCTGTCTTATTTATAGATCCATTTTTTAAAATGAGTAGTAAACAGATAAAGTTAAAAAATGCTATAAAAAGTGATAGAAAATCTTTATTAAGATTGACGATCGTTTCGTTGCACAAACGGCAACATTTTCAAAATCATTCAACGATAGAAAATATTTTCACATAATTTAAAAACAATAAACATAGTAAAACAATGTCACGCGACATGATGCATAATGAAAAACATTGTAAACATAAAATTAATTTAAAAGATTAGATTAGCTATTGGTGAGCGTGGATTAATTTTTAAAACAATAACATGGTAAACAATGTCACGAGACAACATGCATAATGAAAAGCATTGCAAAATATAAAATAAAAATAAAATTATCTTGGCTATTTGCGAGCGTGGATTAATTTCTGCTATTGTTACTAAAATTACATAGCATCTCTTTCCAAATTTTAGGTAATTCTATGGACACTGAATCATTGCAAATATTCTTGTTGCGTAAAAATATCTCTATTGATTCTCGGATTATGGATGGTAAATAAAATCTTGATGTATAAATTAACTTGCTTTTTTAAAAATCGATCTGTAAAGGTTCTTCGCTGTATAATCTGGCCAAAGCTGTGTTTCTTCTGTTGTATTTAATGCCTGCTATATGTTCTTTGATTCCAGTTTTAAGTTTTCTAGTTGTCATACCTATATAAAACTGCTTGGTTCCATCTTCTTTTGTGAAAAGTATTTCGTATACTCCCGATAACTCAATTGGATCTATTTTCTTGGAGTAATAAACAATCACTGTTTTTCAATATGTACTTATCATGAAAAAAATAATAACATTTTCTCTCGGGAATTAAGTAGATACAGTAGAACCTCGATTATCCGAAGTAATTGGGACCGACCATCTTCCGGAAAATTGAAATTTTCGGATAATCGAGAATGCTTCGATTTTAAGATGAAGGAGAAATATATGCGCTATTTCTTATTATGGTAACAAGTGCTTAATAAAAATAAAGCAATAACGAAATAGAAACAAGAATAAATTACCTGAATTTTAATTTTGAAATTAAGTACCTTTTACATATTTCACAAGTGTTTGAAACAATGTTTTGTTTGTCGCAGTTTCGATTACCTTTGCTTTTAATCTCTGTCGCAAAGTTCTTTAATAGTATTAGTTCCAACCATGCCAAACCTTTTGCAAAACATTCAAAACATTCAATTGCTAATTTGTGCGTTTTCGTTATTCGTTTTGTTCGTTCCACTTCGCAGTTTACGGGAGCTCAAGTAAATTCAAAGGAACTCTAAGAAAGGGCATCGAAAATATTTATATTTGCTCGTAGTTCAGAATAGACCGCTTATACACAAGGAATATGATAAAAAAAAGCTTTGAAAATGGATTTTGCACACAAGGAATGTGATACCAAAATAATAATAAAAAATAAGCTTTAAGAATGGATTTCGGTTAACCGAGAGCTTCGGTTAAAATAGTTTTGGATAAAAGAGGTTCCACTGTACTTTAAAAAAATCAAATCATTTATATCATTTAGCTGCAATTCAAAAACACAGAACAAAGCACCAGTCGAATGAAAATATAGAAGACTTGCCATACAATATCAGCAGGTTGGTTATACCCACTTAGCATTACTAACAATCGACGTTGCATCTCCCTTTGTGGAATTGTTATCATCCTTGCAGTAATCAGAAGAATTTATGCAACCCCATAAACCATAATGTTTTTAAAAAATTTCTTTCATTTTATTGCTTTCGCTGCATGCACATGATTCTTCGCAAAAAAGCAAGCCACTACCTTCTGCGCTTGCAGTAAAAATGCTAATGAGCCAAAGCGCATACTCTCGGCGTTGCGAGAGGGAAAGGAGATTGCCAAAAGAATTAAAATCGCCAATTGTCAGGGACAAAAATACTAGAATATTCCGTTGGCATAATTTGTTACGTTATAGGATATAAAAACTGCTTTATTTATATTAAATCTTTATAGATTTTTTTTTAAGATAAGATATCAATTAGTAGTAAAGTGTTACAATTTTTGAAATTACTTATTAAACTAATTTGAACTTTATTAGTTTGGGGAGGAACTACAAGAGGAAGTGACTTCACGATTGGAAGTTTGTAGGATGTTCTCGATGATTCCTTTCGCGGAAGTTCAGATTTCAAAACTATATTTATCATTTTAAAATAAAACGAAATGTTACGTAAGAAAGAAAAGCTTAAAGGGAGAGCTTTAAAAGGTAGGAATTAAAATAATTTTAGAATGCGAATTTTAAGATTAAATGAATAAAGATTAATAAAATATTTCTTAAATTAAATTAAATAAAAATATGCCAGTGATTGTAAGCAGTCACAACACAGGTATATTCCATCTCTGGCATGGGCCTTCATGGCTGTTATGGAATGATTCAATACCAATACCAGTACAATCCCCCGACATGTGAGTTGAATCACGTAGTTGAATCTATCAGTAACATCACTCATATAAATGCCATTCCAGACTTTATTCTTAAGTTCTCCAAATTTTTTAAGCTTTCAAGAGTGACAGCGTGGAGATTCATCTATAATGCTTGTGCATCTATAATGAAAAGCCTTAAGGAACAAGATTGTCAACAAACGATCGAATACCGGATATTAGAGTTCAGAAGAAATCTCTGAATCTATTAATTCTATAATAAAATTAGTGCAAAGTTCTAAATTCTACACAGAAATTAAATTACTGAATGAAAGTAATAAATTATTATCACTAAATGTGTTTTTAGATTGAAGCTATGTAGTTCGAATTGGTGTTCGTTTGTCACAATATCAGTCGGCTATGCTTTGATAGAAAGTACCCTAAGTTTCTTCCAAAAATCATGTTGTTACTAAGTTGTTGATAAAACATGTTCATGGATGTCATTTACATGAATGCACACAGCTAGTACTTGCTATAATACGTCAACAATATCGGTTTGTGAATGATAATTCTTCTGTACGACAAGAGCTCTACAAGTGTGTCATTTAGAAGCGCCTTAAGGCACAAGATTGTCAACAAATGATGTACGATCTTCCACTTGACAGGATCTCCCCACTCCTTCCATTTTTCAAGGTGGGTTTACATTTTGCAGGACCTTGTTTAAGCAAGCCAAATATGCCAAGAAGTAAAATCAAAATGTAATCTTACATAGCTCTATTTGTAAGTGCACTAAGGAGGTATGTCTTGAATTGGTATCAAACATGTCTGAACGAGCCAAGCTAGCAGTTTTCAAACAATTTGTTGACCTATAGGCCTATCGTCTGATGTATTTTCAGATAATTCAAAAAACGTCATAAGCGTGGCTAATCAGTTAAAGTAGCTATTCAAATATTTGAGGGAAAGTGAAATTCAAGAATTTCTTTCGACCGAACACATCAATTGGTATTTCATCCCCCTATATGCGTCACATTTGGTTGTATATGGGAGGCAACTTTAAAGCTTACTAAATTTCGTCTATTAATAGCCTGTAAATCTACTGTGTTAAATTTTGAAGAATTAAATACTTTGCTGTGCCAAATTGAAAGTTGTATAAATTTAAGACCCTTAACACCTATCTTCGGTCCACCTGATCCACATGCATTAAATCGGTCATATTTTGTTGGAAGCACCCTCCTTGATATTCCAGAATCTTCGACTACACAAGCTTTAACATTAAACGTTCGGTGGCGCTTGATAGAAAAGGTGAAGAATCAATTTCGGTGAGATGGTCACGTAGTTATCTTCAACATCTCCAACAGCGTCTAAAATAGCCTACTCAGAGAGCTAATCTGCGAGAAGGAGACTTGGTGATTGTTCACTATCGAATTCAGCCCCTGTGGTGAAAGTTCGGCCACATTCTAAAGACCTTTTATGGATCGGACAAACTTCTACCTGTCGTTTTGATTAAAACAGCTGACGGTGAAAGCAAGCGTCCCATTTCAAAGGTGTCCCCCCTCTTGTTGTGTGTGCGGAGGATGTATAGTTGTCAGTAGAGAATTGTTCTTAGTAGAGATTATAGACGGTAGCTAGCAGCGCTTAACAATTTGACTACAAATACCCACTTTATTTATCGAACAATTGACTGCTTTATAAATATATTTTAATGGATTGTAATTTGTATTACGTTTAATTCATTTATAATTTATAAAATCCTGCTATGCGTCATCTGCATATTTCTATACCGATCATTATTTTTTCTCTGTTAGATAATTTTATTTTATTCTCTACTTTTATTTTCTGCGGAGTAGTTATACATTTTGATTCTAAAAAGAAAATGCCAATTCTAAACCTAGATCTGGAAAATCTGAATCTATTCTGTGCTTGTTAAAAAGTGAAAAAGACAAATTTTATTTTCGTTGATTCGTAGTGATGAGTCAATTATTTTTTAACTTAATTTTTAACGTAATTTTTTAACATTAGCTTTGTTCAAACCTTTATTCCTCAATCTAACTTGCTAAAATTAAAAAAGGATAAAAAACGTTGTTCTGAGGAATCGCTTTTTTTCATGAGAGCTAGCGATTCTTTAATAAAATGAAGGTTAGTAATATTTGATAGTTCGAATTATGTTAATAAATCTATTTTATAAAACTCTACGCCCTTCTACATTGAATTCGATGGAAATTTGACTGTTCTAGCCGCAAAATTTACAGAAATAAATAAAGAAAAAACAACCATAGCTCTTAAAGGCGGACTTTTTATGATCATATGCAAGACTGATGAAGACTTCAAAGAAACGCAACGCTGGTTAGACATTAATTCCAAAAAGCACACCATACCTCACCGAAACAGCAAAGGCCTAAAAGGATTTGCATAAGGGATCTCCCCTGCTACACTTAGACCAACATTACCGTCAATACTCCAAAAGAACATGATAACCAGGGTTGCCATGCTGTGCGTCAAGTCTGCAGATAAACATTTAGACCCTAAAGGGCTTCATAACACCCAAGGCGCTAACTGCGGGCTTGTACACTCTGCCAGTTACCGGGCTTCACTAAAAACGCTCTCAGGGTGGAAAATAAAACTAATCGTAATTCAAACAACATATATAGCGGTAACCAGGTTACTAAAGATACCCGACTATTCGTAAATATCTTAAATGACTTCAACTACTCAAAAAAGAGTCATGATAACAATCCTAGCAATAATCCACAAGATCTGATCTCTGAAAACTCTACTATACGTGCAAATGTACCTTCCTCATCTCTTTCTGAAAATCTAACAATACATCGATTTCAACTAATTCCTTCCAAATTCTACCAAATTACATTAATGATAATCAAGACAATTTTAAAACCTTTAATCACATGAAAACTTTTGCAGATAACAAAAGTATTACAATACATAAAAAGCATTTTTATACAAACTAGAAGTTAAACATCCCTATGCAAAAAAATACTAGTCATCATAAAAGAATTCGACAACTTAGCCAATTAGATCAATGAAACTAACAATAAATAATCCTTCTTACTTTCTTTCAGATTTAACAGACTATGCAGTCGCCGAACTCTTTCTTTTATTTCTCGCTAGTTATTTTGCCTTTAAATGTTCTATAGTTTGATATTTTCTCTCTTTTCTGTTAAAATTTCCTTTCTTACTTTTTATAATTATATCTCTATTTTTTTAAAAACATGTTATCCTGCCCATGTAGCGTTTTAATTGTTAACTATAAAGTATGGTTTCTGGAGAAAGTCATTTTTTAAGGAATGATTTGTGAAGGTTGGGATTTTGATCCCGGAAGCTTTTTCGCATTGCCTAGGATCTAATTGAACATTTTTTTAAACTTTTAATTGATAAATTATATTTCTGTTTTTATAATTCAATTGTGAGTAGTTTTTTAACTAATGTTAAACTATTAATTATTTTTGTTTTTTAACTTCAATAAAACTTAAATATTTTATTTTTTTTAACTATTAAACTTTAAATTTCTTATTGGCTCCCAAACGCCTATGCAAGTCGCTTAAATGTCGCCTTTACGTAAATTTACGGCGCAACTGGGAAAACCAACTACGCGACTACAAAAGCCTTACATTGTTCAATTGTTCATATTTTTCTTATTCTTTCCGAAGGCAAATTCGTTTCAAAAACATAATAAAAATTTTAAGAAGTATTAAAAGAAAATACTGATTACAGATTTCTTCTTTTAAATTAAAACATTTTTAAAACATAGTGTTTCTTGTTTTCATAACAATTTATGCATAATACAAAATAGTAGCATTTTAATATGACGCTTGATTTTTTCTTTGGAAGAAAATTAAAGAGAACCTTATCTTCATGCGTATATAAACTTATTTGTTTATATTAAATCCTGAAACAGTTGAAAATTAAACAGTTTATTCTTAATATAAGTTAATGAAGAAATTTATCTGACTCGTGAAACAAAAATACACAAAATGTTTTTTTTCAAACGAAAGGAACAAAATAGTAATTCGTCTTTGAATGTTTGTTTTTTGTATTTTTCTTATTAATAATAAATGGAAAAATAAATTTAAAGGTTTGTTTTGCAATTTTATAATTAGAATTGCTGTTTCTCTTTCACTGATATTTGCAGTTAAAAGAAAAGTGTAACTATTTTTTATTCCACTGTTTAAATAATCTTCCTGTGAAAATAAAATGCGGTACTTGCGAAGGCATAATATAAATTCATTTATTTACATATTTCATATCCGGGAAAAAAATATATAAATCACAAATGAAATCTTTCTAATCTCTGGAGCAGAAATAAACACCGATTTTGTTTTTCGAAAGAAAGGTACAAAGGTCTATAAATAATTCTTTTCTCTCGTTTTGATATTCTTTTTAAAACAGAATAGAATTATAAATAAACTACATATGAATAAAATACAAATGATTTGTAGTTTATTTCCTTTAAAAGATTTTTGCAATTATTTTTAAAAGAAAATGTGAGTTTTAAAGCGTTATTACTTTTCATATAATCTCAAAAAATAAAATTTTTTTCTGTAGAAAATTGCCACAAGAAATTAATATTTATTTATTGATTTGTGAATTTTTATCCTTATTTCATAATGCCACATTTTTAGTCTTGCTCTTGAAGTTAATATCTTCATAAAATAGTAAAATATAAATTTCTAGATAAACATTTTTCAAATACTTATTTGGTTTAAAAAAAAACATAAATTTTACTGTAAAATAAAGATGCATTCTCTCCAACTTTTAATGCAGAAAATTAATTATTTTTTTTTACTCGGAACATACAAATTTTAACTTATCTGTTAATTTGTTTTTACTATCATAAACGTATTCTTTTGAATACATAGTAAAATTTCTGTAAAAACAATTATAGTGGTTTTATTTCTTTAAAATGTTTAACAATTTATTCTAAAAAGAAAAGTTTGATAATGTTATATATTTTATACAATGCTATGTAATAAACTATTTTGTATGATTAATTACCCTCGTAATGTTCGTCCTCTTAAATAAACTATCTCATTAAACGTGGCGCTTTCTGTTTCCGTATTTATTTTGAATTTAATAGACAAGTAAAGAATATGAAAAAAAATTAAACTGATTTCAATTTGCTGTTTCTTGTCTGCGTGTTTTGGTTGCAGCAGTTTAATGTATTTCCCATTAGAGTCGTACACGTGTTGGACTGTACCGTACCCGAACCGAAAAATAATTAAAATAACACACCCCAACAAACACAGAACTTCTGGCCCCGCTCACGTCTACGTTAGCCTTGGCCCCAAGTGTTTGATTGAGGCCCGCTATCATTGGCCGTTACGGCTCCGTCAAAAAAGTGTCACGCTGGACATAATCTGGCCACAAGATAATTGGCCGTAAATACAAGAAGATGCCCAAAATCACGCCACAACCTTTTTATCAAAAGTGCTTCATAGCCTCAAACTGGCCACATTCACTCTTTTAAAGGCCATAAAAAGTCAAAACTAGCCAGAAGCTCGCCGTCTGCCTGCCATTCGTGTTTGTCAAGAATTAAATTTAACCCAAAGCTGCCCATAAAAATGCCTTTTAAAGTTATTAAATGATGTAAACTAGCCTAAAGCTAGCCACTGACATGCCACAAAAATTATTTAGGCATAAACCAAAATTTATTCTATAAAAAAATCCATTTTAGAAGTCTAATTAAATGATAAAATGTTTTTGCATGGGAAAAAAAATAATGTCCACTTAAAGTACACTTTAAAAAAACTATAAATCCACGCACGATGAACTTTTTTAAAATGTCCAAAACATAATATTTGACATAGTGTGAACTAATTATTTTTTCAATTATATATTTTTAAAATTAATATGCAATGTCCTTTTAAATATTTGCATGTCAAGCAAATTTCAAAAGTATATTATTGAAAAAATAAACTAATTTATTAATTCACTATATCATGTACTGTGTTTTTGAAAAACTTTAAAAAGTTTAAGATAAATGAACTTAAATTTCCTGGAAAAGTCTATGTAAGCGAACATTAATATATATATTTTTTTTCATACAAAAACATTTTATCATTTTAATAACCTTCCAGCAAGTACCTTTATTTATAGCATAAATTTTCAATTTTTGCCAAAATAATGAAAATCGTCTTAACATGATCTAATATATAAAATATGTTATAAATTAAAATGTGTTAGTGATAGATCTTTGTTTACTGTTTTTTATTCATTTATTTGCAAGTCTTTTACCAGTATTTTATGCTTATCCATTAAAGAATTATTTAGTTATTTTATTATAATTCATTTTTTATACATTTTGATTTTATTTTGTAAGAAATGTTAAAACGCTTTCATTTCGTCAAATGTGATAATATTTACTTTGCAGTGCGTGATTCACGGATATTCTAATATATTAAAATTTTATTAAAATTAGAAAATAGTTAAAGCTTTTTTAAATAAAGTTTTATGCCACAGCTTATCAGTCGAAGATAATAAATATGTCGTAGGCTAATTGAAAAATCAGCCTACGATATATATATATTATTTTACTACTAACTAAACTAAACTCTGTGGCTATACAATCCAAGAAGGATCTGGGCCGACAGTGCCCATCTCTGTTTTCTTGACCCTGGGCCCCGAGGTGCCATGCAGCATGCGTCCCGTCCAGGTGGTCAACCTAACGCGAGACCCTCGGTGTTTAGTTCCCAAGCAAGCTTGGTACTCATTTTATTGACCCCAAAGGGATGAAAGGCTGAGTGAACCTTGTCCAGTCGGGAGTCGAACTCTCGACCTGCGGTGCATCAGACAGGCGTGCTGACCACTACACCACTGGGCTTATATATTATTTTAACTTTTCCTAAATCCCAGAGTTTTTCTTTTAAATAATTTGAAATGTCACCAATATTTTACTGACTTTTCAAAATTTTATTAAATTCAATTTTATTCTGATTTTCTAAATTTTATTAATCTTTATTCAATTTTTTTACTATACAAAGTATACTATTAAATTTCTTCACTCAAAAAAAAAAAAAAAAAAAAAAAAAGTTTTTTCTAAAAGTCGCATTTTTTTTTTTTTATAATTCCACTAAAACAAACTATTTTAAAGAATCTCAAATGATACAGATTAATATAACATTTAAAGTTAATGTAATCAGTCCTCAACAAAAATAAAACAAATCATAAAATAATTATCTATTGAATTAAATTTTACAATATTTTACACTATTTAAAGAAATGGAATGGGAACACAAAGTACTTTTTACTAAGAAGAATAAACTTTATTTAAATTAAACTATTATTAAATTTCTGAATCCAAGCTTTTGCGATGTAATCAAAACTTTGAAAGTTGATTAATTTCCAAACTTTGAGAGAAAATTTTATATAAAAAAGGTCTCATTATTTCCTAATATAAACAAAATTTTAATGTAACAGAACATCGGTAAATCACGTAATTTAAAGTAATCATTACCTTACATTTGCCGAAATGAAAATGGTAAAAAAATTTCTTAAATCCAATATATAAATATCCTATATTACACAAAATAAAATCAAAATGTACAAAAAACACAGATTAATTTAAATTAATAATTCTTTAATGAATAAACAAAAATTAATGACTTGCTCAGAATTTTTATGTGCACGTACATGTCAATATATACGTGTTAACAATCCTTATGATGTATAAACAACCGTCTGTTCGCTTAGTGCGGTGTGAAATAAATGAAGGTGGGACGATGACTAGCAAATTTGAAGATGGCAGAATCGACAGAGAGCCGAATTCTGAGAACTTTTCCTGCACCCATCTGACCTTGAGGAGTGAATTCCTTTAGGAAAGACGTCGTGGGAAGTTTTTATCATAGAACTTAAAACAGATATACAAAGACCTTATAATTCTTTGGTTTTATGAAGAAATGCATAATTCTAATAAATAATAAACACCCTTTTTTCCTCAATCATACATTTTTTTTTCTTTTAATGTTTATTTATTTATAACTTTTTGTTTTTTTTATTTTCTGCAAGAGGAAAAATAAATCTATAAAATTTCAACAAGGGGAAAGGGGCAGAAGGATTTTCCAAGTTCATTTTCTCCAGAAATTTTTTGATATTGAATCTGTCTTTTGTTTTTCTTTCTTTTTCTTTTCTTTTCTTTCTTTATTTATAAACTATTATTAACTATTTATCTTTATTTGTAACTTCTTTATTCATCATATTTATAACTTATAACAAATGTATCAAATAAATTATGTTTGCTTTGCTCTTTCTATTTGATAAATTAATATTCTGGCAATTAAAAATTATATAAAATAACCATTAAATATGTTCATTTTTATTCCGATGTATTCACAAAAATGTGTTCATTTAAAATATTAATGCATATTTTAAAAGCAAAAACATTAAGCGTGTTTTTGTTTTTTTCCATATAAATTTTTCATTTAAAATAGGAAATTTATATTACTCCATAATTATATATTATGTATATTATATTATACAATTTTATATTACTCCATAAAATATAAATCGTACAATGTTCTAATGTTTTCAAACAAATCCAGGTTTTTGATTTGCTAACGCCACGTATATGACTTTATCTGTATTTTTTATTAGTAAAATAATAATAATAATAAATATATATATATACACAAATTGCTAGGAATTTAACAAAAGCATGTTTATATATTTTTTCGTTTACACTGAATTCAGAACTTTAAATCTTACAGTATTTTATTTTACATGAAAATATATTTCAAATAGTACTAAAAATTTATGCTTTAGAAACAGCTTAATCTCCCCCCGCCTTTTTTTCTCTCTTTCCCTTTTCTCTGTCATGTTCAACAACAAGTGTTTTTTGGAACAATCAAAGTGACTTTTTTTGTGAAAAATATTTTATCATGGAACTTAAAAAAAAAAAAAAAAAAAAAAAAAAAACATCACATTTATTATGAAACCTCTAGTAGATGTTTTGTTTACTATACATACCCAATAAATGCATTTTACTATAATTAATTATTTTGTATTGTTCCGATTCAGATTTAATTCCTATGAATTTGTAGTTTGTTTATTTTGGATATTAAAATCAATAAAATAATAATCAAATAAAAAAAAATGATACATTCATTGTTTTCAGTGTGACGATAAAAAATATATCCATGCAGAGGTATCGAAGCATAGTTCGGAAATATTATTTTACATTTTGTAAAAGTAAATTTTTGTTAAATTTTTATCGATATATATTCCTTAAATACTTTAAAACTAAGCAAAAATAACTAATCTATTTTACTGCTTTAAATATAAATCTCATAACGTATCTACATTTTTTTAATAAAAGCAACATTTAATTTAATTAAGCTTACGTAAAAAAGAAGAAAAAATACATTACCTCTCTTTAAATAAATATGCGTGTTAGGTAATATTAGCCCTCTACTTTCTAAACGATGATGGACCGTTACATATATGCCAGAAACTGGCCCTCGTTGATTTCAGGGCAGAATAAATGCAACAGTTTTCTCGCCACCGGTCCGTAATCTTTTCCGAGATTGCTGCCGTAATCAGCGGCGCGTCACTTACGGTACAGTATATTTTGGCTACAAATGGCCTTAACTCACGTTGACCGCGACGAAACCGCCTTGCGGCCAGAAGTCGTGTGTTTGCTGGGAAAAGCCCCAATGATAGCGAATAAAATACTACCCAATACTCTGTAAAAAAGGAGAAGGAAATCTCGAACTGACGACAATTTGAAAATTGAAAAATAGTCCTTTAAATCTTAATACAGAAAAACGTGATAAATGTTTATTTTCTGAAAATTAATGCCTATAATGTGAAACAGAAGAACAAGAAAGCGAACAGACAGATATATATATATATATATATATATATATTGTTTCTAATGAAAATTAATACTATCATCATAAAGAGAAGTTTAAAAAGAAAATGAAAATATAAACACCAGTAATGAATTATCTGTGGACACTCATTAAAAATAATGCATATATGCATACGATGTGAGTAACCTCTTTACGCTGGATGTGATTAAAGATGATTAGAGAGGACAACGGTGAACAAAATCACTACGTCATCGAGTTACGGTATGAAATCATGATGAAGGGCAAGGTTATTTGGTTTAGATGAAGGAATACTGGTTTGCCGCCGCTTTTCGTGGTACGCTAAGAACAGCAACGGTAGCCAACTCGTCATTTTTGCGTTACTATCACGTCATCGAGTTACGAGAGGAAATTTGTACCAAATTATATCTTATAAAGGACTTTATTATTATTGTTATTCATTTATTTTTTGGTTTGCCTCGGTACATGTTGGTAGGAATCTCCGGCAGAGAGAAATTTGTGAAAAAAATGACGTGATGTATTACATTTGAACCCCTCCCCTCCAAATAATATGTTATATTACATTGGCCTATATACAATTTCTCTATCTATTCACAAGGTAAATGAATGATTTAAGAAAAACATTACCGTATATACTCGCGTATAAGTCGAGGAATTTGTCAATTTTCGGTAAGCAAATTTGAGGGGTCGACTTATACGCGAGTCAGTTAAAAAAGTAAAAGCAAAAACTTCGAATACTGCAAAATTATGACTTTTCATGCGTATGAATAATAAAATAATATATAAAATATACAAATCATAATAATTTATCATTTTAAAAAAATTCAATGATTTGTTTTTGTTTACTTACTTTTCGCATAGGAAAGTGAAATCTTTGGTTTGATTTTGTGCAAAATTGAAGTAAAAAGTTAGGGGGTCGACATATACGCGGGTTTTTGATTTTTTCCGGAATTTGCATTCGAAAGTTATGGGGTCCACTTATATGCGAGTCGACTTATACGCGAGTATATACGGTATTAACATTACGTAAATAAATGACAGATTTGCCATAACTTGGTACAATGTGAGAAGAACGGGGCGCAAATTAACCGTTTTGACTGTACTATCACATCATTGAATTATGCCTTAAAATTTTAACACATTAAAGATACCCATAAGCATAATACAAATGAATCAGTCAGCCACGTTATATCTTGAGACGTGAGAAGCAGAGAGGAGTAGCAGTTCTTCATTTTGGCTGTTTTATCACTTCATAGATTTAAGACCTGAAATTTTATTCCAGAAGATAGATAGATTAGCATAATACAAAAAAAATCAGTGTGCCTCGTGATATCTTGGTACAATATGAGCAGAGCGTGTTGCTAATCCTCCATTTTGGCGGACCTGTCAGCGATTAGTAAAGAACAAATATTATTTGTGATTTTATTTTCAATATGAATTGTGAGGCCACTACTCGATAAGGCGATAATACTGCAAAAATGAAGAATTAAAATACAAATTCGTCAGCAGAACAAGGCATTTATTGCAAACTCTTTAAAGAAAAGTTAACAGTTAAGGGTTTTAGACAACCAAATTCCTTCCACTCATTTCTAATAAATATGACGATGTTTAGTTTTTGAACTTAAAAAAATATTGGAGTACATATAAAAAATAGTGGCTATCTATGCATTATTTTTACCTTTAGTATAAAAATAAAATGAAAGTTTTGTTGCGTTATATATTTCATAAAATGCTATTAAATAAATTTTTCATCTGATAAACTGCCTCCTAAAATTGATATATGGGGCATTCTCACAATCTTTTGACTTTCATGTCCCTGAATAATATTTTTTTTATTTAATACACTGTTTTTTCATATACTGGGGAACATCCCATTGCATGATAGTACAACAATATTAACGAGATAAATAAGTTTTGGACGATGTTGGGGGTCCAAATACCTGAAAAACGCCTATACCGTCCCGTGTCCCTGACGCTGATTTTTAAGTTTGGAGCTGTCTGGATAAAATTGTTTCAAGAAAAATAATTCGATGTAATTTTTTTCTGAAACTAAAACTATTGTTTTATATAAATATGTAGCTAAAAATTAACCTGCAGACATTTTTAGGGATTCTATTATTTTTTAAACTCTGTCCCTGGGTTTTAGATTCCTTACCATCCCTCTTCTAAAATTATACAGAAAATCATTTCAGATGCAGCCACATAATTTTTTTTTCAAGTAATTTGTCATGCAGAAGTATGCTAGAGAAATAATGTCTAAAATTCTTTAGCAGGAAATTTAATGTAGAATTTAAATCAGCATTTAAATATCAATTTCAAGCATCGTAGCTTTATTGGTAGTCTCAACGTCCCGAAGGTTTATTCTTGCACTTTTCGGGGTAAATAAAAAAAAAAATAGTTCAATCCAATGTTAACAACTGTTTCTAAAAATCAATGAACATTGTGGCTATCACTTAGTCTTAACATGATTTTTCTAAAAATAGGTGGTAATTTTCCTTACCGTTCGATCCTTACGTCCCTTTTTACCATTTCGTCTTTTTTCCAATGCCATCCACGTTTTTTAGTGTTCCGTACTTAAAAAGTAAAAACAGAACCATTATAAGATCACTCCTGCGTCTGTCTGTCTGTCACAGCCATTTTACTCGTAAACTATGGAACGTGGAAAGTTTAAATTCGGGGAAGTAATAAACACCATTGACCCACATATTTTCAGATTAATAAACATTCATAAATATATTTAGTGAAAAAGTAGAGGGGCTAATTATGCTACTTGAAAAAAAAAAATCTTTTCTTATCATATCTTGTGGGGTATCCTGTGAAAGCTATTGTAACGCTGAACCCAAAAATACATTCCTTTTAATTTTAAGTATTATATTTTCAAAGATATTGTTTAAAATGTAGCACAAAAATATGTTCCTTCCCATCTAATTCCTAATCTACTGAAACTAAAATTATGAAAAAATTAGAGGTAGTAGACGTTAATGTAAACCTTGCCGGAAAATTATAGCGATTACCCTAGGTCACATAGTTTTGAGTAATTAGCCTTTCGTAATTAGCATTATGTTATACACGAATTTCGATTTACGGGTATTCAGAAAAATTGTTGAGCATTGCTGAATATACCTATCGTTGCAGAAGAATAAAAGCAGTGTTGATAATGATTTTCGAAAAAAAAAAATCATCGGCAAATAGCCGAGATATTAACCCTTAAAGGTTCATTTTGGACATACACAAGGACAGGGGCGGCATACTCTATGCCTAGTTAACAACTTTTAATGATATATATGTGTAATGTAATGTCCAGCAACAGTATAAAAGCAATAAACGACAAATTAAAAAAAAAAACATACTAATTTAAGGGGTCTCAGAACTGTAAAAAGTAGAAAAAATGAAAAAAGACCATTTTCAACATTTATTGTCTTAAAATGTATATGATTTTAAAACACAGTTTTAATTAGGATAAAAAATTGCAAGATACAAAATTAGTATTTATAGGGGGCTCGAAACTGTTAGACATTTGTCGAACAAAAAATTGGCATAATAGTTTACGCTCAGGATTACAAAATAAACATTGCAACTAGAATGAAAATTTTGGTGCTTTCTTATACTTCAGATTGTAATAATTTAACAGAACTTAAATAAATTTGTATTTAAAGCATTTTTATATTTTTAATGCAATGTTGCATTTAGCTAATACAAAATTTTGAAAATTTCAACAGTAAAATCACCTAAGAAATATTTTTTTGAACAATAAAAAGGAAATTTTAGGTTCAGTTTATACAGACTAACATGAAATATATGCTATGAAAATTTCATGAAAAAATATTCAGAAGTTTTTGAGGTATCCTGCGCGTTATGCCCAAAAAACGACATTTGGAAAATAATGGCCTTAAAGTTTCGGAAACGCCGCTTCAGCTATTGAGCGGGTATAATTCTAACAGCCAAAACTTCTGTTCTAATGGAACTTTCAAGGAAACAATTATATCAAAATATTCATAAAAAATAGGAGTTTAACATCTAAAAAAATTAAAATTTCTTAAATTTTGAAGCTTTAAGAGTCCTGCGACCACTTAATACTTTACCACACGGAGTAATTCTATTTATAAACTTTTGAAATAATGAACTGACACCAGAATTTATAAACGAATTTATTAGAAAATGCGAACTTGCTTATTTTCACGAACATGATACAAGGAAAATTTTTATTAAATATTCTTGGTGCCGTTTGTCTGTTTTGGAGTTAAAATTAGGTGCCCATTTTTTAAGGGCATCGCCCTTGAAAGATTTAATTAAAATGAATCGCATAAATACTGTGGGATTCGCGATAGTTTGCATTGATTGTATCTTTCAATACGCCTCGAGTGACTTCAAAAGTTAATTAAACACCTATCTGGAAAAAATGCGCTGACCAAGGCGGCGTTGCAACTTTGAGACCTCAATTCGAAGCGCGCTTAGCACAATGCCAAATTTAAACTTTGAGCAAAGGTTTTGTTTTAGCTACACTCTAGAAAAAAAGGTTATTACTACGCTGAATTTAATTTCATGAAATGCCAAATGAAGTTTAACTATGCACTAATTTATTGTCAGTACCGAATTAAGTTCATCATAAACAGATTAGGATAATATTAAAAAAAGTCCTTCCGGCCAGTGCCGGGAGGAAGAGGTAGCTTTCATATTCCTTATTTTTAAAAAGCTAGCTTATATTATTCAAACACACGAAGCTCAATTTAGTGGAAACCGATTATAGAAGATTCAGTACTAATTTTTATCAATACTAAATCATTATGAATGAGAATTTCGCGAAATTAGTCAGCTTTATCCAAGCTGATTTTATTTAAAGTAACTTATATTTGGTTTCCAAATTCGGCGATATTTTGAAGTGCCTGCCCTTTTAAGATAGCGTGGTGGATGAGGCTAATCAGTGAACTTGGTCGAGACCTTAGTAATTACTGTGCACATGCTCACTCACATAGGAATCGTTGATATATACGAGTGCTGTCGCAGGCAAAAAATCGGATTTTTCAAAATGTCACCCACATAAACAAATTCACACTGCTATATCTGAGCCATTTTTTAAGATAGAGCAAAACAAAAAATGCTCCGGAATCCTTATATCAAGGCTAAATACTTAAGAAAGAAACCTTTTTCAATTTCTAATTTTTTTGCACCTCACTTTAAATAATTTTTTTTTAATTTAATGGCCGCCATTTTGAAACAAGATGGCGGATGAAACTAGCCAGTGAACTTGGTCAAGACATTGCTGTATATTATCCACATGCCTTCTTATAACCAAACGGGTTAATAAATACGTGTGTTATCGCGTGACAAATACCAGATTGTTTCAAAATGTCAGACATGCTAGAAATTCAAAGTGCTATAACTCAACCATTTTTTAAGATATAGCCGAAACAAAAACTGCCCCGGAATCTTTGTATCAAAGTCAAACACATAAAAAAGAACCTTTTTCATTTTCCAATTTTTTGATACCTCACTTTAAATTTTAAATTTTAAATTTTCTTTAAATGTTCCCTTTTGAATCAAGATGGCGAATGAAGCTTGCCCACGAACTCGGTCGAGACATTGGTATGTACTACGTTCACACCAAGTTACATCCAAATCCGTTCATAAATACGCATGTTATCGCGTGACAAAAATCTGGTCGTTTCAAAATGTCAGTCACAATAGAAATTCAAAATACTATAACTCAACCATTTTTTTAGATATAGACGAAACAAAAACTGTTCCGGAATCTTTGTATGAAGGTCAAACACATAAGAAAAAATC
The DNA here is from genome assembly GCA_963932465.1 of Maratus speciosus. Taxonomy (NCBI): domain Eukaryota; kingdom Metazoa; phylum Arthropoda; class Arachnida; order Araneae; family Salticidae; genus Maratus; species Maratus speciosus. The sequence continues at coordinate 480,356,331 of OZ010786.1, read as the reverse complement.
TTTTTCATTTTCCAATTTTTTGATTCCTCATTTTAAATTTTAAATTTTAAATTTTTTTTAAATGGCCGCCATTTTGAAACAAGATGGCGAATGAAGATGGCCAACGAACTCGGTCGAGACATTGGTATGTACTTTGTACACACTAAGGTACATCCATATCGGTTCATGAATACGCCTGTTATCGCGTAACAAAAATTAGGACGTTTCAAAATGTCAGCCACGCTAGAAATTCAAAGTGCTATAACTCAGCCATTTTTTTTAAGATATAGATAAAACAAAAACTGCTCCGGAATCTTTATATCAAGGTCAAACACATAAGAAAAAAATATTTTTCAATTTTCAATTTTTTGGTACCACATTTCAATTTTTAAATTTGTAAAAAAATTTTAAATGGCCGCCATTTTAAAACAAGATGGCGCATGAAGCTGGCCAACGAACTCGGTCGAGACATTGGTATGTACTATGTGCACACCGAGTTTCATCCAAATCGGTGTTCATAAACACGAGAGTTACAGTATGACAAAGATCATATATATATATATATATATATATATGGATATATAACCATTAATTAAACATAACCTACCACCGTCAAAAACCGTAAATATTATGAATTAAAGCTGTAAGTATAAAAAAAGTGCCAAATAATTTATTATAAGAATTATTATGGAAGAAAAAATAAGAAAGTGGACACCGACAAATAATGGAAAAGCTTATATATTAAATTACGTTTTCAAGGGCACAGAATTCAATGATATAAGCTATATTGTAGTTTTCTGTGAGAAAAATAAGCTAAAGCTAAAAATTATTTTTCCCTGTGCCCGAGCAACCATAATAATCAAGTGAATAGATTAAAAATGAAAACAGAATAGAAACAAATAATATGAAATTGAAAAATCAATAAAAACTGTTTAAATATTTATAGGATATAAAATAGAAATAATACACAACGTACCGATTAATATTTCAGTATTTTTCAATATATCCACTCTCACATGGTTACCAAAATACCGTAAAGATTAAGGTGAATAAAACAGTTAAGAAATCACAGTAATTGATACCAAAGGATGCAATTAATACATTTTGAAATACCATGATAAATGGAATTAATATAATATAAAATAAAATAAATAGAAAGTAATTACATTATTTAAAATAACTAAAATGCACAATTAAATGAATTAATTACTAATTAACAATATCGTCAAAATTTAGCTAAAAAATCCGCCTGGTGAAGGAAATAAAAACTGAAAAGGAGCTGCAAAAGACAAAATTTTGAACTTACCGTCAAAAGACAAATTTTGGTGCTGCCATCTAGTAGTATTTTTATTATTCAAATGTCACAAGATGAACAATTGATAGCCTTTTAATGTAAAAAATTTTATTAACAGCAAAACCAAAAAAATCGTTATATATAGATAATTATAAACCTAATATAAACCACACTATATATTTAAAAAAAAACTATTGTTAATAAAATTTTTAAAAAAGCATTCAAAATATTCTATTATCTTACTCATTTAAACTACACTAAGAATGTAAATAATTCTATAACATTGATAATATATAGCATATAGCTATATGCTATAAAAAATAAATTCAATAATAATTAATATAAATATATATTAAAAATAATATAAAAATCGTTAATAATAACTATTATATATAAGATCATTATAAAATGAACAGGAAATAAAAAAACATATGGAAGTAAATAAAAGATTATCAGATACTTAAATTCCCATTACCTAAAAATCTCAAATATAGTGTGTGGATTATTTTGATACAGCCATAAAAATATTAAAAGTATGAATGTGGGACATTGAAACACATTAAACCGATAATAAATTTTATAACACAAAGTGAAAATAGATCAATATTAAAAAGAACAGAGGAATAAAAGTAAATATAATTACCCAATTTTAATACATACAGTATAACTCTATATATATTAAATATACTTATATGTATATTAATCACTATAAAAATGGCATACTATTAGTAATTAATATGATATTGTCCTTAGTAAATTAAAATTTAATAACAAATGATTGTAAATAAGATAAAACTTTAATTAAGCTAAATATAATATTAATGAAAGTCACCAATTACATATAAAATATCAAATCAACATCCCCATTTTTTTAAATGAACCATTGCGTATTATCCAGACAACACCACCCTCCTCCGTACTCTAACATCTACCCACCCACCCAACCTATAATAATTTTTTATAAAATTTTACAATTTTTAATTTTTTATAGATATTTATATATATATATATATATATTTGTAATTTTGTTTACGCATGTGTTAATTTGTTTTAAAAGATCATATAAGTAAAGTACTAATTGTATATTAATGAATATATGAATTTTTTTGGAAAACCATGATTTAATGCATCATAAATTAGTTTTTTAATGTTATTGTTAATTAGAGGAGAAGAACATAAACATTTTATTCTATATAAATGATTAAGTATTATATTTCGAAAAACAGAATGATGTAGACAAGATTTAAAATTTGTAAATGTATTAACTTTGAATTTAAATTCTTTACGTTTGTCATATAAATCTGTGATTGTTTTGTTGTCTTTTTTTGTAATTTTAAGATCTAAGAAGTTAGTTGTATTGTTAGATAAAAGGTTTTCCGTTAATTCCAAATTAGTGGGATAATCTACTGGAAATTGAGTAATTACAGATTGATCAGTTTCAATTAAAATTATGTCACCAATATAACGATATAAATGTAGATTATTATTAGTAAAATACGTTCATAATGATATAAGTATAAGTCTGATAGTAAACTGGATGTACAACCGCCTAACGGTATACCGACATGCTGTAAATATAAAGTGTTATCTTGCAATATATAGTTATTATAGATAATGAAGTTTGTTAAAGATTTAAAATATGCAATATCTATATTAGATGGATATATATATATATATAAACTTTTGAATGGAGGGTGGTTTAGGGGTTTAGGGGTCATGATCGATGAAAATATACCAAAATTTTTTGAAATCGCTTTCCTCCGAACGGCTGCAATAGGTAGCATTTTGTAATGAAATATATTTGATATTATTTAGGTTCCATATCTCTTTGAACTTTCATGCTATAACCATTTACACTTTTCTAATATATACAGTTATACCAAACCCTACGTCGTATAGTTTTTTACAAAGTCTTAGTATTCTTTTAGCAACTTTTTTTTCAAAATATATATAATACAATTACAAATTCATATATTTATTTTACGGAACTCTCTCTGCGCGAGTAATGCTCGCACTTGACCGTTTATTAACCTTACCGTCCCTTCTTTAACACCCCTTTAAGACAATGTTATACAAAAATTCTGTATTAAAAGCTACAGTGTTATTATTTCTTATTTGAATGTCCCGTGGGTACTATGTAAATTCATTATATGTAAAAATTTAGACGAAAATAAAAAGTTATATGGGTAAAATGATAAGGAAAATTAAACTCGTAAGTTTAGCTTAAACCTCAGTTAAATAAAAAAGTTTTCGCTGCTGACCATTTTTTCTTTATTTTGAATCATTAAGGCATTCGTCTACCAGATTAAAATGTTATTTTAGCAAGTTTAATTTTGTCAGATTTTTTCCCCCAAAAGTCCAAAATTTGTGAGCAAGCCTCATATACTGTTTTTAAAATCATTTCTGCATAATATAGTTGTAACTTCCAAAACCAGAAATCGAAGAAAAAATTATCCATTTCAAAAATTGAAGTAAGAAAATTATCCCGATATAATGTATCTCTGTTTATTTATTGCAAAGACAGGTTTAATTTTCATTTTGTTTCTAAATACTCCACAGTATTTTAACATAATACAAAGAGGAAATTTTTTAAGTTCGTAAATCAGGAATGAAAATTGATTTTCTTTTTCTAACAAAAGCTACAAATGTTTAATTAAAAAGGATTTTTCTTCTTTTACATTTTATGTAACAACATAAAAAAATAGGGTCATTCTATGCAAAATGAGCAAATCAGCTGTGGTAGACATGTCAGACATTTTAATGAAAATCAGTATATAAGTAGATCGTATCTATTTATGAGTAAATCTAAAATAATAGATTTCAGGATTGTTTATTCAACACTAGAACAGCCGGCTATTTTATTTTATTTATTTATTTTTTTTTATAAAAAAGTGTTTCACACCTGAATTTTTATTTAAATTTATTTAACTTATTTAATTAGCCTATTTTTGTGCTTCATACATATAATATATTTTAAGGAAAAATTTCTGTTCCGAATCGACTATTATCAATTTTGGCAGGGGTCAAAATGACCCCTAACGGCGGTTCTAGTGTTAAGTATTAAAATTTACATTAAAAGAGGATGCAAAATCAAGGTTTTGCCTACATACTTAAAATTTCAATTTCGATTATTAGCCTTAGGAATAGAAAGACTATATTAAAAATTATTTATAATTAGGAATGAATAATAAGTAACAGATTGGCGTAAGTTAGTAATTGTATTTTTATTCAGAAAAAAAATTATTTTAAAAAAATTTTGAGGGCATAATGCAATATTTCTATTCTCGTTTAAACAAGAAGGACAGCTCTGACAAGTTTATATATTTTTTAAAGTTATAGCTAAAGGTATATATTTTAAATATAGAAAATTTCATTCTTGCCTTTTTATTCCTTAATGAGAAAAAAATAAATAGTAAAAAATCTTGAGTGTAAAATGCAATATTTCTAACACATCTTTGAAAGTGAAGGAATAATTTTAAAATCTTTTAAATTATTTGATATTATAGATAAAAGTGTATATTTTAAATATAGAAATTTTTATTCTTGCTTTCAGTTAATTTTTACCTCAAGAATATATTTAATTAAAGTAGACAAAATTGATTCAGTTTGGACAAAATATTACATATTAATCCCAAATCCAGATGCAAAAATTAGATGGCAGCACATTTTTTCACCTTGAAATCTTGCAATATTTTAAGAAACAAGCGCGATTTCAAAGAAAAATAGCTTATGGATTGTAAGAGATATTACCTTTTTGTACCCATTTTTGCTATGTTAGGAATCAAAAGGCAATCTTGAATTTTTTTGAGCATATGATGGACTTATTGATCTTTATGTCTTAGCAATATTGTTAATGTCGAACTATTCCTTTATTTATATTTACTCATACATAAGAGGAAAAATTACGATTTTGTAATTTTTTAAAAAGTTTCTACGTTTTTTTTGAAGATGAAGGAAATAAATGGCAACTTTCAAACTTGGGGAATTTGATCTTCATATATAATACTACATCAGACAAAAATTTCACAGATGATTTTCAATTCTTTTGATTTTTATAATGTTTCTAATTAATTCAAAATTCAGAAATTTTAAATTTTTACAACCAATTAAAGATTAATCATGGTGTTGCCAGATTATTATTACTCAATAAATAGGAAGATAATATTTCAGAGGTTACAATATTGCAAAAAAAAAAAAAATCATTTCTGTTAAAAAGTTTTCAAGATAAACTTGCAAGATAAACTTCAAACTTACAACTTTTGGCGATTGCACACTAGGGTGGAACTTAAGTATAGGGTAAAAAAAAACTTTTTTGTTTTAATGTGTAATAGTGAAAACTTTTTTTCCTTTTTGGATGTCTAAACTTTTGGCTGAAAAAGTTTTTTTTTTTTAAAATTAAGTTGTTTTCCGGTTCCTCCAGGAGGTCAAAGTTTTGAAATTTCAGTATAAAGTAACTTAAAGTAAACAAGGTAGCTGTTAGCTCATATCTACTTTTATTTATCAAATACTATCCAGAAGTCAACACGAGGAGGTGGTTAAATATCGAATTACACCCTCCTTACCTCCCTTTGTTGTGGATTAATTCAATTGGATATTCAACCTACTGTCTTTTTAGGCAATATTTGTCATTACATTGTGGGAATTCAACTTTCCCAAGATTACGCCATCTTTTGCTTAATATTTAAAGTCGGTTGACGCAGCTCTCGGGACAACTTTGACACAAGTTTCCACTGTTTGAGTATGACAAGGAAAATCTAAAATTTAGGTGTATCTCCTATTTGTACTTTTATTAAGTTCTTCATCCGATCAGTCCTTCAAGATAGGATCAATGTTTTTATAGTCTATGAGTTCAATATGTTCGCATTTTTTTCAAGTCGCTTTCCTACTGGTCCAGAAAATCCTTTTGTACCCGTAGTTTTTCCAGCAAGATGTTGAAATAAGTATCTAAGAAAAAAGTTCATTTGCATGTAATAATCAAATTATCTGTTATGAAGTTTTTAGGGTGTTGCTTCCAATGTTTTAACAACTCCAGATTTGCATCATGCATTAAAGGCGTTTATGTTTCACCCAATAACTTTCAAACTTGAAATGTCTGTATTATTATTTTGAAAATATACCAAAATTGCAGTGGCTATATTAATATAAGAAGATGTCAATGAAATATGACCAATATATTTTTATCCTGGTTTTTGAAATAAGACCAGGCGTTCGTTTTTAATGATTCTTAGTTATACCTTTTTCCCTCTGCTTCAGTTATCACAGTGTTATCCTTTCTGCCATCAAAGTACTAACCTTCTAAAATTAACTCATTTCGTCTTTCCCTGTTCTTTCAAAATCTTCCTTTTCTTTTCTCTTTGTCGTCTTCAAGTCCTTCTTTCAGTTACCTTTTCTTTATTATCATCAGAAATACCCATATCTTCTAAGGTGCCATTTGCAATAATATTTGCAGTTCTGTCTAATACTCTGGTTCTTTCACCTTGTTGATTATCAAATTCAGGTTTAGAAAAATAACCGATTGAACCATTTCCTTCCGAACTACTTTTTACACTTGACGATCATTCAATCAAAACATCATTTTTTTTTGTTTTAAAATACCTTTTTTCCTTGATATTTCCTTTTCCAGTCTTGCTACACATTTTTTTGTAGTTTTTATATCTATTGATGCTATTGCCATCACCCCATCTCTCTTTGGTCATTGAGAAAGTGACGTTCTTGTTCCGATACACGATAATATTTAGTGCTTTTACACAAAGAAATGTTTTTTGCAGGATTACCTAATATTTTGCAATTTCATATTGGATGTGGGATTTTTCTTTCTAATCTTAATATTTTTCTTCAAATGTTCACATTTCTGGCGCTAGTCTCTAATTTTTTATGATTTGTGTATCAGAAACCGTTGGAATTGTAGGTCTCAGCAATACACTTTTAATTGTATCATCAGCAGTTTTAAATATTTTAGAAATAGTGTGTACCAGATTCCAGCTGTTAGATTTTAAGTTAAATTGAACCCAAAAATAATGTTCCATAACATCTTCATATGTTCGTCAAAGATCACAGTCTAATGTTAATTGTTTTGGTTCACGAAATACAGGACAAATTAACAATTATCTAGATATAGTACGTTATCAGACTTTGTCCCTTTTGACACCGAATGTTTATTGAAAAATAATTAAAGAAACTGTTAACACACGTTAAATCGGACTAACTTGTTATGTGTCGCAGCCAAATAAATCAGAGACAATGAAAGCAGACGCCCACGACGCTGGCTTCTACAAAAGTAAAATAAAGTGGGGCTAACTTTTCTAAGGCACTCAAACTAAATTATTCTCTTTATTACAGGACATTAACACTTAATTAAATTTTGCAGAATATAAATTGAACAATAAGCTTTAAAAATTTTTCATGCAATTATTGGCTTTTTTTCGTTTTTTAGGGAAAATCAGGCGCTTTGAGGAACCGGAAAATATCATTTTAAAAATAAAAGAAAAATATTTTCTTTTTATGGAGTTAAAAAGGAAAAAAATAATCGCTATTAGAATATAAAATTTGAAACTTCGTTTTTTAGTTCCACCCTATTGCACACATATCATTCTTTATCACAGGTTTTTTAAATGTCCAAAACTGCTAAAATAATTTATTTTTTGTGAAGATATTTTGCATAGCTCTATTTTAATATGAATTGAACCTGTGTATCAAATTTTATTAAAATCGGTTACTATGTGGCAACGATGTTTTTAAAATGTTTGCTCATTTTACAATTTCACATTTCATTGGAATGGCCCAATATTCACATTATATATCGTACAGCATTCATTGTATAAGGCAATTCCATCATAACTGACGTAACATTTTATGATCGAATTTTGTTTTCAAATTTATGTAGAAAACTTACTAATAAAGCTAGAACAAATTTTTACAATTTAAAATATTTCTTACTAAGGTCTTAATACCCGAATATCTGTAGATTATTTCAATCTCTCTTTGAGTTCCAAAAATTACTATTCAAAATTCTGTAACTGACGTAACATAATATATACAAACATTTTTTCTGCCTTCATTGAAGTGTAAAAATTATCAAAACTATCCAGTTTAAAAAAGTGATTTAATGTTCTCAACAACACTAAATAATGACAAATTATAACAGTAACTAATCTAATTAATTTCTGAGTAGTAAAAAAGAAAGAACTTGTGTAACTGACGTAACTTTTATTGTGTAACTGACGTAACATTATGACTTTAGAAATATTACAATGCCTTTTTATGAAACTTTTTCTATAGAATATAAAAATATCAAGTTTTCCAATCATACCCTTAAATTAAACATATTAAAAATTTGATTACCCCCCCCACACACACACACAAAATAAATTATGATTTTCTGGGGAATTGCCCTATATTGTTTGCATAGTGTACATTGTATCATTTTTCCCCTTTTTTAAATGTATCGTGAATTAAAAATTTCTCAATATGATATTATATTTTACTACGAATTGCTTCACTGAAAACAAAATGTTATCGAAATTAGCGTAATGAAACATCTTTGCAACATGAAATTAGTGTTCAAAACAATACCTCATAATTATGTGAACAATATCTTAGAAAATTCGATGTTCATCATATAGTTGAAATGATTATACTAATAGAAGTAAATTAAAATTAAAATTTTTCTGTATAATTGCGTAGAAATGTTTTCCAAATTGAAATTTATCCCTTTAAGGGGTTCCTGGACACATTCTAAAATAACTTTTATTTATTGAGTTGAAATTCTGAATTTTTTGTGATGTTTAACCATATCATTTGTAAACAAAATTACATGATAAAACTTCTCATATTTTTTTTTAATTTTAAATTTAAAATTTATTAAAATAGGGGGGTAAGTAAAAATCGTTATAACTCGAAATATTATTTATAGAATTTAATTTTTTTTTTCATTTAAATAAACAGGATTTTAAAAAATATTGATTTAGGAAAAAAATAAAAATATTTAACGAGAAAAATTTTTGTTTTTAAATCATATTTTCAAAAGTTTTTTTTTTTTTTTTTTTTTTTTTTTTTTTTTATTCAAATATGCTGAATCAAAAGTCGTTTTCACGACTGCCATTGCTTGAAAGCTAGATTTTGAAAACAAACCTAAACGAAAAAATTAATATTTATTCTTCTAATTAAGATAGAAACATGATTTAAAAGTCATTTTAAGCAGAAAAAAAAAAACTGCAAAATTTTTAATGTAATCAAGTGTTTTTTTATAAAATTTGAAGATTTTTGTGTCCCGAACCCCCTTAAAAAATCTTACCTTTGTTTATTTCACACATAAAATTTCAATCGGATTCATTTATTTAAGAGGTCTTGCACCTTTTAAACGCGTCGAAAATTAACGAAAAACTGCAAAATTTGAATTAGTCTATCATCAAAACCTTTTTATGTATAAACATGAAATTTTGGATATAGATTAAACTGATTGTGCTTTGTAATATACTAGCAACAGAAATTTATTAACCCTTTACAGAATTTGTGTATTGTTGAAATCAAAATAACTCTTTTTTTTTACCCCATAAGTCATTGCGCGCACGATATCTTGAGAAAGTATGTATGGATTGGCATGAAATTTGGTAAATATACTAAACAAATATGTGTGTTTAAAATGATCTACTTTTAAGTATTTACAATGGTAATATTTTTAGTTGACTATTTTTATTCATTAAAAATACAATTTTTTTAATTTTTTTTACGAAAATATTTTTTTTTCTTTTTTATATAGTTAATGAAATAATTTTAGCCTAGGAGTAGATCATTTTAAACACACATATATGATTAGTATCTTTACCGAATTTCATGCGAATCCATGCACACTTTCTCAAGATATCATGCGCGCAATGACTTATGGGGTAAAAAAAGAGCTATTTTGATGTCAACAATACACAAATTCTGTAAAGGGTTAATAAATTTCTAATGGTAGCACATTACAAATCACAATCTATTTAATCAATATCCGAAATTTCATGTTTATACATAAAAAGGCTTTGAAGATAGACTAATTCAAACTTTGAAGTTTTTCGTTAATTTTCGACGCGTTTAAAAGGTACAAGACCCCTTAAAGTGAATATGCAAACATGTATGTTTTTTCTATATTTGTTTTTTGCAATTTTCTTTCTTTCTTTTTTTTATCTCGTGTTGAATCTAAAAGCATAGGAAGTGAATTGCCTCTTCCTCCCCACTCTCACGATGAATTATTATTTTTTAAAATATATATTGCATTATAATAAAGGATTCATACCACCTGCATTTTTTCATTGATTCTGTAAACGTGTTACACAAGATCTGAATACTACAGTCAATAGCAAATTTGACTAAACGAGTTTATGATATCCTTTAAGACCACTTGCAGGGCTCCCAAAAAGTCCGCTTTGTAAATACCAATATTTTTTCACAATATACATATTTTTTTAATTTTTCTAAAAAATTTTGTACAAGCATATTTCGAAGGCATAGTGGTGGGGAAAAAAGTAAACACCCCCTACTAACTCCTCAACGAATTATCGTAGAAGAAAGTGAGTCATACCGAACGATTCAAAATAAAGTCTACTTTCAAATGATATATATAAAATTTCATCATCTACATATCATCTACATATTAAAACGAACCTAAACTTATTTTTTTTTTCATTGGCAATACCCAATTTTAACAAGATATTTCAAATCTTCGGTTCCAACTATGTTTAGACACCAAATTTCATTTGAATGATACGTTTTTGAATTATAAACATTCAAAACTTAGTGCTTCTAATGTTAAATTACATTTTCATATTTTTATTAATATCTCTCGAAATTATACTCCTAATGTGCTAATATTTTGTGTACCAATAATACTAAAATATCCAAATATAAATACGTTGAATTTGTAATTTTTATAATTTTATGATATTAATTATGAATTATGAAATTAATATTCGAAAACATATGAATTACAACCTACAGTTTTTTTATGGTTTTAGATTTATTGAGTCCTGCTTTACGGAAATCCAAAATTTTACATTTTCTTACCAAGTAATTTGCACATTATGTTTAAAAAACGGCAAAATGATGGCCGTGTATGATAGAAGTGACTAGATATTTTGAAATTTCTTATGCTATCCTATTATCTAGCAGTCTTCAATGACTGCTTGAGTGGCGCTTAAGATGCCTTGGTCAAGATTTCTCGGTCTTAATAGTCGAGTTCCGAACTTCAGTTGGGATACAGCCCCTAAAATACGCTCGTTATAAAATAGTTCATTTCTCGAAAACTTATTGAACGAATTGCATAAAAAATTGTTTTTAGGCTAATTGAAGGGTGTAGAGTTCATTTATTCTGTCAAAATTGTGTACTGCTATTGAAAACAAAACCAAGTTATGGTTAGTTTTAATATGTAGTGATAATTTAATATAAGCAAATTTTATATACATCATTTAAAAGTAGACTTTATTACCAATCGTGTGGTACCAGTAACTTTCTTCTACCATACTTTTTGCAGAGTTAATAAGGAGTGATTACTTTTTTTTTTTCCACGACTGTACATTCTAGCGTAAATGTTTAAGGAACCAACTTTGAAATTGTCTCTAGGAAAATACTGGTATTTAAACAGCGGACATTTTGGGATCCCTGCGCTTGTTATACGCAATGAGAATCCAAATTTTTTACATAAACACCTATTTACGGTCACATGGTTTTCACTTCTTCCAGCCACAACCAAAGTTGCATTTATTTTTTATAGTAACACCTATACGAACGCACAGATATTCGCTGTATAATATGGTCGTCTCGAAATGTTCTTGCTCTTTTCAACCTGATATTTCTTTTTCAGTAAATATTCCATCTGAAAGTAAATGTATAGTAGCCTACTGTACACAATGCCTTAGTGCAGCATGTAATAGGTGCGATATTCAGTGAAAGTGAAAGATCAGGTCGATCGTTTGATCGAAATGTCTTTTGAATACATTTTGTTTGAAAACTGTATATGATATTTCATGCTTTATAAAATAAATGCAAAGAATGGTTTTTTGTTATTTACCTATATGCATTGTACCTACGCATGTACCCCGGTAACGAAAGAATAGAAAAGTTTTCATATAGAAATATTAAAATAGTTTATCATTTGTTCGCGGTCACTATCCCATAACTAAATTAGAAATTCATCGATAAAAAAAATAATAAAGCAATAGAAATAAAACAGTAATGTAACAGTCCTGTAATCGAGATACGCGCATAAACCACTGAAATATCAGAACAAAAAATTCTGCTGTACTTTGTGATATTTTGGCTGTTTATTCCTCTATTATTTCTCGACGTTCAGAGAAAGTATAGATTTTTAAATTTTTCAAATTTTACTTGAATACCATTGTTGATATTTCTCAACTAAACCTGCATTTCCATGCTGGTAGTTGAGGATATAAATAAATAAAAAGTAAAGCATCTATTAGAACTTTTTAAAAATGGCTTTACCGCAATGGCCTGTATTCTGTAGCCTGGACAGCCGTTGTTTGAATCATAGTTATATTAAGAATATAAACATCTTTACGAAAATCCGTCCCATCGAAGAGCCTGGAATCTCCAATCTTCTTTATTTAAATGGAACATATTAAAATATAGTTATAAGTTTTTATCATAAAATATTTCCAATTAATTTTTGCTGTTTATTATCTTCCATTCTTTCAAAAAGCCAATTTCTTTAAAAAATAAAAGCAAACATAAAAGGAATATTAAACGGAAAAAGAAAATTACTGATTTGTTTTACAGTTTTAAATACACCTTCTCTTAAATCTCTGCGTGATTATGTTTCTATTCTTATTTTTATTTAATATAAAATTTTAGCTTTGTAATCTGACTTTTAAAGTAAAATTAATAAGAAGATAAAAAAAAAATACCGAATCATAATATAAAATCCTTTCTTTTTTCATAATCCTTTCTTTTAAATGTATAACAAAAATGTGAATTCAGAATTTTTAAAAAAAGTAATGAATCACAATATATTTTTCAAACGAAAGTTACAAAATTTTGAATAATCTCTTACTACTTGTTTTTTCTATCACACTCATAATCTTTTAAAACTGTATGTAATTACCGGGAAGACAATCACGCTGTTTCCAATGTTTTAAATGTTTTTAGTTTAAAAAGAAAATGCTAAATCATAAGTATCAAATTCTAAAAACGTATTTTTTGTGGCTAAAATATTTCAATGTTGTTTTTTACTTTTATTACATTTTGTGAGTATGATTATATCAGATATTCCTTAAGACTTTCAGATTTGCAAGGACTAATATTGAGGTATGGATAAATCTTTCTTTATTAAAAGTAGTGCTATAAAATTTATCAATATTGCATTAGTTTTTTTCTTTGTATTAGTTTTATAATCTTTTTGAAAAAGGGGCAAATTACTATAAGGACGTCTGTAGAAATTTTAAATCCTTAAAAGCTTCTTTTATTTCTGTAGTTATAAAATAACCGTTCAATTGCGAGTATTATTCGCGCACAGAGGGTTACGTACAATAAATATATGAATTAGTAACTGGACATTGCATACACATATATACACTGCTCAAAAAAATTAGGGGAACAAGCAAAAAAGTGAAGAGAACAGTGGAAGACAGCCATTATGGACATAAAATGGATAGTATACGTGTATCAATGCGCAATACAGGAAAAGACGCAAAAAATTTAGTAAGGGAGCTTTTATTCTTTGAAAAGATGGAAATAACATGAAAAGATAGTCTAGGGCAGCAATTTGGTTTGATTTAAATGATAAAAAAGTATTGTTTAGAAATGATGCAAGATTTTTAATATGGCGTGTGGTCTACTCGAACAGCTAAGAGTGCTGCACACTTGTTTCCCATGGATGCGATGAGGTTATCGAGATAAGACCTTAGCGAATACTGATCCACTGCTCAAGAGTTGCAATCTTCAAGTCTCGGACAGTAAAAGGAGGCCTTGGTCCTGCAGCAATACGTCGTCTGAGTATGTCCCAAACATGCTCGATCGGATTTAAGTCAGGAGAGCAGGCTGGTTATTCCATATGCTGTATAGATTTTGCTTCAAGCATGTTTTCCACAAGATGAACTGTATGAGTTCTGGCATTATCATGCATGGAAAAAAAGAAATCGCTAATTGCTGCAACATAAAATAAGACATGAGGTCTCAGTATCTCGTCTGTATAACGTTGGATCGTCAAACTGCCATTCCAAATGATATGCAGGTCCGTACATCCAACGATGCTGATTCCAGCCCGTAGTATCAACCCACCTCGTCTCTAATGTGATCTTTCACGACCGAATGTGCGATTATTTAGAGTGACTCTTTCTCTCAATGCCAAAACACATCAGATGTCATATCCAGACTTAATCGGGACCCGTCTATAAACAGACTTTGACTCGAACAACGTTGCCTCCAAACTCGATGTTCAGTTGCCCACCTTCTTTGGGCCGCAGAGTTGTTTGAGATCAACTGAATACAGACCATTGGCTTACGTGCATAGAGACCACCTTAATAAAGCCAATTTGGACTGTTTACGTGGATACCCTTTGTCCTGTAGGCTAGAATAACTGTATTTGCAGCAGAGTAGGATTGCCCGCTCCGTCTCGACGAGCAGTTAACATTATATATCGGTCATCTTTTTCTGTGGTAGCAGATGTCCGACCTTACCATTGTCGACGTCTACCATTTCGTGCGTCTTATCGATTGTGTATCGATTCCACAGACTTGCATTCACACTTCTTGCCACCCCAACAGCGTCCGCCACACTTCGTTGTGTTTCCCCAGATTCAACAGTCCCGATAACATTCCAAGCCATATATTTTGTTAAATCACATTGATGTGACACCTTTTCTCAAAACACAAGCTAAGCAATTGAATTTTACAACTGGGACAGTGAAACAGACGTTTCTACAAAATCTCGATTTCTACACTTATCTCCTTTTTCTACATTTTGAAGTCACAAACTTTAATTCGCATGTGAAGTTTTTTTTTTTTTTTTTTTTTTTTTTTTTTATCTGTTTTCTACTGCTCTTTAAATTATGGATGCTTTATTTTACGTTACTTATCAGTGTAAATATTTGCGCAATTTTGTTAAAACCATGTGCTCCCCGAATTGTTTTGAGCAGTGTACTATTAAATTTTGCTATCTTGGCTTTAAAAACCTATACCGCATAGAAAATTTCCCCGTGCCTTCATATATGTCCAAATAGTCCGTGTCTTTAAGGGTTCATATCCAGGCAAATTACCGACATTTTCTTTTGAAAATCATTATTAAAAATCCTTTAATATATATGCGACGATAGGTACTTCCAGCGCTCCTCAACTCTTTTGCTGAACACCTGGAAAACGAAATTTGTGTATAACGAAAAATACGATTTTCTCAAAAACTATGTGACCTAGGGTAATCGCTAAAGTTTTCCAGCAAAGTTTAAATTAAATTCTACTACCCCTATTTTTTTCATAATTTTAGTTTCAGTTGATTCGGAAATAGAGGGGGTGGGGACATATTTTTGCATTTTTAACGATATCTTTGAAATTATAATACCTAAAAGTAAAAGAAATGTATATTTGCATTCGGCTTTACGCAAACTTTAAAGATTAATAACCCAGCAATTTAGGGGCATATTTTTTCGAAAATCGTTATCAACAATCCTTCTATAGTTCTGCGAAGAAAGGTACCTCCAGCGCAAATCAGTGCCTTTCTTGAATGCCCGCAAATCAAAATTTATGTGTAAGAAAAATGTGATTTTCTCAAAACCTTTGAGTCTCAGGTTAATCGCTGTAGTTGTCCAGCAATGCATACATTAACTTCTACTACACCTAAATATTTCATATTTCAGTTTCAGTAGATTCGGAACTAGAAGAGGGGGATATATTTTTGCATTAAATTTTCTACGATATCTCTGAAAGTGTAACATCTAATATTAAATGAAAAGTATTTTTGAGCTCGGCGTTATGAAAGCTTTCAAACGATACCCCATATTATATACAAAGAATATATTTTTTTTTCGAGCATCTTAATTAGTCCCTCTGACTTTTTCTTAAGTATATTTGTTTATATTTAATAATATCTAAATAAGTGGGTAAATAGCCTTTAATAATTCATCTAATTTGTTTTTTTTCATGTTCTATGCTTTACGAATGAAATGGCTGTGAGAAACGGACAGACGGACAGACAGGCACAGGGATCGTATTAAAATGGTTCAATTTTTACTTCTTTTAAGTATGGAACCCCAAAAATGCAAGTTCTGTTATATTTTTCTTATAACG
Organism: Maratus speciosus; assembly: GCA_963932465.1. Lineage (NCBI taxonomy): Eukaryota > Metazoa > Arthropoda > Arachnida > Araneae > Salticidae > Maratus > Maratus speciosus. The sequence continues at coordinate 480,339,787 of OZ010786.1, read as the reverse complement.
CCTTGCATTTAATAAAATTGTTTTTTTTTTATGTTTTTTATTCTTTCTAACATATCTCAATTTTTTCTTTACTGTTATATGCATTTCCATTTTGCAATCTGACTGAATAAAGTACTCCACAAAATTTAAAATTCTACAAGGATTAAATATCATTTCAAGTTATTTGTCAAGATTAATACTAATGATAAATGAAAATTTTATTACAAACAAAAATTGAGCATTCTTATTGCAATAAGAAGAGATCAATCGTCTAATAGGAGTAACAAAATCAACCTGTAGCAAAAACTTAAGGTATATACCTACATTAAAACGGGCTTTTGCATGACATTTTTTTTACACTTTATGCCTTGACAGTATATTAAACTACCATTAAAAGATCTTGTTATAAAATTCATTTAAAACATAGATTAGTAATAATGCTGCTTACACTTCAGATATTTTACACTTTCAGAACACTTTTTAGAACAATATTTTGTCGTCTTTTTTTGAACACTTTCAAGAACATCTTTTGTAACAGTTGTTAGAATACTTCTGAAAACCTCATTTTTTTTTCAACACACTTTATAGAGCTTTCTTTTTGAAAAGATTTTGGGAACGCAGTATATCACAAGTGTGCCCAAATGTATTCTCAATCAGTTTCCAAATCTGTTCCCAAGTTTATAATAAACAAATACATAGTGAGCAGAACAATTGCGTTACATTTTCGGAACACTTTCTTTATAGCGGAGCATAATCGGAACACATTGAGGTAACTGGAACACTTTTTTTAATCAAAGTGTTCCAAATGTGTCTGAATGTGTGCTGTGAATTTACAATGTAGAATGAGTTATAGAAACTTTACTTTATCTTGTCCCAAAAGCATTTTTGGTTTCACAAAAAATAAATAAATAAATAAAAGGATGATTTTTTTTTTTTGCCTTTGCATCTTTTCAGCTGTCTTGACGTTCAAAGATTGAGCGGGAGTGTGGGTGTGGAAGTTTCAGTTTTGAGATATTTCTATATTTCTCTTTTAAGAACATTATATTTGTACAATTCTTAATTCTACAAAATACTAATTTTTTTATAAAAGATCTGAGTGAAGTTATAAATATTTCACAAAATCCCTATAAGTTCAAATATAGTAAATTAATTTTAATTGGCAAAATCCTTCTAAAATTTAACAAATGATTGTGTAAATTTTCAAATGTGGTTTCAAAAATTCTCGAAAAATGCTTTAGAGAATAAAATTTTCATGCATTCCAAATTTGGGACATGAAGGGTTAAATAGTTTTATTTCAAGGAGCAACTTTTTACGATTCCAATACTGTTTTATTTCTAATCCTATGATTACTAGAGGAGATGCTATGGCTAATGTAATGAACATGAAGTAATGAGTCAAACTACGGAATTGGGTGTAGAAAGGCGAACGAAACGCAAATTTAAGAACCATTATACTACGAGTAACTACGAGTTTATACAACCGAAATTGTAGGGGGAGGGGGGGAATCTACTGAAAGTAGCAAAATTGGCGATTTCTTCTGCGGGCTGTATTGCATACTTGATATGTTTAATATGAAAACCCTTTTTGGTGGTGTTAGTGGACAATCTAGAAAAACATATTGAATGACAAATGAAGATCATGCAAATATACAAAGAGTATGAAACATATAAAGAATTTAAGCGTCTTTACAAAAATCAACTCTATCCAGGGGCCAGGAATCATACACATATCCAGGGTTCGTACGCTTCAAGTACTTTCAAGTACTTTTTACTAGAATTTTTTAAAGTATTATTTGCCTTATTATCCTCACATATAGCGCCCAATACTTTACGAAATTTCTGTTGCTAAAACATCTAATATTCTCTGAATCAATTGATGCTTACGAACCCTGATATCATGCATTTAAATAAAATCTTCAAACCTTTTATGATACAATTATACATCTTTATCATAATATATTTTCCATAAATATTTCCTTTTTATTACATTCTGTTGTTTCCAAAATCCAATTTCTTTGATAAATTAAAAAGGAAAAGAAAAAGAATAGAAAAATTACTGATATTTTTTTCAGTTTACAATAATCCTAATGGTAAATCTATGTGTCTTCTGTTTGTATTCTTATTTTTATTTTATCCAAAATTGTAGCTTTATAATCCGACTTTTCAAATAAACTTAAGAAGATAAAAAAAGAAACTTACTGAAATACAAAAGGAACTCATTACTTTATTTCCAATTTTGATTTAGTTGAAAAATAAGCACTTATTTTTAATATAAGACAAAGATGAAAATTCTTGAATTTTTTAAACAGAAATGAATAACGATCTATTTTGTCAAACGAAAGGTACAAAATTTTAATTAATCTCTTATTACTTGTTTTTCCTATCATAATCATAATCTATTTAAACAGTATATAATTATTGTCAAGAGAATAGCATTATTTTCATTTCTTTAAAATGTTTATAGTTTAAATAGAAATTATTAGTTTGAAAGTATTGAAATTTTATATACTTTGTTTCAACAAAAGCGTATTGAATTTTTTTTTCCTAAAATATTTCAATATTATTTTTTACTTTTAAAAACTTTAACATTTCGCGAATATGATTAGGAAAAATATTCCTTAAGATTTTTATTTTTAGATTTACAAGGATTAAATATTTGGTGTTATTAAGAAATCTTTCTTTATTAAAAGAAATGCTTCAAAATTTATTAATGTTTGATTTGTTTTGTTCCTATCAGAATTATAATATTTTTGACTGGGGGCAATATTACTACAAAGACAACTGTTTGCATGTTATCAAACATAATGATGGGTTCGAAATATTGTATCGATTACGCTTGTTTTGCTGATCACAAAATGTATTGACATATTTTGTGCTAATAGAAATGTGGCATTCGAAGAGATGGTGAAGTGACAATTATGTACATATTTACAATAATATTGATTTAATTTTCCTGGAAGTAGGATCATCATACATATTCACAAAAAAAAAAAGATGACCTCAATTAATTTTTTTCAATCAGCACTCTTTTTATTCATGCCATGCTCTCTCAGGAAAACCGACAGAATTCCTAATAACATTTATATAAACACACGATAAAAATATAAATAAAAAAATATATATTTTTTTTAACCCTTAACCGGAAACATTAAAATCCCGTGCACAAACGGAAACGTGCCGTCTGTGAGGCTGCTAAATTAAAAAAATTACTATAAAATTTTAAAAGGAAAATAACTCTTAATAATTTACCAAATAGTGAACTTAAACACTTAATATTTAATAGTAATGCATTAACAGGACCAATTTTTTTAATACGACAGCATAAAAAAAAAAAGTTTTGAATGTCGGAGACAGAAAATATTTTACTAAAAATTACACTTTATTGTTCAAAATATAAAATTTACGTCATGATAATTAAATAAATGCTAATATTTTTATGTATTTCGGTGCGATATGAATTAGAAAAAAAATATTACGCAGTAAAATTAATAAAACATTTAATAGTAAATATTGCAGCATGTTCTAAATATCTGCATTTTTTATGCATTTTTGACAATGTTGAGTCACTTTCGTGTTCAGAATTTATATATTCATCATCTGAAATACTTTCAATATCGCTTATGTCACTTACTACTTCATCAAACAATCTCAAAGCCCTTTCTTCGGTCTTTTTTATCACTGTGACGTACTGCTTTGACGGCTCCTCCATATCAATACCCCAGAGCAAAAAATTACATAAACGGAAACATGCCGTCCCACAGACTGCGTTGAAAATAAAATAATTTTTCTTTCAATAACTAAAAATGGGCAGGTGTTGCAAATGGGTGGGGGAGGCAGAGGACCAGTAGCGTAAAGATTAGATTGTGTGATAAGATTGGGGACGCGTTCATTTTTGTGTAAAGGGTAGATATGTAGACGCAACCGTCTCACAGACGGCACGTTTCCGATTAAGGGTTAAACTATTCGATAAAATCAGAAAACAACTTTTTTTCTAAATTTTAACATCTTCTCGTGAGATAAAAAATGTAAAAGAAAGGAAAATAAAAACGTCTTCGTTACCATAGCAACGAGTCGCTTTTAAGAAATAAAATAATATCACTGCGGCATTTGCGAAAGACGTACGTATGAATAAAATATTAATTTACCAATTCCTAAATTCAACAATTAAAACTGTAAATGAATAATATGTTTATAATTCTAGATATAAAAAAAAAAAAAATACAAGTTCGAAATTGTTATATCAATCAATCTTTAACCATCATTTCTCTGTGTCATTTTTTTTACAATGTTCCGTAAACGCATCTCATTTGTAACGTGAAAATATTTCGTCAAATTCCATCTATAAAGATTTTACGAAGTGATAGAAGTAAAACTTTCTAATGCAGTGTATACTATACTTTTTCCAAATTTTCAAACAGAAATATACAAACTTAATCTTTGCTAAAAGTCATAAAAATAATTAAAAGGCAAAAAATAGCCTTCTTTTTTCAGATTTGACATGCTCCATAGCTTTGACGGCAACATTCTTAAGAATTAAAATAATAGAATTATTTTAGCAAAAAAAAAAAAATGAAAATTGAAAACTTGTAAATATATTTAGTAAAAATTAAGTTTGTTTGATGTTTCAAGTAAATTTTATATATAGTTTAAAAATGAAATTATCAAGAAGTCTGTTTGAGATGAGAGTTTGGGGAAGAGGCGGTGTAGCTTTAATTTGCTCCAATTTTCCAATAAGCTCCAAAGATTATTTTTGATGTTACTCCTCGCTAAATGTGCAGTCGATGACTGTTAAATTAAACTCAGTGATAGCTTCCATGGTCGGCATGCTTCAGTTTAAAACTGATACAAAATATGCCCTTCAAGAATATTTATATCGATCATAAGTGTCTGGAATGCTTCAGAAAAAACCAGGAGATATCGCGTGGTAGTATAGATCGCGCACAAACAGATTCGACGGGAAGGGGTATAGTGCGCGCGTAGATACTCGAGGTAGTAGTGAGCAGCATTAGTGCACTGTCTACATGAATGTGCACATTTATTGTTCCGAGCGTAAAGCATAGCTATTTCGTTTGTTTTCCAAAGTAAGTGCTTGAATTTTCATAACTGTTCGTCAGGTTTTTTATAGAATGTCAGAAGTACAAAATATTTTAAACTTAAGCGATTTCTTAAAAGATACTAACCCAGGCTAAATATGAAAACACCAACAATTCATTTTAGAAGTGTCCATATTTAAATAAAGGGCCGCGCAATCTCTCCTACTAAAATAGGAAAGTTTGCGCATCTGCTACTTAGAAGAGAGGGCGCATTTTCGCTTAAGTTTCGGTGCTGGGAGAGATTACGCAGCTTATTGGTAAATTTGAAGGAATCACAAATTACATGTAAAACATAGGAATGAATCAATTTTGAAATAATTTTAGAAAAAACACACAATTATCGAAACTAAATTAGGCAAAAAATTAACAAATTAATTTGCGAAAAAATACTTTTGCACATAAAAAATTTGTTTATAAATTAATAATACAGCTGTTAATTTTGTGTAATTATTTTTGTTAATAAATGAATAATATATTTATTAAAATAATTAATTAATAAATTGTTAATAAATTAATGAAATATTTATTTAATTTAAGAACAATTAATTTGCTAATAAATTAATTTTGTTAGCTTAAATAAATTTTCTAATAACGCCTTTAATGTTTTGGAAAAGCTTTCACCCATTCCAAGTAGTTTAATTTCATCGAAATCAAAAAGGAAACAGAGTGCAAGATTGCTACTGATCTACAAAATATACGTGGAAAAGACTTAAAAAAGATGCCGCTAAAAAAAAAAAAAAAAAAAAAAAAAAAAAGATACAGCTGAAGATAAGATGCTTCCAGAAAAAGTGGGATAAAAAAACTGACGGAGAAAAATGAAGGTCAATGTGGATGAGTACTAAATGACTGTAAGTGTACCCGGAGACAAATTTGACCAGTGACTGGATTCAATGTATTGCTTGTTGCAGGTGATTGCACGAAAGGTGCACTATTTACAACAATAAGTGCTTCGATTGTGAACGGCGACAACTTCGGTTAGCAAACGAAATACAACGAAACTGTGGACATGAAAATTAAGTAATTTTCAAGTTAAATATGCTATTAAGTAGATTAATGTTAATTTGTAATATTACTAGGGCTTGATTGTTATGATATTTCAGTCTTCTTCTTAAATTAAAATTCTTTAACTGTTGTTAAAATTCTTTCTTTTTTCTTTCTTTTTTTATTTAAACATTTGGTTGGAATATTCACTCCTAATACAATAATATTTACTCACAAAAACCTTACAACAAAGTCGATTAAGTGTCATTATTATTGTTAACAATTTAAATGTAGTTATTCTTAATAATAATCTCTTCTACCTATGTGCGCAATCTCTCCTACCCATGTGCGCAATCTTACCAGCCCTGTAAGTAGAGATTGCGCAAAATAGTTTTCTTGGTTTTATTACTGCTATTTTATTAAATTATAGCATAACAACAAAATAACAATGAAAATGCATAAAAACAAATGTAGTCAAAATTATTTTGTTTCCTTTCCGTCCACACTTCTAATTTTACCAATACCATGCATTCTTCAGTTCAATTATGGGTATCTTTTTTTTCTTTTTCACAGTTACAAACAATAGAGAGGGGGCACTCACAAACCTCAGGGACCATTTTACAATTGCAGTCTAATGTTATTTTGCCCTTATTCGCAGAAACATCAAACAGTAACTTTTTTTTTTTTTTAATTTTCAACTTTCTTTTTGAACTTTTACTTTCCCTTATCACGATTAAAGGACTTCACAAGATTACTATAACTGTCATGATATGTATTTATTAACTGAACAATTCCGTAAGGCGTTACTATCGGTATTGAAACTTTATCAAACACAGATTTAACTTGTGGTGTCACAATAACCGAAACTTGAGAAAAATTACTTGACCTGTTGTTTGATTACAAGGCTAAGTTGTAATTTTCATGGAAACAATATTTGAGAACGTCTTCATAAGTTGAAAGTTTATTCCTAGGTAACACTTTTCGGTAGCCAAATAACGGTCAGTTAAAGTCACTGCAAGTAATTTTCTTGGAAACAGCCATAACACAGTGATTAATATAATCAATAAATCGAATCACTTACTAAGCAGCCACTAATTAAGCCAATCCGTAAGAAACGCGATTGATACGCACAACAAGAACACACTGCTAATCACTGCTGGCAGAATTCTAGTGAGCAACCCACAGAAACCTTTGTGTCATAAAGCACACACATGCGTATCAGTTCATCTTGAAACGTGAGTACAGGTAACACTGATGGGCTCCAATTCGCAGCAGGGTACTTCGCGATGGACTGCTGCCAGAGTAGACGGACTCAGAATACAACTTGATTGCGTCAATTTAAGGATTTTTTAATTGCTTTGCGCTACCCTAAATGAACTAATGTTGTTTCTTTTTTTATTATAATGTGCTTTTTATCTTTCTTTTAAAGCTTTCTCATCATAGCAGTTTTTTAACTTTTTCGTTTATAGCTTTAAAAAAAATGAAAGAAAACTATTACTTTTTCAATTAATTTCAAATATTCAAGTGCGATGCGCTACCGCCAAACGTAAAAATTAATTTAATTTGTTTTTGCATTTTACTAAGCTACCCTAAAGCCAAGTTTTCCGCGGTATAGCGAATCAAAAAGCTATTTTTTTTTTCTGCTCACCTTATTATTCATGCATAGTTTAGCAAAAAAATAATTTTTAGATTTTATATTATTCTTCTTTTGAAATGTGCGCAGACTCTCCTAGCTTTACCTTAAATGTTTTCTGTAGCAACATTCACACTAATTTAAGTTATTTGCAGTAACTGCATTTGACCTTACGTAACACTATTAATTTTACATACAATTACGATACAATTATTTTAGTTTTTATGAAAAAACAAATAAATGGCATCTGAACAAGTTTGCATTGTTAAAAAACTTGCTAAAAACTTCATTGCTAAATAAAATACACTGCGCAAAAATAACATAATAAAATCTATGTCTATTGAACGACGTTAAATGAAAGTTTCTACTTCAAACCAATTTTATAAAAGCTTATCGTGCGCTTTCATATTAATATCGGGAAAGTCACTGTTGCTGGGTAAGGACTGGGACAATTGTGTTTTCTGTCATACATAGAGTAGGTGGGGGTAAAGATTTGCACTTTCCATAAATTTTGATTTTTTTTAGGCACACATTGGTCTAAACTTATGTATGATTGATTAAAATGTTAGAATAGAACCTCAGGCAAGTGCCACCATCAACCGATATTCTGAAAAATTATAATTCTGTGGGTAATTGCAATTTTCAAAAAACACTGCTCTGCGTATCTTTGCCCCATCGGTTGGGGTAAATGTCCGCAGTCGTGGGGCAAAGTTACGCAGTGCGTATTTTTGCCCGATTGCTGTGGGGTTTTGCCCCATTTAAAAAAAAAAAAAAAAAACGAATGAGTTATGCAAAAGCATTAGTAAATTACACTAGTATTTATAGTTAAACTGAAAATTGTAAGTTAAACCATGAAAAAAAAAGAGAAAAAACAGCGGTTTGTGAGATTGCAAATAGCAGATAACCTCAAACTACTGTGACAGAAATTGTTGCATAAATACTGTGAGCTGTCCCAAAAAACCCTTGATCATAGAATGAATAAAAGGGTTGACTCACTCATAAGATACTGTTTTTGCGCTAAACTTTATGTAAAGGCCTTTTATAATAAAAATTCTCCTCATTTAGAAGTCTTTAGCGATACTACTAAGTTTCCGAACGAATCAAAATTAAACTCTCATCAGTAGTTAAATTGAAAATTACAAGTTAAGTTATGAAAACTGAATATAGCAGCGGTTTGTGAGACCGTTAACAGGAGTTAAGGGCTAAGACTTAAATCAAAATCGTTTTATGAATCAAGAATATTGATTTTTAAAAGTAGGTAGTTAGATACCTACGTTCTATATTGAAAACAACTTAACTAAAAAAGGAAAATGTAGTTAACTAGCTTATATTAGTTAAGTAGCTGTTATACTTTATAGAATATAAAAAATAAAACTTTCCACAACGTAACTATGGAAATCTTTGAATCTAGCTAAAGAGATAGGACAAAGCCCCGAATCTTAAACTTGTGCGTATTTTGCTGCAAGACAGATACGTACTTTTACCCCATTCTGCAGTATTTTACTTAACCAGCTACCGACAAGTTTAAACACATGCTATGTGGCATTTAGAAGCTATAGAGCTTCCGTTCTCCACTGAATTTTTGAATTTGTAAAAATTCGAATTATTGTCAGCCAAACAATAAAGGGAAAATTTAAAAATATTAGATCAAAATGCGAAAATTTGAACTTATCTCATTTTTTTGACACAGCGTGCTACCTTTTTCATAAGGTTTGAACATACAACTGCTGCAGTTGAGACCAAACTACCACCTAGTGGTCATGATTGTAGATATGTTTCTTCATATTAAATCAGCCAGTGCGTATATTTGCCCCGTGCGTATCTTTATCCCCACCAACTCTACATATGTAAATATAATTGTTTAATGATTAATTTTATTTTAAAAGTAATGTTTTTCTGTAATTTCAATTTCATTTTATTATTGAATATTTTTTATATTTCATGTATTCCAGCGAAATTTACTTAATCATAACTAGCGCTTTAAAAAAATATTAAAACTTTAGAAATGCTACAATAATAAAATAAAAAACCTTTTTTACTAAAATATGCAAACTACTACGAATCTATATATAAGAAAAATATCATTTTATGAAAGCGAAAAAATGAGAACATACATATTAATGAAGACGTCACAAAATAAGATAAATTGACCGCTAAAATATTCCTTCTCTTTCCAGAAGTAACTTCGTTAAGTAAAATATTTCACAAGAATGGGAAATACGATCTTTTTTATTCATTAAAAGCTTTTTGGTGTTAAAGAGAAACCATTTTTTTTCATATTATGACCCTTATTCAATAAATTACAAAAAGTATAGAAAAAATATAAGGGTGGTATTAATATTTTAATGGTGGTCTAATAATCAGGCGATAAAATATATACGAGCAATTATAAATATACAACTAAGTTGAATGATTTTAGAGTTAAACACATGCAACTTGCCCAAGATCTTTATTCTGTCATGATAGAGTATATTGAGTATTGAGAGAACGCTAAATATATTGCATATCAAAAACAAAATTTAAATAAGAATATAGAAAAAGTGATATAAATTGCGTTATGGGAAGTATTGACATAAAATTTAGATCTTTTAAACCATAAGTAGAAACATTTCATAATGTATGCAGGCATTTCTTACTGAAATGCAAACCCTCAAACATTTATCGATAAAAAAATAATAAATACGGGCAACAGGTTGCCCGAAGACCCTGTTGTTAGAAGAGTTATTTTCTCTATTTGATAATAAATCCTTGTATAGACTTGAGAGTTTCAGGAAATGGTGAGCTTCTTTTCGGGATTGTTTCGTTTTCTTAAGGAAAATGGACATGCGTAAAGATTCCATTTCTAATACACCGCAGCACAGTTACCGAAACACCCCAATGATATGAGGAAAATTCTGATATAGATTGAAGAATTTAAAATACTTTTTGCGTTAGATACCCGACTTTTCTGCATTTGTCCATGTTGCTGCTTTAATTTTCCTATGTTTGTCTTTGTTCATGATAAAGGAGTCTTTGCAATAAACGAGTTCAAGTAGAATATATATTGTCTATGTAAATAAAATTAAATTGTCACAAACAGGTGGATAATCACGTAGTAATAACTTTACGTCTTTGAAATAAACTCATGAAAATAAATTATTCATTAGAACGCAATATTTAATATTGTCCTTCTGATATCACTCACTCGCAAGAAAAGTGACACATCTCGACAAAAGTAAATTCCACAGGAAATAAAAAGAAAATTTGCATTATTTTAATATAAGATGAAATTGCAGCATTGAGCTCTGCATGCAGGATTAAAAAAGTACAGTCCTGGAAAAAAAAAAAGTAAACACCCCCTACTAACTCTTCGACAAATTATCGTAGACGGAAGTTACTGGTACCGAATGATTGGAAATAAAGTCTACTTTTATATGATGTATATAAAATTTGCTTAGGGGCCATCTACATATTAAAACGAACCCAAACCTCATTTTATTCAATTTCAATACCCAATTTTAACGAGATTTTTCAAATCTCCGGTTCAAACTATGCCCAGACACCAAATTTCAAGTCATTTGAATGATAAGTTTTTGAATTATAAACATTCAAAATTTTGTGCTTCTAATGTTAAATTACATTTTCATATATTTATTTTTATCTCCTGAAATTATGCTCCTAATGTGCTAATTTTTGTGTAGCAATAATGCTAATGTGCCCAAACATAAATACGCTAAATTTGCAATTTTTATAATTTTATGATGCGAATTATGAATTATGAAATTAATATTCGAAAAAATTATGAATTGCAACCTACAATTTTATTGATGGATTTAGATTTATTAAGTCCTGCTTTATGAAAATCCGAAATTTCACATTTTTCTTCCAAATAGTTTTCAAATTATGCTTAAAAAACGGTAAAATGATGGTTTAAGGGGCCGTCTATGATAGAAGTGACTAGATATTTTGAAATTTCTTCTGCTGTCCCGTTGTCTAACAGGCTTCATTGACTGCTTAAGGTGCCTTGATCAAGAAGGGGGCTCTCTCGTTTAACAATCGACTACGGAACTTCAATTTGGATACAGCCCTTAAAATACGCACGTTTTATAATAATTAATTTCTCGGAAACTTATGGTACGAATTGCATGAAAATTGTTTTTTAGGCCAATTGAAAGGTGTAGAGTTCATTTATGCTGTCAGAATTGGGTATTGTCATTGAAAAAAATGAATTTATGGTTTGTTTTAATATGTAGATGGCCCCCTAAGCAAAATTTATGTACACCATTTAAAAGCACACTTTATTTCCAATCGTTCGGTACCGGTAACTTTCTTCTACGATAATTTGTTGAGGAGTTAGTAGGGGGTGTTTACTTTTTTTTTTTTTCCACGACTGTACATAAAAACATAAAACCCTTAAGAATGAAGACATAGATGAGATTTGGAGGGTTGGGTAATTTTACCCCCACTGACAATCCACCCCCCCCCCCCCCTTCTGTGGTCACAAATAGGCTTAAAGCCATAAAGCGTCAAAAAACGATTTTCCGTATAACTACACTTATGAAACTGTTTGCGCAGTAAGACACACCTACGACAGAGGTAATAATGAAATAAAACACAAAATTAATTTTTGCGAGATGTGTCACTTTTCCTGCGGGTGAGGGATATTATTCACTCTGGAATAAATGAAAAAGAGAGTAAAAACTGAAAGAAAAAAAATGCAATACCTTACCATTCATTTATTATTATTATTAGCTAATTGAATGAAAATAAAAAATATAATTATTTTACTTTAAACAATTGAATTTTTTTCGCTATTTACTTATATAATTGCCGAAACGTCAGTGAAGGCTTACTGTGGAGACACGAAAAGTTTTGATTTCCGTTTGTCTGTCTGTCTGTCTGTCTGTCTGTCTGTCCGTCTGTTCCGCGATAACTGCCGCAAAAAGCATCCAATCGGCTTGAAATTAATGTGGCATGTTGATGAGGTACTCGGACTTAGCTGTATGGTTTTTGGTTAAATTTGGTTCATTCGTTCGGGAAATATAGAATATTTTATTTTGCTCTGTAATGCTTTTCAATGGCAAGTCAGACGATTTTCAAATTTTCATTTATTAAAAGAAATGGCCGATATAAAAAATGGATTTAAATGGTAAATTTTTGATGCTGAAATTTTTAAATAAGAGTAGTAAATTATTTCTATTAGTTTGCAATTTTGTCAAAACATTTGTCAGAGCTTTTAAATTAGGTGTATAACTTATGATGGAATTTTGTACATGTGTTCGAATAATATAAAACATTTTATTTTATGAATTTACTTATATTTCATTTTTTTTTCTTTTAACCGTTGCGTAGCAACTATATCTCATCTAAAAATATCATAAATGTGAAAGTATGTATGGTTTTTAAAGTCAAATCAAAGTTAAAAGGAATGAATTAATGAATGCCTTTGTATAGATATTTGCATATAGATTGATTTAAACGCAGAAATGAAAATAGTATTTATATACTATATAGAATAATATCTTTATTTATGTATTCAACTATTTTGATTATAAAGGAAAAAGTTCGTTATTTTCATACAGAATAAACTGACATTATTCTATTAAACTTTATAAACTTTATTGTTGCCAAAAAAAAAAAAAAAGGGAATAACAATTTCTCCCAAAGAGTTCATTTTAATTTGTAAGATTTTCACGTGCAAAGGGAAAATGCAGCAAATTACAAATAATAAAAAAGATAAATAGGACAGGAATGAATACATATAAACATTTCACACCAAATACCACCTAAATTAATTTTTGTAGTGGTATTTTCCCACACTACGAAGAAAGATTCCTCGATTTACACGATTTTACTTGGCCTTCCTTTTCTCATTGGTTGCGATTTCATTTTCGCAATTGCGTATATTAATTGGCACAAAATTTTACATTTTTATGACTGAGGTATATGTAAGGCCATACAAATAAGAAATTCCGTATTGTTTCCTATAAAATGTGATAAAGTGTTGGTTAACTATATATGTTTCTATTAAGAGGAGCAGGGCTGCCAAGCCTCCGCCGTTCTGGATACCAGTATTTTAATACAAAAAATGTTACTTTATTTAATTGAAACATTTGCGCGATTTAAAAGAACAACATTTTCTGTAAGGTAATAGTGTTGTGCAAAAAGCCTGAGACTTGCCATGTCTGGTGGTGAGTGAAATGTTTTATTTAATGCATTTATCTCTATTTTAATGCTACGTGAACAACGTCCCGTGTAACAGCTTGTAGAGTGTAAAATAAATTATTAAAATAATCCCTATTACGAAAAATGAAACAAAATGCCCGGCTAAGGGAAATAAAAGGTTAGTTAACCTTTCGTAATTTGACCTGAACACAGGTGTGCATCAAATTTCAACGGTGTTTGTAACATCACGATTTTAAATTAAATGTGGATACTATTAAAAGGCTATCACAAAAAATACTTAACGCGCCATATCACGTTTATCTATTTAGTCAATTGGAAGGGGACACGATGATGAATTATTAACCGTTAGGTTTAGAACTCCCCCCTACTTTAGGGTGATTTTAGTAAGTTAATGCTATCGAGTACATTTTTAGATATTTAGATTAGATCTTAGATATAAATATTGCAGAATGGTAATCAAAATTATTATTAGATTTCTAAATTAGATGTCTCAGTTTACATTTCCAAAAGTTCTTTATCCATTAGATACAGATGTTTGTGGTTAGCAGGCAAGTAAATACTGCTGTATGGATATTAGGATAACGTAAAATGCTTGACCAAATTGTTGCTTATCCTTATAAATCGCAGTGTAAAAATGAATCTAAGATATAGGATAATCATTAACTCAATCAACAGAAAATTACAAATGCAAAATAAATTACACAACGGGGGGTTCAGGGGGGGCACCCCCCTGAAGAAATTTGCTTTATTATATAAAAATTACTAGAATAAGTAGCTCGTGAGAATTTCAGAATATCATTACATAACAACGTGTTTAATTTAACGCTTCTAATGTCTGAAACCATCGAAATATTTTTTTCTCCTTTCTATAAATGTTTGTGTAATTTAAAAGTTTAAATTTTGTTTTTGTAGAAAGATTAATATTAAGCAAAATTTGCTAAAAACTATAAGATGCAGAGATGACGTTGAGGCTCTTGATCTGCAGATTTACTAGTTTTGAATAGTTATGAAGTATTTTTAAAGAAATTCTTTGCTTCAATGATAATATTTTATCACTCAAAATCATTTTTAATATAATCATAAAATATTTTTTTATAAGGAACGTGAATCTTCAAAAATCATAACATAGTGGATATTGTCATAATTGTATAATCTATTATAAATTAAATAGTTAAATTTTCCAGACATAACATGCAATTTTTTTTCGCATCTTCCTGCAAAACATTAAAAAATTCTCTAAAACAACTGCAGTGGTTCCCAAAGTGGGGTAATTTCATCTTTCGGGGTGGAATCCAAATTTGTATTAAGCGCATTCTCTGTAATTTTTTGCCTTATTTTGAAAACAAAATGTTATATTTAAAAATAAAAGCAATAAGTAAAAAATAAAAAATAAAACTAAATATTGACTGTTCAAGAAATAGCCATCAAAAGTTGAAAATAGAACCCATACCAGCATAATTATATAATTTTTTTAAAATATATTCAGACCTCAAATATGCTTTAATTAAAGGGCTTTATAATTTGTCTGGTTATTATTGTATTCCACGATTTTTGAAATTTATTATTTTCAACTATTTATTGAATAAGACTTGTGTTTGCATTCGTTCTGATATAAATGTCGCATGGAAAAGCTTTTATATGTGAAAGCACTGAAGGGTGTATCATAAATTAATTGTCATAAACACTTTTTTCTGAAAAAAAGTATGAACTAAATGAACGAGCAACTACAAGCTTTATAACATGTATAAATGCCAAATGTTCATCAGGAAAGGAAATAGGTAAATGAGCCGTTAATTTTGAAAGAGGGACTAATCCATTTTGTGAAAAACACTGATATCAATTTAAGCTTAATTTTATTAAAAATTATTGAAAAAAATGCTGTTCTAATCAATTCGCAAAAGCTATATTTTACTATCGGTATACATTTCGTTCTAGTCCTTTAAATTGGTTGACGGTATTTCAAATGCGTAAATTTTCGAAGTGGTGGTCTTACAATAACATAAAATGGACATGGACTTTCTATTTTCAAAGCAGCTAAAATAGTAAATTTCTTATAGCTCTAGTGCTGGCTTCATACACACGATATAAATGTATATCATGCCATATACATTAAATTTTTAAATTCGACTTTAGAAGTTCTCTATAGTGCGAAACAATTTCTTTTTGTATTTGTATGATATCATAAGTATGTTATTCATAATGAAATATTAGTGGGTTCAAATATATTTTACTAGTTCTTAATGATATATTAAAGAACTTTGTAAAATTTGTACGATATTGTATTTAAAGCTAAATCTGAGAGCCTCTGCAATAAATGTTGTGCAGACAAAAATGCAGACTATAGAACATTTTATTTTCGCACGGTGTTAAGTAGAGAAGAAACAACAATACTGCATTGAAATAACATTTACATCTTTTTAGCCATAAGAATATAAAAAATGTGATATAAATTGTGTTATCTGAAGTATTGAAATAACATTTATATCCTTTTAGCCATAATTTAAAAAAATTCATAATGTAATCAGGCACTTCTTACTGAAATGACATCTCTCAAAAACGCATCGTAAAAAACACAAATACGGGCAACAGGTTCCCCGAAGACCTTGCTCTTAAAAGAGATATTTTACCTATTTGAAATTAATTCCTTGTATAGACTTAAAAATTTCAGGAAAAGTTGAGCTTTCATGCGTAAAAATTCTGTTTGCAATACGAAAAAGTGGAACACAGCACCGTTACCGAAACACCAATGAGATATGGCGAAAATTCTTATTTACTTTGAAGAATTTAAAATACTTTTTACATTAGATACCTGACTTTTCTGCATTTGTCTCTGTTACTATTTTATAGTTATATTTGCCCATGTATGTCTTTGCTCGTAATAAATGAGTCCTTAATATAAACGAGTTCCAGTACTGTTAATGTATTCTATATTGAAGATAGATTGTTTATGTAAATAAAATTAAATTGTCACAAACAGGTGAATAATCACGTAGTATATAACTTTACATCTGTGAAATAAACTCATGAAATTAATTTATTCATTTGGGCGCAATATTCAATAGTGTCCTTGTGATATTATACACACTGTCATATTATACATACTATTCTATAAAATCTGTATACTGTTGAATTTCATACTAAATGTGAGAACCTCTGCAAAAAATTTTGGGCAGATAAAAATGAATACTGTACAATATTTTTGTTTTACACTGTAGTAAGGTGACGAGAAACAACAATATTCTTTATGTTATAAAGGCGAATTCGAATGGTCTCATTACTTTTATAGAGTTGCCAGCAGAAACACCTACTTTTTCCCATGTTAACCATTACAGCTAAAATAAATAAAAATGCAATAATATGGCGACCACAACAAGAGCTGTGCACATTCCCCCACATGAATCTTTAAAACACAATCAGGAAAAAAATTAAATATTTTTGACACAATCATGGAGAAAACTTCGGCTTTATAAATGCGAATGTGCATTTCTTTTGTGTGTGTATGTGGAGGGGGTGGGTGCCTATAACGGAATATATACGATTTCCCTGACAAAACGAAAAATATCAACCAAATAACGTAGCATTCAGCGAAAATTTATTTCGTATGGCATCTTCATATATTCTGAAATTAAAAAGAATTCCTATGGAAATTATGTTCAAAATAACTAAGCAAAAATCAGCAAATGTTATCTTATCGTCAAATACTACATTATAGGTTTCACAGCCGATTTTGGCGACGAAATCGGCAAAATAGTTCTAAAATCGTGTCTAATTATTTTTTATATCAAATTGCTTTTCTTGTATTTTATTAGCTTAAACTGAAGCTGAGATATGGAGAAAACATTTGACACCCTTTAGTGGTTGAATTTCTAAAATTGATAAAATACATGTTTAACTGTTTTCTTAGTAGGCTTGTTATACTGCATTTTACGTTACTACCTGAGCTTCCGAAATATGAGGAAATGACCTAAAATTTCCGACTCCCTATTTAACCTCTTTGATGGTTGAATTTCTAAATACGCCCTTAACTATTTTTAGAAGATTTGTTATGCTAAATCTCACGTTTCTATCTAAAACTACCACTAAGATATGTTGAAATACCTTAATAATTTCAACTCCCTCCATTATCTAATCCTCTTAGTGGTTGAATTCCTAGAATAATTAAATATATGTGTTTATTATTTATTATAAATTATTTTTTAGTAGATATGTCATGCTAAATTTTACGCCTCTACTTTAAACTGTAAAAAAAAAAAAAAAAAAAAAAAAAAAAAAAAAAAAAATCAACCGAATAGCGTAGCATTTAGCGAAACTTTATTTCGTATAGCATCTGCATATATTCTGAATAAAAAAAAATCCTTCGGGAATTCTCTTCAAAATAACTAATCAAAAATCAGCAAATATTGTCTTATTCGTCAAGTATTACATTATCGGTTTCAAAGCCGATGTTGGCGACGAAATCAGTAAAATAACTCTATGGTGAAATGACGTAAAACATTCGATTCCCCGTTTAACCTTCTTAAGGGGTATTTTTTTTCAAAAATCCATTCTTATTGCTTGACTAGGTCATAACAGCAATGTACGCCCGTGATTCTGACTTTATTTGTTTCAGTTCTGCATTGTTTCAGTCAATCAGTCCGTCCGGAGTTCTCTCTTTATTGTATTAGTATAGAGTATGTTAAATATATTTTTGATCTATAAATTACATGCTCGACAAACTAGAAAAAAAAAATACAAAGTAACTTGTTAAAATTATTTTAGGCTCCCTCCATTTTTAATTTATACCTTTTTCAATATTAAGAAATATACGTCATGTAATGAGGGTGAAAGGACGGGCATCGTCATTACTAGATTCTTCGATGGGGTAAGGACAATAAAAGGCAGTGAACCACTGATTTACTTGCATGATAATAAATGTCATTTATACAGTACTCAGAGATTGATAGAACCTGTACATCCTCTTTTATAAAATAAGGAATAAACATGTTAGCACATCACTTACATAAAACTACAATGCGACGGTCATCATTAAACATCATTCTATATCATTCTAACATATTACTATAAACTAGCAAACCCCGCGGCTTTGCTCGCGTAATATTTGAAATATGCCAAGTGATATTTATATGTCTAATTTTTATTAAAAGGTACTAACTAAATTTTTATTTTATTAAAAGGTAATATTTTATTTTATTAAAAGGTACTTATTACTTTTAGGAATAATTTAAAAAAATTGCTATTTAAAACACAGTTTGATTAAATATCATTGTTACACTGCATAAAGCAGAAATGAGACTTAAATTAATAAAACGAAATAAAACTAAATAAATAATAATTTAGAAAATATTTTGAAACTTTTATTCTCAATTAATACGCTCATTTCAGTATTCATTTGAAGTTTTGATATTTTTAGAAACCATCTTCTTACATCTTAAAATTAACCATCATGTCCAATTCCAAGTCCTACCACCTCTCTCAACATAAAGGGCTATGTTGAAATAGGAACTGTCACCATTAATTTGCCAACATTAATTTTGAAATTGGTTTATTATTTCCTAATATTCCACAGAATCATAATTTAGAAAGCTTTTAAAGGTCTTTTTTATAGCATTTGATGTTCCTGTGAATCCCAGGTGGTAGAATCATCGGCATAAAATATAGCTTGTGTAGGATTAGAGACTGTTACCATTGATTCGCAACTATTACTTTTATAATCGGTTTATATTCCCTGAAATTCCATAGAATCGTAATTTAGAACTTTTTTAGAATGCTTTTCGCACCTCCGCTTCGCTTCACCCCTTTTTAATTCGAATTTATTTTCGACGTTCCTTCGAGGGCATTTATATTTTAGAAGTAACTACCATTCCATATTTAAAGTTTCTCGCCTTTTCCGTATCACAGAAATCGCAATGTAGAAAGTTTTTAGCTCCTGCAACCCTCTGGTGGTAGTGGAACAGACATAAAATATAGCTTATGTTCGAGCAGGTTCTATCACCAAAATTTGGCATCATTATTTTTTTAATCGGTTTGGTAATTTATAAGTTTGCTTAAAAATTGTAATTTATAACGTTTTTCGCTTACTTCATCTCTCTAAATTTGGAATTTTTTTTCGACTGTTCATAGAAAGCAGTTGCATCTTGTAAGTAAATACCATGCCATACTTCAAAGTGTTTGACCCCTCAGTTGTGCAAAAAACGCAAATTAGAACATGTTTTGCTTTTGCAACCCACAGATGGTAGTGGCAGCAACATAAAATATAACCTATGTTATAGCAGGGACTGTCACCATTGATTTACAACCATTACTTTTGAAATAGCTTTGGTATTTCCTTAGATTGAGTAGAAATCGCAATTAAGAACGTTTTTAGGACGCTTTTCGCTCATTTTCACCCCTTTTTAAATTTCCAGTTTTTTTCGAAACTGTTCTTAAAGATCATTTATATCTAATAAATATGTATCTTGCCTAATTTTAAGTTGCTAGCCCCTACCGATCACAAAAATTGAAATTTAAAACGCTTTTTTGCTCCTGCAACGTCTTGGTGATAGTGATACCGGCATAAAATAGCGTCTATGTTAGAGCAGGGGCTGTCAGCATCAATTTCCTACCATTACGTTTGAAATCAGATTCATTCTTCCTGAGATATTGCCGACAAATCGGCATTTAGAACGCTTTAGAACGCTTTTCGCACATTTTGCTCCTGCATCTCCTCTGGGTTAGTGGAAACAGATATAAAATATAGCCAATCTTGGAACAAGATCTGTCACCATCATTTTTGCACCATTATATTTGAAATCGGTTTAGTACTTCCTGAGTACTTCCTGAAATCGCAATTTAGAAAGTTTTTTACAACGCTTTTTGCGCATTTTGACCCCCTGTTAAATTTCGATTTTTTTAGGAAATGTCCTTAGAGATCATTGATATCTTATAACTAACTACCATTCCAAATTTTCATATTTCTAGGCCCTTCAGTAACGCAAAAGCCGCAATTTAGAACGTTTTTCTCCTGCACCCCCTTTGGGGTAGTGGCACCGACATAAAACATCGCCTATGTTGGAGCAAGAGTTGTCCCCATCATTTTGACGTCATTATTTTTTAGATCGGTTTGGTATTTCCTGAGATTGTGTAGAAAGCACCATTAGAACGTTTTTTAGAACGCTTTTCGCGCATTTTCTCCCCTTTTAAATTTCGAATTGTTTAAGAATTGTTCTTAGGAATCCTTTATATCTAGTAAGTAGCTAATATTTCAAATTTCATATTTCTAGGCCCTTCGGTAACCAAAAATCGCATTTTTAGAACGTTTTTTTCTCCTGCACCCCCTTTCGGATAGTGGCACCGACATAAAACATAGCCTATGTTGGAACAAGGGTTGTCACCGTCATTTTGACACCCTTATTTTAACACCATTATTTTTTAAACCGGTTTGGTATATCCTGAGATTGTGTAGAAACCACCATTTAGAACGTTTTTTAGAACGATTTTCGCGCATTTTCACCCCTTTTAAATTTCGAATTGTTTAAGAACTGTTGTTAGAAATCCTTTATATCTAATAAGTAGCCAATATTTTAAATTTCATATTTCTAAGCCCTTCAGTAACGCTAAAATCGCACTTTTAGAACGTTATTTGCCCATGCACCCCCTTTGGGGTAGTGACACCGACATAAAACATAGCCTATCTTGGAGCAAGCGTTCTCAACATCATTTTGACACCAATATTTTTTAGATCTGTTTGGTATTTCCTGAGATTGTTTAGAAACTACCATTTAGAACGTTTTTAGAACGCTTTTTGTGCATTTTCACCCGTTTTAAATTTCGAATTGTTTAAGAACTGTTCTTAGACATCATTTATATCTTATAAGTAACTAATATTCAAATTTTCATATTTCTAGGCCCTTCAGTAACGCTAAAATCGCACTTTTAGAACGTTTTTTGCTCCTGCACCCCCTTTGGGGTAGTGACACCGACATAAAACATAGCCTATCTTGGAGCAAGCGTTCTCACCATCATTTTGACACCAATATGTTTTAAATCGGTTTGGTATTTCCTGAGGTTGTGTAGAAAATACCGTTTAGAACGTATTTTAGAACGCTTTTTGTGCATTTTCACACCTTTTAAATTTCAAATTGTTTAAGAACTGTTCTTAGACATAATTTATATCTTATAAGTAACTAATATTCAAAATTTCATATTTCTAGGCCCTTCAGTATCGCTAAAATCGCATTTTTAGAACGTTTTTTGCTCCTGCACCCCTTTGGGGTAGTGACACCGACATAAAACATAGCCTATCTTGGAGCAAGCGTTGTTACCGTCATTTTGATACCAATATTTTTTAAATCGGTTTGGTATTTCCTGAGATTGTGTAGAAACTACCATTTAGAACGTTTTTTAGAACGCTTTTTGTGCATTTTCACCCCTTTTAAATTTCAAATTGTTTAAGAACTGTTCTTGGACATCATTTATATCTTATATGTAACTAATATTCAAAATTTCATATTTCTAGGCCCTTCAGTAACGATAAAATCGCATTTTTAGAACGTTTTTTGCTCCTACACCCCCTTTGGTGTAGTGGAACCGACATAAGATATAGCCTATGTTCTAAGTTGGACCAACACCATCATTTTGATACCATTACTTTTGGAATCGGTTCGGTAGTTCCAGAGCTTACCTCCCACAAATAAACAATTTTTTCCTCTTTATAATAGGAGTATAGATAACATAGTTACGCACTAACAATTACGAATATGAAGCTCAGAGTTTTTTTTTCAAATTTAACATTGAGTTGCAATAAACATTGAAAAAAAAAATAAGGTGATAGAACACTCGTCGACGGCATTCAAAGCAAAAAAGTTGGATCAATTATATTTTAACGTAATTTAAAATATACATTTTCGCCTATTTTTACCCAATGGAAAAACATATGCAGCTATAGATGTCATTAAATAAACACAGTAGAGCCCAATGCTCTGAGGAAAAACCCAAAATTGAAGCAGCAAAGTTTTTCATAAGAAGTACCCTATGTTTGGTGTTTAGATAAATTAGGGTATTGTAAACTTATAATTACTAGGAAATAAATGAGATACCTGGATAGAAATGTTATCTGCATGTTCATTGATCCTCCTTTACGTAAAGTTATAAATTACAGCTATTAATGTTCCTTCGTTTGTTTTCAGGAAGCTGAAGCTTGAAGAAACCCGCAGTATGGAGAAGATGAGGATGCTCTCCCACATCGTACAGTGCCCTGCAAATTCACAATGAAATGATTGCGGCTTATGGAAGTGATAGTCTATCATATGACACTGTTGTTAGATGGAAAAGGAATTTACAAGCTGGACACATACCCCTCACAGATAATCGAAGGTGTGGAAGAGGAAGTTGAAGAAATAGAGGAGAAGACCGAAGCATAACTATCCAAATGATCAAGAATGTGACTCATCTTAGTTACGGTATTATGTGGAAAACTAATTCACGAAGACCTTCATATATCAAAGGTCTCGCTAAGTTCGAAGATTTCTCTCCTCACCCTCATCTTGAGATTCGGATGAGGAATCTAAGCGATATGGCTACATCCACCGCATCTCGTTCCAATCTACTTTTTCTTTTTTCCCAGAACTAAAACAAATTGCGTGTTCCGTTTGACACAACAAATGAGGTTGAACATTGGCTTTCTCCTCATTTTAGAGTACATCAATGACGGCCTTCGAAAGCTTAAAAAAACGCTGGCAAAAAGGAATAACTCTGGATATTGAATTTTATAATTGCATTTTAAAAAATGGTTTCTATCTCAATTATTCCCTACAGTTAATTACAACGGCTCTTCAGCATAACATTATAACATTGTTTTATTAATTTGAAATTTTATAAATTTCGCAAGTATTTTTTAAATTCTTTTTCCTAAAAACATCAACTCGCAGAAATTTGTATCGCTTTCTAAATTTGCCAAGACAGTTTGTAATCAGCACAAATTAGCGTTAAATTAAACAAAAAATCCATGCCAATGTTGTCAAGAATGTTTTTTTTTAAACCTCTCTTTCTCTTTAAAAAATCATTAAATATTCGTTCCTAAATTATTTACTTCCACAATACACTATGTTCTAGTGAAATTAGTTATTTAAATGTTCTTTAAAAACGGATTAAACTTTTCATTTTACTAAACTTGCATTAAACAGAATATCAAACTTTAATAGCCCTGTAATCTGTTTAAGCTAATTAAACAACTGCATATGGTTGAAGCTTTGTGACAGCGAAATTAAATTATGTAGTATTTACAGAGTCATTAGGCTAGTAGAAATGGATATATTAATTAATAAGTAGGATGTAAAGGATGCTCGAAGTAATTATATAAATGGATAACATGTACATTCATGTCAAAAGTGCATTTTACTAAATATTAATAAATTAATGTAATTTTGTATGTTATTTTTATATTGTTATTTGTTGTAGTCTCAAAGCTTTGGGATTTACTAGGATTTACTAGATTATTTAAGTTTTAGTTTAAAAGTTTATCAAAGTCTTTAAAATAAAAATCGTTTTAAAAATTAAAAAACCTATAGCAAACAATTTTAAATGTGTACTTTTAAAGGGTTTTTACGCTATCCTTTTTGTAGGTAAAACAGTACAGATTTTGAATTATATATTATTAGTATAACTTGAGGTGAGATGCCGTGTTGTACAAGATGACTTATCACGTAGTTTTTATATGCGCAGGAGATGTAGGGAAACGCTGCTCAGCTGTAAGGAAGAGGATTCCCTAGTGATTCTTTAATTTTCATTTGCGTTCTTTTTAAAAATCTTTAGGTTGTACTTTCTTATTGCTATTTCGTCTTCACACTTCTGGTAAGTGTCCAAAATATTTTACGTGACTTCTTTATTTGCCTATATAAGTCTTAGTTTAACCTCTTCAGACCCCAGGGTTTATTTTCATATATTTTTTTACTTCAGTTATGAATTTTCATTCGCAAAGTGATAACTAAGAAAGATTGAAAAGCAAAAAAAAAATTATTTATTTTTTGTACATAAAATTTGATATATCATATATGACACATGAGACTCAATAAGCACATTTTTTGACAATTTGTTATGACATTTTCTTTTGTTTTGCATGCAAAAAGTAATGAAAAATATGAAATAATTATGCATTTAATAAATTTTTATTTTTAATGGACTCTCCATGTGGTATTTTAACGTATAAAAAAATTGTTTACCTTTCGTTTTTGTATATTTCCCTCATTTTTTTCAGCAAGTCATTTTCAAATCCCACTTTATGGTCGAAAAAATCACTATAAGAAACAAATAGCTATTTTTCTTTAGTTTGGCTATCTTTTAAGATTCCATTCACACCATTTTCATTTTTTTAATCATTATTTATATACAGGAAAAAAAATTGTAAAGATGTGTATCCTATAGGATACTCCAGGTCCGAAGAGGTTAAAGACCAGAGAAATAAATCTGATGCTTTTGGAGAGTACTTACACCTGGCCCTTCTGCAAAGCATAAATGGTGGCCGGCTCCCGCTTCTTCACATCAGAGGAGGGTACCGGCGTCTTGCCCAATACTTTTGGGTGAGTCGACGAAACTTTTAGGGAGGTATGATGCCGGTTTTCCGTTGCGGTCAAAAGCCTGGTTGTTTCTTCATTGTTTAAGTTAATCTTGGATATTAACTCACTTGTCAACAATTTACATCAGATAATTTAAATCAGTGATTAAATCGTTATTTTAATCAACTGATTAAAAAATTCATTGATTAAAATTATAAATTTTCTAAATGTTTAAAATGACATAAATAAATATTAAAATCTATGGTTAACATAATTTGAAAGATTTCTATATTTTTTTTCTGACTTATAAATGATTGTTTAATAATTATTAATTTTAATCATTGTTAAAATTTTTATGTTAAATGCAGTTATAAATAATTTTGTTAAATGTAAATATCGTTAGTACATATACATAATATAGTTTTAGATAAGGTGTTTCTGCCCTGTACGAGCTATGCTCCCTAACCTCCATCCAGATACCGCAGACTCTAAAAACACATTAATTTGGTCTGCTTTGAAAATATTACGTAAGATTAAATCGTAATTAAACGACTAGTGGCGATCACCTGTAATCAGGGTTTTTAATCATTTCCCTTTGGCTGAGGGATTTTAAGAAAGAATCAATTGCTATCGAGACAGCTAATTGCTACGTTCGTGATTGATTAAATAAGATCAACCCAACAATTTAAAATTAGCTTGTATAAAATGGCTAAGTGAACAATTTTATAAAGACGCTATAAAAAATTTATTCTAAATTAGACATTTTAAATATGACGCAATTTTCATCAAAGTTTTTTTTTTATCATTTTTATATTCAAATAAAAATAATTTTAAAGGCCTATAAAAGGCAAACTAAATCGGTGTGACAATAGCAACTACAGATTTCCAAGAATCTCAAGCCTTTCTAAAAAGGAATTAGATAAGAAGTCAAAGGGTATAAAGACAGAATCTTCAACTGACGATGATATGGATGATGATTAAATTCCCTCCCAAGATTCCGAAGACGAGGATTTTTTTCATAAAGTCAATGAGAATGATTGTTCAGAGCGTCTAGCAGATAGCAATAAAAACTCGGGAAAATATGATGGGATCAAGTGCATTAAGTGAAACCGTTGTTTCTAAACAAATGTGCAGTTTGTGGAAGACCTGAGATATTGCAAAAAAGAAGAAAGGGATATATGAAATACATTAACAAAAAAGCTTGACTCTAAAGCACTTCATCACAGTCGCTTTACCGTAGTTAAACTTGTTATAATGTTTAAAAATAGGCACACTTAAGAGCCAAAATTCTTTCAAATGTTATGTAGAACATAACATATTAAATAAATATTATACAAACAAACATATTAACGTAACATAAATAATTATATAACAAATAAATATTAGTTTGTTATATTGCCAACGTTTGTTACATTCATATTTTTGTAATTTCTTAATCTTAAGTAATTTAACAACTTTAGTATGTCTAAAATATTAAAGTTACTTTTATTCGTCCCATTATGTTTTATACTGCTTCACAAAAATTATTGTTTACATTGAAACTCCATAAGGCATCTTACCACTAGATAGTTGGCCATCTTAACCATACGTATGGGTAAGATGCTGAAATGCAAGTGTTTACAAAAACAAAATTTCTGATGCCTTTTATAACATCTGTAAAATGAAATAAGTTTTTTAATCATACATAAGAGTCTGAACTTTAACAAGAAATCAATGAATAACAAATATAAGCAACAGGCAATTTTTTTAAACAATGAAGTCAAAAACTGCGGCATCATCACCCAATCTACCTATTAAATGTTAAAACTTCATAATGTTAATAACAGATTTAAAATTTGCAAAATTTTGGATAACTACCACCTTTACAACATTATTAGCTACAATTCGCAATATAAAGTTTTTCTTAGAGCCAATTATTTTCAGCAACGAATTTAAAGGGGTCCGGGACACAAAAATCTCCAAATTTTCTAAAAAACTTGTATTGAATTACAAACTTCTCTGTTTTGTTTCTGTTTAAAATGACGTTTAAATCATGTTTCTATCTTAACTAGGACTTCCCTCAGAGGGAGTAGTCTGAGCGATGTTAGTGAGAACATAGATTTAATAACAACTCGCGACAAGAATAGAAAATATAATGCTATCTTTAATTGACAATATGTGGCCTGTCTTAAAAATATTCAAACTTCAAATGAAAATCAAATTTCAAAGTGATTGCTTAAAAGGCGCAAAGACCAACATGTGAAAAAGCGAGCTAGATATCGTTCCAAGTGGTTTAGTCGGTAGAACGTCAGTGCGCTATACTGATGGCCCGGTTTCGAATCCCGGCTTGGAATCTTTTTCACTATGTTGGTCTTTGCGTCTTTTAAGCAATCACTTTGAAATTTGATTTTTATTTGAAATATTGTATGCAAGGCGAATGTTTCTCTCTGGAATAATTTCCATGTATTAATATAGATTCAATCGATGCTGGATTTAATTATGTTTCGTGCTCGCCCCAGGTCGGTGGCTCACGATAAATATTCCATCTTGTGCTACGTTTGTAGCCTTGCTAACATGTAATAGTGAGAAATTTTCCGAGCTAGGTATCGTTCCAATTTGTTTAGTCGGTAGAACGTCAGTGCGCTATACTGATCGCCCGGGTTCGAATCTCGGCTTGGAATCTTTTTCACTATGTTGGTCTTTGCGCCTTTTAAGCAATCACTTTGAAATTTGATTTTTATTTGAAATATTGTATGCAAGGCGAATGTTTCTCTGTGGAATAATTTCCATGTATTAATATATATTCAAACTTTGAACGAAAAAAATGCATAAGTTACCTGACAGGATTGGTACCCTTATTCATTTCGAGGTAGGTCCCTTGCGTTTCCACACGTTTAGCCCACCGTTCTTTCCACTGCAGAAAATACTTTTGGCAGGCTTTTTTTTTGGAATGGTGTTCAACTCCACCGTCGCTTTCTACATATATCATCGCTACTCTCAAAACGGGATCCTTTTAATGACACTATCAATTTCGGAAGCAACCATAAGTACCAAGGAATCATGTCTGAAGAGTATGGAATTTGGCGAACACTGGAATTCCACATTTTGCCAAGAATGTCTGAATCTGGTGCGATGAATGAGCTGGAGAATGGAAGAATCTTAAGAATTGTTTCGCTTTCAGGATCACCAAGCTTTGACAAAATTTGATGCAGTACCTTTTATCAACCCTTTCAGTCATCTTCAGAGAAATCAAAATCCGACGCACACGTACAACGGCACCTCACTCGGTGGAAGCAGGCAACGACTGGCTCACTCGAATTTGTGGTAAAAACTGAGGCATGCGCTCTTTCCAATGAATACAGTGCGCCACCTTCGAATTACTATTGCGCGCGGGAAAAATAAAAGTCTGATACTTATCAAGCAGACCTGCCACAAATTCAGATGATTAAAATGAGAAAATTGAATGGTAGAATCTCAAAATACTGTACTTATATAACATACACTGTATACACAAATTATAATATACACTGCTTTAAAAAATGGCAAAGCAAACCAACAAGACAACCGTGCATGGGCATAAAATTGAAAGTGCGCAATAGATTAAAAATAATAGAGAAAACAAAACACTAAACTACCTTATATCGGAATTTTTATTTCTTGAAATGATGTCAAAAACATAAACAGACATTCCGCGTCAATTTGACTACCTCTAAATGACAAAAAATGGTGTTTGAAGAGAATGAAGGACTTTTATATGGTGTGTGGCCCACCCGAATAGTTAATACTCTTGAATATATTTTTTCATGCATGCGATGAGGTTGTCGATAAGAGTTTAGGGAATTGTCTCTTAAAAATGTGATATATCAAAGTCCGGAACACGTCAACAGAGGCATGCAATGCGTCGTTCTGCACATGTTACAGATAAACTCGATTGGATTTAAATGATGAATGCATACTGGCTTCTACATAGCTGTATTTTTTTTAAACATATTCTCGACAAGTTGAGCTGTATTACGTGTTAGCATCATTAAATAAAACCAATTGGCATGACTACAGCGTAATTTATGACACATCTGGAATATTTCGTCTGCATAACCTTTGAGCTGTGAAACTGTCATTTCGAGTAATTTATAAAGCTGTACTTATTTTTCCACCAAATCATGCAAGCTAAAATACGTCAATATTAACCCGATTAAAAAAATTAACCCGAATAAGTTACTATATAAAAAATCGCGCAATGGCAATTGAGAAAATGACCTTATGATTAAATAGAATTATGAATAATATATGAATAATTATAGAATATGATTGAATAGATTAGTGAAACTGAAAAAAAAATGCATATCAAATTTAAGCAAACACTTTCCTCTATTAGAGGCTTTGGCGAGAGAGAGAAAAGTCCAGAGAAGAAACATATTGACAAGTACTTTCGTGCAAACTATTAGCTGTTTCATACCAACATTTATTCAATGTTTACACAACTCGTTCAATGCTAGATAAGTAGATACCCGTTTTGTTGGATTTAACTTGCATGTTTGGGGGTGGGATGTAGTTTTATTAAACATTCAAAGTTTCTATACATAACAATGCAAATGAATGGTAATTTAGAACGGTTTTCGTTCCTTTCATCATTTTAAATTTTGTATTTTTTAGAAGCCATTCTTAGCCATTTTACCATTTACATTCTTAAAAGTATCCCGTCCAAAATTTTCAACCCGATAAATGTTTTTAGGTCAGCAGTGGCTCAGAAAAAAAAAATCGAAAATTTTTCGTTCCTGCATCATTTTACATAGCGAAATTTTTAGAAATTGTTCTGTTGCGAGTATTTATGTCTTAAAAGGAACATTCATAAAAATTTTAATCTCTATCTTCCTAATAATTCCATTTACTGTGTTATTCAGATCACCTTTTGAACCTTTTACGCTTTATTTAGTCTTCTTAATTTCGAGTTTTTTAGAATTCGTTCTAATGCGTGCATTGCAGTTTGAATTATTTCTTTAACGAGCATTTAGATCTTATAAGTTACTACCATGCCAAATTTTTAGTTTATGGACCCAACAGTGTCACAGAAATTGCAGATTAGATCTTTTTTTTATGGTGAACCCTTTTAATTTTTTTTTTTTAACTGACCGGAATTTATGACTTAAAATTAATGGCAATGTGAAATTTCAAATTTTCTTTCTCTATCAGTTCGAAATAAATTGTGATTTAGAAACTTTCTAGAACGTTTTACGTTTATTTCTAACTTTAAAATTTCGACCCTTGTAGAAAGCGTTTGTAACGATTATTTACATCTTAAAAGTAACTACCGGACAAAATATAAAATTTTTAGCTCAAATAGTATCTCAGAATTTGCGATTTTAGAACTTTTCTGCTCCTGCACCCATGGAGGTTGTTGTACCGACATAAAATACAGTCTTTGTAACAGCAGAGATGGTCACCAGCATTTACAAACCAGTATTTATTATACCAGCTAGGTAGTTTCAGAAATTACATTCCATAAAAACCCAAACGTTACTACTTTATTGTATTAAAATACGCGTAAATGAAGGAGTCGTTTAAATATTATTATATAAAAACATAAATAGTTTATTTAATACGTGTTAGCAGATGTATTTCTTAAAATACATACATAAACCTTTTTAATACTTCTTCAATTTCATTTTCATAGTCGTTTATATCATCTGGCAATTATTTGATTTATTTTGTTCATTTGATGCATAGCTGCATTTGCTTCAATTCAAAGAAATTTAAATTTCAACTAACCGCTCTTGGCAACAAGTTTGGTCACCCTTAAAATTTATGTTTTGGAAAGCATGCTAAGTATTATATCATGTTAATTTTATTCATAACAAGCGGGCCGCTTGTTAAGAATAACAATTAGCTTTATGTTCAACTCGATAGAATATTCTCAATGTATCTGTATCATTCTCTTTGTATTATTGCTAGAAAGCATGTTATAAGAGTATTGCTTACAAAAACAATCAATATGAAAAGTATGTCGTAAATGCTTCTAAATTTTACGCTATTTACACATTTACAACGAAAGGACATCAATCCAAATTACATTTTTAGCTCGACTCTGATTGGTTTAGCCATGTTTCTCGAGTCCTATTAAGAATTTCTTAAAAAATACTTTCACATTCTGAATGCTTATTGTTTCGACAAAAATAGTCACATTTCGCCACCTTCTTTCATTTAGCGCCGAGTATGTGTTTTGGGATTCGTTAACTTTAAAGTCGATTTTTCGGCTAAATGTTGCCAATATTTCGTCAACTTCGCGGTTCCGTGACCCTGGCCCGTAGTAAGGCAAAAGGACGCACTAATCAAATCTCCTCGAACATGTGACTTAGATCAATGGTCTGGTAATCAAAAACGGTAGGATACAAAATTTAATCAAAATCATTTAAACCGTTTTATAGATAAAATTAGCTTGAGCCGCAATGATTCCAAAATGACCACTAATCTAATTTTTTCGAACAGGTGACACAGCCGTGTGGTCTTCTCGAGCCTGAAAACGATAGAATACAAATTTTAATCAAAATCGTTAGAGCCATTTTCTAGATAAAATTAGCTTGGCCCGTAGTGACCCAAAAAGGACCCTCTAATCGAAATTTCTGAAACACGTGAGTTAGCTCAACGGTATTGTACCCAGAAATTTTGTCAAAATTGTTTGAGACTTTTTTTAGATATAATTAGATTTACTCTGACCAATTGTGACCCAAAATGACCCACTATTGGAATGCTCTTGAACATCCGACCTATCTCAATGCTCTTCTTGAAATCGAAAACGATAAAATAAGAATTTTAGTCAAAATCGTTAGAGCAGTTTTTTAGATAAAATTAGCTTGACACGCAGTGACCCACTAACATAATTTTCTTGAACATACGACCCAACCCAGTGGCCTTCTAAAGACCGAAAACAATCTAATACAAAATTCAGTCAAAATCGTTAGAGCCTTTTTTAGATAAAATTAGCTTGACCCATAGTGACCCAAATATGACCCACTAATCGAAATTTCTCGGACATGCGACCTAGCCCAATAGTCTTCTCGCGCCCAAAAACGGTTGGATATAAAATTTAGTTAAAATCATTTGAGCCGTTT
Organism: Maratus speciosus; assembly: GCA_963932465.1. Lineage (NCBI taxonomy): Eukaryota > Metazoa > Arthropoda > Arachnida > Araneae > Salticidae > Maratus > Maratus speciosus. The sequence continues at coordinate 480,307,323 of OZ010786.1, read as the reverse complement.
TTTAGATATAATTAAGTTGACCCTGGCCCATTATACCCAAAATGACCCATTAATAAAATTTTCTCGAACATGCGACCTCGCCCAGTGGTCTTCTCGATCCCGAAAACGATAGAATAGGAAATTTAATCAAATTCTTTACAGCCGTTTTCTAGACAAAATTAGCTTGACCCGTAGTGACTCAAAAATGACCCACTACCTATTTTTCTCGAACATGTGACTTAGTTCAATGGTCAGCTCATGCCCAGAAACGGTAGAATACAAAATTTTGTTAAAATCGTTTGAGCCGATTTTTAGATATAATTAGCTTGACCCTAACTCATTGTGACCAAAAATGGCCCACTAATCGAATGTTCATGAACATGCGACTAGTCCAATTGTCTTCCCGATCCCGAAAACAATAGAATAGAAAATTTAATCGATTTCTGTAGAGCCGTTTTCTAGACAAAATTAGCTTGACCCGTAGTGATCCAAAAATGACCCACTAATCTATTTTTCTGGAACATGTGACTTAGCTCAATGGTCATCTCATGCCCAAAAACCGTTGGATATAAAATTCAGTTAAAATCGTTTGAGCTGTTTTTAGGTATAATTAAGTTCACCATGACCCATTATGACCCAAAAATGACCCACTAATCTAGTGTTCTTGAACATGCGACCTAGCCCATTGGTATTCTTGTGCCCAAAAATGGTTAAATCCAAAATTTCGTCAAAATCGTTTCAGTTGTCCCATCGTAATCCAAAACGCTAGAATATAAAATTTAGTCAAAATCGTTAGAGCCGTTTTTTAGATAAAATGGGCTTTACCCATAGTGACCCAATTATGACCCACTAATCAAAATTTCTTGAATATGTGACCTAGCCTAATAGTCTTCTAATGCCCCAAAACGGTTGGATATTAAATTTAATTAAAATCGTTTGAGCCGTTTTTTAGATATACAAGCGGACTCCGTGTAAGACGGAAATCTGAAAGGTATTCTCGGAAAGATATTCAACTCCCTGCAAATCAATAGACATAGAGTAAAATTTGTCTAAGGCGTAATATTGTCTACTACGGAAAATTTTTCTCAGTCCCGATCGATTTCGCCTTAGACAGAGTTTACTGTAATTAGCAAGATCCTGACCCATTAATACCCAAAATGACCCACTAATCGAATTTTCTCGAATATGTGGCCTAGCCCAATGGTTTTCTCGTGCCCGAAAATGGTAAAATGCAGAATTTTGTCAAAATCGTTTGAGCAGTTTTTAAGATAAAATTAACATACACACACACATACACACACAATTATTGCTCACATTATAGTATAAGATTTAATTTACTTGGAATCCCTTAAATATAATTAATAGAATCCTTTTAGCTAATATTAGTTTTTGTTTCATTAAAATATCTCAATTGGTTGATTTGCTGTAAGCAAGTAAACCCTATTGGTTTACAATGGAAGTCAATGGGAATTTGGCGAAATAGTAGAGATATCGCCCAGCTGACGTCTCTTTAGGCGATATATCACCAACTTGACGATAAACTTGGCGGCATTTGGCGACAGAACAGGGTCTCCCTACGGTAACCCCCTTATAGGTATTGGGTGTGAATTAAATGGTGTTCAATAACAAATGAGATGTGTTTCATCAAGGCATTCGAACGTTGCCATTAAACAATTAACAAATAATCGCGATTTATGTGCCACGTAAGATAGCGTAATATATATATAGATTTCATTTACCAACACTAAGCTAAAAGAAAGGTCTTGCATGATTGTCGCTGTCTGACTTTGGAATATGTATGCTTTTTCACATACTGAACTGACCATGATTTTAGTAAATTCAGAATTTTATGATCCTATTTAGAACAATTCCTACTTATTTGAATTTTTCCTAAGAATTATTCTCAAAAAACTTTAGATATTTTAAAGTTGTCATGAAGTTTTTTTGGTACTACTTAATTATCCCATTAACCAATTTCGTCAAATTTTATAAATCGCCACACCACATGCCAAATTATACAAATTGACATAATTATTCATTTTAAATAACGAAAGAACAAATAAGTTAGTATAACATTAATAAAAATACAAATAAAACGTAGAAATAAAAATCACTTGATGACGTAAACACGCGTAACTTGCTTAAAGTCAGGTGAATGTGACGCTTATTATCAAACATTACTGGCGTTTAATACTGGCGTTTAATCTTATAGATTTTTGGCCGACGGAATAACCAAGTAGTACCGTTTTTAACCATTTGGAAAATGTTGTTGTTTTCGGTCAAGGATGGGGCCAAATGATGCACGCATTTTATTTATTTTATTTTTTTTTTTTACTAAATTCAACGATGCTCTTTACTTTTAGAAGAATTTTTATTTGAATAGGTAATAGAAAGCCATAAAATCGTTAAAAATTGTTTGAATAGGTAATCGAAAGGCATAAAATCGTTAAAAATTGAAAAAGTTACAAAATGGGTAGGCGCAAATTATCAGATATGGAAAAATCGAAAGCCAAAGAGCGAGGCCGAAATGAAAATCGTCTTGCAAAGCAAAAAACGAGGTCTTCAACTCATTATGTAGGCCATGAAAATCGAGGTCTTCAACTCATTATGTAGGCCATGAAAATCGAGGTCTACAACTCATTATGTAACCCACGAAATTTGAGTCTTCAACTGATTATGTAGCCCATGAAAATCGATTACATAATAAAAGACGAACGCGGAAAAGGAAACAATCTAATGTTTAATTGATTGATAGTAAAAGGCCATGTCTCGAGGGGCTCCAATCCACTAGCCATGGCGTTTTATAATTGGTTGGTTCTAACCGGGAATATTTGAGCTCAACGTAGGTAATTTGCCGCAATGTGTGGATGACTCGGTCGAACTGCTTTCGATTTGTAAACTGTTTTTCTTCTCGAAACGGGACTTAGAGAGTTTACCGATGAAGGTTTTCGTCGCCTGAAATTTGATCTTTGTGATCTGTTGTTGAAGAGGATGCGACAGAATTTGGTGGACGAAATAAATTCCAAATGGTCGTTGTAATCTATTAAATTACAATTTTTTTAAAATATGATACTATCAAGTTGTTTGCCATTAAGATTTGACGGGTTCCATCTAGTTTTATTTGAAATACTAAAAAAAGAAAAAAAAAGGAAGAATAAATGATGCCATAATCAAAAAGTTTTATTTTATCATCAAAGATCTAAATCTAATTTGCACACGTGAAATATAAAAGACGCTGTTGGTGATTGAAAAATTATGTTACAGAGATTATCGCGAAATATCAAATACTAAGATATTTTGGGTTTTTTTTTTCTTTTAAACTGAAAAAAAATCCATATTTATTTTCCTGTTTAAATAGGTTTTATTATACTGTAATATTAGTGCGCGCATATTTCGTTGCTCCATGTGCTGTAATCCGATTTTCAACGAAAGCATCCAGCCAGTAAAAATGACATACCTAAATTTCTGTGACCTATGTAGATAAATTGTGCTTTTTTATCAATTTTTTTAATATAATTTTTAAATGGTTTGTAACTTATTTTTGATAGTAGGTGCATTCAGTTTATTACCCTCATATGTACCTTCTGAGGCAATCAGAAACGAAATCCGACAAACATTTTTTGAGTTATGCTTGACAAAAGGTTTTTATTAGGCATTCTTGTAATAGGTTTTATTATACTGTAATACTAGTGCGTGCATATTTTCTTTGCTCCATGTGCTGTAATCCGATTTTGTACGAAAACATCCAGCCAGTGAAAATGACGTACACTAAATTTCTGTGACGTATGTAGATAAATTGTGCTTTCTTATCAGTTTTTTAATATAATTTTTAAACGGTTTGGAACTTATTTTTGATAGTAGGTGCATTCAGTAGGTTATCCTCATATGTACTTTCTGGTGCAATCAGAAACGAAATCCGACAAACATTTTTTTTAATTATGCTTGACGAAAGGTTTTTATTAGACGTTCTTTTAGTAGACCATGCCGTTAATATCCATCGTAGCTGTATGTGTCCGTGCGTATATTGTGCTGTGTATTAGAATTCGCTTCGCTCAGACAATTAGAACAGGAAATATTGAATTTTTTGTTTTGGTGTGTTTTCAAAATCTAGCTTTCAAGCAATGGTTGTCATGAAAACGTTTTCTTGTGAAAATGCATTTTTCTTCATGATGGCTTTTTTCACCATTTCTTGAATTTAAATCGTTCTAAGTCAAGAACTGTTAAAGGTAAATGGTTCAAACTTGGAACATGTCTTTTTCAAATATTTTACTTTAATTTTGATTCAGCAAATTAGAAAAAAAATTACTTTTGAAAATATGATTTTTTTTTAAGTTACACTATTTTTTTTATTTATTTAAATATTTTTAATCTTTTTAAAAATTAACATTTAAAAAAATGCTGAATCGAAATTATAACTTATATATTTCTGTTTTATTAATGAAAAATAATTGAAATTCTACAAATAATATTTCGATAAACTACCCCACTTTTTTAATGAATTTAAAATTTAAATTAAAAATATATATATATATGAGCAGTTATATCATGTTATTTTGTTCACAAATAATATGGTACCCATCACAAAAAAATTCAAAATTTTAACTCCTTAAATAAAAATTATTTTAAATTGTGTCCCGGTCCCCCTTAAGTTAATTCCATATTTTAAATACATTCTTGATATGATTATGTCTACAGTGTAATTTTGTCTTCACGAACTGTACATTAATATATAACTTATTCAGCCTGTTTAACGTACAACGATAACACTGAAATATTTGAGAGAGGTACAAAGCATATGCGCTAAGTAAATAATTGGTTTGATATTTAAATTTGGAGTCTGTTATATCTGAAGACGATAATTGTCGGCACCAATTGCTATTTAGCTATCATAGAATAGATATTGAATGAAGAGAAATTAGAGTTGGCGCTATTATATTTCTTTAATTTCTTTTTTCTATTTTTTTTTTTCATTTAAGGGGGTCGGGGACACCAAAATCTTCAAATTTTCATTTTTTTTTAATTATATTAAAAAAAAATTTCTGCCGTTTTCTGCTTAAAATGACGTTTAAATGATGTTTCTATCTTATTAGAACAGGAAATATTAATTTTTTCGTTTTGGTTTGTTTGCAGAATCTACTTTTCAAGCTATGGTTGTCAAGGAAGCGACTTCTTGTGAAATTGCGTTTTTCTTCATGATGGTTTTTTTCACCATTACTCATATTAAAATTGTTATAAATCAAGAACGGTTGCATATAAAAGGTTCAAACTTGGAACATGTCTTTTTTCAATAGCTTTACTTTAATTTAGATTCAGCAAATAAAAAAAAAATATATTACTTTTGAAAATATGGTTTTTTTTTAAGTTACATCATTTGATTTCTAACTTTTAGTTTAAATATTTTTAATTTTTTAATTAATATTTCTTAAATGCTGAATCTAAATTAAAAGTTATATATTTCTATTTATTTAAATGAAAAACAATAGAAATTCTATAAATAATATTTCGAGTTATAACGATTTGAAACTACCGCACTTTTTTTAACAAAATTTAAATTTTTTTAAAAACATTACGAGAAGTTTTATCATGCTATTTTGCTTAGAAATGATATGGTTAACCATCACAAAAAAAATCAAAATTTTAACTCAATAAATAAATTTTTTTTGAAAATGTGTCCCGGACCCCGTTAAGTGGGAATTAAAAAAGAAATATGCCTTCAACAAACAAATAGCAAATATAAATCAAGTTCCATTACGGAATTTAGCAGAGGTTGAAATCATCGCTTGGGTGAAGCACACAGAAAGTTCTTTATCGGTTGTAGTCACAGAAAATGAGCCTGCCGTAACGGAACATGTTAATCGATGGTAATCCCTGTAGCTACAAAACGATGCAAAATTCAGTTAACATTGGATCTGAAGATATAACGAAATTTGTTCATTAAGAACTGCATATAAAAAATAGTTTGTTGTTTGGTCGTCAAAATTTAACAAAATATGTTAGCAACATTTAAGCAGAGAGTGATAGAATCTTTAAAGAAGCCCTAAACTTAATTAAACATTTTAGTCTCCGCATTATTTCTGAAATCCTATCTGACCACATACATTTTTCTACATTCAAACACGTAATAAGGTATTGTTCTTTATAGATGACCGCAAACCAACAATGGAGAAGAGGCAGCGAGTAATGAAATCAATAATGCATGCCGTGGTCTGCAAAGGTAAAAGGCAGAAATACCTTTCAAAGTCTTAAATCTAGATGAATATAAAACTGTCCTATCTACCTATTACACCACTAAATGTCTTCCAGAATTTTCTGAAGAGTATGTTAGAGAATCCACACTTAGCAGCGGTAATGAATCTTCGCATTCTCCTATCATTACATTCGAATTGCTTGAAGAAAACAAGATCAAAGTGCTATAACATTAACATTATTATAATCAAGATATTGTTATGTGCGGGTATTGGCTATTTAAAAAAATGCCTAGCGTCGTTTTTATTCCATGGACATTGCGTCCTTTCGAAGACGATGCTAGTGAAGCGTACATTTTCTCTATTACATGAAATAAATGGCTTGATGCATTTAATGTTTGGAAAAGTCGCCTAAAAAATGCGTTTAGCTTGGAGGGAACTACACTTAGCAACCTTAAGAGTTATAAAGTTTAACTTGTAACATTTAATCATTGCGACTCACATATGACACATAAAGCTAATATCTTTTTATATCCATGATTATTTAACGTTTCACACATCGCACGCGTAAATGCATCTAACATATGCCTGTTATTCAGTAAAATCTAGTTAAAGGGACCAGAAACGTTTGAAATGACGAAAATTGTCTGAAGTTTGCTTGTGGATTAGGGAGGCTGTATACGATTTAGATTATTACTTCTTATTACAGTCTCACGAAACTCGTTTTAGCATGATTTTATGTCTATGTACAATTTTTTTGAGACGTCATTCCTTATTAATACATCTTATTAGGTTATATCTTGTTTATACCTAAAAACAAGCAGAAAATTAAAGCAAAGAATGTATGTATGTGTAATGTAATAAATATGTAATAAAAAATACAAAATTTATATAAAAAAATTATCGTATTTTTTGTCATAACTGTAATGTAAATTATTTTGCTTGTTTTTCATGTATAATTGAGATACAACGTTAAATGCCGTATAATGAAAAAAATGACGACTCAAAACACGGAATTTGAGTTCAAAATCGTGTCAAAAATAGCTTTCTAAGATTAATTTTGTCTGACAATATTTAAATTTTGTTATTATTTGTTTATCATTTAAAGATTCTTTTTTTTAAATTTTTGTAACACATAAATAAATAATTTTAAAAAGAAATAATAGTTTAAATTCAACTTCGGCCTTTAAATTCACGATCAAACTTTATTCAATTATTGTCCTTTTAAACCTACTTAATTTCCCTAAAAATTCCTTCGTAACCCATTGCTAAAGGCGAAGTCCTTGTTTCCTATGAAATTAATTATATAAGCATTCTTTAAAAGCATTAGTCTTTCTATTTTCTTAGCTGTGCCTTAAAAAGACTTTCCAACTTGCATACCTTGTAAGCTGTTTTGGATAATTAAACTACTACCTGAGGCTTCTTGAAAGAGAAATTAAGCTATGTAGTACTTACGTACTTTGTCATTACTTATGTGAGAATGTATATTATAATTTCCATGCAGAAAGGAAAGCACCTTCGACGATAGTTATATCAATGGATAATGTATGTTAATCAATAAAATATCATTAAATATTATTTCCAGAACCATTTCCTTAAGCAAAGTTCTATTTTCCTGTGAAGTAAGATGTTTCGAAATTATTTAAAGACATGATTAATCTTTTCATCATGTATCAAACATTATGTCATACTTTAATATCCTTGTAATCTTTTATAGATAATGACACAGCTGCTTATGGTTGAGGCTTTTGGGAAAGCTAAATTAAGTTAAGAACCATGCAATATGCAATTTCGTAACTGGCAATGGATATATTAATTTACATGCAAAATTGTAAACATATTTGAAGACAAATACATCTGTAGGTGAATCAAAATTCATTTAAAAAATGTATTTATTTAAGTTAAATATATAAATGTAATTTTGTTTTTTACAGTTATTTTTCTCCAAGATTCAGCATTAGACGTGTTATTTTTAATTTTCTATTTTGTTTATGATTTTTTACAAAATTTCTTCCAAAAAATTAACAATGCGCACTTTTGTATCGTTGGTGTTCGATTGCCTTAATTAACGAAAAAAATCGCTGGTAATGGCATTTTTACAAATACCATTGGCATACAAAATGGCATTTTTACGTATGCATATACAAGCTGTAAAAAATTAATAAAGTCAAAGTTGAAAATAAAGTTTGCTAGAATTCTAAGAAAGACAAACTTTTCATTTAATATCAGCTACTATTATCATTATAACACTACTATCAACGGCAATATCTTTTATAGAATTTTCAAAACAAATAAAATATTAATGTGTTTATTGATATATTAAATTTCTATGATATTTACAAGATAAATCGAAAATTGTCATCATGAGTAAAAAATGATTTCAAAATTACTCAGCATGTCAAATATACAAGAAATATATTTATAAATAGAAGAAAAAATATTTTTTTAACTTGACGTTTTTGAAAAATAGTAGACGTAATTGAAATCTAAGCAATGCATGTTACTCAGTAAAATAACATTAATGATTTTTTTAAATCAAAGATAATATTAAAAAATAAGGAACCATGAACGATTGAATGAGGGAATGAGGTGTCGGATTCCTAGAAACTAGTTTGAGTTGCCAACTTCGATTTAAACTTGTGGAAACAGTTTAACTATACTCTATAATAGAAATAAATCCTGTAAAAGGTCGTCCACGAGCCACGATGGCCAACGAAGATGGCTACTTGTTCATTACTGCGAGGAGTAACAAGATTGCAATAGCTTCTCAACTCTCTCGTGATCTTTATACAGCCACAGGCAATACAGTTCCAAAGATTACTGTGTGCTGAAGAATATATGACAGAGGGTTGTTTGCAATAAGACTTTATTCCGCACACTGGAGAACCCGTTTAGCCTGGTGCAGGGATCCTCGAATTTTGATTAGCGGAAATGGGGGACCATCCTGTTTACTGATAAGTCTCTGTTTAAACTAAATACAAATTTCAACGTACTTTCATCTGAAAAAAAAAAACAAGGATCCGCTACCTGCCGTCGAACTTCCGAGAAAAAGACAACTATGGTAGCAGAAGTTTGATGGTCAGGGGATGCATCATGCTGGATCGGCACACACCCATCCCTCTGTTTGGAATTTCTCTTTGACTGGTGTGAGGTTTAGGGATGATATCTTGGTACACTATGCAAAATATTTCAAAGATGCAGTTGCCACTGACTTTTTTTGAACTACAGCGTGTCCCCAGATAGAGATCATCTGGTAGACGCATTTCTAGAACGTGAGGATATTCTCTTGATAGTTTGATCAGCCAGATCTCCAGACCTAAACCGGATAGAGCATGTCTGGGACCCTCTGATCAGAAAAATTGGGACTTGCTTCGCACCTCCCAGAGCCTGAAAACAGTTTTATTTAAGGAATAAGGCTAACTGCCACAGGTACCCAAATACAGCCTGATTTCCAGTATGAGCGCACGTTTTTACAAATGTATAACTGTAAGACGGGACGATACATCCTATTACCAATTTTTTGGTTCAATATTGTGAGTTCTGTTTTATACTTTCCGACTGTGGTGATTCTCGCGCACGATCAAGCGTGCGCATTATAACTGCTAAAAGTTTAATTTTCTTGGATTATATCAGCCTATGTAATACCCTATTTCATTAAAATATGTCCAGTAGCTCTGGAGATAATAGACGAAATCTGAAATTTTTCTTAATTTTAAGCATGAGTATTGTTTTAAATATAAAATTAGAAGCATTTTAAAGATAACTATATTAGCAGCAAAATTAAACATTTATTAAAAAAAATTAAGGCATTTAATCTTAACAAATTAATGAAATTTTGTTTTTTATGCATATATTTATATAATATATCTCTCAATGTTTGGAACTTTGAAATATTTTTTTTTCATTCAATTTTTTCAAATAAAAAAAAAATCTATAAGAAATGTCAGAATGTGAATTTCGAGTAGCTAATATGCTTTAAAAAGTCTTACTTGCATTATTTAAAAAAGAAAAATACATCAGTTTTTTAATTACAAATATTTATATTGAACAACTTACAATCTTTTACATAGATATTAGCTACCTGTATAATTATAAGGGAACTACAGTTTATTAAGAAATTATAAGACCACTTTCATTTTGAAAATTTTGAAGTAAATAAAGGTTCTAATTATAGTTAAAACACACGATATATCAAAATACAACATATCTATTAAAATTAGTTTGCAATAATTTTGAATAATGCAATAAATAAGTATGTTAACAAAAAAGTAAGCAATGTCTGGAAAATACACTGTTAACAAATTATATGACCACTTGTCTAAAAACAAAAATGATATGTAATTTAATACGACATTGGTCCTCCATTTTCCTTTATAACCTTAAACACTCTGTTTTTCATAGAAGTGACCAGGTGATTAAGTACAGATTCATAAATATTTTGTGATTCTTTTACAATGGCTACTTCTAGTTCACTGGCTTATAAAAACTACTGATTATTAGCTTAAACTTTGCAACTTAATACGACCCAAATATTTTCGGTAGAATAAAGTCTGGACTTCCACTTGGCCATGACAAAACACGATTTTTTTTTTCTTTTTTAAACCATTGCCTGGTGGATTTAGACACATGGCAAGAAGCATTGTCTTGCTGATACATTCAATTAGCACCTCCTAAAAATGGTCCAAACGGTATCAAATGATCATATAACATAGCCTGATATTGCGTAGATTCCATACGTCACGAAATGTGGGTTAAATCGCATAATCCATCATGACTAAATGCTCTCCAAACCATTACTGATCCTCCTACAATTTGTCGACTGAAGCCCCGTTTCGGTTCCTTACTCAAATCATGCCAGTAGTGTTTATAACCATTTGGACCGTCAAGATTACATTTTTTCAGATGAAAATATCACTTTTCTCTATTTGTTGTCTCATGACATGACCCTTTTAGCCCATTTCCATCTTTCTTCTTTATGATGTTTTATTAACCTCGTTTTTTTCAACAGTTTCATACATTTTGCATTACTATTTGATTTCAGACTCTTCCTACTCTTACTTGTGTGGTTTTTTTCACTAAAACGATTTGAAATTTCACGAGTTGAAACACCTTTTTGAGTTGATAAACGAATATTAGTTGATCATCCCCTGCTGTCAAAATCCCTTTTCTTTCAGATCGTTTAATTTTATTTGAATCCTTTTTTTCTAATTATTTTATTGTGAATGGCAGTTTTAGAACGCTTCATTAACCGACTTATTTCTCGTTCAGATATTTAGCAGCACCATTATAAAACTAAATTTTTCTTACTTCGGTCACAGACAACTCTTTACCCTGCGGCATCTTCTCATGCTTTCAAAGCTTCTCAACTTTGCAATTGTATTACCTTCCTGTGAAATTAAATGTATAAGAATCATTTGGAAATATTATTAACATGTTAATCTTCTCATCATTGTAAGCCCCACCAGTGGCCGAGAGGTTCTGCTCTCGAAGCTGGTAGACGGGAGGTGCTGGGTTCGATCCCAATCGCGCCCGTCGACCTAATCGTTCGGAGTTTTCGTGGTTTTCTTCGAACCTTGGCTCTCCAATCGTTAATACGGATTAGGTTCAATTAGAAAGACCTCCACGGAAGGCACTCCCCCCAACTTAGGGCCCATATCCCACGTGCTGATAATTGGCCGACATAAATACAACCAACCAACCAACCTCATCATTGTAGTAAACATAATATCAAATGTAATACATTGTAATTTATTTTAGCTTATAAAAAACTTATATTTGAGACTTTGTAACAGCGAATTTACGAGGCGTACTTCTTCCGTTTTCATTACATAAGTGGAAATAAATATATTAATCTAAGAATAATTTATACAAATTTTTTTTACTAAATACAATTTCCATAAAGTTTCTTTTCTAATTCGTTTTGAAATGTTCGTATTGACCTAGATTACAGTGAAATCATTTAGTTTATTATTTCTTTAAAACATGGCTATTTTTTTATAATTATAAAATTTCAGTAGTTGAATGGTAATCTTTAATGTCATTGAAAAATGTTTTGCTTAATAAATCGCTTTATGGCAGTGGGTTTATGACAGAAAAATTATGTAAGTTATGTTTAAATTTTATACTATTTATAATCATTAATTAACCAATTAATGGCGAAATTAGTTTCCTGGCATGGTGTAAATGCAAAACTTGAATTTTACACGAGTTTTTTTTTTTTTTTTTTTTTTTTTTAAATAGCATTTTTTGTTTGGTTTTATCACGAAGTTAAAGTCATCAAATAAAGATAATGTTTCAATTCAAACATACTAGTCAAACGAAAAAAAAAGGTTGTAACTTTGCTGGTACCATATGATACCGCTAAGCTTTAATGTGTTAATTAGAAATTCATATCATAACTTTTAATAAAATGGAAAGCATATTGGAAGATAATCATATCAATCCACTTTCATTTAAAGAAAATTATTTAGTTATAAAAATCCACGCTTCTTTAAAGCTTCAAAAAATACAACTATAAAACCACCTGGACAAAACTTTTGTTTCTTCGTAAAAAAAAAAAAAAAAAAAAAATATATATATATATATATATATATATATATATGCTTTTGCAAAACCTTTTCCTGAAGCTCAACGTCCTGGCTAACTCTTAAACTCTGAAAAGAATTACCTATACTTTCTTTGAAAACATTAGTAAACAATGAACATTTCATCTTCCTGACCTTGCATTAAACCGACTGTCAAACTTTATTATTTTTTAAATATCAGCTTCAACTAATTAAATTACTACTTAAAGAGACTGCTTTTTGACAGCAAAATGCTGTTAACTGCTACTTTCATTTTCATTATTTAATTAAAATACATATACATTTTATGCAAAATATCAAAGCATGTTAGAAGATAAATATATCAATCTATAGGATAGCGATACATTTCCAAAATGCATTTAGAAAGGCTCATTAAATTAATGTACGGTTTTTTGTATTCCATTCAAGCTTTTCATTGTAAAATAAACTGTACATGTCATTTAAAAATTTGCACTTTTGTTGAATGTTGATTGCTCTTAAGCCCTTATTTTGTTTACCAAAAATTTACTTTTTTTATAAAAACCATTAGCTACTAAAATTTTAAAATTTTAATGATACAAATAAATGTCGAACAAATTTTGTAAATTACGTTCTTTTGAATCCCTATAAGCTTAAATATCATTATTAAGCTATCATTTTAAAAAAATAACTTGTACTTATTAGTTTTAATTGATTTCCTTTTACTTTGTTAAATTTTGTTATATAATGCAACAAAACATTTTCTTTTAAGAAGATAACGTTTCGTTTTACAATATTAAATAACGGATAAATATCATTAATAAGAATGAAAAGAGGAATGACAGCTATTTAAATATCACCTAAAAAAAATTAAATATAAGGTACGTTTAAAAATGTGTACACAATTTAAACGACTATAATCCCACGCATTGTAACGGCCCGGATGATATTAATTGAGAGCGTGAACAGATTTTATAATGTTGCTTTTCGTATGTAGCAGCGTTGCAATCCGAATGACGGTATAATAGACAACTCTTAATTATTCTAAGAAAATATAATATAACCACGAATCAAATTATATAATAATCTCATTAGAGTTACCGAGAATTCCAAAAACTGTCCTTTACCTTTTGAAACAGCCAGAGATTAATATTATTTCGATATTTGAAAAACCATTCATAAAAAAATGAGAAATTTAAAGAATCGTTTAATGTTTATTTTGCTTCCAATGATTTCTGAAACGTTTCTGAGTATTATATAAATTGTATCAATCTGTTTAATCATCCCGGAATATAAGTTTTGCGGATGATATACATTTTCAGTTAAACATTTTCAGGTTGAAGAAACGTGTTTCACAGATAAACATGATAAAAAAGCATTGACATTAGTAGTAAAATGTACAATGTTCTTTTATTCTTGGATATAAAAATCCAGTTATGCTGCTAAAAATTTTTAAATAGATCGCATCCTTATAATAAATATCCTGGTTTGAAAAAACTGAAGAATATACTGTAAAAAATAATGGGAGACGTTTCCTAAATCAATTGAGCAATAAAAACTATATACCGGGTGTCCCAAAAAGGACTGACTGATTTTAAAATTCAATAACTTCCAAACGGTGACAGATATTTAAAAAATTCTTGCAGGAGGGTTATGCATAAAGTCAAAAGTTTTATTACAGTGATTTTCGATTTTAGTTCGAATTACAAACAATAGATGGCGCTGTAAGCAGTAGTCGCTAAATACAGGGTCGATTTTTGGTCCTTTCTGTTGTTCCATGCAGAAAAAGGAGATGGAAATGTATTATCCGTGCCACGAAGTACCAGAAATAGAGCCTGAATTTAGCCTCTATTGATCGCAGCGCCATCTATTGTTTGTAATTCGAACTAAAATCGAAAATCACTGTGAAAAAACTTTTGACTTTATGCATAACCCTCCTTCAAGATTTTTTTTAATACCTGTCACCGTTTGGAAGTTATTGAATTTTAAAACCAGTCAGTCCTTTTTGGGACACCCGGTATATATATACACTTATATATATATATATATATATATATATATATATATATATATATATAACACTTATATATATATATATATATATATATATATATATGTAAGTGTTTTATTAAATTTTGAATATACATTTGTTCTTAAGATTTCAAATGCAATGAAAGCTTTTCAGAACCATGGTTAACTCAGGAAAAGTTATTGACTATTTTCATTCTAGTTCTAATGTATTTTTGTGTATTAAGGAACTTTTTTTTACACTACACTTAGTCAGCCTGTTTCCGGACAGATCTACCAGACCCTTCCTATTTCTATGTTTCTTGTTGATCGTAGTCTTTTGAAACGTCAATGTGAATATTTAAAACGGTTCTAACTGTCGTAAACGTATCTCTAATTACAACGATTGTACATCGCGTTAGAGAGTCTATTTTAAAAGTCTGCTGAATAGTCTATGCACATCAACAACGTATTCGAAGTTCCGTATCATTTTAGGATAAATTTCTTTCCTGCAAAGTTCTGTATAATTTCAGTTCTTATTTCAAATTGGTTATATCTGAAAGGTAAATGAAGAAAGAATATTTTGAAAGATCCTGTAGTGTTTATTATATTCAATGGGTCTTCTCACTCAAAAATCAGAACAAAAAAAAATCTCACTCAACAACTTACATTAATTTGTAATTTTTTAAAGCATTTGACCTAAAGAGTAACCAAAAGAAAGATTGAATGCTTTTTAATTCATTAACCCTTAAGTGGTGAGGTGATTTATTTTATACCGTAAGGGGTGAGGTGGTGTGTATGTAACACCGAAATTTCATTTTTTGTGCACTCCTTAAAATTTAGGGAATTAAAATAAGAAAATTGCCCGTGAATTTTGCATTATTTAGTTGTATAAAAACAACTGAAAAAGTACTGTAAATGTAAAGAAATATAAATAAAAATTTCCGTATCTAAATACCACAATTTTATTTTTGCAAATACAGAGTTCATATACATTTTCTCTGGGGTACAAAACACCCCAACTCATCAGTTAAGGGTTAAAGAATAATATCTAGTGACAATTATTGAAGCTATCCTTGCAGTAGTATCATTGCTGTATGTCAAAAACTTCTTTACAACGTTGTATTGTTTTATTTTAAATATCAAGGATAAATGACGATGCAAAGTCAGAAACAGTAATAATGCTCAAAATAAGTTTGCAATCTCAAGACACAAAGCATTTATTTGGCGTTTTAACAGCTAAACAGAATTAAAGGTAAATACTTTGAAACATCTTTATCCGTTCGTTTGATCATTCTAACAATATTACACCACAGGCTGAAAGAAAATCTCGTCTATATACACTATCCTTCCTCATTTTTTAACAGATAATTCCCGTACTCCTAGAAAACATATTTTATCAGTTAATTTTTCCCCGAAATCTGAAAATGAGGGTAAAATTATGTTCATTCTCAGCATGCAGGAATGTTGGCTCTATTAATACTAAAATTAAAATTTATTATATTAAAAAAAAAAAAAAAAAAAAAAAAAAAACAGAAAATTCAAAAGATTAAGATTTCTAATTTATTAAAAATAAAATAAAATAAAGAAAGTAACGTTTTCTAATTTAAATATAAATAACAATTAATTGTCTTATTCATCTCAAAGTACTTACAATGTGTTTTTTAATGTTATACAAAATATTTGCGTTTAAAATATATTCTAAATACATATTCAAAATAGATACAGTCGAACTTCCCTTAATGTGAAATGAATAATGAATGAAGTTTTCTACTTAAAGAAATTTTCTGCTGAGCCTTGACTTTGAACACAATTAAGATGTAAATTAATCTCCATAAAACGAAAAATATATTCTATATAACGAAGTTTATTCCACTTTTGTGCGTGTACAGCAATCAAATGGAGAGGTTGTTATTACGACGTATGTATGAATTTATATCAGTGGATTGTATTAAAATGAAATTATTTATTTAATCATTTCCATTCAAAAGAAGAAATTTAAAAAGCCTTCGATACAAGAAGGGGATTCCATTTTCACGAAAATGTTACAGAATTTTTCGGATACTTAAAAAACGGGAAATTTTTTATGAAAAGTGTATTTTTTATAAGAAACCTGTAACAAAGAAATATTAAAGACATTTTAAAAGTTGGATTTGAAATATTGAGAAAATAAAAAAGTTACGCTACACTTCAGTTTTTGTTTACCTCTCTTTATTATGTGATTTTTTTGACATTATTCTAATAAAATTTTCCTCCTGTGTCTACATTGCATTAAACACACACACACATAAAAAAAAGTACCGCCTGAATTAAAATACATTTTCCCAATATTTCCATTTTATGTGTATTTTTCATTTACTGCATATGTATTTTGTTATACAAATTTCATGAATTTGATTTGACGAATTTTCTTCATAACGAAGTATTTAAGTGTAACGACGAGACTTCGTTAAATGGAAGTTTCACTGTATATTAATTCAAACATTAAATGTAAAATAACCCGTTTTTATTTAGTAAAACAAAATCCCGAATAAAAACATAACATTCAAATTTTACTTCTAACAATCTACAAAAAAATATTTATAATTCATATTTTTATCCTATGCTAAAGTAATACTAAAGTACTTTATACTGCCTGACTTGAAAGTCCAGATACAATCACATTAATGACAAAATCGTCCTGAATTTAACTTCAAAATTACCAGCTTTTAAAATAAATTAATCCAGCCTATCGGAAGCAAATATGTTTACTTCAAACTATTTCCCTGCTGAAAAATTGTAGCCTAACGGTTACCATATTCAACTGAAGGTAGCTGGTTCAACTCCAAGGTAAGCGACATTTATTTTCTTTAATTGGCATATATTTTACCTCCTGTATCGAAGAAAAAAGAAACGGATATTCTTCAAATAAAGGAAATATTACGGTAGCGCTGGTGCTAGTTCATTTTCCGTGAATTGAAGAACGTATTTCTGACAGTGCATCGCAAACCTTTTGGTTGTGTTTTGAACTGTAGTAAAAGAAGAAAGCCAGTGAAAACATTTTGGAATTTGCTCATTAATCTCCTGGAAGAATATCTGAGTTTTGTGCGAAAGTTTAATTTTCTTGAATTTTTAAACCATCAGTTTAGTAAACCTTGTTCATGTTGTGATTTGTAAAATATTTAAATTATCAGTTATTGGAGTGGCGCTGTTTTCCTTCTCTGCTGTTCTCTATCCATTACAATTATATGCAAAATCTTCGAAAACAAATTTATATTTCGTTCATATAATAACAAAATCAATAATAAAAATTAATGATCAGCATTTATTTCATAAATTTTTAGAGTAAAAATTTGATAAAATTTAATATTTTCTGAATATCTGAAGGAGAAGTAAACTAATAAAATGTTAGTGGAAAATTTACATTATTCTCTGAGATCGCATCAAACAGTCATTTCTAAGCAAATTATCTACAGAAATTCCTAAATTTCAAGAAATGTATTATTTAAAGCATTCAAAAATAAAATCGTAAAATAATCTTTTTATCTCCCCGAGGTTTCATTAAACACAAAGTCAACATTAAACCAGTTATAATCTCGTTTAGCTAATTAAACAACTGCAGATTAAAGGATGTGCCTATGTTATATTCTCTCTCGCTGAATAGGTAACAGTTTTATAGGAAAATTCAGTGCATAGTATAATATTGCATAGTAAATAAATAATAATAAAAATATGAAAATTGAAAGTTATTAGTGACAAATAAAATAATTTCCCTGTACACGTGCTTTTACAGTTGGTGAGGTATTTTAATTTTTAGATGGTTCTGATGTTTTAAAATTCAAAAAAATTCTATAATTTCTTTCGAAATTTCTCAATAGCGAAAACACATCACTTGAATTGAAAAGTTTGTATAGAAAATATTGTATACCTCAAATCAATAGCGAAATATCAAACAGAGAAGTAACAACAAATTAGCTCAATTTAAATTCAGATATTGATGGTTCATTATTGACTTATTCATCAGGTGTTACAACTATCGCTTCATTGCCGATATCGTCGGTACCATATCAAATTATCCAATATGAAAAATGTGTTGCCAGTGGCGTACTTTTTTTTTTTTTTTTATTCAGATTTCTTGGTTGGTACCACTGAAATGGTAAAATTCCCTTTTTTACTGCCTAAATTAATATGCCATCAAATAAGGCGAATTTTACTATTTCAAAAAACTGGTGCTAATCAAGAAGTCTGAATTTAAAAAAGTAGCCCCCTGGAAACACTGTTTTCGTATTGAATAATTTGACATGGTACCGACGATATCTGATTTAAACATTGTATTACACGGCATTATACCTAACCACTTAATACCATAGATGCGAATATCTCTTTTAATCATTCCGAAGTCTTTTCAAAGACAGATATATTTAAAACAGTAAAAAAAATAAGGAAATATACCTTCTTCTATAAGGAACAATGGAACAATAGAGCTGGTGTATGGATTCCCTAGTTGCGTGGCAACTTTACATCCAGGCTAAGAATAGTTCGTTTTACAATGCAATGGGAGCCTTAGAAAAAAAGAGCGTTTAAACGCGGCTAGTAGCCACGAAGAAATAGAGAGAAAACTAAAAAGATAGACAATTTTTAAAGAAAAAATTGTTAGTATAACTAGTAGGAAAAAAAAAAAGGTTTCATATGATCCAAAAATGTCCAGGACAGGCGAAAAAGCTACCAAAGGAAGCCCCGTAAAAAAAGACTCAATTCAGAGACCATACATTAGTTTAACACAATTAAAATAAAGTAAGATACAAAAGTTTATAAAAAAAATGAAGTATTTACATATTTACAGAAAAAAGAGAGATTAAAGTTTATAAGAAAATGCACAAAAGATAGGAAAATACAATAATAAAAAACAACATTGAGGAGAGTTCAGATTAACGGGACTGAAAAAAGCACAAAATGTATAGGGGAACAAGGGGAAAGAAGGACGGCGCCCGCCCAGTCTGGTAACTCGATGATAAAAGGTTATATGAGGAGACCAAGATAGTGTAATAAAAGCATAAAAAGGTAAAACTAATAAAGAATTTGAAAAGCATAAAAAAAACAGCTTAAAAGTTGTTTTTTTTTTTTTTTTTTAAGCACACAAAAGACAGAAAGACAGGGAAAAAAGGAAATAGTTTAGCAGAGAATGAAGTTATTCTTCATTTAAGTTGAGAAGGTTAGCAAGTTTATCGAATTCATTGATGATCACTATTACTTTTTGCATAGGGTTATCAATTTTTTTGGTTTGAGTTGAAATGTTTTTGATGCAGCTTAAAAATTTTGTAAATTGAAAAACTTCCTTTATTTCATTGAAGGTGGTAAGTATATCTTTAATATCATTAGAGTAATTTACTGGAATTTTCAAATTTTGAGTATTATTAGTATTTTCAGTAGTAGGAGAGGAAAGGGTATTTGAGGTATCATTAACATTAGTTTCGGAATTTATCATGCTAGTACTGGTTGAGGGATCATTAGTCGAAGGTTTTTTGGTGTAGTTATAATCTTTAAAGATTTCGGCAAGAATTTGTGTTTCCGAGGAGAGATTGCTGACGCTATTACGTGTAGTTTTTCTGTTATGTTTATTTTCAAGTCTGTACGGGTTTTTAGGGCACCCGCGGAAATTCGCGGGATGTCCAAGGCCACAATTAGCGCATGTAGGTTTAATTCTACCTTTGTGCACACAAGCAGTGCTTAAGTGTAATTCCCCACATTTGACACATTTGGCGTCAAAGCCGCACACCTCTGAGGCATATCCATACCCTTGACACCGATAGCATTGTTTAACTTTATTTTTTGAAGTAAAGGCTTCAATTTTTACAGAAATATAGTGGATCACGTTAATTTTGTAGATTTCTTCAAAGTTTTTTCATTGGTATAACATTTACCATATAGATTAGCATAGGATGCCCAGTCTTTCTATTTTTAAGCATGGTAGCCCTAGTGGCTGAAAATCCATGCTCGCGAAGGCTTTCTTCTATTAGTTTAACATCTGTATAACAGGGGAGGCCCCTAATGCATATTTTCTTTGGTCTTAACTCTCTGGGGTCAAGAGTAGTATATTTTATCTTATTTTGATTTAGCCATCGCTGTGTTAGTTTAAAGTCATTGTCCGAAGCACATTGAACTACTAAGCGTTCCCCTTTAAGAGCTATTTTTGGTTTTTCAGAATTATCTCGGTAATTTGTTGAGCTAGCGTCGTCCAATTTTGGTCGATTTCGATATAGAAGGGATTAGTAGGTTTTTTAGAGTTACCAGGTTCCTGGACGGAACGTTCATCAGAATTGGATTGCTCCATGCAGCATTATCACTTAAATTAACTTCATTTGCGATATTTTTGAATTTATTAGCAAGAGGGATAGTAGAACTTTCCTCTGTCAAGGTACGCTTAATCCCCTTTTTGACTGCGTTGAATACTTAATTTTTAAGGTTAGTTTCATTAATGATTATGTTAGGTGCTTTCTTATACTGAATAGAACAGAAAAAGCTAAAAATAGCAGAGTCTAACAAATTATCTACAGTAGGCTCCGTTAGCAAAGAAAAAGCTTCAAAACATGTTCTTCTTACCTCCTCTTGATCAGAAGGCGAAGTAACGTAACCATCTTTAATTTTCAAGTCTAAAATGTATCTGTCCACAAAGGTGTAAAAATCAGCCAGTATTTTTTTAGAATGGTCCTCGAAGTTGGACGAAATATTATCAAATTGTTCCTTATAGTTGCTGACTAACGTTCCATTTGCGATGTTTTCAATAACATCCGCCATATAACTCGTATCCTTAATAGATGCCATGATACAGTTCGAATAGAGATGAAACTATTCTAACGAATCGCCCCACCTGCCATTGAAACTGCGAGAAATATAACTTGCGAAGGAGCAATCACCTCATACGCCCACCTCACAACAGAGCTCCAACGCGAAAAAAAAATAAATAAATAAATAAATAAAATAAAAATTATACCTCTATATATATATATAAAAAGTACCTCTTCTATAAGGTACTTCTTAGATATCCTTTTAAAAGTTTTGATTAAATAAAATTTCCGGCTGGAAATAAGTTTGTCTTTAATAAGATTCCGAAATAATTAAGAAATGTTGTCATCTATGGTTAATACATCTTTCCATATCATTATCTAATGACTTCCTTAATTAAGATTGCAAAATACAAAGCACTTTTTTTAACAGGATAATTACACATATAATTACAATAATATTTAGTTGAACTAAACGTTTCATCAACAAAAAAGAATAAATAACAAGCAAAATTTCAAATATATACAAAAAATAAGCATATTAATCACTTTCTTTCGTTTTGTTGCTGCAATAATAACACAAAATCGTAATTAATTTAACTACTTATAATAAGTAATTAAAACTGCCTGTTATTTTGGAAAAGTTCATTAAACATTCTTTTTAAAGATAATGTTTCTTAGACTTTTCGCGAAATGAATCTTTTATGCGTCCTTTAAATAGAGTAGCAGTAACATTTTAATCTTTCTGACCTCACATTAAATGAAAAGTCAACTTTGATTCTCCTTCTAAGCCGCTTTAGTTAATTAAACAAGCGCTTACGTTTAAGACTTTGAGATACCGGAATAAAGATACAGATTAATTTTTCATAGCCACTAGAATAAGTGAAGAAATAGATTAGTTTATTTTACTAAATTAAATTAAAAAAACTAAAGGATAAGTATAATAAATTATAAGTAGGGTGAAACCCAAAGTAACTGAAACCTTAAAGATTCTTTCTTGCTCGAGTCGCTACTAAAAAAAAAAAAAAAAAAATACTATTTTATATCTATCGTTTTTTCTAAAGTATAGTAGAGCTAGATTAAAAAATTATAGTTTTAAAAATTATGCATTCTATTACTAAGAACTATTTATTTTCATAAATATGATCTATATCTCCAGTAACTGACACCAACCCTATTTTGAAAAAACGATAACTGACACAAAGTGAACTAGTGTCTGACAATTCATTTGCAAAGATTAAGTATATATATATATATATATATATATATATATATATATATATATATATATATATATATATATATATATATATATATATATATATATATATATATATATATATAACGTATAAGAGTTTGTGATACCGGAATAAAGATATGGATTAATTTTTCACTGCCACTAGAATAAGTGAAAAATAGATTAGTTTATTTTAATAAATTAAATTATAAAAATAAAAGATAAGTATAATAAAGGATAAGTATGGTGAAACCCAAAGTAACTGACACCTTATGGATTCTTTCTTGTTCAAATCACTATTTAAAAAATATTATCTATTTTATATCTGTCAGTCCTCTTTCCTATGACGTATATTGGCGTGTCATCCTTAATTTTAATTGGTTCAGAGCACGTGCTACGTCATATTTGTATTGCTACGCTCGGTGAGTAAAAAGCGACTACGCGCAATGCTCCGACAGATTTCGTAGAATTTTTGTAAGTAGTAATGTTTTGTAGAAGTGTAAATTGTCTCCTGGCTGAGTGTCCGACGCTAAGAAGTTTCTAAAGATTTACCTAAAATATTTACTTCCTCCAACTGATTGAAAGTAATGATCGATGGCTGATGAGAATATAAAGTGATAACTCATCGAGTTTATCTATGGCATTACCACTATGCTATTGAAAACTGCTTATCAACGTTGTTAATAAAAATATGTGACCATAAAATGATTCGTTCCTTGTCTCCGGGAGAAATTACTAGTCAAATTACCATCGCTCTGACCATCTTTCACTCGATTGCGATAATCTTAAGTGTGGAATGCATGATGATGACTACTAAGCTTCGTTTACGTACTTTAATCTATCTACAATAAATAATCAAATGTCATTTTTTATCGATTGTCAAGGTGTTATTACTGCTCTTATGTTTATCGGCATAACGATCATCTACTACGACCAGTGTGAGAAGCCTAGATCAATTGAAATATTACCTACTACACTACTCGTTTTCACCCATATAACGTTTATTGTTATATATATTTTTTTTTTCAAAGTATTCATGCTTTAAAAATAGTTTATTCTTTATCATAAAAATAATACTTAAACCTTATTTACATATGATACCATACTACAAACACATATTCTCTTTTTTTCATGATTTAAATTTTGAGTAATGCAGATATTCAATAACTGACATTTATGAGCCATTAATTGACAATTGGTGTCAGGCGCAGATAGAATAATTTAAAATTAATGGTGTTTGCTACATAATAAATTTAATTTATTATTATGTTTTTTTAAAACAGTTAAAATAATATTATTCAGTTTTTATTAATATACCGAACATGCAATTCCTATTTCAGAGACTGGAGAAATGAATTCCTTGAACTAATAACTGGCACCCTCCCCATTAAGCTAAATTAAATAACTGTAAACTAAAAATAATTACCCTAATGTATGATAAGGGTCTTTTTTACAAATTTATACAAGTATAACTTTAAAAAATGTTTAGGACAGTTACATTGCAAATAGATAAAAAGGACATTCAGAAACTAGGGGGCTACGCCCCAATGCTATCTACGCTCACCACCCTACTCGTAATCACTCCACGATACTGATTGGTATCGCGAAGCAATCCCTAATTTCTAGCAAACCACATACGTAATTGTTTCGCGTTTCCATTCTGTATTCTCTTCTTTTCTACTCCTTCAATTTTTGGACTCCACTTGATATAAATTCGGTTTTCACCTCCCCCATTTGTTGACGTCTAGTCATTTTTAAGATTTTAATTACGTGTTATAAACTATCTTAAATTTTCAAACAGATCGCCTTCTTATATTTCCTAATTTTATCCCCCCCCCCTCCAAAATGTGAAGCGACTTTCTTTTATATAATTTTTTATCATGTGTTTTAAGGGGTCTTGTACCTTTTAAACGCGTCGAAAATTAACGAAAATTTTCAAAGTTTGAATTAGTCTATCTTCAAAACCTTTTTATGTGTAAACGTAAAATTTTGGATATTGATTAAACAGATTGTGCTTTGTAATATACTACCAACAGAAATTTATTTACCCTTTACAGAATTTGTGTATTGTTGAAATCAAAATAGCTCTTTTTTTTACCCCATAAGTCATTGCGCGCATGATATCTTGAGAAAGTATGCATGGATTGTCATGAAATTTGGTAAATAAACTAAACAAATATGTGTGTTTAAAATGATCTACTTTTAAGTATTTACAATGGTAATATTTTTAGTTATGACTATTTATATTCATTAAAAATACAAAATTTTTATTTTTTTTTACGAAAATATTTTTTATATAGTTAATGAAATAATTTTAGCCTAAGAGTAAATCATTTTAAACACACATATATGTTTAGCATCATTACCAAATTTCATGCCAATCCATACATACTTTCTCAAGATATCATGCGCTCAATGACTTATGGAGTAAAAAAAGAGCTATTATGATTTCAACAATACACAAATTCTATAAAGGTTAATAAATTTTTAATGATAGCATATGACAAAGCACAATCTGTTTAACCAATATCCAAAATTTCATGTTTATACATAAAAAGGCTTTGAAGATAGACTAATTCAAACTTTGAAGTTTTTAGTTAATGTTCGACGCGTTTAAAAGGTACAAGACCCCTTAAACTATTTTTAAGTCTAAAACAGATCGCCTTGTTAGATTTCCAAATTTTAAGAATATAAGTTGTGTTGGTTCAACATACCACCACATTTATCAACCCCGCCCACAACATGGCGCAGCTGAGTCAATTTACGCTTGATTCCAGCATTAAGATTGTGCGCTTAATATGTATGAAGTTTTTGTTACGCGGCATCTACGCAGATTTTCATTGGTCCTTTTCCAAATCGTTACTTTTTTATATATACAGAAGTATATTCTTGTCCTAAAATGTCAATTTTGTGTTCTCAAAAGTTTCTTCCACACTGAGTATCTTCTTAGCCTGCTTGAAGTGATTACATACACTTCAAAATAAAAGTACGTGTGTAAGTTAGCATTAGGTAATATCACTTTTCAGAATTGTACAAGAAAATGCTTATTTGAGTTAAATTTTTGCTGACGTGTCAGTTACTGGTTAGGTGTGAATAACTGGCCGATTCATGCTATTAATTATTCGTATAGTATAAAGATGGCAAAAGAATGTGCAATAGAAAACCTATTACTAATTATTAGAACATTTCGGTGTCTGACCTAGATAAGATATTTAAAAGTTCGGATAACTGGGCTAATAAAAGTACTCCGCAAGTTGATTTTAAAGTTAAATGAAAAATTGTTGCACCATCACTGTAAAAAATTCTAATTATAACATAAATTTGAACAGTCCATACTGTCAATATTTTTAAAATTGTTTAAAATTGTTGATTTTTTTTAAAATTGTTATAGTAAAAGTGTTTCTTTTTTTTAATATTCATAGGTAGCCCTTAAATACATAGTGTAACTCTGAAGTTACATTATGAATTTTTTTGGCATTTGGAGGCATGTACTGGTCTTTTTGTGAACTATTATGTAGTACGTAAGTGTGATAACACGTATTTAAGGTCTTGGAATCAGTTTTGGTTCTGAGTTTTTATCACGAGGAGGTTATAACATATTTTGTTTATATTGCTTGCAATGTGCTCGATTGGATATTTTTTTCTATATTTATGAGTCAGAAATTATTAATTTTATAAACTATTAAAATCATTATAAAAATATTATATCGTCTAATAGTCGTTATTGTACAGTGTAAATACTTTAATGTAAGTATATAGTTTAAAATTATCATTTTTGAGCCTTTTTTAAGTAACTCAGGCGTGTCGTTATGTCCAATAAAATCATAAATAAATCTTTTCACTATTTTTCCAGGTTTATAATAAATAAAAATGGACTCAAATATAATATTTTCCAAACAAAATAAAAAATCATGCATTAAAAGGTCATTGTATCATTTGTCAATTACCTGCCCTTACGTTCAAAAAAGGTAAAGTGTGGGATTTCCATTTTTCATATGAAAATCAGAAAAACAGTTTTATTGACAGGATAGGGTTGTTTTTAAAAGAGCTGAGACTGCTGCTGGAATTACGCCGTATTTATAACACATTTGGATTTTCCACCTACCCTTTCGAATTTCTAAATGCTTAATTTAGATTAAATGTTTAACGTATCGCGATAATGGTAATCGCTTTTATCTTGTAATTCATTTTTTTTATTTTTTATTTAAAGAAATTTTATGCTTTATTTCCTTTATTTACTAAATAAAAATAATCTATGTTTCCTACACAAGATTGTAAAAAAATGTTAGAGGTACGAATAAGTGTACATTCGGTAAATTATTATTACGATAATCGTCGCTCTACTGTAGTACTTTAGTTTATACAATACTATTAATTATAATTGTACAATACTATTCAAACATATTCCCTTCTCACAAGCATATTTATGTCATTGTAATAGCATATTTTTTTCTGTGCCTTTATAAGAGTATCTCATGCAGGAAAAATCTGAAATATAAATAAAGTATAAAATCTAATCATTAATTCAAATCTCAGCTGTAAGTTAAGTATCAATTCTCCAATCCAATTACAAAAAGTCCGTAAAATCACAGATCATTTGAGACAACTCTGTTTTTTTTCTATTTTTCTAACAAAAAGTTTTTTCTTCTCATTGTGTATATCTATATAGTCAAAAGAAAAAAGGTGCTTCTCTTACATATTTCAACCAAGTAAGGCAATCTCGACGGAAATCGCTTTTATTTTTTTCTTAAGAATAAAAATTCAATGCTAGCAATTTATATTTTACAAGAACCCCATTCAAGGTTATTTTCTCTTTCAAATAAAGGGAATAACAAATGAATAAAAACAGAAGATACTTGGATATTTTTTGCCATCCTTTTCACTAATGTCAAACAATTACAAAGTTTTGCATCTGATGTTATCTTTATTTTTTTTAAGTGATAAAGGAAATTTTTTTGCATGTGAATGAACTGTCTGAGAAAATTCTTATACCTTCCAAGGGATTTTCACAACACAGTACAAAATAGAGGCTTACTGCCTTGAATATTCTAAGCAAATATCAAGCTCAAAATTATCTAAGTTAGAGCCGAATTTGAGATTATATTTTTTTGATTAGTCTTAAACGTTTATATCAGATTCACTAAGGTTTCTTTTCTGCTTCCCGAAATTGTCCAATTTTTCGTAGAATAAATTCAACTAAAAATAAATTTAAAAATTATACTTAAAGACTAGACATATTATATAAATACATACTTAAGGATATTACAAATAAAATGTACTTCGATCGGCATTAAAAAATATATTTTTTTTAAACATTGATTTATTTAGTAGTTTAGACATTACCTAGGTTTTAAATTTTAAATGAGGAATGTAATGTGTTGTTTTGTTATCATACATGACTTGACAAATCTATATACATAAAACTCATTCTTCGTTTCTATGCTCTTTACAGAAAACTAGATTTCGATTGATTTTTACACTACTGCCCGATATACATGGGATTCAGAACATGAATAAAATAACTGTAAACTTTTTAAAAATATCACATCACCTCTTATTTTAACCACCTTAATATGGAAATCTATTTTCTAATGCCATTACTTCTTTTCCGTTTCCACAAAAGAAAGTGCGTATGGATAATATTTTTATTAATATTATTATAAATATATTATTTAAAAATATTATTATAAAAAATATATTATTTAAAAATCCAGATTCACTCACTATGTTTTCACATCCGAAATTGAGACTATTCAGAGAAGAAAATGCGAATTTTTCGGATATATATATAAATCGTTTACTAGAAGTACGTTAAAAGTACCTTTATTCAAACATATCTGGTGCTAAAGCATATACTATAATACAGACATTTCAATTTGAAGAAAAATGTATAAGGGGGAGTGACCAAAAAACAATTTCCTAAACGTGATGTTACTTTCAATCAAATGTTTTCAGTATGGCGTCAAACTGAATCTAAAGAAACGGTTGCTATGCTTATTTTCCTATTACGTTACAGTTATACCTTATGGCTAAATATTCTAAAACTTTAGATGTTCTATTATTATTTTCTACGATTTATAGTATACTTCTTTTTCTTCCCAAGTTATGTCACAACTAAGAGTGATTACAGAAAAATGACATCATTTTTATGTCAACATTTTAGATTAAGTTTTGATGAATTAAAATGTAAGATTTAAAAACAAATCTATAATGACTCAATTCGACTTTCAAAACACCGTTCTTTAAAATAAATAATAACATAAAAATGTTATAAAGGCTTAGATCCTTATTTTACTAAAGTAGATTGTTTACACGTGTGAAATTGACTGATGTTTTAATGAAAATGTGCACTTTCATTCATAAAGCTGCAACTAAAACATAATTGTAAGTTAATTTTTATTCATGCTGATATTAAGACCAATGAATTAATACGTATAAGTGTATATATTAAAATTAAGTTTACATAGTCATGTTAATGGTAATCTTATGTTATTTTAAATGTAGTTATTTCGCCGTTTGTCATGTAAATATGCATTATTAAACTTCCACACTCTGCCATGAGGTAAAACAAAAGTTATTTCTTCCTCTTATATATATATATATATATATATATATATATATATATATATATATATATATATATATTTAATTATGTCAGATTCGGGTAAAACATATTTGCTGAATCTAAAAATATGGCAATAAAATTAAATGAAATAAAAAACTAAACCTGTGGCTGTATGATCCGTGAAGGATCAGGGCCTACAGTTCCCAACTCTGCTTACTTGACCCTGGGGCCCGAGGTGCTATGCCTCATGTGCCCCGGACAGGTGGTCAACCCAACGCGAGATCCTCGGTGTTTAGTTCCCAAGCAAGCTCGGTACTCCTTTTATCGGCCCCGAAGGGATGAAAAGTTGAGTGTGCCTTCCCCTGCCGGGAGCAGAACTCGCGGCCTGTAGCGTGGCAGACAAGCATGCTGACCACTACACTACTGGACTATGAATGATATACTGATAAAATATTCTAAAAATTTTAAACAGGTATTTGATATAATAATTATACTAAGCAAATATGCATGACGCTTGAAGTATTTAAAGGACTTTTAATTTAATTATGACATTTCTAAGCAATAATAATACGACACATTACTCATCAGTTAATGCTTATAACAGATTCATTAATTTTTCTTTTCCACGTAAAGAAAATATTAAATTTTTGTACAATAGATTATGCTAAGAGAAAATTTAAAAATAAAAATGAAAACTCAAAAAATTTTGTACTAAATACAAATTGCATAATTTTATTTATTGAAGTGTATCGATTGAAATTGCGGCTATGTTAATTTACGAATCACCAGAATATAGAACTAAATAATGACAAAATTATCTTGTTAACATTTAAGACCGTTAATCACATCACAATTAGGCAATTTAAAGAGTGATTAATTGATATAATTAATAAAACCTCTATCAGCTAAAACTAAAGAAATTTTCATGTACAAAATAATATATAAGATATGCATATAGTGTATGTGCTTCCCATTGCTCAGTTGCCCTAGACAGTTATATCGCTATTTCCATTATTAAATAGCAATTAAGTTTACACAAAATAGGATATACGAATATTAATGATTGAATGAAAGTAAAAACAAATGAGTAAGTGTGATCACAGATTGCACTGAGGGTTTCGTTTAATATTCCTTTCAAAACACTTTATCCTTTTGTAAAATCTGTTAGTTGCATATTTCGAAACCAGGGAGCGCACTCTATTCTAAACAAACCTCTATCCGAACGAAACTCCGTTTTAAAAACTATGCGTAGATATATTAGTCGAGTGAATCGGATCAGACCCATAGCACCAGAGATAAGTAGGCATCCCTTGCAGTAAAAATTGAAACTAAAATATATACGGCTATGGTAAATAATATGACAGAGTGGTCAAAGGAGTGTCGACAAAAGTTAGAAAAGTGCATCCCGGGTGAAAAGGGTGGAGGTTACAGCAAATACTAAATATACAGAAGTTAGAGCCCGGAGTTGTAAATAATATAAGACTTTTTGAAAATGTTATAATTTTTCGTGTGATAGCAAATGTTCTGCTATAAATATGCAAAATTTCACATCTCCAACCTAATTAGGATCTGAGTTAGAAAAATTGCTTAAAATACAGAAGTTAGAGCCCAGAGGGTAAATTGAACACTTTTTTAAAAATTTAAAATTTTTTTATTGTATGTGAGGTATTCAGCTGTAAGAATTCAAAATTTCAAGTCTTCAACATAATTAGGGTATTGGTTAGAAGAAAAAAGCATAAAATACACAAGTTAGAGCCCATAGGGGTAAATATAAGACTTTTTTCAAAATTTTATGATTTGTCGTCTGATGTGAGGTGTTCAGCTATAAAATTCCAAAATTTCAAGTCTCCAATATCTATAATTTCTGGTAACGGGCTCTGTGACAGACAGACAGACATAGGAGTGAGACAAATAGGCTTTCGTCAGATAAACGAAACCCTAAAAAGAACGATGGTAACTCAATATAGTTTTTTCAAACGATTTATTTTTTTAATTACAAAAAAGCGATTTTCTGTAATAAATCTTCTAAGTAAATGTCTGTGTTTGACGCTTCAAGGATCGATAAGTCTTCTAATACAACGTTGAATTTACTATAGGTTCACTTAAAATATCTTTTGAATACTTATTGAAATTTCATTAATTATTATTTAATCCATCCAAACTATTATCTATCGAAACTGCTTCGATTATCATTTTAAATGTTATAGTATGAACATTAGTGATATTAGTAGTTTAGGTTTTAGTTAAATTTTAATATAAATACTTTCATTTATAAGATTTGTGGTTTATAATCTCTTCCACATAAAAACTAGACTAAAGTTCAGAGAAAAAAAATAATTAAAAACTCCTTGCATAGGATTTAGAAACTTTTCTGAACGAAATAATGTTTACAAACATATGTAGTCACATACATTGCTATATTTAGTTAACCAGTAATATCTATTCTTTATCGGCAATAAGAAATAAAATAATTAATGATAAAAATAGCACTTTTGGATTGGGAATGAAATTTATAACCTAAATGATAAATCTTTCATTTCCAAATAACTCCACTTTAAATATGCCAAACAGAGACTAACATAAATAAATCTTCTTTAGAAAGTTCTGCGTTTGACCTTTCAAGTATCGAAAAGGCGAAATCGAATTAATTATGAATTTACTAAACATTCTTTAATTAGCTTTTGAATGATTACGGTAGAATCATTAACTTTTCTTTCCGCATCAAGAAATTTCAAGAAATTTTCGAACGTTCCGTACGACTAATTAAACTAAAGGAAGATTTTGAAATAAAAGGGAAAATTCAAAATTTATATAAGAGATGAATTGAAAGGATATATACATCAAAAGTGTTTCTATTGGGATTATAGATATTTTCATTTGAACAGGAGTTCATAGTTAATATTTTCTAATATAGAAAATTTTCGAGATTACGATTATGATAGTTATAATAACACTTAAAATATTATTAATTTAATTTAATTAAAAGTCAGTCCTTTTCAAGATATCAGAATCAATTAAATGCTAATTAATCTATAAGGAATTTCTTGTCAATGAAATATAAACAGGTATGGCACTTCGACAACTGAACTGTCTGAAGCACGTAAACGAAGTTTGTAAGAACGTCGCTTCATTAGGCTTATATTATTTATGCTGATGTGTTTAAGGCAAAACAGTTTAACTAGCTTACCGATCCTATTTAATTAACTTAGGAAATGAGGTCTTTTATGTAATCATAAGCCTCATCCCTGACTACTTCAGGTGTAAATTCGCAAGTTATGTAAGTAAAAAATTAGAAGCGTGAGCGCAGTTCCTACTTTGATAATAAATGGTGTAATTATGCTTCATAAAAAATAAACCTTATTAAAAAATTTTTGCGAAGTTGACTATCAGACAGATACTTCGATAAAATATATAGAAATATTTGGTTTAAATTAAACCAGTTATCCTGCAATAATCGACAAAAATAAATAATTGGTCACATCAGTGCATAGGAGTGCATAGAAGGGGATAGTAATCCATTTCCAGAAAATCAGAATTAAAATTAACAAGAAGGTACACTTATTTACAATCTATATACAGTTACTATGGCGCTCTGCCCCCTGCAAGCTACGCTCGCCAACCCCCGATCAGACACCGCAGAATCTAAAAACACGCTAATCTGATGGGTTTTTTAAATATTAGAGAATATTGAATTATACTGAAAAAAGCTGTGCAGATCTTCCTGTAAACGGGTTCACATTCAATTCCCTTTGATTGCAAAAATTTAAGGGCGAATCAGTTGCTGTTAAGACATCCAATAGATGTTTTCGTTTTTGATTAAAGAGGATCAGTTAAACTTTTGAAAAGCAGCTAAAATAAAATGAATTAAGTATGCATAGTCTTTGTCTCCCGTTATTTATTACAATCTCTATAACAATAGCCTAAGTCATGTGACTATCATCAACAGTTCCGGACGAACCACTTCGCTTATTATAATCTAGGTGCCATTTTGGTAGTTAAATATTAGGCAGGCACAGGTGATAAGTCGCCAAATGTTATTCTATTCCCATCATTTCATCTATATTATAATAGTTCCAGTCATGAACTGCCATAAACAAATACGGTCTGAATTCTTCGCCTTTCATATGACAGGTAGCACAGATGTCATATACGTCCCATATTGGCGCGATTTTTTTCCCATGCCAATTTGGGGAACGCATCAACAGCATAAACAACAACATCCGGCTTACCATATCAAGCAAAATAACGATACTTTGACGCCACTTAAGTGCCCATTCCGTATATGACATTGGCGTTATAAAAAAATCGAGCCAATATGGGAAGAAGGCATTTTTTCGAATAAAACTACATAAAAGTTGCCATGGTCGCAAAGAATTTTTGATACTGTTACGCTAGCTGGATGCAAATCTCGCCAATAGCTTTTTTTCAACTCGCCAGTTAGGATTTTTTTTTTCGAGTGGTAATATTTGGCTAGATGTCATATAAAGTTCATATGCATGTTTGGCGTGATTTTTTATTATTTTTTTATTTTATTTTATTTGTTATTTTATTTTATTTTATTTTATTTTATTACGAAAATTTGGCAAAAACCTCGTTTTCAAATACCTGTTACCTATGCATTCTTGGTATTACTTAGTTATCGCGTCGACCAAAAATCCATCGCCAAACTATAAGATTAAATGCCAATAATGGTTGATCGTAAATGTCACATTCACTTGACTTTAAGCAAGTTACACGTGTTTACGGCATCAAGTGATTTTTATTTCGATGTTTTATTTGTATATTTATTAATGTTATACTAATTCATTTGTTCTTTCGTTACTTAAAATAAAAATTACGTCAATTTGTATAATTTGGAGAGTGTTTTAGCGATTTATATAATTTGGCGAATATGGTCGACGGAATAACTAAGTAGTACCGTATTTTTTAATTATTTTCTATTATTTTCTAAAGGAAACATAAAAAATAATTAATAATTATAGAACAAAATAATTTATATAATTTATAAACAGAAATAAAAGTAAATAAACATTTATTATCAAATAAACAACAATATCCGGGTTACCATGTAAACCTTTACTGAAATATGATATATGTTTGATTAAAATTTGAGTTGCCATCATTAGAAAAATGTATATAAAATTAGAAAAAAAAATTAATATTTCGAAAACTAATTCGAATTTAAAAATTCTAATACCAGTTTTGAGATCTGGGGATCAGTGCGGATTTTTGGTGTTAATTTCATCGCAAAGTATTCTGTATTTTAGGAGAAACCCTTGAAACATAATCAGTTGTTTAATCAGTCAATTAATATATCCGTTTCATAAATTCGTTTCATTAGGATTTTATATATATATAGGGTAGATATATAAAGAAAGTATCAAAACGCACTGTGAGAAAAATAAACATTACTCATTAAAATTAAAATAAACACTAGTATAATATCTGATTTTGGGAATATCAGAATATTAATTTTATATAAATTACAATCAGTCGCTTTATTTATAGCACACATTTATATTCATAGACAAATATATGCCTAAAAATCTCTTAATAACAGTTAAGAAAAATATCTGCCTCACATAGGCGATACACTCCCTAAGAATTTTAAATAAAAACATATAAAAGTACACAAAAATAGAAAACAGAAAGTGTTACCTCAAAACTATTGTAAGGCAGCTAAATGCTCTGTAAAAAATCAGTTCAATTTTTCTGAGGGATTTATTCCTAACAAATTAGAGCTTGAATGCGTGTCTCGAAATAATCAGTGAATAAAAAGTCAGTTAATGAAAGTTCCAATAAAATTAATGAGATATCCTTGATGAATTTATGAACTAAAAGATGAAGCATGTTATTTATTTTAGACTTTAAAAGTCAACTTCCAAAATGTAGAGTATTAACTCTGAACGATGAACTGTAAAGTTCTTTTAAATGCATCACAAAACGAATCTACGTGTCATATAACTTAATGCAACCTCATTCCAACTGAAAGCGAACTGCACATTTCTCCGATTGATTACTTTATGCAAAGTTATACATCTTTTAATGAAGACCAACGAAATCGCTCTCGTTTGTTTTTCCCAGTGAATGACTAGGAGTAAAAAAACAAACAAATCTTAGACGTTTTCCGAACCCGGAAAGCCACGTGAGCACGAACGGAAAAAGTCAGCTCGACCCATGAACAAAATTTCTAGATTTTTAAGCTCCGACGGCTTTCTTCTTCAAACTGCTCATGCTCGCCTGCATTCCTCCAAAAAGTATTATGTCATAAAGCCATAAAACATTTCGTAAAACCAGCGTTTAGGTGCTCTGAATTTTCCAAACATAATACATGGGAAAACAGCAAAAAATGACTTTATCGAAGTAAACAAAACAGTATAACACAAGATAATAGTTTTAAAATTATGGACAATAATTAGTAAAAAATTGTTGAAATATTTAAAACTTCATTAAAACTTCTGAATTAATTTCAGAGAAATGAAAGATGTTGTGAATGTGAACACATGTTGGTCATTTATGCAGTCAGCATGACAATAAATGAGCAAGAAATACGCACTTCGGTTGCGTAACCGATATTATGAAAAGCATACAATTATTGAAACGTCTTCTGAAACATAAAGTATACCTCCTAGACATTTGACAGAAAAAGTTTGTAAGACTGGCATAAAAAATTCGTATTTCCCATATAACTGTAAAATATTCTAGATTCTGTTTAAAAAAAACATTGCCCCACTCCTTAACAAAGCCAACCATTTATAGGAACTTAACCCAAGACACAAACAACATACAAACTCACTGCTTGGCTTTGAAACACTGTCTTTACTAGAATTTAGACCCGCCCGGAAACTATGAGATATTTGGTTTACCAAAAGTGCCACTTGGAATCTTCAATGTGAGGGAAACCCTTCCTTTTAGACGTATGTCTGCAGTTCGCTTGATAACCAGTTAGCTTCATTCTTTGATAATTTAATTTACTCCTAAATTCCTTTTATCATTTATGAAAATTTGTAACAAACGAAATACAGGACATTCAGAGTCTCTGTGTTTTTTTCTAAGCTTCCTGTAGTATCTAAAGTTTGTTTTCTATACTTGTAGACAATCTTGAAGACTCAAAGTCCCGTCCTTAAACCAGATATCATACTTCGACACCTCTTTCTTTAGGGTTCACGTTTGCGAAATTAAATTCAAAAATCACATAACCTATCGATTAAGTTACCCTGAAATGTTACGTCTTATATTCCAGGATACATAATATCGCTTAATGAAGTAAATTAATACCACAGACATTGAGATGTTGTAAATGCGGATGCACAAATCATAGAAACAAAAGATATTCAGCATGAAACTGTAACCATCTATTATAATTGCTTCTTTAGTTATAATCCTTTGTTGTAGTAAATGTTTTCATTAGTAATTTTTCTATTACTTAAAATACAATCGTTGGAAAAGTGGGTTTTGAAATAAGACGCTTACATAAAAATATAACATTATATTACATATTCTGTATGCTATTTGAGTTGATTTCCAACAGAAATTTACGTTTATATTTCAGTGACCCTCGACATTTGCCACTTTGCTGAGTTCCGCATATTCTAGCGTATAACTCGTACTTTAAGAAATAGAAAATTGATCATTGAAATAGAATATAGAAATAGAAAATGAAATTGACATTGGTGTGCGTTATACGCATCCGCAGGCACCCTGTAGTGGAACTGCACTCAGGAAGTGGACCCTATATATACCGGAACAAGGAGAAAATTTATAAACGTGACGATCACATTACTACTCTGGAAGGGCTTTACTAAGCGAAGACTGCCAGGTCGGCGTGTGAGAAGACATTTCTCACATTAAAGCGAGGTTGACAGATGGCTCATCATCTGAATGAAAACCACAGGCTGGTCAACGCGCCGTTTTGCTTGCCAGGTTGATCGTTCGGAGTGTGTCGTCAGAAAATTCTGGGAGCGGTGGACACGAGAGGGTACCGACTTGCGGCGTACCGGGTCTGAAGCGACCATTATGAGGACGAAGCGAGATGCTCCACGGATCATGAGGCATGTGCTCGTGGATATCACAATGACTCGTTCTACGATGCAATCAGATTTAGGGGTGCATTTGTTCTACAAACCATTTCCAAATGCCTAGCGGAAGCGAACCTGAAATGCAAGTGTCTTTTCCGTGTACTTTCTTTAGCAATGAATCATCTGCGACTCCGTCTACAGTTATGCCAAGACAGATCGCCGTAGTATGAAACTAGTTGGCAAATTGTGGTGTTTAGTGATAAGTTCCTGTTCATATAGAAAATTGATCATTGAAATAGAATATAGAAATAGAAAATGAAATTGACATTGGTGTGCGTTATACGCATCCGCAGGCACCCTGTAGGGGGCTTGTCCCCTACAGGCCCCATTTTGGGGACATTTCATAAGTGGTCTTCCAGCGGCAATTTTCCAGCATTATAATGCTGTTCTGTATACATCTCAAGTTGCGCAAGACTTCCTACGCCTTGTTCAGTCACTTTAATGTTCAGCCGGGTTCCCAGGACAAGTCCCCTATATAGTGATAAGTTCCTGTTCATTTTGGGGGCAGACTACTACCGCCTACGGGAGTGGAAATGCCCTAGTGAATGGTACACGATTTCAACGATGTCGCGAGCCACACTGCCCGCACAATAGGCGTAATTGTCTGGGGGACCATAGTCTATGATAGCTGGCACCCTCTATTTGTGGTATGTGAAACCTTATCATACCAGTGCTATGTTAATTACAATTTTCGACCCCAGTGGGACATTTCATAAGTGGTCTTCCAGCGGCAATTTTCCAGCATTATAATGCTGTTCTGTATACATCTCAAGTTGCGCAAGACTTCCTACGCCTTGTTCAGTCACTTTAATGTTCAGCCGGGTTCCCAGGACAAGTCCCCTATATAGTATGTGTACAACCAGCTGGAACCATAGATGCAACCGTGTTATTCTCTGCCTGATTCTTTGAGGTGACTATTCAAGATGTGTGGGCCCATATGCCTCAGGACAACATCAGACGTCTACTGAACTCAATGGAGGACCGTGTAGCGTCATATATTGCAGCAGGCTACTGTCTGACACGCTAATGAAGCTGCACTGTATTTCTCTATTTGTAAATACTGCATTTGTTTAATTGTCTTTACTTTAGGATCATGTTAATATCTCATCTGTGTCATTGTGTGCATTAAATTTCATTTTGCACCTCCCACCTTCGAAAGAGCTGGGAGTTTTATCTAATTTGAAAACTGTGGGTACTTTTCCGTTATACGGACAACATTGTCGCCAATCGCAATATATGGCGCAAAATGAAAATCACGTGAATTGAAACATTTGAAAAATAAAAGAAAAAGCATTGTTGATAGTAAAGTGAGCATTTTAAAAATAAAACCTTTGAAAATTACAGACTTTTACAAACTATTTTATTAAATCACAAATATATACTTAAAATAAGTGAACTAATAACTGTTATACAACAAAGTAATAAAATAAAAATTCATATTAAACTGCTGCCATAAATTACAAATACCTTTTAGCATTGCAGTAAACATTTCATTGTTTGAATGAAGACGTCGCCACATAAACTCTATGAGATAGGACTCTAAATGATGACGAACAGTTCCCCGATGTCTTTTGTTGCGCCATTTTGCGATGCCCCATAATCTCTCAACATTTTGAGTATGGCACCCAGTATTAGGGTTGACAAAATTGTATTTGTGATTTACTGTGAAATGATCATAACCAGCACTTCGCAGTTCATATGTTTTATATCCTTTCCAGCAATCTGTATAAATAATACTTCCATCAGATACATTGTTTTCTATTGCCGCCATTAAAGTTTCAGCTGTAAGATCAGGAATAAGAGTAGGGAAACATCTCCGTGTTTCACGGCATAAACCACCTAACACCCATTGAGGAGGAAGAACACGCCCTAAGTTTCTTTTTCTTCTGGTAAAAAGACTTTTACCTACTTCTATAATTTTATTAGGTACACTGATTTTTCTATTTGGCCGTGAACATAAAGCATTTGCATAAACTTCTCTCAAATAATTATTCCAGCCAACTGTTGTGTTGTGGTTCATATCAAGTTGCAGCTCACAAAACTCAATCGATGTCAACTCTTGGCACCATAAATATATAAACCTCAAACCATTAAGAAAAGACAACCGCGATACTTCAAATCATGTTTTTTGTCGTATTCCTACGCTTCCTTCGCATTATCGTAAGCTACATCTCGATTTCGGATTTTCAGAACTCATTCATAATTTCATTTCATGGTTTTTTGAACACAACCTTTTATTATGCAGAATTTCAAATTCCTGAAACAGTTTTATCGCATCTTTCTCATCATCTGGTAATTGCCAAATGGTAAAATCCATCTCAGCGTCAGCAGTAAAAGTAAATTATAACTTTATAAAAAAAAAGCATTTTTAATTCGAATAATAACAAATTAAAAAGTTTTCCAAGGTTAAGGTTAAATAATAACCATTCACGTGATTCACGTTTCATAAATTACAAAGCACAATGTTTCGCATGATTTACAATAAAAATCCTTTTCACGATCAGGGTTGAAATAATTGGCGCATTAGCATACATTTTGACAAGCTGTCCGTATAACGGAAAAGTACCAAATTGTGTTTGTAGTTCTTGTCTGTGATGTTTAATTATTTTAAATGTGTTTTTCTTGTTTTTACACCCACTGTTCATAAAAATTTCATTGCATTTCATGCTTTTTGTGCTAAATATTATATCTATATCTCTCTATATATATACACTA
Source organism: Maratus speciosus (assembly GCA_963932465.1). Taxonomy (NCBI): domain Eukaryota; kingdom Metazoa; phylum Arthropoda; class Arachnida; order Araneae; family Salticidae; genus Maratus; species Maratus speciosus. Next base: position 480,267,254 of record OZ010786.1, on the reverse strand, counting down.
TATATACACATAAATATAATTTATTATATTGTATAAAAATATTTTCTCAGGCCGAGAAAAAAGTGATAAAATAAACGGTAGTGACAAATTATACCACGCCCGAATTTTCTCGGTATTATAATTGTACTATATACAAACCCGAGATAACTTGGGATAATAAGGGAAGGGGTAAACAATATCTATGTTTTAAAGCCATCAGTAACTGAGTTTCAGGGCGTTGTGTTAACCAGGTAGGGTTAATCCAAAAGTGCTCTGATTAACACAACGCTCTGAGTTGTAACAAGCTATTTTCCTGTCTTGAGATCATTCGCCATGAAAAAATTTTACAGAGCTGCCGTTCTACTGATCGTCAGATATCTCTCTACATATCCAAGTAGAATTGTTATTACTTTATTCTTAACTTAGTTTACAACAAATGTAGCTAAAAAATTAATGTTCATAATATTTTTTTTCACAATTTAATATAATTCACAATAATAATTTTATTTTACTTCGCTCAAGCAACTTATTTTAATTTTGCTTTTAGCCAGTAATAATTTATTCTGATAAATTAATAATATAAGCATTCTCAAAGAAAATTCACATTAATCTTTTCATCAGTCTGACATTTAATTAGAGATAATGTCAACTACGAATTGCTTGTAAGTAGCCTAAACTAATTAAATAGACGATTTGACAAAGGACTTTCAAATAATGGAATGTTCATAAGGATTCATTCTTAAAGTAATGCATGAAAATTCATTTATTGCTTTATGAATAAGTAGTATAGACGTAAGGTAAAAAGAAGGTGATGTAAAAAAGTCATAACTGCTAAATTACAGGTTATTTATACAGTGAAGTTCCCCCAACGTAAAAATAACATTCACACATCGGCTGTTCTATAATGGAAGTTAACTACATAACTTATATGAAGATATTTATTTGCTTAACATAATTTTTATTATTAAGGAATATAATTGTGTTAAAAAATGTCTGAAATATATGAGAAATCTCATCCAGAAAAACATTAAAAATCTTGTTTACGTGTAAGTGAGATATCGTGTTATAGCATTATTTTTTATGACTCATTGAAATACATGCTAATATCGATATTTTCATACGGTATTACACATAAATACTTTTTTTGGCAAGTAATTAATTTAAATGTATTAATACCAGAATCCAATCTGGATTCTCGTATTCTACTTGATTTATTTTCGTTATCACTTTCAAGAAGCCTTTTGAATAGAATGTTGTTTGCTCAAACCCGATTTTAAAATTTATAAGTTTTAAGAACATTAATTTAGCACATAGACTCTTGAATATATGCTTCCATTGAATTTAGAAAGAACTAATGGATTTGGAAATCGAAAGATCCTTTCACTATTAATTTGATAGTGGTAACTCTTCAAGTGGTATTCTGCAATATTTCAATCTTTTTCCTTTCAAGTTAAATATATATTCCTTCGAAGTTAAATATATATTTTAGAAATTCACTATGTGAGAGCTTTTCTGTAGTATTTACCCGACTAACTTATTAGAAATGTGAAAATGAAAAAGGCATAAAATGATATTGAGTAGTTCATTTATGTACATGTTACCAAATTTAACTGGACTAAAACTAAGAATACACTGATGGAGATATATGTATATATACAGTATGTAATATTTTATATGCCGGGTGCTTAAAAAGTCGTTAGGAAAATAGAAAACAATTTTTAAAACAGTGATGATGAACAGTCGCGATAAAGGCCTCCCAGTTGTTTGAATGTTTGAATGTTGTTTGAATGTTTAGACTTGTGAGAAAAAGAGCACTTTATTTAATTACAAAATAGATTGGAGTTTGAAAAGTCACCAATAAAGGGCACTTTCATGCAATTTGTGAAACAGATCTCTTCGCATTTGCTCTTCAGTAAAACACCTGGATGCATATGAATTCTTTAATCTTCTCGAGAATATGCTACCTATAACAGATCAAACAATGCCGATTTCGCTTTTTTACACGACCGATGAATCAGTTGAACGCGCAGCTCTGTAAAAATTTTTCATGGCGAATGATCTCAAGAAAGAGAACTAGCTTGTTTCAACTCAGAGCGTTGTGTTAGTCAGAGCACTTATTAATTACCCCTACCTGGTTAACACAACGCCCTGAAACTCAGTTCCTGATGGCTTTAAAACATAGATATTGTTTACCCCTTCCCTTATTATCCCAAGTTACCTCGGGTTTGTATATACAATTATTATGCCGAGAAAACTCGGGCGTGGTATAATTTGTTACTACGATTTGTTTTATAACTTTTTTTCTCGGCCTGAGAAAATATTTTTATGCAAAATAATAAATTATGTATAATATTTGATTGGCAGTTTTCCAAGTTTTGTGATATGAAATGCAATGATGTAATTGCAAAAAATGTGATAATTTTTTGCAATTTTTTTTTTCCAAAAATGGTAAAGGAAGTAGTGAACTGTCACATAAAATTGTTTTTTTAAGCTTTTCTTCCATATTCTTATCACCGAACTCTTTCCCCCTCACGATTTTTCGGACACAATTGGCCGAAATCGTGAACAACAGCTTAAAAAATAAGTTTTAATTCTTTTTAAAGTGCTAATTAATAATACCTATATATTAAACAACATCAAAAGCCATCACAACTTGAGTTTCAGAGCGTTCTGATAATCAGCAGGGTATCAAGAACAGTCTCATTATAAAAATAAAAAGATAAACAGTAAAAAAGTAATTTAACAAAATATTTAATTTCTATAGATTTTATTTATAGTAAGTTAGATGTTACTATCCAATGATAATACTAGAAGAATGAAAAATAACTTTAAAAAACTGTAGAACGACATTGCTGGCCAGATTATTATGGTAAGTGAAAATTTTACACATAAATCAGCCTAGAAGTTCATTTATTGTATTACATTTAATATACGTTGAATGTATATGCTTTACTTACAATGAAAATAGTTATACATGGTCGATAATGGCTTTTAGTGATTCGTATGTCCACCTTTAGCCGCATATGACTGCCTTTATACGTTTTAGTATACCTTCTTCTGAACTAGTCGTTCTATTTCATCACTATGATGCCTTACACGAATTAATTGCTCAGTTAGTTGAACTTGTTTGTTGCCGCAATTTTGTTGACTCGAAGACCAGAATCAAAATATTGGAGCAAAAAAAAACTGTCCAGCTAATTGAGCGATTATTTCGTTAGTGACATCATAGTGATGAAATGGAACAACTGATTCAAAATTACATCCAAAGGATGCCAAGGCGTATGAAGGTAGTCATAGCTGCTTAAGATGGACGCACGAAGTACTAAAAGCCAGGAGTGGACCTCTATAACTATGTTCATTGTATGTAAAGCATATATATTCAATCAATATTAAATACAATACAATAAACTAGCTTCTAGGCTGATTTATGTGTACATTTTCCTGCTGCCATAATAATTTCGCAGCATTGTAAATCTGAATTATGAGTATAAATCTGAATTATGAGAAAATCAAGTATTTTATCAATATCAAAATTTCAAACGAATGTAGGTTTTGTGCGCCTCTTTGCGTTTTTCTAAAATTAACATATCGTATTCCAGCAAAGTCCTAAAAAATAAACCTGTGAAGCAAGCAGCTGTGGAGATTTTCAAAACTAAGGGATGGATGCTGAACTGATTTCATGAATATCATTATAAGACATCAACAAGTCAAAATAATAATTTCTGTTTAAAACCGCTTCCTTCATCGACAAAATTGTCCCGCACTATTAATTTCAACTATGCTAATGAAACTGGTATTAAAATTGTTGAAGACGTTTAATGAGGCACGAATGAAATCATAAACGGTCTCTCTTCATCTTTAACAATCAGCGATAGACATATCTCACGAAAAGTTATTCATATGGATCAAGAATTAGTTTCATACAATTATGCGTCCACAAATACATACATTTAAATATCCAGACGACTTGTTTTTACTTTTTCATTTTTATTTTATTTTCGGAGTGTATTTTTTTTTAATTTTTTGCACACCTTAATGAGGTTTGATCAAGCTGATGAAAAATCCATTAGTAAGAGGTGTTTATGGTTGAGGTGTTTTTCATATCCTCTTGTTTATAAGGTACTAGCAAACCCCGCGACTTTGCTCGCGTAATATTTGAAATATGCCAAGTGATATTTATGTCTAATTTTTATTAAAAGGTACTAACTAAATTTTTATTTTATTAAAAGGTAATATTTTATTTTATTAAAAGGTTTTTTTTTATTAAAAGGTACTTATTACTTTTAGGAATAATTCAAAAATTACTATTTAAAACACAGTTTGATTAAACATCATTATTACACAGCATTAGGCAGAAATGAGACTTAAATTAATAAAATGAAATAAAACTAAATAAATGATAATTTAGAAAATATTTTGAAACTTTTATGCTCAATTAATACGCTCATTTCAGTATTCATTTGAAGTTTTGAATTTTTTAGAAACCATCTTCTTCCATCTTAAAATTAACCATCATGTCAAATTTCAAGTCCTACCAAGTCTCTCAACATAAAGGGCTATGTTGAAACAGGAACTGTCACCATTTATTTGCCAACATTAATTTTGAAATCGGTTTATTATTTCCTAATATTCCACAGAAACGTAATTTAAAAAGCTTTTAAAGCCCTTATTTAGAACGTTTGTTGTTCCTGTGAACCCCAGGTGGTAGAATCATCGGCATAAAATATAGCCTGTGCAGGATCAGAGACTGTTACCATTGATTCGCAACTATTACTTTTATAATCGGTTTATATTCCCTGAAATTGCATAGAATCGTAATTTAGAACTTTTTTAGAATGCTTTTCGCACCTCCCGTTTGCTTCACCCCTTTTTAATTCGAATTTATTTTCGACGTTCCTTCGAGAGCATTTATATTTTATAAGTAACTACCATGTCATATTTAAAGTTTCTAGCCTTTTCAGTATCACAGAAATCGCAATTTAGAAAGTTTTTAGCTCCTGTAACCCTCTGGTGGTAGTGTAACTGACATAAAATATAGCTTATGTTTGAGCAGGTTCTATCACCAAAATTTGTCATCATTAATTTTTTTTATCGGTTTGGTATTTTATAAGTTTGCTTAAAAATTGTAATTTATAACGCTTTTCACTCACTTCATTTTTTTTTTAAATTTGGAATTTTCTTTCGACTGTTCTTAGAAAGCAGTTGCATCTTGTAAGTAAATACCATGCCATACTTCAAAGTGTTAGACCCCTCAGCAAATTAGAACATGTTTTGCTTTTGCAACCCTCAGATGGTAGTGACAGCAACATAAAATATAACCAATGTTATAGCAGGGACTGTCACCATTGATTTGCAACCATTACATTTGAAATAGCTTTGGTATTTCCGTAGATTGAGTAGAAATCGCAATTTAGAACGTTTTTAGAACGCTTTTCGCGCACTTTCACCCCTTTTTAAATTTCCAATTTTTTCGAAACTGTTCTTAAAGATAATTTATATCTAATAAATATGTACCTTGCCTATTTTTAAGTTGCTAACCCCTACCGATCACAAAAAACGAAATTTAGAACGCTTTTTTGCTCCTGCAACGTCTTGGTGATAGTGATACCGACATAAAATAGCGTCTATGTTAGAGCAGAGGCTGTCCGCATCAATTTCCTACCATTACGTTTAAAATCATATTCATTCTTCCTGAGATATTGCCGACAAATCGGCATTTAGAACGGTTTTCGCGCATTTTGCTTCTGCATCTCCTCTGTGGTAGTGGAAGATATAAAATATAGCCCATCTTGGAGCAAGATCTGTCACCATCATTTTTACACCATTATATTTGAAATCGGTTCAGTACTTCCTAAGACTGCATAGAAATCACAATGTAGAAAGTTTTTTACAACGCTTTTAGCGCATTTTGACCCCCTTTTAAATTTCGATTTTTTTAGGAAATGTCCTTAGAGATCATTAATATCTTATAACTAACTTCCATTCCAAATTTCACGATTCTAGGCCCTTCCGTAACGCAAAAGCCGCAATTTAGAACGTTTTTCTCCTGCACTCCTTTTGGGTTAGTGGCACCAACATAAAGCATCGCCTATGTTGGAGCAAGGGTTGTCACCATCATTTTGACGCCATTATTTTTTAGATCTGTTTGGTATTTCCTGAGATTGTGTAGAAACCACCATTAGAACGTTTTTTAGAACGCTTTTCGCGCGTTTTCACCCCTTTTAAATTTCGAATTGTTTAAGAACTGTTCTTATAAATCCTTTATATCTAATAAGTAGCTAATATTTCAAATTTCATATTTCTAGGCCCTTCGGTAACGCAAAAATCGCATTTTTAGAACGTTTTTTGCTCCTGCACCCCCTTTCTGGTAGTGGCACCAACATAAAGCATCGCCTATGTTGGAGCAAGGGTTGTCACCATCATTTTGACGCCATTATTTTTAAAATCGGTTTGGTATTTCCTATGATTGTGTAGAAACTACCATTTAGAACGTTTTTTAGAACGATTTTCGCGCATTTTCACCCCTTTCAAATTTCGAATTGTTTAAGAACTCTTCTTAGAAATCCTTTATATCTAATAAGTAGCTAATATTTCAAATTTCATATTTCTAGGCCATTCAGTAACACATAAATCGCATTTTTAGAACGTTTATTGCTCCTTCAAACCTCTTTGGGGTAGTGACACCGACATAAAACATAGCCTATCTTGGAGCAAGCGTTGTCACTATCATTTTGACACCAATATTTTTTAAATTGGTTTGGTATTTCCTGAGATTGTGTAGAAACTACCATTTAGAACGTTTTTTAGAACGCTTTTTGTGCATTTTCACCCCTTTTAAATTTCGAATTGTTTAAGAACTGTTCTTACACATCATTTATATCTTATAAGTAACTAATATTCAAAATTTCATATTTCTAGGCCCTTCAGTAACGCTAAAATCGCATTTTTAGAACGTTTTTTGCTCCTACACCCCCTTTGGGGTAGTGGCACCGACATAAGATATAGCCTATGTTCTAAGTTGGACTAACACCATCATTTTGATACCATTACTTTTGGAATCGGTTCGGTAGTTCCAGAGCGTACCTCCGACAAATAAACAATTTTTTTCTCTTTATAATAGGAGTATAGAAGTATAGATTAGATTCTCTGAGACCTTTTTTTGCGAATTCGTCCCACTGTGTGCCATACTACATCTAAATCAACCAGCATACAACTTCCGCTAATCCAACTTTTTCAGTCTTTGGGATGTTTAATCACTATTTGACTGTTAGTGACCTAAAGCAATAAAATAAGTTATTATAGTGTTATTCTATGGGCAAATGAATCCTTTCCATAGAATGTAACTGCAATGCATCTCCATAACATAAAACACATGACAATATTTCATTAAAATATTTATATCTTGGAAGTTATTAATTGTATCAGATGGGTTTTTGTTTCAATAAATTTAGTGTGCAAATATACAAACTTACTATTACTTTTCCGCACGTACACAAACCGCAAAGCGGAACGATAATTCGAGAATGTCAAGGACTTTCGATGCAGAATTTAAATTAATATATCAAAGCATTTTTAAAATAAATGTAAGTTGAATATTATTCCGAAAGAACACCATTTTCTGAGCTAAAAGTACTGGAATTAAAAGAAAATATGAAATTCTACTTTAAAAAGTATAAAACGAGTACAAGTTGGGATGTATTTTCTAAGCAACAATTTTGAATGTTAAATAAATCCTGAACTACCACCAAGTTTATGTTTAACCATTAAGGTCTTCCGATGATAAATGTTTTAGGCACAAAAGCGGCATTATTATATCTCGTTTTCGAGAGTTTTTGGATTTTAAAATATTCTTTATGTGAAAAAAAAAAAAACTTCGTAAATCCTCAAAATATACAGATAAATTTAATTCATATTTGAATTTATTGTACATGTATATATATGTCAATATTGAATGCCCAGTATACACTGCAAAAAAAAAAATAAAATAAAATAAAATAAAAACTTTCAAAGCATTTAAAATAATTAAAATAGGAAAACTATCGGACGTTTTTTTTAATGAAGCAATAACATTAAAGGAATTTAGCTAAAATTCCTCTTAAATAATGTTTCAAAAAAAGAGCGTGAGTCTATGACAAAATGCGTTTCCTTCAATGCAAATTTTATTTTAGATAGGGGAATTTAAAATCTCCACAAATATTGTGTCCAGCCATTTATTCTGATAATAATGTTCCATTTCAGAGCCATATTCATTTGCAGCCCCGTATCTGATTTTCTAGTGATTTTGGATTTAAAACATTATTTTGTATAAAAATAAAACGTTATAAAATCATAACTATGGTAAAAAAAAAATGCGGCTGTACAATCTATTAAAAAGTCATGTTCTACAATACCAGACATGTGTTTCTTGGCCGTGGAATCTGAGGTGTAAAATTTGCATAACATTTTCAATTGTGTTTGAATTTCTTATGTTTGATAAAAAATTCTAACTTTTCCATAAAATCATCATGCCTAAAGGATACAATATTTCTGTCAGTTTTGTCATATTTAGGCGTAATGCTATAAAAGTAACGACTAATCGAACACCCGCATGTATGCGTTAGTTTCAAACGCACTACCCGTTAGAAAATATTCGTTGCTCGTTACTTTCGCTACTCTTTAGAAAACGGATATTAAAAATCATCCTAAGTACTAGTACACATATATTCGGTGTATTTTCTAATTTTGTGAGTATTTTTTCGATTATAATTAGTTTTAACTGTTCCTTAAAATAAAGATAATATCTATATGGATGCTTGCACTAATTTAGCATTTCATAAAGTATAAAACTGAGCGTTCAAAATACTGCATGGGAAATATATGGTCACAAGACTACAGTAAATATAGTTATATACCGTACGAGAGGTCTTTTCAAAAATTCGTTACCGTTGCATAGACCCATAATAAAATTTTGTACGAAACCTGACTGTAACAGAAATCTGCGTAAGATTGGAAACATTCACAATATAATAATGAATAAATAAATACAACCTGTAAAATTTTACCTTGAATTGAAATATTCCAAGATCGATTCACATGAAAATAATACAATAAAATTCCATCTGCTGAGACGAAAACTCTCTCTAAAACGGAATTTCTTTAGGATTTCTCGCGATTCTGTCTCAGCAAGTATTACTATATGTATTAAAGAAAATAATAGTAATTACTATTATTAGTACTATTATTAGTAGAGTATCTTAATAGAAATGTCCACTGCTTACTGAAACCAGTAAAACATGCTACAACAGAACCTGTCTACAACGGAAATTAGCATAAAATCGATTATCAAAAACATATTTACCTCCGTTCAACATCGCAAAATTTTCTGACACATTCATATACTCATTCTAATGCATAAAATCATAAAATTAGCAGTCATGGGAATGATATGGAATCAAATAGCGTTTTTCATTTTTCGATGAGTTTATCGTAGTTCAAGATATAATCAAATGCTTTTATATGACGGCCCCTTCATTACTGCCACGTCTAGAAATTCGGTTCAAAACACCCATTTTCATAGTATCGTCAAACAAATTATTTTAATTTAAAGGAAAAAGAGAGATGCTAATCCATTTCTTAATTTTTGATCAAAAGTGCCTATTGATTTTATGCGAGTATGAGTAAAAATCGATGATACTTTATCATTCCTTGAATACAGCTACAACGAATATTTATTATATTATAAGCTTTAGTTCTTTTTACAATAAAATTATGAGCAATCTTCATTGATTAAATGCATGATTAATACGAAATTAATCTAATTAAAATATTAAATGATAAACACATCTTGTCTCTTTTTTGTTTGGATCGATGCTTCCTTTTTTAAAATATATTCATAGAACCTCTTGGTCAAAGAAAAAAAATCGATTATTCTCTCCATGTTTGAAAAAAGCATATAACACTTTATATCTGAGAAATAAAAAGTACAATCCTTGAAAGAATAAGCGATCTCATAGTAAATATTTCTTCTAAATGCAGTTTGTTCTGCTATCGACCACGTGGTTTCAAAATCTTCCTTCCAAAATTATTCTCACGGACATTTTTGGCGAATGAACGAGTTGCTGAAGTAACGAAACGACTACTAAATGAATACCCGTATGTGATACTAAATACGGGAACGACTGATTACCGAGCCCAAAGACCGAACACAAATTCGTATCTTTCCGCATCAGACAAAGCGACTCCGTTCATGAATCACGAAATGAAAGTTGCGTTTGAAGTTTGTTCCTTTGTTCTGCAGTAACGAGTAACGACTCATATTCAGAATTAACTATTCGGTACTTCGTTTCGGAGGGAATACCCGTTACTCAGTAACGAATACTTGCGGTTTGCAACACATCTAATTTAGGGTATATTTACCTCTTTAGTAAACGCATACATATTTTAATAAGCAGCAAAAGTTTCAATACTGAACTTTTAAATAAAAATTTACTTGTTATGCAAAAATTGAATCATTATCTGTAATCTAAGCAAAAAATGTATGATTGTCGAATTAGATCATGTTTGTCACATTTGTAGACTTTAAAACCCAAATTAGATGTCCAAAGTATCTAAATGTGACAATGAATTTTATGATATCAATCATCTTTACATATTCATATTATTTCTTTCTTTGCTTCATTTTATTATTTTTTCATTTTATCTTATAATGATTTAAAACTTATATTAAAGTACTACTCAATATCAAGGTTGTCCATAAATAAACGACCCTATTTTAAATTTGTCTACAGACAAAAATATTGTTCATAAAGTTGTTCAATTTCATGAAAGACATAAAAATAGTAAAAAAAAAAAAAAGTTTGAAATTTTACCACCAGAAGGCTATTGTTAAAAAGTTACACATTTAGTATTACGACAGTTTAGAAATCTTTTTACAATGTGTCCATAATTAAACGACAGTACTTTAAAGTTGTCTAGAGAAGGAAATAATATCCAGAATGTTGTGAAATTTTGTGGAGGACATAAGAATTGTATTGGAATTTGTTTGAGAGAAAAATAGGAGGCCATTTTTTAACGAATTACATATTTAGCATACATTTACGATAGTTTAATAAATTTTGTTATAAACAATCATGTTCTTCATTACTGTCAACATTTTCAGATACAATCTGGAATCGTAAGATAGCATGTTTTACAGTTGAGGGTAGTGTGTTCTAGGAAATGCTAGGAACGTGTCGTGAAAGGCTGTATTTAGAATCAGGTTAATTTAATAAATAAAATTTTAACCTATCGTAATGCTAAATGTATAATTTATTAAAAATCGCCCTCTGATGGCGAAATTTTTACTTAAACAAATTCACATCATTTTATTATATCTTTAACAATGTTTCACAACTTTACGAATAATAGTTTTGTGTGTACACAAATTTAAATTAGGGTCGTTTAATACTGGACAATTTGTATTAATAAACTAATTTAATAATAAATAAAATAATTAAAACGTAACTCTGATTTACGCAATACTGAAGATATTATCATTAAAAAATGAATTTTTAATTCCTTCTTCAAACAATTTTAACTTTGACAATGGAGAAAACAAAAAATGAATGATGATGGATGACCCATACAAGAAAACGTTTATCAAAGCAATGTTTATTGCACTATAATGTTTTTGGTTTGTCTTTAACTCTTTTTTTATTTAATTTTTCATGTAGCCCTCAAAAGTTAGTTCTTTGTTTCTGAAAAGTGTGAGAAGAGATAATTTCAAGGTTATGCTTATTCACATTTTCAGTTTCTATTTTACTTTTATTTGCGGATTGTTTTATCGAATAAACTCTAGTTTATTATGAATTCTGTTTTTGAAAACCTGATTTTTGTTGTTTAACCTAAAACTGATTTTTCTTTTATAAATTTTGCAATTTTATATATTCTTCAATTGTTAAAAATTCTACAAAGTTTGGTGCTACTGCTTTTCGCATTTTCGTTGGATTTTAGTTTGTTCTGAAAATTGTTTTAAACAAACAGTTTTCAGAAACATGAGTTGGATTAGTTTCTTTTTGAATGGTATTATATTTGCCATTTAGAATGTCCTTGAACAGAATCTGACATGTTTCCGCTTTTATTATTATTCTGCATGTGAGTGTGATTTAGAAACCGATGGTTTCCGGAAAGTACTTTATTTACAATACCACGAATCACTTTATTACCAATATGGTGATTTTTCTGTTAGAAGTAGGCACAGACTATGAACACGTGTCAGGTAAGTAAGTTATCAAAACCCCAGGCGGGAACAGCAAATCTGATGAACATTTTACGAGGTCAGATAGAATCCAAATCCGATCAAAATTTTTATTCCCATATTTATAGTATTCCGATTAACCGCCTTGACATAATTAAGATAAAATGCATGATGTAATCTAGAAACTCAGATTCAGTTAGGCAGACTCGCACTAGAAAAAAATAAAGAAATATGAAGGATAGATGTCAATTTCATGCAGAACTATCAGGAAAAACCCTCGCACTCAAAAAACTAGACTGCCTTTATTGTTGAGTGTATAACTACTCCCTACTACAATCTTTCCTTGAAAAATTCAAAGGCTGTCATTCAAGATATATTAGCTAAACTAACAAAAGTTTCTTTCAAATCATTTTAATGTGTGTATGAAAAAGAATATCAGTTAAATAGAAAAACAATGAAGAGTTTTTCAAACAATTATAATATAATTTAACAACCATAATTAAAATTTCTCTTGAACAAATTTCATAAAATAAAAGTGATATAGATGACATAAAATATTTTCTAGGAAGTAACGTTCTTGAAAGCTTTATAATTCCACAATATCCACCAGGGAGCCTTTATCCAATTTCTCTAATAATAATAATCAGTACAGTAAACAGTTTCAAGACACAAGATTGGCATCTAGGTGTTCATTTTCCGAATTTTAAATTAAAAAGCACTCATTTCCAAGAAGAAAAATAGTTTAAAGGGTTACAATGTGCATACAAATTAATGTACCATTTAAATTATGTTTTTTGTAGTAAAATGATATGGTCGATGAAAAGAAACAAATTAACATTATATAAAAAAAAAGTTTCTTTCAAACATCCCATTGTAATTTTTAATGAAACTTTCGTAATAACAATGTTAATGATAAATTACGATATATAATAGCTCTTACCCCTAATGAAATAACTGTGCACATTTTACTTCAAAAGGAGCAGTATTAAACGTAAATATATTCAAATGCATCATACAATGATAGCAATGATTGAAAGCTTTCGTATGTAATATAAATTTCCACAAGATATATTCAAATTCATGTCGCTCAAACATCAAATTTAGCTAGCATGGCTGAAATTCCTCTCTACGAAATAGAGCAGAAATACATGACAGAATCATTTTCCTCAAACTAAATATTCTTGAATGTCAAAAGAATCCAAAATAACCAGGGAGACTCTGTACCGCCATTTATTATGATGATAATGTCAAAATTTCTATGCACTTGAAAGACTAGATTTCCATTTACATATTTCGTTTTTTGGCGTCTGAATTTAACTTTCTTTTGTAAAGAAGAAAAAAAATCAATAAAGGACGGTGCTACTTTTTTCCCCTGATATCTCCAGTGATATTTACGAATACTTTCTTTCGGCAACAAAAAAAAAGAGATGATGCTTACGTAATATTTATTGACATTTTATTATACATTAAAATTTTACCGTGTAAAAAAATTTATAATATGTATGCGCGAAGATCAGCACCTACAGGTACACCCCTGAACTTGAAATCGGACGACAGTTTCTCTCTGTCTCCACGCATTTGAAACAAACTTGATTGCCAAATTGCTAAAGTGCATGACATTCGCAAGTGCTTATACCCATATTTAGTATAAAATGTTGATTTAGGACAAAATAGCGGACATTTGAGCAAAAAAAAAGGTCTTTTTTTTAAACTTTTCCATGCTTGAAAATATAGTACATTAATGAAAATCTCTCTTTTCGGTGGTATAAGCTCCAGCAAAAACTTTTACTTTTCTTCTAAGAAAATGAAGATAATCGGTCGAGCTGTTGTTCTCAAGAAAAAATGGTCGCCCATTTTAAAAAACATTGTTTCTAGATGGTTTCTGCGATATGATTACCCACATAGTTTCATGACCCATTTTTGATATGGTTTCAAATCGAGGGTTTTTTAAACATGGATTCAAGACGGAATAAAATTCGTGCGTAAACCCCCGTATAATGGCTCTAGTCTAATGGCTAATGGTTATAGTATAATAGGTCTATTACAGCTGCTGGGGTGTTATCTTTAACATACCAGCGATTGTAAAGATTTGGAACACAAAGCAACCGCTTTATGATAACAAATTAAAAATTTGAGGGATGAACAAAATATAAAAAGGAATCGAAAACATTCACTTAAAGAAATAAACCTTTCCTTAACTCTTAAATGCGCGATTTGTTATTTTGTTTCGAAGAAATGATGTATGATTCTCTGAAAGGTTTATTACATAGGAAAAATAATGAAAAAAAATCAGAGTTACATTTTTCATATAATACGTCAATCTTTTCTTCTGTGGCATATCTGCAATACAAGTAAAAACTATTATCGTGTGGCTGTACAAACTACTGCCGTGTTGTGTACTGCTGTTTTACGCTAAAATATTCCAAATTAGTAAATATTTTAATAAGCATGTCTCCAAATACCTTATTTTATATAATTATTTATTTTATGAAACTTAACCTTTAACCCTTTATTTCCTATGATAGAATGCGTTTTGGAAATTATGTAGTTCGGAGAATCTGACTTTATACCAGAAAGTTTCAATGGTTAATTTCGTTTTATTTAAATACGGAATGTCAGTTATTAATTAAAGCAGATACTGCTATTTTAATTTTCTGGTGTGAATTGTGTATATATGAATAAAAAATCTATTAAATTCAAAACATTGTTCTTCGTATATATGCAAAGCTGCGCACTAAAGAGTTATGAATTAAAATATACTCTTTTTAAAAATCTTGTTTGCATTTCTTATATCTGCACGAAATTTTAAAGCTTGATCATACAGGTTATGTTTACAATATGAAGAAAAGTTTCTTACAGAACATATAAAATTTTATATAATTGATAGTAGTAGCAAAATATATAAACAATGGAGCGTCTTTTATCAAAACCTAACAACGAAATTTAAGAACAGCAGCTAAATATCCTCTTGAATAAAATATTCAAAATGTAGCGTGAATATATATCGAAGTACGCATTTTTGAAAGTAACATAATTTAAAATCGCCACGAAGACTATGTTATAATGTGAAAAACTCTATACACTGACAAGATACAAGATATTCATCAAGCATATGTTGTTTTCCTAGGATTTCGAATTTAAAAGTAAATTTTTAAAGAAGGAAAAGCCATGAAATATGCAGAAAATTTTAAATTGGGCTCCATTTTCTTATGTTTGTAGATAAATTTCAAGATCGATCGGAGATTTATTAGTAATGTTTTGGGATCCTTGTTTGAAATGAACTATATTTCCAATATGAAGAAACTTTTCTTTCAGAACATCTAAAATTTAATGTAATAAGTAGAAGTAATAAAATATACAAACAATGGAGCGTCTATTATTAAAAATCTAACAACGAAATTTAAAAACCGTAGCTAAACTTCCTCTTGAACAAATGTAGCTTAAATATATGACAAAGTATACATTCTTGAAAATGGCATTTTTGAATGTAACGTAACTTAAAATCCCCACGAAGGCTCTGTTATAATGTTAAAAATTCTATGCACTTACAAGATACAATACTAGCATCTAGATACATTGTTTTCCAAGATTTCGAATTTAAAAGAACTTTAATAAAGAAGGAAAAGCCGTAAAACATACAGAAAATTTTTAATTCTGCTTCATTTTTGTTATATTTGTAGCTAAATTTCAAGGATTATGATAGGAGATATATAAGTTATTCTAATAACATTAAGAATAATATAAATAGACTCATAAAAATATTTTTGAGAATGCACGCACAATAGCAATATAATAACAATATGTTTTTTTTATAAAATTCAAAATAAACTGTTACAATCTTTTAGATGGTAATTTACAAATGGATGAAAAAATTCTGGGGCAAGATTTGAACCAGGGATGTCTTAAATGAAGCCGTCAATACTCTACTGACTAAGCGATCTCGGATGAATCTGGAGGACTAACTCACTTAGCATAATCTTTAACAATCACAACATATGGTCTGATATCTGAATCAGCTCAACAGAATAAATCGCAGTTTTTAATCGATCTGCAGTAAACTCTGCATGTAGGAATTGGCGGCTGCAGCCAAGTAATCCCTAGTTCGAATATGGCCCGGACTTTTTTCACTTATTTGGAAATTTATATCTGGTATGATTTATTTACCAATTGAATATTTTTTTTAATTAATCTGATATGGTTAATTTCCTGCATTCCTATTGTTCAATGAACTTCTCACTTGAATCCACTTATCTTCTGTATAATTGAGCAAATTTCCGTTATTAATTGCACTGTACGATAAATACTACCAAAAGTAGTCTGCTTAAAGTCTACATATTCTGGTGTTTTTAAAGTTGTTTTAAATTTATATGGTTACAATATAGTTGATTATCTTTTCTAACTGAAGAGTGCTTCCATATTACCTGAAACAAAATATAACAATATGATAAGTAAAGAATAGACACAACATATAATAATGAATGAATATTTCACATTTTATCATAATAACCTGTTTTTATTCATTAGAATAATATGTTTTTTACGCTATTATTGGTCTATGTCTATTATTGTTAACAGGCATCTTATGAAAAATTTTGACGGAATGATAATTATTAATTTTGAAGAAAAAAAAAAAAAAAAAAAAAAAAAAAAAAAAAAAAAAAAAAAAAACGTGGTTTATCAGAAACAAAGTTACATAAAAGTAGAAAATGCATTTAGAAATTATTTTGTTTCTCAATAATTAATCTGAGCATTACTTATGAATACGAACTCTAAAAGCCTGAGATAACCATAGAATTTAATGACTGCTTTATAAAGAATAAAATGGAGTCTTTTGGTTTAGGTAGAAATTTACCTTCCTTGAGACAGCTTTTTAAAAAAATATTCTTTTTCCAAAACTACATTATTTAAAGATTGTAAGCTGGAAAAAAGGGAAATTAGCACAATTATAAACAAGGAAGGAACGTAGAATAAATAATATCAAATTATTAATCATTTAAATGCAATCAGTGAGTTATGAACAAGGTAAATGTTAAATATCTGATCCAATGTATGTTTTCTCTTACGCATCTGCTTTATAATTTTTCAAATAAAACTTTAAGTCATTTTTTTTAACTTCACTAATCATATGTTTTCACTTTATCATTTTTGTTTCGTATTTTCACTCTAGATTATCATCAACTATGACAAATGGACAGTAACAGAACTCAGACATATTTGTTTGTCATCATAGGGAAGACCGGAGCTAGTAGGCGCAGTTTTCAGATTTTTATTTTTATAAATTTTTTATTTGCGTTTTTTAACAAACTTTAACCGCACTTTTAAAGAACAGACATTTGGCTATAAATACCCGGAGTTTTGAGTTTGTATCTTTTGTAGTTTATGTTTAGCGGAAGCCTAAATTAAAAGAATAATTGTGCGCCAACCTACCCCGTCACGGGGCACGTTGCCTATACCTATGGGGGAAGTTGGCACACGCTTTATAAAAATTTAAATGAAGCTCAAATAAGACACGCAGTTAAGCGAAATCAATTTCATTATTACCAGTAAGTTTAGAGAAAGGCGTTATAGCAGTACAATGTAAATTCTAAATTATACAGATATAAAAATAATGAATAAAACATTAACATTGAGTAACTTCTATCCTACTCGATATCATAATCAGAGTTACAGTTGTCACAAATTAAAAATGGGGTGTCTCCGTTTGGGCAAGCCTCGTGTGCCCAAAATCTTGCATTGCAACCACTTTTCTAGTTGTTTGATATTTTTCAATCTACCAGCACGCATCAAACACCGAGCCAACTTGCTCCGTGTTCATTGCGCCTACTTGCCCCATAATAAATTTCTTCACAAAAGGGACACGTAATCCTATAAGCATAAATAATCCAAGTAAATCACATTGGGTTAGGCACAGTTAATCACACACTAAGAAAAACTGCACAATTTAAATCGCAATTATTAAGATAAGTATTAGAAATTAGAAAAAGAATGAAGCAACAAAAAATTACTTATGAGTGCAAAAATCAGAAAAATCGTAATAAATGTCCACTGCACGTAGGTAACAATGCAAAACTGCAATGAGGATTGTAAAAAGCAATAAGAAAGGTACTCTGTGACTGGTTGGGCAATCTATCCACAAACCGGCGATTTATGAGGACTGCGCCTACTTACCCCTGTAACCATCTAGCCCCGGTCTCCCCTCCTAAATAACAACATATTAGTTTGAAATTTTCGTGCTTTTCAACATTGATGATTCCAGTTAATATGGAATGAAAGTCGAAAGCATATGAAAGCAAAACACTGCTATATGTTAAGGCTTTCGAATAGAATAACTGTATGGAACTATTGTTAGTATACATGTGCAAATTTCAAT
Source organism: Maratus speciosus (assembly GCA_963932465.1). Lineage (NCBI taxonomy): Eukaryota > Metazoa > Arthropoda > Arachnida > Araneae > Salticidae > Maratus > Maratus speciosus. The sequence continues at coordinate 480,248,691 of OZ010786.1, read as the reverse complement.
ATATAGTACTAACTGTTCGTGGTATAGTAGTATATACGCAGACATTAAGTATTGGGAAGAAATGGGTTAAATTAGAAAGTGATCAATTGCCTTTGTTCCTGCCTCCGATTACAATGAGACATCGAGGTAACAAAGTAGGATAAAAAAAAATCCTGAAGATCCTCTAATTGAGTTTCAGCTCCATCGTACATATAGGTCACAACATCTCTCAAAACTTGTGTCTGGGGAACTATGCGTTACAACATTTAGTTAATATGCGGGTAGAGTATAACCTCTTGAGATCCGAAGCTAAAATAATGCTAGAAATACTCAGTAATTGGTTTTTCACAAACAAATTGACATCATAAGTGATAGAAAAAAAGAAATTTTCTGGAATTCATCCTTTAGGGGACCAGTAAATTAGGCTCGCAAATATGGGTATAAAATTACAAACCCCCTTAAAATATCAATTTATGATCGCTAACATAAATTCCCACAATCACAAATTGAAGGGTCTCGAGGAAATCGCATCAGATGGTGGTTCTCGGGTTCGCTGAAAAGATGATTAAAAAAAACTCCAACATATCGATGAAAGTACAATCACTTATTTATTTATGTTAAAAACAAAGGAAGGCATCTCATAAAAACGGAACTTCGGATATGAAGCAATACAGAAGGACACATTAAGTATCTCGATGTGTATAAACAAATTCTTTCATCACTGCTACGCATCGTCACAGAAAAGAAAAGGAAAACAACAGCGGTCCTTTAACGGACCTTCCAGTCAGGCGGTCAGGGGCAAACTCTGTCATAATGCGTACTGAACTCATATGTCTTGGCATATTGTATTATCGCCAACTAATCAAGATTTTGATGCGTATCTTACAAAGACAAAGCATTGGCGACAGGATTAGTAGCCAAATTACGTGGCAGCTCCACCTTTCGGTGCACCCACAGGATGTGAAGCAACCCTGCATGTTTCAAGAATAAGTGCGACGAAAAGTCTCGCATTTGTTTATATTAAAAAACAGATTGCAGTTAAATGTGATTGAGTAATCTTTAACAAATGTATGTGAAATGTAGAAAGCATAATGATGATTGAAGATATAATTTATAACTGCAATTCCAATAAATACATTATTTTCTTTATTTCCTTTTTTTTACCCGTCAAGTTCTAATATGAAATGAGAGTGGTTTATTTATAGAGCAGATAAAAACACGTTAAAGAAAATGAACCGTTAAAGGGGAAGTGCAGCTGTATGAATTATAACTGCGCACGGTTGCTGTTAACTAAAAACCGTTAGGAAGGGAAATAAATAAATAAATAATCGAGAATGAGAATTTTGAATAAGTGAAACAAAATATCAAATCTTTATATGTGTTGAGAAAAGTTCCTTGTGAAAGGAACAGAAAAAAAAACTAAATGAATGTAGAAATATGAATTGTTTTAGGAAAAAGAATTACTATAATGAATTTACTTGTTTAAAGTAGATTTTGAGAAACGGGGGGGGGTGAAATTGATATGTTGCAGATAAATCTGCCACAAAGGGCTTTAAACATGTAGCTTACATTTGAAACATGAAGTAAATATGTATAGAGACCTAATAATATTAATGTAGTTATATGCCTAACCTTTAAATAAAACATTGTTTAAGAAAGTACTTACAGTATTTTAATAAAAAGCCGGGGAAGTTCAACTCTATTGACGGTGTGTTTTTTTTTTAAACGTAAATTTTCGACAACCTGTCACAGCTAAGTGAGTGACACACATTATGATTGAGTTGACACGCGTTGTTTTCGGAAGTAGAGATTAAGGTGCATTCGCTGCAAAAACTAAAACTTTAAAAAAATCAACAGTTTTTTTTTTTTTATATAAAATAGCCTATGGCAAAGTTACCCCAACTAACCTCACTTCGTTAAAAATATTAAAAAAAAATAATGTAATATTGAAATAGATTTCAAGGCATTACATCTCTTTTAAGTCATTTTACTATTTTCTACAAACTGTAAAATAATAAATGTTGAAAGGAATATTTGTACGGATATTAAAACTTAGCATAAATCACTTTATTTAAAAAAGTAAGTAAAAATATTTAGATAAACACCACATCATATTACTCAACTACCTGGCCATTTAAGCAATAAATAATAATTATGAATTATGTTATTAGATTATATGTAACATAGAGATATAATTAATTTTTAATTACGTTACAAAATAAAACATCGAGGGATAATTAGTAATGTAGCGACAATAGTAAGGTACAATGTTTGGTAAAATTATAAATTTCCTGATTCTTCTAGTATGTTCTTCAGAAGACAGAATTTAACAGATAATGAAAAAAACTTCTATAAACAATAATTCGCATATAATGATTTTCTATCTTTTTTTATTTGCTGGAAATGTATATTTAAAAAACCTACTTAGTATCAACAGAAAAGTAAATTTTCATTTAAAAAATTAGAAACAAAAATAAAATATTAAAATATACAAATACAAATAAATAAAATATACATGTAAAAATGAAATTGAAATATGAAATTGTATTGTAATTTAATATATTTTGTATTTTTATTCTGTTTACAGATTTGGAAGCACAACACACCTTGAATTACAGCTTTAAAAAAAAACGTTTTTTCATGGATTTTGTGTTTTGTAATTCTTTTCCAATTCAGAAAAGACAATGTTAATATGATTCAGTGCTTTTTTCAGTTTATTAAAAATATATTTTTTCTTAAAAATTATTGTGCATAAAAATAGTGAAAGAACTATTTAAGTACTGTAGTTTCTAGATACTTTATTTTTAAAATTTAGTATATTAATAGATGTATTTCATAATATTTTATATGAATTTATATATTTCAGAGGAAAAGATTTCAATAACCAAAGCTGTCATTCTTTGAAATTTTTGCTACAGTTTTAAAATTACAGTTACATTATTTAAACTGATTGAAAATGTAAGCTGAAATTATCATATACGTAAAAAAGGGGAAAAGGAAATGCAAATTTGGAATACATTTCTTAAAACTATTTGATGTAGATACTTTTTTTATGGATTTAAAAAAAAAGCATTTTTATTTAGGAAACATTTTACTTTAAATATAATTTAAAAAATGAAAAGCGAGTATTTTCATAGTGATATTTTATTATTTTTTAAATTATTGAAAAATTCATTCTCAATTTTGGAATTTCTGACGCGTATTCAACATTTTTTTATGAATGTGTAAAAAATAGATATAATTAAACAGACTATCAAATTAGGTATAAAAGTTAGTATAATCAGAAAATATGTTATTAGAGATAATTTTAAACGAATTTTTACAATCTGGTAGTTCCTTTGAGGTTTGAAAAAAAAAAACATTTTTTTTATTTTTACCATTTGTTAATAGATATATCAACTGTTAAAATACATTGCACATAAGAATATTGAAAAACATATTATAATAAATGGAAATGTTCATATTGTGTTCTAATTTATTGTATATATATATATATATAATAAATTATAACACCATAAACACCATGTGAACATTTTCAATTATTATATATTATATGTTATATATTATAGATATAGATATATATATATATTTATTTATGTATGCATGTATTTCAGAGGAAAAAATCAATTTCAACTCTAATGATTTATCTCTTTTAATTTTTTGCAATAATTTCCCTGTTACAGTTACTTTATTTAATCTTATATCAAATATATCGCTGAAACGATCATAAATTAAAATATTGTAATGAAAATACATTTCTGAAAGTTATTTCTTAAAATTGCTTCAAGTTTTTCTTTTTTAGTCATCATTTCCAGAAGAAATATAGAGCACTTTATGCGGAGTTTTGGAAGCGTCTGTCGAACTTTGATGAACTTTATGTAAGGAGATGAATAGAATATTAAATTAATAAAAAAATATTCAATTAATTCATTTTAAATTTTGAAGCTAATACATACCTTTCGTATTAAATTTGTAGCTTTCTGAAGATTTTTTTTAGAAATAAATTTTTATTCATGACAGTAATAATATATATATTTTTTCAATTTACATTAAAACATAAAACAGCATTAAAAATGCATTTTTAGTTTCAGTTATATTTTATGGAATGTATCATTTATTAAACTATATTGCATATGAAAATATTGAAATTAGCTTTTAAAAACTGAACATATCACTCACTGTGTCTATATGTTTAATTTTAAAATGGAAATATTGCAACAGAAAAAATCGATTTCAACCTCTTTCCACTTTATGCAGTGTCTTCACAATAACACTTACTTTATTTAAATTTATTACAAAATGTAAGCTTAAATGATCTTAGCCATAAATAAAAGAAGAAACATAAGTAATTCGTCAAGCATAGATTATCAAACACTTTCCAACACCTCAAGACTACTTTAACAATACTTCGCTGTTTAATAAGGTAAATGATATACCTAACTAATCGTTTAGGAAAACGTATGACATATTTGAAAAATAGCATTCAGAAATTACATTCATAGCCGGAAAAGTACTCCATTTCTTTTGACGTAAAATACTTTATTTATTTTGAAAAGTTCTGTGTCTTTAAAAAAAAAAAAAGCGTTTTAATAAGCGCAGAATAAAATAAAAAAAATATCGCAAAAATGAATTACCTCTAAATTCAATAATTAAGACCATAGTTTTAAAAGTCAATGCTTCGTCACTATATTTAATGTAACAATTTTTACAATTTAATTTAAAGCTTGTTAAATGTTCTTTTTTTAAAGCGTTACCTAAAGCTTCATTCTAGGTTTTACCAAAATATTTCATTAATGTAATTATCTTAGGACTTTTGCGATGATTGACGAATATTTTTTCCTTGGACTATAACGAAAATAAATTCTTAATAGCCGAAAAGTTTATATCGTATACAAGTTATTCTAATTTTTTTCAAATGAAAATAATTAAGGAAATCTTTCGAATGTGCATTTTATATTTTCCGTTTTCGATTATTTTATTTATAAAAAAATATTGCTTGAAAAGCTTAGTGGAAAAACATGTTATAATAATTTTTTTCAAAAAGTACTTTCTGTTACTATTGAAGATGTTATGAGCCATTCTATAGCATTGTAAATCGAAAATACTAATATATTAATCTATTTTGAAAATCTAGCACATAGCAATAGTCGATATTTTAATAAATTATAATTTAAATATCATTAATATTTTTTAATGTGTAAAGTAATTCTTAATCAAATCAATCTAAGTAAAAACTGATGTCAAACTTTAAGAGCCAAAAGAACTTCTTAAAACGCCGTACAAAACATAAAAATGGGCTAGGCCTTTCGAAAGAACTTAGTCTTTATCCATCAGGTGCAAAGAAGATGTACTTCTACTTTGCGCCTGATGGAGAAAGATTGAGTTTTTTCGAAAGGCCTAGCGCGTTTTTATATTTTTATGATGTTTTCTTGCTGTGTTTAGTAATATCTTTGAACATTTGAAATATGTGCTACGTAGAACCCAAGTAGTATATTGGCCGATCGTTAAAAGTTTGTGAAAACCGTTGGAAAAGGATTGGGAAACGGATGGTAACTGGTTGGGAAATGGTCGGTACAGAGAGTCTTCTAATTTGAGTTTGTGTGCGCAGAATTCTGGGAAACTGACGGTTGAACCAATGTTAGGTGTTAATTACAAAATAGTAATGGCAAGGGGCAGATTTCTTACACCGAGTCAAGGTGGGTAACAACAGACAACATCTAGTCATTTTTTGTCTAACCAATTTGTGCTACTTGGAAAAAAATAAATCAATAAAATTTAAAATAAAATAGTTTCACTTCCATTTTCTGTAAATTTAATATTTGTTATATAACATCTTCTTCAGTTAATCTTTTCAATTATGGAATGTAAAGAACAATTTTCTATATTTTTGGAATGAGATTAAAGTGCATCATTGCAGTGTCAAACAAATAAATCAACAAGAACGAAAAGTCATCACTTAGAACAGATAATAAAGCACATTCCAGTACATTCAGAATACTCTTACAAAACTTTACAGTTTATTAAGGTGAAAGATTATGACTGAATATTGTCTAAGTTAATGCCTATGGTGAAAGATGAAGCTAGTTTGGAAAACGCATAAGGCATTTGCAAAAACAATTTCTACAATTAACATCAACACTCGAAAAAATAACCATTCTTAGTGCAGCCCTGTATATGTTCTATATATTTGTACGTATACAACTTTATGTGCTTAAAGTTAGTTCAGTTAAAGGCATCGCACATTTAAAAATTACCACTCAGCAATTTACGGCAGTAAACAAAAAATTACTATAGAACTTTTTGGCAGCACTGTGTATGGTCTATAAAACATATACTCACCAAGTAATATGCAAAACAATTCTTAAATTTAAAAACGTGTGCCAATTTTGGAAACTAATTTACAGCAATTATTATGATAGTACAGTAACCAAAAAAAAAAAATTGTGAGTCCTTATAAATGGACGATAAACTCTAAGTACAAAGTATTTTACAGTAAGCGCCTTGTAGTACATCTCGGGGATTTTTATAAATATCAATATGTTTAAATTATTGGAATATCATTAAAGTACATCGCAAAAGATTTTACCCCGTAAACTATAAAGTAACGATATTCTTTTGGGTGTACCTGTAAACGAATCTTAAATGCTACATACTTTACCTTCAGTTTCAATCTCGAATATGACTTCGGAAACTGCATTAACACGTATCATTTCATGGCAATCTGAATATATTTACGCAAGTTAGACCACGCACATACCGCAAACAAACAAGACGTGGACAGACAAATAAACTGAATTCATAAACACTTTTCAACTATGCTAGAAAGTGTTAAAAACATTATCAACAATAAAATAAATAAAGAAATAGTCAATATTATATAATAGTCAATATATAATAGTCAATATATAATAGTCAATATAATAGTCAATATTATATAGTCAATAGTATACTTATTAAAAATACATCTAACAAAGTTTTCTCAAAAACCCCGTTCGTTTAATATCCAAAAAGTAACACGAGTTAGATTTTATTAATATTATTTTGTTACTTGTAAAACATTACTAAACAATCGTTTCTAAACAATTACCCAAGGCAATTCCACAAAATCAAATATTTAATTAATACAATTCTTGCTGTTAAATTTATTTGTCCCGAAGTCAGGATTAGACATCTGATGGGAGAATCTTAATTTTAAAATGAATTTAAATTTTGCATTTAAAAGTAAAAATGTAAGATTTGTGAACATCTTGTATTCAAATATACAGTGGGTGAATTTTAGAAATTTTATATTGCGGCATAGGATGAATTTCTAAACTAAATAATTATAATATTTCCAAGTTCTATGTATGTCAAATATCTCGAATGTAACAGCAGTTAATTCTTCTTTAGTTTTTCTGTTGTTGAGTAAAATCTTAGTAAATATTCTTTTCTAAGCCGTTACTTAAGGCCATATCTTAACTTTTACACAAAATTAAACATTTAATTCTCTTTGTTAGATTTGTTTGTCACAAAGTTGGGATTAGGCATTTCTCTAGCAACATTTCATTTTACGATTAATTTTATGTTTTCTAGTTTATGAAAATATTTCAAATTTCCGAAATTAATATTACTTATTTATAATATACTTTTCTTTAATGTAATGTCATTTATATGTATATTAAAATGTAAGTTTAATAAATTATGTATTATGAAATCTAAAAAATAAAAAAAAAAATTCTTTAAATAAGTATCTTTAAGTATTTTTAGCTAGGAAGTGGCTTGATAATTTTTATTATTTTTTAAGGGGTCTTGTACCTTTTAAACGCGTCGAAAATTAACGAAAAACTTCAAAGTTTATATTAGTCTATCTTCAAAGCCTTTTTATGTATAAACATGAAATTCTGGATATTGATTAAACAGATTCTGCTTTGTAATATGCTACCATTCGAAATTTATTAGCCCTTTACAGAAGTTGTGTATTGTTGAAATCAAAATAGCTCTTTTTTTAGCTCATAGGTCATTGCGCGCAGGATATCTTGAGAAAGTATGTATGGATTGGCATGAAATTCCGTACAGATACTAAACATATATGTGCGTTTAAAATTATCTACTCTTAGGCTAAAATAATTTCATTAACTATATAAAAAAATATTTTCGTAAAAAAAAAAATAAAAATTTTGTATTTTTATTGAATAAAAATAGTCATAACTAAAAATATTACCATTGTAAATACTTAAATGTAGATCATTTTAAACACACTTATTTGTTTAGTATATTTACGAAATTTCATGACAATCCATACATACTTTCTCAAGATATCATGCGTGCAATGACTTATGGAGTAAAAAAAACAGCTATTTTGGTTTCAACCATACACAAATTCTGCAAAGGGTTAATAAATTTCTGTTGGTAGTATATTACAAAGCACGATCTGTTTAATCAATATCCAAAATTTCATGTTTATACACAAACTTGTTTTGAAGATAGGCTAATTCAAACTTTGAAGTTTTTCGTTAATTTTCAACGCGTTTAAAAGGTACAAGACCCCTTAATTAAAGGTAAATAACACATTTTTGAAAGACAAATCATTATTAAAGAGAACATAAGACACGTGAGGATTTCCGTGTAATCACTTTATAATGATCCGTTCTTATGTCTTTACACATCTTATCATAGGGTGGAAGGACGACACCTTGTTCGTGAAAACAGATAGAGATTTTGAAAAAATGTCAAACAAACTTGTCAAATATATTGTCATTTAATAATATCAAAAATCTGTTTTATCTACAGATCCAATTTACGCATCAACAGAGGGAGTGAAAAATATATTAAATAGAAAATTTTAAAATGTTTATTTGCAACCATGACTCGGACCTAAAACGTACCAATAAAGTTTGTTTGTTACTTTTTCTTTTTCGAACAATTAGTCTAGGCAAAGTAGTATAATCATGAATTTTGTGTGGTTTGGTGGATGAACGCGATATAAATTTAAAGAATTCACCCTCTCAGGGACAGCCAACTAAGAGGTACCGGAGCAAAATGTCCACGAGAAAGAAAAATCATTTCCACAACCCACTGGACCACTGCTATAAACCATACTACGGCCTAAAGACCGGATGCAATGGGGAAGAAGGCAGCACAGTCGACTCCGCCAGCGAGAGAGTCCTAGAGGTATGCTGTTTTTCCTCGGTTTCGCTGACGAAGATTCATATCGAACATACAGATATATATAATAATAATCACATGTTCTGAGAAATTTCGCCCATGGCTGGTGAGCGAAATTGTAAGTTGCGCATAGGTCTTGGTGTATAAGCTTCCTCTCATTTCTTTCATTTCATTCATTTATTTTTTATTATTTTTTTATTTTTTAGAAAAGCAATAGCTAATAAACGGTTAAACAGTTATGATCAAAAAATATTATTAAAATATAATTGTACATGCACTAAAACAAATAGTGATATCATTGTTCATTCAAATTAACAGATTCAGTATTCACATTAGAATAGTAATATTCAGTAGAATAAATTGATTTTTAAGCAATCTGGAAACTAAATTTACCTTTTCCAGAAAGATTAAATAATAATTATGGTGATATTTTAATTTAAGAGTTTTCATGTGTTAAAAGCAAATTATTGGATAGAATGAGACGGTAATAGTAGCGAAAATTAACATAAAAACAAATAAATTTAAATATTATACTTTATTGAAAATATATAGTTTATGACAGTTCTTATAAACTTTTTAGAGATGTATGCAAAGTTTTTGTTTAGAATATTATAATTGTCTGTAAGATTAATATAAAATGTCTGATCAAGGATAGTTCTTTGTAAATTCTTTTTGTGTGTTTTATTTTTGTTGAATTTGAATTGAAGTTTCATAAGTGGTGAGTTTCTGAAGATTTAATGAATTTAATTTCCTCAAGCGTTACCACATGGACACAAAGCTGATTCACGTTTTACTAATTTATCTATAAAATCTGGAAATCTGCCTTAGTTGCTTAAGTAATATTCTAGGACTGGATTCACTTTGTTAAGATTGATATAGATATCCTTTTATGAAGGAGGTCTATGATCGTTGCCAACCTTCAAGAGCTTTTTTAAAGAAATGTTGGATGAACACGACAACTGGTAAACTGCATTTCCGATTTTGAAAAAAAACGGACTCTTCGTTAGATACTCCATTCTATTAAATCAACAGTATCATTTTAAGACTTAATATGCATATTTTTAATGAGTTTCAATGTATTCTCATTTCTAATCAGCTCCTTCGTCGATGAAACCGAAGTGTGCAAAATACGTGCAGTGACTATTTCTATACATCAAATTTATGATGTAATCGAACAAAAGTCTCATGTAAAAGTAAGTCTTATTTTTTTATCAACACAACATTGTTCGAGTTCAAATATTACCTCATATGGCTACTAATAGAAACGGAACCTTTGGAATTATGCAAATTTAAGTGAACTGAATAAAATCATAAGAAGAAATGCAAGAATTCCATCTTGAATTAATCGTCAAAAAAAAAAAAAAAAAAAAAAAAAAAAGACAATGGACTTTATTGTGTTAGGTATAGCTGTATAAACTAGAGAGGTATGAATGGGTATAACATAAAAGTTTCAAAAAGATATGAAGCCTAAATCATATCAAATATTGCTATTCTGTATAACTCTTTTTTTTAATCTTATCGTAATTTGTTTATGATCAACTTAATTCGTTACTGACAATAAAATTCGTTCATATATAAACATCATTTGGCATTTCATAAATCTAAATTCAGCGTAGTAACAATCATTTCTTTTTACAGTATATCTTAAACAAAAACTTTGTTCAAAGTTTAGTTTTGACATTGTGTGCTACGTGCTCTTCGAAAAGAGGTCGCAAAGGTGCAACGCCGCCTTGGGATTTGCCACGTTTTTCAAGCTAGGATTTTAATTAACTTTTAAAGTCAAGGGAGGCGTATACAGATATCGAACCAATGCAAACTATTCCCGAATCCCATAGTATTTATGTGATTAATTCTAATTAAGTTAGTCTGTTTTTAACAATTTGACGTTAATTGCTTTTATACTGTTACTGAGCATTACATAACAGAAATGTATCATTAAAAGTTGTTATTTATGCTTTAAAAGCGGATTGTACATAGAGTACGCCGCCCCTGCCATTATGTATGTCCAAACCATTCGTGTCTTTAAGGGTTATTATCTTGGCTAATTACCGACGTTTTTTTCCAAAATCATTATCAACAATGATTTTATACTTCTGCTACGATAGGTACCTTCAGCGCTCCTGAACACCTTTGTTTAATGCCTGCAAATCAAAATTTGTGTGTAACAGAAAAATGTGCTTTTCTCAAAAACTATGTGACCTAGAATAATCGCTATAATTTGTCTGCAAAGTTTAAGTTAACGTCTACTACCTCTAACTTTTTAATAATTTTAGTTTTAGTAGTTTCGTAAATAGATGGGCGGGGACATATTTTCGCATTACATTTTTGACGATATATTTGCAACTATGATACCTAAAATTAAACGAAATCCATTTTTGACTTCAGCGTTACGAAAGCTTTCAAAAGATACCCACACACGATATACAAAGAAAGTATTTTCTTTTTCAAGTAGATTGATTAGCCCTCTGCATTTTTCCTAAATATATTTGAGAATGTTTAATAATTTATAAATATGTGAATCAATAGTCTTTATTACTTCCCCCAAATTGAACTTCCCACGTTCCATAGTTATGAGTAAAATGGCTGTGACAAACGGACAAACAGACACAAGAGTGACTAATGGTTCCGTTTTTACTTTTTAAGTACGGAACCCTAAAAAAAAGGGGGGGGGAGTTCTCAGAATCGCAACTAAATGCGAAACTCTTTGAATTATTATTATTTTATTTTTCTCAGAATGAATCATTTAAAATCGGAAGCCTGGGGATTTCTAATATGCTCTTGTTAAACTTGCAAAACGAAAAACTTTCAAAGGTAATAACTGGAATATTTCTTGTAGTTGATTTTGGATATTTTTAGAATAGATTTAAAATTCTGTGAATAACTGTTATCTTTTATCTCAGGAATATTTCTAAGAAAAATGAAAAGTTTATTCTGATAAGTATTTTACATTATTCTGTGTCTGTATTGACTGACCCGCCCTGTATTGCCCTTGCCGGTAATAATAGCATTAATAAATCTCATATATGTACGAATTTATACCTCTAAACCAATTCGAAAATACTTCCAAAACAATCTTATATTGCACGCCTCTGCAATATTTATATTTTTTAAACCGAATGCTTTGTTTTAAAACAAAATGTTTGGTCTTTGAATGGGTGCTATATGCTTTTCTGTATTTCGACACTACTTTTCTGTTTTTTTTCCTTAATCAGGTCATTTATTTTAACTGTATATATACTTCTTATTTGTAATGGCAAAGACCCTCATTGTAATTTTTTGTGATTTATACATAAAATAGTTCCGGTGGAATGGAAAAAAAACTATATTACATTTAGTGGTGAACACGCTTTGTAGGAAGGCATTTTTTAATCTCATCAGATCTTATAAAAGTTTTTAAAAGACGTTCTTATATCAGAACTATAGTAAATTTTTATAAGTTATAAATATAGTAAGGTTGAAATCTGTGTAAAAAAAACGTGACAGTATATTGATATTTTGTTGAAAAAGCGCTACTTTAAACCTCAATTTTTTGCTCTCATAGTGCCGTTTAATACTAAAGAAAAATAGTAAACTCTTTTTGATTTTTAGGAGTTAAATATAATGTTTCGGAATCCTGTGTATAATTTTCATATAAAAATATGGATATTTTGTTTTAAAACCATGAGCAAATAGTTATACATTTAAAAAACAAATGCACTGTTTTAAAATAAAATGTACGACCTTTAAATGGGTAGCTTGTGTATTGGTTGTTTTTATATCAGATCATTTATTTTTAAATATATATATATATATTTCTTATTGTCGAAACTCTTTGAAATTTTTTGTGAGTCATACATAAAAGGGTTTCGTAACCTGTACAAAAAAATTGAGAAAAAATATATTATATTTAGTGGTGAAGGACCTTTAAAAGAATACATTTTCTTATTTCATCGTGTCTAATAAATTTTTTTAAAGAGTTCTTATTATCTAAACTATATTACATTTTTATAACATATGAATATATTGGGTTTCAAGAATATATAAGAAAAACCTTTAAAATATATTAATATTTCGAGCGAAAATTCTGTAGATTTCTTTTTTTTTATTTGCAATACTTTTAATCATTCAAATAGGTCAAGATTTTTATATCTGATGTAAACTGAATTTAATAAGAACTTGAAATAAACTTGTGTTAAAATACCGTCATTTAGTTACTTTTTGCATACAAAAAACAGCATCTTCTCTTAGCAAAATAACTTCCAGTTGCGAATTTTCTGTATTTCTAAATTAGGGGAAAGCTATGAAAAAATGAAAAACAAAACCCTGGGAAATTCATTTTTTTTTCCTTCAAAAGTGTTTAAATTCGAGTTTTTTAACGAGGTTTCTTGTATTCGAAAAAAAAAATTATCATATAAACATGTTTCTAATTTACATGTTTATTATTTATTTTATTTAGAAAGTATCTGCCGATGCGGGTTTAGAAAGACTGGTCGAAAGCAAAACCACTTTGACATTTCTTTCTTCTTTCCTTTTGAGCTTTACGAATGTGTCCTAAATGACTAGGTGGGCGAGCGCTGTAAAAATAATGTGCTGGTGCGTTTGCACAGCATATCAAGTTTTGAGCAAAAATGCAAACTTTGTTAAGGATGAAAAATAATGTACATTAATTAAATATTGTTTTTATCTAACATATATAAATATATGTATATTATAATGTCCACATATGAGAGTTGCAGGGTCTTAGACTACCCAAGTGAATGGGTTTACGACCCGTATTTATAGCAGGAATGCAAATAAAACTCACTGTACAATAAGATGACGTTTACAAACAATTATTTATTGAGGCCACTTTAGGTCGGTCATAAATATCAGCCTTGACTACAGGAGTTGGGGCACACGGGGTTAAGCGATGGGGGAATCACTACCCAAACCTTAGCAAAGTGTATTATACAGAATTAACCAATAATTTGCAAGGTGGGCGAGACCCAGGGCCTGCCGAGATCCAATGACGTAAAGCGTCGGAGGAGGGCGGTCCATATAGTCCCCTTCGTACATTTAAAGAAAGAAAAAAAGAATTATAATTATTCCATCTGGAGGATCTTACAGAGAGATGATGTCTAGAAGGAGAGCCTAACGACTAAAAAAAAAAAATAATAATGATGCCCAGTTGGCCAAATAGTAGGCTTGTGAGTTTCTCTTTAAGTGGTATATTTGATCACCTTCATCGATTTCTTTGCGTCCAAACAAATATTTTCATTCGGTTCTATAAACAAGGTATGTTTTCAAATTATGGATCGAAATACGGCCCATTTGCTTAAGAAAAGATATATCAGCACAAGTTCAGTTCTAACTGCACTGCTGTCCAAAATTAAGGACCAATCACAAAAGGCTAATTTTCAAGTACGCGAATACTCAAAAGGAAATAATATAATTCGAATAATTACTACAGCACAACTAGTCCATATAACATCTCATTCATGTCATACATGGTCACAAGTGTCACAGTCACTACGGTGAAGCAAAATATTAGGAAATTCCATTCATCTCATTATGAGTATCAAATGATCACTATATATGACTCCACTGAGACGTCACTGTGACTGCTGATTTGTGACGAGTCACCATGTGACTTTACAATGTAGTTATATTGTGACGATCATATGACTGTCATCTGTAGACTAAATTTCAAAGTCATCGTGAACGCTGCATTGTGTTAAGTTACGAAATAATGTCACATTAAAGTCACATTATGGCTTTCATGTGGCAGAGAGATTACTGTAAAGTCACCATTGTGCTATTTTGTGAAAAGACACCATGTGACTATAAGGTGACATTATTTGTAGACTTATCATATTGCAACATTCATTATGACTTTGAAATTGAGTCTAAAAATGACAGTCACACGAGAGTCACAATATAATTACATTGTAAAGTCACCTGGTGACTCGTCAAAAAGCAGCAATCACATGTACGTCTCAGTGAAGTCACATATAGGGATCATTTGAGACTTTTAATGAGACGTCTGGAATTTCCTATTTTTCGTTTCACTGTAGTGACTGTGACACTTGTGACCGTGTCTGACCTGAATGAGATGCTATATGCGCTAGCTGTGTGGAAGGGATAGTAATTATTTGAATTATATTATTTCCTTTTGAGTGTTCGCTTAATTAAAAATTGGCATTTTGTGACTGGTCCTTAATTTTGGACATTAGTGTACAATTTCATCAACATTCAAAGAGACCGTTTCAAACCTCTGACGAATCTGTAGTCACATATGCAAGAAAATATCTTTAGAAACTAGTTCGTATACTGTAAATCCACTCAGTGGGGTAGCAGTTCATTTATTTAAATTTTTAATTTTTGCTCTGTTCGGACAATTTTTTTCAATGCTCCTGAACTCTTCATTCCTTAGTCACATAATGAAACCAGCAGAGCCATTTTTCAAAGCTACAGTCAAACTTAGGAACGACAGAGAAAAATTATCCCAAAAATAGCCATGCAATGAATCGGTAGATGTTTAATTAAGTGCTTAAAAACTCAAGAAAGGGCTATAGAGAAAGGCATGTTGAAAAGTAAGAGATCAAATATGCAGAAAGAAAAAAAATCTGTAGAAAATCTGTACTTTGAACAGCAAAAGTGTAAGCTCAATCTAGCTTACAAACAACTGATGGTATTTGGTAAACGGCTAAAGAATTCAGCAAACAGCCGATAAATGTAATAAGATCCAATGGTGTAAAATCTTCTTAAGACAGCAGGGAATAATGGACACTGTTGCAAGGATATTTAATTGCACAAAGATTACGAGATTCTCTATGAATGTATAAGCAGTTAAATCAACCAGCCATAGGACATGCACTGCTCTACCACGTATTTCTATCCGTACTGGAAAAGAAGCACTTTGGTGAAGTGTTTGTTTCCAACTAATTTTTTACTTTGTTTTACGCGCTAATTTTTTATTATTATGTTTATCATTATTCCTTATTGTTCTATATATTTTAGTTTTTACTTTTACTAGAAAAATACATTATTGCTTTTGTTATTTTAAATTACACGATTTTAAACTACTCAGCAGATTTTGAGACCAGGTTTCTGAACGAATTTTTCTATATATTTAGCAAAGCAAAAAAAAAATGCGGTATTGTTTTTTTCAATACATTTTTCGAGTAAAAGGGATTATTATTTCAGAATAATATAGAAATCTTAGTTTTTCATGTAAATATAAACCTTAAATCTATTAACCAATTTTTTAAAAATGCATAAAATGAACAGTTTATAGCAATTTAAATAGTTCAAATATTGCTGTGATAACCGCAGCCCTGTGAACTAGTTAAAAATGGTATCACAGTGAGTAAAGTTATTTAAAATCTCTGTTGTATCTATGCAGTTCTTGCGATAAAATATTTGACCACGATTCTTTAAATATTTGTAATAGGTGGTCAATAACTAACGGAACTAGATGTTGTATATTTAA
Organism: Maratus speciosus; assembly: GCA_963932465.1. Classification (NCBI taxonomy): domain Eukaryota; kingdom Metazoa; phylum Arthropoda; class Arachnida; order Araneae; family Salticidae; genus Maratus; species Maratus speciosus. The sequence continues at coordinate 480,232,118 of OZ010786.1, read as the reverse complement.
GGACAAATTGATAATGATAACACTGTAAATGAATGTGCAGAACGCATTTTAATTTTTTGTTACAACATAAGTAACTTCGCTGTTTGAGAATAATCTTTTGATCTACAAGGCAGACGTAAGTAAGTCTTAATGATAATATTATTTTATTAAACTTGTTTTTCAGTAACTCTATTGTACCAAATGCAGTTTTTAACGTATGCTTTTAAAGGTTTTTTTTTTCAGAATAGTGTACAGAAAACTATTAGAAAAAAAATATATAATTCACAACACCAGTACTTAAAACCTAATTGATCTAAATGTTCTGAAATATAATAAGATGGAATTATTCGTGATATTACCAGCTGGTATTTTTATTTTTTAAAATAATATTTAAGGTTGTTTCCTACACAAGATAATAATAAGAAAATATATAAATATATAAATTAAAGAAAATATATAAATGGAATAAGTACACATTACATAAATGTATTGTTTTTATAGAAGAAAAACCTTTATTATTGTCGGTAGTAAAGGAATCTATTTATTTTAATGGAGAAATTTTATATTTATTACGAACATTCTGTATTTTTCAAGATGTTGTCCGTGTAGTCGTTTTTTTTTTTCAGGTAAAATATATATTTCTATCAATTTTTCTGTTAGTTTAATCGATTTTTCAGTAAAATAGAAAACAAACGGATTTTATTTTCGACATTATAAAATAAACAGTTTTATAATTACTGTCCTGTATGAGTTTTTTCTCTAAAATCAACATTTTATTATATAGTGTAATGCAAAAGTAACTGAAGATTATTTGTTATCAATAAATAGGAAAAACATACCTTTTATATTTATATCGTAATCAAGATTTGGCGGCGGTATGACGTGAAGTAAATATTTGCTAACCCTAAAAATAAAATTAAATCAATCATTGATCATATTTTTTTAAGGAAGTCATAAAGATGTCTACAAATCTAAAATATATCATTATGTGGATAAAATCAATCAGCATGAATTACAGAATATGTTTCTATGGTTCTGCTTATCCGCAATTTTTTTAATATAAGTTTTTAATATAAGCTGAAATGTTTTTCAAAGCCTTAATAAAATAAACGTTGAATAAATACAAATATTAAAGTGAAAAACAGAAAACATCTTTTACAAAAGTATTAAAAATGCATTGGAAAATATGTTCTGTAACATTTTCTGATTGTATATTTAGATGTGTATATCTGACATTTAAGCACGAATTTTTTTTTTTTTTTTTAAATCAAAATCCGGAATATTAGACATTTAAAAGGAACATTTAACATGAATAGTTTTACATAATGAACGACATACTGACTAACTCCTAGTACGCAGTTAAGCACTTTGTTTATTGGGATAACTTAATATTAGTTCAAGTATAATTTTCATACATAAAAAATAATTTTTTTCTTTAAAGATTTTATTCATTTTTAAATTATTTTTAAATGATATCAATTTTATTATACCTTCATTTAGTAAAATTAAATTTTTATTTCAAAATGTGTAGTTGCAGAATTTTACACTAGTATAATTACAAAAGAAATAATATAATATTAATATGAAAAACGTACACATTAACTGAATATCATAAAAGTGACGGAAGAAAAATCATCTAGCAATTGACATTTATCAACTAACGTTTTATCCCTTTTCTTTTTCACAGTGTAGTTCGTACCTTTAAAAGCAAATACCCCGTTGATATTTTTGCGAGATTATATGTTAAAACAGCATTACTACACGGACGTAGATTCTTTCGCTACATTTCTTTCTTTTCATTTTATTTCATTTTCTAAGAAACGATTTTATAAACTAAATATTGTTAAATATTTGAAGCGGAGTTTTTTATATCTTATTTTAAAGTTTCACTTTTATAACCAAAATATTGCGTTTTATGAAACACTTTCAAACCTCTAAAAATATAAAATAATTATTAAAATTTGCGCTTTACTATAATTAATTTTTACATATACTACAATTTATTTTACATTTTATACTAAGTTCGATAGTTATAAGTGTAAAGTTATAAGAAATTTAGATAAATATTTCCAATAGATTTTAGGAAATAAATGCGTTTTTTGTAAAAAAAAAAAAAAAAAAAAAAAAAAAAAATCCCAAAAACAATTACATATGTTACAGCTGAAAGCAACACGGCTAAATAATTCTAAAATTGCTCTGAAAAATTATCTGAAAAATACCTAAAAAAATATCATACAGTATAAATTTGCATTTACGTATGTATGGAAGTCTTTATTTTATGGTTTATTTTATAATTTAATGCAATATTAGTAATCTGCATAGCATGTTTGTTGAAAAAAAACATCTTTAAAATAACATTTATTTTGTCCTGTAAACATTTTCACTAAATATCAGATATTGCATTATTTTTCATTAAAAATTTAATGATAAAAAATAAATTATAAATCAAATACTTCAATTAATTGTTGAAATAATTTTTATATGCTAATTTATTATAAACAATAAAAATTAAGGTCAATTATGATTTATTTAAAAAATAGTTGTCAAGAGTATGGTATAAATTTAAAAAAAAAATGGTTTTCCAATATATTATTAAGAGAGATGCATTATTAAGGAATTTATTTTGTTCGTTATTGGTAACTTCCTTTTGCAATTTAAATTACGATTCTTTATTTGCGTTACATTTTCCTCCTTTAAGAAACTAGTATTATAAAGTAAATCATTTAATAATCAAGGAAGAACAATTTTTAAAATGACGTTTTCCATAAGTACTCTAATTTTCTTAATAGTCATTGAGGAATATTTAAACATTTCTCTTCATTATCACAAAAGTATCATTAGTAGAATGTATTTTTAATTGTGTATTGTTCGGGAATAATTTTTATTATTTTATAATATCCTTTTTTACACATAAATGTAGTTTTTCAGTAAGATTAAATTAAAGACATTAATATTATTAGTATGTGTGAATATGTATAAATGATATGTATAAATGATATGTATAAATGATTTTCTGTTTTCATTAAATTATGCAGTAGATTTTAAATATTTTTCTTTCTTTACTTTATTTGAGGAAGACCAATATTGTAAAACTGGATATTTACTATTAAGAGTTTTGGAGTGAGTGAACATAAATCGACTGAGAAATGTTTCAATTATCTGTGTTAAGTAAAAAAAAAATCAAATACATCTTCCCGAAATTAAAACACGGCCACACTTTAAGGGTTCTCAGGACTCTTAAAATTGGAAAATACGAAAAACGACACCATTTTCAACATTTAATACCTTACAATGTATTTGATTTTAAGTCAAAATTTTAATTGAGATGATTCATTTCATGTATTTAGAAGAATTGCAAGATGCAGAATTCGCATTTAAAGGGGAATCCAAACTGTCAGAAATTTGACGAGCAGAAAATCGGCATAACAGATTACGCGTAGGATTACAAAATAAATTTTGCAACTAGAGTTAAAATTTTAGTGGCGTACTTCATGTGTTTCATAGTGCTTATACTTCAGATTATAATAATTACCCTGCAAATTAAATAAATTTGTATTTAAAGTATTTATATATATATATTATATAACAGATTACGCGCAGGATTAAAAAAGAAATTTTGCAACTGGAATTAAAATTTTAGTGCCTTACTCATGTGCTTCATAGTGCTTATACTTCAGATTATAATAATTATCCTGAACCTAAATAAATTTGTATTTAAAGCATTTTTACATTTTTAATACAAAATTTTATTTAGTTAATGCAAAATTTAGAGAATTTCAACAGTATAATCACCTAAAAATATACTTTTTTGCAGAATAAAAAGGAAATTTTAGGTTCAGTTTATACAGACTAACGTGAAACATTTGTTTTCAAAATTACATGAAACAATATGCAGAAGCTTTTAATATATCGTGCGTGTTATTCCCAAAAACGTCATTTGGAGAAAAATGACTTCAAAGTTTCGGAAACGCCGCTTCATCTATTGAGGGGATATAATTCCAAAAGCCATAACTTCCGTTCTAATAGTAATTTCAAGGAAACAATTATATAAAAATGTTCAGGAAAGATGGGAGTTTAACATCTAAAAAAATTTAATTTTTAAATATTTTGAAGAGTACTGAGACCACTTAATTAGAATGAATCACATAAATACTATGGGATTCGCGACTAGTTTGCATTCAGTGCTTCTCTCAATACGTCTCAAGTGACTTTAAAAGTTAATTAAAGACCTATCTGGAAAAACGCGGCACGGACCAATGCGTCCTTCTGCTCTAATGGGAATTTCAAGGAAACAATTGTGTCATAAGGTTCACAAAAGATAGGTTTTTACCATGTAAAAAAATAAAATTTCGAAAATTTTAAAACTTTAAATGTCTTGAGACCCTTTAATAGAATTTAATTTCATTTTTTAAATTTCATATCTGAATATATTTATTTATACAATTTATGTATTTAAGAAAATAGAAGTATTTTTCAGAAAGTGCAATTATAGAAAAATATTGCTAATTATGTTGTTTAATCTCAAATATTTATTCATCAACTGAATATGTTAAAAGTAACTAAAAAGAAAACATAAGAAGCCATTAAGGTTTAGTTTAAACATCAAAGGCAACATTTCACACAGACATAATTTCACACAGAGTCTATTCATCTTTAATACTCTTAAATTTGCATTATAACGCAAATGTCAGATTGAAAATAATGATTCAATAAAAAAAGTTGAAATTTCAGCGCAAAATTCAACTTGATTAATAATTAACATACATAAGATACAAATAAATGTAAATACATTGCTTAAAGGCGCGTCAAATACAATAAAATCCTTTAAAAATACATTAAAGTCATTAAAAAAAAAAAAAAAAAAAAAAAAAAAAAAAAAAAAAAACTTTTCAACCGACACTTACTCGGCCTTCATCAGCGAAAAACTAATAGCTGTTGTCTCTCTGTGTCTTTTGCCTTGCCCGGAACGGACCATTTTACTTCAAGGGTGGTATGGAGTATAAGGTGGAATGGAAAAGGTAATTAAATTTTTTTTCTAAAAGTACACTGTAAAAAAAAATCTGTAATCCTACAAAACTAGTTTTTGTAAAACTACAGAAATCTGCATGTTTACTAGAATTTTATCTGTAACCGGGTATAATATTTACCACTCGCATAGTAGAAATACATGAAATATCTTAGTCTCCCATGTCAGCCAATGAGAAAGGACTTCAATGATGACGTAATGACTATTCACGCAACCGCAGAGGTGTTCAAGGTATCCATCTTGATTATGATTTCAAATTAGGATGTAAGTAAATATTTCGTCTTTATGAGTTAAATTTTGTTATATTTCCATTCTCCTTGATTCCTAATAAGTAAAAATGAACTACACAGTAAGACCGTTTGATTTCGAATCATAATGTAACATGATTTTAGCAGGTATTAATGCGTAATCATCCTATTATTTTATTGTTAAATATTTATCGTTCAGTCAAATGACTATTCTTTACATCAGTGTTTACTGCATGCGTGCAATTTCCAATGTTTTATGTAAAAAATAATATTTTATTGCAATATGGTTAGCAGGTTAAATATTTTATTTTTAATTAGTGATGCAATGAATAGTACCCCCCCCCCCCTTTGACTGATAATGAAGGCTAAATATTCCACTATTCTTCTGCAGAATACTTAAAATGTATACCAAAATTATCTTTCTTAATATTAGAGTCGTGCCGTGTAATCGGTATTTATTGTACTAGATTCCGGCATCGGGTCGGGTTTAACTTACTTTTTTGGATCGGATCGGGTCGGTTTGGGTTTTGAATCTTGTGTGTCGGGTTCGGGTTGACTGATTTTTCAAAAGAATGTCCAAAATATTTTTTTTTTCAGGTTAAAAATCTAGGTATAGGGCAGATGTGCCAGCAATGGATAAAATTCAAAGTTTTTTGTTTATAAAAGAAATTTATACAATAAAAATTTTACTTTAAAAATTTTCTTCATAACACCCCTCCCCCCCTCACGCTTACATGTTTTATAATCTGTGTTATTGTTGATACTCTTAATCAAACCTATTAGGAAGCAAAAAGTGGTCCTTCGAAGTTCCACTATTTTTCATTTATGTTGGCGAACATGCAAAGAGCTGGTTTAACTTAATAAACTTTATATATTCTTTTACTTTCCTGCAAAATTTCCTGCAAAATTTATTTTTGTTTTGGTAGTAATACAAATTTTTGAATATGATCATTCTAGACATTTCATCAATCGCACACTAGATAAAGCAATGGTAGCCCAATCTCCAGTTGAAAAAAGTTGCATAAGATTTCAATTGTATAAAGTAAAAGATTATTTCAAGATCAGAAGTGATTTTGCTTCATATACTTTTTATGCTTTCTGAATATTAATGACTTGTTTATGAATAGATGTAATAGTTTCCCTATTTATGGAACATTATACTGTATATTATCCATCATATAAACTAAGCCTTAAAGAAAGGTTCTAAGCATGGATTAAACTAAGCATGGGACAAATTTTGAAACTTTCAATTTCTTTAATTATAAAATTGTTTCTGAAAATTATGTTTCTATATTGTTCAGGGACATTAGAAAGTGTTTCATTTGGTATTCTATAAACTGAAATATTGTTTTTGTGTCAAACAAAGTTCATTTTCTTATTTTTGTAAAATGTGTCCCATTCCTCCATACTCTCTTCTACGCTTCTAACTCTGAATATTGGGCACTTTTCTATCCATACACACATATCATGGGTATGTGTTTTAAAACTATCAGAAATACTATAAATGTGTTTGCGTGTATATGAAAAATGAAATGTTGGTAAAATTTTTCTATTCCTAGAGAAGGATAAATGGTTCTTAACTGTGCCTTAAATAAAAAGAATTTATCACATTTCTTATATATATATATTTTTTCTTAACTTTTAACTCATGTTACCGGCCTCTCAGACCACAGCTTTTTTTAAATTTTTATAGTTTTGCAATTTTTTATGTACTTGCAATTTTCAGTTTAACTACAAACACTACCGAAACTTTGTTCCGTTGTGAACTTTAATACTATCACCAGACACTTTTGAATAGGTGAATTTTAATTATAACAGTCCTGTACAAAAAGTTCAGTACAAAAACACCATCCTATGAGTTAATCGTGCCTTTTATTCATCTTTCGATAAAGCGGTCTCACAGACAACTTCACACTAGTTGTGACAATTTCTGTGACATCAGTTAAAGGTTAAGGAGTAAATTTAATAATAGCTCATTCATATTGAAATATGTATTTATTTTATCTGAAAAATTGTTCTGCTCAAACTTTTTGTGAAAATCTTAGACTTGGAAAAAACCCAAATATAAACAACTGCAATTTAATTTTACGTGAGTTTCTGAGCGATAAAATGCCGAGTTTTTACTTTCTCATGCAAAGAGAGATATAGGGTAGGTAGGGGTAAAGATATGAGCGGGGCAAAAATACGCACCGGCTGATTTCATATGAAGCAACATTTCGGCTCTCATGAGCAATAGGTGGCAGTTTTGTTTCAAGTGTACTAGTCATTTGTTTAAACCTTTGATTAAAAGTAGCAATTTGTGCTAAGAAATTGAGGTAAGTTTAAATTTTCGAATTTTGATCTAATATTTTTTAAATTTCACTTTATTTTTTAGCTGATAGTACCTGGAATTTTTACAAATCCAAAATTTTAGTGGAGATCGAAATATTTTTAGCTTCTAAATGCCGTAGTTTACCTCGATCACATTTGTTTATACTTATAGGTAGCTGGTTAAGCAAAATACTGCAGAATAGGGTAAAAGTACGCATCCTTCTTGGGACAAAGATACGAACATGTTTAAGATATGGGACTTTGCCCTATCATTTTAGCTAGATGCAAAGCTTTTCTAAATTTATATTATATAAAATATAATAGCTGCTTAACTAATATAAGTTAGTAAACTAAATTTTCCTTTTTCTAGTTAAGTTTTTTTTTTTTTTTTTTTAAATATAGAACGTTGGTATCTATCTACCTACTTTTAAAAATCAATATTGTTTCATGAATCCCTTTTGTTTTAAATCTTAATCCTTAACTCCTGTTAACAGTCTCGCCGATTGCTGCAATATTCAGTTTTCACAGTTTAACTTGTAATTTTCAATTTAAGTAGTTATGTTAGTTTAATTTTGATTCGTTTGGTAAATTAGAAGAATAGCTGAAGACTTCTGAATGCGGGAAATTTTACTATAATAGCCCTTTGCATAAAGTTTAGCACAGCAACCACCTCTTATGAGTCAGTCAACCATTTCATTCAATCAACGATTAAGCGGTCTCGGAGACCGCTTACAGTATTTATGAAACGATTTTTGTCACAACAGTTGGAGGTTAACTGCTATTTGCGATCTCGCAGACCGCTGTTTTTTTCATGGTCTAGTTTAGAATTTTCAGTTTAAATATTATCAAAATTTACTAATGCTTTTACATTACTCATTCATTTTAGTGAAAATAGGGGCAAAATCCGGCCGTAATGGGGAAAAAATGCGCACTGCGAATCTTTTGCCTCATCACTGCGTACTTTTAGTCCAACGAATAGGGCAAAGATACGCAGAGCAATGTTTTTTTAAAAATTACAATTTCTCACGGAATTATAATTTGACAGAATGTCGTTTGATAGTGGTCGTTTGATAGTGGTCGTTTGATAGTGGAACGTGCCTAAGGTTTTAATACAACATTTTAATCAGTCATCACATAAGTTTAGATCAATGTGCTCGTTAAAAATCAAAATTAATAAGTGCGTAACTTTAGCCCCCACCTATCCTACATCACTTAGATGTGTCATGTGATTGTGAGCCATGTTGTGGACAACTTGTCAGCAAGCGCCATTGAGATCAACCACGATGGTGAATATGGATGGCGCTTTTTAACAAGCTGTCCTCACTTCAAATACTTGTGGGCATGATACCCACCTATGTTTGAGTACCTATGTTTGAATATTAAAGTATATACATTTGTCCATTTTCCTACATAAAACATTGTTATTAGAGATGTAATTGTAGATTACATTTCATAATATCAATAAAACAGGATTTCCTTTCCTTTTATTTCGGGTTCGTGTTGAAATAGGCCTGGGTTGAGTTGCAGGTTGCCGGAAATTATTTTGGCTGATTCTGGTCAGGTTGCGGATCGAGGAAATATTTTTGGAGGGTTCGGGTCGAGTTGCGGGTTGACTTAAGTATAATATTCGGTTTTGTGTCTGGTGCAACTTGACCCGTGCAGGACTACTCTGTAGTCGGGAAATTTTTAATATATCAGGATTCGTGCGGTCCTTAAAAGTACTTGCATTTTTCAAAAGGTTTTTTTTGTGCTTGAAAGTGCTTATTTTCATACAAAATTTTTTAAAAGCCCTTTAAAGTGCTTTACTGCCATATTATTTCTTAATCGGGGGGTGGAACTCTTCTGCATTTCTTTTCATTTCTGATTTAAAAAATAAAGATAAAACCGCCATTGCTAACCTTTCTTCTGAAATTTCACCTCCCCTTTTTACTCCCTTCTCCACAATACCAAAGTTTAAACTGTTTAAAACTTTTTTTTTTATTCTTTAACTGATGTTACCGGTCTCACAGACCAGTGCTTTTTTCAATTTTCATAGTTTAACTTGCAAATTTCAGTTTATTACAAACACTACTGAAATTTTGTTTCACTTTAGTACTAACACCAGAGACTTTTGAATAGGTGAATTTTAATTATAACACTCCTGTGCAAAAAGTTTAGTACAAAAACATCCTATGAGTTTATCGCGGCTCTTATTCATCTTTCGTTGGAGCGGTCTCACAGACCGCTTCACGCTAGTTATGTGACAATTTCTTTGACATCAGTTAAAGGTTAAAAGAAATTGCTCTACTGTATTTGTTACTTTAAGTGAAAAAATAATCGGTCCTAAATTTCATTAACTATTCATTCCATCATATCAATTTCATTAAAATTTTATCTGAATTTCACCTTCAAAATTTCGTTTCCCCGTTTTCTTCACATCTCACAGTAATAATACTTAAAGATTCAAAACTCTTTAAAACTGCTTAAATTAAAAAAAAAACTGTTCTGTGTCATTTTATTGTCACAATAAATAATCAAGATTTTCTTCCCACTCGAAATTGGCATCCCCCCCCCCAAAAAAAACTAAAAATAAACTTAGAGCACATAGAATTTTAAAGTCTTTAAAACTCTTTATAGACCAGTGGTAGGGGAGGAAAAAAGGGCCGCATTTGGAATTAATTAGGGGAAAACTGGAAACTGTTTTAATCCTTTTACTTAAAGTCTAGAATGAATGTACTAAGTTTTCCCCCTCTTACTAGGTGAGTGGTTGAAGATATGTACAGATTTATAGTCAAAAAACACATTTCTATTAATTACCATAACAATATAAAAAAAAAAACTAACTCTATCAAAAACATTGTCAATACAGATGTTGTAGAGGTTAAAATTCTGACTGAAATGTGTACTTAATATTTTTGTTGAATTTTTACAATTATAGTGCAAAGTTTTTCCTAATTCGTTAATCAAATGATTGAAGCCAGAACAGACGAGGTTATCAGTTCACCCTGTTTCTAATTTATATATATTTTTTAATTTATTGAGGATTTTGTAATTATTTTAGGCTTTATTTTGGATATTTTCAGAGTTATGGTTTAAACTCTTGATTACGGAATATAGCCCAGTGGTAGGAAATGAAAAAAAAAAAAAAAAAAGGCCGAATTCGGAATTAAATACGGAAAAGCTGGAAATTTTAATCCCTTCAACATAGGTCAGAAATAAACGTACTTACTAAGTTTTCCCGCCCTACTAGGTGCGACTTTGCTGCTACGAACAAATAGATAACTTAAAAAGTGCACTATTTTATGATTTTTAGCATATTTCAAAAATGATTTGTAAATGATGGGAAATATTGTTTATGATATCTGGTATTGTATTTGAATTATGCGTCGTAATTAATTTGGCATATATAGTGAATAACAGTACGTATGCATCACATTTAAGGAGGTCGAAAATAGTGGGGAGGAGCGAGGGAACAAATGCGTGTGCAGGATTCTTGTCGCTAGAGGAATAGGTCAACCAATAGCACAATTTTAAACTTCGATATTTTACGAAAAGGACTAAGATGGTTTTAATAAAAATTATATTCGACTAGTATACGAGCATTTTAAGTTAAATTCATAAAATTTTAAAACCTTCGGAATATGAAAAAAAGTATTATTAGTTAGCTTAAAGTTAGCTTTTAGTTTTTTTAAACTAAGGTTTAAGGTTGACGATATCAGTTGAGAAATGGCATGTAAAACGGCTGTCAGTTATGTACCTCTTTCTCGATAACTACTAAATTATAATCCTCGGAATATTGAAAAAAAGTATTATTAGTTAGCTTAAAGTTAGCTTTTAGTTTTTTTAAACTAAGGTTTAAGGTTGACGATATCAGTTGAGAAATGGCATGTAAAACGGCTGTCAGTTATGTACCTCTTTCTCGATAACTATTAAATTATAATCCTCAAAATATACAAAATAAAGCATTAACATATTTACAGAAACATCTCAAGGGCCTCAACAACTTAAAGAAAATACATGTATGTAATAAACGGAGGCAGGGTGGATTGATAACTCTGTCTCTCTCCTGATTAGCGGTTAAGGCAAAATTTAGAAATAAAATTGCGACCTTAATATTCAGCAAAAATATTAATATGGGTACTCATTTTATTCAGAATTACAAATTCTACAACATTTGTATTGACAATGTTTTTGGAAGCATTAATTGTTCTGAGATATTGTTAAGATAATTTAAAAAAAGTTTTTCGACTATAAATATGTACATATTTTCTAATGTTCACCTAGTACGTGGGATAAAACTTGGTACTTTCATTTTAGACCAAAACGGAAGGGATTAAAACAATTTCCAGTTTCCCACCCACATAATTGTGAGTTACATCCCCCGATCACGGGTCTTTGAAATAGAATTGTGACAATGTTCAACAAAAATATTAAATGGAGTTCTCATTTTACTCGGAATTTTAAGCTGACGACAAGCTGAACACGGAAATTGCAAAACCTAAATTTCATTCCAGATTTCAAAGTGCTGCCATTTGCAAAATGACATCAGCGTTACGCGCAGATATATTTGTGTTTTATAGTATTGATAGATATAGATTTTATTTTCATATCAAAATCTTGGTGTTTTTTTTTTTTTTTTTTCAAACTAATTTTTTTCACCCTTAAATCCATTTTCATCTGAGCCAAATCAATACTCGATCATTTCAAAGCTACTGTATAACATTAAGTGTGTATTTTTAAATAATATATACGTAATGTGAGTCGTACAGTAAAATGCGCAGAAAAACAGAAAAGTGACTTCGGACAATGAATTTTTTTAAAAGATTAATTTTCTATTTTTTTAAATGTATTGCAGTATTTCAAAGAGAATTGAAAGTATATGCTTTTTGGTATTGTTATTATTATTTGGTATTAAAATTCTGCATAATTTGATTTTTGGAGTCTTATGTGTAATTTTGAAATATGCCTGGAAAGGGATGTGGGGGAGGGACAAGGTTCTTCCAGTATTTTAAATTCTTAAAGTTTGTCGTTATCATCTAGACTCTTTGAAACTTTTAGATGGTAAATACATAATGCTTTCGTATCCCGAGTGAAAAAATATTAATATTTTGTGGGAAAAAGGCTGGTAAGATTTTTACCACGATGCAGGGGAGACCGGGGAAATGCCGCCAACCCGGGTTATGCCGCCACCCCACCTAGTTTAAAAACTAAGAGCAGTTTGAGATAGTAAATGTGCCTGCACTATAGCGGCCAACAATATAAACAGTGCCTAAAGTGGGAGTGACTTTGCTGTACGTCGTTCGTCCGTTCTAGTGAAAAATGTAGTTTTCATCTAGTTGCTTATTATTTTGGAGCTTCAAATGAGTAGAGATAAGCACTTTTATTGTAACATTAGGTATTTAAGATAATATGACCCGTAATCTACATGCATTCGCCGACATTTTGATGCAATGTGTTGAACAAGTTCGGTTCTTCTTTCGGCCTTGCTTGGGGATTTCCGCCATATTGTCCTCTCGGGGTAATGCCGCCGCCATGCAAATCGGGTGAGAAATGGCCCCATTTTAATGTAGTGGAGCCGATTCAGCAGAGTGACTTTTGCAATATGAAGTAAATTATAAGCTTAACCATTATTCTGCTCAATTACATTACTTTCTAACTATTTTCAGTAGGTTGTGTGTTTCCTAGTATCCCTTTGATGCATGTACTAGGTCATTAAAGAGTGGCGGCATTACCCCGGTACAGTTGCGGAATTACCCCAGTGTCCAGGGTAATCCCGCCAATGTGCAGAGGTTTAAAAAACTTTTTTTTTTATATATGCTTACTTTACAGTTATGATTACGGTTAAATTTATACAGATACTAAAGATCATGATTCAGCTTCAGAATTTTTACTATTAAAAAATAAACATTTTTTCGAGGTGGAAAAATTTAAATTCCCTTAAGGTGTCGCCATTCCCCCGGTCTCCCCAAACTCAGGTTTTTGCTTATTTTGTAGAAGTTTTTGCACATTTTATTTAGTAAAAAATATTTATATTTGTCCGAATGTTAAGAAATTTTCGTAGGTAAATGTAAATCTCGCCTGTCGATTTGCTCTAAAAAGATTGTGTTAAAATACGGACGTTTAGTTAGTTTTATGGTAGAAAAAATATAGTCTTTGTGAGGCACGAAGTGACCTACGCTCACCAATGTATTTGAAAGAGTTAAAACTCATGTTTTTAAAAATCAATTGCATCATCAGTTAGAAGATTTTAACTTTTAGAGCATATATATATACATATTTGCCGATACTTCTAAAATATCATCCTGGAATAAATCGCTACAAGCTTTCGGAAAACTTTTTTGATCTTTTTTTCAAAACTTTAACTGCTAGGTGGGGAGAATATCGTAAATTTAATATCGGAATATATCAACGTGTTAATATTGGTGATATATCGCGATAACTACCGTAAAGTGTATGCGAATAGAAAAATTGCTTATTTTAAAAGATAAATGGCATGTTACAAAAAATTTTGGTAGAAACTGATGTAGAAAGGAGCTAATAAATGTTTCATGCTATTTTCTTCTACAGCATCCTTTAAATATATGTAGGGAAGGTGGGGCAAAATCGGATACCATAAAAGTTGTTAGTCTCAAATGCTGTGAAATGGGAAAACAAACTTTGAACACTGTTTTTAATGTAAAATGAATCCTTGGCTATAATAAAACGTTCTTTTCAAACAATATATATATATATATATAATTATTTATATTAAAAAATAGCTTTTTTCAAACGTATGCAAAAATCTGGTTTTACCTCGCTGGTTGAGTAAAATTGGGTATTCATTTAAAACTACTGGAAACTCATTTTGGTCAAAAAGATCTTGCTTAATATAGTAAAAAATACATTTTAATTATCTTTAACAAAACGAAATTGCACATGTATTCTTCCATGTGTAAAAAAATAATTTGTTGGCAAATTTTCTACGTTGTATAGGCTTGCTTACTTTACACTGTACGTTTTCGAGTTCTTTTAGCTTCAAAAATCACAAATGAATTTGTCATCATATTCTTCTGCATTACTACATGCTTCGTGTGCCTAATCGTGGAATTTTAAACATCGTAATTGGATTTAGAATTTGAGTAAAGTTCATAGCAAAACATACAGGTTTCATTATCCTCTTCTTTTGAAGATGTGTCCGCAATCTTTTTTGGTTTCTTTTTTTCTTTTAAAGAAACTTCTTTTTTCGTCTTGCAGTTTGTTTGGCTTATTTCTCCTTAATATCTGCTTCGATCTGTAATTTATAGGGATAAGAAATCAAAATAAGTTTTTCCCTTTCTTTTCTCAATTCTAAAGCCTTTCTTAGAAGGGGATAATATTTTAGGCGAAATTGGAAATACAGATTGCTGGGCTACATAGTCTGAATATGTCGAATGGATAATTTTAATAATGTATTCTGTTGATGTAACATTTTGAATGAGTGATGACGCCTGTGATTGTGATGTTAACTGCTGCATCTGGAAGCAGCTCGACGTGAAAGCTGCTGGATGTTGTCAACTCGTTTATGTTCGGAAGGTTGAGCTCCATTATCCTGTGATGACTTTCATGGGTTTATCTCACTTCCGAAGAAGCAAAAAGATGGTCTGGAAAAACATTGTTGTAGGGGAAAATCCCTGTTTTCTTGAACCTTCTGATTGCAGTATTTACAATTGCTGCTCTCGAAAATGCAGTTTTAAATAATTTTCCAATTTGGTAAATTGTTATAGATCGCGCAGAGTTGGAAAATAACCACTTTTTCACCTCTTGTTCTTAGTATGAGCTTAGATATGCTTGAAAGACACATCAAGGGGTTGAAATCGATGCGTTGCGTAAGGAAAGAAGCATATATAAATACATTGCTTTCTCTTACTAGATTAACTGGATTCTTTTATATGAGTTGAACACCTATTAAGGATTTAAAGAACGGACTTTTCAGGACAAGGATTGGAAGAAATCTGTACATTTTTTAACCAAATAAAATGAAGACCTCTTTCGTGATCCATCCACTCCTATTATATACAGCAAATGAGTCTGGGGAAAGTCATTCATCAAGAGGGTTTTTTTTTTGCCTGTTTAATATTTGATAAAAAAAAATCTGTTATAGATTATATAGCCTAGTTATATAGGATTGGGATTTTTTGGATTATTTGTCAATTTGGGCAGATTATTTTATTTAGAGAAACAAATCACGAAATATATTTGCATTTTAAGTGGACCCATAACGCAAGTTATTACACCTCAGATTAGAAAGTTATTTATTAAAATGTAATAAGCATAATATAAAATTATGCCTTAATTAGTACCATTATTTTGTTCATTAATAATTGCAAATTATTTAATTTCATAAATGTAAGTTAAAAATTAGACCCACTTTTTAATATAAAACAAAATCAAAATTAAAGTTTTTTCATTATAACTAGATAGATTTAGAATTATATTATAACTTAACAGCATTAAGAATGCAATTTAAAATTCCATGCTAATTTATTAACTTTACTAAAAATACATTCTATGAGTGTCGGACAAAATCGGGTATACCCAGTTCTGACCCACTCTTAAGTACCCGGTATTACTTCAACATAACGGAGTTTAAACATAGCGTCACTACTCTTAATCCTATAAGCAAAAGATCAGTAAAAATTTTAAAATATTATCAGGAAAGGAAAAAATTAGATATAGTACTCAGGAATATTCAATATGCTGAAAAAACGTTGTTATACGCGCAAAATCTAGAATCAAATGAAACAATTTTTTAAGAGTAATTGAAACTAATTCCTTCACACTAAAAAAAACCGCACACAGTAACGTTTCAATCAGCTATAAATGCCATAATGGTTACCGACAAGTTATTTCTCGTGTTGGCTGATAGACAGAAGTACAACTGAAGGAGGGATCTGCGCTACCCGGTTTAACCCACCTACCCTGTTTTTTACAACTCGCCCATATGTATATATATACACACATACAAAATAAAAATATTTTTTTAAACAAGAACGTAAAATAATCAAGCTTCAACGACAGATTATAATTTTCCAACACATTCAGAATTATGTAAAAAAAAAAAAAAAAAACGTTTAATAAAGTTAAATATGATGGCTAAG